>JANBPO010006859.1:5665760-6993845 GCA_024336825.1 Amorphophallus titanum | reverse complement strand
TAGCCTAGAGGATGTGGTCTGAATTACCAGTCTCAGAGTGGATGGCGAGGCGGTGACCAGGTTACCTACTCTGATTAATGAGAGGGTGCTCAGAGGCTATTAGGATTGGAATTAGAGGATAGAAGAAACAAGGCAGCGGAAGAATGGGACTCATTGATGCTCGTCAGCGTGGTAATGAATCCTTTGAGGAATTTATGGAGAGGATAGAAAGAGGGTCTCGAGCCATGTATTGAACAGACGCGAGCAACTGGGAGAGGTTGAACAGGGACCTAAGGAGATTCCCCATCTTCTTACTAGGAAGGCTACTTTTAGGCTCAAGGGGAGATGACATCCATTGTCATTTCTTGGAGCTCTTAGTAGACCTCGAGAGGGTAGGGCAGTATGCCTGGGGGGCTGCCTGTTGGCGCACTTATTTGCTAGCCTGTCTCAAGAGGCAGATCGAGAGAAGAGTGTGAGTGACTTCAAATCGTTCCTCTAGGTAAAAATTTCTATTATCTTTTCATGCAACTAATCTACTTCATGTGTTGCTAATGATATGTGATGATATAGGTTTGGAGCTACTACTACATCCCAATGGGGAGAGCTCGACACTGGCGTTTGGCGGTGGTGCCATTGGCTCAACGGTGGCAGCCTATCTTGAGTGCAGCCCCTCTATCCTATCAGTTGATGTCATTGAGGCAGGAGCTACAAGAGTTTTCTAAAGTGATAGTAGGATTATTTTTATACTTATTATTATTATTTTGTTATTTTTGTCTTTTTATGACTAGCAAGACACATATATGCTAATGCAGGTTGCTTGGAGACCTTATTTGGGCATGGTCGATGCCAACCAGCCGTGGGTTGAGGCAAGCAGTGCTCAATTTAGATAGGACCTTTGGATCGATTTTGCCTTTACCACTGGGGTCGGGCTGACTCTGGCCACCCGCAGGCTCTTGGAAGAGGGGTGCCAATGACGGCTCCTCTGGAGGCGGCTAGGGAATCAGACTGTCCTTGCCGGATGGCCCTGCCCGTTCTGCGGGAGGAATCGGAGCTGACGTCGAAACTGACGTACTGACGGTGATCTCCTCCGAGCCAGCAGGGTCGAAAATGCTAGATCCCGCCTGAATCTCCATCGGTGGGATTGGGGTGGCTTGTTCTCCTCGAAAGAGGATGACTCGCTCCGGGTCAAAGGTAGTCGAGTGGGGAGGTGACTCGGGGATCCTTCCGCGGCCTCTTCCACGTCCACGACCACGACCCCGACCCCGGCCACGGCCAGTGTGCTCTGGGATCAGCTGTAGCCCAAGCGGGGCAGCGGTCCTTCATCGGGTTCGAGAAGCTACTGGCTCGCCTCGCCGGGAGGCATTGATGTTGTCTGGGGGTGGGATGGCCACCATGTTACAGGTGCAGCCGCAAAGCATTCTTTCCAGCTGCTCCGTTGTGATCTCTTTGTCCTTATAGAACAAGGAGAGTTCTTCTGGAATGAGAAGAGTTTCGCATTCCTTGACTTTCTGGACCATCTCCTGGACCCAGTTTCTGAGACAAGCACGTTTCTGCATTTCTTCTCACGGGATATAACTATAGAGTGGGATGGGCCCAGTAGGGCGAAGAGGAAGATACTCCTCCAAGTTGTTGATGAATTGTTGTAACCTTTGGAGAGGCGTTAGCTCCATTGGGGATTGCAAGGTAGCCGCGTGCTCGGCTTGCTTCTTGAGTCGCCTCTTGAGATTCTTCCTTCTATGTTTCTCTCGTTTCTTGGCGATGGCCGCCTCCAGGGGAGTAGGAGGAAGAGGTACTGGAGCTGGAGCTGGAGCTGACGGATCCCCGTGGGGATATTAATGTGTTTGCGGGACGAGGTCGGCGGCTCCCCTTTGCCCAGATCTCAATCCAGGCACCTTCCGACTGTTGTATTTGGAACGTAGCATTGATCGCCTATTCGATGACTTCTGGTGGTAGCTCCTGATAAGCCGGAATGCTGGGACTAGCATCCGAAGACGTAGGCGCGGTTTGGTGCCTTAACCGCGGTGGCTGTGGAGGTTTGCCATCAATTGGCAGACTGATACTGGCATCCGAGGACGTGTGCCTTTTCTCCTTCCTCTCTCCTCCCTCACGTTTCTCACTCTCTCCCTCTCGTTCTCTCTCCTCTCTCCACGGGACGTGCGACCGTGGCGAGACGGGCGAGGCAGGAACGCGATGGAGTGATCGTGGAGTGTGTTGGCGTGAAGGATGGAGCGTGACGTTGGCGCGATCCCTCGGTGGATTCAAAGTTGGCGTGATTTGGTTCGTGTGATATTTTCGACGCGGTTTAGTCGCTTCGGCGCGCGAGAACTTCGGTGGAGGTAGGGAGATGGATCACCTGCTTCTCTTCTGCCTTCCCTTCCGATTTGGAGCCGAACAGTGCGAGTATGAGCGGGTTTTGTCGCATTTGGGTGAAATCATGCTTCGGGGGGTGTGCGGCGAGTTCGCCTTTCCCGGCGACGGATCCCTGCCAAATTAGTATCATTGGAACCCCTGACATGTTAGCGTTCCATTTCTGCCAGTTTTATCGCGATTGGTTGTCAATTGGGGCCGGAAGGAGCCCGGGAACCCATGTGACTCAATTAGGGTCGATTCGGTGGAATCGCCCATTTCTTGTCATTTTTGTGTCTAATTGATCCCTTCCGGAGTGTGGAAGGCTTATTTCACCGTTAGGGTTGTTTCCCCTTCGTTTTAGAGCGAACGGGGCGTGGAAAGGCTGAGTTCCAGCCGATCCCCTGTATTTCCTACCATATCGTCGTAGCGGTCCTTCCAGTGGCCGTTTCTCTTCCTCACGCGGTCCAGTATGCGACCGTTTGAATTATGTCGGTTCAGGTCTTCGCGGTCATTCGATAGACCGTTTCCCATGACTACCAGACCATTGTTGGACCGCTAAGCTCTGTCAAGCGGCCGATTAGGAGACCGCTAGACTTAGGTTATTAGTCAGTTAGGCTAAGCAGTCTCACGATAGACCGTATGGCTTGCTTTAGCGGCCCTATAGTCGACCGCTAAGCATCATTTGACTTTAGTCAAAAGTTTTGAGTCGGTTCGGGCTAGCGGTCCTAGCGCCGATCGTTTGACGTGTTTAGCGGCCCTTTTATAGACCGTTAATTACCATTTGACTTCGGTCAAATGTTTTATGCCAGTTCGAGTGGTGTCCTTCGTGGTCCATAGGTAGACCGCGTAGTTCCGTGTAGCGGTCCTATTATAGACCGTTTAAGGGTTTGACTACCTAAGTCAGTGGACAATGATGACACTCTGGGCAGAGCAAACCATCACTCAACTGCTAGAGGAACCCGACAGTT
The DNA here is from genome assembly GCA_024336825.1 of Amorphophallus titanum. Classification (NCBI taxonomy): domain Eukaryota; kingdom Viridiplantae; phylum Streptophyta; class Magnoliopsida; order Alismatales; family Araceae; genus Amorphophallus; species Amorphophallus titanum. The sequence continues at coordinate 6,990,549 of JANBPO010006859.1, read as the reverse complement.
GAGGAACGATCGCTACGCAACCAGAGACAAGAACACTGGCAGTTCTAGATTGAGTCATTAAGGTACTATTGTAGTCAAGGAAAAGACCACACCCAGTCACCTAAACCGACCGATCTAGACAACCATCAACAGACAGACACCGCCCTAGAATAAGGACATAAGACAGACAGATACACAGAATAGACCAATGGCCATCACAGCTGACAAGAGGACTATAACGCACCAGCACAAGGGCGTTACCTACTATAACGAACCACAGCAAGGGTGTTATGGCAGACAGAACTGAAAACTCTAACACAGACAATATAACGCACCAAGACAGGGGCGTTATATTAGTATAACGCACTAGGAAAGGGGCGTTATGACCAATGGTCTAAAACTCAAACCACGGAGAATGTAACGGACCTCCATAGGTGCGTTATACTAGCTTAACACACCACAACAGGCACGTTAAAGCCAACAGACCCAAAACACTAATAGGGATAAGAAGCATATAACGGACCAAGCTACGTCCATCATATCCACATGATGCACAGGGTTAGGCACATTATATCAACTGCCATACCCAGACAGACATCGGTCAAACACGATATAACAGATCCACACAGGTGCGTTACCTGAACCATAATGCACAGGGAACGATCCGTTAAAGGAATCGACTAACACGATCTTCGAGATGAACACGATCGTCGAGGGCTGACAACAGCAGGTGGCCTCGAAAACAACCCGACCATAACGCGCCTGGACAGGGGTGTTATAATCACATAACAGACTAGACCTGGACCATTATGCTCCAAGACCTCGAAAGACAAAAAATGAAGAACTATAACGGTCTATCATGGGACCGTTATAGACTATAACAGTCTCTGGTAGGGCCGCGAAATCAATCCAGCGGGTAAAACAGTAGAACGGCCGAATCGGCCCATTTTACGCCCCATGCACGCTGTAGCGCAGGGGAAACTACGCCAAACGATGGGAAATGACCTCAGGGGGTCAAAAACATCATATGCATCCATCAGAATGCATTAAAACGTAAGATCGGGGCGATTCCGACGAATCGACCCAAAACGAGTCACCGGGGTTCCCGGACTCCTACCGGCCCCAAATGACATTCAAGTCTTGAACAGGCACGTGATCCAAGGAGGGGTCACGTCCAGAGGATTTGCCACGTGGACTCTTGTAGTACTCTAGTGAGATACCTTTCTAGAAAGGCTTTGGAGGGAGTGTTCCCTCTACACGTCCAATGCGTGAGCATGTGGGTCCCAGACTGAAGGAATATATAAGACCTTCTTTCTGCAATCAAGACAATAATCTAGAAGAGCACGAAAGCAGACAGAGAAGAGAAGAGATGAAAAAATAAGAAGACATCTGAGAAGAAGAGTTGCAAAGCATAGCAGAGCAGAAGAAAAGAGAGTTCGTGAGATTGGAGGAAGAAGAAGAGTAGACAGTGAGAAGAAAAGAAAGAGCAGCAAAGAAGGAAAGAGCAGCAGAAGAAGAGAAAGAAAGAAAGAGAGAGATAGAGAGCTCGAGGAGAGGAAGACAAGCCATTCCTGAAGATCTGCCTCTACTGGACTTTGGATCAGATCAAAACCAGTTAGTTCCGTGAGAGCCACATTTGTTTTATAATTGTCTACGGCTTTCTGGTGCTGTGTCTCCATCGATTTTGTTTTTCTTTTGAACCTTTATTTCAAGATGTTAGTCAGCAGAGCAAGCTGTGATGCTCAGCGGTGGCAGAGGATCCGTTTCTCTGGACGGCTAAGCTATATTGCCCAGCGGACGGTGAAGCTGTAATGCCTTGCGGGCCAAGCTATTTGTCAGTGATTGGCTAAGCTGTATTGCACATTCGAAGCAAGCTGTGACACTCAGTGATTGTTGGCAAGCTATAAGGCCCAGCGGTCAAGCTGTGTATCAGTGGGAATCCACACTCTATTTTGAGTGTGGGGTGGACGTAGGTCTGCAGGACCGAACCACCTAAAAACCATCTATCCACTATGGTTTGATTGCATTGTCTGATCTGCTAGATGTATGCTTAGGCACGATCTGTCTTTCTTTGTCTAGTGAGGGAGCTGGTTGCACTCCACCTACTTGATATTGGCATTATGAGCCCTTCTGACATTGTTCCTTAAGTCATCTATCTGCTACTCAGGAAGCATTCCCGTTAACTAAGTGAATTTCTTTAATTCCACATATGTTTACTAGTTATCAGTTTTATTTGGGCAAGATTTTTTATAAGGGGATTCATTCAACCCCCACTGAATCCATCACCTCGGACATTTGAAACATCAGGGGTTCAAAGTTGAGAAAAAAAGAGGGAGGATAATATTTCTTGAAATATATATATATAACTATTATATATATATATATAATCTCAAGAGATATATATATACTTTAATAGTTATATATCTATATATATCTATATATATTGATTACTTGGGAATTGTGGCACCAAAAGTCAACAATGACAGTGTCCGACGTCGAGGTCACCCAATAGTCGACGGAAGGTCCGTAAACTACGGAACGTACGTGCCATTGAGTCTCCCTACGTGGAGAAAATTGGATTGATTTGTTCCCCTGCGAGGAAAATTTTTAAAATTGAGTGATTTTGTAATTAAATCCTCCCTGCGTGGAGTGAATTCATTGTAACCGTGAAGCTTAATCGACGCCGTGCGGGCACACACGTCCCCGCTCGCCTTCGTTTCCGATCAGAGTTAGACTTTTCAGTCTAGCTAGGTATGTGCTCCAAACTTGCTCATTTAGTATCTTTTCAATTGCCGCGCGACGAAGTGAGAGAGAGCCCTATTCATGCAGCCAGTCTCTTGAGTGCATCGCTGTGGACGGCAAGAGAGAGCTTGTATGCACCTATCCTTTATGCCCTAGAGCTGTCACAATAGGGCACCCTAATTGTCAGGAGGTAGTTCCACAACTACTTCGCCTACGAGAGAGCAACTTTCCCTGACCGGTCCCTTCTCAAAAGAATTGACCCTTTGCATATCAGCCAACAAATTGGGTCTAAGCCTTGCTAATTTTCGGTCTTAGGATTGCATCATTTAGGTCTGAGTCCGTACATACCACGTTGGTCTAGGAATTCATCAGGCCGTCTAGAGTGCATTTCAACTCTACAAACACCCCTGGATCAGGAGAGATATATGGCCGATCCTGACCCCATCGCCCAGTTTTAGGAAATAGATGCAGGATTTGATGGCACGCATGTCGAGTACATATAGGTTAGAGACATTGTCGAAAGTTCTATCCAGAAAAGATTGGGTGTAGTTCGCTATATCTCAACATCTCAGGAGGACGATTGGCTTCGAACCTGCATCTGCCAAACCTACATCATAGTAAACTCTCATCCCTACAAGGTGATCCTTGACAATGGGAGATATATCAATGCAGTCTCTTCAGACTTTGTCTCCCGTTTAGGTCTACCTACGCACCCTCATCCAAGGCCATACAACGTGGAGATAAGACTCATCCAACGCGAGCTCGCCCATGGCCGTAATGTAGTAGGCCAGATGCTCGTGTGGAGACCCATGTCCGTCAAATTTTTGTAGCTTCGGAGGTTTGGCGTACTCTGGGGGGAGCTTCTTGAGCTGGTGGTGTAGTGGATAGGGGACACTATAGAGATCCACGGTCGCGACCCCTTCTCCGAACTGGGCGAGCTTGGTCTCAACAATCCGCTCGATCATCTGGCACTGTGCCATGAGATTCTCTGGCACCGACGTGTTGGATGGCCGTGGTTGAGCCTCGGCCAAGGGCGTGCTGAACCCAATAATTGTAGGGATTTGGGCAGCTGCCGCTAAGGCGTTAGCACCATTTTGCCCATCTGGCGGGGCTGGAGCTTCCATTGAGGGCCCAATGGGTGGCTGAGGATGAAGGTCACGTTCCTGAAGCAAATCTTGCAGGAGGGCCTTCAAGTGCTTGTTCTCCTTCATGAGGGTCTCAAGGATCACCTCTTGGACTTCATTGGCAGGAGGATCATTGTTGATCGGCTCCGCATTGACAGGGGCGGCATGCTCCTCAGCGGGAATTTCTTCCACTTGTGTGGACACCTAAGGTCTGGCAGAAGTGCCGATGTGGCCGACTGGAGCTGGCGGTGGAGGCAGATGAGGAGGCCTCCTAAGGTGAGATATGGGTTGGTTCAGATCGTCGGTTTGAACCTCGGGTTGGTGTCCGCTGGTATAACACGCGAGCACCCTGACGGCGTCGTTGAGGAGCCAGACCGTCCGCCTTTTCTGGGAATGCCTCTTATGGCAGACGGGCGTCCCCAGTCTATCAAAGACTGAGGGACGTTATACAGGAGTCTCCATCGTGGCATCTGCTTGAGGAGGACTCAGGGCTAAATATTGGTGGGGCCCGGAACGAGCCCGTCTCTTTTTTCACCTATCTAAGCGAGAGGCGATGAGGGACTGGTCGCCGTCAGATGACGCGGCTGTAGGTTCAGTTGTGCTTTGCTTGGCGCGGTGCCTTAATGCCCGAAAGGGATTGCTGAGGCGCGCCTCCCAGACAGCTTGAGCTTCCTCTGGGGTAACCCAGATCCTTCTCAAGTCAGATTGCTGGTCTCCCTCGTCCTTACTCCTCCAACGGGACTTAGGAGCCTGGATGCCGAACCGACGTTGGTGCTTTTGGGCCTTTGCCGAAGCGTTTGCCCGCTTAAGTTCTGCCTTGTCTTCCCGCGTTCGACGCAAGAGGCTAAAGTGGTTAGTGGTAGGGATCGTCAGGATGATCCGTTCTGGGGATATAATGGGTTCACCCCCATCCAGGCAAATCCGTAAGTTCCCGACAAGAACGGTCTTCCCAGAGTTGCTGGTGACAGCAGTGGTCGCTTGCCTTTACGGCTACGACGATGCTTCTTCTGGGGAGCCGAAGGCGATTCCGCTCCAAGGTGGTAGGCCGAGAAAACCCAGCCTATGGGTGTTGGCGGCACAAGGCCATTCATCGGGAATACCGGGACGGGTCCCCAAGACTCGAGGTCCGTAGTGAAGGCCGACGACCGGGAGGCTCGAGTGTAGGCCTTTGCCCGAGCGGACAGTAGCATTGCGGATGCTCGCAGCGATGTGCTTGCACCCGGAGTTGTCACTGCAGGGGGTACCGGGATGCCGGTGACCCGAGGCCTTGAGCCTGAACTAGAAGTTGGCAGGACCTACTAGCGCGACAGAGGGGGCCCAGTCCATACCGAGGTCACCGCGTCCCCCAAAGGTAGACACGCGCTAGGGATCAACGTTGTCAGGTTGCGGGAGGGATGCTCCCGAGGTAGAGCCGAGGGATCAGGGGCCTGACGCGGACCACTCATACCAGACATTATCTGTGGGAAACCCCAGAGTTGTACGTCCGATCTGGATGCTAGGACGCCTTGTACCAGGGATTGGGGACCCGAGCGAGGCGATCGCTCTTCTGGGGTTTAAGTCGGAAGGCCCGAACGGGGTGCTGGGGAGCCCTGCCCCCGGGCTAGGAGGCCCGTGCGGGGAGCTAGCTGGGTAGGAGCTCGAGGTTGACAGCTCGAGCTGAGTACTGAGAAGTCAAACACCCTGGGGTGGAGGCCCACACCAGATGTCGACTTGGCTGGGGCTCAGGGTTGTAGACTTGATCAAATTGTAGGACTTGGGATCGGAATCCGGGACGCGAGGTTGGCATCAGGAGCTAGTCGAGACTGGGCCCAGAGACCAATGTCAGCCCGGGATGGGACTGGTCTGGAACCCCTACGGGCACCAGTGCTAGGAGAGCCGAGCCTGACTCTTGGCCTAGCTGTCAGGACTGGTGGTTGGTGTGGCGCATTGATGGCGCCAGGGGAGATAGGAACTGGCTGTGGCGTTGGAGCCGTCGCAGGGACCACACCCAAGAAGTAGGGTGATCCGATGACTGTGGTGAAGCTGTCGAAAGCGATTGGCACTGCCAAGTAGCCCACCCGTGCGTGGGTGGTGACGACGATGGGACCATAGGTAACAGACGCCATAGTTGGTGAAGTCCTGGAGTATCAGAGGCGACGGTCGCGGGAGATCGTCGAACACGATCCAGCAATTGGGAGATGAACTGGAAGCCACTGGGAAGTGTGAATAGGTGCTTTTCTGCTACCTCTCCTACAAGGACAGGAAAAGGGCGCCCGAGCTTTAGGGCTAGCACAAGCTTTTGCTTCAGCAAAAAGAAGGAAGGCGGGAGACGTCCCACCGGGCGTGCCATCCTTTTTGTTCTGCCCCGGAAGTTCATCGGTGTGTGCGAGCGTGTCGACGGGCCCATGGAGAGGTGTGTGTGGTGACCGGAGTGAGGGGTAGGATATAGATACGAGGGAGATGCCAGAAGATAAGGGGCCTCGGGCACCCCGTCTTGTGACTGTATCTGTCTCAAAGAGACACTGTGCACCAGCCTTATATGGAGAGTCGAGGGGAGACCGAGTGGCATAGGGAGTTTCTGGGTAGAGGGGGAAACGTGGCTGGGATGCGGGCATGCCAATTGATTTCTCGACAATCACCCGTGGAACCGAACGTTTAACTAGGGATGCGCCACTAGGGCGCGGCTTGTGGACTCAGGGGGTGAGCGACATGTGGAGGGGACGATGGTTCCGTGGATGTGAGTGCGCAGGCGATTGTGGGGAGTCATGTACAGGATGTCTTTCCCCACCGACTGCAAGCAGTCGGTGTTTATTTACATCGGATTGAATCCGAAGACCTTCGTTCCGTGCCGAAGAGAAGTCCGTATGTTCCTGAAGCTCGGGGCGAAGAGCTGAGAGCACTTTGCAGCTGTAGGTTCATCTCAGACTGGGTAGTGTTGGCTAAGGGTAAAGGGTGCTGGAGGTTCACGCTAGGTGACACAGAGGGTAGCTAGAGGCCCAAACGTGGATGCGAGAGCATACGTCCAACTGGCGGTGTAATATAATACATACATTTTTATAATCATAGGTATAGCCAATTACATGCATGTATATATATATTTTTAACCTACGTTGTTTAAAAAAGTGTAGGTATAAGCTGATATCTACTTACATTTTTGAGAAACTATTCCTACGCTTTTATAGCATAGGTATATGTCGGTATATACTTACATTTTTTGTTAGACTATTTCTACGCTTTACAAGCGTAGGTATAGATTGACCTATACCAACGTTTCATAGAAATGTAGGTATAACCTATAGTCACGCGAGCAAGCTCCACACTTTGAGAGCATGGCAAGTAAACGTGGCTAAAGACTTTACCTAGGTTTTTTTTGGACCTATAACTGCGTTTTTTAAATGTAAGTAAAGGCCAATTTTCTTGTAGTGTTCTATTCCACGATCTTACTGGATGCGTGGAAAAGAGGGCACTTTTCTCTCCAGGAGGCACCCAAAGGTGGGGAGCGCACTCCCCTATCGTTGACGAGAAAGAAACGGATCTGTTGACAGATTCAGTAGTTGTGCATCCGACCTACTCCCATCCCCAACTGCGTCCCCTGCAAGCTGGAGAAGCTGCCCCGTCTCTGGTGATAAAGGTTTTGTGGGGAGGGGATCTTCAAAGCTGAGGGAGGAAGAGAAGAAGGCTTGCAGTGTGCTCTTGTGCTTCTCTCGCGTTAATCACCCATGGGGAGCTGCTTCGTTGCGAGGATCAAGGCGGAGAGCCCCTTCCACAATAGTCCTACTTTAGGTCGGAGCCAAGGGAGATCCACCAAGAGCAGTGTTTTTGTCTTCCTTTCTATAATGTCTCAGTCTTTAAACCAATTTTTCCTATTCTTTTCCAGCAGTTTCATGTCTTAGCACTTCAATACTTTACCAGGACTGGTATGCTCTAACTGCCGCAATTCCATACTATACCAAGAGTACTGGGGGCAAAGTCTCATTTGTCCTCCTCCAGTTTGAGCATAACAAAGGTGATGAATCTAGCGCTGATAGCTTAGTGTACGGTGTAGGAGAGGAAGAGTCTGAATAAGTCTGAATATGCATCTTATTTTTAAGATGTAATCAACATGGTTTCCCTTACAAAGAGCAAACATGCTTGGTACATCAAACTCTTGATTTTTGCTGACAAAAAGCTATATGCTTCCTGATAGTTAAAACCCTTGTTATTTTTTTACTAACCGTGCACGTCCGATCGCTTCCCTTGCTAGGGACGAGCGCGAGCTTGCTTAGAGTCCCAGTCGGTGTCGAGTCTCATTGTCATCCCGCATCACGATGAAACCACCACACAAACTCACACTGTGACGCTTTGAATCTATCGAGGGATCGTGCCAACGCCACATCTCGTTCCATGCGCCATCACGCTCTACGACACCTCCACGACATCCCTGCCTCATTCACCTCCACCTCGGTCGGCTGCCCGGTGGAGATGGAAGAAGAGGAGAGAGACTGAAGGGGGAGAGAGTGTGAGAGTGGTGGAGAGAGGGAGAGGGGGGTTCAGGGTTTAAAAAAAAAAGAAAATAAGAAATATTTGAAATATTTCTTAAATCTAATTTTTGGCCTGAATTTTTACAAAATTAGAAAAATATGAAAAAATAGCCTATGTAATCCTCGAAAAGAGCACAACACACTTGCAGCGTCCTAGAGTCTCAAAACTCAATGGTCACTCTCCACAGGATTCCACAACTTATACAGGGAAAAAACCCACGTGGATCATAAAACACAATTTAGGATCCATGAAAGCACTCTGAAAGCTCTCTGATTCCGATCGGAAGGATCCAGGGTATTACATCCTCCCCTCCTTTAATAAATTTCATCCTTGAAATTTAAGGAGCCAATTGGGAAAAGAAAAGAGCAACCCAAACGCTGGCTACACTCTCCAAGCACCAGCCAAACCTCAAACGTAAAACACAAAAAGAAGATGTTACCACGTTACTCGAAAACACAATGCAGAGGAACACTGCTAGACCACAATCATAGGCACACGCTCCAGATCTCAAGGCACATCGATTCGCAGAACAAGCATGGCACACAAAGTGTAACGACCCGGAGATCCGGATACTGATATACCAATGAAATCGATATACCGATACCAAGAACTGGGGAAGCCACCCAAGAGGCTGGTAAGGCCCCTGAAGGGTTGGAAGGGTTTTGTCGAGGGGTTGCATAATGAATTGGAATGGCATGCGTGCAGAATTAATTAATGTAACAATTAAAATTATAATGCGGAAGTAAATTAAATTTATCAGAGTGATAAAAATATATGCAGTAGTCCAGAGTCATAATTACACAAGTTCGACAACTAAACGCCAGTCCAAAAGTACAACTAATCGGGGCATACCCCAGACAAAAGAGCCATTTACTAGGCAATAAGTGGTATCAGAGTCTAGACTCTCTATAGTTTAAAGATCTAATGATCTGAGAGCAAAAGATCATACATGGCTAAGATGGCAGAAGGTCAATCTGTCAATCGTCCTCTATTGTTTGATGGCTCCGACTATCTTTATTGGAAAACTCGAATGGAGTTCTTCCGGAAAAGTCAGAACTATGATATATGGACGATTGTTGATGGGGGAGACTTTATTGTCACCAGGCTTAGGGAGGAATGGACAACAACTGATAAAGTTAATTTATCTTTGAATGCTAGGGTTAGATATCATTTATGCTGTGCGTTGTCAAGGGCGGAGTTCAACAGAGTCTCAGCTTGCCAAACGGCGCAAGAAATCTGGAACAATATGAGGATCACGTATAAAGGGACAGATAAAGTCAAAGAAACAAGAATAGGCATATTGGTATCCCAATATGAACAGTTCAAAATGATGCCCACTAAAACCATTTCCTGGATGTACTGTGGGTTCATAGACATCACAAATGAGTTTATTGCTTTTGGGAAGGAGTACAACTCTAGAGATATGGTAAGGAAAATCCTCAGATCCTTACCAAGCAGCTGGACACCCAAGGTGACCGCTATCGTGGAAGCGAACGACCTAACTTAGATGTCACTAGAGAAGCTGATACGGTCGCTCATGGCCCACGAGATAAACATGCAGCAACTCGGAGAAACCGCAACAAGCAGAAGAACGAACGCTTTCAAGGTTGAGGAATCAAAGACAGAAGAAGAGGAAGAAATTGTTGGAGACTTTGATACAGAAGTAGCAATGCTGTCCAGGCGACTTCAACGGATAATGAGAAGGAAAAAGCTGCAGAAGTCAAGACAGATTTCAAAGTTTCAGAAGAAATAGTCAAAGAATGAGGGCTTTAGAATGAAAGAAGTGGTCTGCTATGAGTGCAACAGACCTGGACATCTGAGAACGGATTGTCCATAACTCAAGAAGTAGGTCGAGAAAGCTAAAGATAGAAAGAAACCTGACTTTCAGAATAAATACAAGAAGTATTTCTCTAAGAAGGCCATGGCAGTAGCCTGGGATGGTGAAGATCCCATCTCTAGCTCTTCAACGTCAGAATCAGAAGAGGAGGCCAGCTTTGCCTTGATGGCCAACAATGACAAGGAGTCTGATCAAGTGTATCAAAAATGGGATTTCATATAGAATAAAGGACAGACTTCCCCATAAACAGTGTTGGGGTAATTTAGAAAATACATTCCAGATACATTCATTGGAAGCAGTTCTCAACGACAAATTAGTATATGCTTTAGCCTTGAAGTGGTGTGCACATTTCTCAGAGGAGTTCAGTGTTCGCAATTTTGGTTGTGTTCTGTATTCCACCCCAGCAGTTCCGTTCAGGTTGATGCAGCTCCCTCTTCTCTACCAGGATCTGTTACAAAGGTTTGTACAGAATAATGTGTATACTCCTTTTCATGGCTTTTGGAGTGTGAACTAATTGCTGTGAACTCTGGGCAACTCATAAACGTTTGGTTGCCCTCTCTGGTTTCAATCAGGTATGTAAAACAGCAGTGCCCTGAGTGTAAAGCCGTTCCAGAAGACCCTGCTTTGTGCTTATTATGTGGCAGATTATGTTCTCCAAGCTGGAAGCCATGCTGCAGGTTAGTTACTCATGACAGAGTCTTCTTTACATGTGGAAGATATCATGGCTGGCATTCATCAATATGACATCTGCACCTTCTATTTTTTTATTTAATCTTTTAGCGCTAGTAGGTGCCAAAGTCATGCGGCTGCATGTGGTGCAGGTATTGGTGTTTTTCTGTTGATCAGGGTATGTTATTTGCCTTCACCTAGATCTTATGTTGAAATACTATTTCATTGGACTTTTTTTTGTTGTTAAGCAAGAACTTTCTCTCCTTTGATTGTATGACCTCTGTTTAGCAATGAAATTGGTGGGCAATCCACTTGTTCTTCACACACAAAAGGGGAACTTGCTCTCCTTCCTAAGGCTTACTTTGCTTGTTTCAGAGAACAACTATTCTACTGCAGAGATCTGCTCGGCAGGCACCATGGCCTTCTCCCTATTTGGATGCCTTTGGTGAAGAGGTAACTGAGTAACAACTAGCAAATTTTTCCTGCTACTCTGTTCTGGAGCTTAGACTGATATAAGTTTTTGAAATGATATTGATTGATTCTAACAGGAAAAATATATATATTTGCTGAGTGTATACTTTATAGGATTTTCGATGGAATTAGATGGTGCATCAATCTAGTGTGTGGGATTTCACTCACCTAATTTAGGAACAATTTTGATCCATCTTTCTCTTTTTTTTAATGAAGGGGGCAGGCAACTTTCTCCAGGAAATTGCACAGGCTTATAGGTTTGAAATCAGAAATATCAGTGACATTACATTTTTTAGGAATGAGAGCAATAAGAGTTGAAGTAAAACTTCTAGGAAGAGGACATTTGGTGCTGAAGACATACTGAATAGCAGCCACAATATCTCTAGCAATAATGGGCCAAGCACACTGATAAAAGGCTCCTGAAAAACCATCTGACCCAGGTGCACTGTCAGAGGACATTTGGAAGACAGCTTCTTTGATTTTTGTTTTAGATGGAGCACCACACAGTAATTCATTATCCGACACTGTAATCAGAGAAGGAATGCAGTCAAGGATGTTAGCATCAATGTGATGATCCTGAGATGTAAAAGCCTCTTTAAAGTGATCAGCAACAATGGTTTTCATTTGATCATGATCCGAGGTCAGGATGCCATTAGAATTCTTCAACTGTGAAATGATATGCTCCCTTCTATTCGCCATGGCAGTCATATGAAAGAATTTGGTGTTCTTGTCGCCTTCAGTGAGCCACCTAATTCTCGATTTCTGTCTCCAAAAAACTTCTTGTTGTAACAAACAGTTGGATTGAAGAGTCTTTGCTTTGTTGAAGGCTGCAAGGTTTACCAGAGAGGGATCCAGGTCATAATTGAATTCAATCCTCATCACCTGGTCTTCAGCAACAACAAGGTTCATATGCACATTACCATATACATTTTTGTTCCAACCAACAAGCATGTTCCTAAGAAATTTCAATTTAAGGTGTAAAGTGGTGAGTGGTGAGGTGGCCAATGGGCTAGTGTTCCAACACAGCTCAACATCATTTAAGAAATTCTCGTGCAAAGTCCACATTTTCTGAAAGATAAATCTGCTCTTGAATTTTCAAAAAGAAGGCATCTTGATGAGAAGAGGAGCATGATCAGATGCTTCTCTAGAAAGGTGCTCCACTGTGATAGGTAAAACTTTAAGCCAATCAGCATTAAACAGTGTTCTATCCAATCTAGCCCAAATACCTTTGCTGCCCGATTGGTTGTTGTGCCAAGTAAATTTTGAGCCCATATAACTAGCATCAATGAGTTCACAGTCCTAAATGTAATCTATGAAATCAGATATAGAAACTAGGTTAGGAGGATTACCTCCTACTTTCTCATCAATTCCCAATACACAAATAAAGTTGCCAGCTACCAGCCATGGGCACAAGGTTGACTCATATGTCTTTTGGCTAGTCAACCTCACTTATATTTTCAATTTCGGATTTGACTCTTATGTCCCTTTAGACTGTTAAGTCTATCCATTCTTTTTAACTAGTTGACTCATACGTCCCTCGACATGTTAGCTCCACTCATATTTTGGACTTCTCGGGTATGGATCCCGTGTCTCTCCGGGCTATCCAATTCGTCCTTCCAGTCCCATCCGGCTCGGCCTATGCATGCCCCTTTCGGGCTGCCGACTTATCTCACCTATCGGATTTCGAGTTTAACTCATGTCTTTTTCGGACGGTTAAATCCACTTACTTTTTGTCCCACTGGGTCTGGCTTATGCATGCTCTTTTCGGGTTGCCAACTCATCTCGCCTATCGGCTTTCGGGTTTGACTCTCACGTCCCACTAAGGCTGTCAAATCCATCATTTTCGTCTTTCTGGTCTGGCCTGTACATGTCCCTCTCGGACTGTCAACCTATCGCGCCTCTCGGCTTTCAGGCTTGACTTATATATTCCACTGGGATTGTCAAGTTCATTCTTTTGTCTCCACGGGCTTGGCCTATGCATGCCTCTTTTGGGTTGCCAACCCATTTTGCCTATTGGCTTTCAGGCTTGACTCACATATCCCACTGGGATTGTCAAGTCCATTCTTTTGTCTCCACGGACTTGACCTATGCATGCTCCTTTTGGGCTGCCAACCCATCTTGCTTATTGGCTTTCAGGTTTGACACACATATCCCACTGGGATTGTCAAGTCCATTCTTTTGTCTTTACGGGTTTGGCCTATGCATGCCCTTCTCAGGCTGCCAACCCTATTTGCCTATCGGCCTACGGATTTGATTCATATGTCCCACCCGGGCTGTCAAATCCACTCTTTCATCCTATCGGACTTGGCCTATGTATGCCGCTTTCGGGATGCCAACCTATCTTGCCTATCGGCTTCCAGGTTTAACCCGCATGTCCTTTCGAATTGTCAAACTTACTTACTTGCTATCCCAATCGGGCTTGGCCTATGCACGCTCTCCTCGGGTTGCCAGCCCATTCAACCTATTGGTCTCTGGAGTTGACTAATCGCGTCCCACTAGGGGGACTAGCATGTCATCAAGCCTAGGGATGGGGAACCTATACTTGACGGTGATTTTGTTAATGGCCCGACTATCCACACACATCTTCTACCATCCTCCGTTCCTACAGATGGCTGTGACCCATGGACGGCTTCCTGGCATTTCTAGCCAGTTTTTCTTACACGAGAAAGCGGACATTTGAGAATCTCAATAAACGGACCTTTAAGTCGGCAGAAAGTTGAGCTGGAGAACCGTAAGAAGCAAATGCTTTAATAACAGGAGATAACTTGAAGCAACCATGATGGCAGTACCCTCTAGGCCATAAATGCTATGGGAAAGATGCATACATGGTTTGTTTCGGGGGTAGTTCGGGGGTGGAAAAGAATCGGCATTGGCTGGGATGGATTGGGATGTTTCATGGAGAGCTCAAGCATTACCAAAAGAAGATGATGACTTTAGGAAACCAAATCACAATAATGTGATTACACATCCCAGGGAACAGGAATGAGACTTGAAAATAAGTCATTGGAGTGCTCCACAGAGACCCAAAAATATTTGAGATGGCAAATGCAGCAGCAGTCTCCAAGACACCTGATGGCTCGAGTTCCCTCTCCTGCTCATGTTGTTCCCATTTAAGCTGCTTTCAAGTACAAACAAGAGTAAGACCTTTAGGGCTGGGAAAAAGGCTTCTAGACAGCTAGCATAGGTTATCACCATCATAAACTAAAAGCATTTCTTCAAGTATTATTCAGTTGGCTCATTGCGAAATTGCACCCTTTGTTGGGTGCGAAAACTGGGGTTACAACATGCTGACCATCATGAAGAGTCGAGGATAATAAAAACAGACTAACATGAAGTAGCGGAGGGATGCACCTCAGAAACGCTGAACGTAATATATATATATATGAAAAAAGCAGTCGGCATATCTGTGCCGCTGCTGCTGCTGCAATTTCATCAGGATAACAGTACGGTGTTTCTGCAGACTCGTTCTCAAAAATGGTAAATGAAACAGATGCGATCACCAGCCCTAAATTCCTCCTCAGCTCCTGATATTCATCGCATCAGACGTAGAACACTGACAGCTGAATGAAATTTGAGTCACGAAAATGAAGTATATATGGACTCGCTGTCCTTAAGCTCTTGTCAAGAAGTAATGAGAAAACCCAGAACAAGGTTTGAGCAAAAGCTAGCTATTCCTCTCGTGATCATCTGCGGCAAAACAATGCCAAGGATGAAAGCCATGTTAAACCATGGAAGGCACATGGGATACCATGCACATGTTCATTATTATTTTTCCCTTTTTTTAGGATGATCATCCGTAGCAGGATGCTGTTGAGGGACGTGTCCGAAAGCTGGAGGGTGTGGGCAATTGGGCATAGTTTTACCCCTACCCTTGGCTTTTGCGAGTTCTGGGGCCTATGGGGCCGAGGGATATGTCGCCCTGGCCAAGTGTGATTGGGAGTACTGGACCGTGTGTAGAATACAAGAGTGTGTAATGGCAGAGATTTGGGATGTGCTGGAACTGGGTTTTGTTGGAATAGCGGCAGGAATGCCATATGAAGGTTGGTATCAACAGGAGACTGGAGAGAGTGGTGTGGAGGATGACCGGGAGATGCCGAGCCACCGGCTCGAAAATGTGAGTTGGTTATCGATCGATACGGGAAGATCCCGTGGTCTATTGGAGAGTAGGTGAAGACCACCTTGACTGGTGGGGGAGAGAAGTTTTCCCGTTATCGGCCCCAGTGCCCTTTCGGGTTTTCACCGGAGTCGACCCCCTTTAACTTTTTTCGACGTGCCCTCGTGGGTTTTCACGTCGAGGGGTTTCCCAATTTTACCTGAGTCACCCTTGCGGGTTTTCACCTCAGGCGGGTTGTTGGCCTTTTTGCCCCCAGCTAACTCCTGACGGAGGGGAACGACTGGGTCTGCCGGGGCATCTCTATTTTTAGCCCTATTTTGTTGTTGTTTTGCTATTCTATTTTTTTTATTTACTTACCTGAGAGCCTGATGGCTGAGCTGTGGTTGATGCAGTGGTGCCCCCACTTTTGTCGCTGCGAGGATGGAAGTGGGAGGCTGGCTTCTGAGGGCGTCTGACGACGACTCTGGGAGGGGTCCGGCTGGCCCCCTGGCTTGGCTGGAGAGAGTGACTAGTTCAGTCTTCTCGGAGAGAAGACCAGTTTCGATGGCTGGGACTGGGAGCATACGCATTATCCGGTGTGGCGTGCGAATTCGTGCTCTGGCGCATGGTACAACTTTATGTGCTTGCCATTGAGAGGCAGGAAGGGCTTGTGGCCCTTGTGGTCTATGACTATGTAGGCCCCACCCTCATAGGCATCGCGGATGATGTACGAGCCTCACCAATTCGGTTGAAGCTTGCCACTGGAATGGGCAGGTTTTGAAAATGGTGTAATAGGGGTCGACCCTTGGGGTCGTCCCTTGCAACTGGGGTCGACCGTCTTGGTTATGCATCATGTATTATATTTTTAATTTAAATCTCATGCACTTTTGTTAACCCATGCCTCAGTAAGGGGGAGCTACTTAAGTAATATTTGTTGTGCATGATGGTTGTGTTTGTGTGCTTACATGTTCATGTATTCATTTTCAGTCTAATTCTGAGCATAAACCTTACATTTGAAGGATAAAAGTCATCATATGCATAGTTTCATATCTTGCATTATTAACATTCACATAGTACATATTCTTTGCATTTGCAACATGAAGCTCATGGTGTGCATATTTGAATATTTGGCATTTTTAGTACGCCTATAGTTCATACTTTGAAATGCATCATTTTGAACACTTCATGTTGCATAAATGCTAATATGAGTTCTTCCAACAATGGTATCATATCTTTAGGGACCAATAATTGTCAACAATACAAGAACTAAAATTACATATCTTTGGGCCAACACTTAGTAACTTTTGGTATCCGAATTGGTATTATGTCTTCATCTTACATATTCATATCATGTCAAATAACCCCCGTTGTCCTATTGTAGATGACAAAAAGGGGGAGAATCTTCAGTGTGCTTAATGCCTTATGCCTTTTATGTGTTCAATGCCATATTTTTGCTCAATGTTCTATGCTTAATCAGAGAGAGTAGTTTTGGGGAAGAATATGATTGAATGTCTTATTCTTCATTCTCATAGCTTTCATTGGAATGCTACTACTCTATCTTTTGAAATTCTCACACACATTATTTTGTCATCATCAAAAAGAGGGAGATTGTTGCGTCCCTTAGTTGATCTTGGTGTTTGGTTTTAATGACAACAAAATGATTGTATTTACGTGTGTGTTTCATTGAGCTATATGCTTACATCGTGTTTTGATGAGTTGAAGAATGACTTCAAGGATCTCACTCGCAAGTTATATGAATGCTTGTTGATTAAGGAATTCATGCTTTGTATATCTTGGCTTGCAGGATCAAAATCAGTTGTTCATACTTGGAACTCAAAGGATTGCATCAATGAAGTTCTTCTTGTAAAAGGGAGAATGTTGGATCAAAATCAATGGTTCATGCTTGGAACTCAAATAATTGAGTCAATGAAGTTCTTCTTATAAAAGGGAGTTGACTCACTCATTGCATTATGTCGACTCCTTTTATGTTTTATGCATTTCATCAAAAAAAATGTTCATCAGTGTGCATACTGTGTATTTGGTCTTTGCAATTGCTCCTATACTTGCTTGTTTTGACAAGTCTTATTCTATTGCAAAGTCCGTGTATATTCATGCATTCGCTATGTCCATGCATACCCCGTGCATATTAAGTGAGTGCAAGTTCAACCACATGCACTTTTTTTTATTTCCACTGCACTAAGCCCATGCACTCTGTGTGTCTGATCGACCTAAAGTCTGTGCAGACTTTTGCCTTCATGCATACTTGCATACAACCTAAGTCTTAGTCCGTGCAGTTCAAAGTCCGTGCACATTTTCTCCTTTAAGTCCATGCATAAGTCGAGGGTGTTTTTGAAAGACTAAGTCCGTGCACGTTTCTACAAGTCCGTGCAGACTTTAGCCCGTGCATGTGTTTCTACAAGTCCGTGAAGACTTTACCCCGTGCATGTTTCTCAGCAATGAAGTCCGTGCACATCTCCTTGAAATTGAGTCCGTGCATAGTTTGCTTAACAAAGTCCGTGCACAGTTTTCTTAACAAAATCTGTGCACATTTTTCTTAACCAAGTCCGTGCACATTTTCTTCAATGAAGTCCGTGCAGTTTTTCTGCAATGAAGCCCGTGCATGTTTTTCAAAGAACTCCGTGCACATTTCCTTGGAACTAAGTCCGTGCAGATTTTGTATATGAAGTCTGCACAAATCTCTACAAGGTCTGAGCATATAATGCCCCAAGCACTTCATGTCCATGCACATGATACACCGTGCACATTTCTTCTGGTCTTCAAGTCCCTACACACTTTGGCAAACTCCATGGAATCAAAATCCCGTGCAGATTCCTCTCTTAGTCAAGTCCTTGCACTCCTTTGTGAACCCCGTGGATGCTGTGCCCCATGCAAGTTTTTCCATTGACACAGACTGTGTCCATTTCTTCATAGAGTTTGTGCATACAAAACCCCGTACAATTTTTCTATTAGTTGACAAGTCCGAGCAATCAAAACCCCATGCACTTTTTCACTTGCTTTACCAAGCCTGTGCTCACTTCTGTCTGAGTGCAATTTTGCTAGTGAACAAGTCCGTGCACTCCATGCACGCCTTCAAAATATCAACTCCGTACATATTTCTCTTCTCTGGTTCTGAACATTAATGTTAACTGGGAGTTGGTTAATTTGACAGGGTTTCGACCATCTCTGGTACCACATCTATTTAGAGGAAAAATTTTTTTAACTCCAATCAATACCTGAGAGGCAAGAGAAGGGAGGAGCGATCAGCCCTACAAGAGACGGAAGTAGCACTCCACCCGTGATCGCCAGACAGGAAAATTTTCATTCATAAGTAAAAAAGGGTTACAAGGACTATTAAGGACGGAGTGAGGGGCAGCCTATCTTGTCCAGACGATAGGTCCCTTTAACAATAGTGGGCACCTCCTCCCCAGAAGACCAAAAAGAAATAGATGCCAGGAAACAACCATGACCAGCCAACATGTCTACAAGCTGATTAGCCACCCTAAACACATGGACGATGGAGACATAAATAGTCCTAAGCAAATCTGCCACTTGAGACATGACAATAGTAAGTCACCAAGGGTAGGAACACCTACGGTTGGCTATCTGGACAAGCACAAGAGAGTCCATCTCAACAGTGACAGAGCAGATGCTGCTATCCCGATAGCAAAAGAGGTCGTCCCAGAGAGTGAGTGCTTTAGCATCCAGGCTGGAGGAAACAAGCGGATATGCTACTGCAAATGCAAGGATGAGTTGGCCATGAGAGTCACAGATGGCACCACCACCCCCCGCTAACCCCATGCCACGCTTGAAAGCACCATCAACGTTGAGCTTCAATCGTCCGAGTGGAGGAGGGAACCATCGAAGTCTTGGAGGCTTGGGCTGTGGTGCCAAGAGGGTGATGCGCCAAGAAGCAAGAAGCAAACGGTTAGACAAGTTGATTGATCTGCCTTTGAACTTGCAGGCCTGGGTAATGGAGAGGGCAGAGAGCAAGGCATGGCAGAGAATGTGGCACGCAAGCATCGGCCGGCCTTCGAACTGCTCCTTGTTCCTACTGAACCAAATTTCCTAGATGGCTGCCATGAAGATGCACCTCGAGAGACAACTGGCCATGGTGCTAAGGTGGATACTACTCATGTACTCGAAGATAGCAGAGCCAATAGATGCAGTCATGGAGCTGTTGAACCGCAGGAAGGAGAACAGGGCGGACCAAACATCTCTAGCTATGGTGCTGTGAAAGAAGAGGTGGAGGCTGGTCTCTACGTGTGGTGCTGGGCAGCAGCTGCACTGATGTGACACGACCTCGGACCTACTAGCAAACAAGCACATGCGCAACCGAACGGGCCGAGATCGGCGGCCGACTATGGAAGTGGAGTGATGCTATAAAAGATCATGAATAGAGTTTTGCAATCATGTATATCATGAAACAGGATCATTCAAGCCACAAGATTATCAATGAACATTTAAAGCGGCAAAAATAAGACAAAAAAGTTCTTTCATTATTTCAGCATATAAACGGTCTACCTCAGACTGCCACACATCAACAAATGGTCCAGACGAGACCGCGAAAGTAATGAGAATTTGAATCTTATCGTGGTCTTGAAATGGCCCAATGGGGGACCGCCAAAGGGATAGACGGTCGTGGGGTGACCGTTTAAAGGCAGATGAGTCGTCAACATAAAATGGTCTAAGATAGACTGCCTTAACATTGAATGGTCTATCGATAGACCACCTTTCGATCGTCGGTTTCAAAAGAGAAACTGACGCCTCTCACCTTCTTCTTCGTCAAACATTCAACTCAACCACTGAACATCGCCGGCCCCCATCTTCCCTCCCCTCTCTCATTCCCTATTCTCCAAAGCTCACTCCTCTACTTCCCATACCATTCATGCATTTCAAGAAGCAAGTCCTAAGCCGCCTAGCCCGTCATCAGATAGCCGGAGGAGGGGCCGCACCACTGTCGCCGACGGTGAACCCCATGGAGGAACAAGGTCCACCACCAGCTGAGGTGGAGGGAAGAGACCCCCCCTGTGGCCGTCGAGGTGATAGAGTAGGTCGTACCACTGTCGGAGGAGATGACGATGGTGACCGGGAGGCCGGCCGGTGGAGTGCGATCATCTGAGGTAGGTTGCCGAAAAAAACTCCCCCCATTTTGATTTTAGGGCTTGCACGTGGGTCTAGATGTATGAGAGGGGGCATACCACCCCCTGGGGATGATTGTAAGGCCCCTAGGTCCGTTGACAATGGTGGGAGAGAGCTCGGGCACCATTGGCAATGGCGGGTAGAAAACGGTCCTAACAGGGACCGCCTATGAAAGAAACGGTCCTTAAAGGACCATCTTGGGGACAAAACGGCCAAAACCAAACCACCTTAAAATGCTAAATAGTCCATGGGTGACCGTTTGATAGGAGTTGAACAGGCACAGGTTTAGGGGGATAAACGTGGTCTAAGGTAGACCGTTGAGGGGTCTAGACGGTGCTCCTGGGGCCGATCAAAATTGAACCATGGAGAACAAAACGGTCTCTAACCGACCGTCCATGACTAACATATCAATAATTTAAACTATAACATTAGATTTGACTCTCATGAGATTAAAAATATTAGCTTGGTTCTAAAGAGTAAACATTTTACATACGATGTGCAGTGGTGAATGCTCTATTACCATATCTAAATACCAAACTGTAAACACACACAATCCATGGAAACAATTTCTTCCACCAAATGAGTACATGTTTTGCTACATTCAATCAGTAGTTTTACATATGATACTAATGAATCCCTTCTTAACCAAAGAATCAATGCATTCCCCCCATCAGCAAACAATACCCTATACAACATTATATTCGACAATCCATGTTTTATCGCAACAACCTGCAATTCATTGGCACACAATTGAAGCTCCCACCCCTTGCAGCTTTCAGAAATCCTTCCAGGCAGAAAGAATATCGTGAAAGATTTCAACTATCAAATCCCTATCTGCACATTGCAGGAAGGCATTGAAGTCATCACCGATGTCATATATCTTGCCAAAGTTCACTAGGTACCTCATGCAGCTACTGTTCAGCTTTGGCAGCCTGTAGAGGTATGTAGTCCGCTGCCTCTCAAGCACATTCTTGGTGTCAATATCCTCTGTGAGGCTCTCATGGCACACCTCCTTGAGGTCGGCAATGGCATACTTGCACGGAGGAGCGCAAGGCGGTGGGTCAGGCACTCGTCTGACTGGGACATTGACATGGATATAGCTGAGCAAGGCCTGGCAAGCCTCGATCGACATGTCGGAGATGTCGACGGCGGACAACTCCTTCTCCTTGAGATTGCATGAGAACATGCTACGAAAGACGGGCGTCTGGGCGGCGAGGATGGCACGGTGGGCTCCTATGCTACCATTAATGGCATTGATGGTAATGTCAACGTGGATGCCCTCGGAGAGCATCCGACCGAGGGACATCACTGCTGTCACCGCCGCAAGCTCCAACAGGTGGTTGCTAGCCCAGATGGAGGAGGGGTCACCACCCTGTGTTGATCAAACATGAATCAGTATATTAGAACCAAGAATAGTCACTGCAAGTCAATGTGACTTACTCTACAAATCAGGTCAAGTTAGACTGATCATATGTGTTGGGTTTCAAGATTTTGATGTAGTAGCCACTATCAGAAAGACCATAGAGAATATGGTGAGCATATTTTCTAGGTGACTTTCTTTAAGAGATATTCACGTAATACATCATTGGCTCACATGAGGGGTATTTTAGTAAACTCCCCCTTTAAGTGAGTCATTTTTACTCACAAGGTTTCAAACCTAAAAAAACAAAGCCCAGGAGGGGGCGCAACTTACACTGCTACTGCTCTCTTCTTCTTGGCTTGCTCCTCCTCCTCTTTTCCATTCTTCCTCTTCAGCTTGTCTTCTTCTTTCTTTTATAGGAGGTGAAGGAGGTAACCACCCCCGGTAGCTCTCAGTGGAGGTAAGATTTTCTTGTCCCTTCATATTCTCCTTCTCTTCTTGCCCCAATGCCCCCCTTTTTTTAATGTGTATGGTGTCAAGGGGGAACCACCTCCAGAGGTATACTCAAGGAAGAGAGAGAGGGGGGAGACCACCCCCTGTGGGCCTCCCCCTCCCCCAGACTGTAACTGTAGATGTAGCAGGGAAGGGGCTGAGATAATTAGTACTGTGAGGCACAAAAATTAACCCCCTATTGTGCACAATGCTTTACGTGAGATGCATAAAGAGAAAAAGGAGAGAAAGATGAGAGTTTCCTTAACCTCACCATTGCTAGAGAGAGTGACCGGAAACCCCGAGGGGGGGGGGCTCAAAGGTGGTGACCACACCCTCCCTTCCTTCAACTCTTATCTGCAAGGCTCACGGGAGCCAGCAGACTATGCAGGAAAGCTTACGGCGACCACGCAATCGGGGAAACCTACAGGTGACGCAACCTGGGGAAAAGCCTCCTCCATACGTCAACAGCAATCGGGGGAGCAACTTGCAGGTGACGCAGCAGGGATACCCTCGGTGGCTTCCACCAGGGGTCTATTCCTATTTTTTCTTTCTTTTCTTCTTCTTCTTTTTCTTCTTCTTTCCGCATTAAAAACAACTAGGGGAGGGCCTCCTCCCACAACCCTGTACGCAGACAGAGAGAGGAGACAAGGGTGCACACCCCCGGTGGGAACAAGCAGGGGTGCTCCCCTGGTGCCCCCTTCTTAACCAGCGGGAGAGAGAGGAGAGGGAGAGATAGTGGTCCCCTATTTTCGTCCAATCAACACTATAAAAGCATGGGAGGTTCCGAGATTTTTTTCATCATCTTCTCAGCCTTCTTCGCAACAAAGGACGCACCGGAGGATCTGTTTGTTTTGTTGACCATCTCTGACACCGTATTGTTGTCCCTTGACTGGTGTGGTCAGATTTCAATAGAGAATTTGCATGCCTAATATGATTGAATTGAAGAATGAAGTGATGGAGGAAGCTCACAGCTAGAAATTCTCCATTCATCCTGGTGGTAATAAGATGTATCAAGATTTGAAGCGGTCCTTTTGGTGACCTGACATGAAGAAGGATGTAGTAGAATTTGTGTCTAAATGTTAGATTTGTCAGCAGGTTAAGGCTGAAAACTAGAGACTGTCTGGGTTGATGCAAAGGATCGACATACCGCAATGGAAATGGGAGGATATCACCATGGATTTTGTTACAGGTTTGCCTCGATCATCGAAGGGCAATAATTCTATCTGGGTAATTGTGGATCGGTTCTCGAAAACTGCACATTTTCTAGCCATGAAGAAGAAGCAATCTGCGGAGAGCTTGGCACATCTCTATATTGAGAACATCGTCAAATTGCATGGAGTTTTGAAGTCTATTATCTCAGATCGGGATCCTCGCTTCACGTCGAGACTTTGGCAAGGATTGCAGAATACTTTCGGGTCCCAGTTGAAGCTCAGCTCGGCATATCACCCCCATATAGATGGCCAGTCTGAAAGGACCATTCGCACTTTAGAGGATATGTTGAGAGCATGTATTATTGATTGGAGAGGAGATTGGGAGCGACATCTATCGTTGGTAAAATTTACCTACAATAATAGTTATCATGCAAGTATAGGCATGGCTCCATTTGATGATTTGTATGGGAGGCCATGTAGATCTCCTCTATGTTGGGAGGAGGTTGGTGTGTCACGCCCCGTACTCTATACCGTCTAGGTATTGTCTGCTTTGACCTACCGGCCTCACGATTTTTTCCATTTCTAATAGTGATCGACTCCAGAATGGAGGACTTCCCGGGCAGGTCACCCATCCCAGTACTACTCCCCATTAAGCACGCTTAACTTCGGAGTTCCTTTCAAGAACTGAGCCGATACTTCAAAAGGCGCCTCGATGATATAGAGTACAACTTGGCTATATTTGAGGGTATTACACAGCATGACCGACCGGCAGGCGATGCTGGGTGGCTTCTCGCCTCCTCTTTAGGTACAAATGCTTACCTCTAAATGCTTCTGCTTATGACTATGCTTATTATTGCTATATGCTGACACTCGACTTTATGCAGGTATGGAGCTACCTATACCTCCCTGGCCTAGGGCGAGGGAAGGAGGTAAATCCAGACTGGATACTCATCGTGAGGCGGTGGATAGAGGCTCAGGACATGGGATCGCTACAGTGCCTATCACGGGCGATTCAAGACGACATGGACACGTTTCCTTATGGATCGGTAACCTTTTAGACTTAATCTCTCTAAATGCACTAAAATGCATATTAAATGCTGGTATAAATGCTGACACTTGACTCGCTTGCCCCCTCAGGTGCATTGGACACCCTATCGTGACGAGGGTCACGAGGGACAACCTTGGGTGGAGGTGGCCCAGGCGTATGCAGGACGAGAGATCTGGCTCCACTGCATGAACATTATCGAGCCTCTCCATCACCACCTGATCATGAGGACGAGGGGCATCCATCAGCCAGAGGTAGAGTTCCCTGGACGAGACGACGTGCGCTTCGGGTAGCCCTCGAAGGGACTTAGTGGTGAGATCGACTGGATCACCCAGGCGATAAACCAGCTACGTGCTTGGTCGCTTAGAGGTCGGGAGGTAAAGGCCTGAGCTACCAGCAATGAGGCCTACCTGAAGGCCTACGCTCGGAGGTACAGAGACCAGGTCTTCCGTGGCGTCCGACGACCGATATGACTCTTTAAACTCATGTTTTCTTAATTAATTATTCCTAATACACTGACACCTTGACTTGCTATATGCAGCTAGACCCCCAGGGACATATAGCGGAGCTCCAGGGCCTCCTCCACTCCATTGTGCAGTAGAGGGATGAGCTCCAGGGCGCACTAGATCTTCTAGTGAGTTTTACTAAACCTTAGACTTAATTATGTAGATGTTATGAGTTTGACTGACTTTAACTTCTAAAATGCAACGAGCTGAGGGAGCACAGCGACGTGGACCAGACGCTCCATCCTCTTCTTCCTAGCCTGCAGGAGGTCGAGCCGAGCGAGACGCAGACTTTGCTCGGGCGGTTGCTCGGGCCAAGGAGGCCGAGGCCACTCTCACGGAGAGGGTAAGCAAACCAACTGATTTCCCTTTGACTTAAATGCTTATGCAATTTAAATGCCTAACTATGATGAATGCGTTATGCAGGCGAGAGAGCTGACCACAGCACATACCGAGGCAGAGCGTGCCAGAGCAGAGGCAAAGTGACTCCGGGCAGAGCTTGAGCAGGCACCGAGATGGAGTGCTTTCGTGCAGAGGCGGAGTGGCTTCACACAGGAGTGGCAGACCTTAAGCGCTACCGGACTGAGGCCGAGGAGGCTCGGTGCCAGACCTTCAAGTTGAAGATCGAGCTATGGGTCGTAGAGCAGATGGTCCGGATGATAGGCCGAGGACCTGAGAGGAGTGCGTCACAGAGCGACGCACGGAGCGGTATGTTCCCGGACTTTCTTACCAGCTCTTCTGGACAGTGGAGGAATGAAGAGGCGGAGAGGAGACAGTGACGAGAGGAGGGGAGCACAGCCATGGGCCCGCCAGTGAAACGGCATGAGGGCACTGGCGACAGTGGCGGCCCAAGAGAGGTACTGGCTGAGTGACTTGTACTTTTTGTTCTTTTTTTCTTTTTTTTATGGACACACATGTACATGACTTTTGTGATAGTGGAATGAGATCTTTTTATCTTTTATGAAGATGCAAATGAATGAACGTGCATGCTAACTTACTAACTAACAACCTCTAGGACTGACAACGAGAGTGAGAGAGAGGGAGAGAATGCGAGAGAGGGAGAGCGAGATAGGACTGACGATCAAGTGAGAAGAGAGAGGACCAAAACCTGACAGAAAGTGTAAAATGGTCTCTTGGAAGACCGCATGGGCAAGGAAATGGTCTCACTCATGACCATTAGGGGGTGAGGGGTAAGGCAACGAATGGAAGGGGAAAATGGTCACTTGACGACCGTTTGGGGAAGCCTAGCAGTCACCCGATAGACTACATGGGCGAAGACTTTGTCAAATCCAAGTAGGACTCTCCGTAAGAGTCCCAGCCCGTGGATAAAGGTCCCTAATTTGCACTAAAATCTATCCTAACTTAAACTGAGACTATGCAACCTTAATCCTAAGGCACTAAGACTAAAATTAGAGCCCTATAACTAGGAATAAATCTAGAACTCACAGTTCACAGGAAATCTCTGCTTTAAGGCTTAAAACTTCATCAAAATCACCCAAAATCACCATGAAGAAGAGCTTTGAAGCTAGTGCTATGGGAGAGGTCACCTATACCGAGCCAAAGGCGGCTAGGAGAGAGCATGGGGAGCTACAGCTGAAGCTCGAGCTCAATCCAATCTCGGGTGTGTGGACGACCCGAGCCAGAGGGAGGTGGTGGTGATGTCTCCATCAACGGACCTTGTTTTCCAACCCCGTGCATGACTTGCGCGGACCTTATTTTTCCAACCCCGTGCATGACATGCACAGACCTTGCTTTCCGACCCCATGCATGACATGCATGGACTTCATTCTTCAACCTCGTGCAGGACATGCACGGACGACGTTCTTCAACCCCGTGCAGGACATGCACGGACTTCGTTCTTCAACCCTGTGCATGTCATGCACGGACTTTGTTCTTCAACCACAAAAGCTGCATGGACTTCGTATGCATCTTTGCATCTAGAAACCTGCATGGACTTATCCTTTGAAAACTTGCATGGACTTTGATTCTTTGTTGAGAAACCTGAACGAGCTTTGCGTGAGTATTTGCGTGGGCTTCATCCCAGAGCCTGAAACCTTCATGGGCGTTATCCTTCGCCGGTAGACCCCCCTAACCTTCACCGGTGCACCCTTTTGCGCTCTCACCGGCATGCCTAATCCCCTGCCCTCACTGGTGTATTCCACCCGCTCCTTCATCGGTACACCCCTTTTGGCCCTCCCCGGTGCACTCTTGTAGTGCCTTCATCGGCACACCAGCCCAGCGTCCTCGTCGGCGCGTCCATGGCATTCAGCGACACGCTCCTTTCAGCCCTTCGCTGGCACACCATCCCCAATTCAGCCCTAGCATCCCTTTTGGCTCCTCTCCATGTAGCAACCCTGAATTTGAACTTAAATAAAAACTATAAACAACGACTTATGTAAAGTCGCCAATTAAATAAAAGACGCCCTTCAAGAATGGCATCAATTCATTTGGATAAAATGCTTGAAGGTGTCAATTCATTTGGATAAAATGATAAGAATCTCATTTGTAATAAAACTAGTAAATAACGCCCCCTTAATGGGCGCCAATTATACAAACGGAGGGTTTCCCTCCAGACGTCAATTTATAAATCAACGCCCCTTACATAGTCGCCAATTAAAGGACGCCCCTAGACAAGGCGCCATTTATCTGAGAATCGTAAAACGGAAAGCGGTTGCAGAGTTCTATTCGAATAGGGAGTTTTATGGGGTAAGATCACGAAAGGGAAAGGATTAAGATAGGAAAGGCCTAACCCAATCGAACTCCAACTAATCAAAAATAACTTTATGGCCTTTATCACAAAGCTGACTAATACTGAGCAAATTATAAGCTAGCCCTTCAACTAATAGAACTTCTTCAATAAAATAGGATGAGCACTTACCAACCTTTCCTGACCCAATGATCCTTCCCTTGGTATTATCTCCAAATGTAACATGACCAACATCTTTCTTCACCAACATGCAAAATTTTCCTTTATCCCCGATCATGTGCCTGGTATAGCCACTGTCAAGATACCATTTGTTCTGGTTCGCTGCCAAGCATACCTGCAAATGAAATCATGAGGAAGATTTGGAACCCAAGAATGTTTGGGCCCCATGATAATAGTCAAGTCATGTAGGCAAGATAGAAGATGTTTTGGAATCCAAACTTATTTTGTTGTATTCAATTGAGTTATGGATTTCTTTGCTTTCTATTTGTTCTGTCTTATATTAGCATTTTGAGCTTTGGTTGGTATCTTCTGTGGTTTAACATTCTTATTATCAGCCTAAAAATTTTCGTGCCTATCATTAACCCAATGGACATTAGGATGAGAGCGTCCAATGTGGGTCCTAGGCTGACTAGACATAGAGTGAACAAAGCTATGGGAGTTCTAGTTTCTGAAATTCCTGAACCTAGGTTGCCCAAAGGTGTTCCAGGAATGAGGTCTATGTTTTTGACTAGGATATGACTATTGCACTGACCTCCTGTTGGGACTACCTCGACCTATCTTACCAGGGTGGTAATAATAGGGGTTGTAAAATGAGGAGTAGGTCTGTGCACCACGGTTGTAGCTTCGACCTGAGGTGTCCCAACTCTGACCTAGATTTCTAAAAATCCTAGACCTATAATAAGTCTGCATAGGTGGAGGTTGCTAGCTGCCTCGACCTTTCTGGAGATACTAGGTTGTTTTGATCCGGGGTTTTCCTTGGACTTGAGCTTTACTAGGTTGACCCCTAACCTGTCTTCTAGCCTGAGGTGTAGTAGTGTATGTGCATGGTCCACTAGACACCCCAACCTTTTGTTTGCCCTTTTCCTTGGCACTGGGCTTATTTTGATTAACATTTTTCACAGTATTTTTGTTGCTGCTTTCTTCAAGATTCATTCTTATTAGAGGTTTGAACTTTAATGTTTCTTTTTCAGCAACAAATGCCATGATTTTCACATCAAGCCTCTTTTTGTTTGTTGGTCCAAGTTGATGAACAAAAAGAACTCCTTTGCTTTGGCTCAGACCTTTCGTCCAAGTCGATGAACAAAATAAACCTCCCTTTCCTTGGCTCAGACCTTCCGTCCAAGTCGATGAACAAAAGAAAATAAACGTCCCTTGCCTTGGCTCGGACCTTCTGTCCAAGTCGATGAATAAAAGAAACTTCCTTTGCTTCGGCGCGGACCTTTCGTCCAAATCGATGAACAAAAAGAATTCCTTTACTTCAGCTCGGACCTTTCGTCTGAATCTATGAACAAAAAACTCCTTTGCTTCGGCTCAGACTTTTCGTCCAAGTCGATGAACAAAAGAACTCTCTTGCTTCGACTCGGACCTTCCGTCCAAGTCGACGAATAAAAAAACTCCTTTGTTTCGGCTCGAACTTTTCGTCCAAGTCGACGAACCGAAAGAACCCATTTGCTTCGACTCGGACTTCCGTCCAAGTCGACGAACAAAAAGAGCTCCTTTACTTCGGCTCGGACCTTCCGTCCGGGTCGATGAACAAAAAACTCCTTCACTTCGGCTCAGACTTTTCGTCTGAATCGATGAACAAGCAAGAAACCTCATTGGCTCCGGCTCGGACCCTCCGGCTGAGTCGATGAATGAAGGACTCTTAGCCCAAGTGCGTACGCGGTGGAGCGGTTCCCTCATCCCTTCACTGAAGGAGTGAGCACTCTCCCGTGAATCAGCACCGGACCAGCACTTCACTACCCCGGAAAAGTAGATATCTTCCCAAAGAACTCTACACTCACGGGCCCCGCGCACTCATCCCTCGCTTGCGCCACCCGCCAGTGGGGGGCATTTGTGGATGTCAAAAAATGACGTCGACGATCATACGCGACAGCGCGTTCAAGTGCAAGTCGAAGACGGGAAGGCCGAACAAACCCATACCTCGTCCGATCAGGTCGAGAGCTCACCTGGTGGCCCGTCGCCCGATAAGGAAGTCCCTCAAGCAGAATAAATGGCCGCACCTTCGAAAGGAATCCGTTCGGCACTAAAACGGCATGAAGAGGCATTAAAACGGCGTGATAAGGACCTTAACCGGCGCGCCCCAACCCAGCGTGCCCCTCCCCTTCCATTGCATTGAAACGGCGCGCTCTCCTTTGGTTATCCGACGCGCTCTTCTTGAAGGGGGGACATCCTTCTTCAAACATTTGAAAATAGTTCTGTTAAATTACACTATGGCATGTTTTTAGGGTCTCTGTTGCAGTGGCAGAGACAGTTCACATAAATCTCATAAACCCAGCCCACCAGCATTCTCCATTCCTAAACCCCCATCCATACCAACTGGCCCACAGCCCATCAGTCACTATGGCCAGTTGTCACAATCCCAGCAAAGCAAAAAATAAATTTCAAATTGCCACATTTGTACTCTGCCTTGAACTCCAGGACCATGTAGCTTACTCTATCTCAAATATCCATGGGAAATTCCATTAGATCATATCAATCCTTAGTATCATGACTGCAGATGAGACATACAATACAGCCAAATGCTTAAAAGAATGCAACAATCGGGGAGTTGAGCATCACAGATACAGAGTAAAAGGTTAACAAGAACTTTGAATCTCTTTACATCCAGTCTAGCTAATCTAGGATGATGCTCAGCCACCAAGTCTTGAATTCTACAAGAATGCAGGTTTCCAAGATGTTTGAAGTTAACCAAAGAACATAAGACAATATCAATTTCTTTGCCTCCAACTGTCCACTTTGATGATTCTTCCCACTGGCCCACTGACTCTCTAGAACACTGTTCCTTTCAGCCACACCAA
This sequence comes from Amorphophallus titanum, assembly GCA_024336825.1. Taxonomy (NCBI): domain Eukaryota; kingdom Viridiplantae; phylum Streptophyta; class Magnoliopsida; order Alismatales; family Araceae; genus Amorphophallus; species Amorphophallus titanum. The sequence goes on along the minus strand of JANBPO010006859.1, from coordinate 6,959,717 downwards.
ACCAAGAGGAAAAAACATGAACCTAGTCCTAGAATATTCATAATCCTTTTCTCATACCATTGTTAATCACATATAAGAGGCACCTGAAGCACAGGCCACAGCAGTTCAAGCCATCGGAACATTCAACAAAACCATCACCAATGTCGGCAATAAATCCATTCATAACACGCATAAAAGAGAAACTATTTTGCGACTCTATGATGAGTCCCACTAACGAAATCTAATCATTATCATTATCATCATATGATATGATAAGCCTCATGTCATCATCTTTCCTATAACCAATGAAGGATCTGGGAGTTTCAAGATTGGTCACAAATTGCCCAGACAAATTGAAGCCAAAAAATTAAGCATAAAATAAGGAGTAGGGGACAATGGGCAGAGACTAAGAAGCAATATGAGGAATGGGCAGTAAGAGAGGAAATTAAGCTGAAACAAGGAGCTGAAGAGCTGTGGTTCAAAGAAGGAGATAGAAATAATACGCACCCAACACCCTCCCATCACTCTCCCACCCTCCCTTCCCCGCCCCCTTCTCTCTCTCATTTAAAAAAAAATCTCCCACCTAGTCTTATCCGATTATCCTATAATAATTGTTTACATTATATGCTTTTATTAGTGACGTAGAGATCTTAAACAATTATTCAAATGCAATTAAGAAACAGAGACTTCAGAAGGTTGCCCATACAAACTTGAGTAGATCTAAGGTTTCATGGGGCCAGCCCAGCCCAACCCAACTTCAGCCCAGCTGGGTTGGCCTAAAAATATAAGTTGAAGTTGGGTATGCCAAAATTAGACCAGGTCCATTTTCAAATTGGGCTGGCCCAAATTGGTGCCCAAGTTGCACTCTTAGAAAAGCATCTGGGGTTGATCCAGTAATTAGCTTTGGCCTATCAGCTTGAATCCATAGCAATTGCTAATAGCAAGCATGTTGCACTCTTTGAAAAGCATCTAGGGTTGATCCAGTAATTAGCTTTGGCCTGTCAGCTTGAATCCATAGCAATTGCTAATAGCAAGCATGTTGCACTCTTTGAAAAGCATCAGCTTGAATCCAGTAATTAGCTTTGGCCTATCAGCTTGAATCCATAACAATTGCTGATAGCAAGCATGCCATGTGCACTCTGGGATCGAATAAATACCATGTTAGCTGTACATGTTGAGTCTAATTTTAGAGAGAAAAACTAAAATAAAAGAAAGTGACAACTTATTCCAAACCACAAAAAAGTCCTGGTTTTTAATAGTCCGATGAAAGAACCATATTCTAACCAACATAACATGAATACAATGTGCTTTAGTGTTAACCCCTTTATTTTTCTCGATTTAATGGAGACATGCTTCCTCGAGTTAATTGAGGTAATCTACATTCGGCGACGGAAGGAATATAACACAATCAATATCGTCGCTCCGTGGAGTATCTCCACACGGTGGGATCCGGGGACCCAATCTCATCACAAAATTACAACTCCCTCACAGCAACCGAGGTGATTGAAGCCCAAACAAGATCCACAACGACCGTCAAACGGCTTAGAGCCAAGTGTCTTGTGGTTCCGGGCAAACTCCCGGATTTCGAGAAGCCCCGTCAAATACTCAGGATCAAACAAAGTTACATCGCAGCAAAAGGATGCATGTGTGGAAGATGTTCACTCACCAACGAAAAGTCTGGCACACGTACATAAGACGATCCCGATGGAAACAAACTTCTCCCTTTGATCAACGACGCAGAGGAGACCAAAGAAAAAACATTAACCTAGAGACTTGACCCAAAACAAAAGGAAAAATTACATCATACTGACTCAATAAAAGAAGATAATACACCATGATGCCCCAATAGCTGGACTGAGTGATGGGACGGACCCGTCAAGTCGCCAAGCTGCACCCTACCCTTCTCCAAGAGGGAGAGAGGTGCCGAGCCTGAGGGAACCATGGGTGATGTCCCCATCGGGGATGCTTTTCAAGCTGTCTATCTCCAAGTTAACTTCCGGAGACCAACAACGTAGAATCATTGGATGTCCCTTGATTGTCCAAAACCCTTCTTGAATGTGTTGCAAGTCCTCCTCAAGATCGAATTTACATATGAAGAATCCATTGTCTAACATGTTTAACTAGAATCCATTTGGATTCCATCGACTCTTGATGAAAGCTTGCAGTGGGATAAATGAAGTAGACAGACCAACGACATGGCCTACAAGAGTTTGAGACCATACCTCTTTCAATTCTTCTGAATCCTCCAGTTCACAAATAGCTACTGACTTGGTACCTATTGAAGCTGGTTGCAAGAACTCCAGCTTAAGGTCTTGTGCTTGCTCTGGAGTTCTAAAGAGATTGGTCCAAGGATGAGGGTGTGAAGAAACCTGCAATAGAGGTTTTGATCGAGACCTTGATCGACCCCTTGCACCAGAAGGAGGTCTACCTCCATTCGCCATAGAAGCTTGATGAAGACTCTTCATAGCCGGCACCGGAGCCTTATCGAGACTAGCAGATGCATTATTCCATGGACTGGAGGAAGAGAATACCCGCTTCCCCTCCCAACCTTGTGGCGACTCGGGATCCGAGTACCGAAAAGGAACCAGTGCGACTCGAACCTCAGCCCGTCGCCCATGAGCCCGAAGCCTCGGAAGGGCTAAAAAGATAGGTGTGGTGTACACAGAAATAGGAAATAAAGCAGGATGACAGATATAATAACAGAAATAAACAACTAACTACAACAGAGTCCATTCTAATAGAAAGTATAGTTTAAAGTAGTAGAACGTACCACCCACCAAGTGAACACTCGGCCCAGCAAGCTGGCAACTAGGAACCTCTACGCAACGCCCTCAAACCTCGAGGAAGAACCTCTACACCTAAAAACCAGGGGTGAGTCTCCGATCACAGGCTCAGTAGGGATCCCGTGGAACCCCAACCGAGAAAATAATGGCACCAGCCCTTTCTACATCACACCGGGCCCAACCAAGGGTCCTAACCAGCTAGCTGTTACCCACGATAACATCAACAATTGATCAGGGCCACCCCCGATCTCCCAGCTTGCGGGTTTACCCGCCTTCAATTTTGCCACCCGGGCCAACCCAAGGGCATCTTGACTACAAGCCACGACATGTGGCACCCAACAATGAGGTCGGGACCTACCCCCAAGACTCCTCCCTCTGGCCCTCTAAAGTCAAAAGATGACTCATCCCAGCCAACCATGGGCCTCGAAGGCCCGTAGCACACTCATACGACCCATGCACGTGTGTCGAGAATTTTCTCGAACACCTTATGAGCGTGCATATTCTAACTATTCTATAGCAAGTCGGGGGCCAACCCACGGCTCCACCACACCAGTCGTGTTCTACTGCAACCCACTAGCAAGTCGGGGCCACCCCCGACCCCTCGATATGCGGTGACGAGCCGTTTATTTCCAGTTCCTGGGCCAACCAAGAGCTGCCTGCCAACCCACCTTACAACGCGACATAGGCCAGAAAGGCCAGGCCCATATGCACAAAATGCCTTCTCTCGACTCCTGCAAGTTCTCACCCTCAGCCTGAGGCCAAATCTAAGGCCTGCCAGTCAGTTGCCCGAGCCGTTTGACGACCCAAGGTGTGTCGAAAATTCTCCCGAACACCTTGCAAGCAGCAACTACAACGCGACAATGACAAGCCCCCATGGGTTGATCCCAGCACTTCGGAGCACCCGATCCTTCAAAGGACAACCCAAAAGAATGTCAGAAGGCCCCTGGAACCCCCCCCCCCCCCACACTGCTCGCCCGAGGGGAGTTCGCCCCAGGCGCGACCGGCCCTGGTGAGGGAGAACTCCCCCGAGGGCAGCCCCTTCACCCAGCCTGGTCAGCCCCAGTGAGAATTCATCCCAGTCCCAGCCCCACGCAAGGTCAATAGACGTGCCCGCGTGGACGAATTCATGAAGACGGAGTCTTGGGATCAAACGGGTCAATCTCCTCAGTCCACGCACACAAGCGGCCAGCCAACCAGTCCAAGCACATATCCTTTCTCCTCTTGTGGTCACACAAAGTCAATGTGGGCCGAAATGAGTCAAAGCGGGGGATTTTATAGGCTGGGGAAATAACCCCCCTTCTGTCCCGCGTAAACCCCCCCTAGGGGATATTCCTCTTCCTTTGTAGCTTGCTTTCTCATTGTCTGCAGTTTGTTCTGACCTTCGTCTATTGCACTTTGCAGACAAATGGCTGCTCTAAGTGGTTCCTCTGCTCCCGCTGCTGCTGCTCCCAGTGCCAGAGCCGCACCCCCAACGTCGGTACCCATGGTCACATGGTACAACGTGGAAGACTTGGACCGAGAAAATGCTGAGATAGCAGCACTGGCCGATTCTTTGGGCTCAGACACTGAAAGTGTAGACACCTCAAGACTTGTAAAGGCCACGAAGGGTTTCACATTCGATCGCGTCACCGGCAGCTATAGGGATGACTTCCCCAAGGATCGGCACCTGATCCGTTACCTTAAGCACCTGCGATCTCAGAGGAGGGAAGAGCCATGGGTCGTGAAGTCGGTGGAGCACGCCTTTTTACAGGCTCGGGATAGTCTATCACATGTCGTCCCTAGAAGCGTGCCCACATACCTGATAGGCGAGGCCCGTGAGTGGGAACCTGTGCTGGGGGTGGAAGCTGTGCTGCCGGTGGAAGACAAGCTAGTAAGGACCTCGGGTTTCACTCCTGCCAAATGGGACACGACCGCGGGGAGCGTTCAGGGCGAGCAGCACCGCCATGGTCTATTCTTGTCTCCATTGAAGTGGGGCTACAAAGAAGAGCCCTTTATCCTTGATTGCTTGTCGATCAGGTTCAAACATGAGCTGTCACTGGGCTAGTTTGGGGAGCTGAAGCTTCAAGATGCGCACAGCTTCAGGGAGGGAGCAGTAGAATTCACGGAATATGTGTTGTTCAAGTATGCTCCCATATTGGTCCGGGCCGACATCTATCATAGCGTATACGCCTCTCAGTGAGGGTACCTGATCTCCAAGGGTCTCTGTTGTGGGATGATCAAGGTCTTCTGCGCGGAGACGAACACCTTATACACAGCGGAGGGCGAGACCTCGTTGGACCTGTGGAGCCTGAGCCAACTGAGTGGCTTGCCTATTGATGGGGAGCCCTATGAGGAGGTCTATCTCCCAGATTTAATCAAGGATAAGACCGACGGAGACAGTTACTACTCCCTGGGGTACTCGTACCGGTATCTGATGAAGGCCTACCGGGAATTATATCAAATTGCGCACGGTGAGAAGCAACCCCACCGCGGAGACCAGAAGAGGATCCGGATGAATCCACTCGATCACACACTCTCTCTCTCTCAGTTTTCTCCCCCACTCACTTTCTCTCTCCTTCATCGCTCTTTCATCCGTTATGGGCTGTGTCGATCCCGGATCGAGGCGCAGGAGGTATCGTTGGAACTGACTCGTCGCGAGGATCGTGCTAGTGCCATTCTTTTCGCGGTTCGAGGAGCGTAGGATCGGGTCGGGTCATGAGGCGTCCTGGTGCTTCGTCGTCTGTTTGTGCACTTATCGAGGTTTTCGTCGTGATCGAGGTAGGGGGATGGACTCCTTTCTTCGTTAGGAATATTTTGGTATCATATGCATGCCCATCCATAGGCGTTTGCATCATTTTCTGTGCAAGTCCTATTTTAGGAGTTTTTAGGTTTAAATACTTTAGAAATTGTTTAGGGGTGGTATATTTGAGTTTTGATGCATGTAGTAGTTGTAGAAATCATGTTATTCATCTTCTGCTACCCCTTTCTTTTTGTTTCGTGCCGATCTGGCTTGACCGGAGGGGAGTTCGGTCCGAACTCGTCCCTCACATTTTTCAGTCGGTATAACGGACCCTAGGGGGTGCGTTATTCATTGCATGGCGGACCACTCGTGGTGCGCTATGTGATCAAGGTCTTCAATAGGTCTGTAGGTTGTGGGGCATGACGGACTAGTCCCAGTCCGCCATGCATTGTATGACGCCCCTATCATGGTGTGTTATACTCTATGGTTTTCTGTGGAGTTTTCTGAGTTTTCAACGTTCGGGTGTCTTTAACGGACCACTCCTGGTGCGTTATATTCACATGGCGCACCCGTCCAGGTGCGTTATGTTATGTGTAGTTATAATAGGTTCTCTGGAGAATATAACGCGGGGGCCAAGGCACGTCATACATTGCATGACGCCCCTGAGGTTGTGCGTTATAGTCTACAAGTTTGGGTTTTCCCTGTGTGCGGGTGAGCATAACGGCCCTGGGGAGGTGCGTTATAGTCGCATAACACCCCCAACCCAGTCCCTTACACTCTGCTAGTTTGCAAAAATTAGAATTGCATGCTTCGCTACTTCTATATTTTATCCTTGCTAGTATTGTAATTATTGGCTCGCTCCTAGTATCCCAATAGAGTGCTTGGACTTTTCATGTGATGGAACCACTAGACGTAGCCCTAGACTTCACGGATGGTCGACCCACCTGGGAGACCCCAAATAGCGGTTCAACAGAGACTAGTACCTGGAGATTGCGGTCTCATGATAGACCACGTCCTTCTGGGTATGAAAATATTAAATTTTTGGAAAAATTGCATGAATGTGATTGTTGATCGATTGCTACCATGTGGTAGCGACCCTCTCTTGATTGCGGCCATCGCTCAGGTTTCCATTGAAACGTTGTGTTTTTCTTGTGCTTTATCTTGAGTAAATAGCATCCTCTAGGGCTAGAAATGCATGTAATAGTTAGGGATATATGGAAGAATGTTAAATCTAAAGTTTATTCACATCATGATCCCTTGATTATCATTAATTTCTCATTATGGTACCCTGTAAATAAGTAGATTGAACGTAGCTTAATCTATCCATATCCTTGATAAATCTTGCAATACGTTCACTGTTATTGATTTAATTACTAGGTTTGTTTGAGGGTCTTGCCACTCCGATGGTAATGGCTTACCATTCATTCTCATTTTTCATGTTTTAGACCCCTCAATCTTGTAATCGTCGGGACTCTCTGTCGGATATTCCTTTCATCGGACTATGACTGCTATTACGAGACCTCCGTAAGAACCCGCGAGCCTGCGATTCCCACTAGGATGTTAGGCAAGTTGTATCCTGAAAGCCTGTACCCAACGACTCGATCGGATTTCATTGTAGGCAGTCCGAGTTATGGTTGTTCTGCCCAGTCTCGACCAGAATGTAGCCCTTTTGGGACTACTACCTTGTGCTAGCGGTAAGGGTGCGACCACATTCTTCTTTCTAATCTGGCCTGTGTGTCTATTTTGCCAGTTGATTGTACCCTGTTCCAGGTTGACTTAGCCCTAATTAGGTTGACCTATGACACCTCAAATGACCATGGTTAGGTAGATTGAGCTCTGTTTCAATCCAGCCCTAACCCCAGGTCGACTGAGGATCGTATTTTGGTCGACTGAACTCCCTCCCTTACCAGCCCTAGTCACAATTCCTCATGAACCGCCATCATCAAGAAGCGGCTACAAAGTGACTGCGTTCTTCTTCCCTGTCGTGTCCGTCGACCTATTGATTCATTTAGTCGACGGGAGCCTGATAGCAGTTTGATCTAGACTACTTTCTCCTTGTAGCGGTTTTGCATTAACCGCGACTCACCTCATGTTCTTGTTTTACATGGGTTTTGTGTGATGCAACAGGTTGTTTAACCCGACAGAGGCCAAGTATACTGCCATGGAAAAGACTTGTGCCGCTTTAGTCTGGGTAGCTCAGAAGCTGAAGCACTACTTCCTAGCCCACCCAGTTAGGCTAATCTCTAGGATGGAGCCGATCCATTATCTCCTAGAAAAGCCTATCCTTTCTGGTAGCTTAGCTCGCCTGCAGAGGTTCCTCTCTCAGTTTGACATTACATTTGTCATTCAGAAGGCAGTCAAAGGATATGCCATCGTTGAGCATCTCGCTCATCTTCCTATTCCCCACACTGATTCCATTCAGGATGAATTCCTGGATGAGCATCTCTCTGTCCTTACCCACCATCCCTTTTGGTCTCTGCACTTCGATGGTGCACTCAATTCCTAAGACCGAGGGATAGGTGCTGTTCTCTTCACTCCAGAAGGGGTGACGATTCCTCTTGCTTATCAACTCTACTTTCATGGTACCAACAACATCGCTGAGTATGAAGCTCTCCTGACTGGATTGAAGCACGCCTACCTCTTGGATGCACACTACTTGAACATTGTAGGAGACTCTCAACTCGTTCTGTGGCAAGTTCTATCCACTTACTGCACTCATGACCCGAAGCCCAAGCCATATGAAGATTTAGTCATTCTCTTGGCTAGGTAATTCTTCAAGTTGATCTATATCCACACTCCTCAATCTCAGAATATCCTTGCTGATGCGTTAACATCACTCACTTCCTCCTTATCTTTTTCTCTTAGTCGGAGTATTGAGACCATCATCGTCCAAAAACTGGATGCCCCCTCTCTTCAGGATCCTTGGTACGACAACCTTAGGAAAACTGTAGAGGCAAGGACTGAGAAGAAAGATTTGAAGGAAGTATCTTTGACAAAATTAGAAGAGATCCTTGAAGAAGAAGAATTATCATAGTACCATGAAATCGAGTTGTATTGCAAGGATGGATCGTTCCCAGAAAGGGCAAGCGCCGAGCAATGTAAGGCTATTAGAAGAGCTGCCTCAAAATACACTCTCATTGCTGGAGAATTATACAGGCGCGCTCTCAATGGAGTGCTCATGAGATGTCTAGACGATGATGAAGCTGGGAAGGTGGCCGAAGTGGCCCTTTAAAGTGAGTGTGGTGGTCATGTCAATGGCCAGGCTTTAGCAAAGAAAATCCTTAGGCAGGGTTATTATTGATAGTGGTGAGTTTGTTCATGGCTAATACGTGTCTAAATTGCGGAGTGGCATTAGACACGATCATCTTTACTTGTTCCGATTCTAAAATGGTGTCTCTCACTTTTTCTGCCAAAGACCTCCATCTATCGGCATATTGGATGAAATCTTTATCCGGCCTCATTCTTTCAGCCACTAGGTCGGTAATAGAAAGGGAGGGACCGACCCTATCCCGGTACGTCTATAGGAATTTTCGTTGTACTACGTCGAAGTTCTCGGCCTCGCTCGGCTCTAGGGAATAGAACCATTGTAAGGCGAGGCCATCCAATGATATCCAGAAGAGGTATGCCAGGGATCTTTGATCATTCTGCCAAAACGAAGACTCATACATGAAGTCCTTTAGATGAATGAAGGGGTTGCCTGTGCCAGTGTACCGTCGGTACGTTGGCATCTCAGAAGGGGGGAGATGGAATATCGGAAGGACCGGTAGAGCAATCTCAGGTGTGGACTTGACATCCACGATCTTCTTTAAATCTCAAAATTGCTCATCCATCTTGTTCAACTTATGAAGGAGGGATTGGGTGAGCTCATCATTAGGAGCAGGTGGTGCTTGCCACTGAGGCCTCATCGAAGCCTGAGAAGGGAATCCTAGATGAGAGGGATGCCGTGGCCTGCCAGTTGATGGAACTGGCTGAAATGTTGTATAAGGAATTAGTGGAGTTTGAGACTAGGGAGGGAATTAGAAAGAGAGAGGCTACAGACTTGCCTGCCCGAGAGGGAAGGAGGAAGGAATCGCCTGTACAGGCTCTTGAGTGGGGATAGTAGCTCGTGTTGGGTCTTGGGGAGCAGAAGAAATAGATTTTCCATTTAGAATGGCCTGAAAGGCTTGGACCTGCTCGGGATTGAGCTGTGTATTAGCGAGGACACCTAGCAGGGAGGAGATGTCTTGCAGTGGGGATGCTTCCCCAATGGTGGTTCACACCTCATAGGAGGGCTCGTGGGATGAACCCGCATCCTCAGCAGGGACATGTGTCTCCTGGTGGCTCGGGTTCGGATTTTGACTGTTCCTGGACATTTTCTGGACTTGTTCGGAACGCGAGATTTTGTCGGAACGCAATAACATACACACCCAAATAATAAGCAAAGATTAACAAACAAGTTGATGCTTTACGTTTTTTTATTTTCTTTTATTTTATTGGAAGCACGGCAGGCGGGGCGAGCTCCCCTCCCGTCAATAAAAGCTGGGCCGTCTCCAACTTTTCTCTCTCTCTCCCATTCACTCTCTCTCTCTCTCTCGAAGCCTCTCACTCTCTCTCTCTCTCCAACGTGCCTCTCTTTCTCTCTCCTTCCCGATTTTGTCCGTTTCAGGGCCAGACCGAGGCGCAGGAGGTACCATCAGAACCAGTGTGATGAGAGGAACATGTTGACGCCCTCCATCACGCGGTTCGAGGGACAGTGGAGCAAGGCAGGGTGAGTGGGGCGCGGTTCCCACCTTGCTCGCATGAAGCCGAAACTCTGATTTCGGGAGGAATGAGGTAGGGGGATGGATTCACCTCCTCGCTTGGATCATTTTCATACCACATGCGCGTCGATTGACGGTCGTTTGGCCTAGTTAGTGTCCAATTTTAGTTTTTACCTTAAAATGTGTTAATTTGTGTTTTTGATCATTTATGGGTATGGAATTTATGTTTTCTAGCTTCTGGTGGCTTGTATGGGTGTACGGCATGGCAGGCTTTATGTTTTGTACATGTTTTGTAAGTGAACCCATTGATTTCTATCGACCGGGCCGTGGTTCGGTTTCAAACCAAACCCGTTCGCCGCCCAGATCGCATGGCGGTCACACTAGTGACCGTCATGTGTTTAACGCACCACCCCTGGCGCGTTATGTTCATATAGCGGACCACCCCAGGTCCGTTATTCTCATGAACATCGTAGATAGGTCGTTAGTATAACGCCCCCTTCCCTGACCGTTATAGTCATGGGTTTTCTGTGGATTTTTCACATTCGGGTGACTTTAACACACCACCTAGAGGCCGCTATAGTTTCTGAGTAGTTAAATTTAAGAAGAAATCATTCGGGTAGTCATAGCGGAGCAGTGGAGGCGCGCCATGTTAACATAACACCCCCAGTGATCCGCCATGGCCGCAGAGTCCGGAATTGAGGCAGGCGAGAATGACGGACCAAGGGAGGCACACCATGTTAACATAACGCACCCCGCCTGATCCGTTATGCCTTGTGACGGGCCAGAACCGATCCATTATGTGCTATAACGGGGCAGCTCTGATCCGTTATATTCTCTGCTACCCCAAGAGTAATAAATTATTATTCTAATACATTCTTCGCCCTGTTTAAGTTATTTTATGAATAAAAATGGTCGACATGTTTCGAGCTCTTATGGGAAAAATGGATGGGTTGAGCACACGAATGGATGAGTTGAGTATACGAGTGGATAAAATGGAAGGGTTGAGTACGCGGGTGGATGGCCTAGGCACATGTTTGGAAGAGAGGATGAAGGCCTTAGAGGATAGGGCCGAAGAGTCAGACTAGTCTTTTCATGGTTTGGTAGGAAGAGTCATCGTCCTAGAGAGAGACCCAGTTGAGGCGCACTCCGTGCCGACATATGGTCAACAGGGGCCGGTTCAGCAACCTGTTGTTCCAAGGGCTCAAGGGGTAGATGATAGGAGGCATTGAGTCCCCGAGGTGGATGACTATGAGTTCGATAATGAGAATAGGGGATATGGTCGTGACCGTCGTGTTCAACGACGGAACCATGATTTAGATGAGGATGAGTGGACCCTCAGGACCGTTCGTGTAGACCCTCCCACTTTTGATAGGTCCTTGGACCAGAAGGTCTATCTAGATTGGGAGTCTAGGATGGATCGGTACTTTGATCGGTTTGATATGACAGACTATCGAAGAGTCTGATTTGCTACCATGAAGCTGATGGGACAGGCACAAATCTATTGGAAGAATGTAGAGAGCCTATTGTTTCATCGGCAGCAGCCCTAGGTTGAGACACGGGGTGAGATGAAGGTCAAGCTTCGGCAAAAGTACCTTCCTACCACATACCGTCAGCGACTCATCGATAAGTGGCAGAGTCTCAGTCAAGGAGACCGGCCCATCTCCGAGTACATCGCTGAATTTGATGAGTATTTTTTGTGATGTGGTGTCACGGAGGAGAGATCCATGCCTATTTTCCACTTCTGATGTGGTTTGCGGCCACACTATCAGTATGAGCTTTTTCGCCGTGATACCAAGACCTTGGAGGAGGCATATTAAGTTGCTCTGGAGTTGGAGCAGTTTGAGGCAGAGTTTGAGCCTACCCAACGATTAGGACCCTTTCCTCATCGTGGGGTTGGGCCTCATAGTTCGTCGGGCCCATATCTAAGGGCTTCCCCTGGCTCGACCGTCGGAGCCCACCCGTTAGGAGCCACCCGCTCCAAGGCCTCGCCCTCCCCCACCGAGGGACGTTCCCCCTCAACCCCACCAACCGGCACCCATTGCCCACCCCCCGGCCCCCATTGGCCACCCTCCGGCACCCCTACAACTCCTCCAACCCTTCAGGGGCCTCATCAGCCTCTTGGGTGACTTCCCCAGTTCCTGGTAGCGGTAATCCGATGTTGTATCAGGTTATCGGTACCCAGAGCTCTGGGTCGTTACATTCGATGTGTTGAGGATCGGAGCCTCCAGAGTTGCAGAGGATTGTTGGGATGGCAGATCCTGAGTGGTTGTGATAGCTGTGCTTGTGGATCAGAGTGCAAGGATCGTAGCATTGAATGCTACGGGCGGATTCAGAGGATGTGTTGAGCGTCAGAGGATTGGTTCCTTGGTGTGAGATTATCTCGGGTTACGTGAGACGCGTTGTTGTCATGCCATTGCTTAAGGCATTGTGATTTGTGGCACTAGCTGGATGGAGAGTTGGGGAAATGTGCTGTCAAGGTTGCCGCATGAGTACCCTATTCTCATGTTGGAAGTTGTGCCCTCAGATGAGATCATGTTCTGGGGGAGAGATCTCTGAGAGATTGTGGGTCCCAGTTGGTTGTTGTGAGTGGCTGGCGAGGTTGGCCGAGTGATCGACCATGGTAAGAAGTGTATTGTATGGGGACCCGTGAGCATTGGTCGTGGCGTTATCGATCAACTTGCTGTGGTAGCAGGTGGCACTTGTTAGTTCTGGAGAAGTGTGCCATGGATTGTAAGAGATTGCGTCCCGAGGCTCTGTGGTGAGAGCGGAGTCGAGGATTGGCAGACGTCCTTTTGGATCATTTTAAGGCAAAGGATTTGATGAGATAGGTCGAAGGACGGTGCATGTGTGTGGAGGTCTCTGATGAGACATTGGCGTTGGATATGGTGATCCCTGGTCTGCGACCAGCAAGGGAGGATTCCCTGTAAGTCTGAGTCGAGTGACGTAAGGACCGAGGAGAGATCCTGTCATGTGGTTTCGCTGTACTCCCCTGAGAGGGTAGAGTTGGCGTGAGGCTCAAGATCGGATGCAGAGTTTGAGCGAGATTTGGATCGAGTTGTGGCAATGGTCTGTGGAAGAGTCAGTGGATGGCCTGTCATGATTTGGATCGCGCTGGTTGGGCGGGTGGAGGTTTCCCGTTGACGTGTATCTAGGGACTGGTGGATGGTCTTTCATAGACAGAAGATGCTAGTTGTTGGGGCTCAAGAATGGCATAAGCCGTATGCCAGTGGGGCCTTGGGTGGCCGATTATGAGGTGTAAGTTCTTTTATTTAAATATGGCTCAAGTCGGACAGAGATGGGACCGACCCGACCCGTCCCGGGTTGTGACCAAGACAGGCAGGTCGGACGGGACGTCAAACCCTGGGAATATCCAAGAAGTCAAATGATGGGGCTATTTCCGATAAGTCAAGTAATCAAGACGAGGAATGGCCAAGAAGTCGAATGATAGGATTATTTTCGAGAAGTCAAGAAAGCAAGTCGGCAATGCCTGAGAAGTCAAATGATTGGGCCATTTCCGAGAGGTCAAGAAATCAAGATAAGGAATACCCAAGAAGTCGAATGACAGGGTTATTTCCGGGAAGTCACCCAAAAAGTCAAATGACAGGATTATTTTCGATAAGTCATGAAATGAAGACGAGGAATACCCAAGAAGTCAAATGATAATGTTATTCCCAAAAAATCATGTAATGAAGACGAAGAATACTCAAGAAGTCAAATGACAAGGTTATTCCCGAGAAATCAAGAAACGTAGACGAGGAATGTCCTAGAAGTCAAATGACAGGGCTATTTCCGAGAAGTCGAGAAAGCAAGTCAGCAGCTCCCAGGAAGTCAAACGACGAGCCGATCTTCAAAAAGTCAAACAATGGCAATTATGCCCAGGAACTCAAGAAGTGACGGGACTGTCTCCAAAAAGTAAAGAAATGACAGATATGCCCAGAAAGTAAAGACATGACGGGACTACCTCCGAGAAGTCAAAAAATGTCAAATATATGTCAAAAAGTTGGGAATGTCCTTTATGGACACCAAGCCAACTTAAGGGTCCAATCACGATAAGCAATTCTGACAGACCGACAATGATCATCTTGACGATCTAACGGTTCGATCGTGACAGAATTCAAATTCAACTGTCCGATCAGGGGACAAAAGTAAATTCAATGATTTGATCATGAAGAAGTCAAATTCAAATATCCAAATGCAGACTGAAGAAAATTCAAAGGCTCTAATTGCAACTACATGTAATCTTGAAGACCCGGTTATACAATCGGGATCATATGTGAAGGTCTTGAAAGGCCGATTGTATTTCAAATCACATGTGTTCCAGAAATGAAGTCTCCAAATTTCTTTGCAAGAGTATGTATCTGTAATGGGGGATCATCAAGATCATTAATGTCACAATAGATAGGGGCAAAAGGCGTTCTTCGACAGTTAATCCTCACTCTCTCGTTATCTCTCTCTCTCTCTCCCGATTTCTCTCCTTCTCTCACCCTCTCTCTCCCAACTTCTCTCTCTTTCTCTCTCCTCCTCGATTTCGTCATTTTTAGGGCCCGACCAGGACGCGGGAGACGCCGTTGGAACCAGCATGGCGAGGGGATCGCGTTGACGCCCTCCATTCCGTGGTTCGTGGGACGGTTGGATGAGACAGGGCGAGAGAGGCACGGCCTCCACTTCGGAACGGCCTCCACTTCGTGGGACAGTTGGACGAGACCGGATGGGACTGCCTCTGCGCTAGTGACGTTTTGACGCCACATGCATGCCGATCCATGGCCGTTTAGCCTAGTTAATATCCATTTTTAGTTTTTCCTAAAAATGTGGTAATTAGTATTTTTAATTATCCATGGGCATTGTATTTATGTTTTCTAGCTTCTATTAAGTGGTATGGATGCTGGGGAAGGCAGGTTACAGGTTTTTGTAGTGAACCCTGTCGATTTCGGTCAATTGGGGGGTGGCTCGATTTCAAACCGAACCCGCTCGCTGCCCAGCTCACATGGCGGTCATGTCAATGACCGTTATGTGTATAACGCACCACACCTGGCGCGTTATACTTCTTTGACAGACCACACCCAGTCCGCCATGCTCATGCATACATTAGTTAAGCCGTTAGTATAACGCCCCCATGTATGACCATTATAGTTGTGAAAAACTGTGGATTTTTCACATTCTGGAGACCTTAATGGACCAACCTCGATCCGTTATGTTCTCTGGGTTTTTAAGCCTTATATAAATAACTCAGGTGGCCATAGCGGACCAGCAGTGGCACGTTATGCTACATAACGCTCTATTCCTGATCCGTTATGACCACTGTATTTGGAATTAGATCAGATGAATATGACGGACCAGTGGAGGCGTGTTATATTACTTTAACGCACCTCACCGAATCCGTTATGATATATGACGGGGCAGAGCTGATCCGGTATGTTATGTAACGGGGCAAAACTGATCCGTTATGCTCCCTGCTATGCTAAGAGTAGTGAATCATTGTTCTAATGTATTCTTCACCATGTTTAAGCTATTTTATGAATTAAAAATATATCTTTATGTCCCAGTAGAGTTATTTTCTCTTTCCTCGTGATGGAGCCACTAGTCGTAGCCCAGCGACCTTAGTGTCCATCACATCACAAACATACATTGAGTGGCCGTACATTCCACAGTAAAAACATGTGACATATGGCTTTCTAGCTTAATAAATAAGACCCTAGATCTCTCTAGTCGGCCCTAACCGTATGTGAAGGCGACTAGATGAGGGATTGGGGGTGCGATTCGAGGAGGAGATCGAGGAGCTTGGGAGTTCTTTGTGTTCTTCATCCTCTTCTTTCTTAAATCGACCTACGCTAGGTGTTCTCTCAGACTTGACCTAATTCAAGGCATCAATAGGTTCATCAGCTTGTGAATTTTAGTTCTATGCATGTTTTCCCTTCTGAAACTTTCTCTACTTCTTAAATTTTACTTATAATCGAAGGTTACCAGAGTTTATGACATTTTTTACGTTTCGATCTGAGAATGCGCCCGATGTAGAGACTGCTTTTGGAATGTGGCCTCGTAATATGATGTGTTCTCTGACTTTTTGCTGAGATCATGGCCTCCGTGATGACCATGTCTAGGGTAGATTGTGGCCCCTGTGGCAACCACGACCTGACCCGAACCATGTAATTTTTCAATTTTTCATATGTGTTTTAATCCTTTGAGAAAAGTATGTTCTCTCTAAAATATGTTATTTGGAAAGAAATTACTAGGGAAAATATATTTAAAGTTAAATTATCTACATTCCATATTAGTATCTTTTGATCTTCCATCATGACTATAGTTCCTCTTTCTGTCATGCTTAAAAGAGTAGATTATAACCATGTTCATCTGAAGATGTTATTCTTCCATGACCTTCTTCTATGTTATTAATTACGATTAGCCTTGTTACTTGTTATTGGCGATTTGATATATGTTAAGTTATTTGTTTGGACTTGAAGATCATGTCACTCCAGTGGCGTGTATCTATCGATTACTCTGGTTTTGGTTTGCTCGCAAAAGTCCTTTGTTGGTGAAGTTAAAACCCTCCGCCGGATATTCCTCATGTCGGATTAGAGCTTCTTCACTAAGGCCTCCGTAAGATTTCGTGAGTCATAGATTCCCATGAACACCGAGTAGGTTATATCTTAAAAATCTTAAAAATCCCTCGTAATCTTATCCTATTGCTGTAAGACATGGTTCAATCAACTTTTGGAATTGTGTTCTGCGATTCTATTCTGTCTGTTTTGAAAGCGGCAGACCCAGAGACTACGTCTAGCCTTCGAATACACTGGAATAACTTCTAGGATCGACCCGCTTAAGATCAATTAAACTACGGATGTTACACCAGGCGACCGTTTCCCCCGTTTAGCCGTTGTACCCTCGGGGTGTGTGTTTCCGACCGTTGGGAGTCACGTGTTGGGTAACGGTCGAGGCACGATCGTTTCTTGTTGCCTTACAGTCATGGCTTGACCGTTTGGCTGGCTTAGTGGTCCAGCGATAAACCGCTAGGCTCTCCCGTGGCCCATTACCTTGCTGTCATGGCTTGACCGTTTGGTTGGGCTAGCGGTCTGGCGATAGACCACTAGGCTCAACTGTGACTTGTCCCTTGCGGTCATGGCTTGACCGTTTGGCTGGGTCTTGGAGTCCCAGAAGAAACCGCTATGCTGAGGGGTAGCCCTGAGTGGACCGTCACTCCATTTCCTTTCACCTGGTGATTTCCGTAAGTTGAGTCTCACCGCCAGTGACTTGTCCACTAGTCGTAGCTTTCCTACGCATGCAGGTGCGGACCCACTTGGGAGTGGTGGAGAGCGTGACCAGGTGAGAGACGATTTTATGCTTGTTTTCGTAGGGCCCCTTGCCTTTGCAGCCCGAGTCCGACTAAGGAAAAAACTAGCTAGAGGACCCAACCTAGAGCAAATGGTCTGTGTGTGCAAAAGTAGTTAGGGGCAGAGGACACGCTCTGACGAGCGCGACCCCAACTATCCCTTGTTCGTGGTACTTGTTGCGTGTCTCAGTCTCCGCCTGGGGCGAGTAGGGAGAAACTTGGGCACGGTGTAAAACGTCAGGGGACGCATCTGGTCTTTCTTCTAGTAGGTAGAGCTCCTGTCTCTTGGTAGGTACAGACTTGTGTTTCGTTGGACTGAGGTTGGTTTGTACGCTATTGATAGTTGTAGAGAGCTTTTTCGTTTATTTATTATTACTTGTTGGTTTGACCGTATCCTCGTTAGGTAGTGTTGCCTTCCGTGCTGGTTCGTGCCTTTCACCTTGTTTCTTTCATGCGAGTTGGGGGTCTGCGGGATCCCTACTGAGCCTATGAAATGAGACTCACCCCTGTGTTTTTAGGTGAGGTGAGTTCATCGAGAGGGGCATCTGAGGTTCCTCATGGTCTGTTCGCCGAGAGTTAATTGCCAGTTGCCAGAGCCGGGGTATGCCCCATGTACTTGTACTTTTCTTTGGTTTGCTACATCTTGTAGCGTGTGAGTTTGTAGGAGACGTCGTCTCCGTGGTGTGTAGGAGATTCATTCTCTGATTTGCTTCATTTGAAGTGTGTGAAGCCTCACCAATTTTGGTAAGGGGTGGACGTAGGCAGACGTGTAGGTCTCGTCGAACCACCTTAAAAATTTTCTGTGCACTCTTGTGGTTGTTTGATCATCCTGTGGTTGCTTGTCTTGTTCTCGAGTGTGAGTTTGTGAACGGTGAGTGGAGAGAACCTTTCCTCATCAACTTGCTTGATTCATGTTTTAATTGATGCACATAGTATTAGTTTCTGTTGTCCGTGTGATTTGGGGGTAAACAATTCACCCCCCACCTTCTTGTTTACTTGCTATCTGGGCCAACATTTTTCTTCTAGCTTAGAAATGCGGCTTTTGCCTTCTTCTCCACCCCTTTGTTGTGCAGATACTACAATTCTACCAGGTAGCTCCTGTCTAGTTGGTCTTCAATTCATATTCTTTCATTTTTCTTTGTTGCTCGTGTGGTCTCACCCCGTCTTTAGATCTTTTTCACACTTTCTTCGAGTTGAATGAGCAAACTCATGCTGGGAATGGCTTCTTCTATCTTCAGGCGAGGAGGGGGAGGAGCTGTGTGACTCTCTCTCCTCGGGATTCTTCACACAAGGGGTGGAAGACCCAATTTTTACGGGTCGGTGCTAGTAAGGGAATCCCAACTGGGGCTTCCCTATCTAGCCAAACTTCCATCTGATATTCCCTCCGAAGTAGCCGGTGACCTCCTCGGGACTGGAGGAGGATATTAGGGTTCTTCAAGAGAATCGTCAAACCATTGCTGAGTTGATGACCCCAGCCAACATTGAGGATTATCCTCATTGAGCGCTGCCTCCCAGTGGTAAGGACCCTAAGCTTCTACTTTCAAACTTTGTTATTTTGGTTGGTCGGGCCCTTCGCTGATGACTTGCTTTTTGTTGGGTAGAAGCGAGATGTGGTGATGGCGAGGGACGACCAGCCGAACGAGCTGGAGGAGACGACCACTCCCAGCATGCCTCAAGCTTCTGCAGATCTCTCTTCCACCCGTGATAAGGGCAAGCAAGTTACTCGGGACGATGCCCCCGAGCGCCAAGGGGCCAAGTGGAAAGATGTCGGGGAGCGATTGCTGTTGGCTTCCATGAAGGCTCTGACTATTAGGAAGAGGTGGTCGAAGACGGTGAAGACTTCCAGCCCGATCGAGGAGCTCGTAGCTGAGGGTGTCCATCGCCCGAGCCTTCCTCTGATCGAGCCAGAGGTGCCCGTAGCAATTGAGGGGATTTCTTCTGAGCCGGCAAGAGCACAAGGGAAAGAGGTCGGCTCTGAGATTTCGGTCGGGGCTGACGGGGCAGCGGCGAGGAGGAGGATGTCGAGGAGCTGATCCGGGTCGAGCTGAGTGTCGACATCCTGAGATTGGGGATGACCGGAGAGGACGCTCCAAACTCGGCTCTCCCAGAAGAGGCTCCTCCTCTCCAGCAAGGGCGGTTCGCCATCCAGGCCTCCTTGCATAGTCGGTGCCAAGATCTGGCGCCTTCATCCATTTGGGAGGAGTTCTGGCGATGTTCCCCTCCCATGCTCCTCGAAAGGGTCATAGAGGGAGGTATCTTCATGGCTCAACTGGGGTCTGAGATCACTGACTTCGTGGCACGGCTGGTGAATGAGGGAAGGGCTCAGTCCCAGGTTCGCGCTGATTCCGACTGTAGGATCAGTCGGTTGATGTCCGAGCTCGGGGTGCTTCGACAGGAGGTGGCTTCACTCCAAGCGCGTGATCGGGCGAGCAAGGAGGATGCACGGTTACAGGCCAAGCAATTGTCTCCAGCTTGGTATACGGCTGAGCTCAAGAGCAAGCTCTTGGAGGAAGAGTGTCGGGCTTACGTGGAGCGCTCAGGACAATGGGCGGCCGAGCGAGAGGAGGTCGAGGGCCGGGTCCAAGAGGCCAAGCGGGCCAAGGGGGAGGCCGAGGCGGCACGGGAAGAGGCCAAGGCGAGGCTGACCGAGGCTAGGGCAGGGTTGGCCAAGGTCGAAGTGAGGTTGGCCGTGGCCGATGTGAGGGTGGTTGAGCTCGAGGAGAAGGTAGCAAGAGCTGGGGCGGAGGCGGTCGAGCGGTATCGAAGCTCAGAGGAGTACCAGGAAGCCCTGAAGTAAGCCGCATTCGTGTGTTATGAGCCAGGCTACAGGTGAGGGCTGCGAAAGGGTTTCGCCCAAGGCTTCAAGCGGGCAACTAGCCTGGCCCAGGAACAGGTCCTCGACGAGCACTTCTTCACCCCCAGGCAGTGCTACGATTCTAATGAGGATAACTCAGACTCTCCCTCGTCAATGTCGAGCGATGAAGGGCAGAGCGAAGGTGCCTCTACCTCAGTGGAGGAGAGATCGCCAACTCTGGCTGCCTCGGGAGGGTGCGCGGATGTGGCAGTTCCCATACAAATGGGGTCAGTGCCAGGGCCGGCCGTCACCGAGGGTACCGGAGGCAAATCTCTGAGCGTCGAGGGTTCTCCGCCTACTGAGCTTCAAGAGGGGCTACGAACTTCCCCGAGTTCTCCCATTTCTATAGATTAGAAAAATTTGTACTTGTCTTGCTAGCTCATTTCCTCTTTCTCTTTTGTAATTTCTCTCTAGATTTAGCAGTGTAATGATTTTCTATCTATATAATGGTAGCAGTGTTAAGAATGCAATTGACTGCGTGTTACCACCTTTGACTGAGTATGATTTATCGTATCCGCAGTTGCCAGTGAATCGAAGATCTCGTATGATTCGTAGTCGAAAAATCAGGCTTGTGTGTCGAGCGGGTGCTGAACTGGCATCTTTTCATCCTTCTTCGCTTTAAATTGCTTATCGTTTCCCGTATTCCCATGGAAAGATCCTTGAGGGAGGTAGCATAACTACTTCTGGGGAAGGACGTTTGCCTCTTGTGTCTTTTCGAGGGGAGATTCAATTAAGGTCAAGGTCTCCCCATTCGGCCTATAAAAGGTCCCAAAGAGTGCCTCCTCCTCTTCACGCCGCTTAAGGCTTTCCTTGGAGTCTCTTGCTTCCTCCTTCTGTTCTTGCAAGGTGGCCACCTCCTTCCTCTGTGATCGTCCTTAGGTGAAGTATGGAGGACAATTCTGAAGATGAAGACTTTGGCAGTTGCTGGGGCATTCATGCTGCTTCTGCGTAGAAGAATGGACAGCAATGGGCAGGACGACGTACAAGAAGGGAAGGCACATGGCGACGTGCTCCCTCCTCACCTCTGGACCGCCGCCCCACCGAGGAGAGGGGAGGGGAGGAGTCATTGCTCCTCCTTTTTTTCATCCTCGCTCCTCCTTTCCCACTCCCTTCAAGGGAGTGTTCATTCTTTCTCTCTCTTCTATTCTTCTTCAAACCTCTTTTCTTTGTTTTGCCTGATGATGACAAGGGTCAGTGACAGTTTGTTCATCGACATTGGTTAAATGCCGAAGCAAAGATAGGTTTGTTCATTAATGAGGACGAAAGCTCCAAGTTAGGGAGTACTAATCGGTCTTGCCGATGATGGCAAGAGTCAGTGGTAGTTTGTTCATCGATATTGGCTGAATACCAAAGCGAAGATAGGTTTGTTCATTAATGAGGATGAAAGGTCCAAGTTAAGAGAAAAGTTGACCGATCTTGCCGATGATGACAAGGGTCAAATATGATTTGTTCATCGACATTGATTCAATGCCAAAGTAAGGATATGTTTGTTCATTAACAAGGACAAAAGGCCCAAGTTAAGGGAAAATTCGATCGATCTTGTCGATGATGACAATGGTTAATCATGGTTTATTCATCGACATTGATTCAATGTCGAAGCAAGGATATGTTTGTTCGTTAACGAGGATGAAAGGTCCAAGTTAAAGGAAAAGTTGACCGATCTTTGTCGATGATGACAAGGGTCAAACATGATTTGTTCATCGACATTGATTCAATGCCGAAGTAAGGATATGCTTATTCATTAACGAGGATGAAAGGTCCAAGTTAAGGGAAAAATTTACCGATCTTGCCAATGAGGACAAGGGTCAAACATGGTTTGCTCATCGACATTGATTCAATGCCGAAGTAAGGATATGTTTGTTCATTAACAATGATGAAAGGTCTAAGTTAAGGGAAAAGTTGACCGATCTTGTCAATGAGGACAAGGGTCAAACATGGTTTGGCTCCGACGGGACTTGTAGGAGTATCCCTTCCAGAGTTTCGTGTGGGTGAAGGTAGGGAGAAACTTCTAATTATCATATTACTGACTCCAGTGCCCTTTCGGGTTTTCATCGAAGCCAGCCCCCTCTTGCTTTCGCCCACCCATCTTTTCAGATTTTCACATGGCGAGGTACACAATTTCGCCTGCAACGTCCTTTCGGGTTTTTGCCATAGTCGAGTTATAGCCATTTTTTGCCATTGCCCTAGTGCAGGAACAAGTCTGGCAGGGGCACCTCTATTTTAAGCCCCATTTTTTTTTGAAACGTAGGGTAAGTGAATGAGGATGGATTGACACGCGATGCTTGACCCTAGATGATGGCATATGATAGTTGGATGGGGCACGGGGCCTTGCGTCGATGAACAGGTTTATTCGTTAGCAAGTTCGTTAGCAAGAAGGTAATGCTAACGCAAAGAAGAGTTTTTTTGCCAATTTGGGCGTAAGGCTCGTGGCAGCACTATTGTGTAAAAGTCGGGTGGGGCACGAAGCCTTGCATCGAGAAAGTGGTTTATTCATCAGTAAGAATATAATGCTAATGCAAATGAAGAATTTCTTCGCCGATTCGGACGTAAGGCCAGTAATGACGATATTGTGTAGATTTCGGCTGGGGCACGAAGCCTTGTGCCGAGAAAATGGTTCATTCATTAGCAAGAAGGTAATGCTAATGCAAAGAGAGAATTTTTACTCCGATTCAGACATAAGGTCTTGTAATGGCAGTATCATGTAAAAAGGGAAACAAGTGGGACTATGCGGGGATTTCAAGGGATTTCGAGAGTAGTGTATGCCAGGGATGTTTCTGGAACTGTGAGCCAATGGCTCCGGAAGCAGTGCGAGATGATTGGATATTTTAGAGAGCTTGGCCAGGGCGGAACGCCACTAGGCCAAGGTGAATCTCAGTTATTCCGTGGATGCCGACGAGGCTGTATGGTATAGCTTCAGATGTTTTCCATTAAGAGGGGAGAATTGTACTACCCCTTTGTGATCTACAAGGACGTAAGCACCCCCTTCATAGACCCGACGGACGATATATGATCCGACCCAGTTTTCAACCAACTTCCCCTTGGGGTTGGAGGCCATCACTTCTCTTCTTTTGACTATCACTAGGTCACCTTTCTTGAATTCTCACCCTTTGACCAGCTTGTTGAAAGCACGGGTCATGCAAGCTTGGTATAGTTGAATATTGTGTTGTGCTCGAAGACGCTTTCCTTCGAGCTCGATGAGCTCTTCTAGTCTTCTTTCTATGTTGGTTTGTTCGCTACTGGCCAATCCATGTTGAATGGCGACCCGCAGTGATGGAACCTCTAATTCAATTGGCACCACAGCTTCTGACTCACATACGAGGGAGAATGGCGAGTAGCCAGTCGGGGTTTTATAGACTGTAAGATAAGCCCAAAGTGCTTCGTGCATCTTTTCTTCTCAATCCTTCTTATTATATTTAACAGTCTTCACCAGTAAAGTGTAGAGTGCCTTGTTGAAGGCTTCTACAAGCCCGTTGGCTTGGGGGTTGTAGGGGGATGATGTCCTCCAGTCAATCTTGTATTTATCAGCCAGTCGATAAACCTTCTGGTTCTTGAAATGACTACCATTGTAGGAGATAATTCGGCTAGGGATCACAAATCAGAATATTATATTTTGCTGGAAGAATCTGGCGACCAGCTCCCCCGTGACTTCTCTTTGTGCTATAGCTTCTACCCATCTGGAGAAATAATCTGTGGTTACTAAGATATACTTGCATCCTGATGAAGATGCTGGCAGTGGCCCCACCACGTCCGTGCCCCATTGGGCGAATGGCCAACTCGGTAGTGTGGGGTGGAGCGGTGCCGGTGGTCTTCTTGACACAGTGGCATGCTCTTGACATTTCTGACAAGCTTTAACAAACTTGCAGCAATCGTCAAATATGGAGGTCCAATAATAACCTAGCTTCTTTATTTCAATCTTCATTTTCGGACTAGCCTGATGTGTGCCGACTGACTCGGTGTGGACTTCCTGCATTACTTCCCGTGCTTCTGCTAGAGACAAGCAACAGAGTAAGACTCTTTTGGGAATTTGTCATTATTCAGAACAAGATTCCGTTCCACATCTCATAAGAGTCTTTGCCCCTTAGGAGTTTCATTCTCCGATCTTTCTCGTTTGGGAGCTATTGGTGTCAGAACCAACATAGTAGATACTCCCGCCAATCGGGCTGTTGGATTTCTTCCACAATTGTCACTTCATTTTCTTCTTCATTAGCCAGGACCTCAATCATCCTGGGGACCTATCGTCGGTTAATTACTGTTATGTTCAGGCTTGTGTTTGACGGAACTGCCAAGGAATTGGCCAACTTTGCGAGGGCATCTACCAGAGCATTCCGTCGTCTGTTGATATGCCTGACTTTGATGAAATAGAATCTTGCGATCAGGCGAAGTGCCAATTAGTAGTAAGGGAGGAGTTCTTGCTTCCACACATTGAACTCTCCTTCCAACTGTTTTATAACTAGCATGGAATCCCCAAGCGCTTCTAGCATCTGAATTTCCATGGACAGGGCAATCTGTAACCCGATTATCAGGGCTTCATATTTTGCTTTATTATGTGCGTAAGGTTTATTTATCGAGCAAGATGTATATATGACTTCTCCCTTTGAAAATCTCAAGACTATACCTGCCCCTGCTCTAACTCTAGCTGATCCAGTTACTGAGGGGTCAATTCTGGATGCGCCATCAAAGCACAGTTGCCACAAGGCGGGCTGCACTTGGTCGGCTTCCAGAGTCTCATCTTCAGGGAGCTCTGTCTCTAGTGGACAGTCTTCTAGCACTGGGTGTGCAGCAAAGAAGTCCGCGATAGCTTGGCCTTTGACAACTTTCTGCGACACATAGTAGATATCCAACTCCATGAGGATCACCGCCCATTTGCCTAGGCGGCCTTTGAGTGCCAGTTGGGACATGATATATTTCAACGGATCTGCCTTAGAGATCAGCTTTATTTTATGCGATAACATATAGTGCCAGAGCTTCTTGACCGCGAAGACCAGCACCCAACAAACTTTCTCAATGAAGAGTATTTCTCCTCAGTTCTGACCAGTCTTTGACTGAGGTAGTAGAGGGCTTGTTCCATTCCTTCTTCATTATTCTGGGCCAGCATTATCCCCAGGGAGTAATGTGTGGCTACTATATACAAGATTAGCGGCCGTCCTGTCACTAGTGCACCTAGTACTAGAGGAGTTTTCAAATAGTCCTTTAGCTTGTTAAAGGCTGTTTGGCATTCTTCATCCTAGTAGAAGGGGACATCCTTCATCATCAACTTATGAAAGGGATGACATCGCCCTGACAAGTTGGATATAAACTATCTGATGTATGCCAGGCAGCTTTGCAGAGATCTCAGCTCAAAGAGGTTCCTTGGTGAGGGTAACTCCTGGATCACCTTGATCTTTGTGGGGTCTATTTTAATCCCCTGATATCTGACAATGAAGCCTAAGAACTTTTCGCTCGACACTCCGAGCGCACACTTCATAGGGTTCATCTTTATTTCATACTACTAGAGCCTCTGAAACACAACTCAAAGGTCATGCAGATGGTCTTCTTTTCTTCTGGTCTTGACTACGAGGTCATCTATGTAGCACTCGACCTTGTGGTAGAGTGGCTTATCAAATATTCTAGTCATCGCACGTTGATAAGTTGCACCAGCATTCTTTAATCTGAACGACATCCTCTTGTAGTGATAAATGTCCTTAGGTGTTCGGAAGGCAGTATGGACCCAATCATACTCTGCGATCCATATTTGGTTATATCCGGAAGACCCGTCCATGAATGATAGAGCCTCCTGGCCGGTTGTGACATCAATCTAGACTTCCGTTATTGGTACCAAAAAGTCATCCTTGGGATAGACTTTGTTCAGATCTCAGAAATTGACACATATCTAGATCTGCCCATTCTTCTTCTTCACGGGCACGATATTAGCCAGCCACGTGGTGTATTGATTTTCTTCGACAAAACCCACATCAATGAGTTTGTCCATTTCTTTGCATATCTGAGTGATGGGCTCTGGCCTCATGTGCCGTGACCACTGCTTCACTGGCTCGACTTCAGGATGTATAGTCAGCTCATGCTGTGAAACTACGGGGCTAAGTCTTGGCATTTCCTTGTAGGTCCAGACAAAACAATCCCAGTACTCTTACAGCAGCTGGACATACAGCTTTTGATCTTCCATAGATAGCTGGGGACTGGGGAAGGTCATCCTTGGGTCATCTTTGGTCCCCAAGTTGACTTCAATCAGCTCATCGACCGTGGCTTAGCCTCCGTCTTCTATTTCTGGAGGTGTTGGATGCAGGTCAACAAAGTCTGGAATATCGCCTTCGAGCTCGAGTACTTCAGCCTCTTCATTCTATTTCACTCGGACTTCGTTGGGGGTTTCTGATTCAGCTGATAGTGGCTGCATGAATTATTCTGTCGGTAGATATACCATGGCTGTGGTTTTAGGGGACGAGCTAGTGGCTTCAATCCCTGCAGACGTGTTTGCAGTCTTGAAGGACTAGTGGTTATTTATTGCTGAGCTGGAGCAGCGTTGCAACTTCTTGGCAAAAGATGATTTCGTTTCCCTGCCTCCCTGGATCACCATGTCTTCAGTAGAGGTGGCCTTTTCTTTTCTAGCAGCAGGCGTATCCTGGTCAATTTCAGCAGAAACTTCCTTGATTGACATGAGGGGTGATGACATCATTATCAAAGGAGGGTCATAATAGAAGGATAGCTCTATTTCCTTAATGTCTTCGGCTTCGCTACTGCTGGCCGTGTCAAATTTGGCCTGGAGAGCCATCTCTTAAGAGTAGACTTGCTCCCAGCATTTGCTAGGAGGTACAGCTTCTAATTCCAAGTCTGTTGGTTGAACCGGTTCAGTATGCTCAGCCTCCGCCAGGTATTCATCAAAGGTTGCCCCCGGCGAGTGGTCTTCTACTGGGTAGAAGGTGGAAATGGTGTCCACTTCATAACGCCCACTATAATAGTATTCTTCGAGGGTAAAGCCCAACCCCGAATGTTGAGAGACACGTCACAGCTCTTTATCTGTGCTGGCAGGATACCAGAGCCTTTGGAATACTTCTTTCTCTTTGCGAGGCTGGCCGGAGGGGACATGCTGCTTCCGAAACATCTTTGCCATTCGGCTTGTAATGAATGTCAACCCTTGAATGGGGACTAACGGGTTCTCAATATCTTCAGGGAGGTGACAGTCGACGTCTTCCTGGGTGGGGTGTTCCTCAGTAGTATAGAACAAGCTGCTGGGGCCTTCAGACTATACCACCTCCCATGCTTTGAAAGGCTCGACAGTGGCAGCATCGAGGCTAAGTATTGGCTTGGTGAGACCCTCTAGGATTTCAATAAGGTCGTGGTACTGACCGACCTTGGCTTCATTGGCCTCGAGATAGGTGGCGGGAGGTGCCGCTCTACCCACATCTCCCGTGCTTGCGATATGCGAGATTGTCTTGGGGTCGACATATCCTAGTGGCGGCGGTGGAAACCAATCATCGTCGGAGGTGCTTTT
Source organism: Amorphophallus titanum (assembly GCA_024336825.1). Taxonomy (NCBI): domain Eukaryota; kingdom Viridiplantae; phylum Streptophyta; class Magnoliopsida; order Alismatales; family Araceae; genus Amorphophallus; species Amorphophallus titanum. The sequence continues at coordinate 6,931,836 of JANBPO010006859.1, read as the reverse complement.
TGATGCCCTAGTAGTGCCCTTGGCTTTGGAGGTCTTTGGTGACGGCTCCGCATATAGAGAAGTGTCGAGTAGATGACACTCGAACACTTTAAAGGGGTGGAGGTCAGCAAATATCCTTTCCTACCTCCCTTCTTGGTTGTATTTGATGTATTGATGTAGCGTGGAAGGTACCACCATATTTTCATGCAGCCAGGGGTGGCAGAGCAGTGCCTTGTATGAGGTACTAGAGTTGATGATATGAAACTGCACCCTATTGGTGAAATCTGCCATGGTGAGGGTGAATTCTGCCACTCCCAGTGGCACTTCAAATTTCTGATTGAAGCCGATGATACACATATCCATGACTTTATCGAGGAGCACATTGAAGTAGTACCTCTAATATATTCTGTATGGCAGGATATTTACAACTGCTCTGGGATCCACAGAATTCTGTTCAGTTCCTGACCATTCAGCTGCCCCTTCATGTACAGTGATCTGTTGTGGCTGATAGTGGGGAGTAACATATCCTCCTAAGTGAAGGTCGCATTGGCCTCCGGTAATACTTCAGCCAAACATGTCTCATACTGGGCAGGCGTCTGTAGAACAATGATAATCGCCTGTCGGGTTTCTTCACTCAGGGAGAGGATTTCCCAGATTGTGAACCTCGCCGGGAGCTTTTTGAGTAGCTTCATTATCCTGCTTCCAGCCAAGACATTAGACAGCTTCATTTCTTCTACCCACTTAGGCTTGGAAGAGCCTTGAACTACGGTCTCTGACGGGCCTGCTTCATCAGACTCTGAGTGTGCACCTTTCTACTTGGCATCATCCTCTTGCTGTCCTTTGTCACCTGCCGTCGTGCGGGCTTCGTCTTTATCTGGAGCACCAGAAGGCTACTGAGGTTGTGGGTGAGTACCCCCGACTGCAAGGTTGACATCTTGGCATAGCTGCTTGCCCTTTGTCATTTTCAGGAATTCCAAGAAGGAAGGGGCAAAAGAGTTGCCCCCACTCTGATTGTACAAACCTATGGATTGCTAGCAAACACCAAAAAAAAAAAAAAAACTAGTTGTTATAAATCTGCCGTGAGGAAGAGAATCGAATGAGCCTGCAACGTCACCCGGTAGTGCTAGGCTGGAGTGCCATTCCATGACCAGTCAAAGCTTTTGCTTTATTAGGTCAGGTGCGCAGAACATACCAAAAATTGCAAACAAGGAACAATTTCCCAGTACCACAAGTTGGGTTACATCCCAACTGCCTTTCCTGAGAGAAGCCCACACCGGGGTTAGATGGCCCCTTCCAACACTCACTCGAGGGACGAACCAAGCATTAACCCTAACAATTCAACACTGACAGCCACTTTGATCCCAACACAGTCCGGCATATTTTGATGTTTTGCAGACTGAAAACTGTTTTAACCGTGTGGCGGAGACCATCGACCCCCACCCCCCACAGCAGATGAACGCTGCAAAGATGTGGTGGAATATTATGCGCAGGATCGAGCACATTCCCTGGAAATGCTATCTCATGAGATCAAGATCGTCGTCGTCGTCAAGCTCAAGTTCACTTGATGGACGGATCCTCTTCCCTTCTCGCTGTGCGGATCGCCCACCCTTCTTGGGCTTGCCTCTGAGAAGAAAGAACCAAAATCATAGTTTCAGATTAACCGTATTAATCTCAGTTTTTAAGCAGGTATTGCAATTTATTTTTGATCAGTCAGTCTTTGGCACTTCTTAGCAACAGTTTTAGACCAATGGGGGAACATGCACTCACTGTCCATTAGCAGGGGCGTTGCCTCCTTTAGAACGTCCTGGTCCATAGTCAGACCTTCCATCTGGAAGAAACAGAGGGCAAAGATCCAGAGGACAGTAAGAATTTTGTGGTGTTGATGGTCAAATCAAAGCATCATTTGCATATCTGATTATGGAAGGCTCACCATCACGTCCAACTATATGTTCTTCAACCTGCGAACAAGGAAAGAGTCATGTAAAATATTCACCATATCATTATTCAGACTCACGGACGGCCCCTGCACACCATTGTGAAACAACTGGTTTCATAGAACACAACACCAGTGTCCTTTTTCTAGAAGAAAATTCTTATGGGGTGTATGAGAACAATTTTGTTTCTGAAACAATGTTGCTCTTAAAAGTTGTGTCATTAGACCTTTCCCTCTTCAACTTCTGAAAGAGCAGGGTTACGATTCCGCAGGTCCTCCAGATGTGGATGCTTCAGCATCATGTGGTCTTTTTGTTGGTTGTCTGGATAAACAGGCCTGTGAGGATGCTTCAACAACATGGTCTTCAGATGAGGAAGAGGCTTCACTGGATTCCTGACCTTGAGTTGGATGGTCCACAGTAGAATTTACCAGGTCAATAAACTATGGATCCACAACCTTTTCCATGATATCTCCCAACTCCATAAGAGGATTTCTCATCTCCTCCTCTGCTTTATTGTAAGTAACCCACATCTGGTAGGTCCTATTTCCTTCTTCTGAATAGCACATGTATGCTATTTGACCTGTTGTTGAAGTGAAGCGTTTGGAAACCCTAGTCTTTTTGACTTTTTGCCCTGCTGCAATAGATTTCTTTGCCCTTCTCCTATTCCTGGTATATGTTGTTAGAGGCTTCCTTATGTTGCTTAACTCCTTGTCCTAGATCGAGCATCTCTTTCAATCTTGTGCCTTTAGGCCAATGAGATATGCTCTTTAGTTTGGTACTCTGTAGGAGCTTCTTCAGCCATGGGTCTTGAGTCATCTCTACTGCCTCTGTGACTATTGTATCTTTTGTGGTGGCCTTCGCTGATGACTTTGGGATTCTTAGTTTGTGGCACATCCTTTTGATCCTTTTGTCACTTGTTGACTAAGGTTGATGATGTTGCACATGCTGTTGTGCTTGTTCTTGATGCTCTTGCAAAGCAGTTTCCTCAAGCTTTGTCCTAATAGGTTCAGATTGAACCTGTGGTGAAGGCTGTTGTGGTTGTGTTGGCTGAGTCTAGGTTTGTAGCTGTGGTATTTGTGATCCTTCTAAAATTTTTACTGCAACTAGAGAGGCAACCCTCTCATAGTCAATATCAGGATCCTTTCATTCTTCTACCTCAATTGCCTAGTGCAGCCTTCAACTAGTTCCTTTGTTTTGCTAGCCATGTCAATGTGATCTGCGCTTTACTCTACTAAGGGAGCTGTGTCCATATCTGTAGCTTCGATTTCTTTATGGGCTTGCTCCTGTGCCTCCCACAAAGGTTCTTCAGCGTCTGAAGTGGGCTGTGAATTTTTTGATTCTAAAGCATTATCAACTCTATTTTCATTATTTTCTACCGATAGAATATTCACTTGAGCAACAATCATTTCTTCTTTTACAGGGGGCATATCTTCAAAAATTGAGGGAGGTTGTAGCACCCTGATAAAATTATAGGGAATTAAATTCCTATGTAAATCAAATCTACCATAATTAAAATTTTAAATGATTAAAAAAATGCCCAACCCTGACAATTCAAAAGATTCTTAACCTAATAAATGGGCCTCACGTACCCAGATTTGAGGATTAGGCTTAAAGGCTAGTGGACCATAAATATATACATAAAGCGGAGGTGAGGATGTATGTAAATAAGCCTTGGAAAATACCCAAACATGTTACGTTGATACTACATGAGAGGCTGTTAACCCATATATGTATGAGCCTTGCTCTCATGGATGAATGGGCTTCAAGGATTATGGCCCTTTGACACCACCCAAACCATTCTACGTCAAATCATGCATGAGGGGATTAGTGGGCTTCTGCGTAAATAGAAGGCCATGAGGTTTTAAGCGTAAATACTAACGGGGTCTTCTGGGAATCCCAAGCCCATACCACGTCCGAAACCTGCATGAGAAAGCCTTAGGGTTTGATCGAACAAGGCGGCTGAGGTTTTTGCAAGGAAAGGATCAACAGGGAAACAGTAATTCTATTAGGACTCTTAGTGTACGTAGGACTCTCGGAGCCCATAAGACCCTATAAATCAACCCCCTTCGAACGTGCAAAACCCATGTTGCTGCTACGTCGAAGGTGGCCTGTTGCTGCTTCTTCCCTGCATTTTGCTACCTACTGTGGCCGTTGATGCTCTCGTGCGTGAGGGGCGTGAAGGAGCCTTGCATCCTTCGTCTTCCTCTGTTCCTCTGTTGGTGCTGCAACTGTGAACAGGGTGGAACTGTTGCTGCTCTTGTGCGTGAGGGGCGTGAAGGAGCCTTGCATTCTTCATCTTTCTTCGTTCCTCTATTGGTGCTGCAACTGTGAACAGGTGGAACGTCCTTCTTCCTATTCTTCCTCTTGTTAGATCCCTTCTTCACCAAACCAAGCAAATGTAAGTGTTCTCAATACTCAAGTAAAACCAACATATGGGTTAACCTGCCACATGCATGTTTTACGTAGGTTTCACGTGAAACACGTAAATGCATGGGTTAACAATTTTATAATCACGTAAACCTATGTCAAAAAATCTAAAGATGCATATTTTTGAAATCCTTATAATTTTCCTTTAATTTTCATATATTTGAATTCATGAAAAGATTAGTATTTTCCTTTTATTTGAGTCCAGTACCTAGGATAGGTAGTTATTTACCTAAGTCTTGAGTCATTATGTTGGTTTGATATGTTAATGGGCCCAATTATATGGGCTTGGCCCAAGGACACCCCCTTTTCCCCTTGGTTATTTGTTATTAGTCTAAAAGCCAAGGACTTATGTGTAAATGTAAGATTCCTATAAATAGGACCACATTCCCTCATTTGAGAGCTAATGAAAAGTTGAATGATATTTGAGTTCCACAAAAATTTGTGCAACTTCTATCTCTCTCTCTCTTCTCTCTCTCTAAAGGGGGCGCCCCTTTTCCCTCTCTACCCCCTCTTCTCTCTCTAGTTCCCCCCAATCTCTCTCCTCCAGCTCAGCCCTCCTCAGCCACCTCACTTGCCACATCAGCCGCCACCTAGGACCACCCCTTCATACAGCATTTTCTAAGCTTAACTCGACAAGACTCCATCATACCAGATAAGAAGAATTAAGCTCGCTATCAATAGCTCACCAAGAAAGGAAATTCCAAGGTTCGCTTGAGCATCTTCTCAATTGAGGCATCTAAACGACCACTTCGACTGAAGCGAAAACACATCAGGAGCTGAAAAGACTCAAGCTGGGATGACCGAAGCAACATAAAAATGTGCATGGTCATCACACCAACCTTACAGAGTCACCAGCCACCTGAACAGGCCATGGAAAAGCTCCCGAACAGTGCAATGCAGATTCAAGCCTTCCGACAAACTCCGCCAAGTACAACATAATCAAGATAGACACTATGATAAAAAGAGCAACCCGTCACATCCTGACGAGAGCAAAAGCATCTCGTGCAATACCAATACAGCACGCACAAGACCACACTCAGAGGCAAAGCGGCAAAGATCCACAGGCTACTGACACGCAACAACTGAAAAACCACATATAATCATGAAAAATAGCCTAAGCTAGCAGTAGACGACTCACATTGGACTTGTTCTGGACTAGTGCAATTCCAATTCCTTATACAAATCCTCAATGCCGCCCTAATACCAACTGTAATGATCCAGAGATCCGGATACCGATATACCGATAACATCGATATAGCGATACCAAGAATTGGGGAAGCCACCCAAGAGGCTGATGAGGCCCCGTAAGGGTTGGAGGAGTTTGTCGAGGGGATGCATAACGAATTAGAATTACACACCTCGGTGACTTCTTCTTCGGCCATCTTCATATTCATTGTTTGTTCCACCTTTCGCTCGCCTGACTACATACGCGGCCTCATCGGCACCATCTTCGGAGATGCTTTAATTGCCCCTGACATGCCCGGGGGACTGTATGTTGGAGTGGTTGAGGGAGGATGCCCCCCGTATGATCTTGTACTATTTTGGAATGGTTGGCCGTGCTAAAGCTTCAGGTGAGCTAGCACTACCTTGTGTCACCTCATGTAGATGTCCTGTCGATTGCGGCATAGGTGGACTTAGATTCATTTCATTTAGCCATCTTTGCAGCATTTCAATCTCCTATTGCTTCTAGTATGGTAGTGCAACCATGGCCTGGTCTTGCCAGGAGGGGCCGAGAGTGCTATCTTCCGCCTCCGATTTGACTGGGGTGAGTGGCATCCCATCATGATTGCCGAGCATGCCCAGTTTCTTTGAGATGAACTCCCTAGGTTTTATGCCTCCGAGCCGAGGAGGAATATGGTATTGTGCCGCCTTGTTGGTTGGCAGGTGTCTTCATATTCTCCCGGATTCGGCAACACGGTGGGAGGCAGAAGCTTTAGCCTGATTTGCTCCCTTTGGTATAAAGTAAATTTCTTCATCTTCTTCATCAGTAGCTCGAGCCACACTGGACGGTGCTGACAGCATGTTGTAGGAGAGAGCAACATATTTTATTTTAGCTTTCGTATTCTTCTTTTCCTTCCCCCTTATGGCTGGCATCTGCCTGCATAGTGGGTTGCTTGGTGCATTGAAAACCCTCACCTTTTCTTTAGTCCTTTTTGTTAGCCGGTGAGATTCATTGCGTCTTTCAGGGGCATGCTTCTCGAACTGCATAGGCTGACTCTTGAGCTGCGCATGTTCGTCTGGCCCGTTTATTACGATTTGAAGCCGTTCCATGGCTGAGCTGGTTTCTTCATGCACTCGCATCAGAGCTTGCTACTTTTTGTTATCTGTTGGCCTCCTGATAGCCGTTGGAGGGGCCATTTGAAGGTAGATAGGAGCTATAGGGGGTGAAGTGGGTCGGGCCACGGCTCCACGAATCTGGACCTCCGGAGTCAGGCGAGGTGTCGGTCTTGTTCTCTTTCTTATCGGTGTTGCTTGCCAATTTCCTTATTTTTCTTCTTGCACGGGGACACAGTCTTCATTGGTGCCCGGGTGATAAGTAAAAAAAACTTGACCAATTTATAAAAATCCCAAAAAATGATATTCATGAAAAGGACTAATAGTGTAGCGAATTTGTCTTCTGTTGCCAGCCCAAAATAAAATCCTAAGTGAGCCGAATTAGAAGTTTAAGGCCCAAATTAACACTTAATCTAACCGGACCTTAAATCGCGAAATTAGAGCCTAATTCTTGATCATTTAAGTCCAAATCAGACCTGAATGAACGGCCTAGATTAGCTAATCATTTCCCCTCTGATTCTCTAGCAAAACCCTAACCCTAGTGAGAGTATTTGGAGGAGAATGGCGGTGGCGGCTTGGTTTCGCACGATTCACGCACGCTCGTGGTGGAAGGAGTCTATCCTCCCCATAGAACCCTTTAGGGAGCAATTAACCCTATAAATACAAACCTTAGTCAACCTAGAACAGATTGGATGCTGTGGCGGCCGACGAGGAGCGCGGACGAGGGCAAATTCTGGCGATCATCGGAGAGGAGTCTCGTGCTTGACTGGTGATCTTCTTCCCACTTCTTCATTCGCTAGGTAGGTTCTAGCAGACCAAACCCTAAGTTCTATATACCGTTGAACTCGTCTCTGAGTCCTCGTTCCAATGATACCTAAAGCCCCAAATTTGATTAAGTATCATGTGCGTATTAATCAAGTTAGTAAGAGCATGCAATCTAGGATTTCCTTTGTTTAACCTTAATTAATGTTGGGATTAGTAGGCTTAAATGGTAAATTGATCATGCCATCTTGTACACAATCTTGTTCTCATTCTATTGATGGGTGTTTGCCCAATTTTCATGCTTTACATGAGGAGTATCTGATCATTTTTGCTAACCCTAGCCGAGCTTGCCAGAGTCGGGCATGGCGACCTTAGCGCGGTCCAACAGGAACCGCTCTGGTTTGAATGGCCCCTCGATAGACCGTGTGGTCGATATCGATGCCCAGTTTTTGACCACCTAATTTCTCTTGCATTAAAATTCTCCATGAATAGGATGGCCAAATCTAAACCATTTAGTGACCCCCACAGCCCCTCGATACACCGCTCAAACTTTGTCTGGCCCTGGCCTATAGGGATCGAACGGGCTGTCAAGCGGTCGCGGAGGCCCCTTGGGCGGTTCTGGCAGAACCGTTCCATCTCGCAGAGTTACCCTTTTTCCTGATTCTAGCAAGAAAGTAGCACTATTCACGTACAATTTACATAAGAATGAAGCACGACTATCACCCAGCCACTATTTGAATAGGGCTTCCATGACTGGGTGCTATTTTCCTAAAACCATGGCTCTGCCCAGGGCGGCATTCACCCTGAGCAGTAAATTCTAGAATTCTGGGTTATGTAATTGAAATATGGAAATCCTAAAATTGAAATTGAGTATTAAATCTTGAATCTATATGCCTTATTTCCCAAACTGGATTTAAAGAAATAATGGCACTGGGTCAGCTGCCATTTTCCTACTTCTTGTTTTCCCGAGAGTTTCTGTAACCCATCTCAGTGGGTTTGTCTATTGGCACTGTATTCTAGTCCGTGAGTATAGTCCCACATTTCTCAGTGTTTTATCGATTACCCCACTATTTCTCGATGATAGATGAGCCCTCCATGGGATATTCCTTCCTTCGGACTGGTGAGTTTATCATAGAGACCTCCGTAAGTCTATGTGAAGCCTTGGATTCCCTCAAGGTCACCGAGTAGGTTGTACCATTAAAACCCATGACACTTTTTCTTTAATGGCCATGTCACTCTAAACAAACATGGTAGACTGGCCCTCATGGTATGCTACTTAGCCACCGTGAGAATATTTCTTGAGCTAATGGAATGGAAAACCATACCATTGCTATCACTTAAGGATTATGTGCCTTTCATGTGGACACTAATTCTTTCTACCTTATCATGTGCAAAGAACGAGTAACCATATGTATATGAGTGCTTATTCTTGATATCATGGCACCCACTAGGGAGTCAATTCCACCCAGTTTTCAATACGTATCGTGATTGTACCATTTTGATCGTAGTATGTTCCTACGTAACAAGTTCATTCCTTGTGATTCTATTCCATAAGATCTACCTTATATTCCTATAAAGTTCATTCCTAGAAATTCTATATTGGTTATAACTATCGTGGATGTCAAAAATATATGACCCAATGCCTGTGCATATAGGGCCCGATCTGGTCTTGGGAGGAGCACCCGAAAGTACCCGTGCCCATGGGAGTTGAATGATCGTGGTGTGGCATTGTACCGAAGTACTCATCGTTCTAGATAAATGACATTCCACTCACTCACTCTCGTGCGTGACATTATATACTATTACTTGCGTGTGTGACTCGTACTAGCTAGAATTCTAAAGTTCTCCACGAAAATCACAGAAATTATCAAGTGTTTCTCACGTCCCCCCCTTCCACCTATAATTTTCTCAACACCTAGAAAAATCATTTTCTCCTCGGTCAAAAATCATTTTCAAGTAGATCTCTTTCTGTGCTGAGAGTCTGTAACTAGATCCACAAGAAAACACGTAGTTTGTAGAGACTCTCATTTCCAAGCCTCTTCTTTTCTGGCTCTAAAAAAATATATGTTGTAGATCTGTGAGTCCTCTTTCCAAAAGCACTAGTGACGCCTCGATCCGCCTCCGGATCTGAGCACAATAATTCTTTCCGCCAAGGCATGCAATTATGTTCCCTGTGCAGGCCAGAAAGAGCAGTCCATGGGAAATTCGTGCAAAATACCAAAGCTGAATCTCAGCAACCGTGGCTCCCAAGAGTCGACTAGGGGCGCCTACAGAAGACCCAAGGAGGGCGACATTCCTTTGGAGGCCATGGCTTGCTGTCCAGTGAGTCGAACCGAGTCAAAATAGTGCCGAGTCGGACGAGTAGGCCCTCTTTGGTCCAAACGCCCCTCCGACTTGCTGCCCGTCAACCCAAGATCGGTCCTCCCGGGCCTCGCTTGTAGCCCTTTACCTCCCTGCGTAGAGTGGGTGATATAATTCACTACTATAATTAAATTTTTATCATTGTACTGGGAGTTACCGTACTTGGCCGGGGTCGTCTTCCCCACGCCAGGAGCGTAGAGGTATCGTTTCCACTCCTTAACTTAGCATTGTGCTTTCCTCGTATATATTTTATATGCTGCTGCCAGCATGTGATAGGATAAATTAGCTCGTGCAAATTCAATCACCGCTGCGAGCGAGAGAGCGAAACCCGTCCCGTGACCCGATCCGGGCACGAGTGAGAGTTGACCACCCAAGCTCTTGCCGATTTCTTCACCGAACACGATCTTGCGCTTCCCTCGTTAGGGACGACTGCGAGCTTGTCTAGAGTCCAAGGATTGCATATCAACTTGGAGTCGAGTCCCCGTGGTCCGTCCCGCATCACTAATAAAATTTACTTTTAAACAAAAAGGATGAAGCTAAAAAATTTATCCCTCAGGTTAGTGCATTTAACTATTTCTTTTATGTAATTTTATTGATGTTATTATGTTCTTTTATAATTTTCTTAATGTTTTACATTTACTTCTATTTTTTTACATCATCCTTGAAATTTACAAGGAAGAAGAAGGAGCAAACGGAGAAGAGAACTACACCTCACAGGAATGGAAAGGAAAAACTGACAAGAATGCAACAAGAAACTCACAAACAACAGCAATATATAAGGAGCAACTGAGTCAAATAAAATACAGGCAATTTAGCAAAAAACATAATCGTACCTTCCATATGATGTGATGTCACTGCTCAGCATGGGGAAGCTGAGATGCCTGAGAGTCCTACTGAACTTTCGGTGGCGAGGGAGACTCAGTCTGAGACGGTTGCGGCTGTGAAGACTGCGAGAACTACACCGGTACCGACCTCAACGGATAGTCTCAAACAACATGACCCAACTAATCATAGTGGAAACAGATTATCGGCAAAGAACACGGCATGGCTGGATGACTACCACCACACCTCGGACACGGTCTCGATTGACTGGCTGTGGGTCCCCGAAGCTGTTGAGAAAAAGGCACTGACGATGGCATAGTACTGGCAGATACCTACTGGACAAGACACTTTTCACGCCCCTTGTTCTTGAATCTCTTGAACTTACCCTTGACTTTCTTGGATGGAGGATCGCCACAGAGAATTGGCACAGGAGAGGAGACTCTTGTCGCAATAGGCTGCTTGACCCACTGATTCAGCTTCTTCTTGGACTTCTTAAACTTCTTGAATTGGAATTTCTTGCCCTTGGACTTAGAGGAAGAAGTACCACCGACAGTAGGGATAACGGAAGGAAGCCCGGGTACGCTCGACAGATAGACCTACTAAAACTGCCCGGTCAGTTGAGGGACTAGGTGATACTGCACACTTGGCTGAGCAAATTCCACTTGGGTATGCTCTTGGGGTCTCACCTACCCTTCAACCGTCGGCGGATGGGATAGCAAGGATTCACTCGGCATTCCACCCTGATCACTCGGCAAACCTTCCACAACTGGAATGGAAGCCACTGAAGCTTGACCAGGCGCATAAACCAACACAACAACCACTGGAGGAGAAGTGCCACTTCCCACCTTCCCTCTTGGGTACACGTGCCCTGCTACGATGCATCATCTTGAATCTAGGAAACATATGACGATGAAAAACCCATCAGTTAGACGGAAAACATCCTAAGCTAGTAATAGACGACTCAAGTGGACTTGCTCTGGACTCGCACATGCAATTTCAATTTCTTATCCAAATCCCCAATAAAGCTCTAATACCAACTGTAATGACCCAGAGCTCCGGATATCGACATACAGATAACATCGATATACCGATACCAAGAATTGGGGATGCTACCCAAGAGGCTGATGAGGCATCGTAAGGGTTGGGGGAGTTTGTCGAAGAGATGCATAACGAATTGGAACTACAAACACGCAATATTAATTATAGCAATAAAATTAACAATTAATGCAGAAGTAATTTAAATGATCTGAGTGGTAAAATATATACAATAGTCCATATCTGAAAATAAATCAGTCCCACAACTAAACAAGAGTCCAAATGTACAATTACACGGGGCATCCCCCAGTCAAAAATACACAAAAGGACGAACCGACTACTGCTGGCTAGCTAGACACGGTCTCCAAAAGTACGAGAAGCACCAGCGGACGGCTGGGACGGCTCACCAGAAATAGGAAAGGGTGAGTCACAGTCAGACTCAGTAGGGGTCACGCAGATCCCTACCTCACACTAAACAAGCAAGCATGCAAATATGAAAGCAATTAGAGCATGCATTTAAAACAGTGAACATGCATTGGCATAAAATAAAACACAATTATAGTAAAGCTGTAAAACCTATCTAAGCAGTGATAACAGCTAACTATATGCCAATTTACATTAAATATAAGCGTCAGGAGCTAAATCTACCAATAGAATAAATCTCAACTCACCAAGTGACAGGGAGAAGGAAGACCACCAGAAAGTAGAGACCAGATGCATCCACCGACGGCTTACACTGCGTCTCAAGTAACTCACAAGTCTGGCTCGTGACAAGCGAGAGGAGTAACAATACCAGAAATAAGAACTAGTCAGAGTAACACTCGTCAGTGTCAGTCCATGCCTCTGACCACGTGTGCACACACTGACTCATTGCCCTGAGCCAGGCCTCTAGCTAGTTTTCCCTCCTAGTAGGATGTTACCGTAAAGTAAGGGGGCCCACGGGAACTATCTTAAGAACCGTAAACCGGGACTACCCCGCCACCTTTCCTCGGTGGGCCGACACTACAGGTCTTCGGGCTACGACTAGTGACTCCATCGCAAGAAAATAGAAAGTCACTCTATCGGGATGTAAAATGTGCCATAGTTTTATAAAATAAGTTAAACATGGCGCATATGCAACATGGAATGCATTAGGGATTGAACATATAACTTTTAACATGGCAGAAGACGTAACGATCTAGCCTTGCTGCGTCACAATATGTGACAGATCAAGGGTGGTGCGCTACGTGAACTATAACGCGCCCCCTTGGGTCCGTCAAACTTACCGAACAATTTAAAGAACACAGGGCACGCAGGCTGTAACGCACAAAGAGTGGGGCGTTACACTGAGCGTGACGCGCCTCCCATGGGCCGTTACACTCACCCGAACTATATAAAATCCGCAATTTTTCTACGCTGTAATGCACCAAGAGTGGCGCGCTACAAGGCTCTGACGGTCGCACAACAGACCGTCAGGCCAACCGCCCTACATGGTCAACAGTCAAATGATCATGTAACGCACCCCTAAGGGTCCGTTGCACCTAGTGTGATGCTACTATAGTGGGCCGTCACAAGACATGTAACGCACCACTAATGGTCCGTTACAGCGTGACGGTCACTAGATGGACCGTTACACCAGCTGGAAAACGAACGAGCGAAGTTCAAAACCGAACTCCCTCCCGGTCGAGTCAGATCGACGGGGAATCATGAAAAAACTATAAAACCTGTCAAACCACAACATTCTACAACTAACCTACACATCAAAACATAAAAACAATGCCCATGGAGTGATTTTCAAGAATTTTAGGCTAAATTACACTAAAATGGGGTTTTCACAAAAATCGAGAAAAATGACCGTGGATGTGTGTGCATGTGATGTCAAAACGATCCTACCGAGGTGAGGAGTCCATCCCCCTACCTCAATCGAGACGGAAACGCCGTTCGAGGCACATGCGGATGAAGGGACGCCGCGGCTCCTCCCGCCCGTCTCGCCTCCACACCCCACGAACCACGACAAGGTCAGCACCTACGCGTTCCTCGTGGCAAGCCGGTTCCAATGGTACCTCCCACGTCTCAATCTGTGGCTGATGCCATTGAAATCGAGAGAGAGGGAGAGAGGTGATCGCGAGAGAGAGAGAGAGAGGGAGAGAGAGAAGAGAGAAAACGAGAGAGAGAGAGAGAGAGAGTGAATCGATGGGGAGAGAGAGAGAGTTAAAAATTTTGTTGTTTCATTGTGTTTTACTGTGTGTTTCCTTTCTTTTCTTTCACCTAAAACTCAGTCTGGTGTTGGTTTGTTCATCCATTTGGATTAAGTTGATGGAGAGGGAGGTTCCCATCAACCCTCCGCCATCTTCTACCCTTCTTGAGTATGAAAGAGAGGTGAGGGACCAGAGCCCTGCGTACGAGGGCAAACCTGCAGTTCCTAGGACGACGGGCGAAGTCTTGGGAGGATCTGGGGTGTGGATCTCATCCCTGGATCGAAAGGAGAAGCTTAGGAGGATCTACGGTGTGGATATCATCCCCGGATCATCGGTTTAACATTTCGAAGGTAGGCACCTAACCTCAAATTTTAGGGGTCAACGATGTATTAGAATGATTTCAAAATATTTTCTACCCTTTAAAGAGGGACTAAGGGTATGTGGGACCGACCACCATGTTCATTTTTTGTTTTGTTTTTTTTCATCAAGTTACGGGCTTTCATGAGTTTCCTTTGAGTCTCTATCGCAGTGTAGTCCCTGGGAAGGTCAGTGCAGTCCCTGGATAGGTCGATGCACATGGAGGTGCAATCCCTGGGAAGGTCAGTGTAGTCCCTGGATAGGTCGATGCACATGGGGGTGTAGTCCCTGTGAAGGTCAGTGTAGGTCCTTGGATAGGTCGATGCACATGGGGTGTAGTCTCTGGACAGGTCAGTATAAGGTCGATGCACCTGGGGGATAGGTCAGTATAAGGTCAATGCACCTGGGGAACTGGTCAGTATAAGGTCGATGCACCTGGGGGACAGGTCAGCATAAGGTCGATGCACCAGGGGGACAGGTCAGTATAAGGTCGATACACCTGGGGGACTGGTCAGTATAAGGTCGATGCACATGGGGGACTGGTCAGTATAAGGTCGATGCACCTGGGGGATAGGTCAGTATAAGGTCGATGCACTTGGGGTACAAGTCAGTATAAGGTCGATGCACCTGAGGGACAAGTCAGTATAAGGTCGATGCACCTAAGGGACAGGTCAGTACAAGGTCGATGCACCTGGGGATAGGTCAGTGCAGGTCCCTAGACAGGTCGATGCACCTGGGGCTCTGTCCCAATTTCCAGAAACTTAGAAAAAGAGAGTTTTGAAAGGGCATTTTAATTCATAAAAATTTAAAAAATTAGAAAATGATAGAAGACTAAGTTAGTGCATTTTTGAGCATTCACGAACTTCATCTGTGCCAAGTGTCTCAATGATGGTGAATAGCTATGTCTGTGATCTCGAGTAAGGAGAGTCATTCCACTCTAAGTCGGAAGGTTTTCTTCGGTCTACTCGCTCGATCTGGTTAGCTGAAGATTCCTGTCTGGAGTTTAGTTAATCATCTCTTTTCTTTTCCGTTGCTCCGATCGCTGGCCGTGTTTTCCTTTCCTTAGTTGTTAGTTCCTCCAGGCTTGCGTCATTTGGTTGCCGTTCCTTGTGGATTAGTCTGAAGTTTTCCAGAAGGTTCCTATCGCTTGTTGGTTGAGAACGGGTGCCGTTTGCCTTAACGCCTACTTTTTAGTCTGCTCCGCTCCATTTCTGCTTCATCCCCATGTTCCATTTCGCTTCCGCTACACCTCCGCTCGCTCCCTTGCAAAGAGGACGTTAAGGAGGGGCATCTGTTGACACCCATTTTATGACCGATAAGTTGGGTCATCTCCTTATTCATTTTAAATGGTGCTCCAAGTTATTCACCCTTGTTGAACATCCTTGGACAATTCTGAGGTCTCTTTCATGGGTCATTACCTCCTTGGTTGGGTCTAGTCCCTCATCCTTTTCCGCTGGATGAAGTTTAGCAAACTCTTCATTTCATTTGCCACTTTGTGGTCTCTAACGCATCAGTATTAGGATGTTACAATCATATAACGCATCTACATCTGACCGTTACGCCTCAACAGTCCCAAAGCCAACGTCTTTCCCATCGTCTCATCTTCTGTCTCATCTATCGTCTTTGTTCTCTAACGCATCTATCCTGGCGCGTCACCAAGGTCTAATGCACCTACATCTGATCGTTACAGTCCCAAAGCCCATCGTCTTATCCTCCGTCTCATTTACCATCTTTACTCTCTGACAGTTTATCGTGAAGTTGTCACAATGGTGTAACGCATCTACACTTGACCGTCACATCCTTCCAGAGTCCTATTCCCAAAAACTTCACCCGTTCGTCTTATCTCTTTGTGGATAAGGTTATGTGACGGACCATTCCTCGTGTGTTACATCCTTGTGGCGGCTTATCGTGAGACCGTTACACCAGACAAGTGTTCTAACAGGACTGCTCTTTCTCTGCTACTCCGTGGCCAAATTAAGAGATTGATCTGTTGATTTCTCCCTCAAATCTCATCCAGTCACATGGGTGATGAATTTATTATGCACTCATTCTGACCCGTGTCGGGCGAGAGTGAGATTCGATCGGGACTAGCAGTCGACTATACCATAAAGGCTATGGCGTTAATTACATCCCTCGCGAGGAGGGAAAACTTTTGATTAATTGCTGAGATAATGAGCTATCGAGGCCGGTATAGGATGCAAAGGATGCAAATGTTATGATCATGCGAGGCATTTAATCTACCATGCATGGATTGTTAGGGCAAAACCCTCAATACATGGCAGAGAACTTAGGTCCGAAGACCAACATCATGCATAGCAGGAGCTTCCTGTCGGGCGTAGCCTGGCTTTCTGCTAATGCCATTTGATATACCGAGGTCCGTGCAATCAAGCATGCGTTAACATGATATGTGTATTCAAGTATGAAGCGAGATGATAGAACTATGGAGACAAACAAACCATTTTCATTCGATTTATCAACACTCAAACTTATTGGGTTTCATTATTAGAAGTAGGAATCGCCCCGAGGGCGAGGAGAGAGTTAAAATGGCGCGACAACGTGGATCAAACTGAAACTAGTGCGGAACGCATAGGGAAAGGGATTAAAACGGTGTGAGAACTGTAGGGATAGGTTAAAACGGCACCACGAAGCGTAGGCGTAGGAGTTGGAGCTAATACGACGCACTTAAATGAGGGCGCGCCGCTTTAGGGTGCGCTGTTTAAGGGCGCGCCGTTTTAGGGCGTGTCATTTTAGGGCGCGCCGGTCATATGATCGCGTCGATTTAGTCCATTTCATGAAAACTGAGAATTCTTTGGCTATTTTTGGGTTTATTAAAAATATTTTAAGAGATTTTTGTGGTTGACTGAGTCAATTATTCATCAGATCGGCCCCGGGCCGTCCGAAAGTTGAGTCGCAAGCTCGCGCGAGGTTCATACTCGAGTGCGGCGATCGTTCAGAGTCAGACACATTCATTTAGTTGGGATTATTAGGTGGTTTATTAACTTATTTGTGCCAAAATTTCGACAGCATCTCCCCATCTCGAGGATTATCGGGGAGAAGTGGGAAATACTCACGTGGCGGAGTAAACCCCTAAGGGCCGGGTGATACAACGGCAGCCGGCAAAACCCAAACGGATAGGAAAACCCCGAGGGCTAGCCTACTAGGGGCACCAAGTCCGCAGGTGAGAGTGAGCCAGGACATTCACAAGATCGAAGGTCGATCACTGGGTCACAACCGGGTCGATCGAGGTTCACACCACGCTTAAACAAGCACGAAAAATACGAAAGCCGAGAGGCTGTCCTCCCTGGACCGTCCAAGGGATAGGTAGTCTGACTCTGACCGTATAGCCAAGCATAGCGGTCCAGCAAGGGCCGTCTAGCCCCAGATGCCTCCAAGACCTAGGCGGTCCACCTTGGGCCGTCCCTGGGTAAACGGTCAGACAATGGGCCATCTCAGGGAGTGATACGGTCCACACCAAACCGCGTAGGGAAGACAGACGGTCGCCAAGTGTCCGCCGCACAAGGGAGCTGAACAGTTTCTTTCAGACCGTTCAAAACATAAGTGGTCCACCTCTGGGCTGCCTCAGAGTGAAACAAACTTCCCTTGGGCCGCCGCACCTCTGGACCAAATGAGAAATAAAACGGTCAACAGTGGACCGTTCAAGACCTAAATAGTGCAATGCTGGGCAGTTTCAAGAGCAATGCGGTCCCCCTAGGGGCCGCCCAGCTACCACATAACGTAGAGGGTAAAACAGTCACCTCGTGGCCGTTGAATATGTAAACGGCCTCACCTGAGACTGCCCAATGGGACTAAATGGCCATCTCGTGATCGCTAAGCCCAAAAACTGTGCAACGGTCAAAACTCCACGGTTAGAAACTCCTCGAGAGTCACGCTGGCTCCACGGGGGAAAACGGTCAGCCTCGAGGCCGCCGAAGAGTGAAACGGTCATACGATGGACCGTAAAACCTGCTGTCAATACAGTAACCAAGAAGCGATCTCCAGATGGCCGCTCAACCCCTAGGCGATTTGCCCAAGGCCTCCCAGCCATCTACGACGATCTGGCTCGGTCTGCTCCACAAGGGTAGCGGTCTATCGGCCGAGGTGGCATCTCGAATAGCTAACAAACAAATAGTAGACAGAGAAAAGCATTAATCATACGGAAAACATCCTAAGCCAGTATGGACAGTGTAATTAGACTAATTCTGGACAACCGCTATGCACTTCGATTCCTTAAACATTCCTCAATGCTGCTCTGATACCAACTATAACATCCCAGAGTTCAGGGTACTGATAACCCGATACAAGTACCGAATTACCGCCACCAAGAACTGGGGACGCCACCCAAGAGGCTGATGAGGCCCCTGAACCGAATAAATCGTCACTTCGGTGACTGGCACGCCCACGCACTCAATAAAAATCCCGGGAAAACTCCATTCCCAACGACCGAACAAATAAATAGTTAGAAGAAAAAGTGCGTCCACAGCAGGGCGCGCATTTGGGGGTGGCTTGCTATAACCAACCGCCTCTAAAGAACGGTGCCCATACTAAGGCCAAACTCGGGATACAACCCAACCTGAGAGGGAGGAATAGAAGAAAATTGGGGATAAGCTTTGTACAAGATAGGAGATATCATGATTCGAATTCCTTCCAGGGCACTACCCCTCAAGGAGATAGTCTGTTGCGCCGGGACTTTATGTCTTTGATTTTTAAGACCCTTAGGCACGCATATGATCGGGCTCATGACGTCCCGCGGGGAACTATATTACCACTCTTGCCATGCCTTTATTTTCACAATTTTGCTATTCATCGATTTTCATTTTGATTTTCATTTGACAGCCCTTAGTGGCCAGATATTACAATGAAGCTCACCTTTTGAGGGTCAAGAATGCCCCTATTTGAGACCCCTCCTGTATTAGGGAGTGCCTAGGTTGGTCATCTAATCCATCAATCTCTTGCCCCTACACTCGACCGAGCAGAGAAAAGAAAAGTCCTTTGTGCATACCCAGAGTATGGCCAAAGTAGTAACGGTGTGCCTTAAAGGAGATCGGCTATGGCTCACCGTGTATTGTGTGAAAACCCATGCTGAAGGTCACCCTTAATGATCAGGGAAGGAAATTCAGATTCCATGCACAGAGCTATTACCATCCTAAGAGTGCTGCAGAAGCGACTTCATTTTGACTTAGCTAAACAAGTCTGACTACGGCCTAAAGCCACTTGACCATGTTAAGGAACCAACATTATGGTCATGCATGAATAATATAAACAACAATGATAGCATGTTCTTGCAAAAAATAGAAGATACCTTTACAAATCCATAGTGTGGAGACCGGCATCCTAAAGTGAGAGCTTGATCATCGAGCTTCATATAGCACGAGCTTTGTATTTCTTGCTTGACAGGACGAAAGGGTGAGGATAGCAAAGGACTGGATTCCTTGACATGAGAGTGTTAGTTTAGGTGCGCTGGATTCAGAGGGGGGGTGAATGAATCCTTCTCGAAAATGCCTTGACCAATTAAAAATTTATCTAACTATCAACGATGCGAACATATGGAGTCACCCAGACTCTCAAACCCACGGGCATGTTAATCGAGATAATACGGTACCTCTAGATACCTTAAACACAGACACAGAATCCTCGAGGTGTCTGAGACATTCCCAAGATCGAAAGTCAACCACTAGGTCATAGCCGGGTCGATTGAGGTCCAACCCAACGCTTAAATAGTCACGACAAACACGAAAGCCAAGAGGCGGCTGTCCTGGGCCGTCCAAGAGCTAGGCAGTCTGGCTGGCACTGCAAAGCCTAGCATAGCGGTCCAGCCAGGATCGCATAGCCCCAGACGCCTCTAGAAACTAGGCAGTCACTCCCAGACTGCAAAGAAGGATGGCGGTCCATTGCCTAACCACTGGGTGTGACCTAGCGGTCAATCGCATGGCCGCTATTCTTCCCGACCTCAAGCAACACAAAAATTAGAAAATGGTCACACTCTGATCGCAAGAGGGATTGGCGGTCTATCGCTAGACCGCCTGATGGTAGAAGCAGCCACCACAAGACCGCCTCACCAAGGGGGTAACACAAGGGATGAACGGTAACCTCCTGGCCATTTCACCCTAAAACGGTCACTCTAGGACCGTAAATGGAAACGAGGCGATCACTCCGTGACCGCTTAATTGGGAGGAAACTCACAACGGTCAAGATTCACCCTCGGGGGTCACGTCGGCCCCATGAGAAAAATGGTCGGTCACTTGGCCGCCGCTGGAGGTGGCGGTCAATCACATGACCGCAAAATCTATCGACACTCCTTGGTCGGCTAGCGGTCACTAGGTGGGCCGTTTCACCTAGACACGGTTCCTGGTAGGACCATTTTCATTCCAAAATTTTGAGAACGGCAGGAATGGCCCAAAAATGCCATTCCACGCCCCATTCTCCCCCAGGTGAAGGGAAAACAAAGGGAAAACTCTTCCCTATGCCCCAAGGCATCGATTGATGCCATCAAACCATGAAATAACGTGTTAAAACACTAGATCCGACTTACTCCTCAAAATCGAGCATTGTTACCCTGGCATGGAAATAAACCCACTCGGCTCGCCTCGGGCTATCAAATCCACGGAATGGAAGTACACGAGCTGGGGATCCATCTCCCTACCTCTATCGAAGATTTCGCACACTGTGGACGTCGATCCATGAAGAAAACGCCATGAAATCCTCACCGGTTAAAGGGTGGGAGAGAGAGGGGGGCAGTCCCCACCCTATAAAATACCCTTTTTTCTTCTCTTTGGCCTTACTTTGACCCAGTGTGACTGCAAGAAGACAAAAAGGATACAAGCATTGGACTGGTTGGCTGGCCGCACGTGCACGTAGAACAAGAACGTCGATCCTGAGGCTCCATCTTTGAATCCTTCCACGCACGGGCACGTCAGTCGATCTTGCATGAAACTGGGAGATACTGGAACTAGGGAATGGCCGTGGGGCCATTGGGTTGGGAGGAGGGTGCGCCCCCCAATGAGGTTCGCCCTCCTTGGGGCGTAGCAGCCCCCTGGGGCGAACTCCCCCCGGGCGAGTTGTGACCCTGAGGGGTGGCCTCGAGGGTCTTCTTTGGTCATCTGGGGTTGTCCTTTGGAGGATAGGGTACTCCGGGATGTGGGATTGGCCCATGGGGGCTTGTCATCATGGTGTTGTCGTGATCGCTCGCAAGGTGTTCAGGGAAATTCTCGATACACCTCGGGTTGTCGGTCGACTTGGGTGAGTGATTGGCAGGCCTCGAATTTGGCCTTGGGTTGAGGCCAGGGGCTCATAAGAGCTGAGAGAGAGCCTTCTGGGTGTGTGGGCCTGACTTTCATGGCAGGTGCCAGGTAGTACGGTGAGTTAGTAGGCAGCCCCGGGTTGGCCCAGGAGTTTAAAATAAGCGACTCGTCGTTGCATGTCTGAGGGTCGGGGTGGCCTCGACTTGCTGGAGGGTCGTCATAGGATAGGGATGGAGTGCTGGAGTCACGGGTTGGCCCTCAGCTTGTTGTAGAGTGGCTGGGATATGCACACCCACAAGGTGTTCGGGAAAATGCCCGACACCCGTGTACAGTCGCATACGGGTGCTGTTGGATTCTAAAGCCTGTGGTTGACCAAGATAGGTCTTCCTTTGACTTTAGAAGGCTAGGTGGAGGAATCTTGGGGGTAGATCCCGACCTCATTGCTGGGTGCCATGTGTCGTGGCCTGTTGCCTGGGCACCCTCGGGTTTGCCCGGTCGGATGTGTAAAACACAGGTAATCCCACAAACTGAGCCATCAGGGGTGGCCCCAATCAATTGTTGATATTGCCATGGGTCACGGCTAGCTAGTTGGGACCCTTGGCTGCGCCCGAGGAGCTATAGGATGGCCTGGGTAGCCCACGCTTTAACAACTCTCTACATGACCGAAATGCCCTTGGCATTTATACAAAGGACCAAAGCTATCCTAAACAACCAATATGGGCCCAAACTAGAATACGGAGGCCCAATTAATAGAAAACAAGGGAAATTAAACTCATGACCACATGACTCAATAATGAAAAAATTACATAAATAAGACATGAAAATAAAGATAACATGAGACAATCGCCGTCGAGCTTCCTCAAGGATGTGCGGGCGACCCTACCCATAGGGAGTTATGAGAGATGCCCTCATCAAATCTCCCGGGGTGAGAAGATTTCGACCCTGTCGAGTATGGGTCCACTTGACTATGGTCGCACTCCAAAATATCCAGGTCCAAACACAGCAAGTCCTCCCTGCTCAGCCATGTGTCCTCTATCGGAGGACAGTTCTTCCACCTTACAAGATAGCGTTGGTGCACCCTGTTCCTGGTGACGGTGCTCTTCTCATCTAGTATCATCTCCACTTGCTCGCGTCGGTCCCTCCAGTTGAAAGGTGGATTCTCACTGGTGGTGTCTCTCGCAAGGATAGGTATAGGCTCAAGATTGTCACTAGGTTCCACTGCAGGGCCCTTATAGGGTGCTAGATCCGCCACATTGAAAGTGGGATGTACCCTATAGCCCTCCGGTAGGTCCAGCTCATAAGCATTATTGTCAAATCATCTCAGAACTTGGAAAGGTCCAGACCCTCGTGCCCTTAGCTTGGAGATAGCCCTAGGGAAGAGCCGCTCCGTTCTCACCATCACGGAGTCACCTACTTGGAATTGTAAGTGGCGCCTGTGAGCGTCTGCCTGCTTTTTGTAAGCCTCGTTACTCTTCCCTATGTGCTTGCGAATGTTATCATGCAACTCTTTGATTTGTTGTGTGAAGGACTCGGCAGAGATAGACACTCTAGCATGTGGGGGAAGGGGAATAAGATCAGAGGGCTTCCTAGGTCTATAACCATGGATGACTTCAAATGGACTCTTGCCTATTGACCTATTGACGGAATCATTGTAGGCAAATTCGGCTTGGGGTAAGAGAAGATCACAATTCCTGGGATGGTCCCCAACTAAGCAACGAAGTAGATTCCCAAGGCTTCGGTTGACGACTGATAGCCACAAACCTGTCGTTGAAAAGTCGTGCCACAATTTTAAAATATTCACACTCACTCACTTTAAGAGATCTCCGATTGTGCCAGTCCCTGCTCCTGCCGTGCCAGCTCCGCATGATGACTTACCCGGTGGCCGTGGTAGAGCACTCAAGGAATTTCTGTTGTTCCACCCGCCAACATATGAAGGTCAGTCAGATCCAGATGCTGCCAGCATTTGGATTGAGGCGACTGAGCGTGTGTTTCGATCGATGGAATGCATGGAGGATGAGAAGATTATGCTCACTACTTTTCAGCTTCAGGGTGCAGCATTGATGTGGTGGAGTTCGGAGTGGGAAGTCGCCTTTCGTTCCTTACCACTTCGTCAGATCACTTGGACAGAGTTTGTGACTACCTTTGAGCGTTCCTACAGTCCGGCATGTCTTCGCATGGATAAGATGCACCAATTTCTGGATCTGGTGCAGGGTGAGATGACTGTGTTGTAGTATCGGAACAAGTTCATCAAGTTGGGTCAGTATGCGCCGCACATCATTGCTGATGAAGCCTTAAAGATCGAACAATTTCTCCATGCTTTGTGAGCCAAATTGAGAGTGCCACTTCTTGTTACCTGTGTCACTATCATGGATGATGCATATCAGGTAGCGGTCGCGGTTGAGGTTGATTTGGCGAGGTCTATAGGGTTTTCTCAGTCCAGTGTTGCGCAGTCGGTTGTGCCATTCCAGTAGCCCTATCAGCCGTCAGCACTTGGCGTTCCATCTATCGTGGCTACTTCTTGGTAGTCCTTCGAGGCGGATGTTTCAAAAATCTAAGAAGTGTTTCAATCGTCAAGCGTCTTCGGGTTTTATGTAGCAGCAATTGGTGTCTTCTGATTCAGTTCAGCAGTCTGTTCCTCCGTATTAGCAGTGCCGAGAGTTTCATGTGAATCAACTGAGACCATGTCCGAGGTGTGGTGGCAGCCATCCCGGTGTACCCTATTCCTTGCTGGTGGTTTACTATCGCTGTGATCAGCCGGGTCACGTTGTTCGAGATTACCCGATGAAGTCAGTTCCGACGTAGTTCTCGCAGGTCACCCAGCCGTAGCAGTCACAGTTTTGCCTTCCTACACCACCTCTGCCTTAGCCGTCATTTTTGCAAGTTCCCGCTTCTTCCCAGTAATCTTCTACAGTCTCTAGCCGAAAGCCGAGGAGCCGGATCACGCATATCACTCGTGCAGAAGCAATTGCATCAAATCTTATAGAAGGTACGATTTTTGCATATCAGCCAACAAATTGGGTCTACACCTTGCTAATTTTTGGTCCCAAGATTGCATCATTTAGGTCCGAGCTCGTGCATGCCACATTGGTCTAGGAATTCATTGGGTCGTCTAGAGCGCAAATCAACCTTACAACCACCCATGGATCAGGACAACGTAAGTGCTATGCTAGCCCAGCTCGAGCAACATCTTACAGCCCAAATTGAAGAATCTATAGGTCAATTGCGAGTGGAGCTAGCTGAGAGGATCCGAGCCTTAGAGGATCGTGTGAGGAGAGAAGGGAGATTGAATGGTCGCGGAGACCCCGTGGTCAACCATAGGGAGGAGAGAGACCATGCCCGCCGGGATCAGGCTCCCCGAGGCAGGGAGCAAGATGGTCGAGCACCCCTGGGGAGAGACCACGACGATGAGGAAATCATCCTACGGAACGTCAAAATTGGTGTTCCCAGTTTTGATGGGTCCCTACATCCTGTCAAATACCTTGAGTGGGAGACCGGGATGGATCAATACTTTGATTGACATCACCGCATGACCCCTGCTACAAGGGTGAGGTTTGCCAAGATGAAACTCCTAGGTCAAGTCAAGACCTACTGGTGCAATATTGAGAATCTCCTAACAAGGAGACGAGAGGAGCCCATAAACACGTGGGAAAAAATGAAGGAGAAACTGAGGGAGAAGTATCTGCCACCCTCCTACCATCAGTGTCTTTTAGACCAATGGCAGAAACTCACCCAAGATGGAAAGTCTGTGGACAAGTACATCACCAAATTTGATGAATTCTTCCTTCAGAGTCAAGTCACTGAGGATGCCTCTGTCACCCTTTCACGATTTAGGGTTGGCCTATACGAAAGCATTGAGCGGGAATTATTCTTGCGAGAGGTTAACACCCTCGAGCACGCCTACCAGGTTGCTCGAGATGTCGAGCGATTTCAAAGGGTGGTCCCACTTTGGGTTTCCACCTATCGCCAACCTGAATCCAGAAACCCCATGGTCCGCTACACTGAGAGAGCTGACCCCTCCGCTTCTTATGCCCCTAATGCTACCCCACTTCGGGCCGTTGCCCCTACTGTCCCTGTTGTAAGGAACCCCTTACCTGCACCTGTTGTCGTGCCCAGGCTAGAGTACACTCCGCCAACTGATAGGAGAGATGACAAGGGAAAGGGAGTCATCCCTAGCACCTCCCAGCCAGTCCCTGTCTTGGGAATTTGTTACTTTAGGTGCCATAACCTAGGGCATGTTGCCACTAACTGCCCCACCCGAGCCTTAGTCATCACCGACCCCTAGCCTGTGGAGATTCCACCTTAGGAAGAAGAATCCATTGAGAGGTATGAGGCCGATCCTGACCTCATTGCCCAGTTTGAGGAGATAAACGCAGGATTTGATGACACGTATGTCAAGTACATGCAAGTTAGGGATATTGCCGAGAGTTCTAGCCAGGGAAGACTGGGTGTAGTTTGCTGCATCCTAACACACCCCCAAGAGGATGACTAGCGTCGAACCTCCATCTTCCAAACCTACATCATGGTGAAATCTCAACCCTACAAGGTGATCTTTGACAACGGGAGCTATATCAATGCCGTCTCTTCAGACTTTGTCTCCCGTCTAGATCTACCTACGCACCCTCATCCTAAGCCATATAACGTGCCTTGGGTTGACGACACTTCTATCCCAGTCACAGCTACATACGTCATTCCCATTTAGTTCCAGTCCTACCAAGGGCAAATTTTATGCTATGTAGTGCCAATGAAGGTCGAGAGCATCATCTTAGGATAGCCATGGATCTATGATGTAGACCTTACTACATTTGGTCGATCTAACCAGTATTCCTTCTCTCACAATGGGAAGAAGATTCAATTGTACCCGACACCCCCAAAGGTGACCCCAGGAAAGAGTTCCACTTCCACCCCCACTGGAACCCCCAAGGTTCAGGAGAGTCCCCGAACTCCCCATGAAGGGAAACTTCTCATTCCCTCTTCTCCTGCATCTATCATATCCGTTCCTAAGGCCCCTGAGGTTGGTCGAGACCCAGTTAGGCACCTTAACTTCATAGGTGTCCGTGAACTGTATAGAGAGGTTGTTGAGGGTGCCCCAGTTTGGGTTGTTGTCGTCACCATCACACCCGAGGAGTTCCAAGTCACCATCCCACCGGAAGTCCAGGCAATCTTGCAGGAGTTCCGAGACATCTTCCCTGAAGACTTGCCCTCACGACTCCCTCCCATGCGTGATGTACAACATGCCATTGACCTTGTCCCCGGGTCCACCCTACCCAACCTCTCCCATTACAGATTGAACCCCAAGGAGCATGCTGAGCTCCAAAGAATTGTCGAGGACCTTATTCAAAAAGGCTTCCTCAGGGTGAGCAAAAGCCCATGTGCTGTTCCTACCTTGCTCACACCCAAGAAAGATGGCACCTGGTGGATGTGTGTTGACAGCCGTGCCATCAACAAAATCACTGTCAAGTATAGGTTTCCAATTCCCCGTCTCGATGACATGCTTGACATGATTAGTGGAGCCACCATCTTTTCCAATATTGACTTGAAAAGTGACTACCACCAGGTCCGTATCCGACCAGGGGATGAGTGGAAGATAGTCTTCAAAATAAAAGAAGGTCTGTATGAGTGACTCGTCATGCCATTTGGGCTATCCAATACCCCCAGCACGTTCATGAGGCTTCTGACGGAAGTCCTTTGCCCTCTCATCGGTCGCTTTGTTGTCGTCTACTTCGACGACATTCTCATCTATAGCCACAACCCTCAGGACCACATCTACCATTTGAGGGAAGTCTGTGAGACTTTGAGGAGAGAAACTCTATTTGCCAACCTAAAGAAATGTGAATTCATGACAGACCAGGTCACTTTCCTAGACTTTGTGGTTTCGAGTCAAGGACTATCTGTGGACCGATCCAAGGTCCAAGCTTTAGTAGATTGGCCAAAGCCCCATAATGTCTATGACGTCCGCAGCTTTCATGGGTAAGCCACTTTCTACAGATGCTTCATTAAAGGTTTTAACACCATTATGGGACCCATTACGGACTGCATCTGCAAAGAAAATTTTGAGTGAACCAAAGCCGCTTCCTAGGCTTTTCTTGCCATAAAGGAGCTCATGATCAAAGCACCTGTCCTCCGCCTGCCAGACTTTTCCAAAGTCTTTGAGGTCTCCTGTGATGCATCTGGCGTAGGTATAGGTCAGTGTTATCAGAACCGGACCGGTGCCTGAACCGGACAATGAGCTAGTTCGGTTCGAATCGGTTTGACCGTTCAATCAAACCGGTTTGAACCGTGATGTCATTATAATATTAATATATGGTCCGACCCGATTCTATAACCTAAGACAATAAAAAATAAGATATAATAATCAAAATAAATAAACGTACATGTATAATTGTTAGTCCTGATTATGAAATTACTCAATTTATATTTTAACCCCTTAAGATTTTGAAATTATAAATATACCCATTAACTTTTAATAATTCTTTAACAAATTCAAATAAATACCTAACCAAGGGCTAAAAATCCACAAAAATAGTCGAAACGATCCTAGCGAAGAGTACAATGCGACTGTAGCGACCAGGAGTCGAAGAACTGAAAAGTAAATAGGTCGAAATGTTCTCAACTCAGGAGCTACAAAAGTAGTCTGAAACTCTTCTAAAAGGATCCAAAACCCAATAAAGATATAGCAGGGCCCAAAAAAGATCTGCCAGAGATCTAGGATATTATAGTCAGGATAGGGCCGCTCAACACATAAAGGAGGACAACACGGTTTAGGTCCAGCCGCTCAAAGGAACTGAACGGTTCCCAGCTAGCCATGCTAGACACAGGGCGGCCTATCGCGCGACCACGTAAGCGCCCAACTGACCTACACTAAACTGTCGAAAGCTAGCCACACAAGACGTTGAGCGGTTATTGTTAAACCACGTAGGCGTCACGGTGAACAAACCATGGGATCGGCCCGATCGTGGCCTTCCCATACCCCGTTCATTCCGAAACGAAGGGGATACAACCATAACAATGATATACAACACAGAGACACCGACGGGAGTCAGATCGGCTAAGAAATGGCAAGAAATGGGTGATTTTACCAAATTGACCCAAATGGAACCACCGGACTTCCCGGGCTCCTAATGGTCACGAATGACTACCAATCGACGCAAAATCAGTGACTATGGAACGCTGACGTTCCAGGGAGTCGTTTGACACTAGCTGATCTAAAAATCGTTCCATTTTTTGGAGAACCCAACAAACTCCAAGAAACTACGATTTTACCTAAACGAGCCCAAACTCGCCCGTTCTAGCACTGAATGACGTGAAACTATAGGGAAAACATGCAGGGGAAGTAGGTGATCCGTCTCCCTACCTCCACCGAAGAAACTGTGCGTCGAAGTGACTAAATAGTGCTGAAAACTGCCGAATCACGAACTGCGCCTTCTCGGAATCCACTGAGGGATCGCGTCAGGCCACGCTCAATCCGTCGCCCCATTACGCGTCTCGATCACTCCAACGCGTCCCCGCCTCGGCCAGCTCTCCAGGGTCACGCGTCCCGCGTCCAACGACCCAGAGACGAGAGAGAATGAGATGTCTAGATCCACCCTTTTCATTTTGGTCAAAAATCATTTTCAGGCAGATCTAGTTCTATCTTGAGTTTTTGTAATTTCGAGCCAGACACAACAGCAATCCACAGAAGTTTTCATTTCCAGTCCGCTTGTTGGATGGATCTTAAATAATTATATGTTGTATCCCTTCAAGTCAGCTTTCCAGCGGTGCCAATGTCGCCTCGATCTGCCTCCAAATCTGAGCACAGAAATTCCTATCGGGGAGGCGCGCAGATCTGATCCGAGTCAGGCCAACAGTAGCAGTCCGGGAATTAATTCCTCAGAAAATACGCCGGATCACATTCGGCGACCGCCGTTCTCGGAGAACGATCGGCAACCCATCAACAGCGTCCCAGCCAACCACCACGGTTAGAAGATGACCAGAAGCCACCGTCCCAAGTGTTGAGTTCGATGGCTGTCCAGCAGGCTGAGTTGCTAAACCGAGTTGCTGAGCTGAGTTGGAATAGTGTCGAGTCGGACCCGCAGCCCGTCTTCGGCCCGAAAGCCCTTCCAGCTTGCTGCCTATCAACCCAAGATCGGTCCTCCCGGGCCCACTTGTAGCCCTTTACCTCTCTACATGGAGTGGACAGTAAATTAATTTTTGTAATTATTGATTAATTACTTTTACCAGAGGTTACCGTACTTGACCGAGGTCGTCTCCCCCACACCCAGAGCGTGGAGGTATACTCGCCACCCTCCTATTAGGCATTTGCTTTTCCTGTATATATTCATATGCGGCTGCTAGAGATAGGATAACTAGCTTGTTCAAACGTATTCGCCATTGCGAACGAGAGAGTGAAACCCGTCCCGTGACCCGATCCAGGCACGAGAGAGATTTGACTACCCGACTCATAGCCAGTTTCTCAACCGCGCAGTCCGCATGCTTCCCTCGCTAGGGATGTCTGCGAGCTAGAATCGCAGGTCTACTATCCATCCCGCATTAGTTCACCTATTGTTAGCACCGGGTGTCTAGGGGCAATTGTCCCAATGAAACTACATGTTCGTGATCGAGCCAGGCCGTCTGCCAGATGGGCCCATTTATTGAGGAGACACTATAGATCAAGAAGCCCGAAGGCCCGAATCCGCGCCAGACAGGTTCATTTCAAAGAAATTTCTGCCAAGAAGAGGCGGCGCCGGTTCAAGGGCCGTCAATTGTGCAAGTGTAAACCTCGCATAAGATAATAAGAGAAGATGTTGAATAAGTAAAACAAAAGAAATGATAAATAAATATATACACGTGCATGTATACATATCTGTATATACATTATACCTTAATGTTCGTTCAAACTCCTAAAATTTTCACTCGTTCACAGAAAATCAGGAGCTTTCATAAGAAAACCCTGTCAAAAGCCCAATCCGGAAGAAGCTTGTGATTCGGTGGCGTCAGCACCGAATCCCCATTCGCCTGTCGCGAGTCAGTGGTGACGCCACCGACTCACACCCTCCACGCGCCGTTTCCCTGGCCTAATCACCTTGCATGCTCTGACCCTCCATCCCACCTACTCTGACTTCCAATCTACCTACATCGACCTTGCCCATGCATGCGCCGACCTTTGAACCCCGGGGGTGCCTCGACCTCCATGTTGCGTCGACCCTGGCCCGCATGTGCACTGACTTCCTTAGGCCTGCACTGACCTCCAGCCGCATCCTGCTCTGACCTTGCCCAGCATGTGCGGACCCTGGCCCGCAATATGCGTTGACCTCCTTAGGCCTGCACAAACCTTCGCCCCTGTGTCGACCTCACTGCTAGCATCGACCTTTCCCCATAACATGCTTTGAGTGATTCGGTGGTGACGCCACCGATTCACACCCTCCGCACGCTGCCCCCTCACATAATCACCCTTCAAGGTCCCTTTTAACCCCTGTTAACCCCCAAATCAACCTTGTTTGATTCTTGGGCCAATTACTACCCTTCACCGAGGGTTTAATAACCTCCCTAAGTTAGTAATTAATGACTAAACCCGCAATAAGTCATGAGCTTAATAAAAAATCAATTATGTGAATTGTTGTTTATCACATCTCAATCAGATTATGTGTTGAGCATGAACACATATATATACATATATATCATCGCTTTATAGCATGCTTGCATGACCGAACCTTCGGTATATCAAATGGAGTCTGGCAAAGGTCGGGTTACGCCTGACTGAAAACTCTCGCTATGCGTGATGGTGGTCTTTGGACCTATGTTCTCTGCCCTGTACCAGGGTCTGGGCATAATGAATTGTTCTTGCCCCACATGTATAAATGAATAAACAAATCTCGCGCATTGTTATTTCAATTTTGCTTTGTATGCATTTCTTTCTTTCTGTCTCAAGCCCCAGGTGGCGTTCTCAACAACAAATACTTCCCAGACCGTATTCAAGAGAAGAAGGCTGCGGAGTTTGCCGCACTAAAGCAGATGACATTATCCGTGGCCGAGTATGCGGCCTAATTCTCTAGGCTATCAAGGTACGTAAAGCACTTAGTAAGTACCGAGAAGATGAAGGCGAGAAGATTTCTTAACGGGCTTTAACCTCAATATATCACCCAGTTAGCACCGATGGACATCCAGGTCTACTCAGAGATGGTTTGTAGAGCTCAACTGTTAGAAGATGCCACAAAACTATCTGACAAAATCCGTGGGAAGGACAAGAAGGAGCCGATGACAACCTCTAGTACCTTCAAGCCCTTCTTCTAGAAGAAGAGAGCCAATGACTGAGGTACTTCTTCCCAAGATAAGAAATCCAAGAGGAACAACAAACCCTTCTCCATTACTGCCACACCTTCCAAAGAGGTTGCAAACATTGTGACAAGGCCGGCCATAGAGCCGAGGAATGCTGGAGGAGACTAGGAGCTTGCCTCTGTTGTGGGAGCTGTGATCATCGAATTCCTGACTATCCGTTACTTAATGATCAAGCCGAAGGCGAGAAGCGCCGAGTGAAGAAACAAGCACGTCTCCAAGCCCTCCAAGAGGTGGAACAAGAAGAAGGCAGACTGGTGGAAGGTACCTTAAAAATCTGTTCCATATCTACTCATGTCTAGTTCGATACCGGTGCATCACATTCTTTTATTTCCAAGAAATTTATTGATCTATAACCTATGGAACCAGAATGGATAGATCAAATAATTTCAACCCCTCTCGAAAACGAAGCCGATATTACTCATCATTACCTAAATTGTGAAGCCTTGGTAAAAGGGAGAAATCTACCTGCCCACTTAATATGCCTGGACATGAAGGACTATGATGTTATAGTAGTAGCCGATTGGCTATCCAAATACCAGGCAACAATTGATTGTCGTGATGGCAAGGTAACTTTTAAGGAATTCCTATAACTTGTCTACACTAGTCCTAAATGTCAGAACAAGCCACCTCTTGTTTCGGCTCTCCGAGCCAGTAAGCTAATAATGAAAGGGTATGTATCTTTCCTTACTTTTGTCACCATAAAAGAGACTAAGGAGTCCAAGATAGAAGACATCCATGCCATTCGGGAGTTTCCCGACATATTTCCAGAAGATTTACCTAGAAGTGTACTCAACTCGGGAGCTACAAAAGCAATCCGAAACTCTTCTAAAAGGATCTGAAGACTAAATAAAGATCTAGCAGGACCCAATACAGATCCGCCAAAAATCTAAGACGTTATAGAGAGAAACCATAATTATAGGAAATAAAAATATCATTTCAACCGATCATAATTTTTCCAAAGAAGAGTACATATTCCAGAGAAGAGTACATATCAGTTGTTCCAAGATAAACCTGGGTCCACATAGGCCCACCACCCGGTAACCATACATATAAGAAAGACATTCATCCATAGCATACCCAGACGGACTATGAACTAGCACTACTCCTCAGTCACAGCCTCCTCCTCAACCTCCTTCTCAATATCTCCTGAAAACATGTGTCACAAAGGGGGGTGAGTGTGATGCTTAGTAGGCAGCCTAAACAAATCGGGGTTAACTCGCATCTATATAACCAAGTTATATGCATAATTCAGATGTTAATGATAGCGTAATCCATTCATTATCATCTACTTAATATAACTCATATGAGGAAAATGCATATTCTTTAACTAACATATAAGGTACCCATACATGCAACAAGACCTCAGTGAATGAGTAGTTACACATTATCACATTTTCATATCTTTGTTATTCATGGAACCGAATAGTTGCCACAAAACACAGGAGGCCCACACATAAACAGACAAACGAAGGAGTACTGCGCAGACTCGGGAGCGAACTCTCACCTAGACTCCTGCTACATGAGACGTTACGTATCGCCGTCCCCCGGGTTCTGTGGCATTACGTATCACCCTCCCACAGAACGAACCAGCCGAATCAATAGGTTTTGACCAGGGCGTTACGTATCACCGTCCCCTGGGATCTTTTACTTCCGCGGCGTTACGTATCGCCGTCCCGCAGAAGAGACCGAAGTCCTACCTCACAGAATGCTACTATTTTCCATTCATAGCATTTACATTGTGTTCGCATTCACATTCATACTCATTTTACAATTACTAGCATGATACTTTAATATAACAGACATGTTTCCAAGTGGTTTAAGTGGACTAATCACAACATAAGGAGCATGATCAGGTTGCTGTAAAAGAGGACTGGTTTACTGTGGGGACTGGATCTTAGCTTAAAAGAGATATGGGTTCTCTTTGTTGATTTATTTGGTTTATTAATTAGGCGTGCCGTGGCATTGTGGAAGGTACTCTTTTTGTTTGTTCAAAGCCCGCCTTTGCTTTATTTGATACTAGAGCTACATATTCATTTATGTCTGAGAGTTTTGCTGATACTCTGCCTATGAGACCTATCCCATTAGAATCTAAACTTGTTATTACTACTCCTATTAGAGTAGAATCAGAGATTAAGTGTTTTTATCCTTCTAGTGAAGTTCTTGTCAGTAGTTGTAACCTACCTGTCACTTAGTCTGTATGAAGATGGAAGGCTATGATGTTTTTTTGGGAGCCGACTGGTTGTCTAGACATGGTGCTTGTGTTAGCAGCAAGTTGGGTATGGTGACCTTTACTGGGTACCCCAAACTCTCCTCTTCTGGTGTCAGGCATTCTAGACACCCATCCTTTATTTCTTCCCTTAAAGCTGATAAGTTATTGAAGAATGGTTGTGTGACATTCTTAGCTTTTGTTACTGTGGCCGAGAGTAAGGAACCTAATCTGGAGGACATTCCTATTGTTCAAGATTATTCTGATGTATTCCCAGATGAGTTACTTGGTATTCCTCTAGAGAGGGAAGTTGTGTTCTCAATTGATTTTATTCCAGGAGTTGTACCTATTTCTAAGGCTCTTTATCAAATGTCCCCTGCCAAAATGAAGGAGTTGAAAGAGTAGCTGATGTAATTATTGGAGAAAGGATTTATCGGACCAAGTACATCACCTTGGGGAGCCCCAACTCTATTTTTCAAGAAGAAGGATAGGTCTATGAGGCTGTATATTGAATGTCAACAATTGAACCAGCTGACAATTAAGAACAAATATCCGTTGTCAAGAATTGACGTGCTATTTGATCAGATTTCTGGAACTCGATATTTTTCAAAGATTGATCACAAATCTGATTATCACCAATTCTTTCAAGGAAGAGGATATTCACAAGATGACATTCAGGAGTAGGTATTGGCACTATAAGTTCATTGTTATGTCTTTTGGCCTAACCAATACACTTGCAGCATTTATGTAGTTGATGAATAGTGTATTCAGACCATACCTCGATCAGTTTGTGGAAACATTAGAAAATAAAACATTGGGTTGCCTCCCAGAAGCGCTAAGTTTACCATCTTCAGCCAGACGCATGAAAGTTCAAGAAGGAATTCATACCTGATCACACAGTGCTATGGATTCTTTTGGTGGTAAAGCTGTCGAGAAACGCCGTCGTCCACGCCCTTGGACCTTGGAGAGCCGCCCAACCTCAGAGAAGATGTCACCGTGAGAGAGTCTTAGAGAGAGAGAGAGATTTAGAGAGAAATAGGGAGGGATAGAGAGAGAGAGAAAAATAGAGGGAGGAGAGAAGGTAAATAAAAAAAATAAAGAAAAATTGAGTTGAAATACAGTGTGTGAGAAGGTGAGAAGGAGAGAGGGGGGTGCGTGTGTGTGTTTGCAATGGGAATGGGAAGGTGGAGTCTACCCCGTGGAGGGTGGGGTTGACTCCACGGTGGTGCTATGTGTGAGTGCAGAGAAGTGGGCGGTGGTGTGTAAGTGAGTGTGAGAAGGAGAGCGAGAGCAGTGTGGGACGGAGGGAGCAAAGGCAGGGCGAGTGTGTGAGGCTGTGTGTGTGATGGTGTGAGAAGTGTAGAGGAGAATGGGAGAGGGAGAGGTGAGAACGGGGAGACGGATGAGCAATGTAGAGGGGAGGTCCGGTGCAGGCAGTGAGAGAAAGGTGGTGCATAAGAGAAGAGGGTGAAGGGAGGTGCAGGAAATAGAGAGAGAGGGAGGCCCGCAGTTATGTGCAGGAGTGTGTGATATGTGTGAGTGTGCGTTAGAGGAAGAGAGGGAGAGCGAGGGAATGGATAGGGAGTAGAGAGAAGTGGGAAGGGAGAGAAGGGGGAGTGGAGTGTGTTGTGTGTGCGTGTAGAGGAGAGAAAGAGTGAGAGGGGGAACGAAGAAGGGTGCAGAGAGAATAGAGAGGGGAAGAGTGATCACGGAGAGGGGGATAGTAGGGAGAGAGGAGGGACGTGGGCAGGTGGACATGCATGGCACTATGCGTGCCGGTGGGGACGGTGTTAAAGAGAGAGGGGTGAGGGAGGAGAATGAGAGGAGGGGCAGGGAGAAAGTAAGAGACGAAGGGCCGCGTCTGGGAAGTGTGTGCAGGGAAGACGATGGTAGGGGCGAGTTGGGTCGACCCCACAGGGGGGGTGAGGCGGGTGTGCGTGGGAGAGATGGATATGGGGCAAAGGGTCGCGTAGAGGGAGTTTTAGAGAGAGTGAGAGGTGGGATGAGGGAGAGAGAGAGAGCAATAACAGCGGGGGGGAGGTTAGAAGAACCCCGCGGCGTGGCGGTGGTGATGCAGGGAGAGTTAGTGGGGGGGGGGTTCTTCTTGCTTGTCCTCCCCCTTCTCTTGAGAGACCGGCGGTTATATATATAGAAGCTCTTGAAAAGATGGGCGTGTGGAGATCACGCTTCCCACCCAAGGAATCGACCAGATCTATTCTGCACTTACCATGTGTCAGCATCCCCAGTTTCCTTTCCCCCTCAGATCACGTGCCCTTCCTCAAGATTCACGAACATAGCTCCTGATTCTCTGGAATCCATACCTGATAATACAACAAACACTTAGTCAGCATTAGTTATGCACGAGACATTTAGACAAGCACCAGATGTGCACAGACTTGATAAGGCGTTAGTCAAATGTGCATGGACTTTGTGACGAACAAATGGAACCGTGTTATGCACAGGACATGGCATGCACAGAGTTTGAATAACATGAAATGATTATGCACAGACTTTATGATGAAGCATGCACGGACACTGCGTACATGCCATGAACCTGGCTTGCACAAACTTTACTTATGTACAAGCAAAGTATGCACGGACCTTATATTACTTTGTGAGACTCAGAGTGTGTAGACACTGTTGTTTGCACGGACTTAAGTATTGCACGAACCTTGGTTCTACGCAAAGGCAAAGGATGCACAAACTTTGAAATTACAAGGAGCAAAACATGCAAGGACTTGCTTCAGACCTAATGCAGATATGCACGGATGCAAAAGTGCACGGGCTTATGAGGCATTCCGTGAAAACTTGTATGGACTTATGTCTTCAATCACGACCAACACATGCACAGACTTGTGTTTTCATCAAAAACTAAAAACATGCATGGACTTTGTTTGTGCACAAACTTTATTTTCTGACCTTAACACAAGATATGCATGGACATTGAAATGTGCACAGTGTTAAGATGAGCTAGGACCTTGTATATGTTGAGCCTTGAAACATGTTCGGACTATAGGCAATGTAAATGTGCATTCTTCAAAAATGTGCACAGAGCTTATTTGTGTATGGACCTTATATGCAGGGTGCAATTAGCACCGACCTTGTTTGACACAAGGCAAAAACTTGCACAGACTCTATATGTTGGATGCCTGAATGCATGGGCCTTAGAACCTGAATGAGCATGATGTGCTTTATGATATGTACGGACTTTAGAGAACTATGCATTGATAGTGAATCAAACAAGGAGAAATGTGCACGGACTATATGAACATTTGAGGCCATTGTGTCTCTGGCGATCACCTTTCCATAGTAGCACCTCGTGCTTGTTATTGTTGTTTATTCATCTCCCGAAGTGGATTTTCTTTCTTGATTCTTCGTTGAATTTTCTAAGGGGATCTACAACAGTCACCACCAAAAGCCCTTACCTGAATGGGCTCCTTGTACACCTTGCCACGACTCGAAGTCGAGGATGGCCTTGACATTGGGTGCCATCTCATCCATCAGCCGGAGAAAACTCTCCATGTCAATCTCATACTCAGCTCCCTCCACATAGGGAGGGTCCTCCTCCCGAGGGGGCGAGAAGGTCACCTCTATTCTAGCCTCCACGGGAGCTGCAGGACACAAACCCAGCAAAGCAAGATTAGCCCGCTACCATGGCTAAATTGACTAAGAGCAAAGAAGGCAAACGACACTTACTCAGAGCTGTCTCTGCCTCAACTGCCCCGCCAGCCTCGAGTCCTCCAGAAGACTCGCCAGTCTCGGCCACTACAGCCTCCACTTGGGGGCGTTTCCGCCTCAGCTGTAGACTTTTGTCCCCGCTCCCCGAGGATGCCTCCGTGGAGGGGTTATCCCCCTCTGTCGTCGAACCTGTCAAGAGACACAGCATTATACAATGTTCCAGTGTTATAACCAGAAAGCAACAAACAAAAAGGGGATGGAGTATCCCAAACAAGGCCGTACCTGGAGCCCCGAAGGGGGTCAGTGGAAACAGTACCAGCTGCTCTGGCTTCAGTGCCAGCACCCGGGCTGCGTTCGCCACGGCCTCCCGAATGTCCCGCAGAGTGCGAGCGCACTCAATCTGGGACAAGAACTCCACGGGCCCAACCGACCCGATCGCGTGAGCAATGTGTCGCCGCCAATCGTCGATCACCGAGTTGGCAAAGCTCTCATGCGGGAGCTCCCGACCCAGCGAACCCTGGCTCTGAAAGCCGCAATCAGCCAAGAACTAAGCCCACCAGGCTCTAGGTGCCCTCGACCGGGACCCCTTCCCACCTACCGCCACTGCTCTCGCCAAAGTCTGCACCAGGGGCTTCAGTGCCCCACCACTGCTCTGACTCCCAGAAGTCGAACCCCGGCCACCCCGGGGCCACCGCTCCATAACCCGCTCGATTTCTCGACAGATCCGAGTGACGCGGGTCCTCAGGTACCCATCGTCCAGCACAATAGGAGGCAAATCCTCCATCAGCAAGCAGCTCCCCTCCGATTTTTGGATCGTGGAGGCCTTCTGATGGTACAGGTGGCTGTGCTCGAACCACCACCTTTCGTAGTAAACGTCGAACCTCCCTCGACGTCCCTGCCCCAGCATCGGGAACTGCTCCGGCTCCTGGCGGCTGTAGAAGTCCCACCATGCTGCCACGAGTAGGTGGGTGTCTCTGCCCCGGTACTGCCTGCCTATCAAAGAGAACTCCCAGTTCGACGGGATCCCCTAGTCGTACCCAAAATTCCTCACGAACTGATGTGGGTAGTACGGCTCCAAGGAACTCATCGCTGACCGGTGCAACGTTAGCACCACCTACTGGGTACTCAGTATCCACTCCATCCGCAGCCCGACATCTGCCACCTCCTGACCAGGATGGGCGCTGGTCGCCCCTCCACCTGCAGCCCCCAGGAAGAGGCTGGAGTCCCTCATGGCACTGTCAAAAGGCAGCCCCTCCTCACCCCTAGCAGACAAGTAACAGAGGGCTCTCCTAGCCCCCTCCAGCTGTGTCTCTGCATCCCCGTCAGGCTGCCCGGGGAAGCTAAATAAGAGCTGCACCATCGGGTTCCTCACTATCCCTCGCGTCACCAAGCCTAGAAATAACAACCCGGCCCACACACTGAGGTAGTGGGTCGGCAGGACTATGCTCCTCTCTCTCAGCGCCGGGTGCGCCGCCAGAACTCCCAACCCCTCTTAGATGTTGGTTAGTGTAGCAGGAGCTAAAGCCAACTGTCTCCCCTCAGCTAACAGACAGGCCGGCCACAGTAGCTCGGCCCTCAGCAGATCATCCTCCCTGTGCAGAACCATGAACGTCGCCAACCAGTAAGCCAAATAGGCAGCGAGGTGTGTCACGTCTGGCAGACCGTGAGGGTTCCACCCCTCCCGTGGAGCATAAATGTACTGGCTGAGGTCCTGAAGCACAGCTCCACCTCTGTGTACTCCTCCCAAGGAGTCTGGTCCCTGGCAAACTCCTGGTAGAAGCAGAATGGCCCGTTGTAGAAATGATGG
Source organism: Amorphophallus titanum (assembly GCA_024336825.1). Lineage (NCBI taxonomy): Eukaryota > Viridiplantae > Streptophyta > Magnoliopsida > Alismatales > Araceae > Amorphophallus > Amorphophallus titanum. The sequence continues at coordinate 6,892,468 of JANBPO010006859.1, read as the reverse complement.
ACCCATACATTCAGTGGCACTCTCAGAGTCTGTGCCACTCTCTCTCTCCCAGCCAAAGCCAAGTCCCTCCAGGTCTTCAGGAGGTACCGATAGCTGAAAGGTACCCCGTACCTCCCCAGTCCATCACTATGATTGCGGTGGAGGTCATCCAGCACTACCTCCTCGTATCCCTCGCCGTTGATCGGCAGCCCGAAAATCCTAAATAGAGACCACAAGTCTAGTGAAGTCTCCCCCTCCGCTGTGGCCACCGTGTTCCAACGACAGTTGAAGCGCTCTAGCAGCCCCTGCAGCAGCTCGGCATAGTAGGGGTATGCGTACAAGGTGACAGTCACCGCGTACCAGATCCCTGCTCACTCTAATAGTACCCGGTAGTGATGGATAATCCCCATCAGCCACTGTGTGGCACCCTGGCGGTAATAGTGTGACGGAATCATGGCCCAGCGATCGTATCAGCCAGTGACAGTCTATCACGTGACTCCATCCAGCATGTTGTGGTCATCATAGCCCTCTCCAGCATAATGCAAGCCTGCAGGCTCCAATACCAGTCCGGCGGTCCCCTCTGTCTTAGCGCGATGGTGACCGTGCAAATCCCAGGAAGTGGGCCCCAGCGGCCCAACTCTGACCCCTGACCTCTCTGCTCCGCCAAAGAACCCCAGGCACTCAGCACTAGGGAACTGTCGCTGCCTCCAGTAGTCCTCCGAGAAGCTAGGGTAGCTATAGGAGGCTACCCGATGCAGGCTGTCCCTGCCGATCAAAATGGCCCGCTCAAGCCGAAGACAGGCTCCAGGAATCCGTGAGTCATCCTCCTCCATGGCGGGAGGAACGTAGCTCCGGAGAAACTCAAACAAATGTCGGTCCAGGGGGAACTCCAACGGGTAGCCTCCACTCCTATCATAGATGTACAAGCTGCCGGCCTCCTGAATCCTGGGCACCTCCATGGTCCCGACTCCAGTAGCTCTCTCACCAAGGGGACCCTCAGCCACCACTGTATGCCCACTATCCAGCTGCTCTATGCTAGCCACAGCAGATGGGGCATCTATCGATCGATCCTCCGCACCCAGTGATCCTCCTCACGGGCCATCCGTCTAGGGACCCGTCCATCTCTGCCAAAGCGCGACATAGCTGCAAGATAAAGCATAGAGAAAGGGTTAGAACACCAGCAAATCAACATACACAGCACAGCAAAAATAGGAATGAGACAAGTGTAAAAAAAAGTAGAGAAAGGAGGTCAGTCGACAGAGGCTGGGGCCCTATCAACTGGGTCGGCAGGGCCCTGGGCCTCCTATCGACAGCCCCCTTCCTATGTAAAGAAAATGTGCAAAGTCACTATTTATGTCTTACTTTTAAATCATTATTTTATTCAAACATCATTCACCTTGTGCACTATTTGTTTCACCAAGAGTCTGTCTGATCCTACATCGCCGTCCCATTCATGCCATGGGGTAGAGCCAGTGACCCCCTATGCCCTATCCAAAAGGGAGATCCTTCGGACTGCCAGACAACCGGATATCATTGGAAAAGTGAGCATTAATGAATAGTAATTTTTAACTATTCATTTGGGCCCATTAAGGGTTAAATTCTATTATTTTATTTCTCATTACGATTCTATGCCCTAGAGCGAGTTCTTTTCACCGCTTACGCGACCCTCGACCACCGGGCTTCACTCTATGTTGTACTGCCCTCGCCAAAACTCCCAGGTCAACCCTTTTGCTGTAGTTTAGTCCGATCGGGTACTCTTGAATCATGAATAAAAATGAATATAAATAAGGCCTATTGCGAGCACGGTTTGGGCCTGTGGGTTTGTCCTACCATGTCCATGATATGACCTCGTTTTGGGGCCATAACCCTTTGACTCAGGCCTACCCCTACTAGGTTTTGTCCCCTTTCTTAACATTAAATCATGTCGGATCATAAGCGAACATGTGTCCTGGGGATTCCCCATGACGTTGCTGCATCATCAGTATAAATCATTCCCGGATCGATATCCGAATAAGTTTTCTACGATACTTTTAGTCCCAGACTCGATTTCCTGAGGCTACGCCGGTTCACCTTTGAACTTACATCCGTATGCGATGGTGTCAACGGTGAGTCGAAAGATTCATGCAAATATGGTCGAGAAACCCCTCGAATGATCTGAACGTCCTGGTGACATGGCCTCGGGAGTACTGGATTCGTGATGGGCTCGGGTGCTGCTACTCTATGCACACCTGGACAATTAAGGGATCTTCTCAGACTTTTATAGACGAGCACCCGCTGCATCCCTCGACATACTTCAAGACAGGGGGAGATACTATCAAAATTTTGATTTTTCGTCACTCGAGTCCCAACAAATAACAAATAAATATTAATAAATAAATATTAATACGGCCTGCTTCCTCATTGGCTCTGGTCACTTTTCTGTTCTGTGTACCATTCTAGGACCATATCTCATTGGTTGACTATAGAAAGATGGAGTACCTCGAGATCCATGTTGTTGGAGGTTTACGGTTCTATTTTAATCCTCTAGAATTCCTCAGAACCGTTGCAGGTATGGCAGAGAGAAGAGATAGAGATCTTCAATAGAGTCGATGCGACAATGTATGAGCACTTGCCTTTTTCAGATCGACACAGTCAATCTCTCTCTTCTCTTCTCTGTAGTCCCTTTGCTCGCCTTCTCTACTACCTTCTGCTCGGCACTGCTATGGTGGCTTGGACTGCTACAGTGCTTAGACTGCTATAGTAGCTTGGTCATCTTTAGATGAGGTCAGACCTCTTTCATATAGCTCAGACTGCTACAATAGCTCAGATTGCTACAGTGCTCGGGCTGCTAAGTGCTCGGGGTGCTACAATACTCAATCTACTACAGTAGCTCGGAGTGCTAAAGTTGCTTGAATTTGCTATGGTAGCTCAGTCTTCTCCAACTTAAGCTCGAACTGCTACAGTAGCTCGGATTGCTACAATTGCTCAGCCTTCTGTAACTTTCGCTGGGACTGCTATAGTGCTCGGACTTCTTCAGAAGCTCAAATTACTACAGTAGCTCAGCCTTCTCCAACTTTAGCTCGATCTGCAATAGTGCTCATCCTTCTTCAGAAGCTCAGATTGCTATAGTACTCGGGGTGCTACAGTGCTCGTGTTGCTACAGTGTCTCAGCCTTTTCCAACTTTAGCTCAGACTGCTACAGTAGCTCAGACTTCTTTTAACGCTCGAAGTGCTATAGTAACTCGGAGTGCTATAGTACTCGGATTGCTACAGTAGCTTAGGTTGCTACAGTAGCACGGCCTTCCCTGGCTTTAGCTCGGACTGCTACAGTAGCTCAGACTTCCTCAGAAGCTCGAAGTGCTACAGTAGCTCAGAGTGCTACAGTAGCTTGGCATGCTACACTACTCACACTTCTTCAGCATGTTGTAACATGTGCATAGACCTTGGTTCTTGATCTGTGGCTTATGCACTGACCTGACTTCATGGACTTCTGTTAAACCTATTTGCCTTGATTTCTGTGTGCCAGTTGCCTCATTTTCTATGCACCTATCAATAATATCACCTATCTTGTATTTTATCCAAGTTTAAGCATCCTGGATGCTAAGCGCAAATAAGAATGGACGTCCCACTTTATGGGCGCTGATTCCTAGAAATATAATTATCATGAAACAATTTGTAAAACTCAAGAACTATTAGCGTCTTATATCTTAGGCGCTTATAAGAATTTGCGTTCCACTTTGTGGGGCGCAAATTCTGGAATTTTAATAATCATGAATATAACATGTAAGAACTCAAGAACAAATAGCGTCCATGGGTCCGGGCGCTATTTCGAATGGCAGCCATTATAATGGACGTGATTTATTTTTAAATGAAGAACTAAGAATGATGGTTCTAGGAGTTAACAATTTGATAAATATGCATGCCATAATCAGTTTTAACTTGTTTTAATCTTAGTTGGGTCATGGGGTAGAGAAAACCTACCTTTGGGACAGATTGGACGATGAACTCGTTTGAAGAACGGTGCTCTATTTCTTGCGCAGGAACAGAGGATGGAGAGGATGAAGAGATGGACTTCTCCTTGTCTTTTTCGGTTGAAGTGTAGGCCACAAGAGGAAGAATAGGAGAGGCTTTCTCCTAGAGGCAACGATCGGCAGCAAGCAGATGGAAGAAGAGGATGCAGACGCGGTAGTAGGAACAGGAAGAAGATGGAAGGGGAGTCTCCCTCCCACGTTCGGCCGCAGTAGGGGGGTGGATGTAGGGCTCCCTTCACGAGTCAACAGGAAGGAAAGGATGGTGCCAGGGGGAAGGAAACCACAACAGCAGCAGGACGATGAGGGCTTGAACGCGACAGCAGCAAATGGAGTTTGCTCACTTGATGAGAGCATGGTTTTATAGGATGGGGAATTCTAGATGGTTCTTTGCTCAGTTACGAAATGTTTCAAACGAAGGGGGTAACAAATGGAGCAATGGTTTAAAAACTTCCATACGTTGCTCCACCTTCCCGGTTAGCAGTCGCTTGCTCAAAATTTCAAACAAAATGCTAAACTAAACCATGCACGTTGATTGTGTATAGGGGCGCATGGGTTCGGGTTGCAGTAGTGTCGGGTCAGTTTGAGTTTGGGTAGCGCATGGGTTGGCTTGGGCCTCACATGGGCATGTAGTTGGGCATGGTTCTTAACCAAATGGGTTTTAGTGTTGGGCTTTTGGTTAACATAGTACACTCATATATATATAAATGGGTTTTGGTCTATACAGAAATAAATGAATGAGAAGCACCTGAGTCAAATAAAACACGAGCTGCATGACCATAGATCATAATAGTACCTTCCATAAGATGGGATGCCATTGCCTCAGAATGAGTCAGATGCATGACTCTCCCTTTTTGCTTTTTACCAACTATCGAAGACTAGTGAGATGAAGAGACTGAAGCTTGAGGATACTGGTGAGATTGTGGTGGTGGAGGAGGTATGAACTGTGGCTGTTAAAACTGTGAAAACTGCACAGGCTGCTTAGGTCTTTGCGGGCAATCATGAACCACATGCCCAACTTGATCATATCGGAAACACACCATGGGCATTGAGCACGGCCTACTTGGATGGCTCCCACCACATCTCGGACATGGTCTCGGTTGACTTGCTACCGATCTCTATCGCTGGAAAGAAGGTGCTGTATTTTACACAGTGCCAGAAGATGCTTGACTATCATACCGCTTCTTAGATTTCCTGGACATCCACTTGGACTTGGACTTGGTAAAGGAAGTGCCACTGGCAGTAGGAACAGAGGACGGGACTCCTGTCACCCTTGGCTGACTGACCTGTTGATGCTGTACACTAGGCTGAACTGAGTCAACTTGGGTATGCCCTCGGGATCTTGCCATGTCCAGTTCTAATGCTGTAACTGCCTGATATGTTGCATCCATCTCTGCCACTCGGGTTGCTATCAGTGGCTGCCTCAACTCTACCTTCAACCCTCGTAGAAATTTCTCAGTTTTTAAACCTTCATCAGCAAGAATGTGAGGCACATATCGACCCAATTCCATGAACTTATTGTGATATTACAAGATGGTCATGTTGCCTTGAGCCAATTTCATAAACTGATATATCTTGTCCACTCTGAGATAAGCAGGATTGTAAGTACGCTCGAACGACGTGATAAATTCCCTCCAAGTTATTTGACAAAGTGGACGAGATCTGAAAGTAACTTCCCACTCCGTGGTCCACCACGCGAGTGCTGCTCCCTGCAGTTGCAATGTATCCAGCATCACTTTTTCATCTTCAGTGCATTCCATTGAACGGAATACACATTCAGTAGCATCTAGCCACACTTTGGCTGCATCTGGATCTGCCTATTCTTCATATGTTGGTGGATGGAATAGCAGAAATTCTTTCAATGCTCTGCCATGCCCACCTTGAGGCAATTCATCTCGACAATGCTTTAGATGCCACGGGTTTGGGAAATTTATTTGACATATATTCTCCTCCTGAGTCGGAACGCAAAGTTTTGATATGTTTGTCAAATTTAGTGTTAACCATGGAGACGAGGGCTTGGAAACAAGATAAGACATCAAATTTTGTTCGTAAAAGATAGATCCAAGTGAACCGACTGAAATCATCGATAAATGTTACAATGTATTTATAACTGGAAGATGAGACAATAGGAGCCAAACCCCGTACATCTGAATGGACAAGTTCAAAGGATGATTTAGATTCATGATTACTCAAAGGAAACGGAAGAGTCTTGCTCTTTCCTTGGCAACAATTGAAACAAGGAGGAACGGTTCGTGAAATTTTTGAACGGTGGGAAATCAAGCCATGCTTTAGCATCAACAATAGTTTATTTGAATGAGGATTCCCTAGTCTACGGTGCCAAAACAACCACTTATTTGATACAATTTCATGAGAAGTGGAAAATACAGACGGCGTTGGAAGGATGTGATCCACCGTAAATAGACGTCCATGCCTATTCCCTCTCCCGATTATCTTCCCCGATCTCAGGTCTTAGACAATACAGCCAGAAGGTGAGAAGATAACATTAAAGTGGTTGTCAACAAGCTGTCCAATAGAAATCAAATTAGTAGAGAGCTGGGGTACATGAAAACATTAGAAGGGTGCAAGGCTTTGGACTGAATGTTACCCATCCCCTTGATAGGAAGGTTATTCCCATCAGCAATGCAAACTCCAGATTGTCCACACTAAGGAGAAAGAGAGGAAAATGTTTTTAAAGAAGTTGTCATATGGTTGGTGGCCCCAGAATCTAAATACCAGGTCTTAGAAGATTGTGTACCTGAAATTCCCAGGGTAGAAAGAGCAGACTATATCATGGTCTGAATTATTTCGGGGTGATCAGGGTGTTACCGGTAGTGGTGACAGAAGGAGCTGAAGCTGCAACGGTATCAACCATGGTATGATATGCCTTTCCTCCACGGTTCTGAGGTCGTCTTCTGCATTTAGTTAAGATATGCCCTCCCTTCTTGCAGTATCTACAAAATTTCTCTTTCCAGTCACAAGCAGTGTGACCATATTTTTGACATGAAGAACATTGCAATTGCTGCACATCTGTGACTCTAGGTTTCTCCCTGTCCTTGGACAGAAATGCAAGATCAGCGCACCTCCATTGATGATGAACTGAACACCTCTCATGCCAATCGGGGAAGCTTCCGCCGACTCCGATCAAGAGATAAATACTGTCAAGAAGGAAAAGGCAACCTCAACTGAGGACATGGCAATTCAAGAAGGTGAGACCTTCTCACCTTTTGCTGCAAAGCTCCAATGGCGTTCCGTCTCAACAATAAACCACCACCAGTCTCTTATGACTACAGGCCTACCTGTGGGGGATGGAGTTGTCAATTCACCCCTCAAAACTACAACGACAGTGGATTTGCTCACAGAACAATCCACACAATTGCTGCTGGCTGGGGCGGGGATCCCTACTGAAGCCCTAATAAAACTAAATGAAGAAATCGAGGTCATGGACCTTAAGGATGATATTCCAGACATTGTCAACCTTCAATCGGTGCCCCCGGAGATAGAAGATGGAGGCCAAGCTACAGTCGATGCGCTGATAGAAGTCAACTTGGGAGATGAGGATGACCCTAGGCTGACCTTCCTTAGTGCCCAGTTGTCTGCTGAAGAACAAAAGCTGTATATCTAGCTGCTGTGAGAATACCGAGATTACTTCACCTGGACCTACAAGGAAATGCCATGACTAAGCCTCGTAGTCTCTCAACATGAGCTCGCAATAAGCCTCGAAGCCGAGCTGGTGAAGCAGTCACCATGGTGCATGAGGCCAGAGCTCATCACGCCTATATGCTAAGAGATGGACAAGCTCATTGACGTGAGTTTTATCGAAGAAAATCAATATACCACGTGGCTGGCTAATATTGTGCCCGTGAAGAAGAAGAATGGATAGATTGGGATATGTGTTGACTTCTAGGACCTGAATAAAGCTTGCCCCATGGATGACTTTTCGGTACCAATAACGGAAGTCATGATTGATGCTACAACTAACCATGAGGCTCTATCATTTATGGACGGGTCATCCGGCTACAACTGGATATGGATCGCGGAGCATGACCGGGTCCACACTGCCTTCCGGACTCCCAAGGGCATTTATCACTACAAAAGGATGTCGTTCGGACTGAAAAATGCTGGCTCAACTTATCAGTAGGCAACGACCCAGCTTTCTAAGTAGTCGTCAGTTAAGTAAATAACGACTCTCCATAAGACGTCAATTCATCTTGAAGGATGGTAAGAATCCTACCTAGAATAGAAAGGTAAAAAGTTTTTGAGTATGGTTGTCATAGCCTCCTCCTATATAAAGGGGGCTAGGATGTGTTATTTTGATATGATATGATGAATACATGAAAGCTTTGAAGGTTCCTTCACGTAAGAGTGTTCCTCTTGCCTCCTTCCTCTTCCCTCCTTTCTCATTTTGTGAGATTTGAGTGTCGCCCGGTGTGAGACCATCCGGCGTGAGGCCGAGCTGCGCGAGGTATCAACCTATCCAGTCCTATTCGTGATATCGGAGTTGCCGTCGATCCTTCCTCTGACGCCGTTCCGCGTCAAAGTTGGTATCAGAGCCCAACAATGGCGTCTCTGTCGACCCCATCGTCTCTCCTCCTCTCTCTCAGTTGTTATAAGTGAGAAAAAAAGAAAAAAAAGCATAGGAGAGAAGCAGAAAAAAAGTGAATTTTTTTTCTCAAACCCCCCTCCCATGAATCTCTCTCCCTGTTAATCTCTCTCTCTCTGTTATTCTCTCTCTCTCGGTTAATCTTTTTCTCTCTCTCTATTACTCTCTCTCTCTCTCTCCCCCTCTCTGTTTCTCTCTCTCTCAGCGCCCGCGGAGGAGGCCGCTCGTCGTGTGTCCGACCTGTGCACACGCGCCCGCCGCTCGCGCGCCACCTCGCCTGCCTCCCGTCGGTGATCTCCACCGAGGTGACCACTGTCGCTAGCCCGCGGCCACTACCGCGTTTCCACACCCCAGCCCCTCCACCGCGCTCCCCGTCGCTGACTCCCTCCCCTCCACCACTCAGCCGTTGCCGCTGCCACGTCCGCGAACATCGCCCTACCACCTCCGGCACTACCCAGCACCCCACGCCTTCCTCTCCGCCGCCGCAAAACCACGCCTCTAGCCTCCTCACAACCGCAGCCCCCGTGACCCTCTCCCCTTTACCCAGCCACCCACTGCCGCGAACCATCTCGCCCACGCCTGCAACTCCCTCCTCTCCACTGCAGCCGCCCAACCACCCAACCCAGCCACTCCTCTCGCCCAACCTCTTGCCTCTCTGCCTGCCGCAGCCCCGCCTGCAGACCACCTGCATCGTATAAGCGCATTGACCGCACCCGCGGTTGAAGCCGCATCTCTGTTCGCGTTGAAGACCCTGAGCCTTGGCCTCTTTGAGTCTCCTGCCCAAGTGGATCCTGCCGAACAGCCATTGTGTTTGAAAAAAAAACCATAAGATGACTCTTCTCCCAGCAGAGCACAAGGTTTGTTTCAATGCATCTTTCTAGCACTTTCCAAGGCAATTTTAAAAAGAATCCCCAAATATTGAAAAATCGTCCATGAAAATCTCAAGGATTTCTCCCACCATGTCGGAGAAAATACCCATCATACACCGCTGAAAAGTTGTCGGTGCATTGCGTAATCCAAATGGCATTCTCCCAAAAGTAAACGTGCCATAAGGGCACGTAAAAGTGGTCTTTTCTTGATCTTCTGGGTAAATCGCCACCTGATTATACCTCGAATACCCATCGAGGAAATAGAAGCATTTTTTTGCCGTGGCCAAGAAGGGACGTCCCAAAATGATAGGAGTGTGGTTGGGTTATTGGGATGCGGCCATGTCAAGAATTAAGAAATCCACGGGAAAGTAGCACTCATTCACTTTTACAATGACATCTTCTATGAGTCCATGTGGCATCTTAACAGACCTGTCAACAAGTTGAAGGATGATTGAGGTGGCTTAAGCTCCCCTAAATCAAATTATTCGTAGACAAAGATGGGTAAAAGGTTGACACTGGCCCCTAAATCGAGGAGTGCTCTCTTAAAAGTTACACCACCTATGTCACAAGAAATCAATGGAGCACTCGGATCTTTCAATTTCTTTGGAAGGTGGTTCATCACCACCCCACTTACATCCTCAAATAGCATAATTTTCTTAGGAGCTGTTGTTGTTTCCCATCTTGGAGTGCAAAGTTCCTTTAAGAATTTGACATAAGTCGGGACATGTTTGATGGCATCGAGGAGTGGAATGTTGATATGCACTTGTTTCAATAGTTCCATTTAATGAGAATATATGGACGCTAGATCGATAATCAGAGACCTAGATCCCTACAGATGGAGTGTTTGTAAGAGATCCAGAGGGGGGTGAATGGATCGATCACCCTTTTAAAAACTATGCAACTGAAGTAATTATGGAAATAACTCGAACTACTGCAGAACAACGAGTAACACTCAGTTGCAATCAAACTAAAGTAAATCAACCAGATCTGTTCTCGTGCTGTCTTAATCAAGCATCTACCGGGTGATGAAAGAAAGATGAACACAAGGCAAACCATAATTCCAATCGCACAGTAGACAAGAAACTTTTAAGGTGGTTTGATCTCAAACCCAAGATCTACGTCCACCCCACATTCCAACTGGAATGTGGCTTACTCAGCTGATACATAGCTTAATCCCCTATGCTTCACAGCTTGCCAACAACCCGCTGACTAATATCTTGTGCTGGGGACTTACAGCTTTACCCGACCAGAGAAACACTTCTCTACAAATCGCTGGGGACTTACAGCTTTACCCGACCAGAGGATTCCACCTCTGCATGCTGAGGAATTATACCTTAACCTCCACTGACTGACTGCTTGAAACACTGTTCAGAAACAAAAGAAAACATATGAGAAAATCAGAAATCCCAACAAGGGAATGTAGCTCAAACAATTGAGCAATCTCAGCTCCGATTCTGAACTAGGAGACTGAGGAACAAACTCTCACCAACAAACACTCAAACACTTTTCCCTAAACTCTCCCTTTTCTCTCTTTCTCTTCTCACTCTCTTTGTTTCTTCTTTTTCTTCTTTTTGGATCGCACAGGCTTCTTCTACTCCTGCTTCTCTGAATGCACGATATGTCTTCTCCCGATGCAGAAGTCTTCTTTATATAGCAGCCGCAGATGGGTGGGCGTGTGTCCTCCATAAGTTTCCGCCCTAGAGTCTTGAGCATGTGGCACGATCCTGGCACTTCCTCCAGCTTTGGATCACATGCCAGCCTTATTCTCCCTGAAAGTATTTCTGTCATAATAGGTGCAAATGACATTTCAGATCAGTTAGAAATATACTAAGTATAGAAAGAATTGCACGGAGTTTATTCAGTCACATGTGCACAGACTTTTACAGTGTGTGCTCGGACTTAATGCAGTTAAGGCAGACATAGCACAAACCTGCTCGAGGCGTGAGCAGGGAGCATGAACTCCGTGCGTGTGTACAAGAATGAGAAAGATGCACAGACTCACTGTGTGCAAAAGAAAGATATGCAGGAATGAGAAAAATGCACGGACTCAAAGTGTGCAAAGGAGGTGTGCACAGACTTTGGTTGAATAACGTGCACGGACTTGTATTGAAAAAGTGTGCACAGACTAACCCTCAGAAGGTGTGCACGAACTTAGTCTGAGAAAATGTGCACGAACTTATATTGAAGAGAATTGTGCACGGACTTGAGTTGAAGAATGTGCACAGACTTATATCTAGAAAAAGTGCACGGACTAAGTCACAGAAAAAGTGCACGGACTTGGTCTAAGAGAGTATGCACGGACTTAGTCTTTCGACAAAGCCAAACTTGCACGGACTTGGTTCGTGCCTTAGACATATATGCACGGACTTTAAATGAGAAAACAGAAAGTGCAAGGACTTCAAAGTGCACGGACTTTGTTTTCCTTCTAACAGAAAAAGTGCTCGGACTTGGTTTGGAAGAAACGTGCACGGACTCATATGTGCACGGACTTAACAAACGAGCAAACAAGAATATGCATGGACTTTAGGAAACGTGCACGGACTTAGAGTGTTCAACACAAACCTGCACGGACTTGAGCACTCACAAACCTACACGGACTTGAGCACTCACAAACCTACACGGACTTGAGCACTCACAAACATATGCACGGACTTAAGAACCTGCACGTACTTCAAATGTGCACGGACTTAGTGTGGCCAAAGGAAAAAGTGCACGGACTTGAGATGCAGATGAACGTGCACGGACTTGATAAAATGTGCACGGACTTGGTAGTTGAAAGGTGGACAGCGTGCACAGACTTGGAAAGTGCACGGACTTAGACTTCATGCCAAAACATGCACAGACTTATCTATGCATGGACTTAGTTCGTGCTAAGGCTCAAAAAGTGCATGGACTTGGTTCAAGCTAACGAAGAAAACTGCACGGACTTAGTTTGTGCCTAAGACGAATATGCATGGACTCTGTTGCCAAATAGACGTGCACTGTTCATGCACGCACTTGATTTATACATAGCTCAATACATCGACCAGGAAATTTCTAAGTCCAAAACCTGCAGGGACTTGGTGTTCACACCAAGACATGCACGGACTCTACACTGCAAGGACTTTGTCTTGCCTTAGATAAACATGCATGGACCAAAAAGTGTGCGCGGACTTCATGCACAGTAGACCGAACATGCTCAGACTTAGATAAAACTTGCACGGACATTGAATCATGCATGGACTTATGCTTTGAATGCAGCTAAAACATGCTCAGACTTCATGCACTGGATGCAGACCATGCATGGACTTATGCTTTGAACACAGTTGAAACATGCACGGACTCATTATATAAACCTAGCATATAAACGTGCATTGCTCTGATACCAATTGATGTGACACAACCTCGGACCTAAGCAAGCAAGCACAATCGCAAGTCGAACGGGCCGATATTGGCGACCAACTCACCTGGCACTCACTCAAACCTGTGGGTAACTCGGCGATGCCGAGTGCAGGATGTGAGTGCTAGTACCTTACTGGTAGAAGGCCAGAAAGGCCAGAGGGTCTCCCAAAGGGGTATGGCTAGTCCGATTCTAGAGGCCGACCCAGTGCCGAGGGCACGGGTCATCACTTACTCCCATGGTGGTCACTCGGAAGTCCGGGACTTGCGAGATCAGGCACTCTCTTACCGGCCAGTAGAGACTAGAGCTAAGATTGAATGAAAAGCACTAAAGAAAGAGTAAGGTGAGAGCACTTACTTGACCGATTTGAAGAAACCGATCCTGCTTGGAGATGAGGGCGAGCGGGGAAGTGTGGGTTCCCCACACGCCACATCGGTGTCGCTTGAACCTGCTCAAGACCTTACATCACTACAGCTCTCGCAGGAGGGGGATCTTGGGGTGGGGGTTAAGCTCTTACAACCAGAACTACCTTTGCACAGGGAGAGGCCTTCAGCCGGCCAAGCGGGGAGGGGGAAGAAGAAGACAACGAGCTTCTAAGAATGTCGGAGTTGATTCTATCCCCTCTCAAGAACAAAGGATTGATGGTCGTTGCCAGAATTTTTATGGTTGCTCCTGAACTCCTTTGTCAGCGAGACTAGTGCCAAAATTTTGTTGGTTGACCCAGGAAGGTGCTGAAATTTTGGTAGGAGCTTTGGAAGCCGGTGCTGGTCGGAGTGGGATGAGAAGTAGAGGCTCTGTTCTCTGGTTCTGACTGCCTCCGCACCACAACATCAGGAAGACGAAGCCGCCACAAGTTGTCCTGAACTTGAAATTTAGCGTGGTCAATGGCATTGGAACCGTTGACGAGTTGCCTTCGAAACGTGATCCACGGGGGTGCCAGACGATGTCAGAGTATGTCGCAGCAGCCCAAATAGTGACAGGGTGTCAATTCAGTCCTAGGGAAGAAAGAACTGCGCACCTTGGGGAGAAAATGGAGAAGAATTCGCTCGAGTTACCGAATGGAGTGCCGCTTCTTGGAGGAGGAGGGAGACTTGCAGTAGAAGGTCAAGGTCGAACCCTGCCTTTAGATATTTAGGTGAGCAGGTGTGGCACATTAGTCCTCCCCCTCTTTTGATCCGTCAATACCTGTATGGAACGATTGCAAAGCCTTTTACAGAAATACCTTGACAATAGCATTTCAGAGAACGAATACCTCGAAATGTGCCAGATCCTGTCAAAAGACCATGAATCAGCACTTCCTCCCGAACTATTGCAGGAATTCTGGGAAAAGGAGCCCCAATACAAGCTCTCGCCCACACGTTGGAACAACCAATTCAAGGCCCTGAAAGAAGCCCAGCATCCCCCTAAACACAAGGCTCTCCGCATCTATCGCTACGCCGCCATCGCAGCCGCAGTCCTGCTCCTCATCGGCATCGGCGGGCTCTACCTTACCACCTTGCATAAGTCCGAAACAAAACCTAATACGCCCCAAATCTCGTATCATGACGTGACACCCCCCACTTCCAACAAAGCCAAGCTGACCCTGGCCAACGGCAAGACCATTATCCTGGATAGCACCGGCATCGGCTCCCTCGCATCAGAAGGCATCACCAACGCAAAAAAAGTGACCGAAGCCAAATTGGTCTATGCTGCGAATACAACCACCGCGACGGTATACAACACATTGGAAGTTCCCAGAGGCGGTAAGCCGATGGAACTGCAGCTCGCCGATGGTTCGAAGGTCTGGCTCAACACCGCGTCCAGCATCACTTTCCCGAATGTCTTCACCGGCAGTGAGCGCACCGTATCGATAAAGGGAGAAGCCTATTTCGAGGTAGTGCATAATAATGAAAAGCCATTCTCCGTACAGATGGATAATATGAAAGTGGAAGTACTGGGCACCAGTTTCGATATAAAAAGCTATGCCGATGAAGCATCTATAAAGGCTACATTGCTGGAAGGGAAAATAAAGGTCCATTGCAACAACAATGCGAAAGTCCTGAAACCCGAACAGCAGCTCAGCTATAACAACAGCTCAAATAGCCTAACCGTTGCCGAACACGTAGATATAGACGAGGTCACCGCCTGGAAAGAGGGAAATTTCATGTTCGACAATTGTGATATCTATGAGGCTATGAAGCAGCTGCAACGTTGGTACGATGTCGACGTCGAGTTTAAGACCCCCAACATCCGGCAGCACTTCGAAGGTCTCTTTTCCCGCAACGTCTCGCTCTCCAAAGGGGACCTGCACGTGAGTTGCCCGCGCGTGGAGGTCAAGTTCGACTCATGCGTTATTCGGGTATGCGTGTTGTAGCTACTGAGGGAGGGTGCCCCTTGCATGGTCATGCGTTATTTGGGGCATTGTCGGCTGTGATGAAGCTTCGAGTAGTTTAGTGCTACCCTGCAAAGCCTCGGATGAGGGTCCTGCCTGCTCAGGTGTAGTCAGGTATAATCCCATTCTAGTTAATTTACTTTTCAGCACTTCAATTTCTTATATCTTTTGATATAGCCCTACTAGCACGACAGGATCAGGTTGGGAAGAGTCGGGAATGCTACTTCCCATCTGGATTTAATGCAGGACCAGTAGCACCCTATCATCATTACTAGATGCATTTAGTCCCTCAGAAATTGATATTTTTACCCCATGCCCTCATGTGGAGGAGGGGTATAATAGCATGCCTCTTCATTAGGCAGTGGAAGATGCCCCTAGTTTTTTAGGGACCAATCAACATAACAGGGAGTAGCAGCTTCCGTTTGATCCGCGCTTATCAAAGAGAGGCATCTCTCTCCATTTTCTTCTTCAGCAACTTGGCTTGCGCTGGGCATGACCGACAGTGTATTGCAAGAGAGAACAATGCCCAACAACGCCCCTCGTTTTATTTTCTAACTTCTTCTTTTTCTTCCCCCTTGCGACTGGGATCTGCCCCCGCAACAGGTCATCAAGTGTGCTCGACACTCCTGATTTCTTTTTAGCTTCTTGTATTGAGTCCCGGGATTCGGAGTGCTCCTGTGGGACATATTCATAGGTGTACTGTGCAAGCTTCGGACACCTCTTTGGGTAATTGCTGGTATAAAGATATCATGTTGACCGCTCTCTTCAGATCGGGCAGTTCATGAGGGCGTGGAAGATCCACTTTATGGTCACCCATTTGGAGTTTCCATTTCTTGATCAAGCTTTCAATAGCATCTTTGAACATGTAGCATTCTTCAATGGGGTGCCCGATCATTTGGTGATATGGGCAAAAGCAGGGATCATCTTTTCTTCTAGCGTCTCCAGATCTCTTCGGTTTCGGAAGAGTAATCTTATTGTATTTAGTGGCCCATTCTAATAGGACCCAGGTTATATCCTTGGGGAAGGAGTAGAGCTTCTTCATTTTGGCCCGCAAGGATGAGCCCACTTGTTGTTCAGCAGGCTTAGTAGGAGGAGGGTTGGCAACCTCTTTATCTTTATCTTTCTGCGTTGTTTGTGCTTACACTTGGTTGTGTTTGGAAATCATTAATTCCCTTCCCCCCTAAATCTTTTATTTCCTTTATTCTAAAGCAACTAATAATTGGTTTAGGATGGAGAAGGTTTATTCAAATCCGAGTTATGAGGAGGAATTTTCGCCCCAATTTGACTCCGAAATTAGGGGCAATCCTCTATTTCAAATAGAGGATAATGGTTTGGATGCCTTTATAGGCATGTTTTCAGCCACACCAGATGAGGCCGCCCACATCGATTCGGCTTTCTCTTCCCCGAGCGACCATGGCCGTGGTAGCCCGTGGGCTCCAACATTATCTACGCACGATGATCAGGAGTTGATTAGCGTGCTATCCCGTTACTCACCCACAGATTTAGCCACGATGGTCTCCCGTGGGAAGGCTCCGACCGTCCCACACTTGTCTCCACATGTTACACCTTCCCGTGCTCAAGTTCCTTTCCAAGGGTCCACGAGCCGACCCATTCCTGAAAGTTTGATCCAATTCAGTTATCCAATGCCTCCACAAAGGATTCCTTCACCCCCAACTCCACCTACCATGGGTGCCCCTTTGAAAGGGATGGACCTCTCACTCCGGCAGAAGATTCAAAGCTACATTCGGCAAGCAGTTGCCGAGAGTATGTCGAATTCACGTCCCCACTCGCTAGACTAGTATTGTAAGCTTTCTAATGCTTATTTCCCACCCGGATTTAAGGCTCCTAAGTATAGGAGGTATGATGTCACCACCGACCCTCATCATCATCTTTCGGGTTTCCTTATGAATTTCTATCAATGGCTACACGATAGGGTCTTGTTGGTCCATCTATTTCAAAAATCCCTCGAGGGCGAGGCCCTACGTTGGTTTGCATCCTTGCCAGCCATTGATCTTATCAATTTCAATATAGTCTCTGAGCGATTCCTCGCTCACTTTGGTCACATGTCATCCATTTCTCCCACTTTGTTTGACTTGGCCACCGAGAAAATGAAGCTCGACGAGGACTTCATCACCTTTGCAAATCGATGGAGGATTATGACTGCTAGGATGGAGGTTCCCATTCTCGAATCTTAGGCTGTCACCATGCTGGTGAACAATGCCACCTGTTGGATCCCCTAGTTGATTTTGGTTGTTGTGTTTTAATGATGACAAATCTTGTGTGTATGTGTCTTTTATATATTCTTCTCTTTTAAGCCCATCGAGGGCTTCACATGTTTTTTCAAACCCTTTGATCTTCCCTATTTCTCCCTGATCTACTCCACCGACAGCTGGGGCATTCTTCTCCGGTGATCTAGAGTTTCTTTCCTTCCCCCTTTGACGGTGAGGGCTTGGCCAGAGGGCTTTCTTCTTCCCTCCCCCTCTTCCTTGCTTCTCCGGTTGCCGTGGGGGTGTCGTTCACTGCTGTGGGATGGTGGAGGTGTCATTCACCGCCGTGAGACGGTGGGGGCGCCGTTCGCATCAGTGAGACGATGGCCGCCGCGGGGGGCCACGAGCAGTGCTTCAAAGGGGCTTGCCCTCTTCCTTAATGGCTTTAGGGAGGTTCCTTGTAGGCTTGCCCTCAGAACCGACATTCCGCATTTTCCATTTGGCCTAGTTGTATCACCTATGGCTATCTTTTTAGGGACCATCCCTCCTTAGTGTGTGGACGTGTTCCCAGTTGTTTTCGAACACTCTCGACTAAGGGTAGACTTTGCCAAATTTATAGAATTTTTCTTTTTTCGAGCACAATGCTTCCTTTTTAGTTCCTTTGCATGTTTTATCGCAGGTAGAGAGATATGGCCTCAGTAGCTCCGTTCGCGGTTGCACCTGATGTATGCCCGATCGTGACCTGGTAGAACATTAATGATCTTGACCAAGGGCAGAGACATATAGCAGTGGTATCAGAGTCCTCTGACTCAGAAACTGACTCCATGGATGTTGAGCGATTGACTCTTTCTGACAAGGACCAGTTTTCATTTGGATGAAACCAAGGCTATAGAATGGATTTTTTGAAGGGCAAGCACTTGATGTCCTTTTTAAGCCGCTTCAACATCATGGGGAAGTGAGATATTATGGTTGTCTGAGCTGCTGAGTACAGTATACTTCTGGGCCGAAACAACCTGCTTGACTCAGTGGTGCGAGGTGAGCCAGCTGATCTTCTAGGCGAAGCTTACGAGTGGGGGGCCATAACTGGCGTATCGGAGTTGACTCCTGATGAGGGAATGTCGACTCGAACCCCAGGGTTCACTCCCGCCAAGTGGGACTTATCAGTGGGGAATCTCCATAAGGAGAAGCACACGTTCGGTCTCTTCCTAGCCCCATTAAAGTGGGGATTTAGAGAGGAACCCTTCCTCTAGATTGCTTGGCAGTCAGGATAGAGTAACCGCCCATTCCTTAACTCTAGCCCAGATAAAATCAACAAGAGAATCCTCAGCTCCCGACTCCCTTCTGAAAATGCGGAGATTTCGCTCGCCACACAGCACCTATAAAATGGCGTGGAGGATAAGCCACCACACCGTCCTGTCCAGTTTCAAGGGCCACGGTCTGTTCCACTCCCGAAGCAAGTCACGAACCTCACTCCGCCAGATGACAAAGCAGCTGGTCCTCCTAGCAATCTCCGTCCACACCCCTTGAGAATAGGGGCAGCCAACAAAAAGGTGGTCGACGGACTCATCAGCACCTCCACATAGACAGCAAGAACAGCCACATCAGGTAGAAAAGTAGAGAGCCTATCCCCGGTGGGGAGTCTCCCATGAGAGATTCTCCAAACCAAGAGTTTGACCTTGAGAGGACTCTTAGATCTCCACACTTGATCCGTAGCGCAAGCCACCAATAGAGATAACCGCATAAGCCGACTTGACAGTGAAAGAGCCTTGCTTCTCCTGCCTCCAAGACCACTCATCCTCTCCTGCCCAAACTTGGAAAGAGAGGAAAGCAGTAAGAAGACCCTGAGCTGCTCCATCTCCTCCTATCTAAGAGCACGCTTGAAGGTCGGAACCCAGGAGCCACCCGATGTGAGCTAATCATAAGCCTGAGCCACAACGTCACGTGGCGCCGCCGCAATCACGAAGAGGCTAGGAAACAAGCACTCCAAGGGGGCATCCCCACACTATCTGTCCTTCCAGAATGGGCATCTTTGACCATTTTCTAGAAGAACCCTAACACCGACGTCGAGAAAATCCTTACAAGAGAAGATATCCTGCCAAAGAGGAGACGTCCTATAGCGAGGAGGAGGAGCCAAGTCCCACACCCTACTAGATAGAAAGTAATGTTGTCTAATAACATGGGACCACAGCCCCTCCTAACCACGACCCAACCTCTAGAGCCATTTGCACAGAAGAGCCCTATTGAGGTATCTCACATTCTTCAGCCCCAGACCTCCTTGAGCCTTGCTAGTGGCCAGCCTGTCCCAAGCAATATCATGCCAACCCCTGTTTTGCCCCCACTGTCATGCCAGAAAAATCTGCACCGAATAGAATTTAGCTTCATGGCCACCGAGCTAGGAATGCGGAACATCGAGAGAAAGTAGGTAGGGAGACTATCTAACAATTGCCCATTGCTATGAAGCGTTGGATTGTTTCAAACACTTCTTAGCGGAAGTTGAGAATCAAAAGGAGAAGAGTATTAAAACTCTTCGGACAGACTATAGATGTGAATATTTATCAGATCAGTTCCATATACTATGTGAGGAAAAAGGTATATGATGACAACTCACTGTTCCATATACGCCACAACAAAATGGTGTTGCTGAGCGAAGGAATATGACATTATTGGATATGGTTAGATCAATGATGACACATGCAAATCTCCCAATATCATGTTGGGGAGATGCTTTATTAACTGTTGCCTACATCCTTAACCGTGTGCCTTTATAGTCAATTCTTTTTACCCCATATGAATTGTGGCATGGTCACAAACTTGATTTGAATCATTTACGGCCATGGGGTTCAGCGGGATATGTCCATGACATGACAAGAAAATTTGGGAAACTTGGCCCTAGAGCTCAAAATCTTATCTTTATAAGATACTCTGGAAACTCAGTAGGTTATGTCATGTATGGACAACATCCAGAAGGAAGAATGACAGAGTGAGAAGTCTGAGATGTTATTTTCTTAGAAAATGAATTTCCTAGTCTTGGCGAGAGTGGAAAGAGTCTTGATCTCTATAAGATAGTTGAACAGTCTGATATCCCACTATCTTCCGACTGAGGAAGGGAATATGTTCCTATACCAATATCTGTCGAAAATAGTTGGAATAATCAGCCTAGTGGGAGTGCACCCAGTGAGAGTACACTAATAGAACCACTAGAAAGTCAAGACTCTTTGCATCATAGCAAGCGTGGGCATGCACTACGTCATCTTTTCGAAATTGAAGATGCTTTATTTCTTTGTGAGCCCATGGATGATGAGGAGCCCAGATCTATTCAAGAAGTTCTTGCATCATCATCTAGGAGAGAATGGGAAGCCGCTATGCAAGAGGAAATTAATTCGATGGCCCAGAATGATGTCTAGGAGCTAATAGAACTCTCGCTTGAGTGTAAAGCAATTTGAAATAAATGAATTTTCAAACTTAAGCGCAAGGTAGATGGGGTTGTAGACAAATATAAAGCATGAATTGTGGTGAAAGGTTATACCTAAAAATAGGGTATAGACTACGATGAGACATTCTCATCAGTAGTAAGATTCTCATCAGTTCGCCTCATTCTAACTATCGTTGAGCATCACAGGTTCACCTTGATTGAATATTCATCCCCGTTTGAAGAATTAGGCCCATAACTCTTATCTGGTTCATTCTTTTCATCTTGATCATTAATGGTTCAACTTATTTCTAAAACGAAGTTGATTATTGCCTTAGTTGTCAAGGTGGGCACCTAGGTGTCGCCTAGGCACCGCCTAGGCACCCAGGCACCTTTGAAATGGCTAGCTGGTCTAGTGCCTTGTTGACAATGGAAAAGGTGAGCTAGGCAGTCACCAAGGTGGGCTAGGCACCAAGGCGGGGGCCTAGGCACCAAGGCGGGCTAACTATGACCCGTCTGGGGAGCATGCAGTCCGGGTTCAAGGTAATTTGATGTCAACAATTAGGGGGAGCACATGCAGTCTCTGGGGACCATCCATGGCCTCAGGAAAGCATTTGATGTCTCAGGGGACCATGCATGACCAGGGTTTTAGGGCAAAGCATATGCCAACCCTTTAGGAGAGCACATGCAATCTCAGGGGAGCATCCACGGCCTCAGGAGAGCATCCTTGGTGAAAGGGGAGCATGCAGTCAAGGGTTCAAGATAATGTGATGTCAACCCTTTGGTGAAGCACATGCAGTCTCTGGCGAGCATCCACAGCCTCAAGAGAGCATTTGATGTCTCAGGGGAGCATGCATGAATAGGGTTCAGGACAAAGCATATGTCAACTCTTTAGGGGAACACATGCAGTCTCAGGGGAGCATCCACAGCCTCAGAATGGCATCCTTGGTGCTAGGGGAGCATGCAGTCCGAGTTCAAGGTAATTTGATGTCAACCATTTGGAGGAGTACATGCAATCTCCGAGGACCAACCATAGCCCAGGAAAGCATTGATGTCTTAGAGGAGCATGCATGACTAGGGTTCAGGACAAAGTATATGTCAACCCCTTAGGTGAACACATGCAGTCTCAGGGGAGCTTCTAGGGCCTCAGGAGAGCATCGTTGGTGACAGGGGAGCATGCAGTCCAAGGTTCAAGGCAATTTGATGTCAACCGTTTGGGGGAGCACATGTTATAATTGTTATTGATTTGTTGTTATTTATCATTTCAAGGCAATTATTGATTTGTTGTTATCTTATTTATGTGTAAACAAAATTATCTTTTTTATATAAAAAAGCCCATCCTAGTGGTGATTAGGAAAGTGCTTCCAATTCGGAAAACACCTGCTAATACAACCACTACACTCCACGCAGGGAGGGGAACACAAGAATGGGCAATTATTACAAGAACTACCCTCACGCAGGAGGGGGGAACAAGGGGAGGGGAGGCCGGGCGGCCGATCCACGGACAGCTTGTCGGGAGGGAGCCGCTGGTTCCGAATAGCTCATGAAGCATCGACGTCCGACTGAGGTGTCGTCAGTGCTCAGACGAAGCCTGGTGGATGTCGGTGGGTTCCTGAGATCCTGACATCGCTCCATGGTCACTGGAGGGTGGGGACGACCGCGGTCGAAGATCTACACCACTCTGTCCCGCCGGACAGGTTTGTGCGATCGAGATGCGATGACCGGTACACCCGCTGTAGATCTCCAAACATGACGAGACCAACTCGGTGGGGTATCAGATAGAGAGCACTACGTACCCTCAAAAGCTGGCCACTGTCGGATCACCTTGCCGGTCGTGGTCGTCGATATGGTCAGCTTCTGGTTCCTGGGAGAGTAGCTGGACAGGGAGGCAATGGCCATGGTGGAATTTCCTGTACTGAAGTCAGAACAAGATGAAACCACCTAGTTGGCTTCATATCGTCGAGGGTCACGACTTTGGAGAAGACAGCTCAGCCCAAAATAGAGCAGAGGATGGAGTGCCAGGGCCGACGGTGCTGCTGTCTGTCCTGGGCGGACAGAGACTTCTAAACCTGGCGCATTCTCAGAAAAATGGACACCCTGGGCGGTGGCATTATGAAACGATGGCGGGACCACATCTGGATCATTGGTGACTCGAAGATGAAGAACTTTTATGAAGAGAGTTCTGACCGGTTCACACGAGGGAAGATGATGCCATCGTTGCCAAGAGGTCCTCAGAAACTGGGGCAGTTGCACAGAAACGCCCGACGCGGTAGGTGCCGGTGACGAATCGAGGCGGGACAACTTTCGGAGCGTAGCTGGTTCGACGTAGGATGACTTTACAGAAGGCCACTTGATCAGACTTGCACTGTGGACGCCGGGAGATCTTCTGTAAACTAGGCTTCTACTTCTGCCTTTACGCTGGAAGTAGCAGAGCTAGATTCTGGCTTCATCGGGAGGTGAGCGACGTCGGGAAGCCTCCGGGGTCGCTGTTGATGCTCTTGGAACCGGTGAGGGGTGTGGGTTGCAGAGGGTAGGGGTGACCGAAAATGGTTGGGGCCCGAGGTTCTGCCTTTATCACCAGATGCTGGGGCACCTAATTGAAGACTGCTATGTCATCAAGGATATTATTGAAGGCATGTTGAAGAAAGAAGAGATAGAGCTGGAGGAGTACAAGGTTGACCCTCCATGGCCGCATGAAGTGCCTCTGAGAAGAGCCACAGTCAACATGGTCTCTCTGTATCAAGCATTGCGTGAAGAGATCGCGGAAGCCAGCACCCAGCGTACTTAGGAGGCCTGCTTCCTCACACCAATGAAAGAACAACAAGGATGGCATCAAGTCCATGCAAAGAATAAGAAAAAGAATGCGCCTCGCCCCAAAGTGGGGGCACATGTTCATGGCATTGCACCACGATCCACTCCGTCGGTGACAACACCAGTACGGATCAACCCACCTGCAGTCGTCAGAATACATACACACAACCGAAGGAGACAGACTCCGCTGCCAGTGACCAAGGAGGTCATCCCTGAAGCCTGGCGACTGTAAAATTACATAGACAGGCTAGACGAATATGTATAGCCCAAATTGAAGCCTCTATTGATACGGGACCATGTCCCATGGCAAGAGTTAGAGTAGCTTTCACTGAAGCAAGAAGAGGAGGCTGATGAAGCATCAGAAAAGGACGACAGCTTGTTCTAGGGGCAAGCACCAGTCGAAGAAAAGAAGAGGATATAAAGGATGAAAAGAAAGGCCGGCAAGGCTAGGAAGGAGCTCGTTCTCTTTTACAACACCCTTCCTGCTCTCTTCACTTTGCCCGGTGAGAAAGATGGAGAGGAAATATGCTTTACATCCACTGCTGGGGGAGGGTAGGCCGAAGCCGCAACCGCCACACATGCAACCCGGTCAGGCCAAAAATGGGGGCGACAGCTGCCCGCCAACCACAATATTATCTTCAAGGGAGAGCAGCCCTACAAGATACCTCCTCCGGAGGTTAGGGGAGCCCAGATCCCTCCTCCGTCGGTTCTGTACAGTCAGAGTGGGGGCAGCACTGCCACTCCTTCCTTTCTGGAATTCTTGAAAATTTCAAAAGGGAAGCAGCTGTGTCAGGATGCCGAACCTGCAATCGGGGGGATCCACCCGTAGCTCCAGCAACATTCTGGGGTCCTGGATGAAGATGAAGCTCGCTTGACAGCAGCCAATGAAGGGTAGCAGGAGCATGAAACCAAGCAAAAGGGTGTAGAATCAGAGCCCGATGAGGCAGGTCCGTCAGAGGCCACAGTTCAAAGCTCCTCCAAGCCTAAATGGGCAGAGGAAATGAAGCTATCTAATGTCTGAGCTGGAAGCAGAATAATGAAGTTACTCAAGAAACTCCTAGCAAGGTTCACCATCTAGGAAATCCTTTCTTTGAGTGAAGAGACCCGACAGGCGATCATCACTGCTTTGCAGACCCCTGCTCAATATGAAACATGCTTGGCTGAAACACTGTCGAAGGCCAACGTGACCTTCACATAGGAGGACATGTTGCTCCCTACTATCAGCCACAACATGCCGCTATATATGAAAGGACATCTGAATGGTCGGGAGTTGAACAGAATCCTGGTAGACTCCGGGGAGGCTATCAACATCCTGCCATATAGGATATTTCAGAGATCCTACTTTAACGTGCACCTCGACAAAGTCAGAGATATGCGTATTGTCGATTTCAACCAAAAGTGTGAAGTGTCGCTAGGAGTAGCAGAATTCACACTCACTCTAGCAGATTTCACTACAAGAGTGCGGTTTCATGTCATCGACTCCCGCACCTCGTATAAAGCATTGCATGGCCGTCCCTGGCTGGATGAGAATATGGTGGTGCCCTCCACACTCCACTAATGCATCAAGTACAACCTAGAAGGGAAGGAGGAGAGAATATTTGCTGACCTCCACCCGTTCGAAGTGTTTGAGTGCCACCTGATGGATGCTCCTCCATATGCAGAGCGATCACAGAAGACCTTCAAAACCAAGACCCCTGCTGGGGCATCAAAAAGCACCTCTGGCGATGATTGGTTCCCACTGCCACCACCCGGATATGTTGAACCCAAGACAGTCTCACATATCGCCGTCACCGGGGACGTGGGTAGAGCAACACCTCCCACCACCTACCCTGAGCCAATGAAGCCAAGGTCGATCAGTAGCACGACCATATCGGGGTCTTGGAAGGCCTTAACAAGCTAGTTCTCTGCCTCGATAATATCACTATTTCAAAGCTTGGGAGGTGGCACATTCTGATGGCCCCAGTAGCTTGTTTTACACGGCTGAGGAACATCCTACACGGGAAGGCACTGATTGTCATTTGCCCAAAGATATGGAGAATCTGTCAGTCCTCGTTCAGGGGTTGGCGTTCACAACAAGTCGGATGGCCAAGATGTTTTAGAAGCAGCACATCCCCTCCAGGCATCCTTGCAAGAAGAAGGAAGCATTTCAGAAGCTGTGGTATCCCGCAAGACTGGACAAAGAACTGAGACGTGTCTCTCAACTCCCAGGGTTGGGCTTCCCCTAAAAGAATAGTATTATAGTGGGCGCTATGAAGTGGATAGTATCTCCACTTTCTAACCGACTGAAGACAACCCACTGGGGGCAACTTTCGACGAGTACCCAGTAGAGTCTGAGCATACTGAACTAGCTCAACCAAGGGACTTGGAATCAGAAGCCATAACTCCCTGTCGGTGCTGGGAGCAAGTCTACCCCAAAGAAGCGGCTCTTCAAGCCAAATTTGACACGGCCAGCAGTAGCGAATCTGAAGATGCTAAAGAAGCAGGGTTGTCTCCCTCTAGTGGCCTTTCTCTAATAAGGATGTCAGCACCCCTCGTATCGATCAGTGAAGCTTCTGCCAAAACTGATTAAGAGAGGCATGCTGCTAGAAAAGAAAAGGTCACCTCCACCGAAGATATAATGATCCAAGGAGGCAGGCTACTCTTGCCTGCTGCTACAAGGCCGCAATGCTACTCCAGCTCAGCAATAAATAGCTTTCAGTCCTTTAGGACTGCAAACACAGCTGCAGGGGTTGAAACTACTGGCTTATCTCTAAAAATTACAATAGTAAATGAAGAGGTCGAGGTGCTCGAGCTTGAAGATGATGTGCCAGACTTTCTCAACTTTTAGCCTGCGCCCCCAGAGATAGAAGATGGAGGCCAAGCCATAGTTGATGAGCTGATAGAAGTTAACCTGGGAGACGAGGACGACCCTAGGCCTGATTGATAGAGATGTATGCCCTTCAAATAAATCACAAGTGTTGCGATGATGGCATTTCTCGTACAATTTTATTCAATAATAATAATGACATTTTCTTCATTATGTTCTTAGCACGTAATAGCGTGTATGTTGTAATGTGATGAAGTCCCTAGATATGAGCTATGATGACTGGATCATAATGAGATTGTGATAATGAGATCAGTCATCTAGATGTTTATATTCTAAATGATGTGTAGAAGTACATGGGAATTTAGGATATTGTAGTGCTCAGAGTCTGTAAAATCTAGTACAGTCGACAACTGGCATAGGTTTTATGTTTTCTATACTGCTTTGCTTCTTGCGTGAGCACTTGCCTGTGCTGCGTTGACACTGTGCAAGATGGTTTTTCTCTTGTCAGGATGTGACAGAGAGTGCACTTTTGTTATGGTTTTGGTCTCGGTTGTGCTGCACTGGGCGGAATTTACGAGTAGATGTGAATCTGTGGTGCAGCGTTTACTTTTTTCGTGGTTGGTTCAGGTGGCTGATGGGCTCTGTGATGGCTGTGCATGTTCTCTTGAGGAGATTATGTTGTTTTGGCCATTCCACTTGAGGTTTGGTCAACCCCTGAGATGTTAAGGTTGTGTTTAAGGTGGTTGTTTGGATGCCTCATTGAGAGAGTGCTCGGGCAAACCTAGGATTTTCCTTCCTGGTAAGTTGTTGTCAGATGAGCTTGATCTTTCTCATTCTGGTTATGGCGTCTTTCTGAGGTAAGCTTTGGAAGTGCTATCTCGGTGAAGCCTTTGTCCTGTGTCTACTTATGTGTAGACTATGTTAATTCTAAACCTGATCTGCTCTTGTTTCGACGGTGGCCTGGCTTTGGACCCGGTTTGTGTGTTGAAGGCTGTTGTGCACCGTGTTTGGCGTGTCATGTTTGGTGGTTGTTGTGCTATGAAGGTTCAGTAATTATTTCAGGATGCGAGGATGAGCTGAGATTGATATTCTTGGTGGCTTGTGTTGTGGCTCTTAACACGATGATTTGCACTATGGCGACTTGTGATCGGCTATTAGCAGGATCGGTACTCGAGGCATGGTACATTGCAGTTCATGAGTTACGATGGCATCGAGAGGTGTGCTGAGATGTAGATGCAGAGTTGTTTGCTTTGCCTTTGTGTGTTGTGTAGAGTGCGCAGCGGAAGCGTGTGGGCTTATAACCCATTGGTTGAGGATCGTTGGTTGGAAGATTCTGGCTGACCGAGAGGATTGTTGCATGTATGTGTCTTCATCTTGACTATTTGTGCCTTGATGTTGTTGGTTGTAGTGCCGTTGCTTGTGGCTTTGTGGTTGTTGGCACTTACAGTTTCTAGAATTAGGGAAATATGTGCAAATATACTGATTGAGTACCCATTCTTTGTCTGCTTTTCTTAGCGCTTAGGTTTGCAATTCACGAAGGGGGGCTCTTTCTAGGTTCGGGGCGAAGCCATGCTGCACCGCCATCTCTTCTCTTCAATCCTGGCTTGAAGAGGGAAGTATTAGCTTTCAATTCCATGCTCAAGGATTTATTTTCATCATCTATTCTCTTAGTTATTCATCTCCCAAATCTCAGTTTCATTATAGTTTTCTGCACTTCTCTGCACTTGTTTTGCATGCACTCTCTCCACAGTTCTACTGCGTGTTTTCTCCTCATTTGTTCTGTTCTCATCACAATACACACACCTATCTTTTACACCCTTCCACAGGGGTTAAAAATCTCCCCTCGGTGCGTTCTCCCTCAATCTTTCATGTTATTTCATCACTGCGGGATTGAAGCTACACCTACATGTTTCTGATGAGTTTTTCTCCTTGTGTTTGGCTTTGTTTTGCAGGAGAAGCATGATTGAACGTGAGGCCCTCTTCCTCTAGCTGGCTGAAAGGAGAGGAGGTTGATTCCACAAGTTCTCCGCACCCCGTTCCATAAGCGCGATCAAGTCTTCATCTTTTTCCAAGGTATACGACGTCGTTCATCTTCTCTCTTCATCTCTTTGGCATTATTAATCCTTGGTGGTGATCACGATCAATTCTTCTATTCTCATCGCTCTTTCTTTATGCTTTCATGCTTGTTCATACTTTATGCATACACTTGCATAAATAGTTTGAGGAGGTGGGGGTAGCATAAACATCAACAACCTTATTTTTTGGCGATCACGGTGGGACAACTAGTGCCCATCACATTATTCATGCTCTCTTGTGAGTTGGGTGCGGGTATGTGCATATTTAGGTAGAGTTTTCTCCATTTTCCTACTGTTCTGGACCTTTTTAGGTCTATCAGGGGGTTACGGTCATCCCCAGGGCCACCAGATGCCCCTAGCGGCCATCATTGGGCCACCAGGGCCTCTCTGGTAGCCTTGCGGTCTTATGTTAGACTGCAAGGGGTTAAAAAATGGTCATTTGGTAGACCACTTGCTGATTTTGACAGGTTTGCACGCAAGCTCACAGGGCATCTTTCTTGGGCGATTTAGTTGACCTCTCGGGGTCAGATTGCGTTGTTCTTGGGTCCGTTTTGTAGCCCTTTGTATTGTCTTTCCATCCATATATCATTCACATTATTTGGGTCATGATTGAGCATTTCATGTTTATTCTCGTTCACATTTGTGTGCATGTATGCCGCATTAATCATTTTACTTTATCATCGCCGTAATTGATAAAGGCTTGACCCCTTGACCAATCGTCAAGATTTATTCTAAAATAATTGTTTATTGAGCAAGGGGCCAAGTCAGAGCAGAAATGCTAACTTGTTTCATTGAGCAATGTATGCAGGAGTTGAAAAAATAGGAAAGGAGATAGAATGAGAAGTCAAACATGCCCTTTGGTCCCTCTAAAGATCTTTCATCTTTCTAAAACATGTACATTAAGTTCCACTCTCTCTGCCAACATCACTCCTTTCACCGCTCTCTAGACGGGGAACCCAAGAAGGTGTCCTCAAACTGTGGGAGGTGGTGCTCCTACCACCTTGCACTGCTCTCCCCGTTTCTGCGCCCCGTCGCTCGGTGGGGGTAGTGAAGAAGCTACTAACACGATAGCCGCACTCTCGTGCTCTTTGGTAGCGCTCTTCACCATCCCTTAACCATTGCTCGGCAAGACCGAGACTGGTTCAGAGTTCAAATAATTGGGCCTCCAAGGCCCTTCTCTCTTCTCTTTCAGCCTATCGCTCAGCCCTCTCTCTTTCTCTATCCCTCTCCTTCTCTGCTCGTTCTCTCTCTCTGTCCTCCCTTTCCAGCTGGAGGGTGATCCTCAGCTCCATGCCGTCTCGAGAGGAACCATCATCTGAATGACGTTGTAATTCCTCTTCCAGCTCTACTATCCTGGCATCACCTTGCGCGGCATGAGCAAGCGTCTCCTGCATTTATTCCTCCTGCCATACCCATCATCTCAGGGATATGGCAATACATGAACAAAGCAAATTCAATGGTAGAGCCCTCACCTGTGTAGCAAGTATTCCCCTTGCCTCTGCTGCACACTGCATGGCACGAGCAAGTTGCTCATGGAGCGAGTCAAGTTCTGAGCAAGGGACCCATAAATTGGAGGAGGTACTATCCGCCCCTACAGCCAATGAGGTTGCTTCAAGCTGGGCACGCTGTAACACATCCGAGGTGACAACTAGTGGCTTAACACTGGGAATCCAGGATCATAATTAGGAACATGCATTGGCATACACTCACCGAGGCATGTAGGGCTGCACGGGTGTCACCCAACTCCTACTCTGTATCCGCCAAGCGAGCTCGAAAGCTCGCTACCCTTTGGCCGCCCCCTCCCATCTCCTTCCCCTCAACCAGCGCGCCCCCCACCCTAATCCTTGCCAACCTCTCTAGCACCCCACGCCCCTGCTCCCTCTCCCTCTGCAACCCACATTCGCCACCCCCTACTCGGTGCATCCACAGTAGTCCCGAAGCCGCCCCGTCGTCGCCACGTCTTCCTGTGGATTAAGAAGTGTTGTTCTGCTGCTCTCTGCTACAAGCCTGCAGGAGAGACTCGATTGGCAGAGCTACTAGTAGTGCCCACAGTGGGATTCAGCTCAAGGCATCTTCAGAAGAGTCATCCACCTTCGAGTCAGCCATGCTCCAGAAGTGGTCCCACCTCTGTTCATCAACGACATCATCCGCTATAGGCATTTCTGTGCAACTGCACCCGAACTACATCTGTTCCTATGTGCCACTTGGCAACGCCGATATCGACTTCCCCTGTGTGAATCGGCCAGAACTCCCTTCACAAGAGTTCTTCTTCTTCGAAGTGCCGACGAACCAGAGGTGGTCCCACCTTCTTTCGATAATGCCCCACCCAGAGTGTCCATTCTCCCTCAGTCACACCAGACCCAGAGCTCACTGTTCACCCAGGATAGACTACTGCCAAGTCAGCCCCGACACTCCCTCCTCCACTCAGTTTCAGGTCGAGCAGTCTTCAGAAAAGTTGTGGATTTCGATGATACAAAACCAACTCAAGTAGTTTCGTCCCGTTCTGACTTCAGCATCAAAAATTCCACCATGGCTTTCGTCGACCTGTCCTACTGTTCGCCCAGGAACCTGACGCCGACCGTCTGGGCGACCCCGACCTGTGATATGATCTGATGGCCGCCATCTTTTGAGGGTTTGTAGTACCCCCTGTCTACTATGTCCACGAGTTGGTCCCGTCACTTTTGGAGTTCTGCATCGAGCGTACCTACCGTCGCACCACAACCGCGCCAACCAGTCCTGCAAGGTAGAACTGTGCAGGTTAACGGCTGCGACCCTCTCCACCTTCCAACAACATCGGCTCGACGTCGGACTTCTAGACATCCTTCGGCATCCCCTCAGGCTTCAACCAAGCATTGACAGCACCTCGACTGGATGTCTGAGCTAGGCATACGGTCGGCAGCTTGGTTTCCCCTCCCCTAGTTCTCCCCCCTCCTGCACGAGGGTAGTGCATGTAACAGTTTGGACAGTGGAGGTGCTAGGCAGTCTTACTATGACCATTAAAAATGGGACCTTGAAGGGAATAGGCGGTCTAAACAAGGCCGTGTACACAGTCAAAAGGTCTGCTCAAGACCGTAGCATGGGACGGACACTTGAGAGATTGAACAGTCCAAACTGGGCCGTCTAGAGAACTGAACGGCTCCCAACAGGCCGCCCATTCAAGTAAAATGGTTAGAGGATGACAACGGAATCTCAGACCAACGAGAGGGGTTATGGGGATAAAAAATGGCTAAAAACACATTGTTAGGGCGATAGAACGACCTAGCGGTGGCCATTAACTTGATTGACTGCACCCCTTTTTTTTTAATGCAATGCATGACTTATTATGAAATGAATGACTAATGCAGCTTATTTAAATGCATGTAGGGGAAGCGTCGGACATGGATCTCCTGGCTCCAGATCTGTGCAGTGTACCTGGCACTGTCAGACTTCTAGCGAGAGCAGCTGGCAACCATGGGATTTGGGGAGTTCCTTGGCATGGAGGTCACACGGCTCGACACCGCACTTTCATACGCCCTGCACGACCAGTGGGACCCAGTCAGCCGTGCCTTCCTCTTCCCGTGGGGGCACATGGTCTCGACACTGGAGGATGTGGCACGTGTCACCGGCTATAGAGAGTAGGCCCAGAGTGACAGGACCTTCACCGACTATAGAGAGTAGGCCCAGAGGCTACTGGGCTTGGAGCTGCAGAGGCCAGAGTGACAGTCGACGACTTTGTCCAGGGCAAAGCTATAGGAGAGTCTTGGCTTGCGAGGAGCCAGGATCGCTACTGGAGAGCTGCTAGAGTAGCATCTCAGGCTGCTAGTGGACCGAGCGCAGAGACTGGTGGCGGCCGCACCGGGACCAGAGGTAGACATCATCCTGCAGAGCTTCCTAATGCTGCTGTTTGGGAGGCTTCTGTTCACCACTCGGGCAGACGTGGTGAGCTATCGGCTGCTACCTCTGCTAGAGGACGTGGACCGGGTCGGAGAGTACGCGTGGGGTGCAGCGGTCCTTGCCTTCCTCTTCAACACACTCAGCTCCACCAGCTGGCACACCATGCTCAGTGGATTCTCTCCACTACTCCAGGTACGACTCAGATCTCAAAAATGCTTATGCAACTGCTATAAATTCTATAAATGCTATATGCTGACTCCTCACCAAAGACAGCACAGGAGACTGCCAACAGACTCAGGACGAGGTAACTAGACCTACAACTACAACGGTCCCTGAGTCCTACGACTCTAAGTGAAGATCATCGCACATAGCGGGACAAGCCACCAATCGGTTTAATCCTAAGCCAGGGAAAATGACGCTTTGAGAAAATGATGCACAGAGACCTGAGGGGGCACCGAGAACCCTCAGCACACTTGGACACATAAATTGAGGTAAAACAATACCTTGAGACATCCAGAAACACGGTCTCGAACTGGATGGAACTGTCGACACACAGACATGGTCACATGTCAACCCCTTGTCTCACCAGGTTGACCGAAACCCGACACGACATAAACACACAGGATGCACAAGCACTCCTGGCCATCCCATCATGGTCACTGCCCTCATAGGATGTCAGCAGACACCCACAGGTCATGGGCAAACCCCGAGATCAAACCAAGACAAGTAGAAATTGGAGCGGTGGATAATGACAACACTCTGGGCAAAGCGAACCATCAATCAACCGCTAGGCGAACCCGACAGTGAAGGCATAGCCGCTACGCAACCAGAGACAAGGACACTGGCAGTTCTACATTGAGTCGTTAGGGTACTGTCGTAGTCAAGGAAAAGACCACACCCAGCCACCTAAACCGACCGATCCAGACAACCACCAACAGATAGACACCACCCTGGAAGACGACCTAAGACTAACCAACATGCAGAACAAACGCAGAACGGGACAACAGCCATCATGGCCAACAACAGGACTATAACGCACCAGCATAGGGGCGTTACCTGCTATAACGGACCACAGAAGGGGCATTATGGCGGACAGACCCAAAACACTAAAACAGACAATATAATGCACCAAGATAGGGGCGTTATATCAGCATAACGCACCAGGACAAGCGCGTTATGGCCAACAGACCAAAACTCAAACCAAGGGGAATATAATAGACCTCTATAGGTGCGTTATATGAGCTTAACGCACAAGGATAAGGGCGTTATATCCAACAGACCCAGAACACTAACACAGACAAGAGGAATATAATGGACCACAATGAGTCCACCACAGCCACATGGCACACAGGGTTATGCTGATGAGGGCATCATTCATGACTTCCTATGGTTCGACATTTCTCTCCCTCCCGAAGGTGATTTGGAAGCGGTCCTTTCTTCATTAGCCAGGACCTCTGTCATACTATGGACCTGACATCGGTTAATTATTATTTTATTTAGGCTTGTGTCTGGCGGGATTACCAAAGAACTGGCCAGCTTTGCAAGGGCATCTGCCTGAGCATTCTGTCCCCAGTTGATGTGCTTGATTTTGATGAAATAAAATCTTGCCATCAGGTAGAGTGCCAATTGGTAATAAAGAAGTGTTTTTACTTCCGCACATCAAACTCTCCTTCTTACTATTTTATAACTAGCATGGAATACTTGAATGCCTCTGACATCTAAATTTCCATTGACAAGACAATTTGTAACCTGATTATCAGGGCTTCATGTCCTACCTCGTTATTTGTGTAAAGTTTATTTATTGAGCAAGAGGTATATATGACCTCTCCCTCGGGAAAGTTCAGGACTATGCCTGCCCCAGCCTTAACTCTGGCCGCCCTAACTACTGGGGTGTCAATTCTGCACACCATCAAAATACAACTGCCACAAGGCAGGTGTTGATCAAAAAATGACTTCATCCTTTTCAAATGTGCTAGCAATGAAATAATACCACCTTTTGCTCCTGACAACTAGGAAAGCATGAAAGAAGCTAGGAAATCAAAAAAGTAAGGTGCAGATAGAACCTGTGTGATCGCCACTCAAGATCCCGGACGCGATAGACACACCGTGTCTTGAGAAAGGGGACGGACATTCGCCTTTTCTTAGCGCTGGAAGGATGAATGGACGCAGACCAACCGCCTAAGAGTTGTGCGGCTTCTTTTAGGCTGCCTACCAGCACTGGAGTGGAACGCGGGATGAAGCACACTGACAGTAGTACGGTCATGGATCAGCCGTAGGATGAAGATGGACGGTCGATAACCAGCCGCTCTACTCCGCCTACTTCCAAATCGTGGGACTTCCACCTCCACTCTTTCCGGCCGGCCAGAAAGATTGGGCCTCGTGCTGGATAGCTGCTAACCTGCAAGACAACTGCGACCAACAAGATAAAACCCAGATTAGATCTATGAGGTGCAGTATATACTAGAAATGACAAAACAAAAGCTAATTAACATGAATGGGGGTTCACCTGGAGGTTTTTAAACCCCTAGGGGTGCCAAAAATGTGGGTGGGTGTGTGAAAATGACAATGAGAGTGAAAAGAAGCAAGTGACGATGACGAGAAAGTGTGCAGTTGCACCAATTACACCAGTGGGTGTAATTAGTGCATGGGTGCATTATGCATTACTTTATAAAAATACTTGGAACATACCTAAGGAGGGTAAATCTGGCTCGGCTCATAACGGGCCCATCTACCACGAGCCCAGTACCACCTAGGGCCTGTAGTGCGCCCAAGGGTGCCCAGCTACTATGACCCATGAGGGCACGGCCCACTAGGACTTGGCATCGGATTCGACAACGCTGGAAGGGCCACCACCCAGGTGCGATGACTGCCGGAAGTTCCTCCAACGACCGATCGTTACCCCCCACGACGTTGGCTCCTACCCCTTAAGAGGCGAGCATGCTCCATGAGTGCTGTAAGATTCGCCCAGGGATCGACCGACTCTGAAGTACTTGTCCCTCAACGAGAAACTCCCGCCACGATTGTGGGAGACGTTACTCCACTATTTAGGCCCTTCCCTGTTAAGGGATAGGTCTCCAACTCCAGAACAACCCACTATACAAGAGACCTCGATAGAGGAGAGAATAACACGGTGGAATATCTGCCAAAAGCTACACACATGGAATAGATCCACTATCCTTGCTACTACGATGGAGAGATCACACACGTCTATAGTCCCTAAGAGAAACCCCTCTTACACGACCTTACCACCCAGCGAGCACTCTCTGAGTGTCCTCTGGGAGCAGTGAGCACTCGTCTGGAGGGCCTACGCGTCTCTCAGATCTACTACGGAGGTCACGCACGTTTACAATCCCTGAGAGAAACCCCTCTTGCATGACCTTATCACCCAGCGAGCACTCTCTGAGTGTCCTCTGGTTGCGGCGAGCACTCGTCTGGAGGGCCTACGCGTCTCTCAGATCTACTACGGTGACCTCAATCCCTCTCTCTCTCCCCTGCCCTTCTCTGTTTCTTCTTGAATCATTGCTGACTTAAGTATCAGAGGGTTGTCTTCTGGGGTAACGCCCAGGGCTCCTTCTGACGCCCCTTGTTTCTGGTCTTTGTAGGCTTCTACAAGTGCTGGACGACTTTTCCAATAAATAAATAAAGAAGGTGGTACGTGACATAAAAACTAGATTTCTGCCTTTCCAATACCTATTAAAATAACATCTTATTTAAAAGATCATAGAAGTTTGATCGGTGTGGACATTAGGATGGTGTTTAACCCACGCAGGAAAATTTGAGAGATTTGAATTAGTTACTACAGCAGCACTGACTGGGCCTTTTCTCTTTGTTTGTTCATTGTTTGCAAGGTAATCAACATAAGAAAACCCTTCTTATCGGCCGGCCGATTAAAGAAGGAGGAAAGCACCCAATCTCTCTCCCGCACTCCAGATTATCAGGTAAGCGATCTTTCCCTATATTTTGAGGCCCTCGCGTCTCTGGCGATCACCTCTCCTCGATAGCACCTCGTGCTTATTGTTGCTTTGTTTGTTTTTTTCCATTCTTCTGCACTCTCCCATATATATCTTAAGTGTGGATTATTTTTTTCTACGATCTACACTATGGTCACTTGAAATGGCGCCACCTTAAACGGCATGGCCAACCCATCTAAACCAGCGCAGCCTCCTTGGCTTTTAAACCAGCACAGCCTGCTCTCCCTTGACCCCCTTAACAAGCGCTCAAAGAATCTACCATGCCCATCCTAAAATGACGCGAAAGGAGATCAATAACCCCGGCTTGAAACGACGTGCATTTAGCTGTGGCATTTTAACCAAATATTCTCGTGGCCTCTCTAAGGGCACTTTGAAATGGCGTGGCCCCCTGCCCATCGCACCATTCCAACCTAAGTCTGATACTCTATTTCCCCGCTGAATCTCCCACGAAGTGATAGAGAGAAGAAGGAGAGGGCATTCAATGCCCGTATCCAACCTGTCGCATAACCATTTAAGGCTCGTGGGTCTGTTTACACCCCAAGTCGATAGCACAATAGTGGCAGCAGCAGTGGCAAGCCGTGAAAGTGGCAGCAATGGCAAAACCCCTGAACAATCCGAAGGCATCCTATCCTCGGATGAGCTCTAGTGTATTGCACGGATCAACGGGCGACAGCATAGCAGGTCAACTTTGCGCATTCCTACGAATGAGGAGAAAGTAGCAGGAGTTTTTCTCCGTAGCCCGTCCTATATACAATGTTGGCTAGTTACATAGGATAAGAAGAATAAGAAGAAAGAGGAGGACGAGAGAGAGAAGTTGAGGAACCAACAGAGAGAGCTTCCACCTGTAAAAAAAAATCAGAGAAGTAGAAGAAAGGGCGTTGTTTACTCCCGTGTAGGTAGGGTGAAGAGAGGAGGGAGAAGAGAAGAGAGGTGAGAGTGCAGGGGGGAGGAGCTTATGCTTTGTCTCCCCTCCCACCAGTGTATCTATCTTTTTTTTTCTCCTATTGTTTTCATGTTATGGGGTAGATTCCCCACTTGTATTTGTTTCTCTTGTATGCCCCTTTTCTCTTATGAGTGAATAAAAGGAAAAGCTGTTGTAATATCATACGTTGTGTTCTACCTTACCAGCCTCCTTCCTTTTCTTTATCTTTTGATCACTCAGGGTCCTTAGAAGCCTACTTCTCTGTAGTATGGCTTTTGGGTGACCCATCCAAAGGGTGAATAGTGATGGCCTAATGCTAGGTAACATGGCGAACATCTGTCCCTGCAAACTCTTCTGAAGCTATGGCCCGAGAGCCACTAGAACCCCTCGAAGGCTTGTCCTCGAGCTTCTATACTCATCTCTGGGTCATCGGGCAACTATCTTTAGCTCACCCAAACTTTGGGGGTCACCCTAGAGCATTCTGATTAACGACTCTCTATTTTACACCTCGCAAACCCTAGTCCAAGGGAGGTGCTACTGAATTTTCGCTAGGAACGCGAATGACAAGAAGGATGAATGAATGAATGAAAAGAGCCATCTACGAACAAAAAAATATATGTTTGAGCTCCCATGAACTTGACATAACATAATCTCTGCATTTCTAAATACATATGCACAATAAACTACTATAATTTACACTTAAATCTTCTTGCTAACCCCTTCTGCCAGGTGAACCAAAATCAAGTCTCAAGCCTTGAGCAAGGAGGGGCCGACTCTAGGGGCCGACCCTTCCAACTCCAAGCTCTGCTAGGCCTCATCCTAAACCGACGCCATCACACCCCTCTCTTAAATCGGCGTGCCCCCCGCCATGCCGTTTTAACCTCCTAAACCTCCTAAACTGGCGCCCCTTCGCCCATGTCATTTTAGCCTTCTCCCATGCCCTCTCTAAATCGGCACGCCCTTCGCCCTTGCCATTTTAACCAAATAATCCCCACGCCATTTTACCTCTCATATACCCAAATGCATGCACGCACTCTCTCCCCCATGCCAGTTTCACCAAATGTGTGCTTCCTATCCCCCACACCATTTTACCATCAAACACACATTCACATACCTGAATGGTAATAATAGATGGTAATGATGAACAGAATAAAAAAATAAAAAGGATAATAATGTAACAAAAAATGGTAATAACAGGTGAACAAAATGGATCCACACACCTAAACACAGAAATCCAATAACAGAAAGGAAATTTCAGAATGACAACACAATCATGAATGCCGTGGAATCTCTGCTTCCTCGGACCCAGTAAGGGGAATATCAATGATGCCCCGACAAGCCGTGTTCGGACCTTGGGGATCGCCCTGATATGGCTGAAACTCGGTATCGCCACGGGCCAATAGCTCGATAGACTGGACCCATTCCAACTGGGGTTCAATCTCGCTCTCATTAAACTTGCCATATATGCGTAGACATTTGCGCAGTTTTATCATAGTCATTTATGCCACAAACGCGGACTTTCGTCCGAACATGAAATGGTTTGTGAGTGACTGACATATTTGTGAATGTTTATACCCCAGTGCGGGGTCTGTCTAAGCATAGTTCAAGATTTCATTCTCCCATTTCGTAATATTAATTTTAGGCTATAAGGCCCCTTTTTATTGTGACTAATCAAGGGTTTTCCCTTCTCTGAGGGGATGTAACTAACATCCTGACCTTCATGGCACGGCGGGTTCTTTGTCTCGACATGACACATACAATCGCTTGATTAGTCAGATCGAGCGCACCCTAGGTCCTGAACCACTCTAGTCACAGAACCTGAATAAATCGTCACCTCGGTGACTAGCATGCCCTCGCACTCAATAAATCGAACAAACGAATACAAATGAACGAAAGAATAAAAAGGAGCATTTCGAAAGTGCATCCACACCTGCGAGGACATTGGGGCTGAAGAAGCTCCTAGTGTTTCCCAATCGATCGGAGAACCCAGTCCGGGAAACTCTCTCAATGAGGAAGGTTCTCAAGGTAATGGCCATGAAGCATTGTCAGCTTTAGCAGGCAACCCCAACCAAGCTTTGATGGAACCAGTTGGTAACCGTCAGTCAAGCACTGGCAGACTAGAATAATCCTAGCCAGAACCCAGCAACAATAATCCTCTAGCTTCGTCAGCTGATGTGCACAAAACTTGTCGTTAAAAGTCGTGCCATAATTTTAAAATTAACCGAACTCCCTCACTAACAAGAAATAAAATCTAAGCAGAGTGGTACGGGTCGATCCAATGAGAAGGAAATAAAATTAAATTTACAGAAATTAAATGGCCATAGCGGGAAGTGACTTGTCGTGGGCCTCGAAGAGATAGAAGTAGTGTAAAAATTAAATTACAGAAATTAAACGGCCATAGCGGGAAGTGACTCGCTGTGGGCCTCGAAGAGATAGGAGTAGAATGGAAATTGAATCGTGAAAATTAAATGAAAAATCATGCGGAGTGCGTGTGTGTGGAATATGTGATCGCCAGGGGTCGCGGGACCCCGAAATGACAGAAGCAGGAGATTGTGTGGATTCTTTTTTCCTCTTCCTTCGGCTGGCCGATGAAGAGGGCTCTCCTCGGTTACCCTTGCAAAAATGAAACAAACACCAAATGAATTAGAAGAAAGGTAGTGTAGTATCAATCCCTAGTGATGATAATGAAAGCATAAACAAACACACACCTGGTTGGTGTTGTTTTAAACCCCTTTTAGTGCAAAGGGTAGAGTGATGCTATGATGAATGAGAAAACATGCAATGGTGCATGAAATGAAAGAGTTTTATTGAGTAGAGAGAAACTATAAGAACGAAGATAGAAGATGATGCATGTAACTAAAGAGTAGAGGAAAGTAAAGGGGAAGAAAGGCTTATTGGGATGTCGATGGTGGGGATTTGGCAGAGCTTCGACAGCGTGAGGACGGTGCAGAAGTGCGTAGGATGAGGGAACCTTCCCTTTGCGAGCACCGAGCACCCGGAAGTCCGACAGAACCTCCCCTGAAGTTGCCTCGAGCCTGGAACCGGATCTGACAGAATCTCCCCCTCCTCTTTTGGATCTGAAGCTCTTTGATTTCGGGGGAGGGTGTCCTCTATTTATAGGTAAAATTTTGAAGGACGCATCTGGGTCATGCAACACGTTCATATGAACGCGTCTCTGTAATAGACACGTCCATTAATAAAAAAATTAATTTCACTGCGGCTGAAGCGTCCTGAACCCCGGACGCATCCTTTAAAGGCATCTTGGACTGGAGACGCGCCCACTTCTGTCTACGACGCCGGCGCCGTAAGCCACCGAAGGCGGTGAAAGCGAGAGGTTTCGACGCCTAACCTTGATTTATGAAGTTGCATCTAGATAGCCAAACGTCTCTCATTTTGGATTTATTTGTTCCGTCAAACCAAGCGGCGCAATAGGCGTCACCCGCGTGTGACACGGGGGGGCTTATGAAAAAAAGAAGAAGGAACTATCGTTATTCATCACCATGAGCTGTCACCATCGACGCCTCTTTTTCTTATGATCTTGTCCCTATGTTGGGACAAACATATCTCAATGCTAAATTAAATATGTAGTGTTGACCTGATGCCATTTGAGACTGTCAACTCTACCCATATTTCAACTCTGGATTTGACCATCAAGTCATTTTGGACCGTCAGTTCTACTAAATTTCTATTGTAGTGTTGGCATTCATGTCCGTTTGGGCCGCCAACCCTACTGAAATTTCGATTTTTGGTTTTGACCTACAAGTACTTTTTTTTGGACCGTCAACTCCACCGAATTTTAACTTTTGGGTATTGACCCACAAGTACTTATTGGACCGTCAATTCCAAAAGATCTCAAGTTTTTGGTGTTGATTCACATATGTCCTTTTGGGACTGTCAACGCAAAAGACCACCCCAAATTCTCAAATTTTCAAATGATGAAGAAGCCGACCCTATCACCTCCGAGGTCAACACAATTGAAGAAGATGGTCCGACCGAGAAAGAGGAATAAGATTAGCGTGAGCTGATTATTAAAATAAAGAAT
Organism: Amorphophallus titanum; assembly: GCA_024336825.1. NCBI lineage: Eukaryota > Viridiplantae > Streptophyta > Magnoliopsida > Alismatales > Araceae > Amorphophallus > Amorphophallus titanum. The sequence goes on along the minus strand of JANBPO010006859.1, from coordinate 6,851,147 downwards.
GGTTGCCTCCCTTCAGATCGGGCTCAAAGGGTTCAGCCGCTGTGAACGGGCAACATCATATCCATTGTACAGGCTGGTGCATGAAAAGGACAAGCCTGTCCTCTTACTTTGCCCCTCGCCGAAGGAAGCCAAGATGGTCATGCACGAGGTCCACCCAGGACTTTGCGGTGCCCATCAAGTCGGGGACAAAGTGAAGAACAATACAAAGCTTAAGGGTTTCTACTGGCCCACCATGTATGCGGATTGCAACCGATATGCCCGCACATGTCATCAGTGCCAAGCTTTCGACCCAATGCTAAGGAAACCCCCAAGTTCGTTGCACACCATGGCTCCTACATGGCCCTTTACAGAATGGGGAATGGATATCGTGAGACCGTTTCCACCATCCACAAGAGGCTACAAATTCATCCTAATCGCTGCAAATTACTTCTCCAGGTAGGCCGAAGCTATCCCTTTGCGAGAGGTCCCATGAGAGGCAGTTGCCCAATTTGGCAAACATTACATCATATACAGATTCGGCACCCCCTATCGAATCACGCCAGATAATAGCACTCCATTCAAAAACAGGACAATTTATCAGTTGGCAGCAAAATTTCATCTGGCTTCCATGGGAGAAGATTCCTCAATGACAGCCAAGGCCTTAGAAGCATCGGCCTCTTCTTCAATAATCTCTCCCGCTTCCATCTCCGGGAGGCTACTCTGCTCCAGCAGCAATCCTTCGTCCGCAGTCGAGGGTTGAGATGTTGCGACACCCGTCCGGCCACCAACTTCCACAATCACTCCGGGCCCTTCCAGCGATGCCACTGTCGCATAAGTCTGTGGAAGCCGTAAGGCAACGGGCCGCAACACTGGCGAAAAAGTCAGTTGGCCCGTGCCTAAATCTGGAAGAGGTATCTGCACTGTCATAGTTGGCGGTGCCACCTCAGCCTGCATCACATATATATATGTCAACCAGCCGAGTGGGAAATGACAAGAAAGGCTGCAGACGGGTGAGGGAATACTCCATACCTCGACCGACACTATATTCAGGCCTCCAATAGTGGCCTCTGACGATGACGACCCTCCTCCTGCAATCGGGTATGATGGCCCTTGCTCAAATCCTGGCAGCCTTGGAGGGCTGAATGTCAAGAAGTCACTCTCGTAAGCCGAAGAAGCCCCAGCATCCTCGGTCTCTGTGTCAGCCAGTGGGAGATCCGCTTCACTGGAGTCGCCACCATAGTCAACTTGCTTGGAGGAGGAAGACTCTTCGGCCTGCTCTCAAATTTCAAGTATGTGGGCAGGCGCCTTACTGAAAGGGATAGCTATTTAAGCAAGAGTCTCTTGCACGATTTCTGTCTCAAGAGCATCAGCCTGAGGAGTATCTTGGGACTCTTCCCTTGAAACCACCTGCTCCCCAGTAGCAGCTCCTCCCATGGCTTCAACTGCAGGGAGCGTCGTGGGTTGAATATTAACTGGAAACAAAAGCAATGAACAGTCAAGACATGACTGAAGACATGGTGGGCCACAGAGCTCTATAGACAAACTACAAGTTACCTTTCATCTCCTGATGGGGTGTTGGTGAAGGTCAATCTATTTCAATGAAAGCTGGAGGGACTTCCTTCTCTCTCTCTCGAGCCACGGCACCCGTCACCGCCTCTAGCCCAACAACAGCGAAAATAGTGCTAGCAGCTGCAAAAAGGATGATCAGCCAAAGTAGCAGAAATAAACAAACAAGTCGTGGAAGAATGAGGAGAGTTACCTTCATCTTCAGGCCCTTGTGTCCAAGCGGCCTCCAGCTCGAGGACCCCGGCCCGTTCCCCTGAGGTGAGCATGCATCAGCGGTCAGTCTTTCCCTCTGAGCCCGCTGGAAGCTGCTACTTATTATTGTATTTTAGTAGGAAGTGCCGGAAGCTAATAACAAAGAGGAGCATCGTCTGTTTAATGAAGAGGTTCCGTAGGGTAGTGAGAACACGCAGAGACAGACGTGATCCAGACAGAAGCGCACGCGAGCCAACTGGATTAACATTTGGTTAGGTAATGGGGCGTAGCGAGGGAGTGCGCGACCATTGCTGGAGGAGCAGTCTACTCAAGCACCACCATGAAAGGAATAAAATTATTGTCAAATACGACACTCGTAAGTTAACGGCGCTCATATTATTATTATCATCATCCAGACATCAACTGGCTACTTAGCCCCGTTGACCAGGTTTTTCTGCACTGCACCGGCGAACGCACACATCTTGTTGGGGGACAAAGTATCGTGAGCATGGAACAGGGACGAACGATCGATGCTCTTTCTTGTTCTATATATATATATATATATCTCTCTCTCTCCCCCCGGCCCCTCCGTTGCTCGCTGAATGGCTAGCGAACAAGTATGATAGAGGCAACTGAAAGTATAAAATAGATCAGTTTCCACGAACCCCCGCAACACGTCAAGTCGAATAGGAAATTCCTCCTATATATGTGACAGTCGCCAGTGTTGTCACTGGGAGCAGCTTTCTATACCGGCCTGTCATATATACATCCAAGACGAGCCGCATGCAGGTCCACAGGCAAATCCCATCCTCCATCTTCAATCCTATATGCAAACTTCATCTCCAACACAGTTCATACACCACTCAACTCTACCCTGCTGCTCGGATGGGTCATCTGATCAGCCGTCACCAGAACAGGATGTACCAACAGTACCACTCTTTTCAGTCTAGGGCAAACAAAATCGCCTGGCACAGGATCACGTCTGTCTCCTTCCTCGTCCTTCCTGTTCGGTGACTGAGTCCGCGGGTTGGGCAGGGCACGGGCGGGCGTGTGAGACTGAGAGGAGGGTACCCCTCAAGCAGCCATGGTCTAAAGTAAGGCTGTCAATGCCCAGGGCTAGTCCAATAGGCTTGAGAGTATGGCCTGATTTTGGATCGAATCGTAATATTTTTTTTGACCTGTGAATTTTTAGTCAGATCTAAAAATTTGACGGCATGAAAAGCAAACCCTGATCTCACAGTCGGGGGACTACCGAACTAACGAAAAACCTTGCTACTCTACTAGAAGAAACACCATGACACCTCTATAGTGGAGCCCCATTCTCACAGATGAAGGCCCAACCCAAGACCACGCCATTCGGGATACGGTCACGACCTCACCGTCGTGAACCCTACACTTTCTATGGGGAAAACCTCGATAACCCTACAAGAAACCCTAGACCACTATGTCGGGAAAGCACACAGAAGCTACCCGAAAAGTCACGTCTCACAGATGAAAAAATTAAACCTCGAGTCACGAGAGTTACGTGTCACGTGACGGGAGTACCTACCCACTAGAAGTAAGGCTGAATGCATCCACTGACGACTTAGTCTGCGTCCCGGGTGTCTCCATACTCATCCCAAGCGAAAACTGGGACACCGTATAAGTAACCAAAGAACACAGGACAAGGGCCTAGTCGGGGTCATGCTCATCAACACGCATTGCCTAAAACTGTCTCTCTCGGGTGTAGCTCTCCACCCACTCCTTGGTAGGTCGGCACACGCATGCCCAGGCAAGCTATGACTAGTGGGGGGGGGTCACTGAATGTGGACACTCTCCGTAGAGAGGAAACACCGAAGTATCGGGTGGCTCGGTGCCACTAGACTCTAGACGGCTAGCTAGACCTACAAATCTAACAGTCCTTGAGTCATGTGACTCAGGTCAAGACCGTCGTATAATAACGCCTCATGCTGTCAATCTGCCCTACTCCTAGAGTCAGAAACCACAGTCAAAATAATCCTTAAGGCGGCTCATAACCGTCGAGTTCATTCCCTTTCCAAGGGAAACCAAGAAACCTCCAGTCCGAGGCTAGGTCATAGAACACTTGGTTATTGGCCATACGCATGGCCCACATGGAAACCGCTTTCCGAGGAAGCTAACTTCGTACGAAAACAACCCTCCGCACTTACACCGACACATGGTGACTCGATCTAGCATAACAAGAAGGCCTCAAACACACAGGGTCACCCGAACCCTCAAAACAACACATGCATGCTAATTGAGGTAACATGATACCTCCGGACACCCAAAAACAATCTCGATCCCCACGGGGTGTCCAGGACATCCACGGGACTAAAGATCCACCAAAGGGTCTCAACCGGGTCAACCGGAGGTCAAGACGAGCATACTTTATCTCCCTCAGAAAAATGTCAGAAAATAGCCAAAAAATTCGTAAAAATCGACAGAACTGACAGAATCGAGTCCGGGTCTAAACCACTATGGATCCATTACGGCACAGGCGTTACAGGGGCCTACTCCCAAGACGCCTTCCTCCAGCCCTCCAAGGTCAATAGGAGACCTACCTAAGTCAACAGCAGGATTTGGAGGCCCATAGCATGCATATACGGCCCACGCACGTGTGTCGGAAATTTCCTCGAACACCTTGCGGACGCGTATCTCCCAGGCATTCTACAGCAAACTGTGGGCCAACCCGCGGCTCCAACACACCAGCTGGGTTCTACAACAACCCTCCAGCAAGTCGGGGCCACTCCCGACCCTCAGATACGTGGCGATAGGCCGCGAACTTTTAGCTCCCGGGGCAACCCGAGGCTACCCTGTCAACCCGCCTTACAACGTGGCATATACCACCAAGGCAAAGTCCACACGCCCAAAGTGCCTTCTCCAGACTTATGCAAGCTCCTACCCTCGATCTGAGGCCAATTTTAAGGCCCCTCGGTCAATTACTCGGCCCGTTCGACAACTCGGGGTGTGTCGGGAATTTAACTGAACACCTTGTGAGCGGCAACTACGATGCGACAACAACAAGCACCCACGGGCCAATCCCAGTATCCCGGAACACTAAGTCCTTCAAAGGACAACCCTAAACAACGTCGAGAAGCTGCTAGGGCCAACCCTGTGGCCGCGGCTCGCCCCCAGGGTGAGTTTGCCCCAGGCCGCGGCTGCGCCCCAGGGAGGGCGAACTCTATGGGGGTCGCACCCCTCCTCCCAGTCCCAAGGCCCCACGACCGTGTTCCAGTCCCAGTTCCCCCCAGTCTCGTCCAAGATTGATTGGCATACCCGCGCATGGAAGGATTCGAGGAGAAGAAGCCCCGGGATCACGCGTAGTCACGCAAGTCAATCTTCTCGATCTACGTGCGCAAGCGGCCAGCCAACCAGTCAAACCTTCATATCCTTTGTCTTCTTACAGTCAAGTTGAGTCAATGTGGGCCCTAAGAAGTCAAAAAATGGGATTTTATAGAGAGTGCGGACCCCTCTCTCTCCAGCCCACCTAAACCCATCTAGAAACAAAAAAAAATCAAAAAAATCCATCCGGCCCTCTAGTCCGCATAAACCCCCCCCGGCCTGAACACTCACTCTGTAGGGAAAGAAAATCTTCATGAATTACGGGAATGAGTCAGTCAAGAATAAAGGAAGAAAAGAAAGACCTTAAAGGGGTGAAGAGGAGTGGGCCCTCCAAGCCCTTTTGCCAGTGCGGGCTGTCACCTCCGTTGCCAGCACGCTCCACCTCATCCTTCGTCGGCACGCCTTCCAGTTTACCCTTCACCGATACACCTCCTTCGCCGGCACACTCTACCCTACCGTTCACCAGCACGCTCATGTTCTTTCCCGGTGCACCCATCCCCGTGCAATTCCAACCCCGTGCGCATGGACTCTGTCCCCCTACATACATAAGCCTTGCCTCCCTTGCTTGCACACTTGCACGGACTTTGTTCTTCAACCCCGTGCAGACTATGCGTGGACTTTGTTCTTCTACCTCGTGTAGACTATGCACAGACTTTGTTCTTCAACCCCGTGCAGACTATGCACGAACCTTGTTCTTCAACCCCGTGCAGACTATGCACGGACTTCGTTCTTCAACCCCGTGCAGACTATGCACAGACTTTGTTCTTCAACCCCGTGCATATGCACGGACTTTGTTCTTCAACCCCGTGTAGACTATGCGCAGACTTTATTCTTCAACCCCGTGCATATGCACGGACTTTGTTCTTCAACCCCATGCAGACTATGCACAGACTTTGTTCTTCAACCCTGTGCAGACTATGCACGGACTTTGTTCTTCAACCTTCTGCATATGCATGGACTTGTCCTAGACGTGCATGGACTTGGTTCCTTTGTCAAAAACATGCATGGACTTCATCATAAACCTTGAGCATATGCACGGACTTACCTAAATGTGCATGGACTTCATCCAGCCCAGTTGAAACCCATACAAGGTTTGCCCTTCACCGCTACACTCCCTAGACCCTTACCGATGCACCCTCTTGTGCCTTCGCCGGCACGCCTAGTCCCCCTGCCCTCTCCGGCACACTTCACCTGTTCCTTCACCGGTACAATAGTTCTGCCCCCCCACCAGTGCACCTTTTAGTGCTTTCGCCGGCACGCCTAACCCCAGCCTTTGCCGGTGCACTCCCCTCTCTTCGCCGGCACACCCCCCTTTGGCCCCAGCGGCCCACTCTTCCTTCCAGAATAAAACCCAAAAGGGTGTATAATGATAATGGCAATGCTACCAATGAGGAGGAGATCTCAACGAGCTCGGGGCGACGACAGAGTGACCGTAAGGCCGAGAAAGGAAGCTCGCATGGTGGCCATTGTTCCTCCAGCTTGCGAGGGGTTTTGGTGCAAGGAACGCGTCCAAATGGTGTGGTTTCACGATTTTAAGTAGGGGGATGGAATTCTACCTCGCTCTTTTGTGATTTCCTATCATTTTGAGTTGCTAAAAGCATGCTAAATTAGTTCTTTTGCTCAAAAATTGCATGTGGGTTGTGGTCCTTTAAAAATCTAATGTTTAATCATGCTTATAGCCCCATTCGTTGTGTTTTTGGAGCTTAATTGTATGGAAATGGTATATGATGGTAGGTAACAAGTGATGGTAGGTAACAAGTTTTTCATGTGTAATTCCCTCGATTTGATCGAGTGGGAAGGGGTTCTAAACCAATTAGCCATGTCCCAGGTCAGACGGACAAGTTACGGTCTTCATCAAACCGCTACCTGGTCTCTAGAAGGGGTGGCGGTATCCCTACAAACCGCCACTCTTGAGGCTCTAGCGATTAGCAGGTAGCGGTCATGGGGTGACCGCCACTTGCAGGTGGTGATCTAGTCCAGACCGCCACCTGATGCTAGGGAGGTTTTCAGTCGTGCTTCGATTGGCCGTGTGTTTGGGGTCATACCAGTGGCATTTTCACACACTATAATGATTTGTGTCATGCGTTTATGTTCCATTTGAGTTGTTTCTCCTTCCTATGTGACTAACCCACTAGTCGTTGCCTGACAACCCTTAGTGTCGGCTCACCTGGGGGAGGTGGCGGGGCAGTCCTAGTGTACGATTTTTAGGCTAGTTTTCATGGGCCTCCTTGCCTTGCAGTTATCGTCCGACTAGGGGGGAACTAGCTAGAGGCCTAGCTCAAGACATTGAGTATGTGTCTACACACGTGGTCAGGGGTCTTAGACGCGTGCGTACGAGTGTGACCCTGACTAGTCCTTAACTTTGTTTACTATTATAGTGTCTCAGTTACAGCATTTGAGGTGAGTAGGAGACACGCGAGACACAATATAAGTCGTTAGTGGACTCGTCTGGTCTTGCTTCTAATGGATTACTTCTCCTGTCACTTGGATTGTAGAAATTTAACTCTAATGGTGATTGAAATATTCCCGTGATTAATTATGTGGTTTGATTTATATTTGATTCATTCAAAGGGGATGAATGGTCTGGAATGGACCATTCAAAGGGGATGAACGGTTGGGAGCCAACCGCCCAAGGGAACAAACCCCTACATGCTAAAACAGATGGGCGGTTAAGGCTGGGCCACCCAAAGGCATGAGCGGTTAAGGACTAGCCGCTCAAGCCAATCGATCTACTACAGTGTTGGTCAGAACAGTTTTGACCAAACCGCCTATCTGAACTAACACAAAACTATTGACCAAAGGTCAATTGGGATAAGCGGGCAGAACCTGGCCGCTCAACCCAACGGGAAGGATGAACGGCTAATGACCAGCCGCTCACGGAGGATGGGCGGACCACTACTGGCCGCTCATGCCTCAGAGCGGTCTATCAACTGACCACTCAACCCAAACTCGAGACACGTTAAACGGTTTGAAACCAGCCACCCATGCACCTTGAGCGGTTGCCATTGAACCACGAAGGTGTTACGACGAGCAAACCATGGGGTTCGTCCGATCGTGGCCTTTCCACGCCCCGTTCGTGCAGAAACGAAGGGGATATAGCCACAATCACCCTGGCAATCACATAGACTCTGACCAGAGTCAAGATGACGCATGAATCGCAAGAAACGGGTAATTCTAACGAAATCACCCAAATGGGGTTAACGAGGTTCCCGGTCTCCTACCGGCCCCGATAGAGCACCATTCAACACGAAATCAGTGACTATGGAATGCTAACGTTCTAGGGAGTCCATTGACACTAACTGATCGCAGAACCGTCGCCATTTTTCAGCGAAGCCTACGAACTCTGAAAAATTACAACGAGTCCAAACTCGCTCGTTCTACCACCGAACGACATGAAACTGCAGGAATGGTAGGTGATCCGTCTCCCTACCTCCACCGAAGAAACTATACACCAAAATGACTAATCCACGCCAAAAATCGCCCGGAACACGAACGACGTCTTCTCAGAATCCACCGAGGGATCGTGCCACGCCATGCTCAAACCGACGGTCCATCCCGCGAACCGATCTCCCCAGTGCGTCCCCGCCTCAGCTAGCTCCGCAATGGTGCGTGCCCCGTGCCGAATAGACCAGAGACGAGAGAGAACAGAGAGAGAGAAAGGGGGGTTGAGAATGAGGGAGGAGAGAGGGTGAGGTGGTTTAAATAGAAGAAAAATTCAAAATTTTCTTAATTTTGATGAGTTTTATTAACGCTATCTCCATGGGCACAGTTACTTGTCTCAGATTGACGCTCGTGGATCACCCTGCCCCATATCGAGTATCCTGAGTGGACTCTACTTCCATCCTGGTCAGGCTGCGATGTTTGGTGCCTTTGTAGTTCCAGGCCTACCACGATGAGATCTGGTGCGATGTGCTACCTATGGAGGTGGGTAGCATCATTCTAGGTAGGCCCTAGATCTTCAATCGGGATGCCACCCTCCATGGCCAGTCAAACACCTACACCTTAGACCATAGCGGCCATAGGATCACGCTCCACCCTGCCCAGCCGAGGGACCCTACTATTCGAGGACTAGTTGGCCACAATGCCACAACCACACTTAGTCATGGGAAGGCCGATCCTCCTACCCCACCCTTATAGCAGCTACTACCTCCTCTGCTGCTCCCACTATAGGCGACCCTCCCACCATGAGAATGATGATGATTAGCTCCCGAGAGCTGGAGCAAGAGTTTGCCAGTGGTAGCCCTATCTTTGCTGTTGTTGTTTGTGGGGTGAGCGATGTAGCTCCAGAATGTGAGAATGAGCACCCCCCCCCCCCGAGTTGGCTGCAATTCTACGCTAGTTTTCATATGTCTTCCCAGAGGACCTCCCTGGAGGCCTTCTGCCTATGCGCGATATCCAACATGAGATTGACCTTGTCCCGGGCTCATCTTTGCCCAACCTTCCACACTACTGGATGAGTCCCGCGGACCATGTCGAGCTTTAGAGGTAGGTCGAGGAGTTGATGAGTCGGGGATCTCTCAGGGACAACAAGAGCCGTTGCACTATTCCCACATTATTAGCCCCAAAGAAGGATGACACATGGAGAATGTGTGTTGATAGCTGTGCGATCAACAAGATCATGATGAAGTATCATTTTCCCATTCCTTGACTGGATGACTTGCTAGACATGATGTCGGGAGCCACTACTTTTTCAAAGATAGATCTTCGTAGTGGCTATCACCAGGTGTGGATCAAGCCTGGGGATGAGTGGAAGATAACATTCAAGACCAAGGATGGTCTGTATGAGTGGTTGGTTATGCCCTTTGGGCTTTCGAATGCCCCTAGCACCTTCATGCGGTTGATGACCCAGGTTTTATGCCCTATGATAGGGGTCTTCTTAGTCGTCTACTTTGATGACATTCTTATCTATAGCTGCATCACCCAGATGTGGGCCCCTCCAGTCTGCAACACCAGGAGGTGGCCCCTCTGGGTCGGCAATTCTCGGAAGTGCCACCTCTGGGTTTGCAAAACCCGGAGGAGGGCCTCCCGGGTTTGTAGGCCAGCCTGCCAAAACAGAGAAAAAGGAGAGGGGGCCGCCCCCCCTGGTCTCCAAGTTTAAAAAAAGTATAAAAATCCTCCCGGGGCTGTCCTTTTCCAGCACACTTCTTTGGAATTTTTCTGCTCACTTGGAGGCGGTGGCACATGGCTTTTGTTTGGCTTTTCTTGGCTTCCTTGGACCCCGTCCTGCTATCTTAGCCGTCAGCAGTGGAGAAATAACTCCGTGACACATTGACAAAAGGTTCTCAGATGCCGGGACCGCCATCATTTGTGTTTTTGCCACGTTGGTACATGACTTTAAGACTGCTTGACAGGTGTTTGATGAAATGACTGCACACAATCTTTTGTATGAAAAATTTGCCCGACAGGATGCCAAGGGCGCTTGAATTTAATCCTCCTATAACGGCTGCAATTTTAAATCGCTTTATGCCGTCATTCAGCGGAGTTAATTTAGTTAACTTCTGAAATTACTCAGAATAATATGTTGATAACTGTGGGGTTCAACACAGTCATTCAATTAAACTATGTCTCAAAAGTCCTAGTGGTCTAAACATTAATGGAAATAAGCAAATGTGGCCTAAAATTGAAATTTTATTCTCAAAATACTTACCAAATAATCAAAGGCCTTCTTCCTTCTATTGTCTTGGATACTGTAAATATGCCAAAATGCACATCTAGGGACTACCAAGGGAAAATCATCCTTATAATTACGAGAGTATGTAAGTGACAACAACAAAGCCACTTCAATTGGGCGATGAAAGCCACATAAACCCTCAAATTGGAGTCAAGTATGAATCCAAGCATTTTATGCTTCCGATAATCAATTTTGATGTTCATTAACATGTCCATAAACAGATCATAAGACTACAAAACTCTATCAACTCATGCTTGCTTAATATAGATATTGTCACCAATAACAAAATAGAACTTGGGTTAACCAGATAAAAGCTTCTAATTGCTAATATTCAAAAAGGATGCAAAAATATAAAGTAGATAAATAATCCCATAGACTTAAAGAGGAGCATCAGAATAGTACAGCTGTTAAGTGTTCTAGTAAACAATAAAGAAAGAAATACTCACGACACTGTGAAAGTTCATATAAAATTAGGAAGAGTTAATTAAGAGACATATCGAGAGAACATGAAGTTAAAAGTAGAAGTGGAAGGATTTCCATAGTGTAGGGACACCACAAAAGAAAAGACCCCGGTTGAAGACAAGACCAGACACTTAGTTCGAGCCCACACCAAGCTGGGAGATCAAATGTAATATGTAGATACATTAAGAAAAAATACCCCGGAGCATCCTATACTTTCACAGTGCCATAGGTGAGTAGGAATCGATAGTTGCGGCTAGGCCCGGCAATTGTTGCGGCTAGAAGAATAAGATGGAGGAAGAGTGGGGGTGCTGGTGTAGGGGCGACGACGAGCAATGAGGTGGTGTAGCAGCAAATCCAAGGTGATAGGCCAGCGGGAAACATCACCCCGCGCCGGTTGCAGCTCCTGTGGTGCTCCTGCGGAGGTGGGTGAAGAAGGTCCAGCAACTCCTGCGATGCTGCTGAGGAATGGTGCCGGGGGAGAACAGGCCAGGGGGTGATGAGGCAGAGGAGGCCGTATGCAGTCCGCACCGGCTTTGAGGAGGTGGAGATCGAGGTTGATGAGGAATGAAAGATCTGCGCGTGGTGGAAAGGGGGATAGAGAAGTGCCGAGAGAGGAGGTGGAATAGGGTGAGGATCGCGATCAATCGCCACGTTCTGCAGGGTACGGGTGGTTACGTTCGCGTATGGGAGGAAGCAGCGGCGGAATATTTTTAGGGTAGTTTAAATAAACATTTGTTTTCTTTTTATAATAATTAGAGGTAATTATCAAATACCCCTATACATGATTTTACATGAATAAGATGTTTAAAACATTTTAAGAGTAGTTTTAAATATAAAATGTGTCTAATTATGATTATATTAGGTAGTTTTAATAAATGTCTCTACATAAATTGCCCTTATATCTCTATTTTTTTGTAGTGTGTTCACATGTTTTCATGCCCCTTGGCCTCTATATTCTGTCCCTAGGAGCAATCAGATTATTTTCGTGGCCAAAAAACCCATGAACTCCATCCTTCCTGGCCCCTTCCAGTGCATAAGACCCCTCATACGACGGCCAGGCACTGCAGCTACAGTGTTAGCCGCCGGCTTCCCCTCATATGGCACTGTAGCCACACTACCTTAGCCGCCAGCTCCCTCTCTCAAGACCACCCACTACAGTCGTCGAGTGGCACCCGTCGAGCTGCCAGATCAAGCGCCAGCCGCAGCCTCAGTTCCCTTAGCCGCCGAGTAAGACCCCTCCCATCCTTGGATGCCGCATCCAGATAGCCAGCAGCCCAGCCACCAGATCAAGAACCAAACCCTTCAACCCTGGCCGTCATGTGGCCCTCTCTTATTGTAGCCAACTGCTATATGTCCCCTTCTCTTGGCTCCCTTGTGCTACCCATGGTCTCCTAATAATCTGAGGTAGAGCCGAGCATGGTACCCAGACCCATATCAATGGGATTTATGTCCCCACTGTACAAATGCTTCTCTGAATTACCCTATCAGGCTAGAGAGATCCACCACTTGCTATGGTGTATTCTTCTTTGACCATGCATGTAGGTAAAGGAATAAAATGCGTTAGTGATGGGTGACACCCACGGTTGGCTCCTAGGCCTTGGTATGCCTACATCATAAGGACTTTGTCTCAGCACTCTGTGGAAGGATATCCTATATGTATCCTGACATATCCCTAGATGTAGGGCGATGCTGTCAGAATTAAAAGGAAGGTGATGTTATATCGTGTTTTCCTCTTTATACTTTGATCATTCCATTAAGCCATGGAGTTTCATATGATATCGTAACATGAGGTCCGGCGACATTAATGGAGAAATGGAACTTTAATCGCCCTCATGGCGGATAGTGGCCCCAACTTCCTATGCCTCACGAGCTGTGGTCATGCTCACTCCCTTGGGAGCCATTAAGCATACCTTGCAACGCTAATGGGCCAAGAATAATTGGTAGGACTTACTCGGGCTATCATCTTTGATAGGTCCGTCTGTTTCAAAACCTGTCTCGGCACTCCATGGATGGGTATCTTATACCTCTTCCCCAAAATATTCCAGGGCAAGGGGAGATGCTGCCGAAATCCCGCTGGAATTTCATGATTTAACCGCGTATTCTATTCCTTAGGTTTTTTGCTCAGTTTTCACCCCTTGTTGTGTTAGTGACCTTATAATTACTCATGCTGAATTATGAGAGGTCATGAACCAGCCGCTCAAGGTATGTGCGGTCCACTATGGGCCGCTCAACCCATCATGTGCGGTTGGTACCAAGCCGCACAAGGCAGGTGCGGTCCAACCTTGGCTGCACGACCTGCCAGACTCCGAGAGATGTGCGGCCATGCCCAAGCCGCACAAGGGTATGTGCGGTCAGTCCCTAATCGCACACCCCACGACACTGTGTAACGGTCACAAGCAATGGTCAGAAACTCACAGGATGGGTGGTCCATCCTGGGCTGTTCAAGGGTTGTGCAGTCCCTGACAGGTCGCACTAGCCACTGCGCGCCGAGCCCAAAAGGCATCGGATATGTGCGGTCAACCCATGGCCGCACAAGGGGTTAAGCGGCCAGCCCCTGGCCGCACATCCCAAAACACTATATAACAGTCAATTCAATGGTCAAAAAGCATGAGATGGGCGGTCAGCACAGGGCCGCCCAAAGAGATGTGCGGTCTCGCGATAGACTGCACAACCCCCACTGCGCGCCGAGCCTCACTCGAAGTGCGCCGAGCCGTTGTGCGGCCACAACAGGGCCGCACAATACAATTTAGGTCTCTGGTTCGACCGCACTATGCCGCGGGCGCGGAGACGGTGAACTCCACCGAAGTCGCCCGTTCCGGCCCCAAACATGCCCCGTGGAGGGGAAAACGATGAGGATCGAACCCCCAAGCCCCCTAGCATGATTCTACACCCCCAAAACACGATTTAGCGGCTTAAAATGATAGATCAGGCGATCACTCCCCGTGGCATGTTCACCCTTCCCGATGTGAAATAAGCCCCACTCGATCTCGCCTCGGCCTACAAATCACTGGAATGGAATGGCAATGAGCTAGGGATCGTCACCCTACCTCCGGTTCGTGATGAGATGCCGATCTGAGCTCGATCCCGCGAAGAATGCCGCCGATGATTTCGCCTCCCCACGCTTCCCACGCTCGCCGCACGTCCGTACGATCGCCTCGCCGTCACCCACGTCACCGCACCGTCGCCTCACCGCCATCTGCAGTCGGTACGGAGCCTCCACCGCGTCGAATGGGTGAGAGAGAGGGAGAGAAACGCACGGGAGAGAGAGGAAGAAGAAATGAAAACTGAAAAGGAAAATGGCCTATTTATAGAAAATCTTAAAATTCACAAAAATATCGAAAAATAGAAAATTACGTGGATCAGTATTCGTGGCGTGTTAATTGCGATTCTGATGAGTTGCAGTGCCGCCGTACGTGTGCTGAGATGCGATTGCCAAAGTCTTTTCTGATGCCTATGTGCGTAAAAGTGCGCAGTGGAAGCGTGTGGGTTGGCTACCCACTGGTCGAGAATCGTTGTGGCGAGATTCTCGCTGGTCGAGAGGTTTTGCTTCTTCTTGATGTAACTTCATCTTGGCTTCCTGTGCCTTGATGACGTCTGTTGTCGCGCTATTGCTGATAATTTTCTAGTGTTAGCATTGGCATTTGCGAGTGTTGGGAAATTTGTCAGCTTGCTTGCTGATCGAGTACCCTTTACTCTGCATTTCTTCTCATGGGTGTTGTGCTCTCTAAGCATCGCTATGGTCATTGAGAAGCATTCCCTGAGATTGTCGTTTGTATCACTTTTTCGTGTCGTGGGTCTTCCTTGATGAGTAGTCTGACGCATGACTCGTTCCTCGTAGCCAGGTGATCAGCTGCTGTTATGCCTTGATGTGACCCTACTTGCAGATGTGTTCTGTGGTTCTGAATATTGCTTAGAGCTAGGATCCTGCAGGTGCTGTCATGCTGTTTCTGTATGGTTTTGTGTCTTTGTCGTGGACCATTGTCTTGTCAGTTAGCATTACTATACTCTCCTTTCCTGGTGAGATTAGCTTGCGACTCGGTCAGATGTGTTATCCGGCAGAGGATTGACTCGATTTTGCTCATGGTCCAGTGCTGTCGTTCTTTCTGCGTATCTGTCACTGGTGTCCTGTGTGCCAGGTGTTCCCTGTCGCCTTTGGCACCGAAACCGATGATGTTATCAGGCTGTCAGCTGAGAGGACTATGTTTCCTTGTGTAAGCTGATGCTTTGCGTGCCTATTGTCTCTGTCATTCCATTTCCTTGATGTTTGGTGTTTTGGCAGTCGTGTCTCTTTTCCTGTGAGATGTAAGCGATGTTGTCTTGTTTCAGAGGTGTCAGACTTATGTTCACTTGTGTTGTGCTCACTCCTGAGTGTGTCCTCGTGATAGTAATCTGACATTGTGCCTCTGAACTCTGTCTTTTGTGCTTTGTGTTAGTAGTTGTTGGGTTGTTCTTCCATACCTTACCCTCGCTTGTCCTTAAATTTTGAGAATGAAATTTCTTAAATGAGGGGAGGAATGTAACACCCTGGAAGAGAGAGAGAGAGAGAGACCCGTCCCGTGACTCAATCCGAGTATAAGCACGGAAGAGCCGACTATCTGACTCATTGCCAGTTCCTCAACTACGCACGGTCCCACGCATCCCTCGCTAGGGACGCCCACGAGCTAGAGTCCCAGGTCGCGTGTCCATCCCACATCAGGCTCATGGAGCGGTTTTACCTCCTTGAGATAGGCCACGTCGCTAGAGGAGAGAATGCTCAAGCTGACGCCTTAGCGAAGCTGGCAATCTCGCTAGTAGTCCCGCCTGATCGGTCACTCGACATTCGAGTGATCAACCTACGCCAGGTGCCTAGCATGGTAGAAGAAGGACTGGAAGAAGAAGAGGAATGGGAGGTCACCATAGTAGAAGCTGTCAGTCTGCCCGACTGGAGAGATCCTCTTATGCAATGGTTCAAGTGCCGACAACTGCCCAAGCAAAGGGAAGAGAAGATCATACTGATCAGAACAAAGGACTCCTATGAGCTGCGAAATGGAATACTATTTCGAATTGTGGCCGATGCCAAGCAAAAGCTACTCCTCCGATGCCTGTCTATTGAAGAGGCCTGGAGAGTTATGAAGGAGGTTCACGCCGGAGTAGCCGGTGGCAACAAGCGGGGCCGAAAATGAAAATTGAAATAAAGAAGCTTGGCTATTATTAGCCGACGATGTTTGACGACTGCTGCAAGTATGCTAAGTTGTGTCAGAGGTGTAAGGAGAATGCCACGATACCCAGGAGGCCACCCGTGCCGCTGCACCCTACGGTGCCCAGCTGGCCTTTCGCCCAATGGGGAACAGACGTCGTGGGTCCATTGCCTACCTCATCCACAGGCTGCAAGTGCATCTTGGCAGTGACTAATTATTTCTCCCGCTGGGTAGAAGCTGTCGCCCTAAGGGAGGTCACCGGGGAGATCGTCACCAGATTTATCAACCGCAATATCATATTCTGGTTCGGCACCCCCGACCGAATCATCTAAGACAATGGAAGCCACTTTCGCAACCAGAAGGTCTACCGGCTGGTAGAGAAATACAAGATTGACTAAAGGACGTCAACTCCCTACAATCCACAGGCCAATGGTCTGGCTGAAACTTTCAACAAAACTCTTTGCACTCTCCTGGCCAAGATTGTTAGCTCCAACAAGAAGGACTGGGAGGAAAAGATGTACGAGGCGGACCTCGTGAATGTCCCAGACACCGTGAGACCTGTGTTTGTGTTTTGGGGGTGTCCGAAGATACTACGTTATCTCAGTTAGCGTGCTCATGAGTCTTGGGATCCGAGTGACCCCGTGTGTGTGTTCCGAGTCCCAAAGGGGGCCGTGTGTATGGCCTTGGACTGTGAGTCCAGTTGACCAACCTAGGGCTGGAGATTTCTTGAGTTCCCTTTTCAAGGGAAAGGTCTCGACAGTCATGAACTGCCTTGTGAGTCATCACATCGTGATTTTGGACCTAAGAATTAGGCCAGATTGACGGCGTTGTGCCATCACGTGTGACGGTCTTGACCCGAATTTTGTGACTCAAGGGCCATTGGGTTATTAGGTCTAGTGGGATGTCTAGAGTCTAGTGGCCTCGGGTCACCTGTTACTTCGCGTTGCTCGCGATGGGTGCGTGCGTGATTTTCTGTGTTTACGTTGGTGACCCTCCACTAGACGTAGCATTCTTATGGCACGCGCGTGCTGACCCACCTGGGAGTGGTGGAGCGACGTACCCGAGATAGACGGTGAGTAGGCTGGTTACCGTGTAGGGCCCCCACGTACAGTCGAGTCCGGACTTAGGTGGAATTACCAGCTAGAGGACAGGCCTAGGGCGTATGGTCTGAGTGTGCACACGAGACTGAGGGTGTCGGATCCGCGTTGACGAGCGCGACCTCAGCTAGTCCTTGTTTTGTGGTCCTGATCACTTTAGTGTCTTTGTCTCCACCTGGGGCGTCGTAGCGAGACACGAGGGTGCAGTGTAAGATGTCAGGAGACGGATCCGGCCTGTTCTTCTGGTGGGCGGTACTCCCGTCACGTGACGTGAGTTGTCGTGTTTTGGGTTTCTATTTTCGTCTGCGAGACGGGTTTTGTGTGTTGTTTCGGGAGCATTTTCGTAGCCGAGGTCTAGGATTTTCGGTGAGCGTCATCGAGGGCTTCTTCCTAGACGGCGTGAAATTCACGACAACGAGGTCGTGATTGTGTTTCCAGACTGTGTAGTTTCGGCTTGGGCCCTGCTGTGAAGGTAGGTTTCCCCAACTGAGACGTTGTGACATTTTTCTAGTAGCATGACTAGGGCGGTTCATGTCTGGTTGTCCCCCGACCGTGGGATCGGGATGTGGGGTGCGTGACTTGGTTGTCCCCCAATGAGAGATCAATTTCCTGAATTTGATCGTAATTTAGTTTTGATGGCATGAATAGGTGTGGAATGGCTTGTTTAGCTTGGCAGGTTATTTAGTTTTTTATTTCCACTCGTTTTGAGCCCTCCGGGCAAGGTTTTGGCCCAGGCCAAACCCGACCCACTGTCATGGATGCATTACGGTCACCAAGTGACCGTCCATCCTTGTGCGGTCAACTCTAGACCGCCTATCACCTTTGAGTGGTTCCATATGAACAGCTCAAGCCCATGTGCGGTACACTCCATTCCGTACATCTTCCTTGAACTGTATGGCGGTGAAACTAGAACGGCCCAGCTCCGACTGTCCATGACAGATGAACGGCCTATCGACCGACCGCCCATAGGACTCATCATCCTGACGAGTGGCCGACCCTAGACCGCCCAAGCCTTATGCGGCACGTCCCCAGCCGCCTAACTCTTAGGAATTTTGTAAGATGAGCGGGCACCCTCTAGTCGCTCATCCCTTGAGTGGCCATGCCCTAGCCATTTGTATCCTGTATACCGATTTCAGTATGTTGCATGAGCGGCTGTTATCCGGCCGCGTATCCCAGATGAGCAGCTGAGCCTAGACCGCCCATCCTTTGAGTGGCCCAAGTCCAACTGCCCATCCCTACAGAATCCCAATTTAGCATATTTAATCTAATTATGCATTTAATTGTCGTATTTCACCATGTTTAAAATATTTTATAAACTGTGGCATTATTTTATATCTTGATAGAGTAACTTTCTCTTTCCTTGTGATGGAGCCACTAGTCGTAGCCCGACGACCTTCAGTGTCAGCCCACCGAGGAGAGGTGGCGGGGTAGTCCCGGTTTACTGTTCTTAAGTTAGTTTCAGAGGCTTGGACTGACACTGACGAGTGTTACTCTAAGTAGTTCTTGTTTCTGGTACTGTTAGGCCTCTCACCTGGAGACTTTAGCCGCGTGAGTTGCTTGAGATACAGTATAAGCCGTCGGTGACGCATCTGGTCTCTACTTTCCAGTGGTCTTCTTTTCCTATCACCTAGTTAGCTGAGGTTTATTCTATTCGTAGATTTAGCTCCTGACACTATTATTTAATTAAATCGACATATTTAACTATTTAGATAGGTTTTCCAACTTTACTATAATTGTGTTTTAATTATGCCATTGCTTGTTTATTATTTAAATGCATACTAGCCTAACAACCGTCTCTCTCGGGTATGTCGCACCACCACTCCCGGTGGGCCAGCACATGTGTGTCGTACGAAGGCTATGACTAGTGGGGGCTCACAGAACATGGACACAGAAAATCACGCATGCACCCATCGCGAGTAACACAGAGTAAGAAGTGACTCACGGCCACTAGACTCTGGATAGCCCACTAGACCTATTAAACTCAACGGTCCTTGAGTCACAAGACTCGGGTCAAGACCGTCACACGGGACAGCACTGAGCCGTCAATCTGGCCTAATCCCTAGGTCCAAAATCACGGTGACATGTGAAAAATCCCCAGCCCGAGGCTGGTCAACTGGACTCGCAGTCCAAGGCCATACACACGGCCCGCACAGATACTCAGAGCACATGCATGGGGTTACCCAGACCCCAAAACTCATGAGCACGCTAATCGACACAGCGTGACACCTCCAGACACCCCCAAAACATAAACAAAGGTCTCACGATGTCCGGGACATTCACGAGGTCGAAGGTCAACCACTAGGTCACAACTGGGTCGACCGAAGACCAACACAACACGTAACAACACTGTAACCACGGTTCGAAGCAAACGGGACTGCAAACCACCCAGTGCAGCCCAGACTCTGGCGGTCCAACCTTGGAGTGCCATAGACTCTGGCTATCCTACCTTGGAGCGCCACAGGCTCTGGCAGTCCAATTCTAGTCCGCCACAGGACTCTAGCGGTCCAACCTCGGAGTGCTAAAAGAGAAGGTCACATGGCTCTGACACACCTACCTCAAGCCGCCACAACACTCTAGCGGACCAACCCTGGTGCGCTAGAAGACAGATCACGTCAACACTGGCTCCCCACTCTCAAGCCACCATAACGCTCTAGCGCCCGTACCTACGGCCGCTAAAGGCACAAGACCCCAATGGTCAAAAATCCAACCATCAGAAGTCAATGGTCAACTCACCCCTCTGGCAGTCGAACCATGGAGCATTATACACTCTGGTGGTTTATCGTGTGGCCGCCAGGCTGACAGACGCCCTACCGACAAAATAGTACCCTGTGGCGCACCCTCCTTGGGCTGCCACAGCCTCTGGCGTGCCTACCCTGGGCCGCCAGTGAGTGTGGCGGTCTCTGGAAGGACCGCTACACTCGCCCGAGAACGGGACGGCGGGAACATTCCCAGATCAAGATTGCTAAAATAGTAAAAATAAAATTATATTTTCTATAACAAATTAAAACTAATAGCTACAACAGCTAACAGAGTCCAGTGTAACTAAAGACAAGTACAGTCCAACAGAAAAAGGAACATACCCTCAAGTCGGGGGAAGCCCGACACTGGCAAAGCTGGCAACTACGAACCACGAACCGCACCTCCAGACCACGAGGAAGAAGAGCAGCCACACCTGAAAAGTCAAGGGTAAGTCTCGTGTCACTGGCTCAGTAGGGGTCCTGCAGATCCCCACCAAGAAACTAAAGTGGTAACACTAGTAACAACAACAAGAGCAACAGTAGTAAGCATGTGTAACAACACGAAAGTTAGGAGGAAAGCCATACAAAAGAAACCATGACAACCGATAGACCTCGGCCCTCTAAACTACTCCTAATCGGGAAAGGCATAACTTCCCAAACACCTAGTAGCGAGTTGCCAGACTAATCTCAAGAAAATCCCGATTACATTGCCAGAACACGTCATGCTACAACAGACGTGTAGGCTTCACACAACACTAAGCAAAACACCGGCACACACACGACCTCACCATCGTGTATGCTACACAAGCAACGGTAAAGCCAGACATTGGCTACCCGAAGCACTATGCCAACAATGACGGAGAACCAGTCACAAAATCACAAGTCAAGTGTCATGTGACATAAGCACCTCCTCACTAGAAGCAAAGCCAGATGCGTCCACTGACATCTTACGCTACTCCTCAAGCATCTCACACTCGCCTCAAACACGGTGACTGAGACACTGTACCAAGTACAAGGAACAACAGTAACGAGTGACTAGTCAGGGTCACGCCCATCGACGCTCGTCCAAACACCCCTGACCACATGTGCACACACAAGCCCAATGCCTTAAGTCAAGCCTCTAGCTAGTTTTTCCCCCCAGTAGTATACTACTGCAAAGCAACGGGGCCCATGGAAGCTAGTCTAAAAATCATCTCTCGAGAACTCGCCTAGCCACCACTCCCAGGTGGGCCGACACCAAGTGTCGTCAAGTTATGACTAGTGGAGGCTCACTAGACACAGAGACTCTCCAAAAGAAACTCTGAAGTGTGGACAAGGTAAACAGTCACCTGTCACACGCACTACGAAACATAAGGTAGTACACAGAATTACCACCAGACTCAGGATAAAATCACCGGCCTGGGATTCTTGTTCCTTCCCCTCTTACTAAGAACTGTCCAAAGCCATGCATGCATTAAAGGTGGCGCCCTATAGACGACTGCCCATGGTTAATAGTGCCCTTACTGAGGCCATACCTGAGAAACACTCAGCCCTGGAGGGAGAAGAGAAGAATAATTGGAAATAAGCGTTATGCAGGATGGGAGGTATCGAGACTTGAATTCCTTCCAATGTACTACCCCTCAAAGAGGTGACATGCCTTTATTTCACAGATTTGCATTTATCAAATTTTAATCTTGACAATAGCCCTTTTTGGCTAGATTTATCATGAAACTCATTTCATTCTTGGGTCAAGACTGCCCCTATTTGAGACTCCTCTCATATTGAGGAATACTTAGGTCAGTCATCTAGTCCGTCAACCTCTTGCCCCTGTACTTGGTCGAGCAAAGAAGGGGAAAGACTTTCATGCATGCCCATGACATGGCCAAAGCAGCAACGATATTTCACCAAAGGAGGTCGTCTAAGGACACCGTGAAGTGTGTGGAGTGCCCAGCTAAGGGTTACCCTTAACAAGCGGGGAGGGAATGCCGAACTCCGAGCACGGGGTTCTTATAGCCCAAAGGTGCTGCAAAAGTAAGCCTAAAGACTCTTTCTGAAATTCAATAAAGATAAAGACCTGGGATAAAAGTCTAAAATACCACTCTTTAGGCACTTCATTTTGAAAATCATGCGTGAAGCAATGAGTAATGACATCATGAAAATGCACACTTACCAATATGTTACCTTGTGCTCTTTTGAAGAAGTAGCTGCCGTTGGAGGCAATGTTGATCCTCGTGGGATTTGTGATGCAGGACGACTATGAGACTCGATATGTGGACACGAACCTATGACCTAGACGAAAGGACACGACTCACTAAACGACGCGACCAGTAACTGTACGACCAAGTCATCACCTAACGTGGTTTCCGAAGGGACAAAGATGTCCCCAAACAAGAAGCACTCGCTCACGGTCTTCCCCGGCGAGGGAAACGAGTCGATCTACATGGTTGAGAAACCGGTGTTGAGTCTTAGGTGGTCAGCTCACTCTCGTGCTCGGAACGAGTCACAGGACGGGTTTCACACTCACAGCTCACAGCGGTGACTGAAACAGCAAGCTAGGCGTCCTACCACTCTCACTAGCAGCGTTAACAGAACTACCCTTTCTCAAGTTCTCATTGTTCTCTATTCTCTGATTCTGATTGCACTTCCTTTCTCTTTTCCTTTGCTATGACTCTCAGGACTATCCCACTATCCCTGAAGCAAGAAGATATATCGGTAACAGATGGCTTCCCCTCCTTCTCTCAAAAATCACTTTGGACATGAGATCTTTCCTCTCCAGATGGCATCTTCTTGGCTTAGTTACTCATGCCAAACACTATGACTCCATTCATCTTGATTGGGCCGCCATAGGAGCTCTCATAGAAATATGGCATCCAAATACTCTCACCTTCTTGTTTCCTACCTTTGAGGCCACCATATTATTAGAAGAAATAGAGATGTTACTGGGTTTAAAAAGAATGAAGCAAGGTGAAGAAGAGAAGATGACAGATATGACAAAACAAATCAGCCCATTAGAGATGTTGGCGGGTCTAATTTCAAGCTCAAAGATGATCGATCAAATTTGGGTTCCCAAAGGAATCAATTTAATGAAGTTGGCAGCATAGGTTTACAAGGCCTTGGGGTAAACAAAAGAAGATGACATGGAGGAGATTATGAAGGCCTTTGTGATTTGCCTAGTAGGAGCCTTGCTCTTCCCTACAACAGATGGCTTCTTGGAAGAGGAGCAATTGAGTGCAATATGTGATATTTGGGGAGGAAAGAGAATTGGGCCAGCGATCCTAGCTTATCTTTATAGCGGGCTAACCTCGGCATCCATGGGAAGGCCTTTATATGGATCGATGCTTCTCCTTACTAGCTGGGTGGATCTCCACCTAAAATTTGACCCATGTGAGGAATCCCAACAAGCCTCTAGGATATTCTCTAAAAAACTCACTCCACTACATGATGGGTGTGCTTGGGTTGAATGAGAGAGTGGTTAATAGGGTGCCCAAGCTAAAGAAGAGAGTAGACTAGAGAGATCACTTCAAGACCATGCTACAGACCATGTTCACAAGTGCACCAGTAGTCCTCAAAACTCAAGATCTTTGCACTCGGCTCTCTCCCGGAGTGGAATTACGGCTTATTGGTGCGATAGAGTTTATCTTATACAATTCACACCGATGCCTACCTCAGCTTGGCCTACCACACCACCTCATGGAAGATGCTTCTCATCTTCCACCTATCAAGAAAAGGGACCTATCAGCCAGTGGGGATGAAGAGACCGGACGAATCCTAGATCCGCACCACTAAGAATCCGCTAAACCATGGATGTTACAATTGGTGTGTGGTGACCACATTCCCGCCAAAAGTTTTGCTCAGATCTGATCCTTCGAGGTTCTACGCATCAGAATCTTAGCACTGTAGCTGTCCACGTGGCAGGATCAGCTGTTTCGTTCTTTGCCTCTAATCACATGCCATTAAACTGGTACTTTGACTTCCACTTGAGATAAGTTCGCAGGTTGTCAGTACACCCAGCATATGTTCAACCATATGACTGACCTGGCAATATAACAAACAAGAGTGTTAGCTGTTTGATGATATGCGTTGACTACATGTCTCAGGATTCATTATGTGCATGATCAATTCAACGTGCTAGCACAGACTTCAACATATGAGACAACGTCTGCTAGCATCGACTTTTTGCACAAGACAGCGCAAGGTCGTATCGACCTTATGCACGGGTCAGAGGACTAGCATCGACCTTATGTAGATACGTTATGCAACTAGTTAAGCACAGACTGGACTGTGCATAGGCCTTCCAAGTAGTCAATACAAATGTGTACCGACCTTAGTGTAGGCAAAATGTGCACTGACCTTGTATAGATGCAAGGCAAAAGTGCACAAACTTCAAATGCTTGCTGTAAACTCTGCACCGACCTTATATGTAGTTATGGGATATGTGCACAGACTTCATAAGCTTGCTGTAAACTCTGCACCGACAACACATGTAGTTATGGGAGATGTGCACAGACTTCATAACCTTGCTGTAAACTATGTACCCACCTTATATGTAGTTATGTGAGATGTGCACAAACTTCATAAGCATTCTTCCAAAGTTTGCACCGACTTTAACACATGAGACTTGACCCTAGCATCAACCTTACATGCATGCGATGCAACACTTGCATCGACCTTATATGCAACAGACTTGACACTAGCATCGACCTTAGGTATGCATGTGGTACTACAAGCACTGACCTCACTCCATGAGAAACGTAGCTAACATCGACCTGAATATGCAAGCGAGCACTAAGACCAACCTTGGATGAGAATCGAAACACTGAGGTCGACCTTAGTTTAGTTCAGACAGAGTATGCATTGAGCTTATTATGCAAAATGTGATAAGTCTGTATGGACACCTAGAGACCAAATCCTACAGATGGAATGTCTGTAGCTGACTTTTGCTATAGACTTACTCAGAAACTGAAATAGCATATGGAGGCCCCCCAGCGAAATCACCAACCTACCACAGTAGCCACATTAGCATGCCAATATAAGCAAACAAATACAACAAAGATATGTCATCATCATCAAAATTTTCCATTACACAGAAGATAGAAAAGAACATAAAGTTGAAGGATGAGAGACGAAGTTGGCATACACCAGTATGGATTTCTAGAGCAAAAGATATGGTTTGATCAATACACGAGGTGTTCAGGCAATTCATACTTTTAGGTGACGTTTCACCTACAGTGAAAGCACACGAGATAATTTAAGTAAATGCAGAACAACTTAAGCATATGTCTCATTTTGAAACCCAGGGATAGATAAGATAGATAAATATAGATTAGAACCTTCAGCTGCAGGTTGGTTCAAAGGCTATTGTGACACATCAGGAAGATCTTAATCTTCAAATAACAAGACTCAACAACACACCTACATCATCTTGGCCAATTCAATCATAAAAACCAAAAAATAAGAAAATGAAAAACCTTACCGGAAACATCAGTGTAATAAGCTCTCCATCTGGTTTTAAGATATCACGTATTTTGTTTGCCCAAGCAGACCTCATGCACGGATCAATTGCACAGAAAAAACTGCCATTTTATAGAGTTTGAATATGAAAGATGATGAGTGTAAAAAGAAAAATAGGAGGCAACGTCATGTGTTGAGAACTTAACGTGTAATCAAATATTAGATCAAACAACTCATCTGGTTGCCAAGCAAAGAAGTCCTCTGCCAGAAATGTGAAACAGTTCTTGTTCGGCAGTGTGGATGTCAACTGGCATAACATATTTTAGGATGGAAGAATAGACAATGAGAAAATTTTAGAAAGTTCATGCTACCATGATGACTAATCGAAAGCACTAACACATCATATAAATACATAAGAATGAGAGAATTGCTGAAATGGAAATCGTAAGGTATATGAAATTAACTATTCGACAGAAAATTAAAAGGATAAGACATAAACTTAAGTTCACAGTGGTACATTTTACCAACTTGCTCTGGATAAGGCTTATTCAGCATCAACAATCCTAGACTTCAACTGCTTACCCCTCCCCTCCATGCACACACAGAGGAAATGAAAAAGGTGCTTTAAATTTAGAAATAGACGTGTCCAAACTACTAACGAATGCTCTTAAGGTTTTCCCATGAATTACATAGCCATTTCATCTGATGGAGGCACAAATAATTTACTAAAGTAATAACCTGTGATTAAATACAATGACAATAAGTCTATGATTCTACTGTTTTGCTTCTTTAGGTTTCACACTGGCCTCCAATCCCAATGCAATTCCCCTGGTTAGGAACACTAATAATGAACTGAGAAGTATAGAAAGATGTCCATCTTGTAAGTTCCATTCAGGTTTCCTATCCAATCAATTCAATGCAATCCCTCTGGTAGAGATACACAACTAATACAATGTATTATTTGAGTAGAATATGTCGCATAAGATGCAGTATGTTCTACATGCAAAATGGAAAGAGCATTACCAATTAATTGTTACTGCAGATAGATGAATTTGTGATACACTTTGGACTCCCGGAAGCTCTTTACAGTGTAGGGCAGGTGAAGGTGAAAAGATATACAGCTGATAAATTATGTATAGTTCTTCACTAGTTAAAAGTACTCCTAACTTCTATGGCAATGTACTTTTGATTCCATTTCATGAGTTAACAGCTTAAAGCACTCCTATATCTATTAATTACTCTGTATTGGTGTTACTTTATCATCTGAAAATATTATGGTGTGAGATGCCAAGTATCTGAACTATGGCTATAATGAATAGTGAGAATCATTTACCTCAATTCTACTCACTTTTAATGTCAATGAGCACAGCCAACTGAAGTGTTTTCTAAAATTACAATCAACTAAAATCCGAGACATCAATGGCGATGATAGAAGTAGAAACTCAATGACCTTTAGTTATGGCAGGCAACAAATGCTAGGAGCACATTCATGATCAACATAAGTACATATACACTTCATAATCATACATTATTTTGTGTAGAGAATGGCAACAAGGTCAAGCTGCTGGTCTTTTTCTGCCTCCATCTAATTTACCTCACACGCTTTCTTTATTGCACTTTCTGATATATCCAGCCCGACAACAAACCGCTCAGGGCAAGCCATAGCAACCACATCATGACCCTGCCGCAAATGAACATTACAGAAAATCAACAAGCACAATTTGATGAAAATAATGAAGTGAACCAAACAACTAATAGCATAGAAATGAAGCATCAATAGACATCTGATAGAGCTCAAAGCCTCAAACTAACTGGAAAGAAATCAACAAATACAGCCATCTATTAACAAAAAAGGACTGTTCAGTTGTGATCCATTGGACTACATGAGGAGCCATAGGCCATGACAAAGTTTATAAATTGCTCCAGTATATAGTTTTGATCAATATGTGATCCCAATGTGCATGAATCTATTTCCATGGAACAAAACATGAAGCATAGGGCATAGTGGTGCACCAACATATAAGACACCACATCTCTTACTTTAAAATCTTAAGACAACAATCTTAACTCTGAATCTGCCATAATCAAGGGAATGGAAAAAGCACTCTGGATTGATGTTTAAGATTCTAAAAGAATGTTAAAAAAAGCAAGCTGAAGGATTATCCTTTTGCCCATAATAGAAAAGAGTTCTCTGACTGAAAACATGACAGAACAAATGCAGCAGTTGTCTTGAGCGCAAACTCAATGCCAAGGGGCGCCAAGAAATCCTCTTTATTAAAAAAAAAAGACAAGGACAATGAGTAAGGATTCATTGGAAATGAAGTACTAATACCAACAAGTCAGGATCTTGGGTGCATCTAAGGAACTGCACCCTTTGAAATCTTCCAGTAACAGAACCAAATGAATACTGCAATATAGAGATGCATAAACAATGTGGCTTTTCTTATATGAATCATAAAAGACACTGATCAATGTATTGGCTGAGTATTGAATATATGAAGCTATGAGCATGCAATGACATGAACTTCACCACGAACAATCTAAGTGAAAAATTGTGAAGACATATATAAGATAAAACTCTAAAGAATATTGTAGAAAGAAAAGGAAAATGAAGTCTCACGCTGCCACATCCCGGGACCAAAGTCCTGCCTTTGGGAAGGGCTCCTCTTTGAAGAAGATGCAAAATCACAGGCGTTGGACTTCCTATATCCCATGGTGTAAATCCTTCCTCCCAACACTTTTCCCATCCACCTGATCAATGGAATTGTGTTACAGAAATGAACATTAAGTCCTCACATTTCAACCTAGGGAAACTCTGTGTTTCTACCCACTCGAGTAAGTATTAGGAAAAAAAATAGAAACGGAAAAGTTGAAAAGTTAGCCTGACATCCGGCATCAAGCAACCTACTGGCCCTAATAGTGAAAATGAGAAAATGAGGCGAGGTAGATCGAATACCTTGGAAATAGAATGCGGGTCTATGGGGAGGCTGAAAGTAAACCCTGTTCGTTCCGTAATCCACCATCGCTCTGTGGGTGTCGAGCCAATCCATGCCCAAAATCACATCATAGTCCCAAAGGTGTAACGCATAAAGCCTGCTTGGCAAGTTTCGCCCCTCAATCCACACGGGAACCTTCTCAAAATAATATGGGGTGAACATGAAATTGCCAGAAGGCAACTCCACTGCTAAATCACACGACATCTGGGATATCGAGTCCTCAACACTCAGTACAAAATCCTTCGATATAAATGAATGTGACATGCTAGAATCGAATAAAACTCGAGCTACACAACCCAAAATCATAACAGTACCTTCCACAAGCTGCGAGACTCTGCCTCTGCCCTGGTCATGTGTGTAATCTTGCCTCGAGACCTCTGCCTGCCCACACTAGCTGACCGTGGTAGTGGCGGATACTGCCCTTGCTACTAGAACTGCTGCTATTGTGGGTACTGCTGCTGCTACTGAGGGCTCTGGGGCGGCTGACATGGCCTCTGAGTATAGTCACGTGCCATGTTCCCTGCCTGGTCACACCTGAAACAAATCACTAGCACCGTGCATTGCCTGCCTGGAAGCGATTCGCCACACCGGGGACATGACCCTCGAGAACCACCGACTGATCCTTGACGCTGATAAGGCATCGGCTGCTGAATAGTAGCTGAAGACGCCTGCCTCAGATCTCTACTCTCCTTACGCTTCTTACTAAAACCTTTCCTGAAGAACTTCTTGATCTTGGAGTCAAAAGACGCAGATCCTACCGCTAACGCCGCCAGAGTCGGAGCTCCCGAACTACCCGTGGAGTGCTGAAAGGTGCTCTGTTATTGGGTAGTTGCCAGCTGGTGCGGCCTGACTGGGACTGCCCCTTGCTAACCTGTCCTCGAGTCCTCTGCATATCTAGCTCCAATGACGCCACTACACGGGAAGCCGTCTCCAAATCAGTGGCAGTGTTCACTATCAGATGGTGCCTCAGTTCCTACCTCAAGCCCTAAACGAACTACTCGGTCTTCAGCTCCTCATTCTCCATGATATGGGGAGCATAACGTCCCAACTCCACAAATCGAGGAAGAAAGAAGAGCCACCATCGGGCAGCAGGAGACAGAGGAGGAAGAAGAAGAAGAGAGGAGGGCCTGCTATTCTCCCCGGCCATCTCTCCGTCATCACCGCCTGAGGAAAAGGAGAGAGTAAGAAAGAGAGGGGTTCCGTAGCGGGGAGGGATGCTTGGGGGAGCAGGGAGTGGTCGTCCCGGCTCAGCCCCTAATCTCCTCCATTCCTGTCTTGTTGTTCTTCTTTCTCCCCTTCCCATCGTTTGTATCTCCCACCTTGGTGTTTCGAGATATACATGGCCGAGTATGGCCCTTGTTCTTCGTGAGTAGAAATTTCCCCTTTGAGGTTTGTGCCACCGTCTCCATTCGTTTGGTTTCTCCTACGCGTTCGATGGTTGCCCTCACCCTTCCTCTGTGATTTTTCCCCCTTCTGTAGCCTGACCCTCCTCCAGCCGTCCGGGAACACTATGCTACGTGCTGGCCCTTAGTTTGGCCCCTCTAGCCCTTGGCTAGTGCATCCTTGAATAACCCTTCCACCGGTACACCCCAGCCCCCTCAGCGGCATGCCCAGCCATCCATTTGGCAGTACGCCCCAGCCTTATCCCTTCAGTGGTACGCCCCAACCTCACCCTCAGCGGTACACCCTTAATCCTCACCCTCAGCGGTACACCCTTAACCCTCACCCTTCCCCGGCACACCCTTGAGACCCTTGGCCGGTACACTCTCTCATCCCCATATACCCCAATGACCCAAGGCCCGTCTGAGAGTTGCCTTCCTCTCCCGTCGTCCCCTCTGCGCTTCCCGAGGTTTCATTAAAGGTGTTGTCGTCTGCGGATGCCCGCCTCCTATTATTGGGTTCCGTCACTCCGTGTGGGCACGTTCCCTGTCTCTCCCTTACGCCCGGGTCAAGGGGAGATGCTGTCGAATTTCTGTCAAAGATGGTAATATGACAAGGACCGGAGGGAGTAACAAACAAATGGACTGATGATTAATCAATCTCCTTAATTAAGGTAAGTGAGCCACGGGCATCACGAAGAGAATTGGGTTGGGTAACGACTACGCACCTTGAATGGTCACAACTGCGAGAGGAAGGAACAATTTGTATAAAGCTGCACCAAAATTAAGAAAAGAAAAAAAGAAAGGCCTTAAGATAATTAGAGGAACCCATCCCTCATGGCTTTCAATGGCACAACATAGATAATCTGCCAAAATGGAATGCTTCTTTATTTCATATCGGGGAGGAGAACATACCGGAGGAGCAGGACAAGAAGAAAAGAAATTACAAAGGGGGAGGGAGTAAGGGCCGCAGACCCTGCTCCCATTCCCTTACCTCTTCCTTTCTCCCTCAGCTACGGCTTCGAAAACTCGAGAATGGAAGTCCCAGAGAGGGGAGATCAACCAGCTGGGGGAAGAGTTGACCCAATCTTTCTTCTTTTCTTTCTTTCTCTTATCTCCCCCAGCACCCTCAGCACTCAGAAATGGTGTTGCAAGCAGGACCGAAAGACAGGGCTCTTCTTCATCTTCTTCCTTTGTCCCCCCTCCTCTTTTTCACCGGAGCGGGCTTTATATAGGGGATTAGAGGCCTCTTGTTCGGAGGGTGACCTCCCCATCCTTTCTTCACTCTCATTCGCCGATGCTACTGTCATTCTCGATGCCACGGCTACCACTGCTTCTTCGTATGGCCACGGTGGAGCAGGTGGGAGTAGGGGAGACCTCTCCCTGCACCGTGTGGCCAACCGCAGGCCGACATGCACGAACAGTGCAGTAGGCTTCATTTTGTGGACGTGTGCGCTGGGCTTCGATGGGCATTGAATGCCATTCGGCGGAGAAACACAAAAGAGGGGAGAGACACACAAGATGTGGAACCCATATGCAAGGTATTGTGCATCTATTCTCTCTCCTTTTCTTTGAATTTTGTTCTTCTCCAATTGTGTGGCCCATTGGTATCAATGCAAGATGCAGACTTAGTCTGCAACAAATGCTGATGAATAGCTTGAGCTAGAGGGAGACAAATCCTTCAAACCTAGATCTAGCACCCAGCTAGATCAGACCCCACTACCTAAGTAGTGAACAGAGGAACACGCCTCCCTTCCTCTGCAAGCACGAAGGGAAACCGTGAGTGACACCCAGTCAGCCAGAACCCAGAGAATGATCCACTCTTCCTTTCAACCTTTAGAGGGAACCCGAAGAGAACCTCTCCCTTCTACTGATCGCTCAGAAGGAACACCCCAGAGGACAATCTCCCTTCTTCTGATCGCTCAGAAGGAACACCCCAGAGAACAATCTCCCTTCTTTTGATCGCTCAGAAGGAACTTGATCCATGAACAGGGTATCAGAAGAACAATGCAAAAAGGGAAAGATAGCACGTCCTTGTATGAGTGCATATGCGCGGACGACAAAGCACAGGCCGAGATCGCCGTCTTCCCCGGACATCAAGGTCTCGAGTAACCCTGAAATTTCAACACACCCATGGGCATCGCCCGGCTCATCCTTCACCCATGCCACCCGTGGGTGGGGGGCATTTGTGGACGTGTAAAATTATACGTCGGCGTGTCCCAACCAATCCAACATCAATAAATAATTTCAACGGAAAAGATTGCAGAGAACACGTCCCATCCGGACCCTCCGAACAAACAGTACACTGCCGTGAAGCCACTCCTAGAGTCACGATAGTGAAGAGGAACCAACCCCTGGGGGGCTCACAACTCGTGGGCCCTGAAGAGAACTAAGTGGATCGTCAAACGAGCCCAAATTGGGCCCAAATTCACTTCAACGGCACGCTAGCAGCCCTTCAACGGCACGCCTGGCAGCCCTTCAACGACACGCCCGAGCACTACTTCAACGGCATGCCTGGCAGCTCGTCCCCGGCACGCCCCTATGGCCTTCACCAACACGCCCCCAACGTGCCTTCGCCGGTACGCCCCTCTGGGCTTCTCCAGCGGCACGCTCTGGTGGCCTTCAACGGCGCGCCCGTGGGTTGTCTTCAACGACACGCCTACAAACATCTTCACCGGCACGGTCTGATCCTTCAGCGGCACGCCCTGGGCTCCCGTATCCGTCACATCCGACAGACAAAATCTTATGCCCACATCCTGTGGATCCTTAGCGCACAGTGAGTGTGCCGAGGTGTCAAACGGGGAGGAGGACACGCTGCCTATGCTCCCTGCCACCCAGGGCCGAAGTCCAATCCCCATTTAATGACCCACATTCCTGCCTCCGTTGCTCCGTGCTCGAAGGCTCCTGCCGTTGAGGTTTAAAAGCCTCTCTTCCACCGGTGAACGAGAGAAGATAAGAAAAAAGAGACGAAGGAGATAGAAGAGAGAGGACATAAAAAAAAGCACAGAGATAGAGCGCAGAAGCAGATAGAAAGAAGAAGAGAGGAAGAAGAGGAAGGGAAGAGGAGAGCTCTGTCATGAGGTCCCCCTCCAACGACCACCAGAGAAGAGAGTAAGAGAGAGAGAGAGAGAGAGAGAGAGAGAGAGGGAGAGGGTCTTGATGTAGCAGGAGGCGTTGGGGGAGTGGGGAGTAGTCACCCCTGCCTAGACCCAGACTTGCTTTAAGTGATTAATACATCATGCAATATGGCATGTTCATGCATGAGAAAAATGCAAGTAAATGACAAGAGTGGAACAATAAATATCAAAAGCGAGCTAGCATGATTTCAAGTATATCAAGTAAGATTATCACGGGGACCATGCATGTAGTGTCAAATAATGTCACGAGACAGTGGCTACTTATTAATTCAAGTACTTGCCCATACCGGGCCACATAAGTCACGCAAGTCAGGTCAAGTAGAGAGAGAGAGAGATTATGGAACGTCATAATCAAGATAGTCATACACTCCGGTGCAATGCCACACCGTAATCATTTAACTCCTATGGGCACAAGAACTTTCGGGTGCTCCTCCCAAGACCAGATTGGGCCCTATATGCGCAGACAGTGGTTGTGTGATTTGACATCCACTCTAGTTTTAGTAGCCAATAGAATTCCAAAAGAAATAGATCATTGTAGGATGTTAAGGTAGATTTACGAAATTTAGAATTCAAGGTAGAAATCGCGTGAAGAGATAACTTAGCTAAAAATCCGGGACATGTTCATAAAACTGGGTAAATGACATCCTCTATAGGAGCCGCTGATAAGAATTGGAGTCCATAGGGATGGGCACAATTCTGGAAATAAGATAATTAGGCACTAGTAAATAGCGTCTATCACACAGGGTGCTATTTGACATTGGCGTTCACTTTTCTGGATGCAGATTCCAGAATGTGACATTTTCTCAAAAATGCCAGAAACAGCATTAATTTGGGCTAGTTTGTCATGTTTCTTCAGAGGGACATGACTATGACACGGTGTAAAGATTTTTAGGGTACAACCTGCTCGGCTGTCTTGAGGGAATCCAAGGCTAGCGGAGACTTCCAAAGGTCTCTAAGATGAAATCGCTAGTCTGAAGGAACGAAATGTCCAACGGAGAGCTCCATCACCTCGGAGAGTTGAGGGTAATCGATTGAACTAAAACAGGGACTTCATCCACGGAATGGGATGAAAGCGCCAAGCGATACCCCACGGCAGGGGTTGAGAAACTCAAGAAACGTCAAACAAAAGCAAATGGCGTCCTGCCTGGTAGGCGCTATCTCAAATAGCGTCTGTTAGGATAGCCGCTCATTCATTAATATTATTGCATGTTTATGTAATCAGCATCCTTCCAGGAAGGTGGTATGGACTTTGTTGGAACAATGTGCACGGGCTTGGTTTGTAACAAGAGAACAACTATGCACGGACTTCTAAATGCATTGTGCAACTGCCACGGACTCTCAATAACTCAACACCTATACATCGAGCGAAATTTTTCTAAGTCTAAAACTTGCACGGACTTGAGAAGTGTACTGACAGCATGCATGAACTCTCATTGTGCAAACACTTAACAACCGAGTGAACAACAACATGCATGAGCAAATATGCACAGAGTTTTATTGCATAAAGGCTTTATTGCTGAGATAGATCAGCAATAGAAACAATGAGAAGCACAGTAATAAAAGAGATGTTAAAAAACTGATCAACCAAATATTGACAAGTAGTGTTGGACTTCATCAAAATCGTAGGAATGCAACAGCCGTCAGTGGGGTGACCTACCCTGACTACCAGGAGCGGGCCCACCAGCTCCTGGACCTTTCAACTGTAGCAGAGGGGACGAGGGATTGTAGGATGGTGGATCAGGCCGAGCTGATGGAGTCCATGGGACTGGGAGAGGGGCGGCCGAGGACGAGGGAGTCCCTCGAGGAATTTGCTGGTAGGATGGCCGGTAGGGCTAGGGCCACTTTCTATACAGACCCCGCCCAGACTGAGTGGGTAGACTTAGACCTCAGGCGGTTCCTTTTCCTGATGTTGGGTAGGCTGCTACTGGGCATGAAGGGGGACGACATGAACTGCCGTTTCCTGGGAGTTCTGGAGGACCTGAGCCAGGTGGGGAGGTATGCCTAGGGTGCGGCCTTACTGGCCCACCTCGTAGTCGACCTGTCCACCAGGACAGGCTGAGAGATGACCGTCAGTGGCTTTGCACCGTTCCTTCAGGTATGAAAATTTATTTCATGCTTATGTTATATGTTTATGCTTCTTTTTATGCTTTGTGATATGCTAATGATTTGCGGATGCAGGTTTGGTGCCACCTATACATCCCGATGGGGCGGGCCGATGTCTTTTGTCCAGAGGCGGTTCCTTTGGCCCGCTGTTGGCTGCCCTATGTGACGGGGGCCCCGCACGCCTACGCGCTGGTGGCGGTACGACGCGAGCTGCGCGACTTCCCACCATCCATTGTATGTATGCTTATGCTTATGCATTTGATTTCATTTCCTATTGATGCATTTATGATTATGATGATATGGTGATATAAAGGAAATAACACTCAAAAGTAAAGGTCGGGGTGCACTGTATCATACAAACGGTCTAATGGGAGACCACGCAAGAAGGATAAATGGCCCTAGGACAGATTGTAAAAGACACAGAGCAGTAAAAATAATAAGAAAAATAGAACTAGAATGAATCGAAGTAGGAGAAATAGAAGCGCACCTGAACGATCGGGGCAGTCTAGCGAACGTCCGTGAAACCTGTGAAACGGCACTAACATGACCACATAAAGACAACAAAGCCACAAAAATATGAACAGTAGAAACATACCTAAGGCAACAATACACGGTCTATCCCCAAACCATGGAAAACTAGACACGGCCCTAGGAGGACCGCACAATATGATAGTCTCGCAGAAGTATGGATGGTAGAAGTGTACCTGAGGTAGACGTACATGGTCTATTGACCAGCCGCTTGGAGACGTAAACGGCACTCAAAGGACTGCGAACTACCCTAGGGATAGAAAACAGCAATAAACCACAATAACAAACCCAAGAGAACTAAGAACTTACTCAAACATATAGGAAAGTAGGTCAACACAATCAAAAGCACGATGGGCACTAGGCGTCCCCCCGTGATCGCCAGAAAATTAGGATGTAGATATTTTTTTCCCTTCATTTAAACCAAGATATGGAATAAGAATGAGGCTAAAGGGATCAAGGGTGTAAACAATTCGTGATCGCCACCAAGACACTAAGTGCAAAAGAGAAGTACCACGTACCTTGGAAAGGGGAGACAGATGGGGCACTCGCCAATGATGCAGTGCTGGACAGAACAAACATGGTCTGCTGGGACCGCCTAAGTATGTACACGGCCGTACGATAGGCCACATGTAGTGTTGAGAGGAACACGGGAAGAAGGCTTGGGTGGGGCCTAGACGGTCCAAGTTAGGCCGCTAACAAGATCGGGACGATCTGCGAAGGACCGTGCACCTCTGCAAACAGACGGAGGTAGACCACGCAAGCCACCAAACTCCCAGCCAAGGGACTTGATCCTCCACCCTTTCTGGCCGGCAAGAGTGGATGGGCCTCGTGCTAAAGCTCATGTTGACCTACAAAACACAACAAACAACCAGAAAATGTAACCCGAAGTAGTGTACAGATGTGCAATATCTATAAAACGAATGGAGGACTAAACTCATAAATAGAATGGGGGATACCGGGAGCCACGTTAGGTGATGACTTGGTCGTTAGTTGCTGGTCGCGTCGTTAGTGAGTCATGTCCGGTCGTCTAGATCTTAGGTTCGTGTCCACCTGTCTAGTCTCACCGTCGTCCCGCATCACTCCACTAGTCATATCCTGAGGACACTTGGTGTTAGCCCACCTGGGAGTGGTGGCGAGGCGAGTTCCCAAGATACAATTTTTAAGCTAGTTTTCATGGGATCCCTTACTTTGCAGTAGCGTCCTACTGGGGGGAAAAAACTAGCTAGAGGACTGGCTCAAGGCATTGGGCTTGTGTGTGTACAAGTGGTCAGGGGCATTTGGACAAGCACCGACGGGCATGACCCTGACTAGTCACTCGTTACTATTGTTCCTTGAACTTGGTATAGTGTCTCAGTCACCGTGTTCGAGATGAGTGTGAGATGCTTGAGACGTAGTGTAAGATATCAGTGGACGCATCTGGCTTTGCTTCTAGTGAGGAGATACTTCTGTCACATGACACGTGACTTGTGGTTTTGTGACCGATTCTTCATCATGGTTGACGTAGTGCTTCAGGTAGCCTTTGTCTCTGGCTTTATGGTGGTTTGTGTAGCGGACACAACAGTGAGGTCGTGTGTGCGCCGATGTTTTGGTTAATGTTATGTGGAGCCTACACGTCTGTTGTAGCTTGACGTGTGTCGGTAATGTACTCAGGTTTTCTTGAGATTAGTCTGGCAACTCCTTACCAGGTGTGTGGGAAGTTGTGCTTTTCCCAATTAGGAGTAGTGTAGAGGGCCGAGGTTTTATCAGTAGCCGTGGTTTCTTCTGTATGACTTTCCTCTTTACTTTTGTTGTTACTCCTACTATTCTTACTCTTGTTACTCTTGCTGTAGTTACTACTATTACCGCTTTGGTTTCTTGGTGGGGATCTGTGGGACTCCTACTGAGCTAGTGACACAAGACTCACACCTGACTTTTCAAGTGTGGCTGCCCTTCTTCCTCGTGGTCTGGTGGTGCTGTTCCTAGTTCTTAGTTGCTAGCTTTGCCAGTATCGGGCTTCCCCTGACTTGAGGGTACATTTCCTTTTCTGTTGGACTGTACTTATCTTTCGTTGGACTGAACTCTGTTAGTTGTTGTAGCTAGTTTTAATTTGTTATAGAAAATGTAATTTTATTTCTTATATTTTAACAATCCTGGGAAGCTGCTGAGATGCGTGATGGAGCAAGGATCGGATCGATTTTGGTGCGATCTCGAACGGTGGATTCAAAGCCGACAGTTGAGCTCACGTTGTGGTTTTAGGCGCGATTTAGTCGTCTCAGCGATGGATTTCTTCTGTGGAGGTAGGGAGACGGATCGCCACTTCCTCCTACACATTTTCCCTGCTTCTGTGAGTGGATTGGTGCTCGAACAGGCTAGATCGGGCCAGTTTAGGCAAAATCATTATTTTTGGGGTTTGTAGGGTTCGCTAGAAAATGGTGACGGTTTGCAGTATAATTACTGTCAAAATGACCATCGGGATGTCAAGATCCCATACCCGACAGTTTCGTGTCGATCGATTATCATTTGGAGCCGATAGGAGTCCGGGAACCTCGGTGACTCGATTTGGGTCGATTCGTCGGAATCTCCCCGACCTCGCGTTTTGATGCATGCATGTGACATTTTTAGCTCCCAGATGTCCTCTGTAGTCATGTGGCTTTGTTTCTCCTGCGCTTCGGTGTGAATGGGGCGTGCAATGGGCCGATTCGGCCATTCCACTATTTTTCCACAAGTCTCTGGCAATCCTACGATAGACCGCCACAACCCATGGTGTGTTGGCAATCTTGAGGTCTGTTGAGGGTGATGGTCCAACCTTGGAGTGTCACTTGCCTCTGACGCCTCTCTACTGGTGCATCACAGCCTGGTCGTCCATCGAAGTTCGTGTCTGTCAGTTCGTTCTGGCGGTTCTAGCTCTGACCGGCAGAGCCTTGTAATGCACCTACATTAGGCCATTACATGTTGTTTGACCAAGTCAATGATTTAAGGCGGTTGGCTCTAGCGGTCCAACCCCCATGCGTCACATGTCTGTAGCGCGCCTACCTTAGGCCGCCACAGTGTTTTTGACTGGGTCAATGGTTTAAGTAGCTTGGCTCTAGCGGCCTAACCTTCGTGTGTCAGAGTCGTGTAGGGCACCTCTATTAGGCCTCTACAGTCTGTCCGTCTTGGGTTTGTGTCTTAGGGTGGTTAGCGTGTGATGGTTCATTCCCCAACTGTCACTTTCGTGTGGCGCGTCCTTATTAGACCACCACAGTCTTGTCTCCTCTAGAGTGTAACGGCTCATCCTTAGACCGTCACCTCCGTGTAGCGGTCTAAAGGTGGAGCGTTATAGCCCTGACACCCCGTGGATACCATGACCATATTTTTGGGTGTCCAGAGGTACCGTGCTACCTCGATTAGCGTGTCGTGGGTCTCGAGGGTCCGGATGACCCCGTGAGTGTTTTAAGTTTTCATGGTTGTGTTAGATCGAGTCGTCGTGAGTCGGTACGAGTGCGGTGGGCCCTCCCCGCACGACGTGAGTTTCTCCGAAAAGTGGTTTCCGAGTGGGCCACGTGTATGACCTTGAACTGTGAGTTCAGTCAACCAGCCTGGGGCTAGAGGTTTTTCGTGTGTCTCGTGGATGAGAGATCCACGCGACGGCTGGTGAGCTACCTTGGGAATCGTGCTATCATGATTTTAGACCTAGGGATTACGGCAGATTGACGACGCTGTACCGTCACGTGTAATGGTCTTGACCCCGAGTCTCGTGACTCAAGGACTGTTGAGTTCAGTAGGTCTAGTGGGCTGTTCAGAGTCTGGTGGCTTCGAGCCACCTGTTACTCCGCGTTACTGGTGATGGGTGCGTGCGTGATTTTCTGTGCCCACGTTCTGTGAGCCCCCACTAGTCGTAGTCTTCTTACGGTACGCGTGTGCTGACCCACCCGGGAGTGGTGGAGTGGCTTACCCGAGAGAGACGATTTTTATGCTGGTTACCGTAGGGCCCCCACGCACACCCTGAGTCCGGGCTTCGGGGGAAGAACCAGCTAGAGGATCTAACCTAGGGTGTATGGTCTGTGTGTGCACACTTGGCTGAGGGCGGCAGACCCGCGTTGACGAGCGTGACCTCAGCTAGTCCTTGTTCTATATTTCTGGTTACTGTACGGTGTCTCAGTCTCCGCCTGGGGCGTTGTAGGCAGACACCTGAGGTTGCGGAGTAAGTCGTCAGTGGACGCATTCGGCCTTACTTCTAGTGGGCGGTACTCCCGTCACGTGACGTGAGTTGTCGTGTCGCGAGTTTTCATTTCCCGTTCTCGAGACAGGATTTCGTGTATAGCTTAAGACGTTCTCCCGGAGTCAAGGTCTAGGGTTTTCGGTGAGCGTCACCGAGGGCTTTTCCCTAGACCAGTGTAGAGTTCACGACGGCGAGGTCATGACCGTGTTTACAGATCGCGTGGTTTTGGTGTGGGCCTTTGTCTGTGAGGATAGGCCTCCACGACAGTGGCGTCGTGACGTTTTCCTAGGAGCGTGGCTAAGTACCAGCAAGCATGTAATTTTCACATATTATTTCACGGTTTTCACCCATCTATAAAAAAGTACTCCCAATGTAATGCGATGCTAGTATTCATCATACCCCATAATTTTCAACACATTTTTGGCTCTCTGCCGACGGGACTAGTGTGGAGCACTTAGACACTATCTGTGTCCGCTCTTGCATCTTCAAGTTACAGATCAAGCTACTTCCATGAGCATAAAATAACGTTCTGGCCAATAAGGTTCAATTCAACAATAAATCTAGGATAATGTAACCAAGGTATACCACGCCCGAAATATAAGGTCATGAGATTTCAAAGGATGATTTAAGACAAGGTCATGTCATAGGAGAAGTCCAACAACGTAACAACATATTCTTAGATTTCCATAAGGTTTTAATCTCTTATTGACAAGTGTTAGGTTCTAGACCTTCATTAGATCATCTAGAACTTAGGAAAACCAACCTAATGGTCAAACCTTGGGTTAGACAGTGTCATGGATCATGCGGTCATTCCCTAGACCGTATAGGGACTCATGCGGTCTAGAAAGAACCGCTTAATGGATACATGCGGTCTGGTCAGGACCATTTTAGTGGGAGTCAAAGCTAGAATAAATGGCTTGACACAGAAGGATATGCGGCCAAGGGCTGACCGTTTAACGAGAGAAGCGATCTTGAGCCAACCATTAATGGGCCTTAGCGATCGTCTGAGAACCGTTTCTGACCAGAACTTTAGAGAACACCATTAATGTAAGTACTTTCTAGACAATTTAGATTTTTGAGGGTACAACCAGCTCGACATCCTACTGGGAATCCCAGGCTCGTGGAGACTTACGGAAGCCTTAAAACAAGATCACCTAGTCTGGTGAAAGAAATATCTAACGGAGAGGATCTCAAGTCCAAGAATATGTGTCTATAAGTGTAAAGTGTAACTAATGACTCCGTATCGGAATACGTGTCATGTACTTAAGAAAAGACGTATAGATAAGAAGGAATCATGTAAAACAGCGATAAAACAAGTCCATCTATCATTTGGAGTACGAATGTAATACAAGCGTATAATGGTTCGGCATGAAACTAACTTAAGTTTAAAATCGTTCCTAAGAGTGTGTGAAACATGAAATCTACTAAAATGGTCCAAGTTTACGAATACAATACTGGAAACATGAATAAAACAGAGTATCAAGTCAGGTAGACCTTAAGATTAGATAGAAAATGCATGTTGCAGCACATGAAGATGCATAGACCTTACTTCAAGCATATGCAGGATGTGCACTGATCTGGCAGTGGTAAATCCACAAGTGCATCGACCCAGGACTCTATAAGTGCACAAGCCTATATGTGAATAGACCTATGTATGCACAGACTTAGACACTTCATGTTGAAGAAGATGCATCGACTTTGTGGAGCAAGCTACCGTACATGCATTGACCTGACAATTAATACAATGAAAATGTGCATCGACCCTTATTATGCAACAATGACAATGTGCTTCGACCATGCCTAGTATGCTCTGACCTGATGCCTTCATGTGCACTGACTACAGTAAGGTGCTCCGACCTTATAATGCACACTAGCACATATGTTTAGACCTTATATGCAAGCTAGGACATATGCTCAGACCTTATATGCATGCTAGCACATATGCTCAGACCTTATATGCATGCTAGCACATATGCTCAGACCTAAGATTGCACATATGCTCAGACCTTAGAATGCAAGATGCAAGATGTGCACAGACCTTATGAATGACTAAGGCAGATGTGCATCGACCTTATAAGTGACTAAGACAGATGTGCATCGACCTTATAGATGGCTAAGGCAGATGCGCATCGACCTTATACATGACTAAGGCAGATGTGCATCGACCTTAGTGTGCAAGATGTAACATGTGCTCCGACCTTATAGGTGACCAATGCAAATGTGCACCGACCTTATATATGACCAATGCAAATGTGCATCGACCTTATATATGAGCAATGCAAATGTGCATTGACCTTCTAAGGCTAGCGACATTTGTGCATCGACCTTCCTAGTTGGTAACACATATATGCATCAACCTTGCATGCGCAAAGGAGCAATGTGCATCGACCTTTGTGAGAAACATATACACACTAGCGTCGACCATAGTAAGTACACGTACGCACTAGCATCGACCTTAGTATGTACACGGTCTATCATGCATCGACTTTCTAGCTTCAAACTAAAATGTGCATCAACCTTACCTAATAATTAAGGAAGGATATATGCACTGACTTGTGTGTGGCATCATGCAAGAATATGCAAATATGCACCGACTTTAAGAGCATGACTTCTACATGTGCATAGACTTCATTCAGACAAGTGTAAACTCCTTGTGTAGATCAACATTGGCTCGAGGATCTCCCGGGCCTCTATCTGCTCGGAAAGGGGTGCGAGGGGAGCTACCAAACGAAGGAACGTCCGAGTCAGATGAAAGTCCACGAGCTCCCAACGAAAAGTAAAAGAAGATACATCAGCCATGCTAGTGAAAGGAGTTACCATGTTCGGTCTCCGCGACCGGGGACGGACTGGGGGTTGACCCCTCAATAGAGGGCACGACCCCGGGTGCAGTGACTTCATCCGGGGGTAGGTGTTGGTTCCTCTGCAGGGGCTAGAATAAGAAACCCATGTAAAAGGCCTTGCCTCACCAAGCAAAAGAATATTAGGCGGAGCACTTAGTAAAGAGATCTAACCTGTGGGTTGGCTACCCTCCGCCTGCGTAGCCACATATGCGGCCATAAGCTTCTCAGCCTCAGCTCGCCTCTGTTCTAGTTCCTGCGGGCTAATCAGCATACCGGGGAGCCGCAC
The DNA here is from genome assembly GCA_024336825.1 of Amorphophallus titanum. Classification (NCBI taxonomy): domain Eukaryota; kingdom Viridiplantae; phylum Streptophyta; class Magnoliopsida; order Alismatales; family Araceae; genus Amorphophallus; species Amorphophallus titanum. The sequence continues at coordinate 6,808,044 of JANBPO010006859.1, read as the reverse complement.
AAAACGTACCCCCTCCGCTTCAACTGAGAAAAGAACATACACATGTCATGCACGAGCAAGGAATTTCCCTCGAGGGGTGATCGGACCCCGAAAGGGGTCGGCGTCTAAAAGTCTCACCTACGGGACGGCTCGGCTCGGCCCAAGGCGCATCAAACTTTGGGAAGGAAGGAATTGACGAAGGAGGCGAAGCTGAAGCCATCCGGAGGACCGCCGCCCTCTTCTGCTTGACCTCCTGTTGTGCAGTCACCCTGATGGTGGCAAGCGCCCTCTCCACGGGCGACTTCTCCTGAGGCTCCCCAGTAGCTTCGGGCAGACGAGTGGGAGTCGATGGTGGCTCGGAACCGGCCCATGCTTCGCCTGCAGCGGGGACCGGTGAAGGCGGAGGCCCCTCCCTAACTGATGAGTATAAAATACCCAGGCGTGAGCATCCCGTGGTAAGATAAAGATAAGGCCCACGTGAGATACAATCGTAATAAGAGAAATCTTGCCAGCTGGTTGGCTCGGGTTGGCCTGCCCAGACTCAAACTCTTCAAACGAAGAAATGGGGGGCGGTGCAGGAACAGTTCTTGAGGGTTGGGCGGCCTCCGCTTTCCAGCGCTTGGCTTCCCGTCGCCTGGCGGCCCTCGCCTCACCCAGAGCCTTCTTCACAGGCGACCTCGCTCGGGGCCTCTTCGCGGGAGGAGGTAGAGGAGTTGGAGTTACGTCTTATTCTAACCGAATTAACTTTTTTAGTCTACCAAAGTAAAAAATGGATAGATTAAAGGTTATCCCCGGAACAAGTGGGGGATAACCCCCAATCAAAGTGGGGCCAAGGAACCAACTCCTTTACAAAGGCTACAAAAACTTATTGATGAGCTGGAGGAGTATACCCCCCCTTGTCCCACCAGGGTCGTCACTCTGGACACATACATTCCCTGGGACAAGTTTGGGCATAAAGCCCGCCTTCTTCAGTAGCTCCGGGAGATGGCTCACTGTCTTGAAGAATGTGAGGAGTTTCTGATCCCAGAAGAGCTCTCCTTATTTTACAAGAATGAGGAGCTCACTATGGAGAAGCTCGAGGGAATGTTGCAAAAGCTCTCCTGCAACATGGTGGCGACCCCGCCGCCCGACAACATCAACTCTCCTTCGGGACAAAGCATTATGGCTGATAGCACCGGGGGCAAGGCTCCCATGGCGACATATCAACGTCGCCCGGCAAAAAATAGCCGAGGTCGTGGCTGAGGACGAGGACGCAGACGCGACAATCCCCTAACTCTCGACCGAGTCATATTAGTCAGAGGGGAAGAGTCAAGCCTTATCCCAGAAACTCAAGTACGGGGTATCCCCTTCATCCTCGAATCCTCAGAGGGTTCGGGCCCTGTCCCAGAACCCAGAAGGTCGGGTGGTGTCCCTTTTATAATCGCCTCTTCTAATGAAGAAGAAGAGCCAGCCAAGCCGCCAATGCGCGATGAGGCGACAGAGCAAGCTGGTCCCTTCAATAGGGTTGAGCCTGCGAGCCAAACAGGTCCTAATGAGGACGAACAGGATGGACCGTTGCCACCTCCAGAGGAATCTCTAGCACCACTATTTTGGGAAAATGTGGAGGGGCAAAGCGAGGAACGTCCTTCTAAGCGGGAGAAGCCTCACGGGACTCTGAAGACTCTAGCAGAGATCATCCCGCCATTTGACAAGACTCGTGCATGGGCGGACCGTAAAATTATTTATCATATGAAGCGGTTTCCAACAAATGTCACTATTTGGGAAGCCATCGCTTGGAGCAAGGATCTGAGGGAGGCTCTTATCAAGATACTCCAAGACCTAGAGGCCTATGAAGCCCATGTTACAGAGTTGCAAGTCCAGACATATGAGGCATTTGCAGTCAACATCTCCTTCTCTTTGTCTCTCTTTCTATCCCTCTCCTCACCTCCCCGACCCCTCATCTCTCTCATTCTCCCCTCTTTCCCACCATGGGAAGGGCACTTCGCCGTAGCGCCGCCGTCACTCTCCTTTGTGCCCCTCTCACCTTCTCTCGCCGGCACTAGAGCTGTCGCTCCCTGGTCTCCCTTCCCCGTTGTCGATCTTACCTTCTATTGCCACCAACAGAGCCGCCGCGGGACGTGCCAGATCGAGGGAGAACCTATGTCAAGCCACCATCGCCATCGTAGCCTGCGGGCGCTGTCGCCCAAGACGGTTCTGCCTTCCCCTCTACCCACTGATACCCCTTCCCTCTTCGAGGGAGAACATACGTCGATCCGCCATCGAGGGAGAACAAATGCTGAGCCACCATGATGGGGGCATCCCTCGCCCTTCATATTTTTTCACAGCACTGATTGCTCACCGACATGGCTCCATTGTGTCTGTCACATTTTTTTGAGTTGAGTCATGTAATTTTTATATTTTATTTGAGTCACAATAATGTAATTTTCTTTTTATTTGAGTCCAGTACTTAGGTTAGGCAGTCATTTATCTAAGTTGTGTGTCAATAGGTTGAGTAGGTTGGTTAATGGGCCCAATTCAGTGGGCTAGGCCCAGGGGCGCCCTCACTTGGACTGCTTTGGTCACTAGTTGTTTAGACAAGGTCATTTTAGTCCATGGAAATATGTATGCCTATAAATAGGCCCCCTCTCCCTCATTTGTAGAACAATGAAGAAATGAAATTTAAATAAATTCCAGAAATTCAATTGTGTGTTTCCTTTGGTGAGAAGCCAAGAGTGTGGGTGAGAAGCCCTCTACATACCCCCTCTCTCTCCTGTGCCACTTTCTCTCTCTCTAGACCGCCCCCCTCTCTCTCCTCCACCTAGGCTCCACCTCATCCATCCCTTCCTTACCACATCATCACAACCCTTCCGCTTCCCATACCCATTAACTACCCCATTCAATTCCTCCCTCTCCCAAGGTGACCCTTGGTGTTCCCCAAGGCACCCTTCCCCTTCCCAAGCCACCCTTTCACCTTCCAAGACCCATTTGAATTTTCTCTCCCATTCCCCCACACCCTACAACCCCTTGGTCGCCCCCACCCCTACCCCTTGGTCTCCCTGGATGACCCAAACCCTAGCCCCTCCTAATTAAGGATCCACTAAGGTACGGGTCTTACAACGCCCGCCCCTACTCTAATTCTTGTCTCCCCAGATGGGGGTGTTTCTGTTCTCGACGCACCGTCGATGTATAGTTGCCAAGTGGCTTGCTGGATCTGACTGACCTACAAAGTTTCATCTTCGGGGAGCTCTGTGATTAATGGTGAGTTTTCAGGCACCGGGTGCACTACAAAGAAATCTACGGTGGCCTGGCCTTTAATGACCTTTTGCGGCACATAAGAAATGTCAAACTCCATGAGAATGACGGCCCATTTACCCAGTCATCCTTTCAGGACTGGCTGAGAGAGTATATACGTGACCGGGTCGGCCCTGGATATCAAGTTGATTTCATGCGACAACATATAGTGCCTCATTTTCTTGGCTACGAAGACCAGTGTGAGGTAGACTTTTTCAATTGGTGTATATTTTGCTTCAACCCCGACCAATCTTCGGTTGACGTAGTAGAGGGCTTGTTCTTTTTCTTCTTTATTGCTTTGGGCCAGCATTGTCCCCAGAGAATATTCAGTGGTAGCTATGTATAGGATCAACGGACGCCCTTTGACAAGTGCCCCAAGGACTGGTGGGATTTTTAAGTATTCTTTCAGCTGGTCGAGTGACCTTTGACATTCTTCACTCCACTGGAACGAGGTATCTTTCATCATCAATTTGTGGAATGGTTGGCACCGCCCAGACAGGTTAGAGATGAACCTATGGACGTAGGCTAGCCGGCCTTGCAATGACCGTAACTCTGTCAGGTTTCTTGGAGGAGGTAGCTCCTGAATAGCCTTGATTTTTGCGGGGTCTATTTCAATTCCCCAGTATCTGATGACGAAGCCCAGGAATCTCCTGCTGGAGACGTCAAAAGCGCACTTCATTAGGCTCATCTTCAGTTCATGTAGCCGCAACCTTTCAAATATAATTCTGAGGTCAGCCAGATGGTCCTTTCTCTTCTTTGTCTTGATGACCAAGTCGTCGATATAGCATTCGACTTTGCTATAGAGCAACTCGTCGAATATTTTTGTCATCGCCCTTTGGTAGGTGGCGCCAGCATTCTTGAGGCCGAAGGGCATCCGTTTGTAATGGAAAATCCCTTTAGGTGACCGGAAAGCTGTGTGGATTCTTTCATGCTCTGCTATCCAATTTTGATTGTAGCCGGACGACCCGTCCATGAATGACAAGGCCTCATGGCTGGTAATACCGTCGATCATCACTTCGGTGATTGGCACCGGGAAATCGTCCTTTGGACAGGCTCCATTCAGGTTCCGAAAATCCACACAAATTTAGATCTGGCCATTTTTCTTCTTGACAGGCACAATGTTGGCCAGCCATGTAGTATATTGGTTCTCCGCTACGAAATCAACATCTATCAGCTTGTTGACCTCCTTGCAAATTTGACTTATCAAATTGGGCCTCATTCACCGGGGTGATTGCTTTACGCGCTCGGCTTTAGGGTCGATAGCCAGGCTATGTTGGGTGACTACAGGGCTAAGGCCTGGCATCTCTTTGTAATTCCAAGCAAAGCAGTCTCAGAATTCTTGGACTAGCTTCACATACTGTCCCCTCTCTTCAAGTGACAAGAGGGCATTGAGAAAGGTCGGCCTGGGATCATCCTTGGTGTCGAGGTTTATTTTGACCAACTCGTCGACAGTGGCTTGGGCGCCATCTTCTATTTTCGGAGGAGCCGACTGTAGGTCTACAAAGCCTTCATCATCTTCTTCAACTTCGAGGGCCTCATAGATGTATTATTGCCTTATTTCGTCCAACGACGGGACTTCGACTTTGCCTTGTTCTGAGCCAGTTGGCTGCTGGTCGGGTTGGATGAGCAGTCCTGGTGCTGACCATGCATGCCCTGTGCAGCTTGGATGCCGGCTTATGGGTGGAGCGTCCTTAAGGACGGGATGACTTTCTTCAGCTTTTGACTCTTGCGAGTTGTTGCTGGGGATTGTGGTTGCCTCCGTGGAGATGGACTCCCAACATTTGCATGGAGTGACAGCTCCATGATCGTTGTGCGCCCGTAGCCGAGATGGGCATGAGCCCTTCAATTCAGCCAATGGTTCGACTATCTCATAGTCTCCTATGTATTCATCATAAATTACCCTTGGGGGGTCTTCACTTGTTACAGTGTAGATAGAAATCATATCAATTTCTTGATAGTCTTCAATGGACAAACCCAGCCCTGGGTGTTGAGTGATTTGTAGTAGTCTTCTGTCCATGTTCGGTGGATACCACAATTCTTTGAACATCTTCTTCTGACTAGCGGGTTGACATAATGGAATTTGCTACTTCCTGGTCAGCTTGACTACACGGCCAGTTACATATGGGAGTTCTGAGATTGGGACAAGTTGATCTTGCATCTCTTCGGGAAATCTACAATCATCGTCCCCTTTTATAGGCTGCTCCTTGGCCACATAGACTATGGTGGGTTGGCCGTCAGGATTAGGAACCTCTAGGATCTTCAACACTTTGACCATTTGGCAGTCTTCATTGGCTACGGGTTTGATGACCCCTGGCGGGACCTTGATATCCCCAAGGAGCTTTGCAAGGTTTAGTGTCCCCGGTTGAGGGTAAATGTTGAGTTGGAGAACTCTGAGGTCTCCTTCTTCTTCAGATATGAATGACACCTCTGGGGGAGCTATGTAGCCGGGCGGCGGTGGAGGAAACCAGTCACCGGATTCGAGTTTCTCCTTCCCCTTGTCCTTAGCTGGAGGGCTAGGCTTCTCTGGCTTCTCTAGATACAAACATGCGTCTGACAAGTGACACTCGAACACCTCGAAAGGGTGTAAGTCGGTGAACACTCTTTCTTCTTTCCCATTCTGGGGGTACTTTATGCATTGGTGGAGGGTAGAGGCCACCACCTGATTTTTATGCAGCCATGGCCGGCCCAGCAGCATCTTGTATCACTTATCGGAGTTTATTACGTGAAACCGCACTTTGGTGGTGAAGTCACCAAGTGAGAGTTCAAACTCTGCCATGCCCATGGGGACTTCAAATTTCTGGTTGAAGCCAGCGATTCTCATACCTCTGACCTCGATCAGGTGCACATCAAAGTAGTGTTTCTGATATACTCAATAGGGGAGTATGTTGACTGCTGCCCCGGGATCAATCAGTATTCTACTTATTGGTCGCTTGTTCAGTTGCCCCCTCATGTAGAGGGGCCTATTGTGGTCGGCAGAGGGTAGAAGCATATCTTCCTCCGTAAATGTCATCGACACCCCTGGCTGTGCCTCAGCAAAGCAACTTTCAAAGTATGTCAGTGTTTGCAGGGCCGTGATGACAGCCTGTCTTGTCTCCTCGTCGAGGGACAGTATATCCCAAACAAAGAAGTGTGTCGGGATTCTCTTCAGCTGCTTCACTATTCCACTGGTGCCTCTGACGTTGGTCAGCCTCAGCTCTTCGAACCCTTTACACTTGCCCCTAGGGTGCTCTTGAGGAGCTGGCTCGGAAGGTAGTTTATCTTTTTCTTCTGGTGCCGTCTGGGCTTGTTGCACTGGTCCAATCGATTTTTTTCCTTGCATGAATTCGGCGAAGCTTAGGATACCCACCTGGTCTTTGTCTGCTGGAGGAGATACTCCTGAGGGTAAGGTGGGAGCGACCTTGACCCTCCACTGCAGCTGCGGACGTGACCGCCCGCCCTCTCAAGATGCCAGAAATTCAGTGAAGGAGGGAGCTTCCTTGCTACTTGCGCGCTCGGGGTAGAGCCCTGGTGGAGGAGGAATCCCTGCCCCTTTGACTTCAGGCTGGGGAACCTGGTACGGTGGCTCACCACGTAACATGATGTTGTGGCCAGCTTCGGGAGGGTGCCCCAATTTTCTTCCCGACCTAGTAGCATGTTGAGAGGTGGAAGCTTTGGCTTGATTCGCCTCTACTGGCACGAGGCATATCTCTTCATCTTCCTCTTCAGAGATCCGTACTATTTCAAATAGGGGTACAAGGGTGTTGCAAGATACAACTAGGCCTCTTCCTTTATTCTTTGACTTCTTCTTCTTTTCTTCGCAGTCAAGGGCTGCTCTGAGGGAGGCTCGTCCCATATGCCTGGTTCTTCAGCTTCAGCCTCAGCCTCAGCCTCAGCCTCTTCCGTCAATCTCAGGGATTCAAGTTGCTCCCAAAGGACATATTCTTTCAGCTGAACGGGCTAAATTTCAAGCTGTTCATATTCATCTAGCCCATTGATGATTTCTTGGAGCCGTACCACCGCTAGATTGGCCTCTTTGTGCACCCGCATAGGGATGTGTTTCTTATTATTACTGGTGAATCTTCTGATGACCAGCTGAGGAACTGTCCCATGCCAAATGGGGGTTACGACCGGGGGTTCCGGCCGAGGTGTGACACCTCATATATGAATACCTGGGACACGACGAAGCGCTACCCTTCTCTTTGCTTTAGTCGACACGGTGTGCCAATTTCCTTCATCTTCTGCTGGCGCTAGGGTGCAGGCCTCATAGGTATGTTGAGTGCAGACTTCCACCATTTCTTCAGGTAGTTGTTGATATAGAGATATCATATTGATGGTTACCCCTAGAGTGGGCATTTCATGTGGGCGCGGGGGATCGACTTTGTGTTCCCCCATTTGTAATTCTCCCTTCTTGATTAAGGACTCAATAATGTCCTTGAAGATATAGCAATCCTCGATAGGGTGCCCGATCATTTGATGATATGGGCAAAAGCAAGGATCATCCTTTCTTCTGAGATCACCCGGCCTCTTTGGTTCTGGGAGAGTGATCTTGTCAAATTTTACAGCCCATTCGAACAAGAGTCGAGTCTTATCTTGAGGGAATGAGTATAGCTTCTTCATTTTATCTCGCAGGGATGGGCCTTCTCATCGATCGGCGGGCTTGGACGGGGGAGACTCAACTACCCCTTTGTCTTTTTCCTTCTACTGTTCAAAGGTCCTAAAGTCGACTGTGTGCACTTCTTGAGATGCCGATCGTTTGTCGGTCGACCTGGCCTTCTGGCTTGAAATGGTAGGAGCGGTGAAGTATTTTGAGAGGAAAGCCTCGACCTCCACTACCACATTGTTCAGTCGGTCAAACGAATTGATTTCAGTGCCTATCATTCTTTCCAGCACTTCTCTTTACAGGTTCTGCTTGCATATTTGGATGGCATGCTCCTGGTGCGGTGGGCACCTACACTTCATACTGAGATTCCTCCACCTCTTGATATATTCAAGGGCAAACTCGTCGTTTCTTTGCCTGGTTTCATATACTTCGGCCACCGTCACCTCCCTCTCGGCACTGTGGAACCTTTCTTTGAACTTTCTCTGCATGTCGAGCCAATCGATTATAGACCCGGGCTGTAAGCTCGAGTACTACTCAAAGGTGAGCCCCGTCAATGTAGACCTGAAGAATTTAGCAGGTACGACTCGTCAGTCACCAAGTCGCCCATTACATTAGTGTAGTAGGCAATGTGCTCGTGCGGAGACCCTTGCCCGTTGAACTTCTCAAACTTCGGAGGCTTAGCAATGCCAGGGGACAACCTCTTGGCAGCATGGTGGGATGGGTATGGTACCCTGTATGCATCAAATGAGGCGGAGTCGCCATTGCTCCTCTCTGCTAGCTTCATTTCTATCATTTTCTCGACCATGAGCTTGTTCACCACCGCCGGGTCTAGCCCTGTCAATGAATTGGATCCGGGTCGGATCCTTCATGATCCGAGTCCGGATCCGATAACATGAGATCCGAATTTGATTCGAATCCGAAATAAATTGACATTTCGGATCTCGATTTAACCCGAATCCGAATTTCAATTTTCGGATCCGGATCTGATCCGAGATCCTAATATTTATTTCTTTGATAGTGGAAAAAAGATCTGAATTTGTAGTTTTGGATCCAAAATAGTCGTTTGCAATCCCATATTGCAATTTCGGATCCAAATCTACAGTTTGCAGTCTCGGATCCGAAACTGCAGTGCTAAAACTTAGAACTGCAGTTTCGGCTCCAATGGAGGGACATGGATCCGAAACTGCAATTTTGGATTTTCAAATTTCATATCACAAGAACTTGGGCCCAATGGAGGGACATCTCCCCAACGTGTTCCACAATATATAATCCCCAGATAATGCTTGCAGAAATAGTTTTGCTCAAGCGTGGTACAAGGATGTTGAACACCAAATTAAAGTAACCTAAATACAAAATGCAACCAGGTGAGGTGCCCTTGGGGGGTCTTATCTCATGTCTACAAAATCTCCAACGGATAAAGGCTGTTGATAATAGAAACAAAAACACTATAAAGTCTGATCTAGTATTCTATTCTTCACATCTGGACAAATGTCTTCACATCTGGCACTGTAACAGAGCCAGTTAAATACTTCAATGAAATGTCCAAAAGATCATTCTTCAACCCATGCTTCGGAGCATCCTTAAAACTGGTCTCAGCAATCTTTCTTATGGAAATGCTTTCTGGATGGTGATTCAAGTTTTCTACACATGTTAAAAGAGCAGACAATAAATATGCACAGAATGAAAGACAAAATGAGGGAAAGAATAAGATGCAAATCTCAACAAGGTGGTTCCTGAATAAGATTCTAAACCAAAAGGTTATGCTCTTTTAATGAAAAAATATCCACTTCCAAAAGTGCCTAAAAACTGAGCATCATTTCCCAAGAAAGATATCAAATACTTTGCATCAAAGCTCAGACATTGGAAGGAATTAAACCAGAAGTAACCGACCTATTTCTTTGGTTTTTTATTGCACACAATTTCTAACAAAAATAGATGTTCACTAATAGTCAGCAACCAACTGTAACTTGTTAAATGCTTCTTGATAGGATATCTGAACCACAAGATGGGTGCATTGAGGATGCAAGCTTGCACTGTATTGACCACCTAATCTTTCTATTGCATCCATGACCTGTTTTCTCGCTTCTGCCACATAAAGCAAGCATCTTAGATTCAGTGGTAAAGGTCAGGGATTACAAAAAAATTGTGACTACTAACAGTTATTCTGCAAGGGGCAGGCAAATATAGTGCCTTTCAATGCCATTCAAAAGATTAGGGATATGAATTGCCCATGAACATGTAGATATGCTCAAACACACGTGTGCATGTAATCATGAAAACACTTTCCCTCACTCATGAACAGATGTCAGAATGGAATAATCATTAAGCATACTTTTATTTGAACATGGTTCAAAAATCAGAACCCCAACATGAACAAAGGTGCATAGTTTTCTTTCTGCTGAGACAAAAATAATGTTTTAGTTATCTAAAGCCAACATAACAAAGAAAGGGGGTGATCATTCTGAAGAATAAACTATGACAAATAAAACTTATCATCCAGATTCTGCATTTTTAGTCACTTGGCGTCCCCAGTTCTTGGTAGCGGTAATTCGATACTTGTATCGGGTTATTGGTACCCTGAGCTCTGGGTCGTTACACAATCGACTCACCCGATCGGCCTCAACTCACCTCCCTCGTCTCCTACAAGTGCGGCCTGTCAACCCGTGTTCCAGCATCCCCAAAATTTACTATTGTAGTCCTGTACCTCCCTGCATGGAGTGGGTCATATTTCAAGAATTGTAATAATATTTATTTGTTGTGTATTGGGGTTGTCAGATTCGGCCGGAGTTTCTTCCCCACGCGCTAGTCGTGGCGGTATGCGTACGCTCCTTACACTCGCATTTGCTTATCTAGTATGATGTTATATATGCTACGTTTGTGAGAATAGGGCCGTATCCAAATTGCAAGTCACCGTGATTGTGAGAGTGAGAGCCGTTCCTTAGCTCCAGTCGAGCACCGATATCGGACTGCACCACCTTAGGCGACAGTGGTTCCTTAACCACTGCGATCCCGTGTTTCCCTCACAAGGGATGATCGTCAGGCTAGTTAGAGTTTCTGTTGAGAGACATCTCCACCCGGAGAACACCACGGTGGTCAGCCACCCGGCTTGCCTTTAGCGTGCTAGTGCTTCCCGCATATCGAGTCTGTCGTACGTCTTAGCCTGTTTGAGTCTCGTCTCGCATCAGACCGTACGCTGCATCTCCCGCCATTGAGCATGCGTTGCAGCCATCTTAGCCTATAGCACAAATTTATATAAAGATTAATAGCTTGTAATATTTTAACTTCATTAAGATTATCATATTTTCAACAATTAACCCCATGGTTCTACCCAACATCACCGATGCCTATAAGATAACTGATAATCAATATTTAACATATAGACTTACACTCAAGACCTAGGGTTAAGAAAACATAGGCTCTGATACCACAAATTGTCATGTCCCGAATCAATAACAGCGGAAGGCATGCTCGGAACGTAGCAGTGATTCATTCATGATACAGAGCGAACCAAAAGACATCAACACTGGACAAATATAACACAAAAGATATAAAAGTTCTTTTAATATCAGTAAGTCAAATTACACATCTTAACTCCATTAAATTAATAAAAGAAGCAAACGACTTGAAATTACAGGACTTAACTCAATAAAATAAAAGACACAACTCTTCACGACTCTTGCAGCTCTATCACTCTTGCCCCCCCGTTCTGGGGTTGTTCTTTCAGGACGTGCTGGGGCCCTGAGGGCCTATTCAAGAGATCCTGACACAGACATGTCAGGACTTGGATCTGTTGGCACATCTCGAGGAGTTTATCGACGGTAATTTCCTGACACGGTCAGGTGGAAGACAAGGCTTCCTGTGACTCACGGTAGTAACTGGGGCTTTGGTGAGAACCTCGGCCCTGGTTGCTGGCATTACGGTGGCTCCCACGAGGTGCCATTAGCTTTTCGATCGAATTTCTCACAGACTGCGCCAAAAGTGTAGGGGTGCAAAAATGGTTCCTAGCCCTCGTACCACACTTTTCTATTTATTTGTTGGGGGAGATCGCCCGACACTCGTGGAAGTTTGTAAACACTAGAAACAAATGGCGTCAGAAGGAGTCCCATGTGTTACCCTAGGGGACAACCCTCTGATACTTAAGTCAGCACTCAGGAGATGAAGAAGCAAGAACAAGGGTGAAAGAGAGAGTTGAGGAGTCGTGAAGTAAGCCTGGCAGCCTTCGAGGGAGGTCCTCGTCATGGCCAGTGAGCGCTCAGAGAGTGCTCACTGGGTGGCAAGGGTGCTTGGATGGCAGTCGGAGCTTGGCAGAGGTTTTCTCTCTGGGCAGCAAGTTGGCTTCTCTTTTCCCTTGACTGGAGTTGAGTATGTGTTTCTTGGTGAAGATTCACCGTGTCCCCTGCCTGTCCGTCGAAATCCCATTTATAGGAGGTTATCTTGGTGGCAAGGGCTAGTCCCCTAGCAGGGAAAGGCGTAAGTCATGGAGTAACGTCTTCCCCTGATCGTGGGGAGTTTTCCGTTGAGAGCCCATTTTTTCGAGGTCAAATGGTTCTCTGGCGAGTCTTATGGCACCTGGGGAGCGTGCTCGCCCTTAGTGGAGTTGAGGGCAACATCGTGGGAGGTAACATTCAGTCACCGGAGGGTCATCTAACGGCCGTTGCACCTAGGTTAATGCCCATCGTATGCTAGCAAATCAGAGGTCCAACTGATTTAGGCTGTCCGTTATGGGCTGTGGCTGTCGAGGCGCGACAGGCGTGTTGTAGACCTTGGGCCGAAACGAGCCTAGCGAAAATGGGCCTCATATAGGCCGAGACGATTTTACCCTCCTTAGTTATCAAATTAGGAGATTTTAACGAATGTATTACAAATATGTTAGATCTGAAGCAAAGCCACAAGCTCCTCTTCCACCTGTTCATTGTCCTGCAAAGAGAAGCTACCATCACTGAAGCAACGAATCTGAACATAGGAAACCAGGTCCTCTAGTTTTCAGATAAGGATATTTACATTTGGCATTAAGTTTCATTCTTCTTGTTTGAAGTTCTTCATTACATTTTTCTGTTTTATTCTTGCTCTTGCTGAAACTTGAACCGTCCCTACCGGTGATAGTAGGAGGACATATCAAGCTAGTGTGCTTGGATCTGTGGTCTGGCCGGTGTGCCATCAAGCTATGTGATAGCGGTTCCTTGAGAGGGGATAATCTCTTTGCAAGCTGTAAGGCAGCAGGTTGTTAAGCTGTGTTATCAGTGGGTTGTGCAGTTGCACTAGGGAGGCCTCACTTGATTTAAGTGAGGAGTGAATGTAGGACTTTGGAGAAAATCTAAACCACCTTAAAAATCATTGTCCCTGTGGTTTGCATGTGTGATTACTCTTCGTTAGATACTTGTCTAGGCTTGTTATTTATCTACACTTTTGCATCATTTGCATGTACTTCCTGCATTTTCAAGTAGTTCTTTCTATTCTGTTGCAGTTGCTTTTATTACTAGAAAAAGAGGGACAAATCTATTCAACCCTCCTCTCTAGATTAGTCATTCCCACACAACACGTTGTATCAGAGCCAATCTCTCATGATGGGGTCCAACAATCTTGAGAGAAATGGTGGAATGGCGTCCAAGGGACTCATGTCTGAAGGACATTCTATTAACTGACCACCTTTCTTTATTGGAACTAACTATCCATATTGAAAAAATCATATGCAGGTGTACATTCGCGCTCAAGACTATGAGCTATGGAGAGTTGTAAGCAAGGGTCCGTACAAGCTCACAGAAGATGAGGACACTTGGACCCGGGAGCAGATAAGGAGATCCACTGTCAATTGGAGTGCTAAGCACATAATGCAGTGCTCTCTGCATCCCGTGGAGTTCTCAAGAATATCAACATGTGCTATGGCCAAAGAGATGTGGGACTATCTAGAGGTAATATACGAAGGCACATCTGATGTACGTGAGACCAAAGCTAACATGTTGTGTAATGTCCCTGATTTTCTTTCGAATATTTATCGGGTATTTATGTGTATTTTTCTCTGATGTGCCTTCGGAACGCTGTGCAGGGCTAAATCTGAGGCATAGAATGTGGAACTGATCCCATAGTCCTCTGGCAAGTCTACAACATATGCATGGGACCCCAACTCGCCTCAAAACTTTAAAGGGGCTAGCACCATGAGCTTGTAGTTTCTTCACGATTTCTAAAGGAAACCATTCCGGTCTGACCCGGATCATGACGTAATCGCCCTCTTGGAACTCGCGGGAGTGTCTATGAGCGTCGACCAATTCTCTATATCATGCATTGCTGGACTCAAGATGGTGATGATGATGCAGACTCTGAAATAGCTGGGTAGACTCATACCTATGTGAATGCAGGGGTGGTCCTGGACATCCAAACATGGACCTAGCATGTCCACGACGCCTACCTAACTGGACAACACAGGGAGAACCTAGACATCCAAAGTTATACCTATCATGAACAGGTTCTCTAATAAAGTTGGTGGACTTTGGGGGACTAGGACATCCAAGGTCACTCACTTCATCACCCCTATATGATGATGATGCATGTAACCCTATCCAAGGGAAGGGTTTCTTCCGTTCCAAGCCTTTGAGCGTGAATGCATGCAGGGTGAGATGTTGACTGGCATGTGTGGATGGGGTGTGATGATGGACCTCTGTGACATAGTGAAGGGGAGAATATGGGTCGAGAGGCCCTCTAGAGAGGGGATTGAAAGGGTCAAAGAAGTGATGACTCCTCCAGACAGGCCTCTTCACTATGCTTGCCCATGTTTGACGTTCGACAAGATGTAGAGGGTCACCTTTCAGGATTATGATAGATGGGGCAAGAGGCTCATGAGGAAGGCAAGGCTCCTCCCTCGAGATAGTAATACCAAAAGAGGGGAGAGAGTCAAACTCATCAGGTATGGGAGAAAGTAAAAGGACCTCGGAGGTGATATGACCTATGGTGCACACCGAGGTAATAGACCCCAAAGTAGGATGCGTGAAGCGATGACTACCAGGTTGGTCAGACCCTAAGGCCAACATATACGTCAACTCACATTGACAATCTAAACTCCTAATAAAGTCCTTCACATTCTTTACAAAGTAGAAGGACTGGAAAGTGGTGTGAAAGGAGTTAAGGGATACTACTGGGAGTGCTGGTTTCATGAGTGGGTAGCAAGGAATCGAGACATCTAGAAGTGGACCCTTCCTTAACCAGCTAGCTAAAGGCTCTCCAATGAGACGCCCCCAACCTCGTGTGCACACTCAGACCATACGCCCTAGGCCTGTCCTCTAGCTGGTAATTCCCCCTAAGCCCAGACTTGGCTGTATGCGGGGGCCCTACGGTAACAGCTTACTCACCTTCTCTCTCGAGTACGCCACACCAGTCTCCCGGTGGGCTGACACACGCGTGCCGTGAAAACTACGACTAGTGGACGGGTCACCGGAGGTAAGAACTGACTCACGAAAATCACAGATCGAAGCAAAACGGGGCTGCAAATCACCCGGTGCAGCCCAGACCCTGGTGGTCCAACCTTGGGCCGCCACAGGCTCTAGCGGCCCAACTCTGGTCTGCTACAGGGACTCTAGCGGTCCAACCCAGGCGCGCTAGAAGAGAAGGTCACACTGACTCTGGCACACCTGTCTCGGGCCGCCACAACCTCTAGCAGACCAACCCTGGTGTGCTAGAAGACAGATCACGTTAACTCTGGCGCCCCAATCTCAGGCCCCCACAACGCTCTAGCGCCCGTACCTACGACCGCTAGAGGCACATGACCCCAACGGTCAAAAATACACGCCCGAGACACAACGATCAAAACCAGAAGTAGCGGCTGAAGCTACAGCTACTACAACAGTTGGCGGTTTATCATGCGGCCGTCAGCCGATGAAAACCATTGCCGACAAAATAGTAACAAATGGCGCACCCACCTCAGGCCGCCAGGGCATCTGGCCCACCTATCTTGGGCCGCCAGTGAGTATGGCGGTCTCTGGAAGGGTCGCCACACCCACCCGAGAACGGGACGGCAGGAAGAATCCCCAAAACCCATTCCACGCCCTGATCATCCACGGATGAGGGGGAAAACAAGGGGGAAGTTCCCCCGACACCCCTAACATGCATCTAAGGCCCCAAATCGGTGCGAAACCTCGTAAAACGACGGATCGACGCTCAAGTCCTAAAACATGGATTTTTTTCAAAATGCCCCAAATAGCCTGCTCGGCTCACCACGGCCTACGAAACTCGTTGAAAATGAAATACGCGAGCTAGGGACCGTCCCCCTACCTCCACCAAAGATTTGACATGTCGTGGATGCTGATCCATGAAGAAAACACCGTTGAAACCCTCACCGGCGCCCGAACTCGCGGTCGAGCTCGCCACGCCTCCGTCGCCTCGATCCTCTTCCCATCCTCATGCTCGGGTCGGCCCTAGATTTGGATTAGCCTAACCCCTTTGGGAGACCCTCTGGCCTTGCTGGCCCTCTACCAGTAAGGGAGCATCCCCTACATCCTCCACTCGGCATCGTCGAGTCATCCACGGGTTCGGGGTGAGTGCCGTGTGAGTTAGTCGCCGACTTCGGCTCGTTCGGGTTGTGAAAGTGCTTGTTTGCCTAAGTCCTAGGTTGTGTCACATCACATATTTGCTATTTCGATTTCTTTGGGGTTTGGAGGAAACCCAAAAAGGTGCCCCCTTCTACCCGTTATACTTGACTGTTCTCCCCCTTTCTCCCCACTTTCCCCTTTCCGCTCCGAGAATAGGTGCCTCCCTCTCCTCCTCTTTGGCTACAAACGGTGGGCACAGGGTGGTGGATGATCGGCGACGACGGTAGCTAGGTGGTGTGCGGGCGAAGGTGATGGTGGCAGTGCGTGCTCACAGGTGTAGCCATGGGCATGTTCGTGGCGTGTGGCCAGCACGTGCCGATTTGATCTTCGTTTCTCCAAAGTTTAAGTCCTCAGTGACGTAGGGGGATAGACTCTACCCTCATCTCGTTGCTTTCCCTTCCCGAATCGTGGGTTTTGAAATGAGAGAGAGGGTTTATATATTTATGGGGGGACTTCCATGTTAAGGGCCGTGAGGAGGAATTTGTAGTGTAAATTGAGTTTAATCGGTGGTTGTGTGGTCATGGAGGATTACTGTGTGTTTTCTATGCCCATTGGGGGATGTTTTGGGCTTGGGAATGATCCTTTGGTGGTTAGGATGTCAGAGGGGACCCATAGCAGGTGACGGCCAATGAATCGGTCGTCATCAACCCATGGGCGGCCAGCTTAATGGTCGCTTGGGTGCCAATTCCCCTGGGCGGCTAGGGTACTGGCCCCCCAGGTGTCTGTGCAACCATACATGTCACTGCCTAGGTCTTCCCCTTGGGCGGCCAGTGGCTTGGCCACCCAGAGCTGGGCGGCCACTCGTATGGCCACCCAATGCCTAACAGACTGTGGGCTGGGCAGCCAAGGGATGGGCCGCCCAAGCCCCTGGGAGGCCTGGGCATTGGCTGCCCTGGCCTTGAGGCTGGGTGGGCAGAGTGCTGGCCGCCCAGGCCCCTCGGCGGCCAGGACTCTAGCCTTCTAGGGTCCACAGTCCCGCTTTAGTTGATTTGCTTCTCGCCCGTTGTGACCCCGTCGCGCCTCCCTCCTTGGGACGGCCGTGGTTCGGAGTTCTGTTGAGAGACGCCTTCACCCGGAGGGAGTTCACGTTAGTCGGTTACACCGGCTTGCCTTATTACGTGCGTGTGCTGGTCGCACCCTTTAGTGTCCTAGGTTAGCTAGCGAGTCAGTCGGTCCCGCATCAGGAGGTTCGTGGGGCGATGAGTGGCGCAGATGGGACAAGGATTGAGGTGGTGGAGGCACGACGACGTTTGTCCGCGAGTTCAAGAACTTGGCGTCATTCAAGCGACATTTTTGTGAGGAAACAATGTCCTCAGTTTAGGAACTCTTCGGTGGAGGTAGGAAGATGGATCCCTAACCTGTGTACTTCCTTTCCCATGATTTTGGTTGGCCGAGGTGAGCCATGAGAGGGTTTATTTCTTGCCGAGGGGTTAAAATCATGTTTTATGGCATGTGACGATTTCATCAGATCGATCGATGTTTTGCCATTAATTTCCCTTCCTTTTTGTGGTTTGGGACTCGGGGAATGGTCCCCGTTGTTTTCCTCCTCGATTCGGATCGAGTGAGGATGGAATCAGACCTCTTAGGGTGAGGTCGAGTGGTTCTCTACCATTTTCGGTCGATCAATTGATCGGGATTGGTCGACTAAACGGCTTGCCACGGGGGGCTGAACCCAGTAGGGTTCGGTTAACCGAACTAGGAGGGGTGTTGACCAACCCCTGTTGGGGAGGTCAACGCAGCCTGTGTTGCGTTGACACTTCCGCTAGATGGTCGACCAACCAAGCTAGTCCGGTCAACCGACCAATGCAAGATTCATTAGTTGACTGGCCTAGAGGCCTTAGTCAACCGAGCATCCCTATTTTAGCCTATTTTGGCCCCCGATCGACCCAGTTGTGACCCATTGGTCAACCTATAGCCCCATAGATGTCTCGGACACCCCGTGGGGACCGTGACTGTGCTTTTGGATGTAAAGAGGTTTAGTGTTACCTAGATTAGCATCTCCATAGATTTTAAGGGTCTGGGTGATCCGCTTGTGTTCTAGCCTTTCGTGTGACACTTAATCGAGTCACCGTGTATCGGCATGAGTGTAGAGGGCCATTCCCGTACGATGTGGGATTTTTCGAAAAGTAGTTTCCATGTGGGCCATGATTATGGCCTATAAACTAATTAGAGTATGTGATTGGCAATGTGAATGAAGGAATTCAGACACGAGCTTCAATGAGAGAAGTTGCCACTCTTGCGCTGATAATAATCTAACATTCTTCAGGCGTCCTGCTGGTGAGTTTAGATCCCCTCCCCTCGTACTCCCTCGATTACCTTCCGTTCTTCGCCACTGCATCACCCATCAAAACAACAATCTATGTTCATGTACTAATCTAAACAGTCGTCCAAAAACAAGCAGGCGAAATCAACCTATCTACCTTCCTGACGGTGCATGCATCAAGATATATGGATCAGACCCAATTCATCCATGGTTCCATGGATTCTTCTCTTCGAATTTTTCTTTTGGGTAAAGTTTGGGGGTTCTCCACCGTCAGCTCGATCCTCTCAAGAAATGGGTGACAGTGATGAAGAGGAGGTGGCGGTGGTGGTAAACTAACGTCGTCACCCCGTACACATACAGACTCATGAATGTTGGCATTCGCAATGAGAGGGGTGACATTACTTCTTGGCATTGACATTAACCGGGTTGAACTCTAGCTAGATGGTCCTTCTTGAACCACTCACGATTCATAAATACTATAATAAAATGTGAAATTTTGGTCTGAAGTCTGAACCGGACGACCTAACCGGATTCTTTTGGTTCACTTTGTGAGCTCACTTTGATTAAGTTTGCAACAATTCTTCTCCCAAACAGAACCAAGCCATATATAAACACCCCTATCTGTGCATCCTTGACTTCTCCCTTACACTTTGCCAAACTCTATTCCATGCTAAGCATATGTGTTGGTGTGGTCCAGCCCATCACGTGGGCACTTGTTAGTGTGAGAAGTGGGGTGGAGTATATCATATCCCCCCCACTATCCTTTTTCCAAAAAAAACACACACCCGAGACCTAAAAACAACACACAGGGAAACAAGAAAAAGCAGCAGCGACTCTTCATCTACCTGCGGCGGCATTCTTGCGGGAAAGAGAGAGAGAAAGAGAAAGAGGAAGGGAAGTGGAAGAAGAGAAGTGGGAGAAAAAGGTTAGCCCGGTGAGCTCGGGTAATTTTCGTTCTCTTGTTTTGGGGATTTATCTCGGTTGAGGTAATCCTACATCTTTTCATCCTCTTGTGTGTATACCTCAAGATTTGGGTAAAGCTTGAGAGAAGAAAGACTTTATATTACTATTTCTACCATGTGGAGAGCGTCTTCATAGAGTGGGCAATCACTCAAAGTGTTTTCGCCCTCATTGGGCAGCTTTTCGACCTCCTACGGACCTTTTTGGTATAATGTGTGCCCCAATCGGGTCACTCTAATTTTATGCTGATGTTGCCTTCGGCTCCGTATTTTGAGGGTCCAGGGACATTTCTTCATATTGGGAAGCTTCCTCATCAGGTGGCGGGCCGCCAGGTGTATTTTTGTCTTGATCAGATGAGATATAGAGTCAATTCGGCTTGACGAGACCCGAAGATCTTGCCCGTGAATTTTTACTGTCCATAAATGCCCCCCACTTGCAGGTGTCGCGAGCAAGGAATAAGAGCGGGGCCTGTGAGTGCATCCTCTTGTCCGACAAGTGGTCATCATCGGAGTAGACCATCATCGGCTTCACGTGAACGGCCTTGGCCATGCACCATATCGATCGGTTCCGACAGAGAGCCAGACACCAATCTGGATAACATCGTTAGCATTGGGCCTATGCTAACGCTTGGAATTAGGCTCATCTGGCCTTAGACGTATGGTCTAAGCCATTGGTCTATATCGATTGACCTTGCTTGAGGGTCAGGCACCAATCACGATGATATCGTCGACATCGGGTATGAGGTGTTGTAAGGACATGAGGTCATCTAGCCTTAGACGGAAGGTCTAAGCCGTTATGTCATATTACGGTGGGGCAGATGGTTAGTGTTGGATTAAAAGAGGATTGTTTATTTATTGACTTAAACAGAAGGTCTAGGTCAACAGTTTATTCGTCAATGCCGACAGGGTGCCGAAAGCTGACGTGGTTCATTCATTGACAGCGGATGAGTGTCGAAGCAAGGGTCTTTTTATTCATCGAGTCCAGACGTAAAGTCCAAGCCGAAGGAAGGAGATCTTTTTATTCGTTGACTTAGACGGAGGGTCCGAGTCAAAGCAATGGTCTTTTTATTCATCAAGTCCAGACGTAAGGTCCAGGCCGAAGGAAGGAGGTCTTTTTATTCATTGACTTAGACGGAGGGTCCGAGTCAAAGTATGGGTCTTTTGTTGTTGGCTTCAGACGGAAGGTCCGCGCCACAAATTTATTCGTTGGTGGCCCGCAAATTGACATTGGTGGCCCAGGGATGACAGCCAATCTCATGTTAACAGTCTGAGGTTGACCGTTATTGGGTTTTGATTACATAGTTTGACCTTGGAACTCTTGGCCATTATTAAGTGAATGTCTAGGCTGGGATCTTTGATCCAACTCTTCAATGCCAACGCATCATAAGGGCCTAATCTAGTCCTGGGAGGCGCGCCCGAAAGTACTTGTGTCCCAGAGAGTTTGTAATAACAAAGTGTGGCATTGCACTGAAGTGCATGACTAGGGTGATGGTCTATGACATTCCACAATCCTCAATTACATGAAATTACTTGCGTGAGTTGGATATGCATGCTCGATATGGCCATTCACATGAATACTCACATGTTATCGTAGTGGAAGTTCTTGTTATCCCTTTTATTGCTATCTATTATTCCATTCTTCTATCTGTCAATTATCCTCTATTTTTGCTTTTACTTTTACCATATTATCATGTTTTCTTTTATGCATATTAATTGGTTAATCATTTAAACTATGTCTGGTGATAGAGATATAAAATCCTATTGAGCACTCGCTCACTCAATTTTTCCCAACCTTTTTAGGTAGCTTAGATGGGAAGCACAAACTGATGGGGATGGGTGAGAGTAAGGCTTCGAAGTGAGTCAACCTAGCTGTGTCTTGAGATGTCTAGTCATGGTCAAGTTGTAGTCAATATGTTTGGTTGTAGCAAGACTTACGTTCTTTATTATTATTATTATTTTGATGTAATAGTTAGAAAGTCCACAAGATGTTGGTTGTAGTGAACTCCTTCTACTCTTGTTATTAATAAAATTTTATTGTAGTTATTTGCATTGTCAGAATTTGATGTTTGGTCTCTTGTGACAATGTACGCTCTGATCGACATAATTGAATATAACTGCTGCGTTTCGACTTTCCGCATCGGGCATGACAGATTTATGGTATCAGAGCCTAGGTTTTCTAAAGTCCCTAGCTTTCTAGAGGTGTCATTAGAACCAGTAATTTTGGTAAAGTCTAAGGATCCAAGTGAGATGGGGTAGAGACTCGGGTTAAGTTAACTAAAAAAATCATAGAAGGCATTGTTAATAGGTCGTTCCCAATTAATTCCCCTACGATGTAGGACTTCCTTGCGATGGCAGTAGAGTACGCTCAATGGCGAGATATGCAGTGCACAGTGTAGGGCTTGACTTAGGCTCTATAGCAAGTAGCGCAAGGAGCAGCACATCAGGGAGCCAGTGATCTTCACCGAAACTTTTGAGGCTTGAGTCCACCATGTTTTGGTGGTTCTGCAGACCCTGATGAGGCAGAGCATTGGCTGAAGGAGATGGAGCAGATCTTCAGAGTTATGCAGTGTAGTGACCAGGAGCGAGCCCTCTTGGCTACATTCCAGCTGGAACGTAATGCCCGAGCTTGGTGGGAAGCCGTGAAAGCCATGCTTGGTAATAGGTGGGTGACCTGGGATGAATTTAAAGAGCATTTTAATAGCAAGAACTTTTCAGACCGCGTGCAGGAAAAGAAGGGGGCGGAGTTTGCTGCCCTGAAGTAGAGAAATCTATCAGTTGCTGAGTACGAGGCGCAGTTTCCCCGATTGTCTTGCTATGCACCGCATTTGGTATCTACGGAGAAGATGAAGGCCAAGCGATTCTTAAATGGGCTAAAGTTTCAATACATTAACCAGTTGGCGCCAATGGAGATCCATAATTACACTGAGATATTAAGAAAAGCCACAAGGAAGCCAAAGGCGGCAGGGCAAGCTCCAAGCCCTTCAGGAGAACGGACCGGAGGCCACCGAGGAGGGTGGATTGGTTGAAGGTACTCTTATTATTCTCTCTAAGCCAGCATTTGTTCTTTTCAACACAGGAGTAACCCATTCATTTATTTCTCAGAATTTTGCTAAGTCTGTATCTGTGAAACTTTTGTTGATGGATTCTCAATTAGAAATTTCAACCCCTATTGGTTCGGGTTCGACTATCAAGTATTATTATCCTTCTAGTGAAGTCCTAGTTAATGGTCAGAATTTGCCAGCTGATTTAGTATGCATGAAGATGATGGATTATGATGTAATCCTAAGAGTAGATTGGTTAGCAAAATATGGAGCTTACGTTCATTGCAAGTCGGGCTCAGTATCTTTTTTAGAGCATCTTGAGCTTTCCTTTGTGGGAATTAGGCATTCAAGGTCGGTGCCACTTATTTTGGCACTTCAGGCTGAGAAGTTATTAAGGAAAGGGTGTCAGACATTCTTAGCCTTGGTCTCTGTGACTGATAGGAAGGAATTGAAATTGAAGGATATCCCTATAGTCTGAGATTTTCCAGACGTATTTCCTGAAGAGTTTCCAAGACTTCCCCCTGAGAGGGAGGTAGTTTTCTCCATTGATTTAGTTCCTGGTACATCACCAGTCTCAAAGGCTCTGTCTCGTATGTCCCCCGTGGAGTTAAAAGAATTGAAGGAGCAGTTGTTAGAGTTACTGGAGAAAGGGTTTAATCGTCTGAGTACATCCCAGTGGGGAGCTCCAGTGCTTTTCGTGAGAAAGAAGGATGGTTCGTTGAGGCTGTGTATTGATTATCGCCAAGTGAACCAGCCCCCCGTCAAGAACAAGTACCCGTTTCCAAGAATAGATGAGCTATTTGATCAGATATCAGGGGCGCAATATTTTTCCATGATTGATCTCAGATCGAGGTATCATCTATTGCGAATCAAGGATGAAGATATTTTTAAGATAGCATTTCAAAGCAGGTATGGGCATTTCGAATTTATAGTAATGTCTTTTGAACTAACGAATGCTCCTACAGTTTTTATGTAGCTGATGAATAATGTGTTTCGGCCCCATTTAGACCAATGGGTTGTGGTGTTCATTGATGATATTCTCATTTATTCTAAGATCAAGGAGGAGGATGAAGAGCATTTGAGGATGGCACTACAGATTTTGAGAGCTCATCAGTTATATGTCATGTTCAGTAAGTGTGAGTTTTTGTTGCAAGAAATGTCCTTTTTGGGTCATATCATTACTCAAGATGGTATTGCAATAGATCCCTCTAAAGTAGAGGCAGTGAGGAATTAGGATAGGCCTGTGAATGTAACTGAAGTTAGAAGTTTTCTAGGCCTAGTAGGCTATTATCAATGATTCATTAAAGATTTTTTCAAGATTGCAGTACCCCTGACTAGGTTGACCCGTAAGGAGAACCGATTTGAATGGTCAGAGGAGTGTGGGAAGAGTTTTCAGACACTAAAGGAGTGTTTGACCACAGCCCCTATGCTGGCCTTGCCTTCTAGAGAAGGAGGTTTTGAAGTGTATACCGATATCTCAGGTATTGTCTTAGGTTGTGGGTTAATGCAACATGATAGGGTAATAGCCTGTTCTTCTAGACAGTTGAGAAATCAATCACCTCTTACCCAAAGAGGACCTTTTGGTGGCCGAATATGAAGTAAGTAGCTAAATTCATGAGCAGATGCTTAGTATGATAGCAAGTAAAAGCTGAGAATTAATTCAAAACCTTCGGCCCATTCTAATCCTATAACCATCAACATCAACTGGTCATAATTTTTTTTTGGAAAGTGGATGGTACCACAGTTGTATTAAATAAAAGGAGATATACAAATATAGTCAAGAGATACCCAAAAAAATCCCCATACAAAATACCACACAAAGACAGTGTGGGTCACTCTAACCCCCTAACAAAACAAAAAGAGAGGAGTTGAAGAAATTCACATACAAAGGAGCTTAGCCCAATCTCTCACTCTATCGCATACAAAGGAGACAACCGACTCGACAACTCTCGATTCCCTTTTAAAGATCCGGTTGTTGTGTTCCCCCTATAACGTCCAAAGGGTGGCCTAGAGAATGAGCCACCACACAGTCATGTCATCTCTTAATGCCCAACTTCTCCCCCAAAGCTTCAACCAAAGTGCAGACCAAAGTCTGTATGAGTCCTCCTAGCAAGCTCTCCCCACACCCTCTGTGAGTAGGTGCAGCCTACCAATAGGTGGTCCAGAGGGTTGACGTCTACTCCATAGAAGAACACTTGGATTGGATCCCCGAGAGGAACCAACTCAGTCTATCTCGAGTAGGTA
The DNA here is from genome assembly GCA_024336825.1 of Amorphophallus titanum. Classification (NCBI taxonomy): domain Eukaryota; kingdom Viridiplantae; phylum Streptophyta; class Magnoliopsida; order Alismatales; family Araceae; genus Amorphophallus; species Amorphophallus titanum. The sequence goes on along the minus strand of JANBPO010006859.1, from coordinate 6,783,133 downwards.
GTCTCCCATGCGAAATCCTCCAAGAGAGTAGCTTCACCTTCTGCGGGCTCTTAGGTCTCCAAATCTTAGAATAGAGACGATGACGAACACCTCCATATAAGATAATGGCGTAGGCTGAGCTGACAGAGAAAAAACTCTCCTTTCCCCACCTCCATACCCATTCATCCTCTTTGTCAGGCAGAGGATGAAATGGGAGGAGAAAGGAGAGAAGGTCCTGGAACTGCTCCATCTCGTAGTCTGTAAGGTCCCGCCTGCCCAAGTGCCCCCAGAAAAAAGAGGGTTGAAAGCCTGGGAAACCGTCCCAAATGGGGCAACCGAGACTGCAGAGTCTGGGGAAGGTGGCCTCTAAGGTGAAGTCTCCGACGGACACAGACACTAGAGGAGATGAAATCCCTACAAGCCAAGATATGCCGCCAAAGAGGGGAGGTCCTATGCTGAGGGATAGGACCCAAGTCCTAAACTGACGCGGCGGCGACGTGGAAATAGATCGACGGCTACTCCGGGGACGCGAACGGGACTGGATGGGTTGCTACCTCGCGCAGCTCGGCCTCACGCCGGACGGTCTCACACCGGGCGACTCACTGGAGAAGAATATAAAGGGCGTTCTCATTTGTCAATTCGTGGTGCATATTACTTAAGTCTACCTTTGCATTAATTAGTTTTTCTCCTGCTATTTCCTCCTCTTGTTTTCTACCAATTTCCCTTCACCTCTCCCCTAGCGTGAGGAGGCCCTCAAGGGCTACAACCACGGCAGATCCTGGGATCGCTCAGTGGAAGGTACTGTGGTGATTTCATCGTAATGGCCCATGGCCACGCCCAACGAGGGCGGCATCAAACCCCCTCCCTGGGGCTCTGTGTTTTCGCCGAGCATGTTTCTGATGTACGTGATCGAGCTAATCCCATGCATCTCCTTCAATAGTAGACGAGCAAAGGGAAACCGCTAGACACCCTTTCATTCTTGTTAATGAGTTGTAGGGGTGTTAGCGAGATCCAATAGTCACCACTGTGGTAATTCGTCTACTCCCCTGAATGTTACTATATAAGCGCCCCTCTCTATGTTTGATGGTTTGCCTTCATGAAGCTTTGTCTCCTCTAGAACTCCCCAGTCACAATGATAGACACGAGTCGTGTCCATCGACTAGGACCTCCTGATCTGAGCTTCATCTTATGACAAGCAATGTAACTCTATCACTTCTCCTTTCAGATAGGAAGGGATTCTATTTTGATCATTTATCTCGATCGCTAGTCCAAGACCACCAATAGGGAGGGGGACAACCCTGACTTCTTCTCTCGTATGCTCTACTCACCATGGGTTCCAGGGGGTCTATCAATTCATGATATGTTCCCCTGGAAGCCCCTTGCATAAGGTGAGAGATAAAAATGCCATTTACTTGGCTACATTCTGACTCTTTCTAACTCCAGTTTTCCCGGGATCATCACGAATCCTTAGAAGGCTAGCCCTCAGGATTCATTCAGTACTGATCTTGGGTTCTGAGATAGTCCCATTGGGCTTCTTAGCTGTTTATGGCTTGACACTGGCCACCCCGTGTGTTAGCCCACTGGTTGAATTGAGCATTCCCTGTCATGGGGAGATGCTACCAGATTTGTTCCAAAAATTTTGTATTGATTTTGCAGTAAAGTTTATTTACATATCACTTCTATGCTCCCCAGAGTTTTATCATGAAACTGTAAGAAAAAATATGCTCGCTTGTGCTAGAGTACGAACCTTGCATAGTCATTAAAACTGCAGAATAAATCACTCCCATTTGCTCGGTTCGCTGTCCAAACGGACGCCGGTCGATGCGTGGGAGGTACCGACGGAAAGGGCTCGACGCGAGGATCGCGCCAGTACCCTTCTTCCCTCGGATCGTAGAGTGTGGAGACACGTGCGAGCTAGAAGACGGTGTGGCCCCCGTTGCCCGTTCGGCACCGATTCGCAGTCTTCGCCGCGCAAGAGGTAGGGGATCGGACTCCTCATCTCGCCAGGAATACGTTGACGCCCTCTGCATTGCCATCTTTCTCGTTTTCTATGCAATTCTTCTTTTGGGTGATTTTAGGGTTGATTCTCGATTTACGTGCCTCTCTCGATTTCTGGTCTAGACGGCTGCTCATCGAAGCTTGAGAGGTACCGTTGGATTGGTCACATTGCGAGGATCGCGTTGACGCCCACCTTTCCTCGATTCGTAGAGCGTGGAGTGGAGCCGGGCCAGGAGGCACCGCATCGTCGTCTCGCCAGTTCGTCGTCGATTCGTCATTTTCATCATTATCCAAGTAGGGGGATGGATACTTTATCTCGTTAGGACACCGCCGGTATCACTTGCACCGTGATCTGATGCTCGTTGCCTCGTATTTCATGCATATTCCTGTTTTGTGCATTTTTAATTTTTTAATGCCTAAAATTATCTTTTAATTTTTGAAATTAATTCCATAGGCATCGTATTTCATTTCTAGTGGCATGCGTAGGCTTGTAAGGTCGGTATGGGTTGGCAGGTTAGCTTGGTTTTGTATTCCGCCGTGTTCCCCGTCGATTTCGATCGATCGGGAAGGGGTTCCGATTCTGAACTTCAGAGTCACGAAACCCAGGTGACATAACGCGCCTGCCCCGATGCGTTATGGTCCTTTAACGCATCCCTAGCAGTGCGTTATATCATCCGTGTCTGAGTTTCCTATGAATTTTCATGTTCGGGTGACTTTAACGCGCCTGCCCTGGTGTGTTATATCCCCTGTGTAATGAATTATAGGTCTGTTATTTTTAAAGCCCCTACCCCTAAGCGTTAAACTCATATGATGCCCCTGTTGAGGTGCGTTATATCCCGTGATTTTCTGTGGATTCTGTCATTTTGGTGGGCATAACGAGCCATGAGAGGTGCGTTATGTTCACTATAATGCCCCACCCTTGGTCCGTTATATCCCATGTCAGTGGTGTTATGTCTTAAGCACACCATCTTGGACTTGTGATCCTCTCCGTTAGATATTCCTTCTACCGGACTAGGTGAACTTGTTTCAAGACCTCCGTAAGTCTCCGTGAGTCTGGGATTTCCACTAGGACGTCGAACTGGTTGTACCCTTAAAACCCAATTTGTCTAGAAAGCACTTACGCCATCGATGTTTTCTGGTTTCTGATTCCAAACGGTCTTTATGGCGACTGCTAAAGGTTACTTAACGGTATGCTCATGACCGCTTCTTTTGTCGAACGGTCAGCCCATGGCCGCATACCTCCTTGAGTCAAGCTTTCTTTGTTCTGGCTATGACTCGTCACAAACGCTCCTGACTCGACCGCATAGCTCTGCCTAACGGTCCAAACTTGACCGTCTGATTTATGAAACGGTCCAGTAAACGACTGCTTGGTCCTTGATTTGTCTAACCCGAGGTTTGACCTTTGGGGTTGGTTTTCTTGAGTTTCTAGGTGGTCTTAGGATTATCTGGAGCCTTAAATTATTCTTAACAAGTTAAGAGTAAGTTATGAAACTTAATGAATGTGCCGTTTTGTTGTCGGAACGCCACCGTAGCATAATGTTCTTTAATTTTTCTTTGAAATCTTATATCAACTTTGGTGCGTTCTATACCTTGGTTACTTGGTCATGAAACTTATTATTTGGAATTGAAATTGTTGGCAGAAATTATTGTTATACTCGTGGAAGTAGCTAGATTTATAACTTGAAGATGTAAGACCGGGCATGGATTGTGTCCAAGGGCTCCATGCTAGCCCCCTCGACAGATTGTCGAAAACGTGCTATAAACCATGGGATACGATGATACTGGCGTCGCATTGCGCTGGGAGTACTTTCTTTTATAAATCAGTGAAGAGCCACGAGACTCATGATAAAATTACATGTTTGTTACATAACTTTCTAGTACATAGCCTTTACAAGGTTATGTTCGTACTTTTTAGATACATGTTCGTACTTTCTTGTTCATGTAAGTCCAAATTTACGTCTACATGATTTATCTTACTTGTTCATGCTATATACGCGATCTTGATTACTTGCTCAGTTATCTCATGACTCTATATTCTTGGTTATCTTGGTTTATATCGCTTGTTTACCGCATACCTATTTCTATCTTAAAAATCTAGAGCTAAAGATATTAATCATTTAAATATTACTTTCCCCACCGACCGCAAGCAGTCGGTGTTTATTTACATCGGATTGAATCCGAAGACCTTCGTTCCATGCCGAAGAGGAGTCCGTATGTTCCTGAATTCCTAGGGGAAGAGCCGGGAGCACTTCATAGCAGTAGGTTCGTCTCATACTGGGTCGTGTTGGCTGGGGGTAGAGGGTACTGGGGGTTCACACTAGGTGACATAGAGGGTGACTGGAGGCCCGGACGTGGATGCGAGAGCATACGTCCAACTGGCGGTGTAACACTGAGATATATATATTTTTACAGGCGGGCTGTGGCAGCTGGGGTACAACAGGTGCATCCCACGGGACAATTCTGACGTGCTAGTCCATCCCCGGGTCGATGCATGACATATGAACACATGCGTGCTTTACAAAGGGTTGCTCCCATGACGTGGGCCATGGCCGCGGTGCCGAGCGGGGGCTTAAGACTGACGGGGCGACTTAGGGGATACATCGATCTGGTGTCCAGGCGAGGGTCGATCATGACTCAAGTTGAGTGATCGAATGTGGCCTCGTTACTGAGGGGGAGCAAGACATCATGACACGTTTTGGCACCCCCGGTCCCAAGTCGGCCTTTACTGCTTTATGTTTCCACCATGAAAGAATCCGTTGGAGTGGTGTTGGCCCAATACGACGACACCAAAAGGGAACGCGCAGTCTACTATTTGTCCAAGCTGTTCAATGATGTTGAGCAGTGATACACTCCCATGGAAAGGACTTGAGCGGCTATCATCTGTGTTGGCCAAAAGCTAAAGCACTACTTCCTCGCACATGAAGTGAAGCTCTTGGCGCGAATGGATCCCATTAAATACTTGCTAGAATAGCCTGCATTAACTGATCGTTTGGTGAGATGGCAAAGTTTTCTCAATCAATTTGAAATCACCTACGTCAGTCAGAAGGCGGTCAAGGGGCACGCCATCGCCGAGCACCTTGCCCACCACCCACTCCCGACTTTCTCCCCTGTCGATGAGAGTTTCCCAGATGAAGAGTTAGGAGCCATCATAGATGGTGAACCTTCGTGGATTCTCTACTTCGATGCTGCATTCAATTCCAAGGGTTGTGGAATCGGAGTCATTCTCCAATCCCCTGAAGGTGTTATCATTCCTCGTGCTTGTCAGCTAACCTTCCCTGCTACTAACAATGTGGCAGAATATGGCACCACCGTCTATGCCCAATTCGACGACGCCGTTACGCTGCCGACTGCTGCCTCGCCCGCCAGTGACGACACTACCAGGCTGCAAGATGCCCTCACCAGTTGCGCCGGCACCGGCCAAAGCGTGGTGCTGGCCGCATCCGGCTCGAACAACGCGTTCTACAGCAACAGTCTGAATGTCAGCGGTGAAGGCCTGGTCATCGATTCCGGCGTCACGCTCTACGGCAGCGACAGCTACGTCAGCAACGCGCAGTTCATCGATATCACCGGCAGCAACGCTTCGCTGATGGGCCCGGGCAAGGTCGACGGCCGCGGTCTGGACATCACCACCAGCAGCACGCCGCGCCTGGTACAAGCTTCGAACATCACCAACTTCATCGTCTACAACGTGACGCTGGCCAACGCCCTGCATCCCAACCTGTACGTGGAAGGCGGCAACGGCTTTACCGCCTGGGGTATCACGATCCTGACCTCGCCCAACCAGGCCAATGCCGACGGCATCGATATCGACAGCCTGACCAACGCATCAGTCATCAATTCATCGATCACCGACGGCGACGACGGCATCGCCCTGAAAACCAACTCGGGCAACATCACCAACGTCACGCTATCGGGTAATAACCTGTTCGGCACGCACGGACTCTCCGTGGGCAGCATCGACGGCAACACGGTATCGAACATCCTGTTCGAGAACAATTACGTCTACGGCACCGGCCCGGCGGGTAGTATTTTCGCCGGCGTCGCCTCGACGGACGCCAATGCCATCAACATCAAGACCGGCCCCTGCGCATTGACGGTGACGAACGTGACCTACCTCAACACCTGCATCAAGAACGCCAAGCATCTCATCGCCATCGAAACCGACTACAACGCCTGCACCAAGGGCGGCGCGCCATCAATCTCGAACATCGTGATCAACGGCGTGACGTCTGCGGCCTCGGTCTCCGGCGCCTATACCGAATTGTTCGGGTTCAGCGCCGCCGCGCCGATCTACGCCTACCTCGCCAACATCAACCTCGACGCGACAGCGCAAACCAGCGACCAATACGCCAACGTCATCCTGAGCAACTCGAACGACACACCGGTGGGCAACGACGTTACGACCTCGTCGCCGATTTCGATCAGCGGCAGCGCGCCGAGTTGTTCGTTCTCGCAATAAGAAGCTGCAGCCGGATCACCAAAACCCTAGAACCCATCTCCTGCCCTCACACCCCAGCCACCTTCACCCCCTCTGCTATCCTGCCCTCCCCTCTGCTCAGTTCACCCACAGCAACCCCGGACACTCTCCGTCGTCGCCCTTTCCCCAGTGGAGCCAGAACCTAGTTCTGCTACTCCCAACTATAAGACAGTACCAGAGGCTCGATTGGCAGACATTCTAGTAGCATCCACAGCGAGAATCCGCTTAAGGTGTCTTCTGAAAAGTTGTCCTCCTTCGAGTCTGTAACGCTCTAGAAGTGATCCCGCCTCGTTTTGTCATCAGCACCAACCGTGCCAGGCGTTTCTGTGCAACTGCGCCAAAATTGCATTGGTTTCTAAGGAGCTCTTGGCAATAGTGGTACCATCTTCCCCTGTGTGAATCGGCCATAACTCCTTCATAAGAGTTCTTCATCTTCGAGTCACCAACGATCCAGAGGTGGTCCCGCCGTCTTTCGACAACACCTCCACCTGGGGCGCCCATTTTGCTGCGACTGCGCCAGGTTCAGAAGTCTCTGTCCGTCCAGGACCAACAACAACTTCATCGGCCCTAATACCCCATCTTCTGCTCCATTTCAGGCTGTTCTATCTTCTCCAAAGTCGTGACCCTCGATGATACGAAGCCAACCGAGGTGGTTTCGTCTCGTTCCGACATCGGCACAGAAGATTACACTACGACCATCGTTGACCTGCCCAACTGTTCTCCCATGAACCAAAAGCCAACCATTTCGGCGACCACGACCGGCACGGTGATCCGACAGTGGCCAGCTTTTGAGGATTCATAGTTTCCTCTGTCTTCTACCACGCCGAGTTAGTCCTGCTACATTTGGAGCCCTACAGAGAGCGTACCAGTCATCGCACCTCGACCGCGCCAACTTATCGGGTGAGACAGAACCACGTGGGCCCTCCACTGTGACCTTCCCCGCCTTCCAGTGACCTCAGATCAGCTTCCAGATCTCAGGAGTTCTTCGGCATCCACCAGGATTCATCCAGGCACTGACGGCACCTAGTTCGGACGTCAGAGCTAGGCATACGGCTCAGAACAAGCAGGCGTCATCCCAATAAGGCGGTGTATATCAGCCGTTTGGATTCCCCTCCCCTTGTTCCCCCCTCCTGCGCAAGGGTAGTGCATGTATTAATTGCCCCATCCCCATGTCTGGCTATATCGGACCTTGAACGAAGTGATCAAAGATCAGACCGCTAGCCTGAGTGGTCTTAGCTGCTTCCTCGGCAGGGTAGCCTAAGCCTATGTGACCCTTGGAGACCTTGAGTCTCGTCTTGCGAGTGGGACTTTGTTCCTACTGGCCCAAACCTCTACCCATGGTGAAGCCCATCTTGGCCATGATCTCCCATCCTTTGTCAAACGGGATATTAGTATGAGTGATTGGCCGGGGAAGAATAGGAGCACTAGACTGACATAGGGCAGAAGGCCCGATAGCCTCTGCTATGGAGAGAACTGGCTTTTTACCTTTATCGGGAATGGTCATGAAGGGAATTTGCTTAGAGGTGATGGCATTGGGAGTTTCCACAAATGGGAGGCTCTTGATCTTGATTACCCTACCATTATAAGGGAACTTAAAGCATTGGCAGGTAGTTGACGGGATCCTAAGGGTTTGTTCTATCCAAGGCCATCCCAGAATGGCTTTATATGCTGGGTCAACCTCAAGGACAAAGAAATCTAAGGACATGACTACCGGCCCTAGACCGGGCTGCAGGGTCACCTTCCCTTTAGCACACCTCTTTGAGTTATCGTAAGCAGAGATGGTGGTGCAAACTTCCTCCAGGTCTTCCTCCTTCAGACCAATCCTTTGGATTGTTTTCATGGGGCATACATTAATCAACGCTCCTGTGTCGATAAGGGTGGAGTCAATCTTGATTCCATTGAGGGTGACAATGAGGCACAACGAAGGGATTTACTCTCAGGTGGAGCGAGGTCCTTATCGAAAAAGGAAATGGACGGCCCACATGTGATGGCCAAGATGGCTTCGGTCATGCCACTTGCTGCAAGGTCCTCGTTGACCATGATTTTCTAAAGGAATTGAAGCAAAGTGGACTGGTGTGACGAGGACCTCTAGAGGAGTTCTAGGATGGAGATTTTAGCCGGTGTCCTATCCAAGTGGTGAAGGATGTCATACTCTGTTGGGGGATTTTACGAATTGACCCCCTCTTCGGGCTGAGATTGCCTTTGAGATAGGTGGATAATCCGGTTGCGGAGTGTGACATTCACTGAGGCCTCATTTGGTTCTCCCAATTCTAAAGGTTTTGGGTGGATCAATTGCAAGGGGGTGGGAGATCCAAAGATGAATGAGAGGGAGGCCGATCCCTCATTACGGTCGTTACATCAAGCTGGTTCTCCAAGGCCGCCAGGCCAACCTTCCGTGATTCACATTACACCCCTCCAACAAACCCTCATCGATAAAATTGCTTCCATGGAGGAACAACTCAAGAAGGTCACAAGTCCGTGGCCTGCTCCTCCTCCTCCTCCTCAAGTCAATCCTCTTCATACTTTCATGAATAACATCACCAAGATGGAAAAAGACTGGAAGGAGAGGAGAGATAATGGCATTATACATTCAAGTGAGGAAGATGTTTCAACAGGCTTTGATGATCAAGTGGATACCGTCCACCCTCCATTTATTCACCCCACTCATTCACATGGTTCTCCCCCTCTGCCTCCACTTTTACACAATCCTCTACAGAATCCTCCATCACCCATAATTACACCTCCACCACAGTGTCCACTTGATTTTGATGATTATGAAGATTCGAAGACGGTATGTGAAGATGTTGAAGTCTCGAAGGCACCCATTCCGAGCTTCCTTCGTTTTCCACTCCCTCCATTACTCGATGAACCCCCTACTCAGGACGATGCCACCATCCTTAACCCCGTGTATGAGACCAATTGGTGCTACGATAATGGGTCGATACTCCAATCACCCACACCGGTGCACCATGCATCTTCTCCTATCCCTAATACATATCACCCCATCCGGTGCTTCCAACGCACTAAACATTCTCCTTTTACACCTATGATTACCGCACCATTAACTTCCATGACACCAGCTTCCGCCGAACCTCCCGCTACATCCCAACCAATTCCCACACCATTACCCTCCATCAAGCCATCTGAGCTTCTCTCCACACCATTGGCCTCCATCGAACATTCCATTAAACCTTTTCCTAAACCAAATAACACCCCATTGCTGCCACCTAAGGCCTTTATTATCGCTATAACCCCAAGGCCAATTACACTGAATCCCACTTTGCCTATACCTCCACTAAACTCCTTTTCCAAACCTATGGCAGATCCTGAGCAGGGTCCATCCCTTTTTGCACTCGAGCGAACCCCATTTACTTCCAAGCAAGGGGAGAAGCCCGATGTGTTTCAATCTCCGCCTCCACTTACACTTCCTTTAACGCTCTCCATTAAGCCACCATCATTAATCAAGCCTATTGCCGCCTCCATCTCACTTTCCATTACCACTCAGAGTGAATGTACTTATGATCCATGATGTCGAGCACACTTAGCGATGTACTCCCTTAAGAAGACGAGAAGGGGATGACGTTGATGTATTATGTAACCCCTTGGCACATTGCAAATGTGCATCGACCCTGGCAGCCCATTCCTTCACACATTCCATATGTGCATCGACCTTGCCTCTAGCCCATTACATATTTCTAGATGTGCATCAACCTTGGCAGGCAGCCCCTTGGCACATTTCAAATGTGCATCGACCTTGGCAGCCCATTCCTTCACATATTTTAGATGTGCATCGATCTGCCTCCAGGCTTGAACCTAATGTGCGTCGACCTGCCTCCAGGCTTGAACCCAATGTGCATCGACCTGCCTTCAGGCTTGAACCAAATGTGTATCGACCTACCTTCAGGCTTGAACCAATTGTGCATCAACCTTCCTTCACTTTGGGCCCATGTGCATCGACCTTTATTTGGGTCTTGTGCCTGATGTGCATCGATCTTCCTTCACGTTGAGCCCATGTGCATTGACTTTCATTTGGCCCTGTGCTGGATGTGCATCGACCTTCCTTGACTCTGTGCCTAATGTGCATCGACCTTCATTTTACTTTGTGCCCGATGTGCATCGACCTTCCTCTACACATTTCATATGTTCATCGACCTTCCTTCACTTTGAGCCTATGTGCATCGACCCTCATTTGGCCCTGTGCTACATGTGCATCGACATTCCTTCACTTTGCGCATGGATGTGCATCAGCCTTCCTTCACTCTGTGCCTGATATGCATCGACCTTCATTTCACTTTATGCCCGATGTGCATCGACCTTCCTTCACACATTCCATATATGCATCGACCTTCCTTCATTTTGAGCCTACGTGCATCGACCTTCATTTGGCCCTGTGCTGGATGTCCATCGGCCTTCCTTCACTTTGTGCCTGATGTGTATCGACCTTCCTTCAAACATTTCAAATGTGCATCAACCTTCATTTCACTTTGAGCCTATGTGCATCGACCTTCATCTGGCCTTGTGCCTAATGTGCATCAACCTTCCTTCAAACTCTTCAAATGTGCGTCGACCTTCATTTGGATGTGTGCCTGATGTGCATTGACCTTCCTTCAAACATTTCAAATGTGCATCGACCTTCATTTCACTTTGAGCCCATGTGCGTCTACCTTCATTTGGCTTTGTGCCCATGTGCATCGATTGTCCTGTGTCTGCTCAAGTGTGGACAGCTTAATTTTGAGCCTGATCATCTCCTTGTTTTACGGTTGCATGGCTTTAGACCTAATTTCTGTGTCGAGAGCTATTGCGTACCGTATCTCATCGCGCCGTGTCCAACAGCCGACGTGTTGAGAGGCTCAATTGTCATTTATAGGATGCAAAGGTAGGCCGAGATTAGTGCTTTTTCTTGGTTTTGTACTGAAGCTGGTGCTCTTCTCTGTTGCGCTTAGGCTTTTCTGCTCGGTTGCTCATTGGATCGGTGCTCGAGGCATGTTACATTGTGATTTTCTGGGATTGCGATAACGCCTGGTGTATACTGAGATGTGAAGGCCGGGGATCTTTCTGATGCCTTCGTGCATTTTTTAGTGTGCAGCGAAAGCGTGTGGGCTGACGACCCACAAGCCGAGTATCTTTTTGTACAATTCTGCCTGGTCGAGAGAATCGCTCCTTCTCGATGTGACTCCATCTTAGCTACATGTGCCTAGATGTTGTCGTGATCGTGCCATTGTCGGTCATTTCTCTAGTTTTAGTGTAGCATTTGCAAGTGTTGGGGGAATCGTCGGCTTCCCTACTGATAAAGTACCCTCTACTCTGCAATCCTTCTCATGGGTGTTGTGTTCTGGAGGCGTGTTCGTAGTCCTTGAGATGCGTTCCCTGAGATTGTGGTGTCTCTTGTCGTTTTACGATTGATTTCAATTGTTGTAGGCCTCTTCTTGGTGAACGGCATGATGCATGACTCACTCCCTGTAGTCATGTGCTCAGCTACCGCATGCCTTAATACAGCCCTACTTGCAGTGTGTTCTGTGGTTCTATGTGTCGTACGGAGCCGGAATCCTGCAGGTGCTGCTGTCGTTGACTGTTGTTTTTGTAAGTGATGTTTTCGTATGACTCTGCGTTTATGTGCTGGACCATTGTCTTGTCAGTAGCTTGCTGTGCTCCTTTTTCCGGTGGAGTAGTTCGCAACTGGATCAGATGCGATATCAGAGTGAGGACTGACTTAATGCTGTGTGTGGTCCCGTGTTGTTGATTTTGCTATCGTTCCTCCGTGTAATCGTCATTGGCGTCTTGTGTGCTTGGTATTCCTTGTCTCCTTTGGCACTGGAGCCGATGATGTCATCAGGCTGTCAGCTGAGAGGACTATGTTTCCTTGTGTAAGGGGACATAAAGATGTATTTTTATTCATAAAATAACTTAAAGATGGCGAAGAATGGATTAGAATAATGATTCATTACTCTTAGGATAACAGAGAGTATAATGGATCAGATCTACCCCGTTATAGAACATAACGGATCAGCTCTACCCCGTCATATAGCATAACGGATCAGGTGGGGTGCGTTACATTAACATGGCGCACCTCCTCTGGTCCGTGATTCTCATCTACTCCAATCCCGAACTCAGCGGCTATGACGGTTTAGTGATGGTGCGTTATGTGGCATAACGTGCCTCCACTGGTCCGCTATGACTACCCGAGTGATTTTTATTAAACTTAACGACCCAGAAACTACAATGGACCAGGGGAGGTCCGTTAAGGCCACCCGAACGTGGAAAATCCACAGTTTTCCCATAACCATAATGGTCATAGGTGGGGACGTTATACTAACGACCTATCTAAGACATGCATGAGCATAACGAACCTGGGGTGGTCTACTAAATGGGTATAACGCGCAGAGGTGGTACATTAAACACATAACAGTCACTGGAGTGACCGTCATGTGAGCTGGGCGGTGAATGGGTTCGGTTTGAAACCGAACCACTCCCCGGTCGATCGAAATCAATGGGTTCACTTACCAAAACCTGTCAAAACCTGTAACCTGCCATGCCATGCATCCATTCCACTCAATAGAAGCTAGAAAACAAAAATACAATACCCATGAATGATTAAAAACACTAATTATCACATTTTAGGTAAAAACTAAAAACAGACATTAACTAGGCCAAACGGCCGTGGATGGGCGTGCATGTGGTGTGGAAATGATCCTAGCGCAGAGATGGTTCCATCCCCCTTCCTCGTTCGCTCCGAAATAGTCATTCCAGCCACATGCAGGCGAGGCGGAAATCGTGCCCCACTCGTCCCGTCTCGTCCAACCGTCCCTCGAACCGTACGATAGAGGGCGTCAACACGTTCCTCTCGTCGCACTGGTTCCAACGGTGTCCCCCACGTCTCGGTCCGGCCCTGAAATCGTCAAAATCGAGAAGGAGAGAGAAAGAGAGAAACGTTGGGAGAGAGAGAGAGTGAGAGAGTGAAATCGGGAGAGAGAGAGAGGGTTAACGAGAGAGAGAGAGAGATTAAGGTGGGTGGGGGGTTTTAGTTAATAAAATTTTATTTATTAAAATTGGATCGTAAAATTACAAGCGGGTATTGTTAATTCTTTGGAGGTTGCATGGTCTCATGGGCCTCCAAGAAATAGTGTTTAGTGGCATTATCAACCGCCGATGCTGAATATGTGGCCGTAGGTAGTTGTGTTGCCCAAGTGCTTTGGATCCAACAACAAATGGTAGATATTGGCATCGAACTAAAAAACACTGTAATAATGTGTGACAACACATCTATAATTAATCTTTCAAAAAATCTTGTGCATCATTCTCAAACAAAGCATATTGAGATTAGGCATCATTTTATTCGAGATCATGTTAGTAAGGGTGATGTTGAAATTAACTTCATTGAAAAAACCATCAAATTGTCGACATCTTTACCAAACCTTTAAATGAAGACAAATTCACATCATTTAGGAGAGAATTAAGGGTTTGTAGTGTTGTAAACCTTGTTTTAATGTTTTGATGATGGCCAACAATCTTGGTTTGATGATGGCCAAAACTTCTGCCTTGTTCAGAGCTCTTTTGCCTTAGCTTTGTAGAGTCAGAGCTTCCCTTCAGAAAGTCTGTGCACACCTTCACACGGTCCATGGAAGCCTAACCCTGTGTATGTTCTGCTTTTAACACTAAGTCCATGGAAGCCAAACCCCGTGCATGTTTGGTTTTTAACACAATGTCCGTACACACCTTCACACGGTCTGTGGAAGCCAAACCCCGTGTTTGTTCTGCTTTTAACACTAAGTCCATGCACTCCTTCACAATGTCCGTGCACGTCAAACCCCGTGCATATTTCCTTATGTGTGCAACTTGTGTTTAAGTCCATGCATGTTTTGATGTTTTCTTAAAAGCTGCATCCGTGCATGTTTTGGTTGCTTTATAAAAGAACTTGCATCCGTGCAAGTATCCTTGAAAACATGCATCCGTGCACATTTGCTTTACTTCACTAATTCCATCAACTTGGCAAGCATGTCCGTGCACATCATATCCCGTGCACATTCCACATGCCAAACCCCTTGCGTGCTCTGCCTGCCATCAGCTGTGGAGTTAGTCCGTACATGTCCCTGCTCTCTTTGTAAAAGTCAGTGTATGTTCGAGCATACACTGTATCAAATGCAATGCATGTCCCAACATATGCATAAAGCCTTCTCTGCAAGTCCGAACATACACTTGCACCCGTGCATGTTTTGCTCGCCAACCCCCCTCCCCCTTCCTTCCCTCTATATAAACTCATGTATAGTGTCTTGTAAGAAGTTGATGAATTATTGAAAAGAAATATCATAATTTATCCACCATTGCCTCTCCTCTCTCCCCCTTGCAGATAGACTTCTGCCATTCTTCTGAGGTGTGAAGCCTCCCTTCCAACCCCCTTCCTGAGTGTGAAGCTCAGCGTCGCCGCCGCCGCCACCATCGAGCCGCCACCGCCACCCCGATGAAGTTCTATCCAAATCAGGACAGAACCTCACTCCCGCCAGAAAGAGCAGCCCATGGGAAATTCATGCAAAAATACCAAAGCTCAATCTCAGCGACTGCCGCTCCCAGGACTCGACTAGGGACGCCCTGCCAACATCCCAGCCAAGCGGCGCCTTCAGAAGACCCAAGGAGGGCGACGTTCCTTTGGAGGCCATGGCTTGCTATCCAGCGAGTCGAACCGAGTCGAACCGAGTCGGACCAGTAGCCCCTCTTCGGTCCAAACACCCCTCTGACTTGCTGCCCGTCAACCCACGATCGATCCTCCTGGGCCCACTTGTAGCTCTTTACCTCCCTGCGTGGAGTGGGAAATATAATTCACTGCTGTAATTAAATTTTGTATCGGGAGTTACCATACTTGGCCGGGGTCGTCTTCCCCACGCCAGGAGCGTGGAGGTATTATTTTCGCTCCTTAACCTGACATTTTACTTTCCTTGTATATATTTTATATGCCGCTGCCATCATGTGATAGGATAAATTAGCTCATTCAAATTCAATCACCGCTGCGAGCGAGAGAGCGAAACCCGTCCCGTGACCTGATCTGGGCACGAGTGAGAGTTGACCACCCTAGCTCTTGCGGGTTTCTCAACCGCACGATCATACGCTTCCCTCGTTAGGGACGAATAGTGACCTTGCTAGAGTCCAAGGTCGGCATTCAACTTGGAGTTGACTCCACGCATCCGTCCCGCATCAGCTCAGTCCATTTGTCATCAACATTGGGAAACGTCTTTTTTTGCTTCTTCTTTCTCATTTCGGCTTCTCATCTGGCCCACTCTCATCTCCTTTCTCCTTCTCTTCTCCTTTTTTTTTTCAATGCCAACAGCTATCCATTCTCTTGGCATCACATATAAATAGTAACATAGTGAAACACATAACCATTGTATGAAAATCAATATTCGATGGAATGTGCGGAGGACGAGAAGGTCATGCTTGCTACTTTTCAACTTCAGGGTGCAGCATTGATGTGGTGGAGTTTGGAATGGGAAGTTGCTTTCAATTCCAGACCACTTCGTCAGATCACCTGGACAGAGTTCGTGACTACCTTCGAGCGCACTTACAGTCCTGCCTGTCTTCGTATGGATAACATGTACCAATTTCTAGACTTGGTTCAAGGTGAAATGACTCTGCGGCAGTATCGAAACAAGTTCATTAAGTTGGGTCGGTATGCGGCGCATATTATCGCTAATGAAGCCTTAAAGATCAAGCAATTTCTCCGTGGTTTGAGAGTCGAATTGAGAGTGCCGCTACTTGCTACCCGTGTGAATGTCATGGACGATGCATATTTGGCAGTAGTCACGGTTGACCTCGATTTGGCGAGGTCTGCAGTATTTTCTCAGTCCAGTGTTGCTCAGTCGGTTGTGCTATTTCAGCAGTCTTTTCAACCGTCAGCGCTTGGAGTTCCCTCTGTCATGCCTACTTCCAGTGGCCCTTCGAGGTGGATGTTTAGAAAATCTAAGAAGCGATTTAACAGTCAAGCATCTTCGGGTTTTGTGCAACAGCAATCCGTGTCTTCTGATTCTGTTCAGCAGTCCGTTTCTCCGTTTCAGTAGCGCCGAGAGTTTCCTGTGAGTCAGCTGAGACCGTGTCCAAGGTGTGGTGGCAGTCATCCCGGTGTACCATGTTCCTTACCGGTAGTCTGCTATCGCTGTGATCAGTCGGGTCACGTTGTTCGAGATTGCCCAAGGAAGTTTGTTCCGGCGTAGTTCTCGCAGGTTACCCAACCGTAGCAGTCTCAATTCCGTCTTCCTGCCCCACCTCTGCCTCAGCCATCGTATTTTAAAGTTCCAACTTCTTCCCAGCAATCTTCTGCAGCCTCTAACCAGAAGCCGAGGAGCCGGATTACTCACATCACTCGTGCAGAAGCCATTGCGTCTAACCTCGTAGAAGGTATGGTTTCGATTTTTGGTCGTTCAACCCGTGTTCTATTCGATTCAGGTGCTACACATTCATTTGTTTTCGAGGATTTCCTTGCTCGTCTCGAGAATCCGGTAACCGAGTCACCCTGTGAATTGCTCGTTGAGTTACCATCCAGAGATTTCATGTCCACTCCATTTTGCTTGGATGATTCTCCTAGCATTTGTAATAATGGCATAGTTGATAGATTGCATCGATGCTTCAATATTTGCCTTGGAGAAGTATACCGCCAATTCTCCAAGATCGGTGAATCTAGGGGCCTTAATTGGAAGAGTGGCCGTGGGTTTTTGGTGGGATGCCAAGAGAGTCTGAGCATAAGAACTTCAAGGGGCAGCGTTACCCAATGGGGGCGGCTCCCCCACCACACTGGCCATTGCAGGCAACGAGACTGTGCACTGACTAGGGTTGCCGGCGGTGATCTTCTCTGCTACCACAGAAACTACGAGGGCCGACGGTCGCCTCAGAAACTTCTGACCTCCACTCTCATTTTTTTGTTTGGTCCGATATTACTTAGTGAGCACTTGTCATAGAATAAGCTGACTATCACCTACAATCTGTAATTGGGTGACACCGTATAGATGAGCGGCTTCTAGTCTGACCAAAAGAGCCTCATATTCAGCTATATTGTTTGTAACAGGGAAGGCAAGCTGAATGGCTTAAGGAATGGTGACTCCCTCAGGTGATAGGAGAATGATGTCAATACCCTTACCTTGAGAATTCAGAGCTCCATCAAAATGTAATGTCCATATCGAATCAGGCTGATTGATAGACATTAGATTCTCATCTGAAAACTCTGAGTGAACAGGATCAAATCAAGGGAGAGGGTGATGAGCAAGATATTCTGCTATGGCATAACCTTTAATTACTTTTTGCTGAATGTAAGTGATGTCGAATTAAGAAAGAAAGCTTTGCCATCGTGCTAGTCGATCAGTAAGGAAAGATTTCTCAATAAGAAACTTGATGGGATTTATATGAGCAATGAGATGAACATTGTGAGCTAAGAAATAATGCTTCAATTTCTGAACTACCCAGACTGGAGCAGCGTAGGTCTTCTCCATGGTGGTATATTTCTACTCGCAGGGGTTGAGGAGCTTAGACAAGTAGTAAGTTGCCCTCTCCCTTCATTCTTCATCAACATGTGCAAGGACAGCACCTACTGAGTCATCCAAGACAGAAACATAAAGAACAAGTGGTTTGTCTAGAACTAGCAGCCTCAGGACTGGAGGGTTGGATAGATAGTCTTTCAATCCGTTAAAAGTCACCTAACACTTGTCATCCCGATTAAATTTCACTCCCGACTTGGTGAGCTCGTAGAACGGCCTACACCTTTGTTTTACTTTTTTGTTCCACTACAACATAGCCTTCTACAAGTCTCCATAAAATCTGGTTTCATGCCTGTTGCTGCCTTTTTGTGCTTATATCAGAAAAACATGTATATATTCACAGAACAGAAAGGACTTCATCTGAATGTTAACTGAGGAAAGTTGAGCAACTTAGAAGTGGAAGGTTTTGAAAAGTTTAATGTAAGTAACATCAGGTATAAAACATTATTGTTTTCACAACCTCTACAAAAATTTCTCCTGATGATGTACCAGAGTGTTGCGCCGAACCTTCCTCATGAGCCCATTATCTATTGAGGTTGCCTGCCATGCCATACCATCTGTCTGTACAGGCCCTCCCCAGGGTTGTCTGTCTTTATCCTTCTGATAGTGTAGGCTGTGAATTCTGGCAACATCACAACTGGATGCTGTTCAATAACTACATCTATAGGTAAAGGACATGTTGGAGGACACAGAAGATGTGTGAGATGCATGTTGGGGAAGGCTATTTGCGGATGTGAGTATCACAAGATACTGATGTCAGGCCCTGGAGAAAGGCAAGGGAGATCAAGGATGCCACTTGTGAAGGGAACCCACTGAGCTAGACAGGGCTCTCAGAGGAACAACAAGAGGATGCTGGTGGCAGACCCTTGCTTTGCTAGATAATCCGGACACAGATCTTGTTGTTCCACTCAATGGAGATGGACCTGAAGTGTGCATGGGTTTAGGCCATGTGCTGGCAGGCTAGCAACATGCAGGCAGATGATGTTGTGTAGACTGTAGAGGTATCATCAAAATGGTTGATGATGCTTCTCAATATTGACCTTGTGACATGAACCAGGGTAATCTTTTCTTGGGATGAATATGCATTGCTGACTTGTGTTGGACGTCAGAACAGATGCTGTTCAAATTATAGTTATCCATTGACAATTCGTTTCTTATCTTATTCTTTCTTTCTTATGGAAGGTGTCTATCATTGTTCTTTGTTTTTGTGGCTAAGAAATGTTCCCATGGGCATATTTAGTTGCTAGTGTATTCTTTTCTTTTCTCAGAGCAATGCTCACTGATGTTTTACTTTGAACAGTGGGATTTTGTGGCTTTATCGGCGGCAGACTGGAAATGGTACCACCTTGATCTGTCCTAGTTGTCATTTTTTCAGTGAATTTTCTTTTGAGTCTTTGAATATTAACGGTCTTGACCTCGAGTCTTGTGACTCAAGGACTGTTGGATTTAGTGAGTCTAGAGGACTGTCCAGAGTCCAGTGGCGTAGCGCCACTTGGTTCTTCGTGACTTTCACGCAGGGTGCGTGTGTGGTTCTCAGAGTTCTCCTTAGAGAATGGTCACATCAATGACTCCCCACTAGTTGTAGCCTTCCAACACGCGTGTGGTCCCACCAGGAAGTGGTGGCGAGGCTACCCGAGAGAGACAGCTTTAGGCTGGTTGCCGTGGGCCTCCTACTGTGACAGCTCGAGTCTGAGCCGGGAGGAAGAACCAGCTAGAGGGCCTGACGTAGCGCAGTCAGTTAATGTGTGCACACGTGGTCAGGGACTTCGGACGCATGCTGACGAGCACGACCCTGACTAGACCCTTGTCAGTGTTACTTGTGTGTGTGTCTCAGTTTCCACCTGGGGCGAGTAGGGAGACACTGTGGCGCGGTGTAAGTTGTCAGGGCATGCGTCCAGCTGTGCTTCTAGTGGGAAGGTACTCCTATCACATGAGTCGTGACTCTCTTGTTTCTGGGTTCCGTTTCCCGTCTGCGAGACGTAGATTCTGGACCATTCCAATGTGTTTTCCCGAGGTGGTGGCCAGAGGTGTTGGTAGGGATTACCGAGGCCTTGTCGTGCCAGTGTGGGACTGTGCGATCCCGGTTGGTCGTGCCTGTGTGGGCAGGCTTCCACGACAGGGTTGCCGTGAGTGTTTTCTCAGTAGGTCTGGTGTTAGAGTGGTCCGGTTCCCGATTGTGAGATCAAGATTTTTCCTTTTTGTTGTCGGTAGGAGCAGCCTTACTGTCGTGAATTATTAGCTTCTGCGATTTAGTACGACTGTCCCCTTCGTCGTCGTTGTACTCCTCCTGTAATGCACCAAATTTTTCAGGAATTATTCGGATCCTTTTTGTGGGTCTCGGAGTGTGTTTTGTGATTTACGTGTATTTTTCTCTGATGATCCTTCAGAACACTGTGCATGGTGAACCGTTACGTTCTCCGACTCTGGGACGGTACCACTGCGTTGTGCGTCTTTCGAGGATCGCGGAGGTAATTTTTCATATTATTTTAAGTTTTTTGAATTTTTAGATTTTCTATATATTAACCCCTCCCTCTCTCTCTTCCCTCATTTCTCACTCTCACCCTCTCTCTCTTCTCTCCTTCTTCCAACCGTTGGAGAGCGCCCACCCCACCGCGCCATTCATCATTCCCGGGAGACTGAGACGCGGCCTCCTTTACTCCGGCAACGACGTGGCGGCGGCGAGGCAATCCCGGGGGTGTTCTTTTCGCGGCGGGAGGCAAGGCATGCGGTGTGCAAAAGCTCCTTCCTTGATTTCAGCAGTGATTCAGTGGAGCATTCACTCCATTGAGTTAGGAGGACGAATCCCTATGCTCATCCCATCGTTCCCCCAGATTTGTAGGTCGCAAGGGAGCCGAGAGGGGTATTTTTGAGCAGGTTAGGGTAAAATCTCCATGTTTAGAGTTGTGAGCCGATCCGCCGTTTTACCATGTTTTTGGCCGATCCGAGGTCATAGATTCATGCTAGGAGTGATTTGGGGGCTTCCCCCTTGTTTTCCCCCTCTCTTGTGAAGGTATGGGGGCGTGGATGAAATTTTTGGGATTTTCCCACCAGTTCGTCGTCGGGACGGTGTGGCGGTCGTTCCAGTGACCGCCACAGGCTGTGACGCACCATGGGGGGTGCGTTACATGCTGTGATGCGCCCAAGGGAGTGCGTCACACAGGGCTCGGTTGTCAACAGGGCACTGGTCTCTCTAATAGTCCCACGATAGACCACCAGAGCCTGTGATGTGCCTGGGTTCGACTGCCACAGTGGCGAGTCAACCGTTGAATCTGACCGTTGGTTTTTGACCGTTAGGGTCACATGTGTTGTGATGCGCCCAGAGTGGAGCGTTACAACATTGTGACGCCCCTTTAAGGGTGCATCAGAGTTGACATAGCCCGTCACCTAACGCATCAGGATTGGGCCATTAGGCTCTGTGACGTGCTAAGGTTAGTACTTCAGAGCCTGTTTTACCATTGGCATGTGACGCCCCAGGGTGGGTGCGTCAGAGCCTTGTGACGCCCCTGTGGGGGAGCGTCAAAGCTGACGCGTCCCCAGCTTCTAATGCGCCTGGGTAGGGCCGTTAGAGACTGTGACGCCCCGAGGGGTGTGCGTCACTGCGAGATTCATTCTGCCTTCTGACGCACCAGAGGTGGTCCGTCAGAGACTGTAACGCACCAGGATTGGCGGGTCACAGCCAGTTTAGCACCGGGTGTTTGACGCACCTGAGTTGGGCCGCCAGACCACTGTGACAGCCCAGGGATAGACCGCCCCTCAATATGTATTAGTACATCTTACATTTATTTGTTTATGGTTGGTAGAACAACTGATTGGTAGAGAATGGTGAACAACTGAGATGTGGGCAGTAATGCATTGACTTTCATTGCAATTAGGGTGCTCAGTCAAACAACATCGGCAAGCCAATGTGAAAGAAATTGAAGCACGTTCAACCTTATATACTCAAAGGTTCACAATCGGCTAAAGGTAGAACGGTTAGAAACATTAGTTTACTGCCACTACAATATGAGACTGAGAAAAAAAACATGAAGTTAAGACAACAACTGAGGGACAAACGCGTCGCAAATGATGCAACTCCAGAAATTGATGTTAACGCTTTATTTGATGATGACAATCCCTTGCAGTCTTGGGTGGAGACACGAGAGCAGGTTGATGAGCCCGTTTTTGATGTTGATGATAGATCATGGGTAGAGAGCATACCGGATAAAGATGAGACAAGAGATCCAGAATTTAGAAGAGCAACAAAGAGGGCCAAAGATACTCATACGCACCAGAGAAGGGACCCAGTTTTGTTTGTTCATGACACTGAGCAACATCCTAAGTTTGAGCCAGCTAGACACTCAGAATCAGATAGTAGGCCTGTCACTCCTATAATGGTCAAGCAACCTCCATCCTTAAAAAGAAGTACATCAGTGCATGAGCTAACTGAGAGGATTAGTGCTGTTGCTCGAGAGGACCCGACAATTGAGCAGTTGAAGCAAATTTATGTGAGGCACACGTCAAGGGGAAAAAGACACATGTGAAAGATGACTAAAAAAATCGCACCAAACCAGAAAAAAGCATCCCCAAAGGCTAAAAGGCGACTGGTTTCTTTGATGATCTCAGTGCAGTTGCAAGTGCTACTACTGGCGGTGGCACATATGGTGCTCCTTCCACCTTCCACGCAGACACAAGCAGAGGATACAGTCATAGTGAGCGAGGATATGATTCACAGAGCCAACATGGGCATCCATCAGGTTATGGAGGTGGCTAACAGGAAGCATCCATTTATGGGTGGGGTCATCAACCAGAATTCCAGTTCCATCCAGTTCCTCTTCTCATCCCTAAGATTCTTATGCTGATTCTGGATTCCAATCAAGCCAACAACCTTACACTCCAAGAGGGATCCAAAGAGAGATGCACGACTTGGCTACCTTCCCAGTTAGTGGATGAGGGTATTCATGCACCAATGGCACCTAATCTGCCTGGTCATCATGGCGAAGCGCTTCAACAGCATGAGGTGGAACTGGGAATCATTAGCAGCATTGATTGAGTTGTGGCATCCAGATACGCGCACCTTCGTCTTCCCCGAGTTCGAGGCCTCAGTGCTGGTAGAAAAACTAGACTTCATCTTCTAGTGGAGCGACATGAAGGTGGGCGAGCTGATCGACCTTGTTGGCCTAGAGAGATGGCAGACAAGAAGGGGGGGTTGAACTGTTCCCTTGTCGAGATGGCAGATTTTAGAGACTTTCTTAACAAAACACAATGGAATTAAGATTAACAAAGTTAATAGCCAAAACTTAAGTGAGATTTAGAAGTTGGCTCAACCTTCTTGAACTCACATGGATAGTTAATCAACTAATCAAGGAAATTAAGCTCAACACAGATAGCGGAGGTAGCAATGTGTGACAGTGTAGTGAATTAAAAACTTATATAGTGAACCTATGAATGAAGATAGAAGACAGGGACAATCACACAGGCAATCACACAAGGCACAAGGATTTTTAGATGGTTTGGGACCACGACGGGCTCCCTACATCCACCCCTCACCCAACCAGGTGAGCCTTCACTACACGCTACTTTCGTAGCAACACGGGGATGAACCCCAACCACACACATGCTGCTTCCACAGCAATATACGCACGACGGCACGAGGCCTTGCCTCAACACGCTGCCATTGTAACACACACACACACACACATGATTGGGGTACATTCCCCGAAAATGACAACCACAAGGAGTTGCAGCTCCGTCCATGCACAAGTAAACACGGGGAAAGTTTCCCCACAATAAGCCCACACACGCGGAGACGCAGCTCCGTTCACACACAGTGTTATATCGAGTTCTATGAAAGAAGATGATATACAATAAACGCCCAAATGACAAACTATGCTCGAATAGAAGTATAGAAATGAGAGATGAACAATTCCCCCTCAAATCTACAGTGAAATCACGTCCAAAGGAGAGTGGGGTGCGCTGGAACGTTCTGTCCGCGGGGTGGAAGTAGCTCAATGCTTGTAGAAGGCGGCCTAGGGAGAATGGTTGGATAACCTCACTCCCAGCTGGTTCAGATCGGTAGAGAATGGCTCGTTCTTGGTGTCCTCCTCTTCTTCTTCTTCCTCCGCCAACAAGGGAATGATCCCCAAGAGACATTCGATACACCGACCGCCCTTCTTTGATGGGACTAACTATCCCTATTAGAAAAACAGAATGATTGTGTTTGATAGGTTAACCTTCCCTAGATAGTCAACCAGGAAAGTGACCCGAAGAAACAAGAAGATGCAGGTTTATACCAGCAATATGGCCAGAGTGGCCAGCCAGTATGGGGCCCTCCCCGAAGACCAAGAAGAAGTGGCCATGCTTGCTGAAAGGCCGGGTCCCATCACCAGAAGAGGAAGTGCCGCAGTCGAGGTAATGTAAGCCCTCGCTGGTGAAACAAATTTAGATGCGGTCGCCATGGCGGCGATCGTGATTACCACTAGGGACGAAGGAGAAAGGCTAGCACCTTCTCTAGATACTCTGATAGAAGGGGGAGACTAGGATCCTAGCCCATCCACTTCTGACTCGACAATACTAATGTTGCTTCAAGCCTTCTGGCAGGAGATCGAAGCCCTGAAGCAGCAAGGGAGTGAACTGGCCACGCATGCTTCTACCTCGAAGCATGTCGAACCTCCTCCGAGGACATCCAGGGAAGGCGCCGGAGAATTTGAGGGTTCGCCCCAGATGACGGCTTCTCAACCAATCTCCAACTATGCTGGGGGCATGGCCCTAACGACCCCTTCGGCTCCTCACCACCAAGGTGCCACCACTATACCCCAGGCGACGGGGTTGGCGACACCACAGATGCAGTCGGGTCATTCCTACTCGGAAGGGGTGGATCCGGCAATGGCAAACAAGCTCATGATCGAGCAGATAGTCGAGATGAAGCTGGCTAATCGGGGCAATAAAGAATATACCTCATTTGATGTATACAAGGTACCCTACCCTGTCCATCATGCAGTGAAAGGATTGCCTCCCGACGTCAACAAACCACCAAGGTTTGATAAAATCAACATACAAGGTTCACCAAAAGAACATATAGCCTATTACATCAACGTGATGAGCAATCTGACGACCGATGAATCCTACCTGTTGAAGTTCTTCGGGTCCTTACTTACAGGGCTCGCCTTTGAATGGTACTCGAACTTGCCGACAGGGTCTGTTAACAACTGGTCGGATATACAAAGGAAATTTTGGGAGCGATTCCATGTCACTGAAAGAGAAGTGACAGTGGCCAAACTATATGCTTCCAAGCAAAAGCAGCTGCCAACAGAACAACAAGAACAACCCCAATTGGAAGAACAGCTAAAGCAGCTGGAAGAAGAACATATAGTAGAACAGCAAGAGCTGCAACTAGAAATGGAAGTAGTGTGGCAACTAGAACATCAGATTGGTCAGCTAGTAGAACAACTAGATGAGTAGCTGGGAGAACAGCAAGAGCAAGTCCAGGAAGAAGAGCAGTAGTAGCAACAGAATGAACAACAAGAGCCAGAACAACAACAGCAAGAAGATCAACAAGAAATGGTACAGCAGGCAGAGCTGTAGGTAGAGGGGCAGCCAGAGATGTAGACAGAAGAGCAACAACAAGAGATAGAGCAAGAGCAGCTACAGGAACAGCAAGATGAGAAGCAGGATATATAGGAGCAAGCAGAACTAGAGCAACATGCAGAGCTGCAGGAGGAGCAGCAGTATGTAGAACAACCAGAGCAAGGTTTTGCCACATATTATGGACCCTATCATGGACCTCTGATGGCATTTGGCAAACAGCCACCTCCATCTCCTGAGGAGCCACAGATTCCACCAAAATTCCATGCATCTACTTCAGCAGGACCAATTTCAGCTCCAAATGCATCTAACATCCATCCTGGATTGGTAAGACTTCTGATGTCTCAGTTCAGAAATATGAATTCCTCTATTATGCAATTGAGTCTGGCAGTGGAAAGAATAGATGCTAGACTACTGCATGTTGAGCAAACAGTGAATAGTTAGTGGGAAAAGTTTGTATGGGATAAATATAGAACTGATGAGCGATTACATGATTTCTTGGACTCTTTACTTCATGTTAGTGAACAAGCAGGTCAGATTCTGAGTAGGATAAGGCAGAACCAAGTTGAAACTCACTTGAAGACCACTCAGATGCTAGTACATGCTTTTGATATCAGAAAAGAACAACAGAATCTGAGAGAAGAAATGAGAATCATTTGAGATGAACAAAAGAATCTGTCACAGTAGTTGACTCATTTATTGGATGAAACTCATCGCATATTTGTTCAGCTAGAAAATGTCTATATCAAGACTGATTCTGTTCAAGAAGTAGTCTAGAACCTGACCAATAATTTTAAAGAACTTATCTCTACACAGGGTGCCAATTCTTCCACTTCTATGGTAGAAATTCACCACCAATAGACATCTCAGTTAGAGAACATGTGCAGACAGAGTTTTTTTATAATTTTTGCCATTTTTGGGTTTCCGAAATAGAGGCGGTCGAACCAGAGACCGCCACTAGGCGAGGGGGTCCTCAGGGAGGCCGCCACTCTCCCGTTTTACCATGTTTTGGGTTGCGGTCTTGCGATAGACTGCTACGTTGGCGTAGCGGTCCAAGCACGACCATTCATGACGGGTGTGGCCAGGGGCTGGCCGCCACCCCGTCGTCTGTAACCTCGTACAGTAACGACCTTGAGGCTGACCGACGCAGAGGCTTGCGGTCAGGCCAGGGCCGCCACTTGGGGGTTAGCGGCCCAGGTGCTGACCGCTACTATTGGTGACGGTTTGAGAGGAGGCCGTTTATCATCCGTGCTTTTTTGATAGTAGCGGTCTTTCCATGACCGTTTCAGGTGCCTAGCGGCCTAGGGTGGACCGTTAACCTTTGGCTTGCGGCCCAGTGTAGACCACCATTAGGTGTGACGGTCCAGGGAGGACCGTCACCCTATTTTCCATGCTAGTTGTGTTCCGATTCGCATCGTGATGACTTCCGGTCGACCCGGTTGTGACCCAAAGGTTGACCTTTGATCTCGTGGATGTCCCGGACACCCCGTGGATTTCGTGTCTGTGTTTCTGGGGTGTCTGGAGGTACCAATTATCTCGATTAGTGTGCCCATAGATTTAAAGGGTCCGGGTGACCCTGTGTGTGTGTTCCGGGCTTTTGTGTCACGCTTGATCGAGTCACCGTGTATCGGTGTGAGTGCGGTGAGGCTTCCCCCGCATGTCGTTGGTTTATTCGGAAGATGGTTCCCAAGTGGGCCAAGTGTTTAGCCTTGGACTGTGTCCAATTATCCAGCCTGGGGCTGGAGGTTTTTTAGTTCCCTTTGTGAGAGAACGGTCTCGGTAGTTGTGAACTGTCTCGTGAGTCATCATGCCGAGATTTCTGACCCTAGGGTTAGGGTAGATTGACGGCGTGATGCCGTTCGGTGCAACGGTCCTGACCTCGAGTCTTGTGACTCAAGGACCGTTGGATTTAGTGAGTCTAGAGGACTGTCCAGAGTCCAGTGGCTCGACGCCACTTAGTTCTTCGCGACTTTCGCGCAGGGTGCGTGCGTAGTTCCCGGAGTTTCTCTTTGGAGAGTGGTCACATCAGTGACTCCTGTTGGCACCTAAAATAATAAAAAAAGATGCAAGACTATCATCATTCACTCAATCACACATGAAGTGTATTTATCATCAAAACCATGACTTCAACAACCATACCAACGCATCATACACCAAGTTTAGTTATTATCAAAATCACAGCTCAACACATGTGAAGTCCGTGCACGTCATTCAAATGAAGTCCGTGCACACTTCTTTAAATGAAGTCCATGCACACTTCCTCAAATGAAGTCCGTGCATACTATTTGTTCTATTGCATCTTAAGTCCGTGCACCTTTTTCCTTGAACGACAGAGTCCTTGCATATCTTTTATGTGCTACATGAGTCCATGAAGTCTGTGCATGTTTTTCACACATGAACACAAGTTTGTGCATTCTTCATCTCTGCATACTAGAGTTACAGATATACACACGAAGCCCGTGCACATAAGGTCCGTGCATTCACATCCATGCATATATATTCAGATGGTCTTTTGAGTCTGTGCACATTTGTTCTAATAGTGTATATAAACTCTATGCAAACTTTCCATTTCCCATCTTATAGGCTTAAGCTGATTAAGTATACTCTTGATAAGGATTAATTGTGCTCGTGACACGTGGAATTTATCGAGCCTAGATGCTGACATGTATCAAGTGGTGAACAGATCTGGATAACAATCTGGGTGGGAATTGCTGCTAAAACATTCTTCCATCTGTTGTCTATATATACACCTGGATTAGCAGAGAAAAGAACAGGGTGGATAGAAAAATTCAAAAGAGGCAGAGAGCTAGAAGAAGAAAAAAAAGAGGCTGAGAGTGAAGGATAGCTTGAGGAGAAGAGGTTGAGACTGATCGAAGACCAATTTCTCTGGACTCTGGACTCTGGATCAGATCCAGGCCAGCTTGCTCCTGCGAGAGCTACAGTCTATTTGTTTCCATTTTCAGTTTGTTCTATTTTCTTTTGTTGTTTTCATTTTCTACTTTGTTCTTCTGATCCTCTGGTTTTTGAGGTCGTGTTCCTCCTGTGGACTCAGGAGTAGGGAGACTTGGTG
Source organism: Amorphophallus titanum (assembly GCA_024336825.1). Classification (NCBI taxonomy): domain Eukaryota; kingdom Viridiplantae; phylum Streptophyta; class Magnoliopsida; order Alismatales; family Araceae; genus Amorphophallus; species Amorphophallus titanum. Next base: position 6,754,539 of record JANBPO010006859.1, on the reverse strand, counting down.
TCTTTGGGTCGCAAGTGACTGTTTGTCACTTGTGGATTCCCTCCGGTCTGGAGGAAGGGAGACTGTCTCTCCGGCTGCTAGTGATGGCCTGTTACTAGTGTTCCCTCCGGGTTGGAGGAAGAGAGGAGTGTGTTCCTCTGGTAAAGCTGTTAGGCAACGGTTGTACCTCGGTGGAAGCAGTGGGAAGAAACAACTGACCAGCTCCCATACCAGCTGGGAGTCTTCAATGAGAGAATCCCCTCCAACATGCAGGGGTGATCATATCCATCACGGGCAAAAGTAGTCCCGGAAGGAGTCAAGTACGTCCCGTCCACGACCACATCGACATCCTTGTGATGGCCAGACAAATGCCAAATTGTAGGAGAAGAAGGCGCCGCTCGTACTATAGGGCCACCTAGCTCCTTGAAAATCCCAGGTATTTTGCATCAGGAAACTAAGGTCGCCGCACAAACCCCTCAGGAAGGCTGGGGTACGAAAAGGAACAGGTACCCTTCATGCTGTCCCTACCTGCCAAGACGGCCCGTTCCAGCCGTCGTCGCTCCTCGGGCAGCAAAGGGTCGTCACCGTCCATCCCCGGTGGAACAAAGTTCTGAATAAAGGCGATGAAGTGTCGATCCAGCGGATGGTGGGGTGGATACCCCCCAGAGTGGTCATATCTGTAAAGCCCACTTCGGCGACTGATCCTAGCAACATCAACTTCACCCCCTTCACGAGTGACATCCTCAGTTGGGCCCTCAGCGACCCAGGAGAAGCCTTGATCAATCGTGTCAAAGCCGCCCGAAGCAATTCGACGAGGAGGTAGAGGGGGCATAGGCCCGTCAGTCCTTCGCACATAAGGGTCGTTCGCCCCGAACACTCTCGGCCCCCGCGTAGTGCCTTTGCTCCTACTCTGACGGGCCATGTCTGTGAAGTCCAAAAAAAATGGTGGGAGAGACAACATAAAAAAAGAGCATGGTTCGCACAATGAAACCCACAATTAAATACAGGAGCTATCCTCCGAATGTGAGTCCCTCAGTGGACACAGCACAAAAGCGCATATTAAAGCGCATGGGTCATCTGCCCCCGCCTCCGGTCGTCACGGATGTCCCGTGGGGGCACTCGTTGCAACCAAAAATATCCCTACAATAATTGGGATGAAAAAAAAAGGGAGATACTAGTTCACAACCCAACGCGGATAATTATTCCCGTGTAATGAGAGGTTGTCGGATCGGCGTAGCGCCACCTCATGGAGGATTCCCCCTACTGAGCCAGTGATAGGAGGCTCACCCCTGATTTTCAGGTGCGACGGTTCTTCCTCGTGGTTCGAGGGTGTGCGAGGAGATTTTTAGTTACCAGCTCACAGAGGATCTTCAGTGCGATGGAGTGCGCTGAGGAGGAGCAGGTGGTGTTGGCTACGCATCGCCTTCAGGGAGCGGCTCGTACTTGGTGGATGTCCGAGTGGGAGGCAGCATTTCAGTCTCATCCCCTTTGGCAGATCACGTGGCAGGAGTTCGTCGTGGCATTCGAGCGTGCCTTCTGTCCGTCTTTCATCAGGGCACAGAGGCTGCGCGAGTTCATGGAGTTCACCCAGGGCGACATGTCAGTGATGCAGTACCGTGCCAGGTTCATCGGGTTGGGCCGTTATGCGTCGCACATCATGGCAGATGAGGAAGTGAAGACCGATCAGTTCATCAGTGGATTGAGGGTCAAGCTAAGGCACCATCTTCTTGCGTCAGGTTTGACCACTTTGGATGCGACGTGCAAGGCAGCATCGGCGTTGGAGAGAGATCTGCAGAAGGTTCGAGGGCAGGGCAGTGCTGGTCAGATTCGGGCAGGTTTTGGTCAGCCAATGGAGGTTCAGCAGCAGAGTACTGTCCAGCTCTCAGTTGGTGGTTCTGTGGCAGTACAGTCTGTAGCTCCCGTGCCAGAGTCGTCGTCCTTTAGCTCGAGACTCAAAAGCTGCTCAAGGATGCGAGCTTTGGCGGGAAGCGTCAAGGTCGCAAGGGGCAGCCGCAGCAGGAGTCGGTAGGCAGTGTTCAGCAACCAGCGACTTTGCTGCGTCAGAGTTCGGTGAGTGGTGCTCGGGACGGGTGTTCCAGGCGCGGTGGCTCTCATCCAGGCAGACCGTGTCCAGCGCCCGTGGTTTGCTTTAGGTGTGACCAGCAGGGGCACATGGCACGTGACTGTCTGCAGTGGCCGAGTCAGCTGTCCAGGTTTCAGCAGCAGCAGCCGTTTCAGTCCCAGCAAGTGCCAGCACAGCCGCCGCAGTACAAGCGACAGGAGCAGTTCCCTCAGTTGTCTCGGTTAGCTACTGTAGGGAGGCAGAGATCCCAAGGCAGAGTGACCCACATGACCAGAGTAGAGGTTGAGGCGTTGCAGCTGGTGGAAGGTACCCTTTCGATTTTGGGTTGCACGGCTCGTGTTTTGTTCGATTCAGGTGCTTCTCATTCGTTTATCTTGGAGGATTTTGCTCAGAGCGTGGAGGACTCGGTGACCGAGGTGTCCTGTGACATGGCGGTGGAGTTACCTACTGGACCTTCAAGGCATACGGCGGCCAGGGAGACCCGGCCAACCACTACAACAATTTCGACACCCTAATGACCCTGCATGGGGCGTCCGACGCCATCAAGTGCTGAGCATTCGTGACCATCCTGGTCCAAGGCGCTCAGGCGTGGTTCCGAGCCCTTACCCCTGGCAACATCCATGACTTCTGACAGTTTGGGCGAGTGTTCAAAGAAAGCTTCACTGGTAGCGGTCCTCCCCGGTCAGTGGCAGGACTATTGGCCCTCAAACAGGAATAGGGGGAAAGGCTATGGGCCTACATTGACTGGTTTAAATCAGAGGCCCTACGTATCTCCCGCCTGGATGTTGCCTCGGCCATCACTGCGTTGACTGGAGGCACCCGCGATGAGAACCTCCAGCGCGAGCTGGTGCTTCATCCCCCTACCTCCCTCGCCAAGTTAGTGACCCTGGCCCTGCGCCAAGCAGAGTGTGAGGAAGTCCTCAGCACTTGTCGCAACTCGACGGGCTCGGGTCGGGAGGGGGACAAGAGGTGACCAACCGAGCAAGGCTCTAGCTCTAGCCCGGGTAAGAGGAGGAACCAGGACGGAGACCACAAGGAGCCCTCTTGGAAATACGAGCAGTACACTCCTCTAACTGCCCCCATCTATGAGATTTATGAGGACATCAAGGGCTCGGGCCTCCTCTGCCACCCCGAGCCAATGAATGTAAATCACCGCAACCGCCACAAGCATTGTCTATTCCACAGCGACCATAGACATCATACTAGCAATTGTCACCAGCTCCAGGATGAGATCGAGCATCTCGTTCGTTAGGGGCACCTATCCCGATACGTGACCGAGCAAAAGAAGGACGCAGTTACCCCCGAGGAAATCGACAATCTCCCCTAGGGAGTCCACATCAACGTCATTGCTGGCGATGTGACATCAGGCAGAGATAGTAGCCGAGGAAGGAAGTGTCACACTGAGCAGGCGAGTCGGGCCTCTGAGCCCCCAAAACCTCGCAGGCAAGCGAACAGTAGGCCCTGGTGTTCTCCGACCAAGACCTGGAAGGGTTAACTATCCCGCACGATGACGCTCTCATGGTATCGGCTACAATAAACCATTGTATTATAGATAGGATCTTAGTTGACAATGGTAGTGCCCCTGATGTACTTTCTTATGAATGTTTCCTCAAGATGGGTGAAAAACAACTCACCCGCGGTGGTCACTCGATTGATAAGCAATTCAAGATCGGGCACTCAACTCACCATCCGATGGCACTAGTGGCAATACTAAACAGCAATGGAAAGACACCAGCATGGGGCAACCGAAGCTGACCTGACCAGTGTGAAGACACTGATCTCGGTCAGAGACGAGGGCGAGCGAGGAAACGTGGGCTTGCCCGCACGCCGCGCCGATGAAGCTTCAACCAGAAAATTTAAGTACATGCACTACGCCCCATGCAAGGGTGTTGAAATTGGGGTAGGGAATTCAAAGTTACATTCAAAGTGGTAAGCCGGCCAGGCGGGGGAGGGGAGCGATGAACTAGGAGCTAAACGGATGGTCGACGTCGGTTTTGTCTGCTCCCTAGAACAGGAGATAGATGGGCGATGTTGTCACTTCTGCGGTCGCTCCTGAACTCCTTTTTTGGCGAGACCAGCGACAAATCTTCCCTAACTGACCCAGGAAGACGTCTGATTTTTTGCGGGAGCTTTGGTGGCCAGCGTTGGTCGGGGCGAGGCTGTGAACATGGACTCTATTCCCTGCTCCTGACTATCTCAGAACTACTGCAGTAGGAGGATGAAGCCGCCACGAGCTGTCTGAAACTTCAAATTGAGTGCGTTCAATGGTGTTGGAACCATTGTCAATTTGCCTTCGAAACGTGACCCACGGGGGTGCCAGCCGATGTCGGAGTAGTCGCAGCAGCCCAAACCATGACAGGGTGTAAGTTCAGTCCCAGGGAAGACAGAACTGTGCACCCTGGGGAGAAAATAGAGAAGAATTCGATCAGGTTGTCAAATGGAGTGCCACTTCTTGGAGGAGGAGGGAGACTTGTAGTAGAAGGTCCCGGTCAAACGCCGTCTTCAGATCTTCAGGTGATCAGGCATGGCAGCTTCTGCAAACTGACTCTGGATGCTGATCAGAACCCTTCTATGCAGTTGGAGTAGATTGCTTGCCTCGGACAGCCACGAACTCAGAATGAGACGAGATGACCGCCGTTGCTAAGAAGACTCGGAGACGCTTCCACTGATACCTCTTGAGCCTTCAGAAATCCCTGGATGAAGTCGCAGTTGCCTCTGCAAACTACTGGTTCACTGCTACCTGTGACCCAGAACTGCAGGTTGAAGAGGGGAGGTGGGGAATGAGGTAAATGGGAGGGGTTGTTATTGGTGATGGGATCTCCACCAGCTTTTGGTATGATAATTGGATTGGGTCTCACAGTCTATCAGACTTTGTTTCTGTTTCGGCTATTCCAAGCAAACTTCTAACTGTGAGAGATTACTGGTGGATGAGGCTGAGCATTGGCTGAAAGAAATGGATCAGATTTTTGAAGTCATGCAATGCAGCAACCAAGAGCGCATTCTTTTGACTACCTTCCAGTTAGAGCGTGACGCAAGAACATGGTGGGACGTTGTGAAAGCCACATTGGGAGACAAGCAAGGTGACATGGAAGGAGTTCGAGGAACTCTTCAACAGTAAGTATTTTTCAGACCGAGTGCAAGAAAAGAAGGCAGCAGAGTTCACTACTTTAAAACAAAGGAACTTATCTATTGCCGAACACAAAGCTCAGTTCTCTAGGCTATCTCGCTATGCGACTCATTTAGTATCCACTGAAAAGATGAAGGCCAAGTGATTTCTTAATGGTTTGAAGCTACATTACATCAACCAGTTGGCACCTATGGAGATCCAGACTTATGCCGAAATAGTAAGAAAAGCTCAAGTTCTTGAAGATACCCTGGAAATGATGGAAAGGATCCGAGGGAGAAACTCTACGAAAGAACAGACCACTAGTTCCAGGAATTTCAAACCCGGCAATGGCAAGAAGAGACCCAACAGTGGGTCTAGTTCGTGGAAAGATAAGGTGCCAAAAAATAATGATAAGAAGCCTGGCCCGATTGTACCATCCAAGGCCCTTTGCAAGTACTGTGATCGTCCAGGTCACAAGATGGAGGAATGTTGGCGCAAGTTAGGTGCTTGTCTACGCTGCGGAAGTCGGGACCATTGTATTCCCGAGTGTCCCCTCCTGTCTAAACAAGCTACCCCAAACAAACCACAAGGAGGTCAGAAGCGACAGGGCAAGCTTCAAGCCCTATAGGAAGATGAGAATAGAACCACTGAGGAGGGTGGACTTGTTGAAGGTACACTTGTTGTTTGTGATAAGCCAGCATTTGTTCTATTTGATACCGGACCAACGCATTCCTTTATTTCCCAGAGTTTTGCTAAGCCCTTAACTATGAACCCTGTGTTAATGAATTCTTTATTAGAAATTTTGACCCCTATTGGTTCAGGTTCAGCAATAAAATATTACTACCCCTCTAGTAAGATTCTGATTAGGAGTGGGAAGTTACTTTTCGTTCCCGACCACTTCGTCAGATCACCTGGACAGAGTTCGTGACTACCTTCGAGCGCACCTACAGTCTGGCTTGTCTTAGTATGGATAAGATGCACCAATTCCTAGATTTGGTTCAAGGCGTGATGACCGTGCTACAGTATCGGAAGAAGTTCATTGAGTTGGGTCGGTATGCGCCGCATATTATCGCTGATGAAGCCTTAAAGACCGAACAATTTCTTCGTGGTTTAAAAGTTGAATTGAGAGTGCCGCTGCTTGCTACCCATGTGAATGTCATGGACGATGCATATCAGGCAGCTGTCGCGGTTGAGATTGATTTGGCGAGGTCTACAGGGTTTTCTCAGTCCAGTGTTACTCAGTCAGTTGTACCATTTCAGCAGTCTTTTCAGCCATCAGCGCCTAGGGTTCTGTCTGTTGCGCCTACCTCTAGTGGCACTTCGAGGCAGATGTTTAGAAAGTCTAAGAAGCGATTTAACCGTCAAGTATCTTCGGGTTTTGTGCAACAGTAATCGACGTCTTCTGATTCTACCCAGCAGTCTGTTCCTCCTTTTCAGTAGCACCAAGAATTTCCCGTGAGTCAGCTAAGACCGTGTCCGAGGTGTGGTGGCAGTCACCCTGGTGTACCGTATTCCTTGCCAGTAGTCTGCTATCGCTGTGATCAGTCGGGTCATGTTGTTTGAGATTGCCCGATGAAGTCTGTTCCGGCATAGTTCTCAAAGGTTACCCAGCCGCAGCAGTCTCAATTTCATCTTCCTTCACCACCTCTGCCTTAGCCATCTTATTTGCAAGTTCCAGCTTCTTCCCAGCAATCTTCTGTAGCCTCTAGCCGGAAGCCGAGGAGCCAGATTACTCACATCACTCGTGCAGAAGCCATTGCGTCCAACCTCATAGAAGGTATGATTTTGATTTTTAGTCGTCCAGCATGCGTACTATTCGATTCAAGTGCTACACATTCATTTATTTCTGAGGATTTTCTTACGCATCTCGGGGAGCCGGTAACCGAGTCGCCCTGTGAATTGCTCATTGAGTTATCATCCAGAGATTTCATGTCCACTCCATTTTGCCTTGAAGATTCTCCTGTTATTGTCAGTGACCGGCAGTTGCCAGTGAAGTTGTATGCACTGCAGTTGACTGATTACGATGTGATTCTAGGCATGGGGGGGCCTCCCTTACGGATGTCCATTCCCTGGAAAGGACCGGCTCGAGCAGGTTCTTTGAAGATGCCAAGATAAGGTCTCCTATTATAACCCTGGCACAGCGCATGGAGACACCCTACTCCTTCCTCAAGAAGCATACTGAGCCATTATTCGACTTGTGTGTTGCGCGAGGGCTCGTATCACTTCCGGAGCCCCGAGCGCCAAGAAAGGAAGGCAAGATCAAAGGGGCTGGTTTCTACCGATACCACCAAATGTCGGGCCATGCTACAAAAGATTGCAATGTCCTCAAGGACCGCCTTGAAAACTTGATACAAACAGGAGTCATCCAAATCAAGCAGCATCGGGTGTCTCCGCCACAACCCCATCAATGGGATTGGTCAAAGCTGTCAACTAGACAGATCTTTGCTCTAGCTGCGTCCACATTGCCTAAGTTTGTGGCGAAAGAAACATTGCCAGAACGACCACCCATTTCTAAAAAGGGCACAAGAGGGTTTGGTCACGACCAAGAAACAGGCATCAAGATTCGCTATTCTGTCAACACCATAGGGTTGTTGCCCTCCTCCAGTAGCTTAGACTCTGGTACGGAGCCAAGTAATCCCGTAAACGAACAACAAAAGCAAGAAGCACTTGAAAGCCAGGATGAGCAGCTTCAATCCACTGTGGTCAACAACTTGGACTATTACGATGCTCACATCGCAGAGTCTGAAGATGATGAGAGTTTCATAGATCTGCAGCCAACTCTGTGAGAACTCGAAGATGGCGGGCAAGCGACTGTAGGTAAATTAGTCTAGCTCAGCCTCGGGGATGTTGACGAACCCCGACCAATTTTTATCAGTGCCCTCCTCAGTGAGGAAGAAAGGCAAGCATACAAGCAACTCCCATTGGAGTACAAAGACTACTTCGCCTGGACCTATAAAGAAATGCTCGGGCTAGAGCACTCTGTGGCAGAACATGAATTGGCAATACTCCCCACAGCAAGACCCGTCAAGCAAGCCCAAAGGCGCATGCGCCATGAGCTCGAATTTAAAGTAAATGTTGAAGTCGACAATCTCCTAGAGGTGACTTTATAGATCCTTGCATCTATCCGATTTGGCTAGGAGAGCAATGGCTGAATTGCACTGAGAAACTGTGATCTCCACCAAAGAAGTAGGAGAATCCACAAGTCATGAAGTGGTGCACATTTCTTCATCAACAAAGTCCTTGCACGTATACATAAACCCTATGGACGTAGATTGCGGGTAGTAATCGAACCACCTAAAAATCCTCTGTCTCACGTGGTTTGTCCTCTCCGATCTGTTACTTGAATGATTGCACATCTATCACTCGATCAATCTCTTCTCTGATAGTCCTCGCCTCTTGAATAGTTTAAGTTTGACCAAATTGGGGGTGATCTATTCAACCCCTCCCCTTCTGGCTCACCTTTCGCTTAGTCTATCGCGCCTGGCCAGCTTAAAGCCCCTCCCTACAAGGAGGTAGTTTTGAGTGTAATTCAAGTTAACCCCCACCCCAAGATCTCCCTCCCGCGAGAGGTGTAGTGGTGTACAATTCTAAATTTTTAGGTAAAGCTACACCAACGTGGTGAGCGGGTGCGTCCCCTCGCCTCCTCACTCGCCCTCATCTCCAGTCGGGATTGGCGTCTTCACGCCGATCAGGTGAGCCTCTGGTCACTCCCCTTTGTTGGCATTCCTTGCTTAATTATTATTGCTTCCTAGCTTCGTCGATGGTGAGGGAGTGCCCGGTCCAAAAGGCCAATCGATCAAGTGACCACCACGGGGTGAGTTGTGAGAGAGACCCTTCATCCCACGCCCTCGGTGTCCTGGCCGCCTGTCAAATTGGGCATCCCCGACCCTTAGGTGTTCAACTTCAATCTAACCGAGCCCCGGAACAGCGAGGTCCCGCCCCGGACCCTCTCCACCATCGCCAAGTTGCCCACGGGCACTAGTGTGTGCTATGCGAGTGAGCTTGCCCGAGTGAGTTCGCCGTCAAAGTTGCTTGCTTGGGATTGTAGGTCCAAGGTGTATCGATCGAGTGGCTGCCACCCCCAACGTGGTGTCATATCAAGTGATATCAGAGTAAGTTCTCAACTTGTCTCTACAAGTTGGACCTAGGGCACGCATATGCAATAGAGTCTCCTAATACATCACTCTTGTCCACTAGCATGGCCACCTCATACCGACCTTTCCCATCGGCCCTCTCCATGAGTCCAAACGCCTAAGGGAAACCTACCACCTACATACATGACCTCCACGGCTGTGTCGGCTACCTCATGGGAACCATGACCGATCCCTATGAGCGGCTTGATAGCAAAAAGGTCCGACTTACCCAATTAGGGGACAATAGGCCTACCCCGGAAGAAGAACGACCACACCTGAAAAGTAGGGGTGAGCCTCGTGTCACTGCCTCAATAGGGGTCACGTGGATCCCTATTGAAAATAACGCAGTAACACGCAAGACAACAGCTAAACAGGAAAGCAGTAAAGCAAGAAGGAAAGCAGTAACAGTCGTGCCAAACTACAACAATAAAGCTGTAAAGGAAAGCTATAAAAGAAGGAGTAGAGATGGCTAAAAGAAAGGGGAAAAGTCGTACCGAACAAAGCACGACTACCGAAGCTACTCCAAGCATCAACAGAAAGGCGAACCCTGATCTCACAAATTTAGGAGTTACCAATCTGTCGACAAAGCACCGGGTTTAAAGCTAAGGCCTACGAAGACAGACAAAAGCCCTATGAACGACCTACACAGACAAGAAACACTAGCGCATAAATGACTAGAGCGTCATGCACGCTATACGAAGCTGACCTTGGATAAAGCCAAGAAAAGACTAACCCAAGAAGGACACAACTCTGAGGAACACTAGAGTCATGCGTCAAGTGATGGAAGCACCTCCTCACTAGAAGAACAACCAGATGCATCTACTAACGTCTTATACTGCGCCTCAAGTATCTCTCATACACCCTAGAATGGTGGTAACCGAGATACTCACTGAACCACATACCAGGAACAATAGTAACTAGTGACTAGTTAGGGACACGCCCATCGACGCTTGTCTAAATGCCCCTAACCACGTGTGCACACACAAGCTCATTACCTTGAGCCAGGCCTCTAGCTAGTTTTCTCCCCTAGTAGGACGCTACTGCCTAGCAAGGGAGCCCACGAAAACTAGCCTAAACATCATCTAAGTCAGGAACTCTGCCCCACCACCACTCCCAGGTGGGCTGACACACAGGAAAGTGTCGTCAGGCTACAACTAGTGGAGGCTCACTAGACACAAAGACTCCGAAACATTAGTGCTGGAGTATAGACAGACTAGCACGTACTGTCCCACATACTACGAAGCACCAAGCATAAGACACAAGGTAGTACACCAAACTGCCACCAGGCTCAGGACGACAACTAGACCTGCTGACACAATGATCCGTGAGCCTCACGACTCGGGGTCAAGATCATCGCACATAAGCGGTAACAAGCCGCCAATCAAGCCTAATCCCTAAGCCAAAGACACGAGAAAACACAAGTCCTCAGCCCCCCTCCCCTACCCTCCCCACATCCCCTTCCACAATACCACCATCTCCCATCACCATTCAGCAGCCCTCCACCCCACTACATACTCTTTCGGATCTTCATCGGCAAACCTATTCTCAGCTGAAGACTTGCAGAACTCCAGCAACTTGCAGCACCGGTCACATCTTCGTCCTGGAACCCCTGAGAGCACAAGAGGTACCATTAGAAGCATCGTATAGTCTACTTCACAATGGAGATGGTCTCGACATCATCTGATTTTGTGGCTGCCCATAGGAGTCTTCACCGCCGGACTACATAATTCCTCCCTGCCAAACTCCCAACCGTGGCTTGTAGAGGCTGCCACGACCAGTACCTTGAAGATCTTGGAGCGGTGCTTGGCTGAAGACTTCCACTACAAGTCCTCTTCCATCTCCAAGAAGCAGGACCCCATTCAGATCCCAGAACAGTAAGTTCCAAATTTTCTCCCTAGGGCACACTGGATCAGTTCCCTCTGGGACTAATCTGACACCCTGCTACTGTTTGTGGCCTCTCCGTCTGCTCCAACCTCTGTCGGCGCCCCCGTGGGTCTCTGTTCAAAGAGGACTTGACCACGAACGTAACGGCTCTGTCTCACCCTCTTTGGAGCATGGGAGCGATCATGATGGCCTCTCCTTCCAGAAGTAGCGACCCAGGAACTGCCAGATTCAGAGTGAAGCCGCCCTGATCCCGACCCTGCCCCAGCCGCCATCATCATCCGGAAATTCCTCAGTAATTCTGACGTCCTCCTGAGCCAACCCAAGGGGTTTTGGCGCTGGTTTCATCACCAACAGAGTTAGGGAGGGCCTGTCGCAGCGTCGACAGCGACTGCCTATCAAGTTGTTCCTAAGAATTGTGCTTGCTTGCTAGGTCCAAGGGGTCTTTGGATTAGTTGATGTATCCCCTAAGTGTGTCATCACCTCCATTCTAGGTCGTGTCACATTAGGGGCCCTTCTTCAGTTCGAGGCGGAGCCATGCCGCATCGTCATCCTGTTTCTTCGGCCCCAACTTGCATCTCCTTTTCATCCTTCCTTCTCTTAGCTCTTCGCTCCAACTTTCACTGTTTCATCACGGTTCTGCACTGTTTTGCTGCACTCTTGCACTTTTACACGATTTGCACAGCATATTTCTCTCTATTCTCTTCATCATATTTCGTGATTTTGGAAGCTTTCAATCACTGAGATCACCAACCTTACGAAGGTTGATATTTCAGATTTTACTTTCTTACCTTTGCCTTAAGAATCTATTTTCTTCCAAGCCTTTCACCAGATTTTCTCATGAAACCTGGTTGATCAACATTACCTGTTGGAGCTATTTTCAATCAAGGGATGCAAGCCTTTTATACCATACCTTGGGTACTTATCAAGATCATTCCCTATCTCCTGGTGGCAGATCGAGGAGATTTTTATCATTTTCATCCTTGCAAGGTATTTCTTTCATTTACTCAGGCTTAGCCATGACTAGCCCATAGTCATTTAGATTATTGGAGTATAATCTGCATCCAAGAACAAACAAAATTGATTTGTCAAAATTTATTAACAATGTCATGACAAATTCATTTAACAATTGACATTTCCTAGACAGCTCTAGATGCCATACATGACTCATGTGTTAACCTAAACATTAAGTCCATAAGACAAGTATGATTGCTCCCCCTTAGTGTGTGCATGTATGTAGGTTGGTTAATGAAATTCCAATGCCATATATAGTCATGGATGTAATGAAGGTAAGGAAAATGTAATGCATTATGACATGGATTCATTCTAGTTAGAAAGTAGATTCTTCAACCTTTATGCATGATAACATGTGAAAGTGAATGAACACCTCATGTATGTAATGAATATTAATTTGAAGATTTCAAGCTTCCCTTCAATAATATGCTATGCGGCACTCAAGATACACAAGGATATGCCATTGACTGTGAATTAAGTGCATGTATATGCATATGCTTGATCACATGACTATTCAACACAAAATGAATCAGAATATGACATAATTACTAGAGAGAGCAAGTGAGTTAGAACATGACACATTCACTGCAGAAAGTAGGAGGGATATCACCTGATTTTCAAATTCAATTTGATTTTTTTTTCAACCTGACTTATGCCACTTTGCCCGTGTGCCTTACTTTGTTGATGAAAACTGATTTCATACTTTATATTCCCAAGGCACACCTACAAAATAGATTTCTCATTTGGCCTTCTTAGGTACCCATATCCTTTTGGGTCCTTGTTGGTTAGCAGTAACATAAGCATGTGGTTTCCATGTTTTGACAACATTCATATTGTCATTTTTCATTACAAAATAACCATCCATGATATGTCCCGATTTACCCCACAACAACACCCACTTACATATAATCTCACTGCGAAGAAAAATTTTTGCAGAAAACCATAATAAACACTCTATATAGATGATTTCAACTTAAAGAATAAGCATCAAACAAGTTTGGACTCACCTACATACTAACAGACACCCATCCAATACCCCCCGGGCGATCTGCTTCCCCCACAATGGATGCATTCGATTACAGCGACCGTAGGGTGGGTCCACCGAACTTTCCTCGAACACAGCCGGATGCTAAATTACGTTCATGTTCCCCCCCTGCTACGTCCTACGTCGTATCTGACGGTACATTTCTCGGGGGCAGTTCCCCGGATACGGTTGCTCAGATTGCAGAATTCCAACCGTCCGATGCATGGGTTCTCACTCCTTCAATGAGACAGCGATCAGACGCTGCACGTGCCCAAAGGCATCTGAAGGGACGGGTCCATTACGCGGGACCGCCACGGGCCAAAAAGCCCAAAGCAACGGCAACGGATGCACCCGGATGGCGAATGTGAAAACGGGAAAGGAGAAGGTGAGCGGGGTCCAGGGCGCCCTTGCCTCCGTGCAGGGGCAATTATTGAGGCATGCTTGCCGTGGGGTCTCTGATTCTGCCACGAGAAAGCAGAGCAATGCTTGCGGCATCCAAGAGGAAAAGAAAAAGGGGAGAGAGAGAGAGAGAGAGAGAGAGAGAGAGGGCGGTGCCATGGCAGAATGGTAGAACTGGCTTCAGCTGTTTCACACTCCACTTTACTGATGAAGCTGAATTTCTCCCATTAAAAAAGAACTATACTCTTTCCATGGGAAGAGCATCCAATACCATGTTGAGACCCTCGTGGCTTTCAGGTTCTCCTGTCTCGCGTTCTCCCGCACTGTGCTTGCTGTTCTGCGCTGGTGTTCTTCAAGACCTAGATGGTCCTGTAGGAAGGGAAGGGAAGGAAAAAAATGTTTCGGTAGGTTCACTTTAGTGCCCTGGAGCATCAATTCAATTCCCTCGAGGAGTGAAGTTCAACCAACCACGCGGAAATGAGCACCAATTAAAGCTACACCTTTGAGTTGAGGCACATGATGAGGTTGGAAGTGTCGAACAAAGCATGCTGTTCTCATGTCAGAAGGGGAATTTGAGGACAGAAAATTCCTGAATTTCTAGAAACAAACAAGAGTCCTCCGATTGTTGGCACATAGATCGATTGGATTGCCAATGGGCAAGAGACCCTAGGGGTAGTAAGGTCATCACTACATTGTACCCCCAAAGAGGTGAACTATCGGACACCATGATGGAAACTAAAAAGGAAGAGGTCGTCTACGCTGCGCAGAACGCAACAGCAGTACGAGAAGCTTAAACCTGGAGTCTTCTCTTTGGGTTGCACTAGGAGTATCCTTTTCCTTTGAAATATGACCATCATGAATTCTGCAACAAGCTTTAGTATGAGACCAAATAAGCTAATAAAGGGCCGTAAGCAAATAGACAAAATACCAGCCACGTGAAACATGAAGACATGAGATAGAATATAGAAACTGTAACTAGATTGCACTGCCCTGCAATCAGCAATCAGCATCCTGCACTTTTGAGTGACAATGGAGTCAGCAGTAGGAAAACAGAGAATAATTGTATGGACAAGTGACGGTACTATAGGGCAACATGCAGAGCTGGCAGCAAGGGGAATTCATCATTGTATCGCATTCATTGATGTATCACTTTCCACCGCATCTATTAGGTGAGGAAGTGAAAAGTCTAACCGGGGCCCCAAACTGAATCAAGACAGGCTATATAGCGGGTCATCATGCAGAGAGCATGCAGTCTACATATAGGTCATGGGTTCTGCTTGACTTTGTATACCACAAACGGGAAAATCTCTGACACAAAGATGGATCGTGTTTAGAAACTTCAAAAGGCTTGTTTGCATAAATGACACCAGTAGATTTTTATTTACATAAAAATACATCTTAAAATCATGATTACAATTAAATGAATACTGATTCTACAGATAAATATGTCAGAAATGCTCTCCTTAATTCCCTCAATATCCTTCCTATGGTAGCAGCAACTGCGTGACATTTTTTTACATCTAAGGAAGGCATTCTTAGAATTAGGATTTGAAAAGATATTCTTAGATACATAATTGTCGTAGTTATTCACGCGAAGGACGGGGGGAGCATGTCTAGAGGAGCAGAAACTTACATGGCATGCTTTATTCTTAGTTCTGGTCTCTGCAAGCTGGGTGCCTCATGATGTGAGCTTTGATACCCTATTCTCGCAGCGTTTGCATGAACTCCCTCCATCAGACAATTTGCCCCTCTACCACTATTGATGGAAAATAGACACCAAACACCAGGGGGGGTGTGGGGCAAAGAACCATAGAAGGTATGTCTAACATAAAAGTTGGTAAGCAAGACCTGGGACCCTGGGATACCGCACCAACTCGGACAACAAATTGAGCTTGCACCACAATCTGATATTCATAAAGTTCAATTATCTTTCCTAACCTCTGACAAGATGTTAAAGAAAAGAGGCATTTTCTTCCATTCATCCGATTCCTGTTGATGCATGAGTCATTAACTCTTAAACAAGCTTTACTTAGTGTTAGGAAACATAGAATGCCCTACCTAAAATATTACTAGATCCATGCCCTATCTAAAATGTTACTGGATTTTTTTGGTGAAGGCGTTCCCAGTGATCATTGTGCAATCACCTTATGCCGGAACCTCTTCATTAAGGTCAGAAACATATAATTTACTTCAGATAGGAACTCTGGTAGAAATGGCATATATAATAAGATTAATTAGCCAGAGGTCATGCAACCATATGAAAAGAACATTTGTCAAAGTTAAGACATTCTTTGGATTTTCGTTTGATGGACCCCCCAACCTTTGCTCGTCATCATTTTGTTTGAACAACATCCCTTACCTGCATTCACTTCGTTATTTAAGTAATCCATGTTCTGACAAAGTTCTTAGATACAGGGACTCAGTTCTGTTCACAATAGACAGTTGTTATGACACTAGAATCACCAAGTGACATTATGTGATTATCACCAGACTACCTAGGGGAATCATGATTTCGCTTGATCTGTGAACTGTGACAGATAAAACTCCGACACGAGGTTTGACCGAGCTTCCTGAAATTGGATTTATTCTTCACTATTGTTTCCTCCAGGCTAGATGCATCGTGCCTTCATTTCAAGCAACACATCTCATGGCAGTCGCATAAGACCATCCAACTAGGGATGTCAACGGGTCGGATACGGTTCGGATAGTGGACTATCCATTTCCGTATCCGATAAGAAATATTGTATCCGTTTGATTTTCGTTAAGAATTCGAAAAATGGTGTATCCGAAACCGTTTTCTAGTATCCGAAAATATGTGGTTAACGAGCGGTTAGCGAATAGTTACCGGTAATAAGAGTACATACAACGCACTGTTCAAGAATTGGCAATAGGTCAACTATTCAAAATTGAGAGTCAGCTCTTTGACTGGTAAGGTCAATGCATTTCTAAGTGTCAGAAAGTTTGTGCACTTTACTGTTCCTTCATAGTAGGTCAGTGCACACTTTTGTCTAAGTCATATAAAGTCTGTGCATATCACTATTCAATCATAATATGGTCGATGCTTCCTTGATCTCCAGCATAGGAAGGTCGATGCACATGCTCACTGGTCCATTTCAAGGTCTACCTGTGTTACTGTTAGAGGTCGTTGTGTTAGATAGCAACTAAGGTCGATGCACATTTAAACTTTAGTTAACTAAGGTCGATGCACATTTACCTTAGTCATTTATAAGGTCGATGCACATCTCCCTTAGTCATCTATAAGGTCGATGCACATTTGCCTTAGTCATTCATAAGGTCTATGCATATTTTGCATTTAGCAAGGTTAGGTCGGTGCACTTAGTCATTTGTACATAGTTAGACTGCATACACAGGTTAGTGCACATTCATGTCTTATGCATATAGGTCAGTGCACATGTTGAGCTCCAGCATACAAGGTCAGTGCACATGTTGAGCTCCAGCATACAAGGTCAGTGCACATTACGTTAGACAACATATAAGATCGATGCACTTTGCATTGGTCATAAAGAAGGTCGGTGCACATCTACCTTGTTCATATAGAAGGTCGGTGCACATCTTCCTTGTTCAGTTAGAAGGTCGATGCACATTTACACTGGTCATATATAAGGTCGATGCTCATTTGCATTGGTCATATATAAGGTTGACGCACATTTACATTTTGCATACAAAGGTCGATGCACATCCTACATCCTGCATTCTGAGGTCTGTGCACATTTGCATTTTAGATACCGGGGTCGATGCACACCTTGCATCCTACATTTTGAGGTATGTGCATATATTACATTTTACATACTGAGGTCGATGCACATCTTGCATCTTGCATTCCAAAGTCGATGCACATTCTCCAACTAACTTTATGAGGTCTATGCACATGCAGCATTCAGGTCTATGCACATTTTAGGGTCCTTGCACATTCAGAATTCAAGGTTTGTGCACATGTTCAAGTCTATACACATATAGGTCTGTGCATGTCCAGGGTTTGTGCATATAATAAAATCAAGTCGGGGGCACATGCACCTGTGTTATAAGGCAATATGAGATATACTCAAAGTAATGTCAATTTTGACGTGTCTACACCGTATTGAACAGAAACACAGCAGCCGATCGAACCTCGACCCTCTAAACTACTCCTAATCGGTAAAGAACATGGATCCCCAGAAACACAGTCAGGAATCACCAAACTGATACAAGGAAACTCTGGCTACATTGCCAGAACACATCACGACACCTCAGTCATGTAGGCTCGCCTATCGAGACAAACCAACTCAAGACCATACGGTCTGAAAGTAGTAACACATACACGAACTCACAGTCGTGTACGCTACACTAACCACATGTAAAGCTAAACATAGACTACCCAGAGTATCACGTGAAGGAACTCACGCTGCATAAGAAACCACACAAATCACGAGAATCATAAGAGTCAGTGTCCTGTGACAAAAGTACCTCCTCACTAGAAGAAAAGCTAGATGCGTCCACTGACATCTAACACTGTGCCTTAAGTGTCTCCCACTCGCCTCGAACGTGATAACTAAGACACTGTACCAAGTAACCAAGGAACAACAGTAACATGTGACTATTCAGGGTCACGCCCGTCGGCGCTCATCCAACGCCCCTGATCAAGTGTGCACACAGAAGCGTAACGTCTTGAGCCAGGCCCCTAGCTGGTTTTCCCCTCCCGTCGGACTCTAATGGCTAGACAAAGGGGCCCACGGCAACCAGCCTCCGAACAGTCTCTACCGAAAACTCGCCCCGCCACCACACCCTGGTGGGCCGACACCCGAAGTGTCGTCAGGGTACGACTAGTGGAGACTCACTAGACATAGAGACTCAAAATAACGAAGTACAGATAGGCTAACCACACACCTATCACACGTATTACGAAACGTAAAGTAGCATACAGAACTGCCGCCAGACTCAGGACAAACAGCTAGACCTACACACAACGATCCTTGAGTCGCACGACTCGGGTCAAGATCATCGCACATCACGATAACATACCATTAATCAGCCGAGTCCCTAAGCCAATTCATGAGAAAACATAATTCCTCAGCCCCCAGGCTACACATAGGACTCACGATTTCGGATAACAAGAAAATACGGAATACGAGGGATCACCAATGTAATACCCCAGAATTTTATATGCCTTTGACTAGACTTACAAGAAAGGAAAATCCTTTTATATAGTCGAAGGCGGCCGGCTACGGGGCTACCGCGCTGGCCGTGGATAACGGGCAGCGCGCGGTGGTCGACTTGGCGCCGGAGGAAGTCATGGCCCTGTGGGCACAGCGCTCGGCGTTCAAGCAGTTCGAGGAAGACTTGCGCGAGCGCGTGAAGATCCTGCACGAGCACCAGCATCCCGCCGTCCAGGTCAAGCGTCGCGTCGGCAACCGGATTTGGGCCAGTCCGCAGGCCACGGTCGAGGCGCTGATGTTGGCCGACCGCTACGACCTGCTGCAGCCGCCGGGCATCGAAAAGGCCGAGGCCGTGCTGGCACCCGACGATATGGCCGTGTTGGTCAGCCGCGCCCCGGACGTGCTGACCTACATTGCCGTCGAGGGCAAACAGCCCGACGTAGCGGCGGGCGCATTCGCCAAGTACCTACCCACCAAGGAGAACCCGTAATGGGCGTCTACTTTCGCGCCGCCGCTCTGCTGTCGATCCTCTGGGGCGTCCTGCTGTACCTGACGGGCGCGTTCTGCAATGCCAGCTGGTGGATCGCCGAATGGGATGGCTTCGGTCGAGGCTTCGTCGGATTCTTTTGGCTCGTCGGCACTGTGGCACTGGGCATCGTCGCCGTGGAGTGTGGTTCCGAGGACCGGAGGCGAGGCGAGGCGAGTAATGGCCCTCACGCTCGACCAGATCGAACCGGGCGTGGTGGCCTTCCTCGATACGTCGATCCTGTTGGCCGACACCCGCCTGGTGCGCCACGAGGCGACGTTCTTTCGCAGCGGCCCGTTCGTCTGCGTGGCCATTGGCCCGGGCCATACCGTGTGGTTGGAGTTGACGGGCCAGCCAGGGCGTTACGGCCTGCGTGTCCCGCTGCGTCCGGAGTGGCGGATCGGCGGCCCGAGTCGCTGGCGTGAGGCGCCCTCCTATGTCAGCAACCTCGAGCACCCGTTCATTGGTC
This sequence comes from Amorphophallus titanum, assembly GCA_024336825.1. Classification (NCBI taxonomy): domain Eukaryota; kingdom Viridiplantae; phylum Streptophyta; class Magnoliopsida; order Alismatales; family Araceae; genus Amorphophallus; species Amorphophallus titanum. The sequence goes on along the minus strand of JANBPO010006859.1, from coordinate 6,734,772 downwards.
GCGACGTGGTGTTCGCCGATGCGGCGCGGTATGAACCTACCGGCTGGGGCATTGCACCGCGGGCCCGCGTCGCTCCCGAAGGCATCGCTGTTTTGCTGGCCGAGATGCGAGCCAGAAATAGCTTGACTGTGTAGCTGACCCGTTATACCGTTGTCCCGCTGTACCGCGCAATTCCGCGCATCTTCAAACTCTCAGAGACTATGAACTATGAGTATCGCTGATCACGTCGCCATCCTGAATCCTAAATGGGCCCCCTAAACCACTAATGACAAAAATGCCCCTACACTAAAGAAAATAATGCGAAAAAGAAACCAAAAATACATAAAAATGGAAAAACCACTAACTGGGCCCTAAACGGGCCGAACAAATGCTCAATGGACTCATCGTCCAACACTCTACGACTCAAACATCAAATGAACCATCCTCATGCCAAATAGACACTTGTGTAGCTTGAGTATTCCGACACTGGTAGACGTGTATCGGGTCAAAACGGACCCGGGCTGGTGTCCTCACCACATGTCATCTTAGAAAGTACTCCAACACATGTTACACAGGGGAACTTACTGTTCACACTCATGGTAGACAAAAAATAATATGCACTTCATGATTCACTGATTGACTTCATACTTTATGCTAAACCCATTCTGAGATAGACACCAGTCTTAAGCAATGTTCGCCAACTCGGGGATCCAACTCGTATCAGATCCACGCTGATCTGGTACGAGTCAGCCATATCACACCAGTAAACCATGCTCCACAGGACCCTGCTGGTGGCAATTGACTTGGCCACAACTGGACTGAGGGGATTCGGGGTAGCTTCTGGTTGGGCTGGCAAGTGGTGAGGGCACAGCAGCAGTGGCAGCAGCATTTGAGTAAGATGGTGGAAGCATGGCAACATGGTTCTTGATTTGTGAGGGAACACACACACACACACAAAGTTGTATGGAAGCCCCTCCATGGTCTGCACTGGGCCATAAACCTGGATTGCGAATACTGGGCCTAGGCCACACGGCCCACACCCCAAACAGTGCCCCGTCTGTGCCTGTTGCATTCCTATCCCTAGTGCTTGTGTTATAAACAGAAATTATGGGTCTTACTTTGGAGTGGGATTTAGTGAAGTCACAACATGATTTACTTTAATACCCTAGAAGATAGATTTGCAGTATGTGAATGTGTTTGCATATGGGTCTTTTCAGCATTTGTCCTAATCTGACAATCCCTTTTCTCAATACAGGAACAAGATTCAAGTTCTTAGCAGCACAAGAAGGGGACAAGCAACAACTATTATGGTTTTCTAATGCATGCAGGGGAATGCGTCAGGTATCCCACATGCATCCTTAACATGTAGCCTTAAACTGTTTGGAACATCATACACATGGGCTGATTATGGTGATATGAGGGGAAATATAATAAATGCCTCTTATCTATTTGACAGGAACTTAAGTGTGCAGAAGGTTGAGTCACGAAACTCAAAGTCTCTAACTTGAATAGACACGTGATCCAAGATGAAGTCCAAATTGGAGTTTCTGGCACGTGGACAACTTACTCTCAGTGTCTGCCACGTGGACTTCTAAAGCGCTTTAGTGAATCATCTTCCTGAAAGTTTTGGCGGGAGCGTTCCCTCCACACGCCTCCTGGGGGAATCTTGTAGGGTCCACAGGACCAGTAATGAAATCCTACCACGTGGAGCCATCTGACGGAGGGAGCATCATCGTCTTCATCAGTTTACCTCCGGCGCCCATGTTCTATATAAAGACCGTCTCATTCTTTGATGATAAGTGCTAATGCCAAGAGCTATAGAAAAGAGAAGTAGTAAGGGGACGGCAGAACCAGAGAGTGAGCCAGAGTTTGAGAAAAAGAAGTAGAGAGCAGAAGAAAAGAGCAAGAGAGCAGAAGAGTTTGAGAGCTAGAGAACTCGTGACAAGAGGTGGAGTTAGAGTGAGAAAGAGAGCTGCTGAAGGCAGAAGAGGAAGAAGGAGAAGGAAGATTGATAGCCTCTGGATCTGATCCAAGCTACATTGCTCCCGAGTGAGCTACATTTTTACTGTGCTTCATTTCCAACTTTCTGTAGCTATATTTCCATCATCTTCATTTTTCCCATTTCTGATCTCCGTTCAAGCTGTGTGTCAGTAGAGCCAAGCTGTAATGCTCAGCGGGCGAGGTATGTACCTCGGACAGCAAGCTGTGATGCTCAGCGGGTTAGCAAGCTGTGATGCTCAACGAATGTAAGCCAAGCTGTAATACTCAGCGGACACAAGCTATAAGGCGCAACAGTAAGCCACACTCTAGTTTGAGTGTAGGGTGGATGTAGGTCTGGAGGACCAAACCACCTAAAACCCCTCTGTGCATTGTGATTGGATTTCCATTTGCGATCCGTTGGATGCATGCATAGGGTCGTTGCCTCTCGTTAGTTTAAATCAATCTGATTTCATTGTGGTTTAATCATATATAATTTGAATCCTGCTATGTGTTGAAGTAAGATGTCCAACTATGCATGTTAAGTGTTCAAGTGAGATTCACATAAGATTAACTGGTTTAATATTTGAGTTTGAGTCTTACTGGAATACCAGCGTTACTGAACTATAGGTCAGACTCAGGTCACACAAGGGTATGTGCGGCTAGTCTCTAGCGACTCGCCGCACACCCCACGACACTGTGTAACGGTCACAAACAACGGTTAGAAACTCGCAGGATGGGCGATCCATCCTGGGCCGCTCAAGTGTTGTGCGGTCCCTGACAGGCCGCACAAGCCCACTGCGCGCCGAGCCAAAAGACATCGGGGACGTGCGGCTAGCCCACTGTCGCACAAGGGGTTATACGGCCAGCCCATGGCCGCACATCCCAAAACATTGTATAACGGTCAAAACAACGGTCAAAACCCATGAGATTGGCGGTCCGCATAGGGCCGCTCAAGGGGATGTGCGGTCTCGCGATAGACCACACAAGTCCACTGCGCACCGAGCTTGGCTCGAAGCGCGCTGAGCTGTTGTGTGGCCAGGCCAGGGCCGCACAAGGCTTGTGCGGTCTCTGGTTCGATCGCACAACACCGCGAACGCGAAAATGGTGAACCTCACTGAGGTCACCCATTTCGGCCCCAAATGAGCCCCACAGAGGGGGAAAATGAAGAGGAACGAACCCCCAAGCCCCCTAGCATGATTCTATGCCCCCAAAACACAGATTCGCGGCTTAAAATGGTAGATCGGGCGAACGCTCCCGGTGGCATGCTCACCCTTTCCGATGTGAAATGAACCCCTCTCGGCCTCGCCTCGGCCTACAAATCGTGAGAATGGAACGGCAATGAGCTAGGGATCGTCACCCTACCTCCGGTTCAGGACGAGATGCCGATCCGAGCTCGATCCCGCGAAGAACGCCGTTGAAAACCTTGCCTCCCCACGCTTCCCACGCTCGCCGCACGTCTGCACGATCGCCTTGCCGTCACCCACGTCGCCGCGCCGTCGCCCCGCCGCCGTCTGTAGCCGGAATGGAGCCTCCACCGCGTCGAATGGGCGAGAGAGAGGGAGAGGAACGCGCGAAGAGAGAGGAAGTAGAATGAAAAATTAGAAGGAAACAACCTATTTATAGAAAAATCTAGAAATTCACAAAAATACTGAAAAATAGAAAAGTACATTTTTGCGATCCTCGGAATGCACCGGTCGTAACTGTTGGGTTTCTTTATTGTTTTGATGATGCTGGCACTATATAAATCACTGTGCATTTGTTTTCTATTGAACAATGTTCTTCATGAATTTCCTACCCTCGTCAGTGAAAAGTTGTGTGATGCTAGGACAAGATACTCCACTTATGATAAGGAGTTCTATGCCGTGGTTCAGTCCCTCTGACATTGGAGGCACTACTTGTTGCCCAAAGAATTTGTCATCTTTTCTGACCATGAGGCCCTAAAATATCTCAACTCCCAACAAAAGTTGAATGCCCGACATGTCCACTGGGTTGAGTACATCCAATCCTACACCTTTGTCATCAAACACAAGGCAGAAAGTGAGAACTGCGCAGCGGATGCACTCAGTAGGAGGATCTCTTTGTTGTCTACCATCCATGTGGAGGTTACCGGGTTTGAGAGGCTCAAGGATGAGTACCCTGGCTGCCCTAACATTGGACACATCTATTCCACCTTGACCGCCCAATCTAACCAGGAACATGGGGGTTTTAACTTAGAGGAGGGGTTCCTCTTCAACGGGCCAAAGCTTTACATATCACGGACCTCACTCCATGACTTCTTGGTTTGGGAATTACATGTAGGGGGACTAACTAGTAATTTTGGGGTTCACAAAACCATTGCTCTAGTTGAGGGTCAATTCTTTTGGTCAAGTCTTGAGAGAGATGTGGCCAAGATAGTGGGCTAATGCCGCACATGTGCTTCGGCCAAACAGGTGAAACAAAACACTGGCCTTTATACCCCTCTCCCCATCCCCGACCGTCCATGGCAAGACTTAAGTATGGACTTTGTGTTAGGCCTACTCAGGACTCAAAAGAAACATGATTCGATCTTTGTGGTAGTTGACAGATTCTCTAAGATAGCCCAGTTCATCCCATGTTCCAAAGCCTCTGATGCCTCCCGATTGGCCTAATTATTCTTTGATGAGGTTGTTCACCTCCATGGGTTACCCAAGACCATAGTCTCTGATAGGGATGTTAAGTTCACTAGATACTTTTGGAAAACCATTTGGCACTTGATGGGTACCCTCCTCAAATTCTCCACAGCCTACCACCCTAAAATTGATTGCCAAACCGAAGTTGTCAATCGGAGTCTAGGGAACCTCCTTAGGTGTCTCAACGAGGATCATCTAGTGAATTGAGATCTCATTCTACCTCAAGCTGAATTTGCATATAACAATTCTGTCAATAAGTCCATAGGGATGAGTCCATTTGAAGTTGTGCATGGGTACAAGTCAAGAAAATCTACAGATCTCATTCCATCGACGCGGCCTATTATGCCACGGCGCTCAGCCTGATCGGGCTCAATTTCGGGCTTGCCCCAAAAAATACAAATATAAGTACACACCAACGACACTCTAAACAAATACAACACTCTCAAAAATTTGTGACCTAGCTCTGATGTCCCATCAATTCTCCCCGGGTGGGAAGAACTCGACCCCATTGAGTAAGGGGTGCTGCTGCTCAGGTATCGCTCCAGCGGATCTGTAGCTCTGCTCGGATGATCCACGTGTCATCAGTTGTGGGCCGTGTTCTCCACTGTACCAGGTGGCACGGGTACGCTCCACTCCTAGTAATAATCACATGCTCATCCAGTATATGTTCTATTTACTCACGCTGCTGTTGGAATGAGGCTGGTGGTGAACACTCCGGAGTGGGGTCACTCTCAAGGGGGGGAGATGGCTCAAATTGCTTACTAGGATTAACTGCTGGGTCCCTGTAGGTGACTAGATCTGAGACTTTGAAGGTAGAGCTGATCCCATATTCGTCAAGCAAGTCCACAACGTACGCATGAGATCCGACTTGCCTCACACTCAAAAGGGACTGGCACCGCGAGCTTGCATTAGACCGACTCGACTCGATGTATGTATACTCACAACAGACTATACGAAACAAAGACTCACACATGACCCTAGACTCATACATAATGCAGTGGTGGTCCAGGCCACCCACATATGTAACTAGTACACTGGCTACTGAGCATCTTGGAGGTCTGGAGGATCCCCCTGGACATCTTTCTCCTCACGAAAGAACTCGTCAGTTAGTTCCTATTCTGCCTCATAGCTGACGAACACAAGCCCTGAGGCTTCTCCAACCCGCGTGTCCCCAATGACAAGTAATGTACGGGGTGGGACATTGGCATGAATAGTGACCAAATCCGTGGCAGCGATTACACTGCTGTCGTGGCCCGCTAATCTCCCCGATAAGTGGCCCCTTGCTCTTATCCTCCCGACGAACAGGGGTGTAGGCAATCGTGGACGATCAGAGGGTGCCGAGGGTGTAGGCAACAAGGGATGAGTAGAAGGTATGGGTGCCGAGGGTCGGGCAATGGGTGCAGATGGTTAGGATTGAGGTGGAATATCTCTCGGTGGAAGAGGGCGAGTGTAAGGCCCGTGCCTTAGCGGATCCTTAGTGGTTCGGATCTGAATTTTATTGGCCATTCGAGCCATATTGCAAGCATAGACCAACAAATCTCTTTCTTTCTTTTCTATTCTTCTGGATGACCTTTGGGGAGACATCGGCCTTTCAAAGACAGAGGCTCTTATCTTCATTTCATCCTGAGACCGGGGCATATAGCAGTGATGCTGATAGCTTTTTGACTCTGCACTTGACAGAGTCTGAAATCCGCAGCCTTCTTGGACTATTTCCATGGCCCAGAACGCTCCCTGTTTGCCTAGAGAGGCACTCCCTAGGCCGCACCAACAACTCCTCATAGCATAATTCATCTCCTCCCGTGCCTGTGAGGAGGGGAAAGCTGGTGGTTGTGCCCTCCTTTGTGTAGGGCACTGTTGTACCCAGACATTTTCCTAAAGAAAATAATAAGAAACAATGGCTCAGGAATTTCCCCGAACACCTTTGAGGTGTCGTCTATCCGACCCTTTCTATGACATGTCGGGCCTAACTGAGGGTCCTAGCTAGCTGGCCGTGAGTCACGGCAACTTCAACAATTGATTGGGGCCACCCCCAATCACTCAGCTTGTGACTCTGCCCACCTTCAACTTAGCCACCCAAGCCAACCCGAGGGTGCCCTGACCACAAACCACCACATAGGGCACCCAACAATAGGGCAGGGTTCATCCCCAAAATGCCTCCCTCTAGCATTCAAAAGCTAAAGGAAGACTTCCCCAGTCAAATACGGGCCTCGAGAGCCCTTAACGCGCCTATACGGCCCATGCTCGCGTGTCGACAATGTCCCCGAGCACCTCGTGGGCACGTATACCTCAGCCATTCTATAGTAAGCAGGGGGTTAACTCGTAGCTTGGATGCACCAGTCGTATCCTACGGCAACCCTCCAGCAAGTTGGGGCCACCCCCGACGCTCAGACAAGTGGCGATGAGCCGCTTACTTTCAGCACTCAGGTGTCTCGTCAACCCGCCATGAAACATGGCTCGACTCACCAAGGCTAGGCCCACACACCTAAAATGCCTTCTCTCGATTACTATGAGCTATCACCCTCATCCTGGGGCCAAATCTAGGGCCCACCGGCCAACTACCCGAGCCGTTCAACAAACCGGGGTGTATCGGGAATTTCCTCGAACACCTTGCGAGTGACAACAATGGCACCAAATGATTGCCCCCTGCGGGCAAATCCCAGCACCCCAGACACCTGGCTATCCGAAGCACTACGTTAACCATGACGAAGAACCGATCACAAACTCACAAGTCACGTGTCATATGATAGAAGCACCTCCTCACTAGATGCAAAGCCAGATGCATCCATTGACGTCTTACACTGCGCCTCAAGCGTCTCACACTCGCCTCGAACATGGTGACTGAGACACTGTACCAAGTGCAAGGAATAATAGTAACGAGTGACTAGTCAGGGTCACACCTGTCGGTGCTCATCCAAACGCCCCTGACCATGTGTGCACACACAAGCCCAATGCCTTGAGTCAGGCCTCTAGCTAGTTTTCTCCCCCAATAGGATGCTATTGCAAAGCAAGGGAGCCCACAAAAATTAGCCTAAAAACTGTATCTCGAGAACTCGCCCTGCCACCACTCCCAGGTGTGCCGACACCAAGTGTCATCAGGCTACAACTAGTGGAGGCTCACTAGACATAGAGACTCTCTGAAAGAAACTCTGAAGTACAAACAGGGTAAATACTCACCTGTCGCACGCACTACAAAACATATGGTAGTACACAGAACTGCCACCAGACTCAGGATAGACAACTAGACTTACATACAACGATCCTTGAGTCACACGACTCAGATCAAGATCATCGCACATCACAGTAACATATCGTTAATCAGCCTAGTCCCTAAGCCAAAAATATGATAAAACACAAACCACGGCATATGAGGGAACATCAAAGCCCTTAAACCAGATAGGCACACACATCGAGGTAAGATGATGCCTCCAAGCACCTAAAACTAGAGTCTCGATCCATACAGGATAACTGAGACACTCATGAGGTCACGGGTTAACCACTAGGTCACAACCGGGTTGACCAGAAATCATAATGACTCTCAAAATCATACAAAACACTACTCGGTGCATTGGCATATTCGAACACCCTATAACACGGTCACAGCCCTCATAGGACGTCCACGACATCCTCGTACAATAGGCTAACCAAAGGGCCGAAGGCAAGCCAATAATCACGGAGAAACACCGAACACAGCTCACACCCTAAAACATGCTATAATTCCCCAAAAATGGAAAACTCACTCAAACTCACACGAATTGGCACGAAATTTAAGGGAAAAGTAGAACAGAAGGTAAGGAATCTATCCCCCTACCTTGTTCACCGACCACCCGAGCCGAAACGCCGACACCATCACACGAACCCACGCCGTGATGCTATGAATCCACGATTGGGATCGCGCCAATGCCACGCTCTTATCTTCACATCATCACGCCTCAGGTCAGTACCACGCTGTCGCCACCTCACCCAGCTCCACCACGGTCGTGTGCCCGGGGGAGAGGAGAAACGAGGAGAGAGAATGGAGAGGGAGAGAATGAGAACGTGAGGGGAGCTTGGAGAGAGGTTAAGGTTTAAAAGAAAAGGAAATTAACAAATTTCTTAAAATATGATTTTTAGCCTAAAATTCTATAAATTTAGAAAAATATGAAAAAATAGCCTACGCCATCATCAGAAAGAGCACAATGCATCTGTAGCGTCCCTGAGTCTCAAAACTCAACGGTCAACTCTCCACGGGATTCTATAACTTATACAGGAAAAAAACTCGCATGGATCATAAAACACAATTCAAGACCCACGAAAGCATCCAAAAGCTCTCTGATTCCAGTTTGAAGAATCCAAGGCATTGCAGGATCGGACCGTCCCTATATCCCTGCATGGAGGTGGGATCTAGAGGAACACTTCTTCATCTTGGGTTTCCCCAGTCGGAGGCACACGTTGTTGCTGGCTCTCAGCTTCTTGTGTATCTGGATCCTCTAGGGGGTCATTGCCAACCGAAGCTGAGACAGATATCATATTTGCTTCATAACATCTCTCATTGGTCGAACTGGCGACCTCTGTGGTCGGGGGTGTGGTGCCACATGCCTCCCCTTTTGATTTTTGCTCCCCAGATAGTTGCTTCTTGGTTCGAGGCATGTTTTGCTTGGCCTCTGATGACTCTCTGTGGCTCTGGTAGTGGACCGAGACCATGTGGATTCCCTTTCTATAAATGCCCGTGTCATGTGGGTGCAGTGGTTTCACTTCATATTCTCCCATCTTAAGTTCGCCCCTCCTGATCAGGCCTTGAGCGATATTTTTAAATATATAACAATTCTCGATGGGATGCCCCAGCACCTGATGATAGGGGCAGAACCGAGGGTCATCACTTTGTTTAGCATCCACTGGCCTTTTGGGCTTTGGTAAAGTAATCTTGTCATAACGACAAGCCCATTCAAAAATTTCTCTGAGTCTTGTCTCTCTGGAAGGAGTAAGGCCTCCTCATTTTCTCTCATAATGAGGCCGGTTGATTTGTTGAAGGATTGGCTGCCTCCTTTGTCTTTCCCTTTAAGTGCTTAGAAGTGCTGAGGTTGCCATCTTCGGGTTTGTCTTCTTGTTCTGCCAAGGTAGTGGCAGAGCTATATTTTGCTAGAAAGGCCTCAATATCAGCTGCTATCATTCTTAGTTGATCAAGGGATCGGATGTTGATATCAACCATCCATTGCTGAACTTCTTTCTTTAGACTTTGTTTGCAAATTCGGGTGGCGACCTCGTGGCTTAACGGAGGCTGGCACCTTGCATAGAGATCCTTCCATCTTTTGATGTATTCTAGTACATGTTCATAATCTCCTTGCCTGTGATTGTATAGTGGCCACAACGGAGTGCTTCAGGACAACATTGCCAAGGGAGGATGCCCCCTATTATGTTAAAATGGCGTATACTTATTTTGACTAGCTGCTTCTCCCGCCTTTCGAGTTACTTGGCCTCACTCCCTTGCTCGGGGATGGTCGCCGGAGGTGTATTTCTTCATCTTGTGCTTTGTTATCCGGGTGCATGTGTTGCTTCTGAGTTTTCCTTATATCTGAGCTTTCTAAAGGATCTTCACTAGTGGAAGTAGAGATTGATATCATGTCTGCCTCATAGAATTCTTCTGTCGAGAAACCCAAGCCAGGGTGTCAGGTAATCTTCAGAAGCTCTTTATCCAAGCTAGGTGGGTACCACAACTTTTTGAACATTTGATTTCAGCTAGTGGCCTGGAAGAAGGGAACTTGCTGCCTTCTTGCCATCTTCACTGCTTTGCCAGATATGTCTGGGAGCCCCATGATTGGGCTAACCCGATCATAAGTTTCTTCGGGGAATTTGCAATCATCATCCCCTTTCACCGGTTGTTCATTAGCCACATAAAATATTGTGGGTTGGTGTAGCAACCCTAAAATTTTGAAATATAAAATTTTACTAAATAGCAAAATAATGACTTCCTAAAAGTCGTCAATTAAGCAAATAACACCCTTCAAAGAGGCGTCATATTCAGATGAGACGGTAAGAGAGACGGTAAGAAAGACGGTAAGAATCCTATTTGAAATAAAATAATAAAACAACGCCTCTTTTAGACGCCACCCTGAGTAACTCACCCGTCACTATTCTAATCCATTATGTCTTAATTACTTCGAAACATAGACAAACAGAGAAAAAGATGCAGCTACTTCCACCTTACGACTTTCTTCATCAAGCAGTAGTTGTCATCAGATTCCTCCTCACTTGCAGTTTGTGATCCCATCTCGACTTTACTCGGAGTAGAAGGCCCTCCTCGATTGGGACCTGTCAGGGAGAGTACCACCATCTTGAAGTCGTGGCCGAACTTGTTTTGCCGAGCGTCTATGCTGGACATGCAATAGAAGATCACAAGCACACCTTCGGGGATGCTCTGGAGGATGAAGGTCCTGTCGACGAGGGGTCTGACCATCCCGTGGTTGTTGGTCCTAAAAGACACCCAGTCAAAACTCCTCATCGCTGGCCTGCTTCACCACTACGTAGCCCTGTGGCACGATCAGGATTTGCCCATGGCAAAGATGGCCATTGTAGAGAGGGCACTTTTCGGTGCCTACATAGATCTAGATGCAGGCAGAGCCCCTTGTGCAGTATAGATAAACGGTGTGGACATTGATGTTCTAGACTGAGCAACCATGACATTCTTCACATATGCAGAAGAATGAGGTCATGCATATGTAGTGGCGCATGCCCCTATGCTCTATAGAGAAGACAAAGGGAAGGGGAGAAGACAAAGGAAAGGGAAGATGTACATGGTTTCTTCCCAATTATACATGCACCTCCTATGATATAAAGTATATATTGAAGGTGCCTAGATCGCCAAATGCGATAGAAGAAAACAAAGTATTTATTATGGCGACCATGACGTTATGCACATATCATATTATAACACACAGACGAACAAGGTCATGCATATGTAGAGGTGCATGCCCCTATACTCAATAGAGAAGACAAAGGAAAGGGGGGAAGACAAAGGAAAGGGGAGACGTCCATGATTTCTTCCCGATTATACATGTACCTTCTCCGATATGAAGTATTTTGTAGACATCTAATTTCGGACATCCCGCGGATCCCCAATGGACCTTCGTGTGAATGACACATAATTATTGTACCTGGTTTACCAATGTTCTAGATTCTAAAGCCCAGCCCGTAGCCTTAAAACTATTGGGCCTCGTCCACTTAGGGGGCCCAAAGACCATGGTCTGGGCGGCCAGGACGATGGCCACCCTCCTCTGCAAACGCAGCAAATGCCCCAATAGGCTGATTTTTTTTCTTCTTTTTTTTTGATTCAAGAAGAGAAGAGAATAACTATGGGGAAGGTCTTCTCCGGGGGTCTAGTGAAAATCTCACTCAAGCCCAAGGGTTACTACATGGTTTCCAATTGGTACAACCTGCATGGTGACCGTGTGGGAACCCACAGTTCGCGAGGACTCACAGAGGTTCCTGACTGAAATAAGCCGATTACACCCGAGTGAGAATCCTCAAGTGAAGGGCTCAATTCCAGCAAGAGGGTGTTCCTATAGAGTGTGATGCCGGCTCTTCTTAGTCCCACCCACGTGTAAACCTGCGTAGAATATCAGAACACACAGATACATGTAAAACACAAAAGCTATAAAGAAGATACGGGATGTAAAATAGGGAACACACAGAGGGCAGCCGCAGCAGTGGCCGTTTAGATCCCTGGGCGACCAAGTCGATGGGCACTCAGGGGAAGTGGGCGACCAAAGTGCAGGCCGTGGGATGTGGGGGGGGCCAGAGTCTGGGCCGTCTCCTACTGAGGGTGGCCAGCCCAGTGGTCGCCTACAAATGACTTGGGCGACCAACGAGTTGGACGTCCAGGGATGTGAAAGGCCAAGAGTTTGGCCATTTTCTAAGAAACGCAGAAACAGAGACTAAACTAAAAGATTAAAACAACAACACAGGGACCTTGATTTCTTGGATTTTGGCATTAGGACTCACAGTTAGCAACAACCGGTCCCACCATGATCGCCAGTGTGCTGTAGGTGCCCGATTTCGACCGACAAGTTTCTCTTCGTTGGCTGCTACCTTTGCTTGCAATGGGGAGGGTATGAGAGAGGGAGATGTGGTGGTGATGTATGCGGACTCCCTCCTTCAAACCGTGCTACTGCGGCCTACAACGTACAGGTTAGAGAGAAAGAAAATAGAGTGATCGATAGAGACTTTTACCTGAGCTTCACAGGAGAGGGATGATCGCTTGCAAGACACCTCAAGTGGGGAGAAAGTTAGGTCCCAGCTTCTCCATCCTCGGCCAGGCAAGGGCGGATAGCCCTGGTTCGTCCCGAATGCCAAAATCCTACAAACAATCACCAAGCTCACAGAGACCAAAAAGAGAAGGCCATTAGTACTGCATTGTGTAGTATCAATCCAGAGAACGAGTAAGAGGTAGATTAGCCCCCTCTCCCTCTGCAACTCAGGTCCACCCTCCCCTGCTTCGTGCGTCCACGGCATCTCGGAGTCACCCCGTCATCGCTACGCCCTCCCAGGGATCGAGAAGACCACGCTGCTACTCTCTGCAACCAACCTGCAGCAAAGGTTGAGCTTTCAGAGACTACCCTGGCATCCATGGTGCAAACTAGTCAAAGCTTTCTTCTACAAAGTCATACGCCGTCGAGTCAGCTTCATTCCAGAAGTGGTCCCGCGACGATCCGACCTCGTCACCGTTCGCGCCACCCATTCTCGTGCAACTGCACCAAACTCGGGTCTAAACCTGAGCACCACCTGGTAGCAGCTCCACCGCCCGCCCTTGTGTGATTCAGCTGGAGCTTTCTTCACGAGAGTTCTGCTCCTCCGAAGCTCCAATGAACCAGAGGTGGTCCCGCCTGGTTTCAACATCGTCTCCATCCAAGGCGGCCATTCTCCCTCAGTCGCGCCAGACCCGGAGTCCCCTGTTCGCCCAGGACAGGCTGCTGTCAAGTCAGCCCTGACACCCCCTCTTCCTCTCCGTTTCAGGTCTGACGGCCTTCAGCAAAGTTGCAGATTTCAACGGTATGGAACCAAAGCAAGTGGTCTCGTTCCGATCCGATGTCGGAACTGGGAGTTCCACTACCACTATCGGTGACTGGTCCAGCTATTTGCCCAGAAATCTGACGCCGGCCATTCCTATGACCACGTCCAGCGAGGTGATCAGACGGCCTCCATCTTCTGAGAGATCATAGATCTCCCAGTCAGCGATGTCCACGACTTGGTCCCGTCGCGTTTGGAGTTCTTCAGCGTCCGTGCCGGCCAACGCACCACAACTGCGCCAATCAGTCCTGCATGGCAGAACTGCATAGGCCAGCTGCAGCGGCCGCCGTCTCCATCCAGCGACATCAGCTTGGCGCCAGACCTTCAGGCATCTTTCAGCATCCCTCGACCTTCATCCAGGAGTTGGGTGCGCCTCGATCAAACGTCCAAGCTCAGCGTACGGTCGATAGTTTGTTTCCCCTCCCCGCGATCCCCCCTCCTGTGCGAGGGTAGTGCGTGTATTTGATTGCCCCCACCCCCGTGAACCCCCCTCCCTGCGTGGAGCGTAGTACATGTATTAGTAGGGATCATCGCAAGCTTCCTCGATACAGCGTGTCCGCACTAAGAAGAAAAGAACTAATTGACTGGGAGAATACGTGGAAGCTTGTGAGCTTCCCAGATTTGAGGAATTCTCCGGTGCTGCCGCCTTGTGCTCTCGTGCTCACGCGTCGACTTCTCGGACTGGTATGACACTGGAACTACACCATAAGATTGTAAATCGAACGAACTGGGACGGAGTGGGGCCATGGGACCACCGGGCTGGAGGGAGGGGCACGGCCCCCAAGGGGTTCACCCTCCCTGGGGCGCGCAGTCACCCCTGGGGCGAACTGGCCCCGGGGGTGGTCGTAACCCCGGGGGATGGCCCCCAAGGGTCTTCTTGCATCATTTGGGGTTGTCCTTTGACGGACTTTGAACCGTGGGAAGCTGGAACTGGCCCGTGGGGACTGCCGTTCATTGAGTTGTCGTAGCCGCCCACAAGGTGTCTGGGTAAATACCCGACATACCCCGGATTGCTGAACAGCTTGAGTAGATGGCTGAGGGGCCGCACAGGGGCCTTGGGTTGACAGTGGGAGCTCGTGGGAGCTAAGGGGAGGCACTTTGTGGTTGTGATCCATGCCTCGGGCTGTGTGCCATGTTGTTCGGTGGGTTGGCAGGGTAGCCTTGGGTTGGCCTGAATGCTAGGATTAGATGGCTCATCGCCACGTGTCTGAGTGTTGGGGTCGACCTTGACTTGTCGGGGGGTCATTGTAGGACCCAATTGAAGTGCTGGAACCATGGGTCGGCCCATGGTTGGGTGTAGATGGGCTAGAACATACGCACCCACAAGGTGTTCGATGAAATGCCGAGCATGCCCGTGTGAGCCGTACATGCATGCGGCGGGCCTCCGAAGCCTATGGTTGACTTAGTTAGGTCTCCCTTTGACCATGGAGGATTGAAAGACGTGCTTCTAGGTGGGCCCCTCACCCCTTTTGCTGAGTGCCACGTGGCGCGGCTCGATGTCGGGGAGCCCCGAGTTGGCCTGGGCGGCGATGCAGGATACAGGCAAGGCCCGTGAGTGGCCGGAGTTGACTCCGGGGAGTTGCTTGTGTCGCCGTGCATCACAGTAAGCCAGTCAGAGCCCTTGTAGGGACCCATGGGATTGTAGAGAGGGCTGGATAGCCCGTGCTTGGAAGGTGTTCGGTGAAATGCCAGAACCCTTATTTCTTGTGATTTTAACGGGAAATGGTCCGGGTACGCTCAGTAGGTAATAGCAGGCAGTTTAAGTGATTAACCAATTACATTTATGTAAGCCAATGAAAAGAAAGAAAAGATGACATGATAATGCATGATCATGAACATAGTAAGTAGGAAATTGGCCAACAAGCACGAATATAACAAAGTCATGTATACAAGAAAGAATCATGTAAAGGAATATGTCATAGACATTACGCTAGTCATGCACTCGGTGCAATGCCTCATCATGTCATTACAACTCCCCAGGACACTAGTACTTTTCGGGCGCTCCTCCCAGGACCAGACCGGGCCCTTATGATGTGTTGGCATTGATTTAGTGGATCTAAGATCCCAAGTTATGTCTAGACCTTGATCATGTCGAATGGCCAATAATTTCAAAATATAGAACTTAACCTCGGGAAATTCCAAGGGTAAGTTGAAGTAGACAATTCTGTCCAAAAAGTTCAAGTTTATTAAGAACCAATGGGTCCTTGTATTACAACACAAAAATCTTGAAAATCATTTTTGGAATATACACAGTCCGTACTGGACCGCTCAGAGGATGCACGTTCACTCACTGGGCCGTTATGGAAGAGATCGGGCCAAAGAACAGCCTCCCGAAAGCCAAGGATGAACCGTCCTCTATGGGCCGCTCTCACAAGTAGGACAGTCAACATTGGGCAACTCAGTAAATATAAATGGACCACTCTGGGCCATTCATAATAGGAAAGATAAAAGCTTGATAACGAAGATAAGCGGGCCGAACTGGGCTGCTCAAGAATCGAATGGTCCACAACGATCCGCTCAAACACATGGACGGGCCTAATTAGTCCGTTCGACGCTGGGCTGAACTAGTCAAGAGAAAGTCCACCCCAAATGGGCTCCTGGGCTGCCATAGGTGGTGTGGACCTGAACCAGGGTCCAGCCGACTATCCATTGGTCAGCCTAGAGGCATTTTGGGTTGACAATCATAATCGGGTCGAAGATAGAACAAGGGCAATCGAGCACTTGAGTTAGGCATTCAGCCAGAGATGCACGGTCTCTAATCGGCCGCCCATAGGTTTACACGGTCCATTTCTGGCCGTGCAGTCCTGGACTGTCCAATGTGGCCCATGACTCACAACATGGTAATCCAATCGATTCGATCACGTACATATGTTCAAGTCTTGGTGGTAGAACCTGCCCAACGTCCTAGATAAAGCCTAATACGGCATGGGAAATAGCTCGCCGGGAAGAGGCTTCCCCATGTTTTGGCGCGCCAGATTTGAGGGCGTCGGATTAGGGGCGCGTCGGTGAAGGGCGCACCGTATTAGCTCCGTTTACTTAACGCGGGCTAGCCGGTGGGTCCGGGGATGATTCCGAGAGTCACTGTTGACCATTCATCTCATTGCGGTCTTGTGAAATCTTGACGAGAAGCTTTGACGAAGCTCTCGAGACGACGTACGGCCTTTCTCAGAACTTCGTGTAGCTAAAGCTTGAACACACGGGTTTTCTGCTGACATGGCCTTCGGCACTGTAATTTGTGCTGCCGGGCCAGCTTCACTTGTATTTGCAACTTTTGGTTGCTTCTTCGGGGATTGTCCTGAATATTTTTCTTTTGTTCAGCTTCCGTCATTCTTTTTCTTCTTTTCTTTCTTTTCTTCTCTGTCGGCACGAGAGCATCCGATCAGAACCTAAGACTTGCAGAAACAGAAGTTAGGAAAAATTAGAAATATTTTTAGTGTCAACAATGGACCACCTTCGATTAGCACAACTCCACCTTGTTGCGCTCGCCGCCAACCTTTGGGGACCCATCTGTAGCCTACATCTCCAGCCACCATGGGAGCTGGTCCGCCGTTGCCCCCTACTGAGACAGCATCACAGGCACCATTCTTGTCACTGACATCCTCCACAGCAGCAGCCACCATCGTCGTGATTCTGCCTGCACAGTCTGCGGGCTTGCATCATCACCGCTAGCAGCCATACCAACAGCCACAACCGGCCATGCCTTGGTCTATTGAAACCAGCCACCTCTCCGATGACCACCTGTGTTGCTGTTGCCGGTCCCGGCCACTGCAACAAAGAGAAGTGCCCTGCAGCCTGCTCGCAGCCTGCACATCACTACAGGTCTTGTCGCCAGGAGCCTGAGGAGCTGCCATTGCCACTAGCCTTGAACTGCTGGTGTCTCCCAGCATTGCCTACTGCACTGCAGAGTTGCTGGTGTTACTATGTCATCCGTCAACAGCTTCCGAGCTGTGGCGACCCGGGATCCGAGTACCGGAAAGGAACCGGCGCGACTCGAATCTCGGCCCATCTCCCACGAGCCCGAAGACTCGGAAGGGAAGAAAGGGTGGTGTGAGGGTGTGTAAGAAGCTAAAGTGACTGCAGGGGGCAACACTCCCAGAGCTCCAGCCAAAACTCTGTTCTCGCAAAATCACAATCCTGAGGGACACATCCAGACAATGATCATGGGAAAAGTACCATGCTTCACACCAGCACACGCACATCGATCATCAGAGTAGGCACATGGAAGGGGGCACTGTCCGACAATCACTTCAGCCACACAAGAACCATTCATGGCATCACTGCCACCATCTCACTCACCAAGGCGTTGCAATCCTCGTTATGAGAAACAACCACCGATTAGAACCACATGCTCGACAGACCAAACAAACATTAGCTTTACCACCAGTTGACTAACCTCACACCCAGCATCATGGACAACCATCACTAAGCCTTGACCAACTCACACAGCGACCTCAGCTGACTGTCGCAAACCGTTGGCTCCATGCCCTAGACTCTCTCACATCCAGCAAGCCCACGTAAATAACAACACGGGACAAGCTCTTGCCAGAAGAAAAACTTCCACAAATCCTTGATCCAATCCAGGAAAAGGCAAATCTCCTAATCGGCTACCCAAGGCCTCACTGGCATAGGATCCTCGCCATTCTCGATCCGCCACAACCAGCATCTTTTGTCTGTGAAAGACCATTCACTGGTTGTCAAATACGTGTCAACAGGAAACCTTAACTTGCTCAGCTTCTTCCTTCTTTTCTGGTCCTATTCCAGATTTGAAGGGCACATTCCAAATATCGACAGGCCATCCGCTGACTCTCCCATAGGCCATCACCGCATCACGAGCCGATCCTCACTCTGACACTGCATCCGATCCGAGCCTCACGCCAACTCTACCCTCCCAGGGGAGCACGGCAAAATAAAATGATAGGATTTCACAATCCTTGACCATCACAATAGCACTCGACTCAAGCTTATAGGAAAATCCTCCCATGCGAGTCACAAACCAAGGGCCACCATCCAATGACAACGTCCCTCCAGGGACCTCCATACACAGGCATCGCCCATTACACAATCGAATCCCATCTTATCTCAATTACTCTAAATGGACGCCTGCCTATCCTCGGTTCAGCCTCACCACTATGGATGCACTTTTGGGATACTTCTTTTATTTTTTCATTCAATTTATTTATTAACTTATTTAGTACGTGGGTGTGCCAGTCACCTAGGTGACGATTTATTCGGGCTTTGAGGAAGCCACAGATACGCAGTAGACTCGCTTGAGACGACAGTCAACCACGGCACCATAAAGTTCCAGCCAATCCATACCAAGAATCGCGTCATAGCCAGCTAACTGTAATTCATAAAGCCTCGCTGGCAGTTTCCGACCACTGACCATAACCAAAGAATTTTCCAACCACAGAGGAGTAGACATGTAATCGCCAGACGGCAACTCCATGAGCATCTCACAGGAAACTTCATTCACCAACTTTTCAATACGAGCAATAAAATCTTCAGAGATGAAAGAATGCGTTGCACCTGAATCGAAAAGAACATGCGCTGTGCGATCATAAATCAAAATCGTACCTTCGATCAGATTAGATGCCAACACCTCCGCGCGAGTGATGTGTGTAACTCTGGCTCTCAGCGGATGAGTAGTGGCAGATGACTACTGAGAAGGTGCAGGAACTGGCAGTTGAAACGGTTGAGATTGGGGCGACGGCGGAAGATGAAACTGTGGCTGCTGCGACTGCGAAGTTTGCGAGAACTGCACCGTTTGCTGCCTCAACGGACAGCTACGGGAGATGTGCCCCGGCTGATCACAACGGTAACACCCAACCGGCAAAGAGCATGGCACACCCGGATGACTGCCACCACACCTGGAACATAACATCGGCTGAAAAGCAACGAAATATGGACGTGGTCGAACTGAAAAATCAGACTGCTGACTCGAATCAGAAAACATCGACTGATCAAACCTCTTCCTCTTTTTCTTATGACAGAAATCTCTGCCCTGAGATTGCTAGATGGAAGTACTATCGGCAGGAGAGAAGGCGGGAGAAACTCCTGAAGCAGACGACTGGTGGGGCGGCTGATGCTGCACGACCGACGGAACCATCCCAATCTGAGTAAAACCTCGAGTCCTTGCCAACTCCAACTCCAACGCGACAGCAACTTGATATACGGAATCCAACTCAGTCACACGTGTAGTGAATAGCGGTAGGCTCAATTCTGCTCTCAGTCCATGCAAAAACTGTTGAGTCCTCACAGTCTCATCGGTAAAGATATGAGGTGCATACCGACCCAACTCAATGAATTTATCGCGATATTACAGCACTGACATCTCACCCTGTGTCAGCTCCAAGAATTGATACATCTTGGCTAACTTCAGGCAGGCTGGAGTATAGACACGTTCAAATGCAGCAACAAACTCAGCCCATGTTGGGAGAAGTGTGCACCCGTGCCCTCGGCACCGGGTCGGCCCTTAGAATCGGACTAGCCAAACCCCTTTGGGAGACCTTCTGGCCTTGCTGGCCCTCTACCAGCAAAGGACCAGCCCCCACATCCTCCACTCGGCATCGTCGAGTCACACCGGGTTTTGGGTTGAGTGTCGGGTGAGTTGGCCGCCGTTATCGGCCTGTTCGGTTACGAATTGTGCTTATTGCCTAAGTCCAAGGTCGTGTCACATCAAGAACTAACTTGAGGGACTCCCCTACGTGGAGGCATGACTACGGAAGATGGGAGATGCAAGAGAACGAAGAATCCTCATTGAGCAAGGGAGGAAGACACCTACAACGAGCATGGCAACCTGTGAAATATGGATGGAGATTGTGGGGAGACCACGCAGTGGCCCTTATAGCCCGCGCTCCCAAAATAAGACAAGATGCAAGTCATCATTATCAGCGTGGCTTCTGCCACCGCCAGAAGTGCCTTGTGCACCGAGTCGACCCTGAAGTTTTCAACACCCATGATACGAGAAGTCTAATCTCGGGCCTCGTGCTCTGAGAAAACCCTCTCTTGATCGACTCTCAGCCCCCTGCAGAGTGCTCGGCGACTAATAGTAGGGGGGAAAGTGAGGAGGGTAAATCTTGTTTAGCCAGGGAACAGCCCAATAACGACAGGCCCACGAAGGATTATTCGCGGTAAGCCCCTCCTAAGGAATGGGCACACGTGCTCGGCCCAACAAGTGGAGGCCCAGCCCAGAAAAACATCAGATTCTACAATGCGTAACGGCTACGGCCCAAGCACAGTTATCGCCAGAGGACTCTCCGGTGACCGACTGTTGCCCCCACGATGTCGGCCTTGACCCTATAATAGGCGAGCATGTTGAACAGCTAAAGGGTGATCTAGAGGGGGGTGAATAGATCGGTCACCCTCTTTTCTAAGATTTTAAGCGGTAAAGTAGATGCGGAATGTAACAATCACTGGCTGCAGAATGATAAGTGAAATACAGATGCAAGATAAGCAAGGCACACACAAAGAACACCCACACTGGACAGTTGATTTTTAGGTGGTTCGATCTCAGACTCGAGATCTACATCCACCCCACACTCAAACCCGAGTATGGCTTACTGCTGCGCAACACAGCTTGCGTCCGCTGGGCCTTACAGCTTAGCTGCATGAAAATCAAAAGAACTTGACCAACAGAAAAAGTGAAATAAGAACCCTTTAATGTAAAGACTCTTCCGCACCAACACTTTAATAAAATCTTCCTCAGACTCAAAACGCATTAGCACATGATGAGGGTTGAGGATACTAAGAACCAGGTTGTGTTGCAGAGAGAGTCGTTGCACCAAGCAAGATTTAATATCAGTAAAGGAAGGCCGAACATACGAGCATCTGGCGACGATCGTGAACTTTAAAGGATCTTCAGAACGCTGAATCTCATCCTTCAAAAAGAAAATAGCTGGTTCCCCTGCATCAGTGAAGGCCGGTGAGCAGAGGTCTAGGGTGACCCTGTGAGGTTGAAGAGAAGAAACAAGAGCCTGCGCAAAGGACAACGTAGCCGGAGGTCTTGGGGAACCATCATGAGAATAGCCCCCATCCACCTGACCTGCCATGAGGCCCCTCCCCCACAGGGGAGGACAACGACACCCAACAAACCAGCAGCCATACGCTCGCCTTCACGGAGAAGACGCCAAACCTCGATGTGCTTAGTAGTGGAAAATCCTTCAAGTTTTCTTAATTATCCTTATGAGAGTTTTATTTATAGCTTCCGCTTGACCATTTCCTTGTGGATAATATGGAGATGAATGATACAAGTTGATGCCATATTTACCACACATGTTGCGAAGCTCCTGTGATGTGAACTGCGGTTCGTTGTCGGCGACGATGCCACGATGGATGCCGAACCTGGCGAGGATGTTGTGCTTGATGAACTTGACCACCATCGATGCCTTGATCTCCATGAAAGCTTCAGTTTCTGCCCACTTTGTGAAGTATTCCATAGCGGCGAGGATGAAGGATTTCCTCCGGATTTCTCTGGTCATATCTTCTAGAGGGCCGACTATATCGAACGCCCATATGGTGAAAGGCCAAGGAGCTATAAGCGGGTGGAGTGAAGATGATGGAGTGTGAACCTTGTCCACGTGAAGTTGGCATTTAGCATAGTGACGGACATAGCGGGCACAATCCTCTTCCATGGTGGGCCAGTAATAATGCCTGAGGAGTTTATGAGTTTGCATGCGACCATTTACGTGCCCACCACAATCACTAGAATGTGCATCCTCAACAACTATGTGAGATTCGACCTCATCAAGGCAGCGGAGATACACTCCACTAAGGGATTTGTGATGCAAGAGATCACCTATGATGGAAAAGCGCTCCACAGCTCAGCGAATGGCTCGCCGGTCAGGGGCCATCTCAAAGATACACTCCACTAAGGGATTCGGGGAAGGATCCATCTCAAAGATAGTTCTCGATGTCAACCATGGATTGCCATCATCGAGGTCAACTTATGGCTTGTGAGAAAGAGAGTGGACTTAGGGAGTAGGCTCTTAGAATTATTGGAACCATGGATCAGCGTGTGAAGGGATGCACATTCTCTGCATGATAATAGTAGTTGAGGGCTTCTCAAATGGGATTGTGAGAGAGGATGACAAAGAAGCTAAAGCATCAATCAAGATGTTTTGGGCTCTAGGAGTGTGCACTAGGGTTAACTTCCTAAACCACCGGACTATCTTGCTGACCAAATCCTGGTATGGCCTTAGCTTCGGGTCTCGGATTTGGTACTTGATAAGGGATTACCAGAGTATTAATTGAGAATCTCCGATTATGTAGAGCTCCTTAACTCCTACGGCCAATGCCATCTTCAAGCCCATGAGGAGCGCCTCATACTCTGCCACGTTATTCGTGGTAGGGAAGGACAACTGACAGGCGCGCGAGAAAACCACACCTACCAAAGACTGGAGGACAGCTCTGATTCCACAACTCTTAGAGTTAAGTGCACCGTCGAAGTAAAGAATCCATGAAGGTTCACCATCAATGATGGCTCCTAACTCTTCATCTGGGAAATCTTCATTGACGGGGGAATAGGTGGGAAGCGGATGGTGAGAAAGGTGCTCTGCAATGGCATGCACCTTGACCACCTTTTGACTGACGTAGGTGATGTCAAATTGATTAAGAAAGCTTTGCCACCTCACCAAGTGATCAATCAGCACAAGCTTTTCTAGCAAGTACTTGATTGGGTCCATTCACGCTAAGAGCTTTACTTCATGTGCTAAGAATAGTGTTTTAGCTTTTGGGTGACCCAGACGATGGCTGTGCATGTCCTTTCTATGGCAGTATACTTTTTCTCAAGTTCATTAAACAATTTTGACGGATAGTAGACTGCTCGCTCCTTCTTCGCGTCATCATATTGGGCCAAGATTGCTCCGACGGATTCTTCTGTGGTGGACACATAGAGCAGTAGAGGCCGACCCGGGACTGGTGGTGCCAGGACAGGAGGATTTTAAAGGTAACTCTTCAGGTCTTCGAAGGTCTTTTAACATTTGTCATTCCATTCAAATTTGGCTTCACCCTTAAGCATGTCATAAAAGGACTTGCATTGTTGTGAGTAGTGAGATATGAATCTCCTAATGAATTGTAAACACCTGATCAGACCTTAGACTTCTTTGATATTTTTTGGAGGAGGCATTTTGGCAATTGCCTTGCCCTTCTTAGGGTCAATCTCGAACCCCCTCTTGCTAACCATGAACCCTAAAAGCTTGTCTGAAGAGAACCCAAATATGCACTTCTTGGGGTTCATTTTGAGTTGGTGCTCCTGAGACCTTTGGAGAACTGCACGGAGGATCTTAGCATGGCCACTCCTAGTTTTGGATTTAACTAGGATTTCATCCACATATACTTTCATGTGAATGTGCATCATATCGTGGAAGATGGTCATCATTGCCCTTTGATATGTGGCTTCCGCATTCTTCAATCCGAAGGACATGACGACGTAGTAATAGGTCCCCCACGGTGTGGTGAAGGAGGTCTTCTCCTGGTCTTCCTCCACTAAGCGGATCTGGTTATATCCTGAGAAGTCATCCATCAAGGATAGCATTTCTAAACCAGTGTTGTTGTCCACAAGGACATCTATGTGTGGAAGAGAAAAGTCATCCTTTGGACAAGCACGATTGAGGTCACGAAAATCTATACAGATTTGGACCCTACCATCCTTCTTCATGATAGGGACGATGTTGGCTATCCATTGTGGATGTAAGACTACCCTGATGAACCTAGCCTTATGGAGCTTATCAACATCTTCTTTGACCTTGAGGGTGAGCTTCGGTTGAATTCGCATTAGCTATTGTTTGACAACTCGGGTGTCGGGCTTTAGAACAAGGCGATGTTCCACCAACGAGGGATCTAAGCCTGGCATGTCCTCGTAGGACCAAGCAAAAGCATCGAGAAATTCTTTAAGGACTACCACAAGGGATGCTTCTTCTTCACTCACCAAATTGGCACTTATCAAGATAATTTTCGATTCTCCTTAGTGCCGAGATTAACTTCCTTGGTAGACTCATCTACAAACAAATTAAATAGAAAGCTGATTTCCCGCGTGGCTGAAAGTAAACTTTCCTGGATCCATAGTCAACCACAACATGATATTGCTCTAACCAGTCCATGCCTAGGATCGTATCGTACTCGGCCAACTGCAGCACATACAACTTTACTGGCAACTGCCGGTCACTGACGATAACAGGACAATCTTCCAGGCAAAATGGAGTGGACATGAAATCTCCATAGGGTAACTCAACGAGTAATTCACAGGGCGACTCAGTCACCGGCTCCTCGAGACAAGCAAGGAAATCCTCAGAAACAAATGAATGAGTGGCACCTGAATCGAATAGTACACGAGCTGAATGACCAAAAATCGAAACTATACCTTCTACGAGATTGGATGCAGTGGCTTCTGCACAAGTGATGTGAGTGATCAGACTCCTTGGCTTCCGGCTAGAGGCTGCAGAAGATTGCTGTGAAGAAGAAGGAACTTGCAAATACGACGGCTGTGGCAGAGATGGTATAGGAAGATGAAATTGTGACTACTGCAGTTGGGTAACCTGTGAGAACTGTGCCGGAACAGACTTCATCAGGCAATCTCGAACAACATTAACCTGCTGGTCACAGCGATAGCAAACCACTGGTAAGGAACATGGTACACCGGGATGGCTGCCACCACACCTCGGACGTGGTCTCAGCTAACTCACAGGAAACTCACGGCGCTGCTGAAACAAAGGAACAAACTGCTGCACAGAATCGGAAGACACTGACTACTACTGTACAAAACCAGAAGATGCTTGATGGTTGAAATGCTTCTTGGACTTTCTAAACATCCACCTCGAAGGACCACCAGGAGCAGGCACAATGGACGGAATGCCAAGTGCTGATGGCTGAAAGGACTGCTGGAATGGCATAATCGACTGAGCAACATTGGACTGAGAGAACCCTGCAGACCTCGCCAAATCAAGCTCAACAGCGACTGCTGCCTGATATGCATCACCCATGACAACGACATGGGTAGCAAGAAGTGGCACTCTCAATTCGGCGTGGTCTTTAAAGCTTCATCAGCAATAATATGCGGCGCATACCGACCCAACTTGATGAAGTTGTTCTGATATTGCAACATGGTCATTTCACCCTGCACCAGATCTAGAAATTGGTGCATCTTATCCATGCGAAGATAGGCCAGACTGTAGGTACGCTCAAAGGTTTTGGTGGTGCTATTGTCAAACAACATGTGGATATTCAAAAACACACAGGTGGAATGCTTGCCCTGATGTTGCTGCCCTCAGGACCACATCACAGACCTCAAAGCATATGGCTCTCATGCTTTCTTCGGCCACTCCACCTTCCTTGGATGCCCACTAGAAGCCAGCCACCACAGAGTGCTTGATTTCATTGAGATACTGAACTCCCTTACACATATCAACAACCATGTTGGGGCTGGTGGTTTTAGGGCCAAAACACCAGATTTTCTTAGCAAGGTCCTTGTCCCAGCCAAACTCTTCAGCTAGGATCTTAACATGGGCAGTGTGTGTTCATCCGGTGTGTATGTGTTCATTCGGTGTGTGTGTGTGTGACATGCAGTAGAGACAACCCCAGGGTGTGTGTCTGTGTGTGTGACAGTGAGAGTGCCTTAAAGGGAGCAAGACTTTGCATTGTGGGAGAAAGAAAATTTGAGCGATATGTATGCCAAGTAGATATAAGAACTTTGCCCAGTCATCGGATTCTTACTCTCGGTTCATGTTAAAAAGCATGATCAAATGCTGATGATGAATCTTATGTTAATGAACATGAAAGAAAAATCAGATACATAAACCTTGTCCAAAGGACAATTTTAGATTCGGGCAATAGAAGGGACACTATTTGTGGAGTCAGATGAAGCCATCAACTCATTGGAAACAAGATTAACTCATTCGCCAACTTATGTGTTTGTGTGTGTGTAGGTGCATGTAGTGCAGACAACCAGTGTGTGTGTGTGTGTTCATCTGGTGTGTGTGTGTGACATGCAGTGGAGACAGCCCCAGGGTGTGTGTGTGACAGTGGAGACAGCCTTGGTGAATGTGTGTGTGTGCGCGTGTGTCCAGCCCTGTGTGTGTGTTTAGTGTGTGTGACAGTGGAGACCGTCTTTATGTTTGTGTGTGTGACAGTGGAGACAGCTCCTTCCCATTATTCAAGTGCTCCCATTGTTCAATGTTGGTATTAAACTCCTTCCCAATGTCAAACTCTCAGTCTTATCAGGTATACACGAGGCAATGATGATTGGGTGGATGGCCTAATGACAACCTCCAACTAATATGATGGAATATGATCCATGTGATTACATTATGTCATGTTGTTCTGAGCCTCATCTCCTTACTCTTATCAAGTCCATATATTTTACAGGGCGGCCAGGTCAATGGCCGCCCTGGTTGGCTGGGCGGCCAAGACTCTGGCCGCCCAGGTCTGGTAGATGGCTAGACATCTGGCCGCCTTCAATTTGTGAATGGCTAGTGGTTTGACCACCTTCCTACAACCATTAGCCAAAAGATCGTGTCTCATGTCTGCTCTCCACGCCTCGCACGAACCCCGTTCAACCTCTACCCCCGGTGTTGTCACCCATGTCTAGAGGCACGAAGTTGGAAGCCCTTAGAAGAAGGCCCCAGCAACAAAACCTCTAGGGAGAAAGGAAGAGGAAAAGGGGAGACCGACAAAGGGGTGAGCGGATGAAGGAGTTCTTCAATTGTAAAGTAGGAGAAGTGGCTGGGAAGGGCAAATCTTCGGGGAGCTTCTTTCAGAGGAAGAACCGAAGGGAAGGCCAGTTGTGTAGTATTTATAGGAGGAAGATTAAATCTGATCCATTCATCTTGGGAGGTGAAATCTGGGTCGTTCAAATGTTTTGGAAGATTCCAGATTAAGGTACGATGGCCACTGATTGGCCTTCGAAAGTTGCTCACACAAGACACGCAACTACTTTTTCTCCAAGGTAGAAAGATAATGAATAACAAACTTTTTCTAATTGGTCCAAGTTTAAAGTGTGAATATCCTCTACTGGGAGCTTTTCAGAACCCAAGACACGTGTCTGGGATCGTGTGCCATTGATTGGGCTTCGCTGTTGATGCGAGACAACAATGAGACTCGACTCAGACTTGTGTGAACCTTGGACTCTAGACGACGCGACCAGTGACTACACACAGGACTCGGCACCTAACGTGGTTCCATAAGAGGCAAGCATGCCCCAAACAGGAAGTACCCGCTCATGGTCATCCCCAGCGAGGGAAACGTGTCGGTCGGCACGGTTGAGTAATCAGCTTGAGTCTGGGGTGGTCAGGTCACTTTCGTGCTCGGAACGAGTCACGGGACGGATCTCGCACTCACAACTCATAGCGGTGACATAGTATGAGCTAGCTAGGAAAGTAACCTACTCACATGCAGCGGCATCTAGGGCGTACACTAGCTAAGCAAAATGACAAAGGGGGAGGCGAGTGCACCTCCACGCTCGGGGCGTGGGGAAGGCTTCCCGGCCAAGATCCGTAACTCCCGTGTTGGGTCCTGGAGTGTAGGAACACGGTTCTAAAGGGTGAATGGGCATTCTATGAGTCGGTGCCTCCCTTTGCAACGTGAGTCGGCAGCGTCCTTCACAGATGATTCGGTGACGCGTGAAGTAAGATGCAGGCCGACGAGTCGGTGGCACCCATGGGGTGGGCCGGTGATTCGGTGGCGTCGTCACCAACTCGCCCTACTTCCAAATCCCTATAAAATTGGGCTTCCGCCCTCTCTGCAGGGGGAGATATCAAGGAGAGGACTCCAACGGAGATGGAGGCAAAGGGAGAACCCAAAGAGCGCGCAGGCATAGTGAGCTTAGAAAGAAAAAGGGAGAAGACAGAGAGCGAAGGAAGGGAGAAAGAGCCGAAGAGGTGGGTTCCGCTATGTGGGAACGGCTTTTGTTTTCTTCTTAAATTCTGTATCTCTGTATTTTCTCTCCCCCTCTGCGATTGTAGGGAAGAATAAAGGCTTTTGTTTATTAACCTACGGTGTGTGCATTATCTTTCCTTTGCATCGTTTCTTCGATTCCTCTCGATTCCCTCCCCCCGAGTGTGAGGAGGCCCTCGTGGGCTACAACCATTCTAGATCCTGGGATCACTCTGTTTAAAAAAATGTGATGATCTTGTAATAACAGCGAGTGACTGCGCCCAATGGGGCAATAGCGAACCCCTCCCCAGGATTTCCTATTCTTTGCCGATCATCGTGTCCGCGTGCTCGATCGAATAGGATGTGTGCGTCTACAAGGGTGTGTTGTAATAGATCAATAATGAGTTGACGGGAAGTGCCGAGTGTTCCTTCTTCCCCTCCATCGGGCATTGTTTGTCACTGTGCGTTTCCCCCGCGGGGTGTTCCACAGAGTGCCGCTGGGAGTTTTCTTTTCCTCCACCCACTGAATTTCCCTCAACCGGCCCCAAACCAAGCACGAGCCCATCTCCATGGGCTGGGACTGCCCATCTAGGTGCAGAAAGGGGTGTGGGGGCTTCTCTACTTTGATAGTTTCCACTGTCGTGCTTTGACGAATCTCCCATCTGAGTTCAAGCTTTCTTTAAGCGGGCTCGTGAGTTATGTTATCGGGGAGGGGAACAGTTTGCCTATGGTTCTCATGCCACTGCTCTCTACTCACCATGGGTTCCAAGGGGTCTATCGAATCATGATATGTTCCCCTGGAAGCCCCTTGCACAAGGTGAGACATGAAATGCCATTCACTATTCTTCTTCCCCTCTCTCTCCCGTTTTCTCTCCTCTCTCGCCCTTCCGGCTCCAGCTACAGACGGAGGAGGCTCGTGGGTGAGGTGGCGATGGTGTGGGGATGGTCGGCTGCACGATGGGTCGAGGATCGGATCGGTTTTGGTGCGATCCCAAATGCTGGATTCAAAGCTGGCATGGTTCGTGTTTTATGGTTTTCAACATGGATTAGTCGCTTCGGTGCATGATTTCTTCCGTGGAAGTAGGGAGATAGATCGCCTACTCCTTCTGTATGTTTTCCCTATAATTTTACGTTGTTCGGTGCTAGAACGGGCTACAACGAGTGAGTTTAGGCTCATTGTGATTTTTTGGAGTTCATGGGGTTCACCAAAAAATGACGATAGTTTTTGATACAATTGGTATCAATGGAACTGCTGGGGCGTCTGGATCCCATTCTCGCAAGTTTTATCGCAATTGGTTGTCATTCGGGGTAGGTAGGAGTCCGGGAATCCCGGTGACCCAATTAGGGTCGATTTGTCGAAATTGTCCCGATCTCCCGTTTTAATGGATGCATGTGACCCTTCTGCCTGTAGAAGGTTGTATTTCATCATCTTGTACCGATTCCCCTGTGTTTCGATGCGAATGGGGCGTGGAACGGGTCGATTCGGCCTTTCCCCTATTTTTCTCGTCGTGACGATTTAGCCGTCGTTCCAGAGACTGCCACAGTCTCTGGTGGCCCTATGATAGACCACCACAGCCCTTAGGCAAGTCGGTTCGTTCGAGGCTGGGTGAGTCTGGCAGCCCACCCTTGGACCATCACTTGCCTCCGGCGCCCCTCTACTGGTGCGCCATAGCCTAGTCGTTCATCGAAGTTCATGTCTGTCCTTTCATTCTAGTGGTTCTAGCTCTGACCGCCAGAGCTCTATAGCGCGCCTACATTAGGCCTTTACATGTTGTTTGACCGAGTCAATGTTTTATGTCGGTTGGCTCTAGCGGCCCAACCTTCATGCGTTAGAGTCATGTAGCGCGCCTCTAATAGGTCGCTACTGGTCTGTCCATCTTAGGTTATTGTCTAGGGTGGTTATTATGGTGGTTCATCCTTCGACTGCCAGGTCTATGTAGCGCGTCTATATTAGACAGCTACGGTGGTTTGATAGGGTAAGTCTGTTCAGGGTAAACTTTGTCTACCAGCCTATTGGGAGCACTTAGATTGGATAAGGGCAGATTGCCCACGATTCGATACTGTAAATAGCCAATTGGCATTATAGTTGCTTTTTTTTTGGTTGTATACATGGACAGGGGTATGCCCCGGAGATGATGTAAATTGTTCATATAAGCAATAAAAAAAAGTTTCTTTGGCCACGGGGTCGGTCTGGAGGAGTGAGAACACATTCCTCTGCTGGGGGGATGTGCACTCGACCAAATCTGTCTCGGATTGGCCGATGTTTTGAAAAAAAAATGGGGGAATGAGCAGCTTGGACCCCACCGTACAAGACATGTGCGGTCCAACTCTGGCCGCACCACTGCCAACAGCACCAGGTGACATGCGGCCTGCCCCTGGCTGCACGAAGGGTCATGCGGCCAGACCCTGGCTGCACACCCCAGTGCACTATGCAACGGTCACAAGCAACAGTCAAAACTCACGAGAAGGGCGGTTTCCTTTGGGCAGCTCATAGGATGTGCAGTCCCACGACTGGCCACACATACCCATTGCACGCCAAGCCATTGGGCAGTCAGGCCTTGGCCGCACAAGGGGTGCCCACTGCGCGCCAAGCAGAAGGGCGGTCGTGCAAGGGCCGCACAAGGGATAAACGGGCCCTTGTTAGACCATTTATCTCTCGCCGGCGCAAAAATGATGAACCAGTCAAAAAACTCCATTTCTGGCCCCATACAAGTCCCACGGAGGGGGAAACGCCATGAAATCAACCCCCAAGCCCCCTAGCATGCTTTTACGCCCTTGAAATGTGGAATTGGGGCGTAAAACGGTGGATCGAGCAAACTCTGCCTGTGACATGGTTCTTCCTTCCTGGCACGATATCATCCTCTCTCGGCCTCGCCTCGGCCTACAAACCACGGGAATGAAAAGGCAATGAGCTAGGGATCATCACCCTACCTTCAAACCACGTCGAGGCACGCCGATCCAAGCTTGAACCCACAAAGATCGCCGTTAGAATATCGTTCCACAAAGCTTCCCACGCTCGTCGCATGCCATCGGGATCGTCCGACCGTCACCCACGTCCTCGCGCCATCGCGCCACGCCGTCTGCATCCGGAGGGGACGCCGCTACAGTCAAACGGGAGAGAGAGAGAGGGAGAGGGTGGCCACAGTGGGGATAGGAGGAAGAAAGGAAGAAGAAGAAGAAAAAGAAAAGATACAGAAAAGCAACCAGAAGCACATCATACGAGCGTCTCTCATCAAAGAGGTACACATTCAAAACGAGTCCAAAGAAATTTTATTTAGTCAAGGCACAAGGAATACAAGAGAGTTTATTCCTTGGTCAAGATACAAAATCACCAAAGTGCTAGAGTGTCTCTCCTGAAGCCATCCTACACACATGCCAGAAAAAAAGGTAGTGGAGACACGATCCTGCCCTCAGCTTCGCGTGGCGGTAATAGACGACCTTCGCTCAGCATGCTTGTTCTGAGGAAGTGGACCAACAGAGGAAGCCGCCTATGCCAAAGAAGAGGAATGGACTCTACACTTAGCACCCCTTTTGATCCGTGGAAGCGGACCACCTGGGGAGGCCGGCGGTGAGAGGTCCACACCAAGAGTGAAGACCGGTGGATCCATCCTCCCTTGCCCAAAGGGAGGCAGTGGAGCAACAAGGCCCACCCATTACGGAAGCCGACCCAGCACATCGACCATGCCTGTAAACTGGAGGACAAGGTCTGCTAAACTGTCCACCGCCATCTTTAGGCAGAGGAGCACGCCCCTCAGCTCGGGGAAGTAACTCATCACGCACCTGCAAGTGTAAAGAAAAGCAGTCACTACTATGCAACAAGAAGACGGCGGAGGAACAATACCAAAAAGCAAGGAGGAGGCAAGTACAAGGTCATCCTCTATCCCCTTAAGGATGAAACCTGTCTGATTCAAGGAGTAGGACTCCCCGGCCGACATACAAGCAGTTGACCTTCTCCAAGACCTCATGCCAGCCATCCAAGTACCCATTTCGGTATTACTCGGAGACAGGACCATTCGCCCTCGGTTTTGGCCACGGCCGCCAAGGAGCTGGTGGGGGATCCCTCTGAAGAATCAAAGGCTGGCGACGAGCCTGCAGAGATTCATCGTCCGACGAAGTTCCAGACTCGCCCGACAACATCCTACAAGGAAGGTCCCCTCAAGGCTCACCGATTTGGAGATGGCCGAAGGGGTATCACAAAGGCCACTATTTATAGGAAGAGCAAAGTCCCTAG
Organism: Amorphophallus titanum; assembly: GCA_024336825.1. NCBI lineage: Eukaryota > Viridiplantae > Streptophyta > Magnoliopsida > Alismatales > Araceae > Amorphophallus > Amorphophallus titanum. The sequence goes on along the minus strand of JANBPO010006859.1, from coordinate 6,702,033 downwards.
AAGTATGAGGACTCCTACCATCTCAAGCAAATCCCCAGAAATTGAAGTGATGGATCCCGAAAGTCGCACCCTTTCAGAGTCCCCTCATAGGTGCCGTTTCGTATCCCCAAAGGATCTCACAGCCATTCGAAAGAATGTCCTGTACAGTCGGTGACTGGCCTGGGGTACCATATGTTTTATTGGTTTGTGGTTGTTTCCTTGCTGCCAGGTGAGTTATAGCGCCGAGGAGGAGGACTAGTTCCCAACAGGGAGAGTCTGGTGAGAGCCAGGAGGGGCAGAGTAGAGCCACGATTCCAGAAGGCGCAGGTAGAGAGGTGCGAGTTCCTGGAGCAGATGAGTTTCTCAGGGGCATGTATCAGTATGTTCTTCAACAGAAGCTGGCGAGGGCTCGTCGACTTGGGGTGGCCATGGTCGGATACTGAAGGAGTTCTTGCAGTTCCAACCACCCCTTTTCAACGGGCAATCAGATCCGGAGGTAGCTAGAGATTGGCTGGATGATTTGGAGAGGATCTTCAGTTCCATAGAGTGTGCTGAGGAGGAGAAGGTGGTGTTGGCTAGCCACCGGTTGCAGGGGTCAGCCTGGTCCTGGTGGACGGCAGAGTGGGGAGCAGCGTTCCAGTCTCGTCCCCTTCGGCAGATCACGCGGCGGGAGTTTATCGCGGCTTTCGAGCGTGCCTTTTGTCCGTCATTCATCAAGTCGTAGAAGATGCGCCAGTTCCTAGAGTTGACCCAGGAGAATATGACAGTGATGCAGTATCGATCCAAGTTCATCGAGTTAGGCCGTTATGCGCCTCATATCATATCAAATGAGGAATTGAAGACCGAGCAGTTTGTCATGGGATTGAGATCAGAGTTGAGGCAACCCTTGCTTGTGTCGGGTTTGGCCAACCTGGATACGACTTGTAGAGCAGCAGCGGCGCTAGAGGGAGATTTGCAGAGGACTCGGGGGCAGGGCAGGGCAGGTCAGACGCAGACGGGTCTTAGTCAGTCGACGGCCGTGAAGCAACAGAGTATTGTCCAGCTCTCAGCGGGCGGTTCAGGGGCATCTCCGTCCGTGGCGTCAGCGGCAGAATCATCATCCTTCGGTTCGAAGCTCAAGAAGCTGTTTAGGGATGCCGGTTTTGGCAGGAGGCGCCGAGATCATAGAGAGCAGGGGCAACAGTCAACGAGCAGTGTTTAGCAGCCCACACCCTACCAGCGTCAGGGCTTAGTGAGTGGTTCTCGGGGCGGGTATCCTCGGTGCGGCGGTTCTCATCCAGGCAGGTAGTGCTCAACGCCCGTGATTTGTTTTAGATGTGACCAACCGCCCCCTAACAGCTAGGGGTCACCCCCATACCCATCCACCCCACTTTCCCTCCCATAAATCCCATTTTCCCCCCATCAGCTTCAACCTACAGTTTTCAGTTCAGAGGTAGCAGAGAACATAAAGACTGCAGGGGAAGCTACGATGCCATCCGGATGTTCCAGGAGATGCAAGAGCTACCCCTGAAAGCGTCTTCGAGTCATCTTCACAACGGCAGTCGTCTTGTCCCGTTCTGAGCTCGTGGCTGTCCGGGAGAGGCGATCTCCTCCAACTGCGCAGAAGGTTCCTGTCCAGCTTCCAGAGGCAGAGTGCAGCAGTTGCCACATTGGCCCCTTTGAAGATCTAGGGGTGACGTTTGACTGAGACCTTCTTCTACGAGTTTCCCTCCACTTTCAAGAAGCGGAGCTCCATTCGGCCACCAGAGTGATTTCTTCTACCTTTTCTCCCCAGAGTGTGCATTTCTGTCCACCCTGGGACTGAACTGACACCCTGTCAGTGTTTGGATTGCTACAGTTTGCTATGACATTGGCTGGCACCCCCGTGGGTCTCGTCTCGAAGTTAGCTCATAGACGGTTCCAACGCCACTGACCGTGCACAATTCGGAGTTCAGGACTGTTCGTGGTGGTGTCATCTTCCAGATGCTGTGGTACTGAGAAGGTCTGAGCCAGAGAACAGAGTCCCTAATTCCAGCTTCACCGCGACCGCCGACGACTTCCCCAGCTCCTGCCAAAATTCCTGCATCCTCCTGGAACAATCCATGAAATTTTGGCACTGGTCTTGCTGGCAAAGGAGTTCGGGAGCATCCGAAAGAATTCCTACATCGACAATCTGTACCCTATTCCAGAGGAGGGACAGATTTGACCCCGTCATCACGTGAAGCTCTATTCTTCGTCTTTCCCCTCCCCGCTTGGCCAGCTGAAGGCCCCTCCCTGTGCGGAGGTAGTTTGGACTGTAATTAACTTAACCCCCACCCCAAGAACCCCCCTCCTGTGTGAGGCGTAATGTTGTAATTGCTTGAACAGGTCGAAGCATCCTCGCCGCGGCGTGGGTAAGCCCCACGCTTCCCTGCGCGCCCATGTCTCCGACCGGGACCAGTTTCATCAAACCGGTCGAGTAAGTGCTCTTTCCCTTGCTCTATTACAGTGCTTTTCTTCCAATATTAGCTCGTTGCTACGCTGGGGAAACAAGGTTGGGATGCAGGCATGCCAATCGATTTCTCGACAATCACCTATGGAACCAAGATTTTATTGGGGAGCGTCGCCAGGACGCGGCACATGGGCTCGAGAAACGGGCAACACGTGGAGAGAAGGGAGGTTCCATAGGTGCAAGTGCGCAGGCGATTATGGGGATTCATGTACTGGACGTCTTTCCCCACCGATCGCAAGCAGTCGGTGTTTATTTACATCACATTGAATCTGAACACTTTTGTTCCATGCTGAAGAGGGGTCTGTATGTATCTGAAGCCGTGGGTGGAGGGCCGGGAGCATTCTGCAGCTATGGGCTCGCATTCGACTGGGAGGTGCTTGCTGGGGTCAGGGATACTGGACACACACGTCGGGTGGTGTGAGGGAAGGCTGGGACCCGAATAAGGATGTGGAGACATGCATTCAGGTGGTAATATATTATATGAAAGTCGTGTAGGCTTTACAAGTGGGCCGTGGCGATCGAATTACAACTACCATAAGCCGCGGGACAATCTCGGCATGTGAGCTGGTCCCGAGGTCAATGTGTAATAAGGTGGATATCCGCGTGTCTTATAGAGGCTCTTCTCGCGGCGAGGGCCATGCCCGCTTCACCGAGGGAGTGCTAGACTAAGTGCCAGAGGAGGTACAGGCCGATAACTGGGCGAGGGCCGGGCACAGCTCGGGTTGAGCAGTCGGGCACGGCCTGGTGACGGAGGGAGATGGGACATCACGGCGTATCTGTGGCCGTCGTAGGTTGACAGGCAGACCCAGGATGCGGGTGTGTTTGCCGTCATCATAACGCCTTGTGTGCAATGGGGATGGACTTGTATGGAATGGCTAAACACCATACGATGGGAGTACGAGCGACATACCCTCAGCATGTGTAAGCCGTTTTACAAGCCAACCATGCACACTAAGCTCCTTGCCCGTCCTTGCTTGCTGGGGGCAAGTATGTCTTGTCCGGATGATCTTGCCTGTGTTTGATCACATGCCTATGGACGCACTTTCAGGGATACTTCTTCTTTTGTTTCTATTGTTTGTCTATTTATTCGTTTGTTCGGTTTATTGAGTGCGAGAGCATGCCAGTCACTGAGGGTGATGATTTATTCAAGCTTCGTAGAAGCCCTTGGTGCGCTCGATCTGATTAGTCAGACGGTTGTGTGTGTAGTGTCAGGACAGAGAACCCACCGCACCATAAAGGATATGACGTTAATTACATCCCCTCAAAGAGGGGAAAACCCTTGATTAGTCGCCAGGAAAAGGGGACCTATGGCCTGAAATTCATATTAACGAAATGAGAGAATGAAATCTCGAGCTACGTTTAAACAAAACCCGCATTGGGGCGTAAACATTCATAGATAAATGTTGATCACTCGCAGACCATTTCATATTCAGACAGAAGTCCGCGTTTGTAACGTAAAAGATGGTGATAAAATCATGCAAATGTTTGCCGCATATGTGGCAAGTTTAATGACGACGCGGGATTGGATCCCAGTAGAGACGGGTCAAGCTTAATGAGTTATCAACCCGAGATGACTTCGGATCATGGCCATATCGAGAGGGCTCCCGAGGTCCACATCCAACTTGAAGGGGCATCATTGCTTTTCACTTCACACCAAGTCTGGGGGAGCAGGAGCTCCGAAACATTCTTGCTTATGGCATTTTTTTATTATCGCCACTCAGGTTTTTTGTGTAAATGCTCTGGAGCTCAGAAGGTCTATGTTATGTCAAGTTCACAAGAGTTCAGACACACATAGTTTCTTGTCCGCAGAGGGTTCTTTTCATTCATCCATTCGTCCTTCTTTGTGATTGTTCATCATTCTTGTCGTTCGCACTCTTGGCAAAAAATGGGTAGCACCTCCCCCGGACTGGGGTTTGCGAGGTGTGAAATAAGGAATCGTCAAACAGAATGCTCCAGGACAACCCCCAAAATTTGGGTGAGCCAAAGACGGCTGCCTGATGACCCAGAGGTGAGCGTAGAGGCCCGAGGACTAGCCTTCGAGGGGTTCTAATGACTCACGGGTCGTAGCTCCAGATGAGTTTTGCAAGGACAGATGTTCGCCATGTTGTTGAGCGAAAGGCTATAGATGTTCACCCTTCAGACGTGTCCCTTCAAAAGCCATGCCATAGAGAGGCAGGCTTCTAAGAGCCCTGGGTGATTAGAAGATAGGGAGAGGGGGAAAATTGACGAGGAATAACACAATATAATTGTAACGGCCTTTCTTTTCGTTCATTCATAAGAGAAGGGGGGCAAAATACACGAGGGGAATCTACCCCATAAGAAAGGAGAACAACAGAGGATAGAAGGTAGGTACACTGGTGGGAGCGGAGCAGAGCACAAGCTCCTCCCCCCCAAGCTCACCTCTCTTCTCTCACTCTCTCTCCCTTTTCTTCACTTCGCAGGCGTAGGGGGATGGAGCTTTCTTTTTTGTCGGATGCCAGAGAGCCAGACCAGTCAGGAGCAACCAGCCAGGAAACTCCAAGAGAACCTCTCTTGCCTCCTGCTTCATTATCTTTGGCCTGTCTTTTTATAGAATGACCAGTGGAGAAGAATTCCTGCCATCTCTGCCTTGTTCGCAGCAATGTCAAGAGTAGACTTGTTGCATTGGCTTCCGTTGGTTTGCGGAGTACGCTGACATCTGTCGGAGGTTAGGATGTTTGTGGATTTCATCGGGGAATCTGCTACTGCTGCCACCGTCACTGCTTCCCTTCACCACTGCTGCCGTTGCGTTGTCGAGCTGAGGTGCAGACAGACTTCGTGATTCACCTAGCGGCATTGAATGCTCTGCTCTTCGCCTCTATGCACATAAATGATAGGAAAATAGGGTGTTGGTGTGCGGATGGGATGGCTTTGGGTTAAACCGGCGCGGCCAAGGGGCGCATCGGTTCAGGTCATGTATAATTTATGCGTCGATTTAAGTGCACAAGAGGAGTGCGCTGGTTCAACAAGAGAGGCAGGTCGCGCCGGTTTAAGTACCCAGGGGTTTTGCCTCGGCTCTGAGGCGGTTCGGACGGACGCTTGCCCTCCAGTACTACCTTATCTTTAATACACCACCTCAGGGGTGTCCATTTCGAAGCCTCCGGGTCCCGATTTGGGACTTTGAGTGATTTCCTGCCCGTGCCGAACCCGCATCCAACTACTCGGGTTTCTCCTTGATTCATCCTTCGGCATTTCCAATTGGGGGGTAGGGGGCATCTCTTTTGCTGGAGGGGCTTCCTTATTGGGTGGCGGACCACCAGGTATGACTTTGCCCTGATCGGAGGTGTCACGTCCCGAGCGTGAAAGATTACCCGGAAGTGACATGACGATGTCTATAACGGTCATGTCAATCAGAGCATAGTGCATTCAACACATACAGACAGAGTGCGCAAGATAGGAATAACCTAAATCTTATTCGATCTCATCCTGGAGCTGGTGGCAATCATCAGTATGATACCCATGATCGCTATGGAACAGGCAGTGCTTACTGTGATTGTGGCTCTTCGACTTCATTGGCTTGGGTTGGCAGAGGAGGCCCAAGCCCTTGATGTCTTCGTAGATTTCGTACATAGGAGCAGTTAATAGAGTGTACTGCTCGTACCTCCGGGATGATTCTTTGTGCTCCCTATCTCGGTTCCGCCTCTTCCCTAGGCCCGAGCTCAGCTCGGACGCCCACTTCTTGTCCCCCTCCCAACCCGACCTGAGCCGGTTGCGCCTTGGCATGCGCTGAGAACCTCTTCGTACTCAGCATGGCGTAAAGCTAGAGTCACTAGCTCGACAAGGGTCAAGGGAGGGTGAAGGGCAAGTTCACGGTGGAGGTTCTCGTTACGGGTGCCTCCGGTCAGTGCAGTTGTGGCTGAGGCAACATCTAGGAGGGGGATCCACAGGGCTTCCAACTTAAATTGGTTGATATAAGCCCGAAGTCTCTCCTCTTGCGCCTGTTTCAGAGCCAACAACCCCGCTACTGACCTTGGGGGGCCGCTGCCGATGAAACTCTCCTTGAACACTCGCCCAAATTGCTTGAAGTCTCGGATGGATCGGGGGGAGAGATCCCGAAACCATGCTTGGGCACCTTGGACCAAGGTGGTCACGAAGGCTCGGCACTTGATGGCGTCGGACACCCCGTGGAGGGTCATCAGAGCGTCAAAGCTATCAAAGTGGTCGACCGGGTCACCCTGGCCATCATAAGACTTGAAGGTTAGAATAGAGATTCTGGGAGAAATCTCTCCCTTCAGGATGCAGTCAGAGAATGGGGATTTCTCCTCGTCCTCTGCTGAAGGGGACTTCTGCACGGCCCGTAGGGCGCGCTCCTACTTTGCGAAGCATCTCTCGAACTCTCCCAATCGGAGAGACAACTCTGGTTGTCGCAGCGCTAAAGGGCTATTAGCGCATGCTGGCGGGTTGTCCTGATGTTCCCCGGGGACTTCAGTCTCCAGGTGCGGATGGCACCCCCCATGTTTCCCCTCCTTGGCATGGAGGAGGCCTCTTGCTCTAGAGGAGGGACTTGCGAAGGTCCACTTGACCTGTTACGGATAAGATGTCACCCTTAGAGAGTGAAGCGGCCTCTGGCGGTTTGCTGGGACGCATCGTTGCTCGTGCATATGGGCTATCCAGCAGATAGCTTGGCCAGTGTTTGCTTGGGTAGGAAAAGGGTCGACCCATTGGGATGACACTTTCCTCCAAGGGCCTGAGTGGCTTAGACTCAGCGTACTCAGTGTTTGCCTGTGCATAAGTGTTTGCCTGTGCATATTAGTCTATGACTTCTTTCAAAAGTCCATCCATATTTGCATTAAGGTTGAGCCAAGTCCGTGGATAGGCTGTCTTATGCATACCTTCATCTTAAGGATATCAGGTCTAAAGTCCTTCCATAGTCCGTGCAAGCATTACACGCCATTCATTGTTGAGTTCGAGCATGTTCATGTCAAGTCCGTGCATGAACAGTGCACATCTGTCTGGTAACAGAGTCCATGCATATTTGTTCAAGGCAAGACAAAGTCCATGGATATACAGTTGTAGGCTCAGTCCAAGTCAGAGCATACACTGTATCAGTCCTTGCATATAGAGTGTTAGGCTCAGGCCAAGTCAGAGCATACACTTAGTAAGTCCATGTATGATCTGGCCTTGGTCAAGAACATGAGTCCGTGCACGTTTGGGTCTGTGTGTCGCCTGACAAGTCCATGCATGGTCCGTGTATGCTATCATAAAGTCCGTGCACATTCCACCGAGTAGCTTGATTAAAGTCCGTGCATATTTTGGACTTAGACTTAGGGCCGTTGGGTTGCTTCCTAAGTCCGTGCAATTTTTCGATGTGTATTGTAAAGTCCATGCATGTCATTTATAGAGTTCGTGCATGCTTTGGACTTAGTCTAATTGCTGTCAGGTTGCATCTACAGTCCGTGCATGTACAGTCTCTGCATAGAAGTCCATGCACATTGCATCCACTACGTGGCAAGTCCGTGCATGTCCTGTTGGAGTCCGTGGAGGTATTAAACAGGTCCGTGCATGTTGTCCTTCCAAGTCCGTGGATGAACAATCCACTGGATAGCATTTCTGTGCAGTGTAAAGTCCATGCATATCTCATACAAACCCTGTGTAGGTTTTGGGCTTAGACAAATTTCTGATTGGGTTGCATCCCAAGTCCTTGCATGTCTTCATATTGTCCGTGCATGTCAAACCCTGTGCACATTTTGGACTTAGTCTATTGCTGATTGGGTTGCATCCCAAGTCCGTGCACGCCTTCATAGAGTCCATGGAAGCCAAACCCCACACGTAGAGTCCGTAAGAGGACCTGTGACTCAGCTGGGTGCCGCCCGAGGGGCGCCACAATGTCTTCCTGTCATGGGACAATGTCGAGGTCTGAGTAGTAGGGTGCCGTAGGCACCATTGTGTTGGGGTAGTTGGGCGTCACCACGGCTGAGGCGACCAAATGACATAGGCACCACTTGTCACTGGAGCGGCCGGGCGCTGTTGAGACTTGAGTGGTCGAATGGCGTGACCATCGCCATGATTGGAGCGACCAAAAGTCATTGAGCTCAGGATTGTCGGGTGTCATGGGCCCTGGTGGGACTGGAGTTGTTGAGTGATCAGGTGTTACGGATCCCAATGTGATTGGTGTAGTTGGCAATCAAGTGCCGGGGGGACTGTTTATGACTGGAGTGGCTGGCAGTCGAGTGCCGAGGGGACCATTGTGACTAGAATGCTTGACAGTCGGGTGTCGGGGGCACCATTGTGACTGGAATGCTTGACAGTCGGGTGTCGGGGGCACCGTTATGACCATAGTTGATGACAGTCGAGTGACGGGGGCACCGTTGTGACTGGAGTAACTGGCAGTCGGGTGTCGGGGGTACCGTTGTGACTGTAGTTGATGGCAGTCGGGTGCCAGAGGCACCGTTGTGACTGGAGTGCTTGACAGTTGGGTGCAGGGGGCACCGTCGTGACTGAAGTGGCTGGCAGTCGGATGCCGGGGGCACCGTTGTGACTGGAGTGGCTGGCAGTCGGATGCCGGGGGCACTGTTGTGACTGAGGTTGTCAAGTGGTCGGGCACCCGGGGCCCCGATGCGATTGAGGTGGCTGGGTGCCACGAGACCTTGGTGGTCGTGCTCGGGGCCCGTTGACAGAGGCAGGGGCCTGACGCTTCATCTTGCGCCGGGACTTGTGAGGTATGCCCATTGTCCAGGTAACAGCACTAAGGGCACGCTTATCAAGGTGACACTGAAGTGGCACACGATCATCGAGGTGGGGAACCAGGCTGGGCGCCTCGACTGAGTCGTGTCTGATGGTGCACGACCATTGGGATAGAGACTGGACAGGGTGCCTCGATCGAGTGATGTTCGTGTCGTGCACGAACGCCGAGGTAGAGACTATGTGACGACCCAGAGCTCGAGATACCGATATACCGATAATACCGACATACCGATACCAGGAACTGGGGAAGCCTCACATGGAAATCTCAGATATATAGTTACCAGAGTCGTAAAAGTCCTGTACAGTCACCCAGCTAATGGCTGGTGGAATTTACTGGTATTAGGTTTCGTGATTCTGTATCGTTTGGTTCTTCGTAATGTCTGTCTCAATCATGTTGTACTTGGCAGTGTTCGCTGAAAGGCTCGAAGCTGTGGTACCTTGTTCGAGGGTTTTTCGTGCAAGCTGTTCAGGTTGCTGTTGACTTTTAGCATTGGTGTGATGACCGTACACGCCCTTACGTTATTTTGCTCACTCCAGCTTGAGTCTGTTTCAGCTCCTGATGTGCTCCGCTTCTGTTGAAGTACTCGATTAGATTCTGTGACTGAGAAGTTGCTCAGGGGAGCTAGGATTTTTTCTTCCTGGTGAGCTTCTGTTAGTGAGCTTATTATTTCTCATTCCATTTGGTGGAATCCTTTTCGAGGTTGGCATTGGAATTGCTACCTTGGTGATACCTTTGTCCTTTGTCTGCTTAAGTGTGGACAATTTTATTCTGAGCCTGATCTACTTTTTGCTCCATGATTGCTTAGCTTTGGACTCCGTTATGGTGTTAAGAGCTATAGTCTACCTTGTTCATCGTGCCGTGTCCAGTGATCGATGTGTTGAGAAGGATCATTCATTATTTCACGACGTGAAGGTAAGTTGAGATTAGCATTTTTCCTTATACTTTGTGCTGTTGCTGGTACTTTTTCTGGTGTTGACATCAGCATTTGCGAGTGTTGGGGAATATGTCAGCTTTCCTGCTGATTGAGTACCCTCTACTCTGTATTTCTTTTCTCTTGGATGTTGTGCTCTCTAGGCATGCCTGTGATACATGAGATGCATCCCTTGAGATTGTCATTTTGTGTCATTTCTCGTGTTGTGGGTCTTCCATGGTAAGTGGTCTGATGCATGACTCGTTCCCTGTAGTCGTGTGATCAGTTGCTATTGTGCCCTGATGTGACCGTGCTTGCAGTTGTGTTCCATGGTTCTGTGAATTGTACAGAGCCGAAATCCTGCAGGTGCTATTGTGTTGTTGTTTCTGTTTCTCGATGAATTTGTCATTGGTGTCCTATGTGCCAGGTGTTCCCTGTCGCCTTAGAGCACTGGAGCCGATGAGGTGGTCGAGCTGTCAGCTGTGAGGATTGTGTCTCCTTGTGTAGCTGCCGCTTGATTTGCGTGCTTGTGTGTTGCATTCATCATCTTTAGTTTACCTTTTGCCTTAATTGATAAATACTTGGCCCCTTGACTCGTTATCATGGCTAGTTTCAAAATAATCACCCACTCATTGAGCAAGGGGCCAAGCCAGAATAGAAAAACTAACTTGTTTCTCTGAGTAATGTATGTAGGGGTTGAAAAAGTAGGAAAGAGGCAGAGAACAGCAAAATGAACATTCCATTATTTCCTTCCAGAAAGTGTATATCAAGTTCCACCCTCTCCCTCAACATTACTCCTTCCACTACCCTCTAGGCGAAGAGTCTTAGAGGGTGTTGCCAAGCTATGGGAGGCGGTGCTCCTACTGCCTTACAATCCTCTCCCCGATTTCGTGCCCCGTCGTTCGGCAGGGGCAACAAAGAAGCTATCGATGCGAAAGCCTCGCTCTCGTGCTCTTCAATAGCCCTCCTCACCATCCCTCAGCCATTGTTCAGCGAGACCAAGACTGATTCGAAGCTCAAATAGTTGGCCTTGCAAGGCTCTCCGCTCCTCCCTCTCAGCTAATCTCTCGGCTCTTCCCCTTTCTCTGTCTCTTTCCCTCTCTGCCCGTTCTCTCTTTGTGTCTTCCCTTTCCAGTTGGAGGGCGATCCTCAGCTCCACGGTGTCTCGAGAGAGGTCATCATCTGGACGACGCCGTAATTCCTGCTCCAACTCCGCTATTCTGGCTCCCCCTGCATGGCATTGGCAAGTGCATCTTGCATCTCTTTTATCTGCCATGTCCACCATCTCAGATATGTGGCAAAGCATAAATAAAGAAAATTCAAAGGTGAAGCCCTCACCTGTGTAGAAAGCATTCCTTCTGCCTCTGTGGCACGCTGCGTGGCACGAGCAAGCTGCTCGTGAAGCAAATCAAGCTCTGAGGTAGGGAAACATAAACTGGAAAAGACACTGTCTACCCCCATTGCTGATGAGACTGCGTCGAGCTGGGCGTGCTGCAACACACGTGAGATGACACCGAGGGCTTAGCACCAGGAATCTAGGGCTGCAACTAGGACCACGTGCATGCAGGCTTACCGAGGAACTCAAAGCTACACCGGTGTCACACAACTGTAGTTCTGTGTCTGCTAGGCGAGCTCGCAAGTTCACTATCATAGTGTCACGGGCATCCTGCAACCAGGGCACAAGGGTTAACACGGTATATCAAAAGACGTTACCGAAAAGATAGGTTACGCCTATTGGGAAGGTAGCCCTTTGCGTGAGGTTCACCTCCGCCACGTACCGGATATTGGTTAGAGTCTAAGTTTGTAGTCGAGTCTGCATTCAACTTCAACACATGTAGTCTCCCCTTTCCCAATTTCTCATGGATTCCCAGTCGCTCAGGCGATATGACCGTTGGCACACCCATAGGCTTGGAAACCATCCCATCTCCTTCATTAGGCCCGAAGTCTCGAACTTTTATGGCTCCAAAGTCCCGAGTGACTACCTACATTGGGAAGCTCCCATGGATAAATATTTTGATTGTTACCCCATGTCTAAGGCCATGTAATTCTCTTTTGCCAATGAGAGGCTTCTTCACGAAACTGCCGAGAAGTGGGGATGCGTTGAACGCATGAGGGACATTAAGAGGCAAAGGCCCATCGAGTCATGGTGGGAAATGAAGAATGAGCTTAGGAGGATCTACCTGCCCCACCCTGTCACCTCCAACCAAGACGGTCATAGTCGGAGATGAAGGGTCAAGCTTGTAGATGAGTCTAGGTCCAAGACTAGGCCTAGTGATTATGGGCAAATCCACCATGAAGCCCCTATCCCAAATCCCACCATTGTCGAACTCTTGCAAATCTTTCGGATCGGTTGGATAGGTTGTGTTCTCGTATTTGGGCCACCAATTTCCCATAGCCCACCTCTGAGACAGGATGAACTCATGCCCGAACCTAAGGAGGTCATGGCTGGCAATCTCAATCTGGTGCCATCTACGGAGACCCAAGGTCCTTTCCCCATCATAGAGGACGCCCTTACCCATCCGAGGGAGATGCCTTGCCAGAACCTTCACCCTTCAATCTTTATCCAGAGCCATACCCACTTACCAAGGGTGAGATAATCATTGAAGAGCCATTAGCTAGTAGGTTAAGGAATGGTTTATTTTCGGATGTCATGATCCCTTGCTACCCCTCCATAGAGCCAGCCTTACAGGTAGTGTCCACCACCTCTTTTAGCATCACCTTCCAATCCTCTGACTTCGTGGACACCATGGATGATCTACGTAAGGGATTAGATTGGCAAATGGAGCTGACCAGCATGTTGGCTCTTAGGCCTGGCCATATTAAGTTTTTTTATTTTTATGGATTTTTTCGGTGCATTTTCTTGCATTTTTTATTTTAGGAAATGGCACCTACTTGGAAGGACGCCCATTAATTGGTGTTTGTTTAAATAGACGTCGATTGCAATTTTATTTTCTTATATGAAATTCTTAAATTCAGGAATTAGAGTCTCTGTTAGTGGTTGTTAATTAAATGGCGACTGATTACACAGACGTTGATTAATTGAATTAGCGACACCTGTTATGGATGCCATTTTTTTAAGTTTAACAGAACCCCATTAGAGAGGGCCTCCGCTCGGGCGTGACCCGAACTTCTTCCACACACCATTTGATTTATCATTTCATGCTAATCATGGATCAATTAGTGTCCAAATTCTCATGTTTAAAGATATCTTTGATTTTGGTCCTTTCACTATCATTTTTTTTGTCATTAGTCCTTGCAAAAATTCGGCAACATCTCCCCTAGACCTGGAGCATCAGGGGATGTAAATAGGGGCACGCCAAATGGAAAAACTCCAAGGACGGGCTTGAAACAAAAGGATGTGCTCTAAGGTGACAACACCCCGGGGTGTGTGCGAAGGTGACAACACCCGAAAACCTGGTTTGGGTGCGGAGATCCCGAGGGCTAGCCTATGAAGGACCCCGACAACCCACCAGTTGCCATGAACACGTCGAAACCCACTTTGGGTGCGGAGATCTCGAGGGCTAGCCTACAAGGGACCCCAACAACCCACGGGTCATCGTGAACTTGTCATCGAGACATGGCCTTAAAATATTGCCATATGAGGGCTTTAGTGTTCACTTCCTCAAGAGGATAGCCCGGGGACAACGCTAGAAGCAAGCGAGCCCCGGGATCCATGAGTGATCAAAACCCGCAACTCGGAATTCATAAAATAATCAATGCATTGGGATTAAATCTCATATCCCTCACCCCTTGGAGACATGGTCGTAGATTGGTCTAGAGTCCAACGTGGGGTTTTTAAGGATCAGGTGAAATCACATTAAATGAGGAGAGAGGGAGATTTCAATTTTGAAAGAAAATGCACACATGCATATGCGTATTTCGTCGTGGCACTTACATTCTGTCATGCATATTAGTCTCATCTCATTTGTCTTCATGATTGCATGGACTGCATTTCTGTTCATAAGTTTTGATGTCAGGGGGAGCTTAGTGTAGTCTTCTTAAATTGAACATCTTCTCACTTCTTCACTAACCCCCAGCTCCTTCACATGGGTGTGAATGGGGCGTGGAATGGACTTTCTCACCATTTTCACCATTTTCGAGTTCGGGACGGCTTAGCGGTCCTTCCAGCGACTACTAGGGTTCCAAGCGATCGTGTGGAGACCGCTAGGGTCCCCCCTATGTCGGTTTGAGCCTTGCGATCGCACGATGGACCGCTAGGGGAGCTTAGCGATCGGGTGGAGACCGCTAGATGGAGTCATGCGGTCTGGGGCTGACCATTTTTCCAGTTTGGAGTCATTTCAGGTCAGTGGGGTAGCGACCTTGCGACTGACCGCTAGGCTCTACCTAGCAGTCAGGCAGAGGACCGCCACTCTCTTTGGCGGTCCGGGAGTGACCGCTAGGGGTTTGTGAGTTTTTGGGGCATAGCGGTCCTGGCTGGACCGCTAGGCTGGCCTTAGCAGTCCAGGGGTAGACCGCTAGGCTCCCTAACGGTCTAGAGAGGACCGCTAGGCAATATTTCATGCTTGTCGTGTCCGTTTTACGTTGTGTTGGTCTCCGGTCAGTCCGGTTGAGACCCAATGATTGACCTATGACCCCGTGAGTGTCCTGGACACCCCGTGGAGATTGTGACCATTTTTTGGGTGTCCGAAGGTACTGTGTTATCTTGATTAGCGTACTATAGGTCTTGGGGGTCTGGGTGACCCCGTGCGTGTTCTAAGCTTCCGTGTTTGCATTAGATCAAGTCGTTGTGAGTCAGCAAGAGTAAGGGGGTCTTCCCCGTGCGGCGTGAGTTTCTACAAAAAGTGGTTTCTGAGTGGGCCATGTGTGCGTGGCCTTGGACTGTGAGTCCGGTTAACCAACCTAGGGCTGGAAGCTTTCCGTGTGTCTCATGGATGAGAGATCCACTCGGTGGCTTGTGAGCTACCTTGAGAATCGTGTCACTATTATTTCAAACCTAGGGATTAGGCCAGATTGACGGCATTGTGTCGTCACGTATGACGGTCTTGACCCAAGTCTCGTGACTCAAGGACCGTTGGGTTATTAGGTCTTGTGGGCTGTCCAGAGTCTGGTGACATTGGGCCACTTGTTACCCCGTGCTTCCTCACGATGGGTGCGTGCGTGATTTTCTGTGTTCACATTTTGTGAGCCCCCACTAGTTGTAGCTTTCCTGCGCACGCGGGTGCGGACCCACTTGGGAGTGGTGGAGAGCGTGAAAAAAAATAGTTTTTTCAAGGGTTTACCCAGACCAAGTTTAACCCTTAACTTGGTCCGCCTAAACCCTTCCCTGACCTTTCATCTTCCCCTATAAAAATCCCTTAGAAGCACAAGGGGTGGGGCAATAGATTGCAGGCAATCAGAGCTATTGGATCTTATCCAATCCAGAGCAGTAGCAAGCAAGATGGACGCAAGGAGATTTGTGTGTGCGGTTGGCTTGTGAATCAGCTTCCACACGCTGAGGGTATGTCACTCATACTCCCCTCATGCGGCATTTAGCCATGTCACGCGAGTCTGCTCCCCCTACACATAAGGCATTTTGACAATGACAAACACACCCTCATCCTTGGTCTGCCTGCATATGCCAACCTACGATAGCCACCCATATGCCATGATACTGCACCTCCCGCCATCAAGGGGCTGTGCCTGACCGCTCAATCCGAGCCACGCCCGGCCCTCGCCCAGTCACCGGCCAGTACCTCCTCTGGTAACTCAGTCTAACCCCTCCTCTACAAATCGGGCATGGCCCTTGTCTCGAAGAGAGCCTCTATAAAACCCGTGGATATCCACTTCATCACACATTGACTCGGGGACTGACTCACATGTCGGGATTGTCTCGCGGGTTACACCAGTTGTAATTCGGCCGCCACGGCCCACCTGTAAAGCCCACGCGGCTCTCATAGAATATATTACCACCTGAATGAATGTCTCCCCATCCATGTTTGGGTCCCAGCCCTCCCTCACTTCACTCGGCGTGTGGGTCTAGCATCCTTGGCCCCAGCAAACACCTCCCAATCGAATGCGAACCCATAGCTGCGAAATGCTCCCTGCCCTCCACCCATGACTTTAGATAAATACAGACTCCTCTTCAGCATGGAACAATGGTGTTCGGATTCAATCTGATGTAAATTAACACTGACTACTTGTGATCGGTGGGAAAAGACATCCAGTACATGATTACCCACAATCGTCTGCGCACTCGCACCTATGGAACCTCCCCTCTCTCCACGTGTCACTCGTCTCTGAAGCCCACGTGTCGCGTCCTGGAGACGCATCCCCAGTCAAACCTTAGTTCTATAAGGTGATTGTCGAGAAATTGATTGACACGCCTACATCCCAGCCTTGTTTCCCCAAATCCCGAAAACCTCCCGTGCCATTCGAGTCCTCCTCGGCCTAACCCTAGCCACCTTCATCCCACGCCCCAGCCCCCTCTCCCTCAGCAACCCAGGTCCGCCCTCCCCTGCTCCGTGTATCCACGGCATTCCCGGAGTCGCCCGTCGCTGCTACAACCCCCCGTGGATCAGGAAGGCCTCTCTGCTGCTCTCTGCAACCAGCCTGCAGCAGAGGTCACGTTTGCAGAGTCTACCCCGGTGTCCACTGTGCGAACCAGCCAAAGTCATCTTCTCTGGAGTTGTATGTCGTCGAGTCAGCTTCGTTTCAGAAGTGGTCCTACTGCGATCCGACCTTGGCTCCGTTCGTGTCGCTCATTCTTGTACAACTGCACCCGACTCAGGTCTGAACCTGAGCACCATTTGGTAGCAGCTCCACCGCCCACCCCTATGTGATTCAGTCAGATCTCTCTTCACAAGAGTTCTTCTTCTCCAAAGCACCGACGAACCAGAGGTGGTCCCACCTGGTTTCGACATCGTCTCCGTCCAGGGCGTCCATTCTCCCTCACTCGCGCCAGACCCAGAGCCCTCTATTCGCCCAAGACAAGCTGCTGTCAAGTTGGCCCCGACACCCCCTCCTCCTCTCCATTTCATGTTAGACGGTCTTCACAAAAGTTGCCGCTTTCGATGTTATGGAACCAACACAAGTGGTCTTGTCCCAATCCAACATTGGCAATGGGAGTTCCACCACCGCTATCAGTGGCTGGTCCAGCTATTCGCCCAGGAATCTGATGCCTGCCATTCCTATGACCACGTCCAGCGAGGTGATCAGACAGCAGTCATCTTCTGAGGGTTCATAGATCTCCCTGTCAGCAATGTCCACGACTTGGTCCCGCTGTGTTTGGAGTTCCACAGCACCGGTACCGGCCAATGCACCATGACCGCGCCAACCAGTCCTGCACAGCAGAACTGCACAGGCCCACTGCTGCGGCCACCGTCTCCATCCAGTGACATCAGCTCAGTGCTAGACCTTCAAGCATCCCTCGACCTTCGTCCAGGAGTTGGCTGCACCTCGATCGGATGTCCGAGCTTGGCGTACGGCTGATAGCTAGTTTCCCCTCCCCGCAATCCCCCCTCCTGCACGAGGGTAGTTCGTGTAATTGATTGTCCCCACCCCCGTGAACCCCCCTGCCTACGTGGAGCCTAGTACATGTATTTGCAGGGACTTCGCCAAGCTTATGATATTACGGCGGACAAATCTGGCGACGATTTCCCCGGTAACCTCTCTTAAGGTAACAACTTCTGCCCAGCGGGAGAAATAATCGGTTGCTGTCAGGATGTACCTACAACCCGTAGATGAGGCGGGAAATGGGCCCACGACGTTCGTTCCCCATTGGGTGAAGGGCCAGCTAGGCACCGTAGGATGCAGTGGCACGGGTGGCCTCCTGGGTATTGTGGCATGCTCCTGTCACGTCTGACATGACTTAGCATATCTGCAACAGTCGTCGAACATCGCCGGCCAGTAGTAGCCGAACTTCTTTATTTCAATTTTCATTTTCGGCCTTGCCTGATGTGCACCGGCTGCTCCGACATGCACCTCCTTCATGACTCTCCGGGCCTCTTCAATGGACAGGCATCTGAGGAGTACCTTCTGCCTGGCGTCGGCCACAATCCGGAATAGGACCCCGTTTCAGAGCTCATAAGAGTCCTTTGTTCTGATTAATCGGATCTTTTCTTCCCTTTGTAGGGGTAATTACTGGCACTTGAACCACTACATATAGGGGACCCTCCAGTCAGGTAGGCTGATGGCTTCTGCTGTGGCAACTTCCAGTTCTTCTTCTTCCTCTAGTTCCTCTTCTATCATGCTAGGCACCTGGCGCTGGTTGATCACTCGGATGTCAAGCGACCCGTCTGGTGGGATTTCTAGTGAGCCCTATTCCCAATATCCAACTTAGCAATGAGGCAGATGTCTGTGTTTGGAGAGGCACTGCAAAAGGTAATTTTTCAGTTAAGTCAACTTGCAATCTGATCTGAACCAAAGGTTTGCTGAGGCCAACCTGGGCCAAGCTGTGGCACTCAGCCATTGCTCCGAGGGCTGCCCTCTTTACCTGGAAGCTTATTCGTCATGCTGTGCCAGTTGATAGTAGGGTAGCTGACTGTGGGATTCAAATGGTCTCCAGGTGCAGCTATTGCTCTTCCCCAAGCTATGAAGATCTCAATCATGTCTTCATATCTGGTGAGCTGGCCTCTGAGCTATGGGGTTGGGTGTATCCCCTGGTAAGTAATAAAGTCTGGCTAAGTGACCAAATCACTGCCCGATGTTGGAATTTGCTAGCTGCTACCAGGATGCAATCTGCATTCAGCTTTATTGGGATGTATGCAGTTGTTTTGATGCTGTGGGAGGTATGGAAGTGAATGAAATGCAAGCATGCACAACAGGCATCATGCACAATGTATGTTACTTTGTTGCTAACATCAAAACAGAATAAACATATGTTGCTAACATCAAAGCTAGACAACATATGCACAACAAGGCTCAATATTATTGTAAAATTTTATTTCAATGAAGTAGAAGTATCATTTTTGTATCATCTACCTTGTGATTAGACCCCCAATCGTACTTGCTCTGATTGACATGAATGTTTACGACTCGTCGCACCTTAATATTTACGTCGGGGCGTGATACACTGGCTATGGCACGCCTACCTCAGGTCGCCACAGTGCTTTAGCGGACCAACCTTGGCCCACCAGAAACCCTCTGGCACCTGTACTTACGGCCGCTAGAGGCACGTGGCCCCAACGGTCAAAAACACACGCCCTGAAATGCAACGGTCAAAATCGGAAGTAGCAGTCGAAGCTACAGCCGCTACAGCAGTTGGCAGTTTATCGTGTGGTCGCCAGCCAACAAAAACCCCTGCTGACAAAAGAGTAACAAATGGCGCACCCACCTTAGGCCGCCAGGGCATTTGGCGCGCCTACCATGGGGTGCCAGTGAGTGTGGCGGTCTCTGGAAGGGCCACCACACCCACCCTAAAATGGGACGGCGGGAAGAATCCCAAAAACCCATTCTACGCCCCGATCATCCACGGATGAGGGGAAAAACAAGGGGGAAGCTCCCCCGACACCTCTAGCATACATCTAAAGCCCCAAATCGGTCCGAAACCTCGTAAAACGACAGATCGACGCTTAAGCCCTAAAACATGATTTTTCCCAAAACACCCCGAATAGCCCGCTCGGCTCACCACGGCCTACGCAACTCGCGGGAAATGAAATACACGAGCTAGGGAACCGTCCCCCTACCTCCATCGAAGATTTGACGCGTCGTGGACGTCGATCCACGAAGAAAACATCGTTGAAATCCTCATCGACACCCGAACTCGCAGTCGAGCTTACTGCGCCTCCGTCGCCTCGATCCTCATTCCATCCTCGTGCTCCTCGCCCTCACACCGTCCTTGCCTCTCCCGCCTTCACCCCCATCGACCGCCCGGAGGAGAGGGGGAGAGAAAGAGAAGAGAGAGAGTGAGAATGAGAGAATGAGAGAAAAAGAGGGGGTGGGAGGTTATATATAGAAAATTTTAAAAATTTCCACAGCAACTATGCAACCAGAGAAGGACATTGACAGTTCTAGATTGAGTCGTTTGGGTACTGTCGTGGTCAAGGAAAAGACCACACCCAGTCACCTAAACCGACCGATCCAGAAACTACCGACACACAGACACCACTCTAAAACACAACCTGAGACAGACCAACACATAGAACAGACGCAGAATGGGACAACGGCCATCATGGCCAACAAGAGGACTATAACACACCTATATAGGGGTGTTACCTACCATAACGCACTAGCACAGGGGCGTTATGGCCAACGGACCAGAACTCAAACAAAGGGGAATATAACGGACCTCCATTGGCGCGTTACCGGAGCTTAATGCACCACAACAAGCGCGTTAAAGCCAACGGACCCAAAACACTAACACGGACAAGAGGCATATAACGGACCTGACTGAGTCCGCCATGGCCACATGGCGCACAGGGTTAGGCGCATTATATCAACCGCCATACCCAGTCAAACATCAATCAAATACACCATAACAGATCCACACAAGTGCGTCACCTGAACCATAATGCACGGGGAACGATCCGTTAAATGAGCCGACTGACACAGTCTTCGAGGAAGCACGATCGCCGAGGGATCTGACAATGGCAGACGGCCTCGAAAACAACCCGAATGTAACGTGCCTAGCCTAGGGCATTATATCCAAATAACGGACTAGGCTTGATTCGTTATGCTCCATGACCTCGAAAGATGAAAAATAACGAACAAACCATGACGGTCTGTCAAGGGACCGTTATGCCTATAACGGTCTCTGGTAGGACCGCTAAATTAGTCCGGCGGGTAAAACGATAGATCTGCCAAATCGGCCCGTTCCACGCCCCATGCACGTCGTAGCGCAGGGGAAACACATCCAATCGACGGGAAACGACTCCCGAAGGACAAAAATGCCACATGCATCCATCGAAACGTATTAAAACGCGAGATCGGGGTGATTTTAACAAATCGACCCAAATCGAGTCACTGGGGTTCCCGGACTCCTACTGGCCCCAAATGACGAGCAATCGACACGAAACTGGTGGGGTTGGGATCATGATATCCCAGGAATCAATTTGACACTAATTACGTCGAGAATGGTTGTGGGATCTTGAGCCTAAAAGTCATGGCCGGAACCTGCTCCCAAAGCCTCCACTTTCTCAATAACATATCGGGGTCGCTCGTCGTCCACGGGTACCGCCGCGAGCTGCTGTCCACTCTGCTCGGCGCCGGCGAGCAGCAAGATGGTGCATAGGGAATTCGACTCTCACAGCATCCAATGTCCACGAAACCTGGCGCAGGCGTCGTCTGGGGTATCCCAGGAACACCCATGGAAGGAGGGCCACAAACACGGTCGGTGGCGACCGTGGTGAATTCTCGAACACCTCGTGTGCAATCTGCCCAATCTGCCTGTCGCAGTGATAGCGGCCGGGAGAACGGCCAGTACGAGGGCTTCCAGACTGATTTAGGGGTGGGGTTTTCTCTGTTGGAAGGATGACTGATGGGGCTAGACTCAGGCCAAGTGCCGGTGGGGTGTGCTGTGGGAGTTCCAGGTGAGAGGGGCAGTGGGAGTGAGTGCCCAGTTCTGCAATTCAGTGCAGTCAGAACTGAGACACGGGCAAGTGGCATGGGCCACAAAGGAATAGTGGAGAGCTTTGGGCGTGGGAAAAATTTTGGTGGAGTCTTGGGATGTGTATGAGATGTTCCCAAAGGCCCGGGTCGAAGCAGCAAGGTTTTGGGATCGTCCCTTTGTGGGGTTCGCGGCTCTGTCCCGGATACGCACTGTAGCAACAGTCCACGCAGTGAAAGTTGTTCCAAAGGGAACTTTTCGCCCTGAGCAGATTTCTGGACGAGACCTGCGCGAATGGCTTGGGGACAGGGAGGGGAAGAAATGTCGTGAAGGGATAGAGGTGGCCTGAGGACGGGAAGGTGGCGGTCCGAGGGGATCTTTGAGGCTCTGGTCACAGACAGGACTGCCCAGTGGACAGTCTGTGCAGTGAAAAGGCCTACAAAGGAAACTTTCACTCCCGGATGAATTTTGGGGCTAGGTTTTTACGCCTGATTTGGGGACTCGACGAGGAAGAAAAGTCCAGAAGACACCCCAGGGATTCGAGGCCAGGAAGGGGTCGTACCATACCGATCTTTCAGGCCTCAGAACTGTGACAGATGGGCAGATCCGGGCACCAAGGAATGGCTAGTCCTTCTCGCCTTGCTTGACGTCCTCCCTTCGGCCAATGCTCCGAGCTTGAGAGGGGGGATGAAGGGGCACCTCCAGCAGCTGATGAAGACCACGAACCAGCAGGAAGTAGTCTAGGGCATCGCACCCTAGGTGGAGATGGAGAAGACAACCGGGTTATAGCCATTCTTGCCCTTGTCCCAATGTAGGAACAAGGCCAGCGGGATATCTCTATTTTTAACCCCATTTTTGTATGTAATTTTTTGTACATATGAGGGGAAACGATCAGCATGTCGACCCGTAGTATCTGACTGCCGATAGTAGCAGATGACTGTTGGCTAGGGCACAGGGCCTTGCGCTGATGTAGAGGGGGGTTTATTCTTCGATGAAGAAATAATGCCAACGCAAGGAGAGATTCTTTGCCATCTCAGACGTAAGGTCTGTAGTGGTGACATTGTACAGAAGTCGGCTAGGAAGCGGAGTCTCATGCCGAGGTGGGTTTATTCGTTAGCAAGAAGTAATGTTAACGCAAAGGAGGAGTTTCTGCCGATTCGAGCGTAAGGCCCGCAATGGTGACGTTTATTTTATGAGAGCTTGGTTAGGGCAAGGTGACACTAAATCAAGACGGAGGTAGTTTGATCAGGGCGGAGTGCCGCTAGACCAAGGAAAAAGGTAGCTCGATCGGGGCGGAGTGCCGCTAGACCAGAGAAAAGGTTTGCTCGATCAGGGCGGAGTGCCACTGGACCAAGGAAAAAGGTAGCTTGATCAGGGCGGAGTGCCACTAGACCAAAGAAAAGGTTAGCTCGGTCAGGGCAGAGTGCCGCTAGACCAAGGAAAAAGGTAGCTCGATTAGGGCGGAGTGCCGCTAGACCAAAGAAAAGGTTAGCTCGGTCAGGGCGGAGTGTCGCTAGACCAAGGAAAAGGGTAGCTCAATCAGGGCGGAGTGCCGCTAGACCAAGGAAAAGGTAGCTTGGCCAGGGCAGTGTGCCGCTAGACCAAGGAAGAGGTAGCTTGGCCAGGGTGGAGTGTCTCTAGACCAAGGAGGAAGGTGTTCCGGTCATTCAGGGAATGCCGGCTACGCCGTGTGGTATAGCTTCATATGCTTTCCATTGAGGGGGGAGAACTAGATGACTCCTTTGTGGTCTACCAAGATGTAGGCACCCGCTTCATATACTCAGCGGATGACATACGGTCCAACCTAGTTTTCAACCAACTTTTCTTTGGGGTTGGAGGCCATCACTTCTCTTCTTTTGACCATTACCAAGTCTCCTTTCTTGAATTCTCGTCCTTTGACCAGCTTATCAAAAGCACGGGCCATGCGAGCTTGGTAGAGTTGGATGTTTTCTCTATTTTTAACCCCACTTTGTTATTGTTGTTATTTTTTGCTTGCCTGGGAGCCTAGCGGCTGGATCGTTGCTGGTGTTGAGCATCCTTGCTCTTCAAATCGCGGGGACGAAGTTGGGGGACCAACCTCTACAAGGGCGTGATGGCAGTGCCAGGAGGGCTTGGTTGGCCCCGTTGTTTTGCCAGAGGAAAAGACTGGTCCCACCCCATAAAAAGGGGGAACAATACTGGTTTTTCTACTGATGGCTGGAGCGCGTGCTTTAGTCTGGATGGTGCACGAACTCATGCTTTGGAGTGTGGTACAGCTTCATGTGTTTGCCATTGAAAGGTAGGAACGACTTGTTACCCTTATGGTTGACGACCATGTAGGCCCCACCCTTGTAAACGTTGTGGATGATGTATGGACCCCGCCAGTTAGGCTGTGATTTTTCACTGGAGCACCCCGCCATGACTTCTTTTTCCTTGATCATGACAAGGTCACCTCGCTTGAAGGCTCGCTGTTTGACGAGCTTGTTGTAGGCTCACGTCATACGGGCCTGGTATACTTGTAGGTGTTGGTGTTGGAACCCTGGTTTTGATGATGTCACAACTATGAATCATGTTATGGCAAAACTACTTAATAATGATTGATTGAGTCATCCTCCTCCATGTGTCAGAATGGCATGGCTTGTTAAGGCATCTTGATCATTCAGGTTATACAAGTCTTTTATTTGTCTAAGTGTCAGAAAATCAGGTCGATACACATATAGGCACTTAGTCGTATAAGGTCAATACATGTTCAAGTCTTAAGTCTGTTAGGTCAGTGCACACTCACATCTTACGTCTGTTAGGTCGGTGTACATTCACATCGTACATCTATTAGGTCGGTGCACGTACACGTCTCAAGCCTATCAGGAAGATGCATCTTTGTACCACGTTAAACATAAGGTCGATGCATCTTTGTGCCACGTTGAACATAAGGTCGATGCATGCTTGTGCTTACAGTTGATGCATATACTCGCATGTAGTCACGCAAGTCGGTGCATGTATACACCAGTAGTGTATTAGGTCGGTGCACTAGTGACTTTGATGTGACACCACCTTGGGGGTGAAAGCCACTAGACCGAGGCACCTTGGACCTAGACCCGCAAGCAAGCCACGTGACAGTGGACTCACTCTAGCGGACCGACTCGCTAAATGCACTATTCAAATGGGTTTACCCGGGCTAGCTTGAACCATTCAACCTAGCCCGCCTAAACCCTACCCTGACCCTTCAAATTCTCTATAAAACTCCCTTAGAAGCTCAATGGGTGGATGATGAAGAGGATATACAAGATACATGCATCAATCCAAGCAGCTCCAAGGCCTTCAAGCTTCAAGCAGTAGCAAGGCAAAGCAAGGAGAATTGTGTGTGGGGGACTTGATCTTTGGCTAAGGACGTCGGGGGTATGTCGCTTGTACTTCCCTCGCACCATCCTTTCCCATGACATATAAGTCTATGCCCACCATGCGTGAGACATTATGACAAGGGTGCGACCATATACGCATGTGACGTCATGCTTCCCAGTACTCACGAGGCCATGTCCGACCGCTCGATTCGAGCCGTGATTGACCCTCGTCCAGGCACCAGTTCGATGCACTCGCCAGTCACCCAGTTACAAGCCCCTCATTTTGCGGAGCAAATATGACCCACGCCATGAGAGGAACCCTCTATAAAACATGTGGATACCTGCTTTGTTACGCATTGACCCGGGGACTGGCCACTGTATTGGAATTGTCTCGTGGCTTACGCCTGTTGTATCTCGGCCACCATGGCCTACCTGTAAAGCCATATAGCTCTCAGAATTTGTACAGCCATTTGGGCATCCACATTTGGGCCCTCTGTCCCCCTTCTTTTTGTCACCTAGTGTGAGTCCCCTAGCACCTCGGACCCCAACTAACGTCATCCCATCTAGTGCGAACCCACAATTGCGAAGTGTCCCTTGCTCTCTACCCAGGACTCCAGGCCTGTACAGACCTCTCTTCAGCACAAAACGAAGGTGTTCAGATTCAATCCGATGTAAATAAACACCGACTGCTTGCGGTCAGTGGTGAAAGATGTCCTGTACACGACTCCCCATAATCGCCTGTGCACTTGCACCTAAGGAACCGACCTTCCATCCATGTGTCTCTCACATCTCAAGTCCATGTGCCCCACCCTGGCGACGCTTCCCCAGTAAGCTTTCGGTTCCACAGGTGATTGTCAAGAAATCGACTGGCACGCCCGCATCCCATCTATGTTTCCCTCAAAACCTGGAAACCCCCTGTGTCATTCAATCTCTCCTCAACTTTTCGTAAAAGGCAAGTGCACGGTGCCGCTTTGAGAAAGGTGATCCCGCCGCCCGACAACATTAACTCTCCTTCGGCTGATAACACCAAAGGCAAAACTCCCATGGCGACATATCAGCGTCGCCCGGCAAAAAACAGCCGAGGTCGTGGCCAAGGACGAGGACGTGGACGTGAAGGTCCCCTAACTCTCGACCGAGTCATATTGTTCAGAGGGGAGGAACCGGGCCCTGCCCCGAAAACCCAAGTTCGGGGAATCCCCTTTATCCACAACTCCTCAGAGGGTTCGAGCCCCAGCTCAGAAGCTAAATCGGGTGGCGTCCCTTTCATAATTGCCTCTTCCAATGAAGAAGATGATCTGGCCAAGCCGTCACTGCAGGAGGGGGCATCGGAGTAGGCTGGCCCCTTTGGCAGGTTCAAGCCTACAAGCCAGGCTGGTCCTTCTAATGACGGCCAACATGATGAACCCTTGCCACCTCCGGAGGAGTCTCTAGCACCACTGTTCTGAGAAGATGTGCATGGCCAGAATGAGTAGGAACGTTCTTCTAAACGGGAGAAGCCTCGTCAGGCACCGAAGACTCTGACGGAAATCATCTTGCCATTTGACAAGACCCGTGCTCGGGCGGACCGTAAGATCATCCATCATATGAAGCGGTTTCCAACAAATGTCACTATTTAGGAAGCCATCGCTTGGAGCAAAGATCTCAGGGAGGCTCTTGTTAAGATACTTCAAAGACTCGGAGGCCTATGAAGCCCATGTTGCAGAGTTGCAAGCCCAAGCATATGAGGCATTTGCAACCAGCATCTCCTTTACGGACAAAGACATGTTTCTGTCCTCTCCGTGTCACAATCGCCATTTACATATGCGAGGGACGATTAACGGGTATGATGTGAATCGAATTTTGGTTGACGCTAGAGCAGCCATTAACATCATGTCTCTGAAGACTTTCAAGTCTTTACACTTGGCACCTTACTTGCAAAAGGTGACCGCAGTCAAGATTTCGGGATTCAACCAGGATTCCGAGCAGGCGCTTGGTCGGGTTGAAGCCAAGCTAGCTTTGAGTGATTTTGTCACCCAAGTGACATTTTATATTATCAACGCCGACACATCATATAAGGTGCTGCTCAGGAGGCCTTGGCTTCACGAAAATTGGGTTGTCCCGTCAACTCTGCACCAATGCATTAAATATGCCAAGGGAGGGGAGCAACATACTGTCCTGAGGGATAAAAGGGGTATTCTGGCCGATAGGACCAGAGGGTGGAGCCCATAGTTTGTTTATGGGCCTCACAGATGGTGATGAGGTTTGCAGATGCCATACTTGCCAATGGGTTTAAGTGCCAAAGACAAGGAGAAAGTTTATTTCTTGACGAGGATGAAAGGTCTGAGTCAAGGGCTAATTCATTGGTTTTATGAGTGACAGCGAAAGTCGAGGGTAGGTTTGTTCATTGAAATTGGTTAAATGTCGAAGCAAAGAAGTTTACTTATTGCCAGGGATGGAAGGTCCGGGTCAGTAGTTTGCTCATCGATTCTACCAACGATGAAGAAAATCGACGATAATTTTGTTCTTCGGCATGGGTTAAATGCTGAAGTAAGAAGTTTGTTTATCGACGGGGACCGACGGTCTGGGTCGGTGATTTATTTATTGATTTTGCCGATGATAATGAAAAATGACAGTAGGTTTCGTTCATCGGCACGGGTAAATGCCAAAGCAAGAAATTTGTTTATCGACGGGGACGGAAGGTCTGAGACGATGGTTTGTTTATCGATTCTATCGACGATGACGAAAATTGACAGTAAGCTTGTTCATCGGCATTGGTCAAATGCCAAAGCAAAGAGTTCATTACAGCATAGGCGTAAGGCTTATGCCAGTGGGATGTGATACATACATGCTACACACGGGAATTCGTGTGGGATATGAATAACAAACGAGGCAGCAACCTTGTCTTCATCATCATATATTGCTACTATTGTATATATATATATATATATTGAACCACATTACCGACTTAAGTGCCCTTTCGGGTTTTCATTGAAGCCAGCCCCCTCTTACTTTTGCCCACACGACCTCACAGGTTTTCACGTGGCGGGGTACCCGATTTTTCCTGTAGTGCCCTTTTGAGTTTTCGCCACAGTCGGGTTATAGCCATTTTTGCCCTTATCCAGGATGTTTGAACAAGTCTAGCGAGGCACCTCTATTTTAAGCCTCATTTTATCATCAATTTTTTTTTGAAATATAGTTGCCTATCTTTCCCGAGGCCTCTAGCAATGAGTTTATTTGTAGAACTAACACCGAGGTGAGTGGGAATTTGTTCCTCAGCACAGGCTAAATGCCGAAGCATGGATAGATTTATTCATTGATGAGGACGAGAGGTCTGGGTTAACGAGATACTAACCGGTCTTGCCGATGATGACAAGGGTCAGTACTAGTTTGTTCATCAACATTGGCCAAATGTCGAAGCAAAAGTAGGTTTATTTGCTAATGAGGATGAAAGGTCCGGGTTAACAGGATACTGATCGATCTTGCCAATGATGAGAAGGGTTAGTACTGATTTGTTCATCGACATTGGCTAAATGCCAAAGTAAAAGTAAGTTTATTTGCTAACGAGGATGAAAGGTCTGGGTTAATGGGATACTGAACGATCTTGTCGAAGATGACAAGGGTCAGTATCAGTTTGTTCATCGACATTGGCTAAATGTCGAAGCAAAAGTAGGTTTATTTGCTAACAAGGATGAAAGATTTAGGTTAACGGGATACTGACCGGTCTTGCCGATGATGACAAGAGTTAGTACTAGTTTTTTCATCGACATTGGCTAAATGTCGATGTCAAAGTAGGTTTATTTACTAACAAGGATGAAAGGTCCAGGTTAACGGGATACTGACCAGTCTTGCTGATGATGACAAGGGTCAGTACTAGTTTGTTCATTGACATTGTCTAAATGTCAAAGTAAAAGTAGGTTTATTTGCTAATGAGGACGAAAGGTCCAGGTTAACAGGATACTGACTGCTCTTATCGATGATGACAGGGGTCAGTACTGGTTTGTTCATCGACATTGGCTAAATGCTGAAGTAAAAGTAGGTTTATTTGCTAAAGAGGATGAAATGTCTGGGTTAACAGGATACTGACCGGTCTTGTCGATGATGACAATGGTCAGCACTGGTTTGTTCATCGACATTGGCTAAACATTGAAGCAAAAGTAGGTTTATTTGCTAACGAGGACAAAAGGTCCAAGCTAATGGGATACTGACTGGTCTTGCCGATGATGACAAGGGTCAGTACTAGTTTGTTCATCCACATTGGCTAAATGCTGAAGTAAAGATGAGTTTATTCATTAACGGGGACGAAATGTCTGAGCTAATGGGATACTGACCGATCTTGCCGATGATGACAAGGGTCAGTACTGGTTTGTTCGTCGACATTGGCTAAATGTTGAAGCAAAGATGGGTTTATTCATTAACGGGGATGAAAGGTTCGAGTTAATGGTATACTGACTGGTCTTGCCGATGATGACAAGGGTCAGTACTAGTTTGTTCATCAACATTGGCTAAATGTCGAAGCAAAGATGGGTTTATTCATTAATGGGGATGAAAGGTCCGAGCTAATGGTATGAGAGTAGCAGATCTTCGGTGGGACATGTGATGAGCATTCCATCTAGAGTTTCATAGGAAGAGGAACTTTTGGTTACTGCCTTACTGATCCAAGTGCCCTTTTGGGTTTTCACCGGGGCCTATCCCCTCTTGCTTTTGCCCATGAGCCCTTTTAGGTTTTCACGTGGCGGGATACCCAATTTTACCTACAGTGCCCCTTCGGGTTTTCACCACAACTGAGTTATGGCCATTTTTGCCCTTGTGTAGGATGCCTGAACAAGTCTGGTGGGGCACCTCTATTTTAAGCCCCATTTTTTTCTTCTCTCTTTTTTTTGAGAGAAAATAACAAGCCAGTATATGGTGCTCCATTCTAACTATTTGGTTCATTCGTGTAGTAGCAACATGTAGTTATTTGCTAGGGCATGAAGTCTTGCGCCGAAAATGCTCTTTCATTGGCAAAAAGCCAATGCAAGGGAGATAGTTTATGTGTCGATCCTGACGTAGGGTCTGCAATGGCGATAATGTGTTGATATCGGCTAGGGCATAAAGCCTTGTGCCAAAAAAGGTCTATTTGTCGGCAAGAAGATCATGCCAATGCAAGGAATGGTGTTTATGCGTCGATGCAGATGTAAGGTCCAGCATGGTAATGATGTGTAAAATGGTAGCCTAGTGGGATCATGTGGGGTTCTCAAGGAGTCCCAAGATTAGTGCACACTAGGGAGGTTTTGCAATTACGAGCCAATGGTGTTCAAAATTGGTTTGAATTGGGCGGGTATATTGGAGAGCTCGGCTAGGGGAGAATGTCACTGGACCAAGGTAGATTTCGGTCATTCCTCGAATGCCGGTAGGGCTGCATGGTACAGCTTCAAATATTTCCCATTAAGAGGGGAGAACGGGACTACTCTTTTGTGGTCTTCAAGAACATAGGCACCACCTTCGTAGATTCAGTGGATGACATATGGTCCAACCCAATTTTCAACCAACTTTTCTTTGGGGTTGGAGGCCATTACTTCTCTTCTTTTGACCATCACTATCCATAGGTGACTGTCGAGAAATCGACTGGCACGCCCGCACCCCAGTTTTGTTTCCTCAAACCCCGAAAATGTCTCGTGCCATTCGAGTCCCCCTCGACTCTCCGTAAAAGGCGAGTGCCCGGTACCGCCTTGAGAGGAATACGGCTACAAAGGGGGATACCCGAGATAGATCAAGCTCCCGTGTTTCCCTTTATCGCTTTATTCCTTCCCTCAGTCCGGTCACCGATTCCCCGACAACAAAAAGGATGGCACGCCCAGTGGGACGTCTCCCGCCTTCCTTCTTTTTGTTGAAGAGAAGTCTGTGCCAGCCCTAAAGCCCTGGTGCTCTTTTCCTGTCCTTACAGGAGAGGCAGAGGGGGGTACTCGCGCGCATTTCCCAGTAGCTCCCAGCTCGCACTTCGACTGTCGGACCGCGCCCGACGACCGTCAACGACCGTCGCCTCCACAACATCCAGCGCTCCAGCCACCATGGCGGTTGTCACCTATGGCCCCATCACCATCGCCACCCATGCGCGGGTGGGCTACTTGGCGACGCCGATCGCCTTCGGCGGCTTCGCCCCAGTTGTCGGATCACCCTACTTCTTGGGTGTGGTCCCCGTGGCTGCTCCGCAGCTGCTCTCAGCACCTATGTCTGCCAGTGTGGTAGACGCGCCATGCCTGCCTCCAACATCAGTAGCCCGCTCGAGCGTCAGGCTCGGGCCTTCCACCCCCGGCCCTCGGGTGGCCCCAGATCAGCTACTGCCTGGGCAAGCGCCAGCCCTCGGGCCCAGCCTCGACCGACCTTCAGTGCGGGCCCTGTGCCCCGAGCTTCGGCCACTACCACAACATTTTGCTCGGGCCTCCAACCCCGAGTTCCAGCCAAGCCGACACCCGACACAGGTTTTCACCCCCGGGTACCTGGCTCCTCAACATCTTACTCGGGTCCTCAACCCCGAGCCCCAGTCAAGCTAGTATCTCACTCGGGCCCTCAGCTTCGAGTCCCAGCCGAGCCATCGCTCGGTGTGGGTTCTCAACCTCGAGTTCGAGGCCCCTCACCATCCAGCCCGGGCGCACAACCCCGAGGCTTCCCAAGGTCGGTCCCCGGTGTGGACTTTCCGCATCGGGTCCCTGACCTCCCAGCTTTGCCGCGGGATCTCTCCCCCTACCATCCAACAACGCCACTCCCAGCACAGGTCTTCCTCTATGGGATGCGACAACTTCAATGTCCGCTGTGGGTCCTCTGTCTCACATTCCAGCTCCGCCAACGCTCGATACAGGTTCACAACCTCGGGTTACTGGCACCCTGGCACCTTCTGTGATGTTGGCTCTCGGTGCAAGAGCGTCGCCTCGAAAATCGACAACACTTTTATTGGCTCGGGTGAGAGCCTACACCCCAGTCGCCCAGCCACTGGCTCCCGATACGGACTTCATGCCCCGGGGGCCGATCCCAACATTCTCGACTGAGGGCCTCGTGGCGCCAACAATGGGAGATCGGGTCTTCTTGGTCTACCACCTCAGAGCAGGATCTTCCTCGGCTCCCCAGAAGAAGCGTCGCCACGGCCGCAAAGGCAGGCGACTCGCCGCCACAACCAGCAATTCCGGCAAGACCGTCCTTGTCGGCGACCTGCAGATTCGTCTCGACGGGGGTGAACCAATCATACCTCGGGAACAGACCGTCCCTACGGTCCCCACTACCAACCGTTTCAGCCTCCTGCGGCAAACGCGAGAGGACAAAGCAGAACTCAGAGAAGCAGGCGCCTCGGTAACAGTCCGGGGACACCCGCACGAGTCTAATATACAAGCTCCCAAGTCTTGTCGGAGGAACAACGACAAGGGAGACCAGTAGCCCAACTTGAGAAGAATCTGGGTTACTCTAGAAGAAGCTCAGGCCGTTCGGAGGGCACGTACTAGAAACCCCCTTCGAGCACTCAGGCGCGGCGCCGGACAAGACACAGTCGATTCCACAATGGCACCGTCTGATGACTCCCAGCCACTCAGTGTCTCCCGTCTGAATAGGCGAAAACAGCGACGGGCTTGTTCCGGGCCTCGCCAGCACCCAGCTCCGAGCTCTCCCCAGGTCGATCCCCCAGCGGAGGCTCCGCTGCAACGAACCTTAGTCTTCGACAGACTGGGGGCACCCGTCCACCCTGAGAAGCATTCCCAAAGGAAGCGGACGGTCCAACTCATCAACGACGTGGTTGGGGTGTTCGCGTGTTATGCCACCGGACACCCGCCCGAGACTCAGTCTGACGATTTGAACCAACCGCTGGCTCAACTCAGGAGGCCTCGTCACCAGACTCAGCCTCCGGCCATGCCAGGCCACGTCGGCAATTCCGCCGGACCTTAGGCATCAGAACGAGCAGAAGATGTTCCAGCCGAGGACCGCGTCGCTCCTGTTAATGTTGAACTGGTTAACAATGATCCTCCAGCAAATGAGGTTCAAGAGGTAACTCTCGAGACTCTCATGAAGGAGAACCAGCACTTGAAGGCCCTCCTGCAAGACCTTCTTCAGGAACGAGACCTTCACCCTCAGCCACCTGCAAGGCCTCAGCCCGAAGCAGTAGCCCCGCCAGTTGGGCACAACGGTGCTAACGCCTCAGCGACAGCTGCCCTAACCCCTACAACAACCGGGTTCGGCACGCCCCCAGCTGAAGCTCAACCAAGAGCATCCAATACGCCAGTACCAGAAAATCTTATGGCACAATGCTAGATGATCGAGCAGATTGTCAAGACAAAGCTCGCCCCAGTATGGGGAAGGGGTCGCAACTATAGATCTCTACAGCGTCCCCTACCCACTGCATCACCAGTTAAAGAAGCTCCCTCTGGAGTATGCCAAGCCGCCGAAGCTGCAGAAGTTCGACGAGCAGGGGTCTCCACATGAGCACTTGGCCTATTACATCACGGCCATGGGCGAGCTAGTGTTGGACGAGTCATATCTCCTCCGCTACTTTGCCACTTCACTTACGGGAACGGCCTTCCACTGGTATTCCCGCTTGAAGCCGAACTCAGTCATCGACTGGGTAGATCTCCAGAAGAAATTCCTTGACCGTTTCCAAACGACCGAGCAAAAGATCTCCTTGGCCGAGCTCTGCTCTCTCTGACAAAAGAAGGGTGAGAGTGCCCTCGACTTCATTAAGAAGTGGCAAGACCTCAGCATGAGGTGTATCAACCCGCCAGTTCAAGAGGATGCCATCACCATATGTCCCCGAGGCTTGGCAGCCGAGGTCAGCGAAAACTCCTCGTCACCAATATCAAAAGCTTCAACCAGCTCAATTCGGCAGTCGTCGAAATAGAGATGTTCTTCACTGACAACCCGAGCTACACTTCAGCAAAGGGTAAACAGACGCGAGAACGCCAGCCCGGTAAGAAGGTGAACATTATTGAGTTCATCCCCGCCGCTAAAGCCAGTAAGGAGGCCGAGCCAAGCGGTTCTGACAAGAAGCCAGCAGACAAGCCAGCCGCTCCTTCCTTCTCAGAGCGTATGAAGACACCCTTCTCCTTCAAAAAGGAACATACGAAGATGCTCTTCGACCTCTGCATGGCCCAGAAAATTATCGAGCTCCCAGAAGCTCGCAAGCCAGACGAGGCCCAGAAAATCGATGATCCCAGCTATTGCCCGTATCACCGCATGCTGGGTCACCCACTTGAAGATTGCTATGTCTTCAAGACTCAGGCACAGAAGTTGATCCGAGACGGCCTCATCAAGATGAAGAGTGGTCTCGTCGATCCCCCGCAGCCACATCCGTGGTCCAGGCCAGCTAAAGCAGCGCATGTGGTTCACTACTCAGCCAACGTGATCCACATGATGGTTGCGTTCTCTCTCTCTGACGTTGAAGCAGAGGAGCCCAGCACCAGTCAAGGCCAACATTCGCTCTGGTATCTGGGGCCCTAGCATGACCGCATACCTCTCTCCTTTCCCAAGGAGAGGACCCGACGACTCTTCGATGTCCTCATCGAGAGGGGGCAAATCATGCCCCGCGATCCGTCGGCAGACTACACCCAGTGGGATTTCAGTCACCCCCAGTACTGTCTTTTCCACACCAGGATCTGCCACGCGATCGAGTCCTGCGTGGAGGTTCAGTACTTAATCTAGGAACAGATCTAGTGGGAGCAGATCGATGCTGAGGGAAACTCCATGGCACTCCTGAGACTTCGACAAGTCGTCGAGGAAACCATGAGCATCGCCAAAAATGCACCAGAACTACCAGACCCTCCTCAAGAAAATGGGCATGGGCTGCCTTATTAACATACCCCAGAATGGCTGGAGTTTCGGACCGACAACCGAGAGGCTCTTGAGCAATTGCGAAGGCGTAGGGAGCGGGATGCCAGTCAAGAGACTGGGCCGAGTAATTTCTTAGTCAATGTCATCTGTCCTCCTGCCACCCCGGCTCCTCCAGACTTCCAGACATCGACAACCATCCGGCCAGCCCCTGCCACTTTAGCCGTACAATGGCGGCCCTCGCAAGAGCTGGAGCCTCTCCCATTCTCTAAAGAAGATACCGCCAGGCTACTCTGAATCCTTCTCGGCCGAGAGGACGTCCTGGTGGGCGAGATGACGACAGGCTCCCCAAGTTCCTCCCGCTCTCCTCCTACCCTACCTCCATCTCCGGCATCAGGGGATAGGAAGGGGAAGCAAAAGTAGAGTGAGGCGCCAGCCCGACCGTGTCATGTCTCTTCAGCCGGTGAGCCATTGGGTCCTCTCCATCTGCCCTGCCATCCGGTCCAGATTGCAAAGAAGACATCTCCAGAATCTTCAGTGACTCCGGCTCGCAAGTCGGGCCCACCGCCACAAGGCGAGCTCGACACGCGAAACCAGGGCAACTACCCAGAGCGACAATACCCCAGGACGTCGTCAGCTGTCGCCAGACCCTGCTCCCAGCCAGATCACAAAGGTAAGGCTAAGGAGCAGGAGGCCAAGCGCGTCTCCCAGTCTACCTCTCAACAAAAGGCTTTGCCACCGCGGGAAAAGCATTAAAGGCATCAAACTGCGCATACGTCTTCGAACACCGACCCCAGTATACCAGCTCAGCAGGAGATACCTCCCCAGCCACCGCGGGTAAGGCATCAAACCACGCACTCGTCTTCGGACGCCAGTCCCAGCATCCCAGCATACCAGGAGCTGTCACTCGAGGTCATCGAGCAGGCTATCAACACCACCTTCCAAATATAACAGGCGGAAGGTGCCTTGATTGAAATCCAGACAAAGAAAAGTCGCCGACCTCACCCTGCCAAGGCACCAGCTCGAAGATATCCTCGTAGGGATTTATCAACTCCAGTTCCAGAACTTCCTCCTCCCACTCCCCTGGAGGCGGCCATCGCCAAGAAACAGGAGAGGAATAGGAGGAAGAACCTCAAAAGACGGCTCAGGAAACAAGCTGAGCAGGCAGCTGCCTTACAACCCCCAGCTGAGCCGACGCCGCTCCATAGGTTACAACGGCTTATCGATGACCTAGAGGAATATATTCCTCTTTGCCCTACCGGCGCGGTCCCACTCGATAGTTACATCCCGTGGGAAGAAATGCAGAAGTGAGCTCACCTTCAAAGCTGGGTCCAAGACATGATCCGGAAGATCAAGAACGGTGAAAGGCTCCTCATCCCAAAAGAGCTCTCCTTGTTCTATAAGGACAGGGAGATTACAACAGAGCAGTTGGAAGAAATGCTTCAGGGCTGCACCTACAACATGGTGGCTATTCCACCCCCTGATAACATCAACGCTCCTCTGTGAGGTGAGCCAGTGGCCTCACGAACCAAACAAAGGACTATTGCCCCGCTCAGGCTCCAGCCAGCCTCAGAACGCACAGGCCGTGGCCGAGGTCGTGGCCGAGGACGCAGTAGAGGTCGTGGAAGGATTCCCGAGCCACCTCTCCATCCGTCCACCTTCGACCCGGAGTGAATTATCCTCCTTCGAGAAGAAGAACCCGCCCCCATTTCGGAGGTGGAAATTTGGGGGGGACCTAGCATCTTCGATCCTTCCGGCTCAGAGAAGATCGCCGCCAGTACCTCAGTTCCTGCGCCAACTCTTTCCTCTCCTACAGAACAAGCAGGGCCGTCCGGCAAGGACGGGCCGGCCCTCTAGCCACCCGCAGAAGAGCCATCAATGACACCCCTGTTCCAAGAATCCACTGGTGATCAGAGTCAGCCCGATCTCAGGGGCAAAGGTAAGGCAGTGCAACTCCCCGACGGAGAGCAGCACAGCAGCCTACAGAAAGCTCAGCCTGACATACTACCATCATTGGAGGATGCTCCCCCAAGCAGCCCCGCGTAAACCCAGGGCCCACCAGAACAAGAAAACTTATTTTTTTAGAAAGAAAAAAGAGGGGACTTTCCCTCTGTAAACTCCCCTGACCCTTCATCTTCCGCTATAAACCCCCCCTAGAAGCTCAAGGGGCAAAAGGAGAACAAATAGACACACAGATACAACGCACGGACACAAGCGCGCAAGGACTCAAACCCCAAGGCTTTCAGCAAAGACGCGAGGAGCAAGGCGTGTGAGTGGCTTGTTGATCAGCTCGTACACGCCGAGTGTATGTCGAACATACTCCCCTCACATGGCGTCTAGCGGTTTCACTCAAGTCCATCCCCTCGCATATGAGGCTTTATGATAACGGTGAATACACCAACACATCGGGTCCGCTCGCGTATGACACGTTATGATAACAACGCGCACGCCATAATGCCAAACTTGCCTCCGCCATGGGAACACGTGCCCGCCGCTCGCCCCGAGCCGACCACCGACGGTCCCGACCGCTGACCCGAGTTAGCCGGACCCTGGCCCAGAAGTAACATTCAAGGGACCGGCTTCAACTCCCTAACATGAAGACAATCGCCTTTCGGGACCCGTACCCGACTGCTTACCTCTAGCCATGTCCAGCATCCCTCAGGCGCCAGCTAGTGTCCGCCCCTGCCATCCAGTCTAGCCCTCCCTCGGCAACTGGGGCACGTCCTTAGCTCCTTGTGGAGAGCCTCTGTAAAAATACGCGGATAACCGCTTTATCATGCATTGACCTGGGGACTGACCCATGTGTCGGAATTGTCCCGCGGCTTGCACCCGTTGTATTTCAGGCTCTTTAGGCCCGCTTGTAAAGCCAATATGGCGTCTATGAAATAAGAAACCAGTTGTCTACGTATACCCGTACCCAGGTCTCAATCTCATCTCCACACCAGCGAGCGCGTGTCTAGTCTCCCAAACTCCAATAAATTGGCCCTCCCAGTCGAGTGCGATGGTCCCCCTATAGCTGCAGGGCACCCCCGGTCCTCTATCCATGGCTTCAAAAATATCCAGGTTATTCTTCAACACATAACAAAGGTGTTCAGATTCAATCCGATGTGAAGGAGGAGGAGGGGGGCATAGGCTTGCAGCTCTCTTAAGTTGTTCCTCCAACGAAGCGACTTTATCAACGAGAACCTATTGGAGGTGCATAATAGGAGAAGCAGAGAGTTGGCATGGTGGCCTTGAAGGAGGAGGGGCCACATATGATGGCCGTGGAGGGGAGTTAATAGGTTGACCCTTGAAAAGACCCTGTCGGGCCGGGTTGCAAGGAATAGATGGGGCTTGGGGCCGTGAAAGAGGAGGAATAGAAGGAGGTGGGCAATGGAGCACCCGAATGGGAGTATGTGTAGAAGAAGGAGACGGCTGATGGGCCACCCCAATGGGAGTGGAAGGAGGATGAGAAGAATGAGATGCACCCTCAATAGTAGCCTTAAGGGCTTTGATTTGTTGAGGGGTGAGGTGATCTATTGCATGCAAGATTTGGGAGACCTTCTTGTCCTGGTGAGGAGACGGTCCCAAGGGAATAGTGGCTTGTGATTGAGGTGAGGGACCATGAGATTGGAAATTACCCATGTGTCGGGCAAGATCATAGGAATGAGGACGTGGTCTCTTAGAAAACTTGTGGTGAGAATTATGACATTGAGGATTATAGGATGTGCTGGGTTGATCATCCTCATGATTGTGAAAATTAATAGACATGTTATCCAAGCCAAACATTATGTAAAAAATCAATTAAAGTCTGATCAAAGCATAATTGCAAAGATGTCAAGCAAGTGGATGTTTACGCTTGATTTTTCTTAGTTGAACCATGAACAAAGTTGATGTGATCCACTTAAGGTCATGAACCTAGTTTCAATGTGGTTTTCTTCAATGCCAACTAGATACACTCTCACCACGGATAGGCCAACTAAACCCAGGGACTTCAAAGGTACAACCTGCCCGGCATCCATGATGGAATCCACGGGTGCGGGGACTTACGGAGGTCTTGATTTAGGAGATTCCAGTCCAAAGAGACAGAATGCTCAATGGAGGGTCCTTCCTTAACCAAGAGAGATGTATGGTCACCTAAAAGGTGTAGGGAGAGGAGGTCTCCCAAGCTGAAATGCTCCTGAATGCAACTAATGCAGAGGAAGAACAAGAATACACAAACGGATGTAAATATAAATGTCGATGCAATATAGAACAAACAAAACGTTAATAGATGTGAACAGAATGATGCTTTGTAAATGATGGAAACGAATCGACAGAAACGACAGAAATGACATGCATAACTAACATCAGCTTACACAAGGAAACATAGTCCTCTCAGCTGACAGCCTGACGACATCATCGGCTTAAGTGCCCAATGAGACAGGGAACACCCGACACATAGGACGCCAATGACAATTACACGGAAGAATGGCAGCAAAAGCAACGGCATTGGATCATACATAACATTAAGTCAGTCCTCAGTCAGACATCACATCTGATCCAGTCGCGAGCTACTCCACTGGGAAAAGGAGTGCAGCCAGCTACTGACAAGACAATGGTCCAACACATAAGTGCATAATCATCCGAAAGCAGCACTGACGGAAACAACTGCTAACGACAATAGCACCTGTAGGATTCTAGCTCCGTACAGCACCCAGAACTACGGAACACACTGCAAGCAAGGTCGCATCAAGGCACGCGACAGCTGAGCACTCGACTACAAGGAGCGAGTTATGCATCAGGCCGTTCACCGAGGAAAGACCCACAACAATTGAAATCGATCACAAAACGACAAGAGAATTTACAATCTCGGGGAACACATCTCAAGGACTATGAACACGCCTCAAGAGCACAATACCCACGAGAACGAATGCAGAGTAGAGGGTACTTAATCAGCAGGGAAGCCGATGATTTCCCCAACACCTGCAAATGCTACGCTAAAACCAGAGGAATGATGGTCAACAGCACGGTCACGAGGACGTCTAGGCACATGCAGCCACGATGGAGTCACATCGAGAAGAGGCAATTCTCTCGGCTAGACAAAATTACACGAAAGGAATTCTCGGCACGTAGGTCATCAGCCCACACACTTCCGCTGCGAACTCAACAATGCACAAAGGCATCAGAAAGATCCTCGGCCATCGCATCTCAGTACACACTAGGTGTCATCGCAAATTTAGAAAATCACAATGTAACACACTTCGAGCATTGATCTAATGAGTAACCAAACAGAAAAAGCCAAAGTGCGACAGAGAAGAGCAACAGCTTCAGCACAAAGCCCAAGGAAAAGTACTAATCCCAACCTACCTTTGTGTCCTGCAAACGATAATGAGCCTCCCATCACATCAGCCATTGGACATGGTATGATGAAAATATGGTACGCAACAGCTCTCGACACAGGAATTAGGCCCAAAGCCACACAACCGTAAAACAAGGATTTAAGGACAAGCAAGGGTAAGGCAGGGAAGAACAACCCAACAACTACCAACACAAAGCACGAGAGACAGAGCTCAAAGGAACAATGTCAGATCATTATCACGAGGACACGCTCGGGAGCGAGCACGACACTAGTGAACGCAGGTCTAATTCCTCTGAAATAAGGCAACGTCGCTTACGTCTCATAGGAGAAGAGACACGACTGCCAGAATAACAGACATTAAGGAAACGGAGCGACAGAAATGACAGGCACACAAAGCATCAGCTTACACACGAAAACATAGTCCTCTCAGCTGACAGCCTGACAACATCATCAGTTCCGGTGCCAAAGGCGATAGGGAACACCTGGCACATAGGACACCAATGACAGATACACGGAAAGAATGACAGTAAAATAACAGCACTGGACCATGAGCAGAATCGAGTCAGTCCTCAACCGGATAACACGTCCGATCAAGTCGCAAGCTAATTTCACCAGGAAAGGAGAGTACAGCAACGCTAACTGACAAGACAATGGTCCACGATAGAGACACAAAACCATGCAGAAACAACACGACAGCACCTGCAGGATCCCAGCTCTAAACAGCACACAAAACCGCGGAACACATCTGCAAGCAGGGTCACGTCAAGGCATAACGGTAGCTGATCACCCGACTACAAGGAACGAGTCATGCGTCAGACTACTCACCAAGGAAGACCCACCACACGAAAGAGCGACATAGATGACAATCTAAGGGAACGCTCCCCAAGGATCATAGGCACACCTCAAGAGCACAACACCCACGAGAAGAGATGCAGAGTAGAGGGTACTCAAACAGCAGACAAGCCGACAAATTCCCCAACACTCGCAATTGCCAATGCCAATAGCAGAAAATTACCAGATAGCACGGTGACAGATGACATCAAGGCACAGGAAGCTAAGATGAAGTCACATCGAGAAGAAGCAAAACCTCTCGACCAGCGAGAGTCTCACCATAACAATCCTCGACCAGTGGGTAGCCAACCCACACGCTTCTGTTGTACACTCTTTACAACGCACATAGGCATCAGGAAAGACTTTGGCAATCACATCTCAGCACACATACAGTGGCACTGCAACTCATCGGAATTGTAATTAACATGCCACGAATACTGATCCAGCGAATGACCGATCACAAAGAACCTAAGTACAATGGGTACTCCCCTTGGCTTGCTCACCGGTACACCTATCTCCACCCCCCTCTTGGGCCCAGCAGCCTTGGCTAGCTTTGCGGTCCCCTCATCGTCATGTCCCATCACACTTTACGAGGTCCGTTTATGGTGTGTCATCTGCGGACGCCCACCTATAATTGTTGGGTCCCGCCACTCCATGTGGGCATGTTCCATGTATCTCCCTTACGCCCGGGGTCAAGGGGAGATGCTGCCAAAATTTCATCAGAATACGACAAGGGCGGAAGGAAGCATCAAACGAAGGGAGTAATAATTAATGAATGCTTCTAATCAACAAAAACTAAATCATGGACATTGCAAGAGCACTTGGAATGGACAACAATCGAACACTTCAAGTAATTGCCACGTCAGTGGGAACAGTAACGGGTATAAAGTCTAGTCCAACTAAGGGACAAAAGAAAAGAAAGGCCTTAAGGCCATCAAAAGAATGAGCTCTGCATGCCCCCCATCAGAACACTCAGCCCCTACGTTGTTCTCTTCCTTCACCGGTATAGCCTACAGCGCTTCACTGGTATTGTCCCCAATCCTTCACCGGTACAGCCGTCGTCGGCACACTCTCCTCATCCGTCTTCCCCATCGTCTCCTTTACCCTCACCGTCTCCCTTACCGTCTTTTCCTCTTCACCGGTACACTTCCCCCCTCTCTCTCTCTCTCTGCGTCTCTCCCACCGTCTTTCTTCTTCCTTCACCGGTACACATTTCTCCCACCGTCTCTCCCATTTCCTCTCTTTCCCTGTGTCTTTTTCCCTTCACCGGTGCACCCCCCCATCGTCTCTCTGTCTGTCTCTCCCGCTCGCGTCTTACCCTCCGTCTCTTCTCCTTCCACCGTCTCATCGACCGTCTCTCCCTGCGTCTCTCACGCTTCGTCGGTACGCTCCCCTCATCGTCTCACCGTCCGTCTCATCGTCCGTCTCACCCTGTGTCTATTCTCCCTCGCCGACGCGCTCTCCCCACCGTCTCTCCTCCATCGTCTCCTTCTTCCTTCGCCGACACACCCCCCTCCGTCTCGCTCATCGTCTCACCCTCACCTCCATCGTCTCACCTCTTCTCCCTTCGCCCGTATGCCCACCGTCTCTCCCTCGTCTCCATCGTCTCACTGTCCCCTTCACCGGTACGCCCCCATCGTCTCTCCTCCCTTCCACAAAACTTGCACGGACTTGATATGTTCAAACCCAAAGATTGCACCGACTTGCCTTTTGTTAAGAAATGCATTGCACCGACTTGCCTTTTGTTAAGAAATGCATTGCACGGACCTTGGTCTTGCACGGACATGATATGCATGGATTTTGGTGTGCACACAATCTGTTCGATGAAGAGTTTATGTATGCAACCTGTTATTTAGTGGCCTGAAATGAGCATGGACCTTAAGTGCAGTAGACATGGATAAGCGTTAACCTAATTCTGACCAAAAAGGAGATGTTGCCAAAGTCAGCAATTGGTCAAACTACTGTTACCAATGGTTATTGTTGCCAATCATTAAAACAAGACATGAGAGACACTCAAATTAGAGGAGATACAAAAACCGACAGTGTCGTTTGGCCTGCCCAATGAACCGGCATCGACTCGGTCGTGCTGCATAAGCAACATCCGTCGTTCGACCAAGGGTGAGAATGTACCCGGTGGTCTGCCACCTGATGAGAAACCCTCCTGAGGTGACAGAACATCTCTGGCCCCTCAGAATAAGATGTCGAAGGCCCTGTTAGCGAAAGATGTCTTCTCGACGGTGGGGTCCGTTAGCAACGAAATGACTGGCCAGCCAAGGCAAAAGCACCTTGAGTAGTGTCTCACTCCCCGAGAAAGTCACAAATGCAAGTAAAGTCGTGCCAGTAGCGCGAACCGAGGTGTCGAAGGTCGTGTCAGTGGAAAATCTACGTGTCTGAACCAAAGGTACACACGGTTCTAGAATTGGCCATTCAGTAGCCCGAAGGCTTTGCCAATACTTCTTGTGGCGATTTTACAGAGCCCTAGTGAGATGAAAGATCAAGGCAACTCCCGGATCCAGTCCGGGGTCCACAGTCTGACTCGCGCCAATCAAACGCTTGGAACGAAGCTAACCCGGTGTGCCCCCTTACCCGGCGCGCCCTACTTCCCGGCACCCTTCAGCCCGGCGCGCAAAAGGCATCATCTGAAGCCTTATCCGGCATGCTATCTCCGCGCCGGGTAGAGTCATGCCAATGGCCTGCTATATATACCAATCGTCTTCGGCAGAGATGAGAGAGAGGCAATATAGCAGAGACGAGAGAGAGAATAGAAAGAGGGGAATAGATAGAAAGAAAGAGGATTGGGGAAGAAGAAAAGGGTTTTTCTCTGAGAGGTGGTGTGCACTTTCATATCTTCTGCCCTATTCTCAGGTTGCATGTGCGTTCTATATTAGAAACATCTCTGTGTGCAGTTTAAGTTCGTATTTGGAATTGCTGTTAAGTGTTTGACTGAGTGCTTGAGAGATACATGCGTGCTTAGTGTTCCAGTTCATTGAGCGAATTTATGATTTGAGTATGTGCGCTTCCTTAGGCTATCTATCTTCAGCATCTTCAGTCTTTCTGAGTGACGGGGTTCATAGATTTCATTAGTCTTCATTGAGTGTGGTCAGAAGTTTTTTTTATTCCGCTATAATTTTAATAAGGGTATTCATTCACCCCCCCTCTGAATCCAGCGCATCGAACCCATCACAGTTACGGGCCGAGTTTTCTCGGTCTACCACCTTGGAGTGGAATCGTCTTTAGCTCCCCTGAAGAAGCATCGTCGCGACCGTAAAGGCAAGCGACTTGCCGTTGCCGCTAGTATTTCCGGCAAGACCATCCTTGTCGGCAATCTACGGATTCGCCTGGATAGGGGTGAACCCATTATACCCCCAGAGCAGATCGTCTCTACGGTCCCTACTACCAACCGCTTCAGCCTTCTGCGTCGAACGCGAGAAGACAAGGTGGAACTCAGGAAGGTAGAGGCTCCCGCAGTGGCCCAGAGACACCAGTGCCAGTTCGGTGTCTGAACTCCCAAGTCCCATCGAAGAGACCGTGACAAGGGAGACCAACAATCTGACTTGAGAAGAATCTGGGTTACCCCGGAGGAAGCTCAAGCCGTCTGGAAGGCGCGTCTTAGTAACCCCTTTCGGGAACTTGGACACCGCGCCAAGCAATACGTGACTGATTCTACAGTCGCATCATCGGACGGCACCCAGCCTTTTGGTGCCTCTCGTTCAGACAGGCGAAGGTCGAGATGGGCTCGTTCCGGGCCCCACTGACATCCAGCCTCGAGTTCCCCTCAGGCAAATGTCGTGACGGAGACTCCTCTGAAATGCACCTCAGTCTTTGATCGGCTGGGGACACCCATCCCCCCTAAGAGGCGCTCTCAGAAGAAGCAGACGGTCCAGCTCCTTAATGATGCGATCAAGGTGTTCAC
The DNA here is from genome assembly GCA_024336825.1 of Amorphophallus titanum. Lineage (NCBI taxonomy): Eukaryota > Viridiplantae > Streptophyta > Magnoliopsida > Alismatales > Araceae > Amorphophallus > Amorphophallus titanum. The sequence goes on along the minus strand of JANBPO010006859.1, from coordinate 6,657,352 downwards.
GTGTTATGCCATCGGGCACCAGCCTGAGGTTCAGACTGATGACCTGAACCAGCCTATATCTCAACTTAGGAGGCTGTGTCACCCGACCCCACGCACACCCCCATAGCCCTAACCCTAGTCGCCCCCTCTCCAGCCCCTCATGCCCCAACCCTCTTCCAGCCACCTCCCACTGCATTCCACACCTCCAAAAACACTCAAGCTCGCTCCCAGTCGCCCAGAGTCTACCTCATCATCTTCCTCGGCCTTGCGTTGGAGCTACATCGACCCTGCTGCTTAGATTTGTACCTGAACCTGAGGATCATTTGGCAGTGGCTGCGCCGTCATGTACAGTGTGAATCAGCCTGTGGAGTCACCGTTGACCCAGAGGCAATCCCGCCCCTTTTCGATGTCAGCACCGCCCGTGGCAGCTGTTCTACCGAGACTGCGCCAGACTAGTGTGACCCAGTCTGTCCAGAACATGCAACAGGCTCGTTGGCCCTGGCATGCCTTCCTATGCTGATTTTCGGCCCAAGTCATCTTCATAAAAGTTGGAGATCTCGACGTCCTGAAACTACTCCAGGTGGTTTCGTCACAATCTGTGTCTGGTGCTGCCCGTACCGAGGTGATCAATCCGGCTGTGTCTGGTTGTTTGCCCAGAAACCAGAGCCTCAGTCCAGAGGAAACTGCGGCCAGCCCCGAGCTCCGACGCCCCCCAAATTTGACTGGAACGTAGGTATTCATGCTATCTTTCAAACCACGCAGGTCCCACCTCATTTGGAGTTCGGTGGAGAGCGTAGCTCCCTCTGCACGTCAACTGTGCAGACCGAAGCTGCAGGACAGGCTCATGCAAGTCGACATCAGCGACCGACTCCGCCCTCTCACCACCTCAGAACGACACCAAACTTCCTGGAGCGCCCCTACACTTCATCAGCTTCACCTGGGTGCTAGAGGCGTCCCATTCTGACTCCCTGGTGTGCTACGTGCAGTTCGAGCCAGGTCGGTTCTACCCAGCCGGACAGACGTAGGGCAGCAGGCCCATTTCCCCTTCCCCCTGCTCCCCCCTCCTGCGTGAGGGTAGTTTTATGTTAAATCATTCCCATCCCCGTGATCCCCTCCCTGCGTGGAGAGTAGTGCCTTAAGGCTATACCACAGGTTCGCACCGGGAGCCACCATCGACATTCCCATGCACACGCCCGTCCCTCATCAGATTTGGTATCAGAGCAAGTTCACTGACTTGTTCTAGCCAAGTCGGGTCCTAGGCCGTGTGCGACTACGCCCTCAATGATTTAAACCCCCCATTTTCTTTTCTTTTTCTTCTTCTTCTTCCTTTCTTCTTCCTCTCCCCACCGTGGCCGCCCTTCCCTCTCTCTCTCCCGTTCGACTGTGGCGGCGTCCCCTCCAGCTATAGACGGCATGGGGAGACATCGCGAGGATGTGGGTGACGGCGAGACGATCCCGGCGGCGTGCGGCGAGCGTGGGAAGCTTGGTGGAACGAGATTCTAACGGCGTTCTTCGCGGTGTGTGGACGATCCGGCGTGCCTCGACGCGGACCAAAGGTAGGGCGACTATCCCAGGCCTCTTGCATTCCTTCCCCGCGAGTTTTAGCCTGAGGTGAGGCCGAGAGGGGTTATTTTCGCACCGGGAAGGGTCGTCCATGTCACAGGGAGAGTTTGCCCGATCCGCCGTTTTACGCCCCGATTCCACGTTTCAAGGGCATAGAAGCATGCTAGGGGGCTTGGGGGTCTATTTCCTTGCATTTCCCCCTCCGTGGGGCTTGTATGGGGCCGAAAATGAAATTTTTCGGTGGGTTCGCCGTTTTCGCGCCAGTGAGTGATAAACGGTCGAACCAGGACCCGTTTATCACTTGAGCGGCCCATACAAGACCGCCCTTCTACTTGGCGCGCAGTGGGCACCCCCTTGTGCGGCCATGATCTGACTTGGCGTGCACTGGGTATGTGCGGCCAGTCGTGAGACCGCACATATTATGAGCGGCCCCATGTCAACCGCACAACCCCTGAGTTTTGACCGTTATTTGTGACTGTTGCACAGTGCATCGGGATGTACGGCCAGGGTCTGGCCGCCTAACCCTTCGTGCGGCCAGGGGTTGGCCGTACGTCAATGGTGCCGTTGGCAAGTGGTGCGGCCAGGGTTGGTCCGCACATGCTTTGTACGGTGAGGTCCTAGCCGCCCTTCCCTTGTGCGGCCAGGGCACATGTGTTTTACCGTTGGTGGATAGACAGTTGTGCTGGACTGCCCATCCCCCATGGGCGGCTGAGAGTCAGCCGTCTTTCCTTTGCGCGGCCAGAGGTTGACCGCATATCCCCCGTTTGAACCAGGAGAAGAATGGTTCGTTCCTGACCGTCCAACCGCTGGTGCGGCCAGTGCCTGATCGCCTGTCCCTGAGCGGCCCAGAGTGGACCGTTCAAGGGGCAGACCTGAACCGGTATTGCTTCTTTGGCATTTCTTCTTCTTTTTCTTCTTCGGCCCTGATGAAGTGAAGTGGTCTTTGTTGATCCAGGGAGGTGTTTCCAAGGCTATAGAAATATTCCCAGACCATCATTATCATATCTTCCTGACTACTCTCCGAAAAGATGGCAGGAGGCAACATCCAATCTCGGGCAGCTAGCACGTATGAAAACTATATCAACTTGGCAGCTTGATTGAAGTTTGTTAGATATTTATAGACATCAGTCTGCCTTGCACAAGTCTTGGTGGTGGGTAGAGGAGTTGCAACTACGACTTCTTCTGCATGCATAGCCTTCTTGGCCCCTCTCTTGGGAACATCAGCAGAATTATTTGAGCTTTGTGATGCTAGTGTCGGGCCTTGGATCCTCTTGGGAACCCAGACTTGCTTGAACCTTGACAGTTTTGGGGCTGACCTTCTGTGCTTGTTATCATCAGAAGTCACCCTCCGACTAGCCAATGCTTGGAAACTGTTACGGGTGGGCACGGTCGGGATGACCCGATCTAGCAGAACTACAGCATCACGCCCATTGAAGTAAACACTGATGCCTCCGATCATCACGGATTTTTTGAAAACTGAGAGTCGACCCCAGAGAGTAGCAAAGACTCTTTCTTCTCTGAAGTTCTTCTTCTTGTCCCCAGCTGGCTTCTTCTTGTGTGTCCCAATCGGGCAAGAAGTATGGTGAACGTGGCAACCCACGATCACCAAGTCCTTCTTCATAGTTTTCTTGATATAGCCCTCACTATGATGGGCCACAGGTTTGTTGTTATTCAGCTTCGTAGGTTCCGAGCCCTCCACGTCTAGGAGACCTACAAATGTAACTCCCAAGAAGTTAGGGAAGCCAACAACCAGGGGAAAGTTACCAAAGATCGTGGGTACGGCAAGGTAGCCGTGTGCAGCATGGCCGGCCATGATCTGGGGGCCGAAGACAAGTCCAGACAACCCGCTTGCCATTGCTCCAACCTGAAAGGGGAAGGGGCAAGACGAACAAATAGTTAGCATGTGAGTGGGAGCCCCATGGTCCGTCTATCTTGACAAAAAGATGTAAGGAGGTTGAGTCCCATCAGGCGTGCTAATTTGTAAGAATAGATTTTTATTTATTTATTTATTTATTTATTAAGATTTGTTAGATTTATGTGATTTATTTATTTATTACGTAGGTGTGCCATAGTTTATTTAAGCAAATTCCAAACTTAAAGCTTCATGATTATGCGATTGACCTTTTGTTTCATTGTTGATTTCACAAATTGATCCAGAAGGGAGACTAGCCTTGCTGCAGGGATTGCTTGACGCCATAGTGCATCAGCGGGACACTCTCCAGCACACCATGGATGAGCTGGTAAGAATATCTCTTAAAACTTTATGATGATTTCTAAGTTTACTTGCTGATTGATGTTTGAGTTTCCTTTTGGTTTCAGCGAGGAGAGCTGGAGAGAGTACAGGCTTCCCAGGGTGCCTCCTCCTCGTGGCAACCTGCCTGTGACCATTTAGAGTTCGAGAGCCAATTAGCTCGAGCAGTGGCCCGTGCGGAGGAGGCTGAGGCCACACTGGCGAAGAGGGTGAGTAATCTACCCCCGCAACTTAGTCTTGAAAATGCATTATAAGTGTTGTTATTGACCAAGTTTTGGGTGCAGGAGCAAGAGCTACGGGCAGCGGAGGCTGAGCTGAGACGTCGCGATGCGGAGGAGCTTCCTCGAGATGTGGTAGAGCTACGTACCCTCCTCGGCATGGAGAGGAGTGAGAGGGCGAGAGAGAGGGAGGAGTGGCGTGAGGAACGAGAGAGAGAGAGAGAGAGAGAGAGAGAGAGAGAGATGGGAGAGAGAGAGAGTGGAGCGAGAGATGGAGAGGGTGCATCTGAGCACCAAGCTGGGGATCACCGAGCAGCGGGCGAAGGATGCGGAGAAGCATTATCGGAGGGGCCGTGAGCGAGCACGGGCTGAGGGACGTCCGAGTGCTTACTTGAGCACGGACTACCTTGTTTCTTCCTTCGAGCACTAGAGGAGAGTAGAGACCGAGAGGAGGGATCGGGGAGAGAGGAGTGCAGCTTCAAGAGGGTCTATGCCCCCTCCTAGACTTCCTCCTCAGGGTGGAGGATAGGGTGATGCTGAGAGTTCACATAGAGGGGAGAGGAGGAGGGTGGAGGAGAGAGTTAGAGAGATATACTTGTACATCCACCCTCACTTTTGTGTTTTGGTACATCTGACAGACTTTCTATAGTGGAATGGAATAGATTTTTGGTTGTTTCTTGTGTTGGTTCTGTGGTTTGCTGTCACTTTGCTTGCTTGTGTACCTGCCCCTATACTCAGAAACACATTAGTTCAAATGATGATCAAAGGACCAACTATCTACTGAGCAACACAGCTTCGCTAATCAAAGGAATCAATCCTTTTAGAGCTGAGCCTCAGCTTGCTGAAACGTAACAAAGAAAAACACGAAACAGAAACACACAAAGGAATGCATAGCAAGATGTAGCTCCTTAGAGCAAGGGACTTTGGATTTGATCCACGAGTCACAGCAAAGAGATCTTTACTCGTTTTAGACAAATCTCTTCAGCTCTCTCTATGGCTCTCCCTTTCTTTTGCCCTAAACTGCTCTCTCTTTTCTTCCCTATCTCACTTCTCTTCTTCTTCGCTCTTTCTCCGATAATCTGTTTTATCGAACTCTCTCCTTCTTCTTCAGCTTCTCTTTTCTTTCTCTTGGATACCTCTTCTCTATCTTGTTGCTTCGACCGAGAGATCCCCTTTTTATATCGAGCATGAATCTCGTGGTCCCCGCAAGATTCTTTTCGGGGCGTGTGGAGGGAACGCTCCCGCCAAAGGATTTTGGAAGGTGCTTTGATATGTGGTTCCACGTGTCAATTGAAGCTCTCTAAGATGTAGCCATGTGGAAAGATATCCCATTAGTTAATTCCAAGAATCCAAATGTTTACCTCAGATCACGTACCCAACATACGCTACCTGGGTTCTCGTGCCACTTACCTTCCTTTATCATGTGCCAGTACTTTAGATCACTCTCATGTGATTGCCTGCCACTGTAACCTAAGTGTTGTTACTGTCTACCGTATGTTCACTTATTTGCCAACCTTAGTTGTTTGAAGGTGCTTCAAAACATTAGCTTCATCCAGATATCCATTTCTGTAGGATGCTCTTGAATCTTGTTGCCAAAACTACTTAGGACTTATAAAGACACCAGATCCATGCTTGATTGCTAAATCATACTAAGCAAAATAGATCAGGATCTAATTAAAGACAGACTTCAATTGATCTTATAGTTGTTACCTTCTTCAGATGCATCAACCTGATTGCTTTCCAATTCCTAGTGCATCGACCTTTCTACGTGCAGATGCAAGGTGCATTGACCTATCTTTGGAATGCTCCGACCTTACTTCTGAAAGTCTTAAGGTGCAACGGCCTTTCTATTGAATGCTCAGACTTTGGTAGTTCGAGCTTTTGTTCTTCTGCCTTGTCCTGCTTCTTAGGTGCACCGGCCTTCTCATAGATGTAGCACTTGAGTATCTTGATGCATCGACCTATTGGCATTGAAGTGTCTTGATGCATCGACCTGAGTGATTTTTGCCACATTTGTTGCACCGACCTTATGCTATAATCACTAGCTTACACTATCTAGCAACATTGACCTCAGTATAATGTGCACCGACCTTATAGCATATAGTGTACACGTGCATCAACCTTCTAGACCAGAAATGCAAATGTGCATCGACATCATAGTCGCATGACTTCTATAGCTGCATCGACCTTCTAGATAAAATCCATATGTGCATCGACCTCATTGTCGCATGACTTCTACAGCTGCATCGACCTTCTTAACCAAGATGCATATGTGCATCGATCGTCTAGACTCAACGACATATATGCATCGACCTGTTTGTTCAATGCTCAATGCCTTAGATCCTTCAGATCGGAATCAGCGGGATTTCAGACAGTTTCGTGGGTCCCGAATTGTGTTTTATGATCAATACGGATTTTTCCCTATATAAGTTGTGAAATCTCATGGAGAGTGAACCGTTGAGTTTTGAGACTCCGAGACACTACATATGCGTTGTGCTCTTTCTGGGGATTGCGTAGGCTATTTTTTATATTTTTTTGATTTTATGAAATTTCAGGTTAAAAATCAGATTTGAGAAAAATTGCATAATTTCCTATTTTTTTGGATGAGGTGGTGATGCCGTGGAGTTGACTTGGAGCGTGATGGCGTGAGTATTGGAGCGTGGCGTTGGCACGATCCCATTCGTGGATTCAAAGCTAGCGTGGGTTGCTCGTGTGATGGTTTTTGGCGTATTATGGTTGTTTTGGTGCGCGAGATCTTCGGTGGAGGTAGGGGGACAAATGCCCTACTCTTTTCCTGCATTTCCTCACGATTTGGAATCGAATGGTGTGAGTTTGAGCAGATTTTACCCTGTTTGGGCGAAAAGTATGTTCGGGGGGTGTGAGCCATGTTCGCCATTTCAGGCGACAGCTTTCGATATGAATGGTCTCATTTGAACCTCTAGCATGCTCGGATGCCATTCCTGCTGATTTTGTTGTGTTTGGCCGTGATTTGGGGCCGGTAGGAGGCCAGTTTCCCTCGTGAGTCAGTTTGGGTCGATTTCTGGAAAATTGCATGTTTCGTGTCGTTTCATGGTCTATGTGATCTGTTCCAGCTTGTGGAAGGTGTATATCGTGTCTAGGGATGTTTCCCCGTCATTTAGAAGTGATTGGGTCGTGGAAAGACCAAATTTTGGGGATTTCTGTGGTTTTCGCACCGTGATGAGAACGCGCTAGTCACGTTAGTCGCGTTCTCAGTGTAATGCGTTGTGTCATATGGCCATGTTCATCGAAGGTGATGAATAGTAGGGCAATAAGGAACGCGGTCCTTTTGTTGGATGTGATCCTGAAGAACGCGACCTCATTGATGGCCGTGATCTTGATTAATGCACCCTAGGTCTTAACCTCATTCTCATGTTAACGCGCTGGAAGCTATGGCCGTGTCCATTAACGCGACCTATGCTTATACCGCGTCAACGCATTGATGCACTACAAGTGTTGGATGCGTTCTACTGTCATCACAACTCTCCTTAGGGGCACGTTTACTATCGCGATGCCAGCATTGGACGCGTTAATGGTCTCTATTTTTTGGGTATTGTTTGTGTTGTCTCGGGCTCTGGTGAACCCAGGATTCAATGCCTTGTTGGCGTTTGACTCGATGGATACCTTGGGTGTTCCGTGAGAGTCAAATATGTGTGTTGGGGGATTCTAGAAGAGTAGTCTCATCCCGAGCAGCGTACGGTGTTTCTTTCATGTTTGTTGGCTGGGCTTTGACCCCTTGGTTAGCCTATTGTACGTGGATGTCGTGGACATCCTATGAGGGCTGTGACCGTGGTATAGGGTGTTCGAATGTGATATTGCATTGAGTAGTGTTTTGTGTTATTTCGAGGGTCATTATGGTTTCTGATCAAACCGATTGTGTCCCAATGATTGACACGTGACCTCGTGAGTGTCTCGATTATCTTGTATGGATCGAGACTCACGTTTTGGATGCATGGAGGTATCATTTTATCTTGGTTTACGTGCCTATGTGGTTTGAGGGCTTTGATGTTCCCTCATGTTTCGTGATTTGTGTTATGCAGAATTGAGAGTCCTATGTGCAGCCTTGCGGCTGAGGACTTGTGTTTTATCGTGTTTTTGGCTTAGGGACTAGGCTGCCCAATGACCAACGGGTTTGGAGTCTCACTGCTTCTGGAAATATCGTTCAACGGTCTTGACCCCGAGTCTCGTGACTCAAGGACCGTTGAGTTTAGTAGGTCTAGTGGACCATCCAGAGTTCGGTGGCCTCGAGCCACCGGTTACTTCGTGTCACTCGCAATGGGTGTGTGTGTAGCTTTCTGTGTTTACGTCAGTGACCCTCCACTAGTCGCAGCCTTCTTAGGGCACGCGCGTGTTGACCCACCCGGGAGTGGTGGAGCGACATACCCGAGTTAGACGGTGAGTAGGCTGATTACCGTAGGGCCCCCGCGTACCGCCGAGTCTGGGCTGGTGGGGGAAATAGTAGCTAGAGGACAGACCTAGGGCGTATGGTCTGAGTGTGCACACAAGACTAAGGCTTCGGACCCGCGCTGACGAGCGCGACCTCAGCTCGTCTTTGTTTTGTGGTACTCCTGGTTACTGTTTGTATCTGAGTCTCGCACCCGGATCGTTATAGCTAGACACTTTTGATATGGTGTAAGATGTCAGGGGACGCATCCGGTCGTTCTTCTAGTGGGCAGTGCTCCCATCACGTGACGTTAGTTGTCATGTCTCGGGTTTCTGCTTCTCGTCTGTGAGATGGGATTTCAGGTGTTATTTTCGGGAGTGTTCCTGGAGCCGAGGTCTGGGGTTTTCGGTGCGCGTCACCGAGAGTTCTCCCTAGACAGCGTAGAGTTCACAACAGTGAGGTCGTGACCGTATTTTCAGACCATATGGTTTCGGCTCAGGCCCTGCTCTGAGGACAGGTTTCCGCGACCGAGGCATCGTGTCATTTTCCTGGTAGTGTGGCTAGGACGGTTCACGTTTGGTAGTCTCTCGATCGTCGAATCGAGATGTCGGGTGCGTGGCTTGGTTGTCCCCCAACGGGAGACTGGGTCGTGTGTCGGGTGCATGACTTGGTTGTCCCCCGACGGGAGACCAGGTCGTGTTTTCTATTGCCGGTAGGAGTAGCTATAGTGCTGAGTTTTGACCGGCCACTGGTTTGCTGTTCCTGCCGTTACTGTTGTTCTTTCCGCGGCTAGCGTAGCTTTCTTTTCCGCCATTGTTTTCACGGTTGGGGTTCCGCGGGATCCCTACTGAGCCAGTGATAGGAGGCTCACCCTTGATTTTCAGGTACGGTGGTTCTTCCTCGAGGTTCGAGGGAGCGGCGTGGAGGTTCCTAGTTGCCAGCCTGTCGGCCTAACCCTAGCCGCCCTCACCAACACCCCACGCCCCAGCCCCCTCTCCCTCTGCAACCCACATTCTCCTCCCCTCTGCTCAGTGTGCCCTTAGCAATCCCCGGAGTCGCTCTATCGTCGCTCCATCCCCAGTGGAGTAGGAAGCTTCGTTCTGCTACACTCTGCTACAAGTCAGCAGCAAGGACTCGATCAGCAGGCATTCTAGCAGCATCCACAGCAAGATTCGGCTCGAGGCATCTTTAGCAAAGTCGTCCACCTCCAAGTCGGCCATGCTCCTGAAGTTGTCCCACCTCCTTTTGTCAACGGCATCAACCGCTACAGGCGTTTTCGTGCAACTACACCCGGACTACACTAGTTTCTGAATGCCACCTGGCAATGTCGACACCCACTTCTCTTGTGTGAATCGGCCAGAACTCCCTTCACGAGAGTTCTTATTCTTCGAGGCGCCGACGAACCAAAGGTGGTCTCGCCTTCTTTCGACAATGCCTCCACCCAGGCATCCATTTTCCCTCGATCGCACTAGATCTGGAACTCTCTGTTCACCTAGGACAGGCTGCCACATAGTTGGCCCCGATACTCCATCCTCCACTTGGTTTCAGGCCGAGTAGTCTTCTAAAAAGTTGTGACATTCGACGATGCGAAGCCAACACAAGTAGTTTTGTCTCATTCTGACATCGACACAGAAGATTCTACCACGGCCATCATCGACCTATCTTGTTGTTCACCCAGGAACCTAACGCTGACCATTCCTGTGACCACAATCGACGAGGTGATCTGACGGCCATAAGCTTTTGAGGGTTTGTAGTACTCTCTCTCTGCTATGCCCACGAGTTGGTCCCATCACTATTGGAGTTCTACAGCGAGTGTACCTGTCGACACACTATGACTGCGCCATCCAGTCCTGCAAGGTAGAACTGTGCAGGCCATCGGCTGTGACCTCCTCCACCTTCCAGCAACATCGGCTCAATGTCGGACTTTCAGGCATCCCTCGACATTCCCCAGGCTTTGTCCAGGCATTGACAGCACCACGATTGGACGTCGGAGCTAGGCGAACGATCGCAGCTTTGTTCCCCCTCCCTTTGTTCCCCCCTCCTGCCCGAGGGTAGTGCATGTAATGGTTTGCCCATCCCCATGATCCCCTCCCTGTGTGGAGTGTAGTAATTGTAATAGCAGGAGCACTGTAATTAGAGCAAGGGAAGAGTGCTTACTCGACCGGTTTGAAGAAATCGGTCCCGATCGGAGACGTGGGCGTGCGGGGAAGCGTGGGGCTTACCCACGCCGCGGTGAGGAAGCTTCAACCTGCTCAAGTGATTACACCACTATGCCTCGCACAGGAGGGGGATCTTGGGGTGGGGGCTAATTGATTACAGCCAAAACTTCCTCCGCACAGGGAGGGGCCTTCAATCGGCCAAGCGTGGAGGGGGAAGACGACGACAAGAACTTCACCCAACGTTGGAGTTGATTCTGTCCCCTCTTAGGAACAGAGGATAGACAGTCGATGCAGGAATTCTTGTGGGTGCTCCCGAACTCCATTGTTAGCAGGACTAGTGCCAAAATTTCGTGGGTTGGCCCAGTAGGGTACAGGAATTTTTGCAGGAGCTGGGGAAGCCGTCGCTGGTCGCGGTGGAGCTGGAAGCAGAGGCTCTGTTCTCTGGCTTGGACAGTCTCGGCACTGTAGGATCTGGAAGATGAGGCCACCACAAACAGTCCCGAGCTCCGAATTGAGCACGGTCAATGGCGTTGGAACCGTTGACGAGCTTTCTTCGAAATGAGTCCTATGGGGGTGCCAGCCAATGTCAGAGCAGATTGCAGCAGCCTGAACACTGACAGGGTGTCAGTTCAATCCCAGGGAGGACAGAACTCTGCACTCTGGGGAGAAAAAGGAGAAGAAATCGCTCAGGTCATCGAATGGAGCTCCGCTTCTTGGAGGAGGAGAGAGACTCGCAGTAGAATGTCCTGGTCGAGCACCGCCTCCAGATCTTCAGAAGAGCCAATGTGGTAGCTGCTGCAAATCGTCTCAGGAAGCTGATCAGGGCCCTTCTATGCAGTCGGAGTAGATTGCCTCTCTCGGACAACCACGAGCTCAGAACGGGGCGAGACGACCGCCACTACGAAGACCACTTGAAGACGCTTCCAGGGGTAGCTCCCGTGCCTCCTAGAACACTTGGATGACATCGCAGCTTCCTCTGCAGTCTTCAGGTTCTCTAGGTGGCGAACTGGATAGCAGGGGCAGTCTCCCAAACTCAAGTGGGGGGAAAGGGGGAGGTGGCTAATGATGATGGGAGGCGGAGGAATTCCCAGAGAGGGATGTGTAGGGGGTGTGTAGGAGCTGGAACAATGATGGAGGAAACAACACTCAGACACCGCCCTAGGACACGTACCTAAGACAGACAAACTCAAGACAAGCCATCATGGCCAACGAATGAGACAACGGACATGACTCATTGGACAGTAAGAAGAAGGCTACTCAGTAACATGAACGGTCTAGAAGGAGGCCGCTCAAAGGGGGATGAACGGTTGGGGGCCAACCGATCAACAGAACTGACCCCTAGACACTACAAAGGATGGACGGTTAGGGCTGGGCCGCCAAAAGGCTAGAGCGGTTAAGGGCTAGCCACTCAAGCCAACTGACCTACTACAGTGTTGGTCAGAACAGTTTTGACCAAACCGCCTATCTGAACCGACACACAACTGTTGACCAAAGGTCAACTGGGATAAGCAGGCAGGACCTGGCTGCTCAACCCAACGGGAAAGATGAATGGCTGATGACCAGCCACTCACGGAGGATGGGTGGACCACTCCTGGCCGCTCAAGCCCCAGAGCGGTCTATTGACTGACCACTCATCCTGACATCGAGACACGATAAACGGTCTGAAATCGACTGCCTATGTACCTTGAGCGGTTGCCATTGAACTGCGAAGGCGTTACGGCGAGCAAAACATGGGATCGGCCTGATCATGGCCTTTCCATGCCCCGTCATTCCTAAATGAAGGGGATACAATGGTGATAGTCATACATAACACGTAGACTCCAACGGGAGTCAGATCGGCTGAGAAACAACGCGAAATGGGCAATTCTACGGAATTGACTCAAATGGAGTAACCGGACTTCCCGGGCTCCGAACGGTCCCGAATGACAGCCTATCGACACGAAATCAGTGACTATGGAATGCTGACGTTCCAGGGAGTCCATTGGCACTAACTGATCGCAGAACGGTTGTCATTTTTTGGTGAAGCCTATGAACTCTGAGGGATCGCGCCACGCCACGCTCAAACTGTCGCTCTATCCCGCGTCTTCTCAAAATCCACCGAGGGATCGCGCCACGCCACGCTCAAACCATCGCTCTATCCCGCGTCCCGATCACTCCATCGCGTCCTCGCCTCGTCCAGCTCCGCAACGGTGTGCACCTCGCACCGAGAGACCTAGAGAGGAGAGAGAATAAGATAGAGAAAGAGAGGTGAGAAATAAGGGAGGAGAGAGGGGGTTGAGAGTTTAAATAGAAAGGAAATTAGGAATTTTCCTGATGTACCAGTTTCTGGAGCTGACGCAGGGTGAGATGTCAGTGCTGCAATATCGAGACAAGTTCATTGAGTTGGGCCGGTATGCGCCCCACATCTTTACTGATGAGACCATACAGAGTCAGCAGTTTCTGCACGGACGAAAAGTAGAGTTGAGCCTGCCATTGTTCGCTACTCGTGTAGCTGAGTTGGATTTTGCTTACCAAGCTGCCGTCGCGCTAGAGTTAGAGTTGGCGAGAACTCGAGGACTTCCTCAGACTGGGATGGTTCGATTGGCCATGCAGCATCAGCCGCTCCACCAGTCATCTATTCCAGGAGCTTCACCCGCTTTCTCTGCTATCGATGGTACTTCTTTCCCACAATCTCAGAGCAAGAGATTCTGATTTAAGAAATCCAAGAAAAAGAGGTTCGATCAGTCGGCATTTTCTGATCCGAGTCAGCAGTCCGTTTCCTCTGTTCGACCGCGTCACGATTTTTCTGCTTCTCAACCGAGGTTGTGTTCCAAGTGTGGTGGCAGTCATTTGGGTGTGTCGTGTTCCCTGTCGATTGTCTGCTATCGTTGCGATCAGCCAGGGCACATCTCCCGAAACTATACGTTGAGGCCGTAGACAGTGCAGTTCTAGCATATTTCCTAGTCGCAGCAGCTGCAATTTCATCTTCCTCCGCCGCCTTAACCTCAATCGTTACACCTACCAGTTCCTGCTCCTTCTCAGCAGTCGTCTGTAGCTAGCCATCAACTGAGAGCTAGAGTTACTCACATCACTCGTGCGGAGGCATTGGCGTCAAATCTGATCGAAGGTACGATTTTGATTTATGATCCCTCAGCGCGTGTTCTTTTCGATTCAGGTGCAACCCATTCTTCATCTCTGAGGATTTTATTGCTCGTATCAAAAGGCCGGTGAATGAAGTTTCCTGTGAGATGCTCGTGGAGTTGCCGTCTGGCAATTACATGTCCACTCCTCTGTGCTTGGAAAATTCTCTGGTTCTAGTCAGTGGTCAGAAATTGCCGGCGAGACTTTATGCATTATAGTTGGCCGACTAGGACGTGATTTTAGGTATGGATTGGCTGGAACTTTATAGCGCCATGGTTGACTGTCGTCTCAAGCGAGTCTATTTCATGCCACGTGAAAAGTCAGCCTTCTATTTCCAAGGTATCTGTTTCTGTTTCTTTCAGTTGTATACAAAATCTTGCATATTATACCACTAGTTACTTAATCTTAATGATAGACTAGCAACCAACATGAAAATAGATCATATGAAAGATTAAATGTTTCAATTGTTGGTTATTTTCATCATGACCTTGGTTATCATTTCAATAAGTTAAGTTCAACCATGATTATATGAAACATGTTATTAGGATTGTTTGACAGTCGTTCTACTCCGGTAGAATTGACTGACCGCTATACTAATTTTCGATGTGTTACTAACCTTATTCCTTGTAATGGTTGGGACTCTCCGTCGGATACTCCTTCTGTCGGACTAGGGCCTCCATTACGGGACCTCTGTCAGTCCCCGCGAGCCTGGGATTCCCACTAGGACGCCGGGCAGGTTGTACCAACAAGACCTGAACCTGTCTCGTGATCGAACCGCTTGGATTGCTGAGTCATGGTTCAATATGGACCAACTGAGTCATGAACGGCCTAGATGGACCGTATGTCTCAGTAGGCGGCCCATGATCGACCGCGCATCCTTGGCGAATGCCATCTCATGTGGTTGATTAACCTTATTCTTCCGTCGACCCAATCTTGTTGTGATTGACCCAATGAACCCTAGGCTGAACAGCAGACAGCAGGCTGGACCCTGGTTCAGTTACACCCTGCTTATGGCAGCCCGGGAGCCCACTTTGGGTGAATTTCTAGTCTAGTGGTTAGGCCCAGTTGAGTGGACTGTCTTGCACTGTCCATTAGTTGTGTGGATCGCATTAGACCATTGATCTCTGAAGCGGCCCAATATGGCCCATCTATCTTGGTTTTAGGGCTGTAGTCTCTCCTGTCATGAGCGGCCCATATTCATCCGTTCATCCTGGTTGAGTGGCTCTCATTGGACCGTCCATCCTCTGAGCAGCCCAGTTCTGACTGCGTATCTTCAATTTTCTGGAAAGTGACGTTTCGTGGATTTTGACTTGTGTAAGCTGCTCTAGCCTGTCCAGGCTATGAGTTGTGACCTATTGTTAGGTCTAATAATGACATTATCAATTTCAAGTCATTTCTTTGAACTTCTATCACGTCCCGAACTGATAACAACGGGAAGCAGTGCTCGGAACGTACAGCGAAACAGTCATGATAACGCGAGCAAGATAAATAACCACAATAAAACACATGGAGGCCAAAACTTGTTAAAACCATATTTTTAGGGGGCCTGTCTGCACCTCCCGGCGACACGCACGTATGCGAGGAAGAAGCTAAGGTCTGGCACATCACCTTCGCCGACCCCGCGTGAGGATGTGCCGATCGTCGACCTCGAGGCGGAGTCTTCTTCGTCGGTGAAGGACGTTCCTATCCTGACTGAGTCTTCGTCGGGTGAGAAGGTGGACTATGACTACTCTTCCGATGAGATGGCTTCCGACGAGGGCATGTCTGAGGATTCCAGGCCTCCCGAACCGGTCTTGAAGGCCCCCTTGTTGGTCAGCTCCATGAGCTTGGTGGAGAAGGCCTTTGTAAGTGTGAACTTGCCTCTGTAGGGTTTCCTTCAGAGTCCGCTCACTGACCCTGTTTGTGCCCCTTCTTAAATTCCAGGAGCGAGCTCAACCAGAGGTCGCAAAGATAGACCTCCCGGGTGCATCGGCTATCTGACCGAAAAGAGTCGATGCCAGCTTAGACAAGCTTGCGTCCTTACCCGAGGTCCTGCGGCAGGAGGCGGCTACCGGGACTTTCGTCATTCCCATGCCAGAGATCGGGGTGCCCCGAAAGGTGGGGGCATAAATAAATGCGAGCATAGGCTCTCCCTTCTTGAATCTGTCCCAGGGGTGCTAATCTATCCTTGACTTAAACAGGATGATGCTCCCCAAGGGGCCGCGAAGGCTACAGTGCCGACAGACGAGCCCCTGGAGGAGGGGGAGATAGCACCGGAAGGCGCCATAATTCCGGTGGCCGAGGTAAGAATGGGGGCCCCGTGGCTCTTCTTTCGTCTTTTCAGGATCCAGGCAATTTGCCTCGAGCGGTGAGTGACTTATTTTGTCTTGTATGTTTAGGAAGAGATAGTGCTTCAGAGGGCCCATGCTGCCAGGGCTCACAAGGCCGTCCCCAAATGGAAGAGACCTATTAGTCCGGCGGCGGCGGGCAGGTTGAGGTCACTCTGGGGGCCAGATGCGGAGACCTTGGTGTCTCTCCTGCAATCGGGGGCTGGCCTGAAGCTCATGGTCCCTCTTCCGCCTATTCAGAGATTCCTGGATGATGTGGGATGGACCACGACTCGACCTAAACTCTAAGCAAGCTCACGATCGTCCCTATCGAGGGAAGCGTACGGACGTGCACGGTTGAGAAACTGGCAGTGAGCTAGGGTGGTCGGCTCTCTCTTGTGCCCGGATCGAAATTGAACAACTAACAGGGGGGATCAATAGCGGCACCAAATCAGCATGAAATGATCTGAAATAACAATCAACGTGAAAGGCTCGGGTGCACTATAGCATAAGTAAGCAGTCTGTGGGAGACTACGCAGGGAAATAGACGGCCCTAGTTAGACCGTTCGATAGCAGGGAGCAATAAAAAGAACTAACAATAAGAAGACAGAAACTGAAATTGACTAAAGGGGAGGAACAGAGGCGTACCTGGCAACATGGTTTGTCGATCGACCATTTGGACTCTGAAATGGTATCAAAAGGACCGCAGAATGTCAGCAAAGAAATCCCAATATTTGGGCAGAAACGTACTTGAGCCAGCAGCAATGTTACATGGCCCTTATCAGACCGTGGGAACCAGAGAATGGTTTGAGGATGGCCGCTGAATCTTACAGACTCGCAGAGGAATCAGCACTAGGATCAAAACAGAGCGGCCAGTCGTCCAGTCACGCCACTACTAGAACGGCTCTGAGAGAACCGCGTACGCCTCGAAGGACAAAAGAACAACGTGGACAAGACAGCAACTTGAAACCACTTAAAACAAGAAAGACTAGCCAAACACAAGAGCGGGTCAGCAAAATATCAACACGATATGCACTAGGTGTCCCATCGTGATCGCCAAAAAAGAGGGTGTAGACATGTTTTTTTGTTGCATCCTCTTCCTTCCTTTCCACACTTTCTAAGCCAATAAGTGAGGGAAAATCACAATAAGGCTAGAAATAAGAGGAGTGGAGAAGTATGTGATCGTGATCGCCACCAAGGTACCGAATGTAAAGAACACACACCCTTACCTTGGAAAGGGAGAAGGTACTCACCTGTAGCAATGCTGGAGTGGTACACAGTTCGGGACAGGCCGCTCACTGTATGGGATGGTTGATCTATAGTTCACTCCAATGCTAGGAAGGGATCGTGGGACAAAGCTCTTCAGGTGGTAGAACGGTTCGGAGAAAGCCGCAGGAAGAAGTGGAACGGTTCGTGGATGACCGCTCTCTCCTTCAGACAGACGGTTGGAGACTGTGCAGTGCTGTCAACCTTCAAGTTGTGGGACCTAATCCTCCACCCCTTCCGACCAGCCAGAGAGGATGGGCCTCATGTTAGGATGATGCTGACCTGCAAAACAACATGAAGAACACAAAGAGGAAACAAAATTTTATTTTTGAGAACAAATTGTGATAACATCTCTCCTTTTATTGCATTAAGCATTTTTGTACATCAAATATGCCATAGCCAGTACAATATGTAAGAAGGAGAAAAATTGGTATAGCATGAACAAATCACTCGACGTGGATAAGGTCGGTAGTCCCCAAGCCGAGCCACTGTCTCAACCCTGTGTGGAAACTAGCTCGGACAACGGGACATCTAACTTTGCCTGCTCGGGAAGTTCGAATAGAAAGCAAGCACCCTCTAAGTGATGTGGGCAAGGACGAGAAGGATGAAGAAGTAGAAAACATGCACCATCCAGAGAAAAAGAGGATGGTAAAAGGAGAGAGAGAAAGAAGGAAAACACTCCCCTGAGGATAGGAGTAGGGAGGTGCTCGGAAGAGAACGAAGCGCTACTGACAACTTTTCGATGCTCGACGCCATCCGAACTGGTGGGTTTAGATTCCGTCGAACAGTACCTTCTGCACTGTGTCTCCGTGTGACAGCAGCTAGCCATCCTCCGAGCACTACGACGGTCCAGGAGACGGGAGGGAGCCAGTCGCCACACACCCTCCCTCCGTACACATCGACCGCACCGTCGTCGACCATTCTTCTATGCCGAAGCAGCATGGACGCCCCAGCGACTGCCAAAGTCTTCATCTTCAGATTCATCTTCCATGCTTCGCCTAAGGATGATCAAAGAGGGAGAAGACAGCCGCTTCGTAGGAACGCAAGGAGGAAGCAACAAGATTGCTAGGGAAGCCTTAAGTGGCGTGAAGAGGGAGAGACGCCCTTTGGGACCTTTTATAGGCCAAAGGGAGAGACCTTTGCCTTAATTGAATCTCCCCTCGAAAAGACACAAAAGATAGATATACTTCTCAGAATCAGTTACGCTACCTCCTCCACGAACCCCTATGGGAATACGTAAAAATGGCAAGTCATTTAAAGCGTAGAAGGATGAAAAGACTCCAACTCCACTCTCGATCAGCACACAAACCTGATTTTTCAGCTACGAATTGCACGAGATCGCCGACTCTCTGGCAACCATGGATACGGCAAAATCCTACTCAGTTAAAAGCAGTAACGTGCAGTCAATCACATTTTTGAATATTGCCTCCACTATATAGAAAGAAAATCACTACATTGCTAAGTCCAGAGAGAAATTACAAAAAAGGAAGGTCCGGGGGCTCTTGAGAGTCTCAGAGCCAAGATATGTAGGGGGTCCACCAGTTGCTGTGTAATGCCTAGTCGATGGTCATGAGCTCTGCTTCTACGCTCAGTCATTCTAGCTCTTCGAGGAAGGCCGATCGAGAACCTTCTGGGCCAATGGAGGAGGCCAACCGAGAGAGGGCGTCTACCCGGGAGTTCTCCCCCCGAGCTATGACGGCCTGAAAATTCTCAAAGAGTGGGGTTATTCCTCTTACCAATTGAAGGTACTTGATCATCATTGCTTCTCGAGCCTCGTAGTCATCGTTGACCTGGCTAGCGACTAGCTGGGAGTCAGTATGGATCTTGACTCGCTAGGCCCCCAATCGTCGTGCCATCCTCGCTCTTGAGATGAGAGTCTCATACTCGGAGATATTATTAGATGCCTGGAAGTTGAACTTTAAGGCGTACTGCAGCTCCGCTCCTTCTGGAGACCTGAGGAGGACGCCGACGCCGCTACTGGTCGAGTTGGAGGACCCATCAACAAAAAGGTCCTAGGTGGGCTCGGGCATCGGCTGAAGGGCCTCCCCAGTTGGAATGGTGCTCTCCGCAATGAAATCTGCGAGTGCTTGCCACTTGATGGCCGAACGGGGGCGATAAGAGATATCATACGCCTCGAGCATTATGGCCCATTTGACAAGGCAACTCGCAACTTCAGGGTGAGCGAGAATCTTCTTTAGGGGCTCGTTAGTTAACACAACGATGGTGTGCCCTTGGAAGTAAGGCCAGAGGTGCTTGGCCAAGGTCACCAATGCTAGCACGAATTTCTCGATTGTAGGGTACCTTCTTTTAGCCTCGTTGAGCACCTTGCTGGTTTAGTATGCCGCCCTCTATACTCCTGCGTCGTCTTAGACCATGACCGAGCTCACTGTGAAAGGAGTTGACAAGAGGTAATGGTACAGAGTTTTGCCTGGGATTAGTTTTGACAGCACTGGGGGCGAAGCCAGAAACTCCTTTAGCTCCGTAAAAGCCTTCTGACATTTCTCATCCCAGGTGAACATAGCAGATGCTAATTTGGGCCCCCTCAACAATTTGAAGAAGGGTAGGCATTATTCGGCCACTCGGGACAAGAAATGATTGAGAGCAGTGATGCACCCTGTCAGGTGCTGGACGTCCTTGATGCACGCGGGCGGCTTCTTGTTCAGGCATTGTGAAGTCAAAGCATGAAGAGAGCATTCATGAATGCCCGGGTCCCCCGGCATTTGTCACCCCCATGCATGATAGATTCACCTACAGATGCCTCGGCCCTCCTAGGTCCATTAAAGTCTACATGGCATTGCATGATAGGTCCCTTTATGGTTGTCCCGACCCTCTCATCTCCACCCACCTTGATAGAATGCATAAGCTTGCTAGGTCCACTTTTAGTTATCCAGGTCCACCCATAACAACTAGAAGGTCCACATTCACAAAATTTCATGATAACCTTTGTAAGCACATCAACAAGAGCCGTGAAATTTATAAAAGGTAGGCCAACTCGCACCGGCACCACCAAGAAATCCAAATGGGTGATTTTGGGATGGCAAAGAATGAGAGACTCTCAAAATTGAAGGCTTGTGGGGTTGGTTCCTTCGAGATTTTGAGGTGTACTAGCACCGATGCTTATGAGTTAGACCTCCCCAAGGAATACCAAGTTCGTTTCACCCTCAATATAGCCACCCTAGTGCCGTTCAAGGGCCCCACGGTGGTACCTAGTAAGGATATTGAGCCTAATTTCCACCTTGAGAGAGCACCCACCCCCTCCGATGACCGTGGTGGTGGTGTCCCTCGCTCCCCCTCTCTCCGACGACCCCGGTGGCCTCCCCCTCTCTCTCTCCCTCCAGCGAGTGATGTCGGCTCTCCCCATCGGAGCAGTGGCGTCTCCCCCTCTAGTAAGGCGGCCTCGATCCCCCTGTCTCTCCCTCTCCCTCTCTCTAACACACGCACACACTCATATCACAGAGGGGGGCGGTTAAACCCCTCCGGGTCCCTCTCCCTCTCTCGGTCTCTCTCCCTCCCTCTCCCTCTCCCTCTCTCCCTAACACACGCACACACTCAGAGAGGGGGCACCCGGTTGACCCCCTCGGCCTCCCTCTCCCTCTCTCCCTCTCTCCCTCTCCCTCTCCCTCTCTCGGTCTCCCTCACTCCCTCTCCCTTGCCCTGTATCTCTAACACATGCACGCACACACAAATGGGGGTGCTTGACCCCTTCCCTCTTCCTCTCCCTATTTCCCTCTCTCGGTCTCCCTCGCTCCCTCTCCCTCTCCCTCTCCATCTCTCTCTAACACATGCACACACACAGAGGGCCTCTCCCTCTCTTGGCCTCCCCCACTCCCTCTCCCTCACTCCCTCTCCATCTCCTTCTCTCTGTAACACATGCACGCACACACAGAGGGGGGTGTGATCGACCCTCTCCCTCTCCCTCTCTCTATCTCCATCTCTTGGTCTCGCTTACTCCCTCTCCCTATCTCTATAACACACGCCTACATAGACAGAGGGGGGGTGCTCGACCACCTCCCTCTCCCTCTCCCTCTCTCGGTCTCCCTCACTCCCTCCCTCTCCCTCTCTCTGTAACACGTGCATGCACACACAGAGAAGCTTCCCCCCCTCCCTCTCCCTCTCTCGGTCTCCTCCTCCTCCCTCTCCCTCTCCCTTGATGAGAATGGTAATGCGGATCTAGAGGGGGCGGTGAATAGATCAGCCCTTTTAAAAATAACTAGCTTAAGGAATTTCACGGCAAGCACAGTTTCGGTAAAGACAATCTAGAACACTGTATAACAAGCCTAGTTGATGCTATCAACCAGACACACTCACAAACACATTCGGCGCACCTACAACGAAATAGTATGTCAGGGCTGGTATAAGGTGGAGGGCTAGCCTAAGGACTTCCTCACGCAAAATGAATCACCTTTTGATATACCGAGTCCAGATTAAGAACAAGGTAGAGTATAAGGAAATCAAGCACACTGTACGGAGATTTTTTAGGTGGCTCGATTGCTTCCAGTAATCTACGTCCACCCCTCACTCAAATCAAGTGAGGCTTCCTTGCATACGCAAGCGCGGAACAAGTCCACCACATGAGCTGATCACATAGCTTGACTGGAGAGACAGCCTCCTCCCTTCCTCTGACAACCCAGAAGGAAAACCGTGTTCAACACCCTGTTGAACGCACCCCTAACTCTACCCAGTAGAGTTAGAACCACTGCACTATGACAACACACGAGGAATTCCCTCGCACCCTAGTATACAAACTAGAATGTGACCAGCCAAAGTCTGATCACACCTCCAAATAGTACTCCAATGTACCACCGGAGAAATACAATGAAATGAATCGAAGAAAAAAGCATAAATGAAAGACAACAATTCGGAACACAATTCAGAATCAAATGAAAAATAAATGTAGCCCTAAATAAGATTCAAGAGGTTTCACTGAATGCTTCTTCTCTTGAACTGGACCTCAAACCACCTTCCTCTTCTTTCTCTCTCTATTTTTCCTCTTCCTATAGAAGTGCTCTTTGAACGGGTATCTTCTCTCTTAGTTCTCATCGATGCTCTCTACAGGCTCTCCTTCTTCTTCTTTATCTCATTTTAGCTTTTCCTGCTTCTCTGCTATCTTATTGCTTTAGAAGAGGAATGCTGATACTTATAGAACCAACAAATTTGAAATTTCAGAGCTGAGATTATCTTCCAAGTAGGAGATTCTTCAGAGGAAAGAGTCACTTTGGTATGACTGGGTTAAGAACAAATACCTTGATAAGAAAAACATTTGGGAATATAATGTCAAGCATTATTATTCCTTGGCATGGAAGGGGATTCTGCAAGCCAGAAGCTAAATTAGAGAACATATTACTTACCAAATTTCAGATGCTAAAGATACTAACTAGTGGTTGGATCCATGGATTAATGGAGCGAGTATTAATCAGCTTTACGGAGACCATGTCGGAGAGGACCTTGAACTGCCCAAAGATGCTAAGGTTGAGTTATTAATTATAGCAGGAAAATGGAATCTGCCTAATGCCCTGTCCATTGAAATACTTGAACTGTGGGATAGGATTAATTCAATCCTAATTCACAGTGGTGGACGAGATGTCATCAAATGGAATCATTCAGAGCAAGCCATTAAGACCAGCAACATCTGGGAGTCCATCCAGGAAAAAACACATTAATGTTGTTTCATGAGTGGATTTGGAAGAACCCGACTGCTCAGATAGCTTCTCATTGCACTTGACAGGATACAATCCAAAAACTGCCCACAATAGATAACCTCCAGTCCAGGGGATATTATCTTCCCAGCATATGCGTGTTATGCAGAAATGCAAGTGATAGTCAAGATCATCTATTCTTTGAATGCTCTTATACTAATTGGATTTGGAAACACATTCTACTTTGGTTTGATCTTCACAGGAAACCAGTCACAGAAATTCACCAGGAAATGTTGAAGATGTAGCAAGAATTCACAGGATATTCTCCTTTGGTCAAGTTGATTAGAATCCTCCTCAGGTTCACAATTTGGAAGATTTGGAGGGAAAGGTGTTTAAGAATCTTTAAGGACTCAACACCCTCTTCAAAAATTATATTCAAGTGATTATCTGACATATAAAATGCATCAAAATTCACATCATCATCAAATCAATATTAAGTCAACAAAGTCAACTCTACTGATTCCAAAACTGTTGCCATTTAATCAAAACACATTCAGCACAAACAACAGTACACATTCTACTGATCAACCCCGGAGGAGACACAACAACCCACCCAGCCACTGCAAACGCTATTTCCCCCCACCCAATCGGACCGTGATGGAGGGGGTGAGAGCAACCAGAAGGGAGGAGGGCTGCTGCAGGGAATGGGATGAGGCAGGGGGGAGGGTGGCCAGAGGAGAAGAGAGCGCCATCTGGTGACCCCCCACGGCATCCCGTGACACCCGGATCATCGTTTAACATTGTTCGCCGCGATGTCCGGCCAATGTGGTCATGGTGGTCACAGCGAGGGGAACTGGTTGAGAGGAGGAAGGGGGGCAGAGATGGGACAGGTGGCAGTCTCCCATTGGAGATTGCCTGAGTTCCATCCTATCTTGTACTAAGAGAATCTGAACTCAACAAAAACCCCAATCAAACTGTACACTAATCCCAGGACACGCCAAAGAAAGGAAGTAACAAGAGTCCACATTACAATTGACAACACTCCACTGCCTCACTCCACCACACACCCATTTAACAGTCCTATCCAGGATGTTGCCTTCTCTCCTAAACATCCTCCCATTTCTCTCTCCCCAAAATGCCCATAGAGCAGTGTGCAGGATAAGCCACCAAAGTTTGCAATCACCTTTCAATGTCCGTCTCCTATGCCATTGTTGGAAGAGCTTCTCAGCAGTGCCTAAGGAGACATTGTTGGTACCTAAGGAGACATTATTGGCACGCAGACTTCTAAACAAAAATCAGCTGTCAAACCTCTTTCGCAAAACAGCAACCGCCAAAGATGAGATCCAAGTTCTTCTCCACTACTCCACACATATAGCACTCCATGTAAAAGACATCCATGTAGCAAGACAGCCTATCACAAGTCAGCAATCTTCCATGCAATATCCTCCACAAGAGGATCATAACCTTCAAAGGTCAAGAAGGACACCAAACATGAGAAGTGAAGGGGTGATGCACCCCGCTGTTAGTGACGAAGGAATAAGTAGACCTAACTGAAAAGGAACCATTAGCTTCCCATCTCCACATCCATGCATCCGTCTCAAAGACGCCAAGCCGTGCAGTGAGGGATTTCATGCAGTTCCATCCACCTTACTATGATGGCCAGCCAGACCCTGATTTGGCTCAGAGATGACTCGACGAGATGGAGCGGGTGTTCAGTTCCATGCGGTGTACTGCGGAGGACAGGGTGATGTTGGCTTGCAACTAGTTGCAGGACACGACTCGAGAGTGGTGGGCTTTCGAGTGGAAGATGTCTTTTCAGTCTCGCCCCCTTGAGCAGATCTTGTGGAGCGACTTCATCAGTGCTTTTGAGTGTGCTTACTGCCCAGAGTACGTTGCTACGTAGAGGATGTGTCAGTTTCTGGAGCTGGTACAGGGCGACATGTCTGTGTTGCAGTACAGGGCCTGATTTGTTGCGCTAAGTCGTTATGCACCTCACATCATGGAGCATGAGAGGGTGAAGACCAAGCAGTTCGTCCAGGGCTTGAGGCAAGAGCTAAGGCACCATTTGATCATGAATGCTGCCTCTGATTTGGGGATGGCTTCTCGTATTACGGCATCTTTGGAGATGGATATGCAGAGGACACGAGGACCGATTAGCCAGGGGCAGTCCTTGTCAAGCCGCATCCACCAGATGACTACCCAGCAGTAGAGCACGTTCCAGCTTCCTTCTGGTAGTTCGGGAGCTTCGACTCCAGCAGCTTCAGTGACAGGTTCTGCATCTTTCGGCGCCAAGATCAAGAGGTTCTTCGGGAAGGGTTTCCGGAAGAAGAAGGAGGGCCGAGAGCAGCGGCAGGCCTCTTCAGGCAGTGTTCAGTAGCCGGCACCTTTGCAGCAATAGGGGACAGTCGGTGGTTCTCGTGTGGGGTGTCCCATTGTGGCAAGTCGCATCTAGGCAAGCAGTGTACTATGCTGGTGATCTGTTTCAGATGTGATCAGCCAGGGCACATGGCGCGTGACTGTCCGTAGCGGCCATGTCAGCCACCCCAGTTTCCTCAGTAGCAGCAGTAGTACCCATAGTAGCAGTTTCAGCAGCAGGGGCAGCATCCTCCTCTACCACGGTCGGCGAGTGTGGGCAGGTGTGGATGCACTAAAATTCATTTGATATTCTGTTTGTTTGTTAGGGTGTTTATTTGTCTATTTAGTGTAAGGGCATGCCATTCACCGAGGTGACAATTTATTTGGGCTTCACGGAAGCCCATGGTGCGCTCGATCTTACTTCACCTGATACCACTTGGAACCCGCGAGGCCTCCCAAGAGCGGTAAAGCTCCTAAAGGGATAAAAGGACTATCGTGTAGCACAATGAACTGACAGATATAACAATAAATAATTAAATTTCATTAGATCGGGTTGCTAAAGTAGCAGAAATAAAATTACTTTTTAATTAACAGTTTAAATTTCACAATTATAGCCCAGAGTCAAGTCCAAAGGAAAGACAACAAGTGCCTAGTACAGTCGATAGAAAAGTAAAGACGTACCAAAAAATCGGGGGAAGCCCGATGAAGGTACTAGCTGGCCACAACAACACGCTACCAGCACACGCACCAGGAACCACACGAAAGTCGAACGAATGACCACCACCTGAAAAGCAGGGGTGAGTCTCGTGTCACTATCTCAGTAGGGGTCACGCGGATCCCCACAGGAAAACACATAGTAACACGCTAAAATAGCAAGTAAACAACAGAAGTAGTAAAGCAGGAAAACTAAACTACAAAGCTGTAAAGAAAGGGGAGCAGGAGTAGGGAACAAACTAAGAGCTAGGGGAGCTAACAGGAAAAGGGAAGAAGTTGTACCAGACGAGTACGACTGCCGAACTAACCTTGGCCCCAGAAACTACTCCAAGCAGACACTACAGTAAGCAAAGACAGAAGGGTGAACTCTAAACTAAGAAAAGTAAGAAGCTTACTGAACTGTTGACACGACGCTAGGCTCCAAACGAAGACCTGCAAGAACAACTGACAAAGCCTAGGAAAACCTAGACAGACTCAGACAACATGACTAGAACGTCGTGCACAGTGCCCCATACATGATCGGAATGTCGTGTAGGCGATAGATAATGACCTCGAGTACAACCACGCGAGGGCAAACCCGGGAGGTCACAATGCACAAGAAATGTAATGAGAACCGTGAAGAGCCACATGCCACGTGACTAGAGTGCCCCACACTAGAAGAATAGCCAGTTGCGTCCACTGACGTCTTATGCTGCTCCTACAAGCATCTCTTCTGCTATGCCTACAGTCAGGCAGAGACCAAGACACTGCCAGAACCAGAATAGTAACCAAGTCGTGAGTGACTAGATAGGGGAACGCCCGTCGGCATCAGTCCAAAGCCCCTGACCATGTGTGCACACACTGGCTTTTGCCTAAGCCAGGCCTCTAGCTAGTTTTCTCCCCCCCCGATGAAGCTTCAACCTGATTTAAAGAGTTACACCACTACTCCCCATGCAAGGGGGTTGAACAAGGGGTGGGGAAGTAAAAATTACATCCAAATACTACCTCCCACAGGGAGGGGCTGTAAGCTGGCCAGGGAGGGAGGGGAAAATGGAATTAAGAAACTAATTGGAGGAAGCTTGCCGGTTCTATCCACTCTTAGGAAAAGGGGATAGGCAGTCAATGTTGACATCGCTGCGACCACTCCTGGACTCCGTTGTCGATGAAACCAATGGCAAAACCTCCTGGGTTGGCCTAGGAGGACGTTTGATTTTGGGGAGGACTTCTGGTTGTCGACGCTGGTCATGACAGGGTAGTAAGCAGGGTCTCTGCCTTCTGGTTCTGGCCACTTCTGTAGCACTACAGTAGGAAGACGTGGTCACCAAGGATGTTCTTGAGCTCAGATTTAGGTGTGGCCAGAGTCGTTGGATTTGTGGACGAGTCCTCTTCGAACGGAAACCCACGACGTTGCCGTAGGAGGTCAAAGCAGGTGATGGGGGCCCAAATAGTGATCGGGTGTCAAGCTAGTTCCTAAGGGAACAGTCCTGTACACCCGAGGGAGAAAAATGGGAACTCACAGCTCTGAATACCAAACGGAGTGCCGCTTCTTGGTACTAAAAGGCGACTTAACGTATAAGATCTCAGCTAAGTGGCGTTCCAAGAATCTCAGAGATCAGACCGTGGGAGGCTTTGCAAGCCCTCTCTAGTTGTCTACCTGGGAGGGAACGCACAGTCCTGCAGTGAAGGCTCCTCCGGGCAGACACGAGTTCAGACAATGGCAGGATAACCACCGTTACGTAGAGGACTTGAAGACACTTCCGACGGTGCCTCTTGAACACCAAGGAGCACCGGGATGAAGTCATGGTAGGCTCTGCAATTTGCTGGTACTCTACTGCCTGCGAACTTTAAAGTGTTGGTTAAAGATGAGAGGTGGGAAATGAGGTAAATGGGAGGGGCAAAGAGGGTGGATGGGTGTGGAGACAACCCTGGATGTTAGGGGGTCTAAGAGGGGGAAAACCAAAGTGAGGGTGGGGGAGAATGGGGGCAGGAAGGTGGTCTAGTTGTGGGTGAGAGAGTGAGCTATGAGTTTGGGAGTTGGATGAAGAGGGAGAGGGATGATGGCTTCCCTATTTGGGGTGGTCGAGGCGATTGAGGGTGTATTTCGATCAATGGAATGCACGGAGGACGAGAAGGTTATGCTCGCTACTTTTCAGCTTCATGGTACAGCATTGATGTGGTGGAGTTCAGAATGGGAAGTCGCCTTCCGTTCTTGACCACTTTGTCAGATCACCTGGACAGAGTTCGTGACTACCTTCAAGCGTACCTACAGTCTGGCCTGTCTTCGTATGGATAAGATGCATCAATTTCTAGATTTGGTGCAGGGTGAGATGACCGTGTTGCAGTATCGAAACAAGTTCATCGAGTTGGGTCAGTATGCGCCGCATATTGTTGCTGATGAAGCCTTAAAGACCGAGCAATTTCTCCAAGGTCTGCGAGCTGAGTTGAGAGTGCCACTTCTTGCTACCCGTGTCAGTGTTATGGATGATGCCTATCAGGCAGTAGTTGTGGTTGAGCTTGATTTGGTGATGTCCGCAGGGTTTTCTCAGTCCAGTGTTACTCAACCGGTTGTGCCATTCCAGCAGTCCTATCAGCCGTCAGCACCTGGTGTTCCGTCTTTCGTGGCTACTTCAGGTGGTCCGTCAAGGCGGATGTTTCAAAAATCTAAGAAGCATTTCAATCGTCAAGCATCTTCGGGTTTTGTGCAACAGCAATCGGTGTCTCCTGATTCAGTTCAGCAATCTGTTCCTCCGTATCAGCAGCGCCGAGAGTTTCAAGTGAGTCAGCTGAGACCATGTCTGAGGTGTGGTGGCAGCCATCCCGGTGTTCCATGTTCCTTGTCGGTGGTTTGCTATCGCTGTGATCAGTCAGGTCACGTTGTTCGAGATTACCCGATGAAGTCAGTTCCGACGCAGTTCTCGCAGGTTACCCAGCCGCAGCAGTCACAATTTTACCTTCCTGCACCACCTCAGCCTCAACCATCATTTTTGCAAGTTCCTGCTTCTTCCCAGTAATCTTCTGTAGCCTCTAGCCGAAAATCGAGGAGCTAGATCACGCATATCACTCGTGCAGAAGCAATTGCATCCAATCTTGTAAAAGGTATGGTTTTGATTTTTGGTCGTCCTGCTCGTGTGCTATTCGATTCAGGTGCCACTCATTCATTTATTTTCGAGGATTTCGTTGCTCGTCTCGAGGAGCTGGTGATCGAGTCGCCTTGTGATCTGCTCGTTGAGTTGCTCTCCGGAGATTTCATGTCGCTTGTTTGCATGAGTTTTTGCATTTATTTACATATTTATTTATGTATTTATATTTTTATGTATTTTATCCAAATTTCTCTGAATTTCATTCATTCTTATTTTTTTTGTATTTTATTGTGGAGGAGTGGGCTGTTGAAAGGCCAAGAAAAAGGGTGTGCCGGTGAAGCCTAGCTGAGTGCTGGGAGAGTGTATTGGCGAAGGTGGGGGTTGAGCGTACCGGCGAGGGCATCAAAAGGTGTACCGGGGAGAAGCAGGGCAGGTGTACCAGCAAGTATGTGGGTGAGGCGTGCCGGTGAAAGGCCACCACAGGGTGTACCGGCGAAGAGTTGAGAAAGGTGCACTGATGAAGACAGGACAAGTGTACCGGCGAAGGGCATTGGGAGCGTACCGGAGAAGGCTGGGATTAGGCATGCCAGCAAAGGCACTGAAAGAGTGCACTGGTGAGGGCAAGAAGGGTGTACCAGCGAAGGACCAAGGATAGGCGTGTCAGGGAATATCTTCAGGGCCTGTGTCGTCGAAGGGCTAAAGGCGGTGCACCGGTGAAGGTCTGGATGGTGTACCGGTGAAGGACAAACCACGTGCAGGTTTCAACTAGGCTGGATGAAGTCCGTGCATGTTTAAGGGATCAAGGACGAAGTCCATGCAAGTTTTGAATAGAGGGGGAAAGTCCATGCAAGGCTTCAAGGGTTTAAGTCCATGCGGATTAGCAAGCTCTGAACCGAAGTCCATGCAGGTTTTGGATATTGAGTCTGTGCATATGCACAGGGTCGAAGAATAAAGTCCATGTAGGTTGTGCACGGGGTTGAAGAGCAAAGTCTGTGCAGGTTGTGCACGGGGTTGAAGAGCAGAGTCCGTGCAAGTTGTGCACGGGGTTGAAGAACAAAGTCCGTGCAGGTTGTGCACGGGGTTGAAGAACAAAGTCTGTGTAGATGTTTGAGGTTTGTGCAAAGGATGAAGGCCAAGTCCATGCACGTTCTGGGGTAAGTCCGTGCACGTTCTGGAGTAAGTTCGTGCATATGCATGGGGTTTGGGATGAATTTCGTGTAGGTTCTGGGGTTGAAGAATGAAGTCCATGCACATTTTGGCCAGGGTCCATGCGAATGCACGGGATTAATGGACGAAGTCCATGCAGGTGTTCAGGTTGCGGGATGGAGTCCGTGCATATGCACGGATGGGACCTACCTCTACCTCTACCACCAGCACCCATTGCCCGCCCACCGGCACCCCTTGTTCGTCCACCGGCACCCATTACCCGTCCGCCGGCACCCATCGCCCGTCCACCAGCACCCACTCCTCCACCTTTGTTGCCGACACCCACTGTCCATCGGGAGGACAAGGGAAAGGGTCCTCTTGTCGAGCCTAGTGGGTCCTGACAGCGGTGTTTTACCTATCAACGATTTGGCCACTATGCAGCCCAATGTCCCACCCACTCACCACTCATCCTTGGGGACACACAGGTCGGAGAAGCCTCGAGACTGGTGACTGTCAGCTATGAGGTGGATCCAGACTTAGCAGAGGAATTCCTTCAGGCATAAGCAGCTGCCCTGGGGGAATCTTCGGACCTCCCCGATGCCCATTAGCCATTCAGGATCGCCATTGCATTAGGTATGCATCAAGAATCATGTGTGTGTGTTTGTCTTGATTTTTTTTAGTCGCTCTTGTTGAGTGTTATCGATTGCATGATAAGTCAGCATAAGTCGAGTCGAGTAGTTTCATGCAAGCTCAAGTACCCGTCTCTTTTGAGTATGAGGCCAATCGGATCATATGCACATGTTGCAGGCTTGCTAGCAGACTATGGGTTCAACTCCTCCGCAGTGTATCGGGTCTAGTCACCAACGGGACCTAGCGGTGAGCCCTAGTGAGTTTTTAGCCGTCTCTATCCCTTGTGAGTGACACCACCCCCGAGCGTCCACTTCTAGCCTAGTTACCCCAGCAGTATGAGCAGATAGAGCATATACTGGGCGAGCAGGTACTGATTACCCGGGGTGTACCGACACGCTCTGGTTCGATGGAGGGACGGCCCGTGTCCAATGACATCGGGTTCCACTGGAGCGACAGCATGCCCCTCTTACTCGATGGGGTCGAGTTCTTCCCACTAGGGAAGAGTTGATGGGAATCGACTCCGGACATTACTACTTTTATTTATCTTTATGCCTTTTAGGTTTACATTTATGTCCTTGCACAAATATGTGTGCAATTATAAGGCTTTGTAAGCCAAGTTGTCAATCCATAGAAGTCCTTGAGTTTTTATGCAAAAAGCTAGTAGGTCTAGTAGGGGCCCTCCACCCTCTTCCCCATTGGACCACCTATGCCCTAGGGCCCATGTGGGGCTGGTCAACATCCTAGGCATTCCTATAATTTGTCAGGGTTGCTACACCCTCCCCCACTTAAAAAGAATTTGGTCCCTAAATTCAATCGTGTATATACATGAAGGGTGCAGAGGTCATACCATTCAAAATAAATCTGGGAATCTCTTCTTCATGGATTCTTCGATCTCCCATGTGGCTTCTTGCTCCGAGCATTTGCTCTATTGAACCTTGACCATGGGAATTGTCTTGTTCCTTAGTGCACGTACCTCGCGATCAAGGATCTTCACGAGCTTTTATTCATAAGTGAGATCCTTTTGTATTACCAGGTTGCCATGATCTATGATGTGCAATGGATCGTGCACATACTTCTTCAACATTGATATATGGAACATATTGTGGACTTCGGACAATTGAGGAGGTAAGGCGACGCGGTAGGCAACCTTGCCAACTCTTTCTAACACCTCGAAAGGACCGATATATCTTGGTGTAAGCTTGCCCTTAACACCAAATCTTCTAATTCCTCATCCAGAAGAAATCTTAAGAAAGACGTGATCTCCGTCTTGAAATTCGAGATCTCTCCTCCTTGTATCAGCATACGACTTTTGTCTAGACTGAGCCATTTGAAGTCTTTCTCTAATTAGCTGAATCTTCTTGGTAGTATCCCTTACCATATCTGGGCCTAGTAGTTATTTTTCGCCAACTTCATCCCAGCACAAGGGTGATCGACAGCTTCTTCCGTATAAGGCTTCAAAATGTGCCATCTGTATACTTATCTGGTAACTGTTGTTGTATGCAAATTCGACCAAAGACAAGTGATCATGCCAGCTTCCACCAAAATCAATGATACAAGCTCTGAGCATGTCTTCAACCACTTGATTTGTTCTCTCGGTCTGACCGTTTGTTTGAGGATGAAATGTCGTACTAAAGTTGAGTCTTGTCCCCAACGAATATTGTAGACCCTTCCAAAAGTGTGAAGTAAAGCGCGGGTCTCGGTCAGACACGATTGAAACAGGAACTCCATGTAGTCGGACAACTTCTTTAATGTATAAGGCAGCAAGAACGTCGACTGACCATCGGCTCTTGATTGGCAAGAAATGTGCCGACTTGGTCAATCAGTCTATGATGACCCATATTCCATCATGTCCTCCTTTAGATTTAGACAGACCCATTATAAAGTCCATACCGATATCCTCCCACTTCCACTTGGGAATGCATGGACATGTAGAGAACAATGGGAGGAAACTAGCAGTATACTCATGCATTAGATTAGATGTCACGATTCAATGTTATTAAATTTTGAACATGCATAATTATTAATTAGAAAGGAATGTAACGATTGTTTGCAGGGTCGTTCAAAGGAAGTAGCACCCTATATAGGGGCACCATTTACTAAAACATGGAAAACTACTGAAAACCTTACTGAAAGGACTATATGCATGCACATGCTCTGGGATTTATTAGATTGGGCTAATACTTGAGAACACCTACCTTGTTAGATGATCTAGATGTCAGGACGTGGAGGATGGAGAAGAAAACAGGAGTAGTAAATACAAAATGGCAACAGAGGAAGAGGAAGTTGTCCTTCTGGGTAGTAGAAAAGAAGTAGTAGAGGCTCTTTTTCATGCAGCACGATCGATCAGCAAGGAAGAAGAGAAGAAGATGCAGCTTTTGTCTGTAGCTTCAATCGGAGAAGGGGAACCACTGGAAATTGCTCCCGTTCATGCAGGAGATGAAGGGAAGAAGTAGAGCTCCTCCTTGTCAGCAACAGTAGTAGGAACTCCCTAAACAATAGGAAGACAATGATGCCTGAGCAGTAGGTCGACGTTGAAGTAGAGAACCCAGAGGCACTAACCTCTGAAGGGTTCCGTAGAAACCTATTTATAGGGAGAAAGGACCTACGAGGTTTAGAGTTTGATTGAGATTAATATTTCCCACGTAAGAACCTTATTGGAATTAAACTTCCTACGTATTAATCCTTCCATATTAATACCTTCCCGGATAGCATCCAGCTTCCCAGTTCGATCGAAACACTACAATCGAAGTTTCTATTTTCCATTCTGCAGGGAAATAGTGCCCAGAGGAGGGGCGCTCATCAGGAAATGGTGCCTATATGAGGGGTCTTCAATTCATTAAATAGCGCCCTATCAAGGGGTGCCCTTCACCTTGCCCTATTTTAACGGAAAAATGTTTAACATCCCAAGGAAGTAACGCCCTTGCGGAAAGTCACTATTTGTTGAATTGGCACCCTAGGGTTGGGCGCCCTTTCCATTGGCCCATTTGGTTTTAGGTGTACGGTCCATTTGTGTACTGTGGTGTTGTGTATAGGGCCTGGGCCTTGGCTTTTTGTTTGTTTTTAATCTATTTAGGATTTCTATCCATTCAATTTACCAGGGTTGCTACAAGCAGAGCCAGTTCTTGGCTCTGTCAGAACTGGTCGACCAATTGGTCAATCGATTCTGGCGACCAACGCACCGGGGACCCCTTGGGGGCCATGTTCCATGCCAGACTTGCCTCCGAAGTGAGCAGGAAGCTTGGGGAAACATTCCCCAACCCCGAATACACTCAATGGAACCCAACGGATTGCGAATCGATGATCTAAATTGTGAAATCGTCACTCACCCCCAAAACATGCTTAAACACATCCCGAATAAGAACGAAACCCCCTCTCAACCTTACCACGGCCCGAAACCATAGGGAAAAGATGGCAAATCAAGGTGGAAACATTCCCCAACCTTTTTTTTCAATCAATACCTATGCCTCGGACCAGGGAGAGTGGATCCACTCCCAGTAGGAGTGGATGAGCTCACTCCACCCGATCCCAGGTATAGGAGTATAGTTTTATTGATAAAGAATGTTTACATCAGTCATCAGGGCATACCCTGAGAAAAAAAATCATCCACCCAAAGAACAATGAATTAAAATCTAATACTCAAAATCCCTAACCTATCTAATCTGCAAGCTCGTTTAACAGTAGGAGGCAACAAGGAGGAATTACCAGTAAATATAGAGCTGGTTTTACATTGGCAGGCATGATTAACAAGTCCGTCAGCCGCTTGGTTGTCTTCTCTGAAGATGTGAACAATGTCAACATTCAGACTCTTGATGAGAGCCCAAATTTCATTGATGAAGAGGAGCAGCCTCCAAGGACATGGATAAGCAAGTCTAAGCCCATCAAGTAGGGCTCGCGCTTCGGCAACTAGACTATAGCATGGGCAATAGAAATGACTGAAAGCTAGAAGGAGTGAGCCCTTGTGATCCCTAAATAGACCATCACCACCACCTTGGCCAGGATTGCCTTTTGAAGCACCATCAACATTCAGTTTGACCCATCGGGTTGGGGGTAGGATCCATCGCACAATCTTTGGTTTCATATGTTTAGAGGTAGGTGGGGCCAGAGAAAGGTGAGGCAGGGAAGACAGGCTGTCAATATCTCCCAGTGTCTTACAAGGGGGGAACTTGGTGCAGTTGATCCTATGAATAATTTTGTAGTAAAGCGATCTTGGCCTGGTGAGTGCACCATCATATCTACATTTGTTCCTCTCGCACCAAATTTCCATAGCCAAGAGAAAATGGTAAGAAGGGAGACCATACCAGTGAAGGCAGCAACATGAGTACTGTGAATCAGATGGCTAAGAAAAGCTTTGCCAAAGTTATAATGTGCAGGGTTGATCTGAGAGCATTATTTGATAAGAAACCATGTTGAGAAAGACAACTGGCTACGAAGAAGAAGGTGAGTGTCAGATTCAACCTCTGCTCTAGGATAGCATACACACTTAGAACAAAGAGTAATACCACAATTCTAAACCTTGCTATCCATAGGGAGGATACCATTGATGACTTTCCAGAGAAAAGGAGATATTTTTAGTGGCACATAAATAGACCAAATGTGGGAATATGGAAAACCATGCTGAGTAGTGGATGTATGCTTTCTCCAAGAGTTAATGTTGAAATCACCAATCGGGGTCAAACTCCAAATGCGCCTATCAGAGTGGAGAGGTTTTTAGGAGATGCTATAAGAGACAGCTTGGAGAATGTCCTTTGGAAGGACCTGTTGGATGGTAACCCATTGAGGATTGTGAGGGTCACACAGGTCATGAACAGTGAAGTTTTTATTCTCAATGAGTGACCATTGGCTCGATTGGAGAAAATCAGACAATCATTTATCACCAATCCATATATCTTTCCAGAAAGAGAAGTAGCCAAGGCCTTTGAATAATCTGCTATGCCTGATAATTTGTTCCTTAGCAAACAACCAGTCCCTTCTGCCATTACCAATGCATTTTCGAAAATCAATATCAGAAAGATATTGGTTCTGCATATGCTTGCCCTTGAAGTAGGTAGCCCAGAGTGAGTGCTGAACAGTGAGGGCCTTCCATAACATTTTGATCTTAAAAGCCTTCTGCATATCCCTTAAGGATATGACACCCAGACCTCCAGCTTTAGATGGTGTACAGATGATGTCCCACCCTTTCCAGTGTTTCTTTAATTTTCCTTCGACAGAACCCCAGAAAAAGTTGGCCATTGTACGGTTGAGGAGCCTATGAAAAGATAAAGGAATAGAACAGCAAGCCAATATGTGCAGAGGGATCGACGAAAGAACATGCTTAATCAAACAAAGGTAGATCTTTCGAAGCTCATCCTTCATCTCCCTCCATGACTCGATAGGCAATTGCCTCCTAATCTCCCTCATGCACTCGATGCTCTCCCATTTTCAGGTGGCTTTGTGAACAAGTCTCTTTTGGGTAAAGCTGACTTGTATGGCATCGGACATAGTGTAACACTCAAAATAAGTGTATGGTGGCCTCCCACTTGAGGTAGTCGCCTGGGTCATTGGAGCCATAAAAACCCGAGGCTTCGGGCCTATGGAAGTGGAGAGGATGGTTGCCTAACCCATGGGTGTCATGTAACCAGTGATATTGCCTAGGCGACTTGGAGTCCATTGGACACTTGGGAACTATACGATGGACATGCCGACACTTGGTGACACGATGGATTTGACAATGGACTAAGCACAACCCTAAAACAACAAGACAAGTTGGAATGTAGACTCGACTACAAACCTAGACTTAGCCCAATTACCAGTACGTGGCAGAGGCTTTAACCCAAAGGTCTGACTCGGCGCGACAGGCTACCTTCCGGATAGGCGTAACCTAACCTTCCAATAATGTCTTCTGATATACTGGTTATATTGGGATGCAAACCAAAACATTTTTTTTATTTTCTTTATTTTAAAACAATGATGATCCTAGACTCGACTTAGACCGTGCAAAGACTTATGCAATGACTACCCTAGACTCAACTAGCTCTAATACCAATTTGATGCGGGACGGACACGTGACCTGGGACTCTAGCTCGCGGGCGCCCCTAGCGAGGGATGCGTGGGACTGTGCGCGGTTAAGAAACCAATAATGAGTCAGGTAGTCGGCTCTTCTGTGCTCGGATCGAGTCACAGGATGGGTCTTGCTCTCTCTCTCACAGTGGTGATAATATATGATATCGAGCTAATAATCCTATCACATGCGCTCTAGCAGTGGCATACGGAAATATACGAAATAAAATAAATGTCGAGAGAGGAGTGGACACGATACATCCACGCTCCAGGCGTAGAGAAGACAATCCTGGCCAAGTGCGGTAACTCCCGGTAACAAAATATTACAATAATTACAGAAGTTAATTTTGTTGCCCACTACACGCAGGGAGGTAAAGGGCTACACAAGTGGGCCTGGGAGGATCGATCTTGGGTTGACGGCCAGCAATTTGATCACCCCGTCGGCGCATTCGGAAGGCGCTGGACATACTGGTCCCCCAGAGTCTACCACATTTAGTCAGACACTTGTGCATGATAGGTACAACTCTGGATGTCTAGATTCTCCTCATGTTGTCCAGTCAAGTAGGCCTCATAGACATGCTAGGTCCATGTTTGGATGTCCAGGACCACCCCAACCTTCGCGTAGGTATGAGTCCACGCAGCTATCTCGGAGTCTGCATCACCATCACTACCTTGAGTCCAGTAATGCACAATATACGGACTTGGCTAATGCCCATAGGCGCCACCGTGAGTTTCAGGAGGGTGATTATGTCATGATCAGGGTCAGACCTGAACGGTTTCCATCGAGATCCGTGAAGAAGTTACACACTTGCGGTGCTAGTCCCTTTCGAGTGGTGAGGCTGGTCGGATCCAATGCATATGTTGTGGACCTACCAGAGGATTACAGGATTAGCTCCACTTTCAACGTCTCGGATCTAGTCGCTTATAGGGACCCAACGGTGATACCCAGTGTGCCCTTTGAGTCGTCTCCCCCCATTGTGAGCGACACCACCCTAGAGTGTGCATCTCCAGCCTTGTTACCTCAGCAGTAGATAGAGTGTGTACTAGATGAGTAGGTAATGACTACTTGAGGTGGAGTGTACCAACGCTATTTGGTGCATTGGAGGGGGCGACCCGCAACCGAGGACACGTGGATCACCCAGGCAGAGCTACAGAGGATAGATCCTGATCTGCTGGAGTGATATCAGAGTGACCCCGACCCTACTCGACAAGGTCGAGTTTCACCCACCTGGGGAGGATTGGTGAGGACACCAGAGCTAGTCGCCGATACCATACACGCAACACGACTCGAGCGACACTGACATCCATGTGGTTGGGCGACAGTATGGAGTCCCTACCTGAGTGTTGATACATTCCTATGTTTATTGAGTGTATTAGCATGTATTTTATATTTTACCTTCTAGTTGGGTCAAGATTGTAATATGGGCTACACTTTATGTAAGGGGTCCAATTTCTAAATTGGGCCTCAAGACCATTAGGAGCCCAATTGAGTCTCTCTCTCCCTTGTGGGCCTCGACACATGTGGGCCCAAAAGATTGGTCCAAGGTCTAAGGTGGGCTTCTAGAAGACTTGGACCATTGGACCAAGGAGACAAAGGTAGAGAAAATTCAAGATTTCTCCCCTTAAAGTCAAGGGAATTTATTGGGCCTAGTTTAGTGGGCTTTGCTCATATATATAAGAATTTTGGAATTAAAATGGGGGTATATGTAAACATTTTTGCTTAATTTGAGGCCTTTTAGTAATTTAGGGTTAAAAATGAAAAAAACTATCTAAAATTCTTTTTTTGTTTAACCTGTCGACCCCTCCTGTTACCCTCTCTCCCGAAACCCTCTCTCCCTCACGGCCGAACGTGCAGGCGAACCCGCCAGTGCATCCGCACCGGCGACGCCGCGGCCTCCGCCCCCCTCCGTTCCTCTTCCCGGCGAACAGCGGCCCAAGGCGGTGGAGTAGCTCTGGCGGTAGGCTGGCACGAGGAGGAGGACCGCGAATGACGGCCTCCCTTCTTCCCAGCGAATGGCGCCGTGAACCCTCGCCCTCCTCCATCTTTGGCGTGCAACGATTGGCGGCCACGGCGGTGAAGTCCAGCGACCTCACCGGCGACCGGGCAAGGGGAAGATCACGATCGGCTCCCCCTCTCTCGCCTCCTTTCCCTCTTCTCGGTCCGCGATGGAGGGATGAAATTGACGGCCCCCTCGTCCTTCCTCTCCTTCTCAGCGCATGTGGTGAGTCAAGGCCAGTGGATCGCAGGGGCACCCTCGTCGACTCCGACCCCGGCGCGGTGGTGCAACCCCCACGGCGACATCGATGACCTTCTTCCCATACTAGGACCGATGGAAGCTTCCCCGCAACCCGAGGAACGCCGTGGCATCAACCCGGGACGAACCGTGGAGTCGGGAGACGACCGGGCAAAGGACGAACCGTGACGTCCCTCGGCTTACTTGCAGCCGAATCGGGCATTTTCATCCCGATTGAGGTAGGGGGATCGACGCCCTAGCCCGCTTAATCGTTCCTAAAAGCATGCCCATTGTCATTTATGTTTTAAAAGTATACCCATTGTCATTTATGTTTTAATAGCATGCCCATCGTCATTATGTTTTAACAGCATGCCCATCGTCTTTATGTTTTAATAGCATGCCCATCGTCTTTATATTTTGGAGCATGCCCATCGTTGCTGAGCTTATAGATGATGAACTGTTATATATGATGATGGAATGGTAGGGAACATATTCAAAATAATTTCTCCCGTCGATTTAGATCGACCAGGAAGGGATCCGGGTATGATTCCCATGAATTCAACTCTCCGGTAAGACCCTCTCTCTTTCTCTCCCTCACGTCTCTCACTCTCTCCCCCTCTGTTTCTCTCTTCCTCTCCCGCTCTTCTCTGCGGGGCGGCCGACCGCGACAGGGGCAGGTGAGAAGGAGGCGGCGCGCAGGCGAGGAGTGACGTGGATGGGCGAGGATCGAGGCAGTGAAGGCATGACGAGCTCATTTGCGGAGTTCACCGTTTTCAGGCTCGGAAGCAAGAGGTGGTCGTACCAGGAACCGACACTTGTTGGGGGCGGCCCTCTGGGGACCTCCACTTGTCCCCTTAAGTCGGTTCCAGGTAGTGGCCTCGTGACTGACCGCTACCTAATGTTAGCGGTCAGGCCAGGACTGCCAACTAGCAGGGTCAACGCACCCTCAGAGGGCGCGTCAACACGGTGTTCTATGGGCCCCTGGGAAATGCGGTCGGGACCTGACCGCATTCTTCAAGTTGCAGTCTGGGTGTGATCGCATTTTGCCCAGTAATCTCCGTATGGTAGCGACCTTGCGACTGACCGCCGCCTGATGATGGCGGTTAGGCGAGGACCACCACTTGGGGTTGCGGTTTGGGAGCTGACTGCCCTTGTCCAGGCGTACCCTGGCAGGCTGCGGTCCAGAGTGAACCGCTATTTGCTGGTTACGGTCTAGAGTGGACCGCCATCTAGGGTTGACGGTCTGGGGAAGACCGCCACCTGGGTCCCGTGTTACCCGTGTTCCGTTCGCATTGTTTTGACTTCCGGTCGACCCGATTGTGACCCAGTGGTCGACCTTCAGCCTCGTGGATGTCCCGGACGCCCGTGGGTTCTGTGTTCGTGTTTTTGGGGTGCCCGGAGGTGTCGAGTTATCTCGATTAGCGTGTCTGTGAGTCTTGGGAGTCCGGGTGACCTCATGTGTTCTGAACTTTCATGCTTTCGCTAGATCAAGTCATCGTGAGTCGGCGTGAGTGCAGAGGGCTATTCCCGCATGTCATTGATTTTTTGGGAAGTGTTTTTTGTGTGGGTCATGTGGATAGCCTTAGACTGTGAGCCCAGTCACCCAGCCTGGGGCTGGAGGGTTTCCACTTGTCCTTTGGATAGGAGATTAACTCGATGGCTTGTGAGCTACTGATGCGGGACGACGGGGAGACTCGACTGGTGGGGACACGAACTACGACCTAGACGCCCGGACACGACTCACTAGAAAGTTGGAGGAAGCAGGCTGCGGGAGCCAAGGCTGGGAAGCGGGCTGCATAGAGCCGAAGTGGAGGATGCGGGCTGCGAGGAGCCGATATTAGGTAAGCAGGCCGCAAAGGGCCAATGTTGGAGGGAGCAGGCTACGGGAGCCCGCATGGGGAAGCGGGCTGCGAGGAGCCGATATTGGGTAAGCAGGCCGCAAAGGGCCGAAGCTGGAGGGCGTGCTGGGAATGAGATCGGAGGGCTTTTGGGGCAGGTTTTTGCGCCGGACCTGGCAGGTCGCAGCCGTTCTGGCGTCGAGCGTGTCCGCCGGCGTCCAATAGGTCGGAGACCAGGCGTCGGACCGGCGGCGCGCTTCGGTTTTTTCCTCCGCGCTCAGCTTTTCGCGGACGCGCTGGCCGAGCGCGGCGTCGGGCTGGACGCCGAGCGAAAGGAGGGAGGGATTCCTCGAATAGAGATTGGTCCAGAAGGCCGCCTCGACATTGCTCTGGCTCACACCCTTGCCGTCCAGATAGAGGGTCGCCAGCGTCTTCTGGGCTTCCGGCCAGCCGGCGTCGGCGGCGCGTTTCAGCCAGACGATGCCTTCATCCGTCTTGCCGTCGCGCAGCATGCATTGGCCGAGCGTCGCCTGCGCGCCTTCATAGCCGTGGCCGCGATAGGCAAAGCAGGTCATGACGGAGATGGTGTCGGCCGAGCAATCGCCTTTCTCGGCGGCGTCGATCTTGTCGGAATAAAGGGTGCTCGCCGGATCGAGCTCGCGCTCGGTCGGCACGAGATTGCCCTCGCTGTCGCGCTTGCGCACGCCCCCGCCGCTGCCGCAGGAGGAAAGCACGATCGCCGCGGCGACCGCGAGAGAGAGGGTGGCGGTCAGGCGGAGAAACGGGCGGCGCGCTGTCTTCATGGTCTCTTCCCCTCGGCATGGCGGAAGAGAGACTTCCCCATGATCATTGCTCAACGGTTCTATCCGTGATGTCCGTCGTTTCGGAAAGCCGGGCGGCTTCGACGTGGGCGCATGGTGTTGCGATTTCGCGGCGACCGCAAGTGAACTTCGCGAAAGCCGCGCCTTGCGCCGGGGTCCTTGCGCCGCCCGCGATTTACGCAGGGGAATTTTGCCCTTTGACACCCCCTCATCTGGGTGTTTGACCACGCCCGACGCTTCTTCGATACTCCGCGCGTTTTGGGCTACTGAACCTCGGTCCGTCAAAACTCAAGTCCACACCTACCGGCAGACAGGAGCACCTCCCACTAGAAGAACGACTAGATGCGTCCCCTGACGTCTTACACCGCATCACAAGTGTCTAGCTACAACGCCCCGGGCGCAAGACTCAGACACGCACAGTAACCAAAGTACCACGAACAAGGACTAGCTGAGGTCACGCTGGTCAGCGCGGGTCTGAACCCTCAGCCTCGTGTGCACACTCAGATCATACGCCCTAGGTCTGTCCTCTGGCTAGTAATTCCCCCGCCAGCCTAGACTCGGCGGTACGCAGGGGCCCTACGGTAACCAGCCTACTCACCGTCTCTCTTGGGTGCGCCACACCAGTGCTCCTAGTGGGCGGACACATGCGTGCCGTGGAAGCTACAACTAGTGGATGGGTCACTGAAAGTACAGACCCTCAAGTCACGAAAAATGACTCCGGAAGTAGACAAGTACAAGGATCGCTCCTCGTATGACACTGACTCATGGTGATGTAAGCCGAAGACGCCACATCCCGGGACCCCCCACGGCACCCCACACCTGGTCCCCACATGATGCCTAGCATCAGTCAGACCACGGGTCAGCACATGGATCGAGGTCTGCTCACTCGGGAATTGAATCGGCATGGAAGAAATTGTTGGCTAGACCTCAGATGATAAACAGTCCATCATTGGCCACTCAAGGATGCACGGCTAAGCCGCAGCCACGCATGGGAGAATAGACGGTTCAACCTAGCGGTCCCTCACTCCCAGCGGAAACCAAACTATAACGTGCCTTCCCAGGGGCGTTATAGTGCTTAACGGACCAACACAAGTGCGTCAAGTCTCGAATCACCAAAGGGAACATAACACACTCCCCTAGGGGCGTTATGTACATAACGGACCAGACATGGTGCGTTATGTCACAGAGTGAAAACAGACTATAACGCACTCCTCTAGGGGCGTTATAGACCTTAACAGACCAGCTCTGGTGCGTTAAGTGGAAGGCAATGGCGTTAAGCATAACGCACCTTCCTTGGGGCACTATAGTACATAACGGACCTCCCCAAGCGCGTTATGTGACCAGGACCCCCAACGGTCAAAAACCAACGGTCAGAAACCCATAATGTACCAATACTGGGGTGTTATGTCTGACATGGCGGTCAATCGTGGGACCGTTCCGCCCACGCCCCATCCCCCTCTCCTACTGCAACTCAAGCCCGCCCTCCCCAGCTCCCAGCGTCCACGGCGTCCCGGAGCCGCCCCATCATCGCTGCGCCGTCCCGTGGGTCGAGAAGGCCTTGCTACTATCCTCTGCAACCCACCTGCAGCAGAGATCAAGTTTGCAGAGACTGCCTCGGAATCCACGGTGTAAAACAGGTGAAGCTTCCTTCTGTGGAGTCGAACATCCTCAAGTAAGCTTCGTTCCAGAAGCAATCTCGTGGTGATCTAACGTCGGCACTGCATGCACCACCCATTCTCGTGAAACTGCGCCCAGCTCGGGTCCGAACCTGAGTCCCAGCTGGTAGCGACTCGACAGCCCACCCCGGTGTGATTCAGCCAGAGCTCTCTTCACGAGAGTTCTGCTTCTCCGAAGCACCAACGCACCAGAGGTGGTCCTGCCTACATTTGACATCGTCTCTGTCCGTGGCGTCCAAACTCCCACAGGCGCGCTAGACCCAGAGCCCCTGTTCACCCAGGATGAACTTCTGCCAAGTTGGCCCCGACACCCCTTCTTCCTGTCAGTTTCAGTTCATGACATCTTCATAAAAGTTGTATCCCTGGACTTAAAGAAACCAACGCAAGTGGTTTTGTCACGTTCCGACGTCGGCACCAG
Source organism: Amorphophallus titanum (assembly GCA_024336825.1). Classification (NCBI taxonomy): domain Eukaryota; kingdom Viridiplantae; phylum Streptophyta; class Magnoliopsida; order Alismatales; family Araceae; genus Amorphophallus; species Amorphophallus titanum. The sequence goes on along the minus strand of JANBPO010006859.1, from coordinate 6,613,525 downwards.
GAGTTCTGCCCCGATCTTTGATGTCCTATCCTGCTGTTCACCCAGAAACCCGACGGCGGCTGTCCCTGCGACTATGCCCAGCGAGGTGATCGGACGGCCACCCCCTTCTGAGGGCTCGTAGACCTCCCAGTCAGCAACGTCCCCGACCTGGTCCCTCTGTGATTGGAGTTCTGCAGTGCCCGTACCGGCCATCGCACCACAGCTACGACGACCAGTCCAGTCGAGCAGAACTGCACCAGCCTGCTGCAGCAGCTGCCGTCCCCATCCAGTGCCGTCAGCCCGACGCCGTACTTCCAGGCATCCATCAGCATCCTTCAGTCTTCATCCAGCAGTTGGTTGCATCGTGAGTGGACTCCCAAGCCCGGCATACGGGCAATCGTTGCTTACCCTTCCCTGCGATCCCCCCTTCTGCGCGAGGGTAGTGAATGTAACGTTTGTTCCTGATGGAGGCATCACCGCTACTTCTCTTTGGCTCGGGTCATCCACACACCCGAGGTTGGATTGAGTTCGAGCATCATGTTGCACCGGTAAGCGACAAGTTCCTTGGAGTCGTACTATCCACACCGATTTACAAGGAACTTCAGGTACGACCAGGGGATCCCGTCGAACCGAGAGTTCCCTTTGGCTGGCAGGCAGTACTGGGGCAGGGACACCCACTTACTCGCGACGGCATGGTGGGACTTCTACAGTCATCGGGAGCTGGAGCAATTCTCGATGCCGAGACAGGGACGCCGAGGGAGGTTCGACGTTCACTATGCCAGGTGGTGGTTCGAGCACAGCCACCTGTACCGACAGAAGGCCTTCGCAATTCAGAAGGTGGAGGAGTGCCACTTGCTGAGAGAGGATCTTCCTCCTATTGCACTAGATGAGGGGTACCTGAGGACCCGTGTCACTCGAATCCACCGAGAAATCAAGTGAGTCATGGAGCGGTGGCCTCGGAGTGGCCGGAGTTTGACCTCTAGGAGCCGGAGCAACGGAGGGGCGTTGAAGCCCCTGAGACAGGTGTCAGCGGGAGAGGCAGCGACAGGAGGGAAGGTGTCCCGGTCAAGGGCACCTAAGGCCTGGTGGGCCCAGTTCTTGGCCGACTACGGCTTTCAGAGCGGGGGTTCACTGGACCGGGAGCTCCCGTACGGGAGCTTTACCGATTCAGCGATTGACGACTGGCGGTGGGATATCGACCACGTGATCGGGTCCACCGAGTTCTTGTCCCAGATTAAGTGCGCCCGCACTCTACGGGACATCCGAGAGGCCGTGACGATAGCGGCCCAGGTGCTGGCACTGAAGTCGGAGTAGCTGGTACGCCTGCCATCGACCCCTTTCGGGGCTCCAGGTACGACCTTGTTTGGGACAATCCATCCCTTTTTCTTCTATTGCTTTCTGGTTATAACACTGGGACATTGTATAATGCTATGTCTATTGACATGTTCGCCGGTAGAGGGGGACAACCCCTCCACGAAGGTGTCCTCGGGGAGTGGGGATGAAGTTCCACAGCCGAGGCGGAAACACCCCAGAGTGGAGGCTGCGGTAGCCAAGACTGACGAGTCTTCTGGAGGACTCAAGGCTGACGGGGTAGCTAAGGCAGAGACGGCTCTGAGTAAGCGCCATTGTGCCTCATTTGCTCCTGGTCAATTTAGCCATGGTAGTGGGCTAATCCTGCTTCGCTGGGTTTGTGTTTTGCAGCCCCCGTGGAGGCTACAAAGGGAAGGAACATCCTCCTATAAGCAAAGGGTAGGGAAGAGAGAAGAGAAAGAAAAAAGGAAAGAAAGAGAAAAAGCAAATCAAGCGCCCCTTCGTCGGCACGCCCTGAGGAGGCTCTTCGTCGGCACGCCCTAAGATACCTCCACCGATACAGCCCAAGCGACTCCTCGCCGGCACGCCCTTTGACGGTCCTTCGCCGACACACCCATTAGGTGCCTTCGCCGACACGCTCGTCAGAGTCATTCCCCGGCACACTTATTAAAGGTCTTTGTCGGCATGCCCCCTGGCGTCGTTCCCCGGCACGCCTACGAGGCCCCTAACTACATGACCTTGGTAGAGGTCTACTATGTGACATAATCCCAAGAGCCAGACGAATGAAGAGTAAAAGGGGGGTAGTGGACGGGACGATGAACGGTGGAATCAATAAGGGGACCACTGCTGGAGTGATTAAGACTGTCAATTTCTGGCAAAATTTTGACAGAGTTTTCCCTAGGCCGAAGGCGTAAGGGGAAACACGGGTGCACGCCCACAAGGAGTGACGACCCCAACAAAGTGGTGGTGGGGCCCACAGGACAACACCAGAAGTTCTTTGGTCCAGGTGTCCCTCTATGCCTTTGCCGGCACGCTGGATGGTCGTTCACCGGCACACCCCGAAGGGGCTTCGTCGGCACACTCGCGCTCGCCCTCACCGGCACACTCGCGCTTGCCTTCATTGGCACACCCCCCCACAGGAGGCTTCGCCGGCACAATCCCTGTGCGGCTCCCCGGCACGCCCTGAAGGGCCCTTCCCCGGCACGGTCCCCGTGTGCTCCCCGGCACGGTCCCTGGGCGGGTTCCCTGGCACGCTCCCGTGTGGCGCTCCCCGACACGCCTGGAGAGGCTTCCCCGGTATACTACCCTAACAGCCCCTCCCCGACACACCTGTTGGAGCCTTCCTCGGTGCATTCCCCCCGACGGCTTCGCCGGTACACCCCTGTGGCAGGACTCCCGATGCACGACCTGTGCCCTCCACCCTGCACACCCGGCATCACCGTCCGCGGCACGCCTGGCCGACGACCTTCCCGGGCGCCGGGGGAGAAGAAGAGGAAGGAGGAGGGGAGGAGAAGAGAAGAAGAGGAAGAGGAAGAGGAGATGAGAGAGAGAGGGAGAGGAGCCTAGGGCTCCGTCATCTCCACCCTGCGTAATCTGCCATTCTACAGATCTATGGGATAATGTCTTCTTGTCGTATTTTTTCGACCCCCTTAGCCATCTTCAGAAAAATCTCAAAAATTACCACATGATCCTGACATTCCCCCCTTCCACCAGTAATTTTTACAGAACTCAAAAAATTCCCTTAAGCTCTAGTCAAAATTCATTTTTAGGCAGGCCCCTTTCTGTCCTGACTGTTCTGTAACCTGTTCCAGAAAAACACGTAGTTTTCAGAGTTTCTCATTTCGAATCCTCTTATTTGATGACTCTAAAAATAATATATGTTGTAGATCTGTGAGTCCTCTTTCCAACGGCACCAACCACGCCTCGATCAGCCTCCAGATCTGAGCACACAAATTCTAGTCGTAGAGGTGCGTAAATCTGTTCCGTGAACAGACCAACAGAAGCAGCAACTAAAGAATTCCCAATTAATTATGTCTGCTAAGTTTCAAGGACCGCCGCTTTAGGGACTTGATAAGGGACGTCCAGCCAACGTCCCAGCCAAGCGGCGACTTCAGAAGACTCAAGGAGGAGGATGTTCCATTGGAAGCCATTGCTTGCTGTCCTACAACTCAGAACCGAGTCGATGCCGCACCGAGTCGACGCAGTATCGAGTCGGACCAGCAGCTCGAGTTCGCCCCGAGAGCCCTTCTGGCTTGCAGCCCGTCAACCCAAGATCGGTCCTCCCGGGCCCACTTGTAGCCCATTACCTCCCTGCGTGGAGTGGGCAGTAAATTAAGTTGTGTAACTATTGTAATTTTTTGTTTACCGGGAGTTACCATACTTGGCCGGGGTCATCTTCCCCATGCCCGGAGCGTGGAGGTACACTCGCCACTCTCCTATTTGGCATTTGCTAATTTCCTATATACTTTTATATGCCGCTGCTAGTGATAGGATAATTAGCTCGATACATTTATTATCACCGCTGCGAGAGAGAGAGCGACCCGCCCCGTGACCCGATCCGGGCACGAAAGTGTGAGTTGACCACCCAAGCTCACTGTCGGTTTCTCAACCGCGCATGTCCAAATGCTTCCCTAGCTAAGGGACGAGTCGCGAGCTTACTAGAGTCTGAGGTTCACCGTCTGTCCCACATCAGTTATGCTTCAACCGAAGTAGATGCTCCAAGTCGATATCCAGTACAGGCACCGACTACTTACTCAAGAACTTCCACTTGGCTCCGTCCCAACAATTGGTTTTGCATAACCAATAAAAGCTCGTCCAGGCATTCCACCATTTTATGTATTCTACGGTCACTCGTGGGACTCGTCCAGGCACTGGCACCCTGAACATAGAGCTGTTGACTCGATGAAAGAAGTCCCACCAGGTCCGGGCGTGCTCAGTGGTCAAACTACCTCGGAGACTTCGCACAGGCAGGGCAAACTGTGCACTCTACACCGAGATATGCTGGTCATACCTGAAGTTTCACCCGAAGCAGAAAGGATAATACGGCTCCAGTAGCTGGGTATCCCCTTTCCTGAAGACTAGCACGCTCGGGCGGATAGACAGTGCCCAATCACGAAGCTCCGACTCTAGCAACAGGCGGACCACTGTTTGTTGACTAATCGGGTGGACATACCTCTCCACTTGGTCATCTCGGCACTCCCGCTTATTGTTCACCAAGGGACTGGAGTGGGCCGCCAAGGTCCAGAAATGAATGGTACCCGCCGAGTTGTGAGGAACTGCTGTGAGCCGGCCCCGTATGTGATATAACTACAGAGACGTCGAGCCCGGCTCCACACTGGCAAACTCCAACATGTGCGGGAATAGCAGCCAGGACTGGATGGTGTGTGGAGCATACTTGGGGAATAAAGAACAAGCCCAATCATTGAAGAAGTGCATCGGGCCAATGAACTGGGCCTGGCATGGGAGCTGGTGCACGCTGACGTCCCCGATCGTCATATATATTAAACACAACGCCGCTGGGCATAAGGACAACTGTATTCCCCACGCCATCTGACATGCTCGATAAATTGCGTCTGGCTGAATGACGGTCTCATCCCCATATGGAAGACTGAATGAACAGAGCCAGTATGTCAAGAAGGCCGCGCAATGTGTCATCAGGTCGACCCCTGCTGGGTTAGCACCGCTCCGGCGTCCCTTTGAAGCGAGAATTTGAACTTCGACTCGGCTCTTACTGTGCTTCTTGTGGACTATGGCGGTACCGATGCAGGGGAAGGCTTCATACTTCTTCGGTCCGTCAAAGAAATACTTCAACCATAAGCTCATGCGGACCCTCTTGTGATCCCTACGGGGAGGCTACTTCCCACCTTGGGATGACTGGTACAGCTCTCGATACGCCTTCATAAGGTACTGATAAGAATAGCCCAAGGTATAGATGCCATCGCCGTTGGACTCATCCTTGATAAGGTCGGGGAGGCATACTTCCTCATACGGCTCCCCATCAATGGGCAAGCCGCTCAGCTGGTGAAGACTCCATAAATCCAGTGCAGTCTCACCCTCCGCTGTGTAGAAGGTGTTCATATCGGTGTTGAAGACCTCGATCATTCCACAGCAGAGGCCCTTAGAGATTGAATAGCTGTACCGAGAAGCGTAGACGCTGTGATAGACACCGGCCCAAATAAGCAAGGGTGCATAATTGAACAGCACATATTCGGTGAACTCCACCACCCCTTCTCTAAAGATGTGCGCATCTTGGACCTTAAGCTCTGCAAACCAACCTAAGGCGAGCTCATGTTTCAAGAGGATGGCTAGACGGTCCAAAATGTAAGGCTCCTCCTGGTATCCCCACTTCAACGGGGCCAAGAACAAACCAAAGCGGTGTTGCTCATTCTGAACCCGCTCGGCAGCATTATCCCAATGGGCTAAAGTAAAATCAGAGGCATGTACAAGTTTATCTTCTACGGGCAGTAGCCCCTCCAGCCCCAGCACAGGCTTCCATTCTCTCGGCTCCCCCACCAAATACATGGGAATGCTCCGGTAAACACTGTACAACAGACTGTCCCAGGATTGTAGGATTGCACGCTCTGCGCCCCGTACAACTCGGGGGTCCCTCCTGTCCCGATAACGGAAGTGCTTCAAAAAGTGAAGGAGGTATTTGTCTTTGGGATGATCCCTCTGGTAATCGCCAACCTGACCAAATGTGAAGCTGCTGTCAGTCAGTGCAATGCGGTTGAATTCCACAGTGCTGGTCTCGGAGTCTGATGACTCAGCCAATAAAGCCACCTTAGCATGTTCACGGTCCAGGTCTTCAACGTTGTGCCATGTGACTATGGGCATGACCAGCGAGGGAGCAGAGTTGACATTGGTGGCAGCAGAGGCAAAAGAACCACTCGGACCAGCCATTTATCTGCAGGGTGCAAAAGATTTAAAGTCAAAATGAGCCCCAAGCAAAGACGAAGGAAAGGAAACTAGAAGAGGCCGCCTTGCCATTAGAGGGATCACATGTGCCCGGTCTCACGGAATCACCCTGCAGCCTAAAGGAAAATGAGTATACCCCTAAATCTGCATCGACCTTATATAGGGTAAACCTCAATGTGCATCAACCTTATACAGGCCTAACCCCAATGTGCATCGACCTTATACAGGCCTTTGCCAAATGTGCATCGACCTTACCAAGGTCTGCCCAAATGTGCATCGACCTTGCCTAGGACTTAACCAAGTGTTCATCGACCTTACCAATGTCTAGACCAAATGTGCATCGACCATACCAAGGTCTACACAAATGTGCATCGACCTTGCTTGGGACTTAAACCAAATGTGCATCGACCTTACCAAGGCCTAGACCAAATGTGAATCGACCTTACCAAGGCCTGAGCCAAATGTGCATCGACCTTACCAAGGCCTGAGCCAAATGTGCATCGACCTTACCAAGGCTTGCCCAAATGTGCACAGACTTGTCCAAAGTCTAAGCTATATGTGCATTGACCTTATTCAGGGTAAACCCCAATGTGAATCGACCTTATACAGGGTAAACCACAATGTGCATTGACCTTATATAGGCCTAACCCCAATGTGCATCGACCTTATATAGTGTAAACCTAAATGTGCATCCACCTTATATAGGCCTTTACCAAATGTGCATCAACCTTACCAAGGTCTGCCCAAATGTGCATCGACCATGCTAGGGACTTAACCAAATGTGCATTGACCATACCAAGGCCTAGACCAAATGTGCATCGACCTTACCAAGGTCTACCCAAATGTGCATCGACCTTGCCTGGGACTTAACCAAATGTGCATTGACCTTACCAAGGCTTGGACCAAATGTGCATTGACCTTACCAAGGCCTGCCCAAATGTGCACAGACCTGTCCAGAGTCTAAGCTATATGTGCACCGACCCGACACTAGCCTATGCCAAATGTGCATCGACCTTATGTTGGCCTGTACCAAATGTGCATCGGCCTTACTTTGGTCTACCCCATATGTGCATCGACCTTACTTGGGTCTGCCTCATACGTGCGTCAACCTTACTTGGGTCTGCACCATATGTGCACAAACCTTACTTGGGACTTCACTGCAGGTGCATCGACCTTACTTGGGTCTTCACTACAGGTGCATCGACCTCACCATGAGTCTAAACTATATGTGCATCGACCTAGAAGAACAGCCAGCTGCGTCCACTGACGTCTTATGCTGTGCCTACAAGCATCTCGTCTGCTATGCCCACAGTCAAGCAGAGACCAAGACACTGTCAGAACAAGAACAATATGCAAGTCGTGAGTGACTAGGCAGGGGAACACCCGTCGGTGTCAGTCCAAAGTCCCTGACCATGTGTGCACACACTGGTTTTTGCCTAAGCCAGGCCTCTAGCTAGTTTTCTCCCCCCGTAGGATGCAACGGTAACCGTGGGAGCCGACAGAAACTAGCTTAAGAATCGTGAATCGAAAGTGCCTCGCTGTAAAAGCCATCACACCGAAGCGTGCCGTAAGGCTACGACTAGTGAAGGCTCATAAGACACGGACTCCAAAACACAAGTGTCGAAGTACCCATAGGCAAGAGTGCCCTGTAACATGTACTTCGAAGCACCAAAGGTAGCACAGGAGACTGCCAACAGACTTAGGACAAGACAACTAGGCCTACAACTACAATGGTCCCTGAGTTCGACGACTCTGAGTCAGGATCATCGCACATAGCGGGACAAGCCTCCAATTGGTCTAATCCTAAGCCAGGGAAAACAACGCTCCGAGAAAATGACACACAGAGACCTGAGGGGACAAAGAGAACCCTCAGCACACCTGGACACGTAAGACGAGGTAAAATGATACCTCGAGGCATCCAGAGCATGGTCTCGAATTGGACAAAGCCGTCGAGACACAACAAGGCTACCTGTCAACTGCTGGGCGACCCCGAGTTGACTGGAACCCGACAATGACGACACATATGGACACACACACTGCATGCACAAACATTCCTGGCTGTCCCATCATGGTTACTACCCTCATAGGATGTCAACAAACACCCACGGGTCACGGGCAGACCACGAGATCAAGCCAAGACAAACAGAAATTGGAGCGGTGGACGACAAGAACACTCTGGGCAAAGTGAACCATCACTCAACTGCTAGGCGAACCTGGCAGTCAAGGCTCAGCCGCTACGCAACCAGAGACAATGACACTGGTAGTTCTAGATTGAGTTGTTAGGGTACTGTCATCGTCAAGGAAAAGACCACACCTAGTCACCTAAACCGACCGATCCAGACAACCCGACACGAAAACACGGACTGGCATCCGGCAAACGAATTCTTGTATCTTGAATAGCACGGCCGCGGCTAAGGACTTGACCCAAGACAAAAGGAAAATTACATCATATGGACTCAAATAAAAGAAGGAATACATCAAGATGCCATACTAGCTAGCCCATGTGTCCTGTCGAGTTGCCGAGCTGCCCCCTAGCCATCTCCAGGAGGGAGAGAGGTGCCGAGCCAGAGGGAACTGTGGGTGATGTCCCCATCAAAGGTGCTGTCCACGCCTGGTCGAATCCTGAGGGGATGCCGAAGGATGCCTGGAAGTTTGACGTCGAACCGATGTCACTGGAAGGTGGAGAGGGTCATAGCCATTGACCTGTACAGTTCTACCTCGCAGGACTGGTTGGCGCGATTATGGTGCGTCGACAGGTACGCTCGATGCAGAACTCCAAAAGTGATGGGACCAACTCTCGGACGTAGTAGACAGGGGGTACTTCAAACTCTCAAAATCTGGCGGCCATCAGATCATCTCAGAGGTCGGGGTCGCCCAGACGGTCGGCGTCAGGTTCCTGGGTGAACAGCAGGACAGGTCGACGACACCCATGGTGGAATTTTTGATGCCGAAGTCGGAACGGTACAAAACCACTTGCGTTGGTTTCGTATCGTCGAAATCCACAACTTTGCAGAAGAGTGCTCGACCTGAAACGGAGTGGATGGGGGAGTATCGTGGCCAACTTGGCAGCAGTCTATCCTGGGTGAACAGTGAGCTCCGGGTCTGGCGCGACTGAGGGAGAATGGGCGCTCTGGGCAGGGGCATTGTCGAAAGAAGGCGGGACCACCTCTAGTTCGTCGGAGCTTCGAAGAAGAAGAACTCTCGTGAAGGGAGTTCTGGCCGATTCGCACAGGGGAAGTCGGTGTCGGCATTGCCAAGTGGCCCTCAGGAACAGATGCAGTCCGGACGTAGTTGCACGGAAATGCTAGTAGCAGTTGATGCCGTCGACGAACAGAGGCGGGACCACTTCAGGAGTGTGGCCGACTCGAAGGTGGACGACTCTTCTGAAGACGCGTTGAGCCGAATCCCGCTGTGGATGCCGCTAGTGGGTCTGCCAACCGAGTCTCTACTGCAGGCTTGTAGCAGAGGGCAGCAGAATAGAACTTCTCAATCCACGGGAAGACGTGGCGACGATGGGGTGGCTCCGGGACTACTGTGGATGCACCGAGCAGGGGGTGGCGAACGTGGGTTGCAGAGGGAGAGGGAGAGTCTTCTTCGCATCGGCGGTCATCTCGTCCTCTTCTGAATTCGTGGCTGTCCGGGGGAAGCGATCTACTCCGACTGTGCAGAAGAGGTCCGGCCAACAACCTGAGGCTATTTGCAGAAGCTGCCACGACCAGTCACTTGAAGATCTGAAGACGGGGCTTGTCCGAGGCCTTCTACGACGATTCTTCTTCCTTCTCCAAGAAGAGAGACTCCATTCGGTGACCGGAGCAACAACTTCTAAATTTTCTCCTCTCAGTGCGCTGCTCTGTCCCCTCTGGGATTGAACTGACACCCTGTCAGTGTTCGGGCTGCTGCGATCTGCTCCGACATCGGCTGACACCCCCGTGGGTATTGTTTCGAAGGTAGCTCGTCAACAGTTCCAACGCCACTGACCGTGCTCAAGTCAGATTTCGGGACTGTTCGTGGTGGCTTCATCTTCCAGACGCTGCAGTGCTGAGATAGTCTGAGCCAGAGAACAGAGTCCATGATTCCAGCTCCACCGTGACCAACGATGACTTCCCCAGCTCCTGCCAAAATTCTAGTACCCTACTGGGCCAAAGTTTTGGCCCTGGTCCTACTGCCAAAGGAGTCCGGGAGCACCCACAAGAATTCCTGCATCGACCGTCTGTCCTCTATTCCAGAGAGTTGATAAAAATGACTCTGACGTTGTGTGAAGCTCGTATCTTCGTCTTTCCCCTCCCCACTTGGCCGGCTGAAGGCCCCTCCCTGTGTGGAGGTAGTTTTAGCTGTAATCGTTTAACCCTCACCCCAAGATCTCCCCTCCTGTGCGAGGTGTAGTGGTGTAATCACTTGAACAGGTTGAAGCTTCCTCGCCGCGGCGTGGGTAAGCCCCACGCTTCCCCGCGCGCCCACGTCTCCGATCGGGACGGATTTCTTCAAACTGGTCGAGTAAGCACTCATCCCTTGCTCCCATTACAGTGCTTTTCATTCAATATTAGCTCGTAGCTACGCTGGCCGGTGAGAGAGAGTGTCCGATCTCGCAGGTCCCAGACTTTGAGTGACCACCGTAGGGAGTGAGTGGTACCCATGCCCTCGGCACCGGGTCGGCCTCTTGAATTGGACTAGTCATACCCTTTTGGAGACCCTCTGGCCTTGCTGGCCCTCTACCAGCAAGGGACCAGCCCTCACATCCTCCACTCGGCATCGCCGAGTTATGTATAAAATAGTTTAAACATGGCTCACATGAAACATGGATTGAATAGAAATTACACATGCAAGCTTTTGAAATCTCCAGGTATATAACGGACTGGCACTGCCCTGTTACACACCATAACAGACTGGCACGGGACCGGTATGCTTCACAGAACATAGGAAATCCATAGAAAACCCAGACTATAACGCACCAAGGAAGGGGCGCTATAGGACTATAACACGCTAGCAGGAAGGCGTTAAAGTCAACACGCATCCAACGAATGGTACAGGGAGTATAACGGACTGCCAAGGGGGCGTCACAATGGACAAATGCGCCTCTCGGAAATCACTTTTGATGCGGGACGGATGCGCGACCTGGGACTCTAGCTCACGATCATCCCCAAGTGCGGGAAACGTAGGACCTGGCACGGTTGAGAAACCGGCCGTGAGTCAAGGGTATCGACTTTTTGTGTTAACTCGGGTTGAGTCACAGGCTCGCTCTTTCGCAGCGGTGATACAAGTATATATAGTTAGAAACCTACACTCGTAGCGGCATTCAAAGCTATGCAAGATAAGCAAATGTGATAAAGAGTGGGGAGTGAGTGTACCTCCACGCTCCAGGCGTAGGGAAGACATTCCCAGCCAGTTACGGTAACTCCCAGTTAACAACGGTAAAAATTTAGTTACAATAGTGAAATCTATTACCCACACCACGTAGGGAGGTAAAGGGCTACAAGTGGGGCCTGGGAGGACCGACCCAGGGTTGACGGACAGCAATCTGGAGGTGAACTCGGCACGAACTCGGCCCGCTGGTCTGACTCAGCACTATTGCAACTCAGCACTGTGCCAACTCGGTTGCTGACTCGCTGGACAGCAATGTGTGATTTCCAAAGGAACGCTACTCTGTGGAGGTCTTCTGAAGACGCCGCTGGGCTGGGACGACGGAAGGATATCCCTGATCGACTCTCTAAAGGGGCGATCGCTGAAGTTGACTTTTGGGATTTATTTCTGAATTTATCCCTGACTGAGTTTTCTGACCTGCACAGAGGATCGATCTGCAGGCCTCGGTGACAGGAATTCTTGCGCCCAGATCTGGAGGCCAATCGATGCGTGACTAGTACCGTTGGAAAGAGGACTTGAAGATCTACAACATATAATTTTTACAGATCCATCCACTGAATGGATTGAAAATAAAAAGCAAAAATAAAGATAACCATGAGGACCACATCTCCAAGGGGTCACGAGGTCGGAGACGCCTCGTGCCATAGGGAATGGCGGGAGATGTCCTCATCAACTCCGCTTGCGCCCAGACGAAGCTTGGGAAGTGTAGATGCACTCCTAAAAGTCCAGCGTCATTCTGAGGTCGCAGGAGGGCGGGGCAGGCCGTGGAAGGTGACCTGTGCAAATCTGTCCTGCAGGATTGATCTGCGCAGTCGGCGTGCAGAGGGCGGTGTGCTCTCCACCGGACTCCGAATGACGCAAGACCAGTGGGGTCGGAAGGCTGACAGGTAGATATACTTACCCTCAAAAAATGAGCACCAACGGAGCACCAATCTGGGAGTGGTCGGCACTTTAGTGGGGCTCTCGTTTCTGGGTGAACAGCCAGATAGGTCAACGATGGCCGTGGTGGAATTTCTGGTGCTGAAGTCGGAATGGGACGAAACCACCTAGGTTGGTTTCGTGTCGTCGAGGGGCACAACTTTGGTGAAGACGCCTCGGGCCGAGAACCAGCAGAGGAAGGCGTGCCAAGGCTGACAAGTCTGCTGCAGGTTCTGGGCAGACTGGGTCGCACCAGTCAGGTGCAGTCGTAGGAGAACGGACGCCCCGGGCTGTGCTGATGTCAAAAAGGGACGGGACCACCTCTGGAACGTCGAGGTCTCAGAGAAGAACAAACTCTCAGAAGAGAGTTCAGGTTGAATCACGCCGTAGAAGTTGGTGCAGTCTCTGCCAAACGGTCCTCAGATTCTGACTCGAATCTGGCGCAGTTGTACGAGAATGGAGGACGCGATCTGTGCCGAAGTCGAATCAAGGCAGGACCACTTCTGGAGCGAAGCAGGCTTGGAGTAGAACAACTCCACAGAAGGTGACTTTTGCTGATTTGTGCTGTGGACATCGGGGTAGCCTCAGCAAGCCAAACCTCAGATTCTGTCTTGAATCTGTGAACAGTAGATCAAGGTTCCACTAATGCCGAGAGGTGGGCGACGTCGGGGGAACTCCAGGGCCGCCGTGGATGAACTTGGGAGAGGGGGAGGCGAGGGTAGCAGTGGGGGAAAAGGTGGCTGGAGGCTGGGGCGTGGGAGAATAGGGTTAGGGTTTGGGGTTGCTGCGATGGTGGCTGGGATAGGGAAGGTGGGGTGCGGCTGCTACGGAGGGCTACCTTGGCTTTGCTGGCCTCCTACCAGCAAGGGTCCCGGTCCAATACCTCTACTCAACATCACAAGGTCACCCAGGGTCGTGTGTGTGTGGCGGCGGTTTCGGCTCCTTTCGAGGATTTTCTAGTTGTATGTGCTTGCAACATAGGTCCGAGGATTCATATCATCGTCTTGCTGCCCATCTCCATTATCGTGTCACATCACTTCTCCTCCACATGTTGACCCAGATATGCCACTACCTCCACAGTTTTATCATGGGGAGTCCTCTGCTCAGGGTGCTAGACAACCTTCTTTAGGGGATAATGAGGCTTTTAATAGGCGTCTCTCAGGTTTAGAAACTCGCATGGACACTTTCCTTGGTCGGCTTGACACATTCTTGGACACCATGACTGGATGGATGGATTCCTTCTCCCATGCCTTGGAAACTCTTTCTACCCACATGGCCTCTCTCACCTCTTGTTACGAGGATACCCACGAGGCCTTCCAGACCTCCAACCGTACGCTTGTCCACATTGATCGTCAATTGACGCATCAGGATCATCTTCTGCACTCCTTTGAGAGTCATCTTCCTCCGCCTCCACCTTCAACTCTTGCTCTTGCTGATGATGATACTGCTGACTCCGAGGATGTAAAATATGTCTCTGATGATGATAGTGACGATGGGAATCTAGATCGCTCTGCTCAGTTGCTGCTCTTATTTCTCCTAGTGTCTCTTGTGTCCACTCCTTTTGTCTCCCCTTTCCCCTTTTGATAATGCCAAAGGGGGAGAAGTAGCTAGTTAGGTTTATATATGTTATGCATGATATATGTTTGCATGTGTGCTTGCCATTTGGCATTTGCATTCCATATGTGAGTCTTGCATCCCGTCGGTCTAGTCACTTCGTGTCTTGCATCGTGTCAATGTCAATGTAATTTGTAATATGAACTTCAATGAATGAAATGCACTTGGTATTGGCACATATATTGGTCTTATTTTCTTTCAAACAAATTAGGCACATATGAATAAATGTAATGGATTTGGATGAATGAAATGGATTTGATTTGTTGGACAGATTATTTTTTGGTTGTTGTCCTCAATCCACTCTAACGATACGTTAAAGTACTTTTTTTCTAGAGTTTTGCTATCATCAAAAAGGGGGAGATTGTTGAGTCTCTCTGAGTGATTTTGATGATATAAAATAACTTAAACATGGCGAATATGCACTATTGAATGCATTAGGAACTAAACATGTCCTTTTTAGAATGCCAGAAAGCATAACGGACCAAGCTGGGACCGTTACTTGACATAACGGATTAGGGCAAGGGCGTTATATAGTACATAACGCGTCTCCCTCCATCCGGCAAACTTACTCGATCACCTATGTGAACACAAGCACACGTGCAGTCATGCAGACCATAACGCACCACCACTAGGGCGTTATGTACAGTATAATGCACCTACTCCTGTGCATTATACTCAATTGAACAATGCAGTGTAACCAAAAACACAGAGCATAACGTGCCAAGCATGGGGCATTATGATGAGTATAACGCGCCTCCCATGGCCTGTTATACTCACCCGAGCTGAAATCAGGAACCACAAAACATAACACACCCAGGCTGGTACGCTATGAAACTATAACGCATGGGTCCGAGTCCGTTAAAGTCACCCGAACGCCAAGAATCAACAGAAAATCATGGTTTTAATGCATAATATAACGCACACGGTAAGGGGCGTTATATGATCATAACGGATCTACCCTACACCGCCATGCTAACCGCCTTACTGGTCAACAGTCAACGATCGGTCAATAGTCAAATGACGGTCCAATGGGGGTTCATTAAAGCCACCCGAACGTGGAAACTCCACAGAAAACCCATGACCATAATGGTCAGGGAAGGGTGTGTCATACTAACCACCTACATACCATGTTCATGAGCATAACGGACCTGGGGTGGTCCGCTATGTGGGCATAACGCGCCAGATGTGGTGCGTTAAACACATAACGGTCACTGGTGTGACCGCCATGCTATCTGGGTGACGAGAGGGTGCGGTTTGAAATCGAACCACGCCTCGGTCGATGGGAATCGACGGGTTCGCTTACAAAAACCTATAAAAATGTAAAACCTGCTATGCCATGCATCCATACAAGCCAATAGAAGCTGGAAAATGCAATTAGCATGCCCATAAATAATTAAAAACACTAATTAACACTAATTAACACATTTTTACCACTTTTTAGGAAAAACTAAAAATGGACATTAACTAGGCCAAACGGCCGTGGATGGATGTGCAAGTGGTATGGAAATGATCCTAGCGAGGAGGTGAATCCATCCCCCTACCTCTGACACGACGAGGAAGCCGATCCATGGTACCAGGAGTCTCATCCTCAGACTCCAATGACTTTGAAGACAGCCGTAGGGCCAGTTATATGAAGAATATCCCACAGAGGGGAGAAGAAAAGCAAAGAGTTTCAGTGTTTGATCGACTGACTTACCCCAGTCAGAGCTGAAGAAGAATATAGAGGCAGAGAGGAAAAATGCAAATTTTTGCCTGCAACATGGCCAGCGTTGCCGAAAGATATGGCGCTCTGCCAGATCAACCTGAGGAACTAGCCAGACTCGCCCAAAGGCCTAGCGTAATCACAAGACGAAGCCAGGCAGCTAGAGAAAGGATGAGGGCTGCTGATAAAGAAAGATTCATGACTGTTAATGAAGCCCTGAGGGTCACCACTATGGCAGTAAATGTGGTGACCACTGAAGAAGAAGACACTTTTGTCCTGGACCCGGCTGAGGGTACATCGGGAGAAATGCGCATCCCTACAACCCTGGATCCGATGATCCAGATGATGTTCAAAAGATATCAGCAAGAAATTGAGTCTCTCAAGAAACAGTTGAATGAGAGAAATGAATAGACACCAGTCTCCAAGCATGCTGAACCAACAAAGGAGACTTCTAGCTCGGCGGAAGTTGTCATCCCTGCCGTCTCCTATCAGAGTAATCCCGAGAAGGCGCCATGTCAGCCCCCCCGTAGCACGTAGCAGCCCAACCTTATGCATCCCAAGTGCAGTCCAACGTGTAGGCAGCCCAACCCGCTCTACATGCCACGGTCATGGCAAGCCCACATACTCAGCAGCAGGCACACTTCTTCCCAGAAGCTATGGACCCAGCTGTGGTGAACAAACTGATGATAGAGAAAATAGTTGAAATGAAGCTGTCCGAGAAGACTGGTGATGATTCCGGTACTTATGATGTCTATAGAGTACCATACCCGGCACACTATGCTGCAAAAAGATTACCTCCAGGCATCAACAAGCCGCCGAAGTTTGAAAAATTCAATGGGCAAGGCTCTCCCAGAGAGCACATAGCCTACTATACTATAGTCATGGGAGACTTGGCGACTGATGAGTATTATCTACTGAAATTCTTTGGTTTGTCCCTCATGGGATTGGCCTTCGAATGGTATTCCAGCCTTCCGACAGGGTCA
Source organism: Amorphophallus titanum (assembly GCA_024336825.1). Classification (NCBI taxonomy): domain Eukaryota; kingdom Viridiplantae; phylum Streptophyta; class Magnoliopsida; order Alismatales; family Araceae; genus Amorphophallus; species Amorphophallus titanum. Next base: position 6,596,746 of record JANBPO010006859.1, on the reverse strand, counting down.
GTAGCTGATTGGCCCGATATGTAGTGAAAATTTCGAGACAGATTCCATGTCACAGACCTTAGTGGCGATCACGTTCTTTCTTAGTTTGGGCAATAGCTCTCTCTCCCTTCATATCTTTCCTTTACTTGCTTGCTCCACCCCTTGCGGTGTGTTTTCTTTTCTTCCTTGCTCCACGCCCCGGCGTGTGTTTTTCATTACTTGCTTAGCTTAGTTTTGATGGAGATTGCTTGCCCATGCTTGGATTTCATGATGGTTGCATAGGTGCATGTTGTACATGCTTATTGGTTGAGTGATTACATCATTCATTCACGTATCGATATAGTTGATCATATTCACCTTGTAAGAAAATAAATCATCTTATCAATCATACAAATAATAATCAACGCCAGTGAGGAGCTTGAGCCTTTACCCTCCTTTGAGAGAGACACCCACGGATGGACTCTGGTTCGGCCCAACAATCTTCTGATAAGGGAAAGTTTATTTTCCCTTCTTCTATTCAAGCAGATCATTCAGATGTCCGGCCCATCAGTGCCACAAGTCCTTATCGGCCAAGCCAACTTCATGCACCCTCAGCAAGGGGCAGCCCAAGTTCATTCTAGTTTGGGTGATGTGAAACAAACTTAGACTTACACAATCAAGAACAAGTCGTACACCGAACGAGCCGATGTTGGCGGCCGACTCACCCAACACTCACCCAAACCCAGGGGTAACTCGGTGATGCCGAGTCGAGGATGAGAGGGCTGGACCATTGGTGGTAGAAGTCCAGCAAGGCCAAAGGGATCTCCCCCCGGGGTATAAATAGTCCAATTTGAAGGGGCAGACCTGGTGCTGAGGGCACGGGTACACACTCTCTCCCACATGGTCACTCGAAAACAACGGGCTTGTAGGACCGAGCTGTCTCTCACCAGCCAGTGAAGCTATGAACTAAAGTTGAATGACAAGCACCTAAATTAGAGCAAGGGAAGAGTGCTTACTTGACCGGTTTGAATAAACCAGTCCCGATCGGAGACGAGGGCGAATGAGGAAGCGTGGGTTCCCCACATGCCGCGGCGGTGATGCTTCAACCTGTTCAAGCCAACTACAACACTACGCCTTACGCAGGAGGGGGAACTTGGGGTGGGGGTTAAGAGAGTTACAACCAAAACTACCTCTACGCAGGGAGGGGCCTTCAGCCGGCCAAGCGGGGAGGGGAAAGATGACTACTAGGACTCCTCGCAACGTCGGGGTGACCAAAGTTAACTAAACTATAGTTAACTTATACACAGGAAAGTAAAATACTAAATTACCCCTAGTTAAGTGTGAGTGTGTGTGTGTGAGAGAGAGAGAGAGAGGGGGAGCACTGTAGTGGTGGGCGTTCCTGGAGGAGGGATGCCGGAGGCATCGCCGTCTCCTACTGAGGCTCCGTAGATGCCCCTTTCGGACTCTGCCTCCTCCGAACTGAGGCTCTCCCCTGATGGCGTGCTGGTGCTCCTCGACCAGTCGAAGACCTCTCTTTGGTCTTCAAATTCTTCAACCTCCATCATTTCCAGACGGCCTAACGTCACTGTGGCGGTGCTCCTTGAGATCGGAAACTTCATCCTAAGAGATGGGTCGGCGGAGACGAGCGTGTTCTGGTAGAGCTTTGACAAGCCAGGGGACACACTGCTCCCTGGTGCGAAGATCGGGTTCAATAGGACGGAGGGGAAGAGCTAGAAGTTGGTCTCATGGAGAAACAGAGAAAACCCCTCCCCTGGCCTATACACCCTGGAGTTGGACCCCAACGACATCGTCCAGGTGATCATCTAGCGGAAAGGAACCCAGACCTTCTGGAACAGCGGCGCGTGGGACGGCCATATGTTCAACTCGACGCTGGAGATGATGGCGCTCCGTGAGTACGGCATCGACCACTTCTCATCCGCCAGCGCCACCTACTTCAGCTACATTGACCACGAGGTGGACGGGCTCTCCACCATGTGGATGGACGTCTCCGGCCAGTGGATGCGGCAGAAGTGGATCGAGAGCACCAAGGAGTGGAGCGTCTTCTCCTTCATGCCGAAGGACTCCTACAACGTCTACCTCGGCTGCGGCCCCTTCGGCACCTGCAGCACCCATTCCACCTCGTACTGCGGCTGCCTGTCGGGCTTCGAGCCCAGAACCATGGGCGATTGGAGTTTGGGGGATACGTTTGGGGGATGCAGCAGGAAGACTCTGTTGCAGTGTGAGCGCAACAGCTCCGCCCGCGGGCAGTAGGATGGGTTCCTCAAGCTCTCCAACATTCGGATGCAGCAAGATGGGTTCACCCCGCTTGGGACGAGCTCCCCTGGGGAGCGCCGACACCGCAACAGCTGCTCTTCCCTGCAAGATCAAGATCGGAGGTGTACCTCGCCCCCGGCGGGCGGGGGGGGGGGGGGGGCGGGGGGGGGGGTTCTATAAGGAAAAGAGATCACGGTGGAATAGCTGGAACAGATGCTTCGTAGCTGTACTTGCAACATGGTGGCTATTCCACCTCCAGATAACATGAACGCCTCCCGGCGAGGTGAGCCGGTAGCAGCGAGAACCCGACAAAGGATTGCAACTCCACTCCGACTACAGCTAGTCCCAGAACACGTCGGCTGTGGCCGGGGTCATGGTCGTGGACGCGATAGAGGTTGTGGAAGAGTCTCTGAGCCGCCTCTTTGCCCATCCGCCTTCGATCCAGAATGGGTTATCCTCTTTCAAGGAGAACAACCTGCCCCGATCCCACCTGTGGAGATCTGGGGGGAACCCAACATCTTAGACCCCATCGACTCCGAAACGATCACCGCCAGCATTCCGATCCCGGCACCAGTTCTGACCTGTCCTTCAGAACAAGCAGGGCCGTCTGGCAAGGATGGGCCAGCCCTTCAACCTTCCTCGGAAGAGCCGTCATTGGCCTCCCTTTTCCAAGAGTCTGCGGGTGGCCAGAGTCAGCCCGATCCCAGTAACAAAGGCAAGGTGGTGCAACTCCTCGACGAGGAGGGGCACGGTAGCTCACAATAGATCTAGCCCGACATACTACCGTCACTGGAGGACGCTCGAGCCCGAGCTAACTGAAAGGTTCTCCACCAGATGAAGTGCTTCCCTACCAGTATCATGATCTGGGAAGCCATCGCTTGGAGCAAAGATTTGAGGGAAACCCTTATCAAGGTACTCCAAGAGCCGGAAGTCTATGAAGCACACGCGGTAGAAATAAAAGCTTCTACGTACGAGACTTTCACGACCGTTGTCACCTTCACGGAGAAAGACTTTCTACTCTCTCCTCCGTGCCATAACCAACCCCTCTATATGAAGGGAAAAATCAATGGGCATGAAGTAAACTGGATCCTGGTAGATGCCTGTGCGGCTGTCAACATCATGCCCCTCAAAATATTCAAGACTCTATATCTAACCCCCTACCTCTAGAAGGTCCAGGCGGTTAAGATATCTGGCTTCAATCAGAATACCGAGGAGGTCCTCGGCTAGGTGGATGTTGATTTGGTACTCGATGATTTCGCCTCCAAGATGACCTTCTACATCATCGACTCCAGCACATCCTACAAAGTGTTGTTGGGCAGGCCCTGGCTCCATGAAAATTGGGTCGATGTGTAAATTATAAATTAACATGTATAAATACACACTTATCACTTTACCATCCGGGTCAAGGGGAGATGCTGCCGAATTTTCGTCAGAAAATAATAACATGTTAAAAGACAAAAGGAAGCAACAAACAAAAGGAATGGCTAATGGTAAAGTGCTTCAACCAAGACAAGGAAACTATGGACAACACGAAGAGAACTAGACTAGGTAATAATCAAGCAAATCCGAGCACCTGTCACACAAAGAAGAAGGAAGGGGATACGACTAAGAGAAAAGAAGGGAGAGCTCGTATGCATTGCATAAGACTACAGAGGAGAAGAGAAGGGAAGATTTAAGAGTGATGAAGAGAGAACCCCTCACTAACCTTTGCTCGCTACCCTAGTTCAACCTTAGCCGGCACGCCCCTCACAACCCTTGCCTGGCATACCTGTTCCTGAGCCTTCACCGGCGCGCCCTGCCCTTGGCCTTCCCCGGCACACTCCAATCTCACCCTAGCCGGCATGCTCCAGTTCTAGTCTTCCCCGGCACACTCCAACCTTGCCTCACCTGACACGCTTTTAGCTGATCTTCCCCGGTACACCTCTTCTTGGGCCCAACCGATACACCTCCGCTAGCGGCACACTCTTTAGCCGGCACACCTTTCCCTATCCAGCCTGACACGCTGCCTCACCCACGTGACCCCTACTCGGTACACTCCCTTGGTGCCTCCATGGCACACCAGCCCAAGGCCTACCCGGTGCAGCCTTCTACCCTCTTTGTGCTTTGTTCGGCACACTCGCAAGATTGCATCGGCCTTTCCTTTGTTTAGGCTGACCTGCACGGACCCTGAATCTCCTTTACATGGACTTGCCTCTCCGTTGCACAGACCCAAAGCCCAACTGCACCGACTTGGTTCCCTTTGCACCGACCTCATCCGGGCATCGCACTAACTTCATCCCAGTTTGCACAGACTTAGCCCCGGGCCTTGCATGGACTCAACTCCCTCCTGCATAGACTCAACCCCTGGATTGCTCCGACCTTGCCCGGGCATTGCACCGACCTCTTCCCAGCTCCCGAGGGCCCACTCCCTTGCATACACCATGTTGGCCCAGAGAGATGGCGGACAAGAAGGGGGGTTGAATTGTCCCCTTGCCGAGATGATGGATTTTAAAAAACTTTCTAAGCTAATCACAATAGAAGGCTGCGGAGGCGCAGGGAGCAAGATGCCAGCCAATAGACAGGGCCGAGTACCTTCTCGGCCAACATTATTCATCCTCCTGCTCCCCTGGTCTCCTCGGATTCCTCGACATCACAGGCCGGTCAGCCGGCCTCTGCCACCTCAGCAGCCCAATGGCGACCCTGATAGGAGTTAGAGTCTCTGCTCTTTTCCAGAGAAGACACCGCTAGACTCTTCCGAGTCCTTCTTGGCCGAAAGGATGTCCTGGTGGGCGAGGCTACGATGAGCTCCTCAAGCTCTCCTCCCCCTCCCCCTGTTCCACTCCTGTCTCCGATGCTCGAGGATAGGAAGGGAAAATAGAAGTTGGGTGAGGTTCTGACTTGACCGGACCAGGTCCTCCCAACAGTTCGCAAGTCTGGTCTGCCATCACAAAGGCCATCCGGTGCGTGAGATCAAGATAGCCAATAGGGGCAGCAAGGCCCCAAGACTTCGTCGAGTGTCGCTCGACCCTACCCACAGTCAGATCACAGAGGTCAGGCCAAGAGGCACGATGTTACTCGTGCTCCTGAAGCCACTTCTCAACAGAAACCCTCGCCAATGCGGCTAAGGGATCAAACCGCGCATATGTCTTCAGATGCCAGTACCAATACGTTGGCTCAACAGGAAAGCCTCCCTCGTCATCACGGTTAAGGCATCAGACCACGCACACGTCCTCGGACGCCAGCACAAGTCAGTCGGTTCGTGGTAGGTTCCCACAGCCATCGCAGTTAAGGCATCAAACCACGCCTACATCCCCGGACGCCAATCTCAGCATCCCAGCCTATCAGGAACTACCACTCGAGGTCATTGAACAGGCGATCAATGCCACCTTCTAACTACAACAATCGGAAGGTGCCTGGATCAAGATCCGGGCAAAGAAGAGTCATCGACCTCGCCCTGCAAATACATTGGCTCGATGGTATCCCCATAGAGATTTGTCAGCCTTAGTCCCAGTGCCTCCTCCTCCTTCTCCCCTGGAGGCAGCCATTGCCAAGAAATAGGAGAGGAACAGAAGAAAGAATCTCAATAGGCGGCTCAAGAAATAGGCTGAACAAGCGGCCGCCTTGCAATCCCCAGTAGAGTTAACGCCTCTCCAGAGGTTGCAGCGATTCATCAACGAATTGGAGGAATACACTCCTCTTCGCCCTACCGGGCCTCCCAACCAAGTGCGCCCCCCCATACCTAACCCTAGCCGCCCTCACCAGCACCCCACGCCCCAGCTCCCTCTCCCTCTACAACCCACATTCTCCTCCCCTCTGCTCAGTGCACCCACAGCATTCCTTAGAGTCACCCTGTCTTCGCTCCTTTCCCAGTGGAGTGAGAAGCTTCGTTCTGCTACAATCTGCTACCAGTCAACATCAGAGGTTCATTTAGTAGACATTCTAGCGGCATCCATGGTGAGATTCGGCTCGAGGTGTCTTCTGCAAAGTCATCCTCCTTCGAGTCTGCAACACTCCAGAAGTGGTCCCGCCTCCTTTTGTCAATGGCATCAACCGCGACAGACGTTTTCGTGCAACTGCGCCCGAACTGCACCTGTTCCTGAGTGCCACTTGGCAATGTCGACACCGACTTCCCCTGTGCGAATCGGCCAGGACTCCCTTCACGAGAGTTCTTCCTCTTCGATGCTCCGACGAACCAGAGGTGGTCCCGCCTTCTTTTGACAATGTCTCCACCCGGGGTGTCCATTTTTCCTTGATCGCGCCAGATCTGGAACTCTCTATTTGCCCAGGACAGACTGCCACATAGTCGGCCCCGATACTCCATCCTCAACTCAGTTTCAGGCCGAGCAGTCTTCTACAAAGTTGTGACTTTCGACGATACGAAGCCAACCCAGTGGTTTTATCTTGTTCTGACATCAGCACAGAATATTCCACTATGGCCATCGTCGACCTGTCCTGCTGTTCGCCCAGGAACCTTACGCTGACCATTTTGGTGACCACGACCAGTGAGGTAATCTGACGGCCACCAACTTTTGAGGGTTTGTAGTGCTCTCTGTCTGCTACGCCCACGAGTTCGTCTCGTCACTTTTGGAGTTCTACAGCGAGCGTACCTATCGATGCACCACAATCGCGCCATCTAGTCCTACAAGGTAGAACTACGCAGGCCATCGGCTGCGACCTCCTCCACCTTCCAGTGACATCGGATCGATGTCAAACTTTTAAGCATCCTTCGGCATCCCCCAGGCTTCGTCCAGGCGTTGACAGCACCATGATTGGACGTCAGAGCTAGGCGTACGCTATAGAACAAGCAAGCATAATTCGGCAGTTTGGTTTCCCCTCCCCTTGATCCCCCCCTCCTGCGCAAGGGTAGTGCATGTAATGGTTTGCCCATGAGGCGAGCTCGCTTTTGCATGTCTTCCCACGGGATGTTGCTATCAAGTGGGATGGGCCCGGTAGGGCAGAGAGGAATGTATTTCTCCAGGTTGTCGATAAGCCATTGTAACCTTTGGAGAGGTGTCAGCTCTATTGAGGACTGCAAGGCAACCGCTTGTTCAGCTTGCTTCTTGAGTCGCCTCTTGAGGTTCTTCCTTCTATTCCTCTCATGTTTCTTGGCGATGGCCATCTCCAGGGGAGGAGGAGGAGGAGGCACTGGAACTGGAGTTGACAAATCCCAGCGGGGATATCGTCGAACCACTGGGTTTGCACGACAAGGTTGGTGACTCCTCTTTGTCCGGATCTCAATCCAGGCACCTTCCTATTGTTGTAGTTGGAAGGTGGCATTGATCGCCTACTCGATAACTTCGAGTGGTAGCTCCTGGTAAGTGGGGATACTGGGGCTGGCGTCCGAAGATGTGGATGCGGCTTGTTGCCTTAGCCGTAGTTGTTGAGGGAGTTTACTAGGAATTGGCTGACTCGTGCTGGCATCCGAAGATGTGTGCACAGTTTGATGCCTTAGCCGCAGTGGCGAGGGAGGTTTTCCATGTTGAATTGGTGTACTGGGGCTAGTGTCCGAAGACATGTGCATGGTTTGATGCCTTAGCCGCGGTGGCTAGAATTTCTGCTGAGGAGGGGCCTGAGGAGCATGACCAATATCTTACTTCACGGTCTGACCCCTGTGGTCTAGCTGAGGGCAAGGTCGGGTGATGCCTGACAACATCTGGGGGCCTTGTTGCCCCTGCTGGCTGTCTTGATCTCTCACGCTAGGGGGCCTTTGTGATGACGGGCCTGGCTTACGAGCTGTTGGGAGGACCTAGTTCGGTCGAGCCACGGTCTCGCCCAACTTTTTCTTTCCTTTCCTATCCTCAATCATCGAAGTTGGAAGTGGAACAGAGGGGAGGCAAGGAGAGCTTGGGGAGCCCATAGTAGTCTAGCCCACCAGGACGTCCTCTCGACCGAGAAGGACTCGGAGGAGTCTTGCAGTGTCTTCCCTGAAAAAGGGCAGAGACTCTAGCTCCTGCCAGGGTCGCCATTGTGCGGCCGGAGTGGCAGGGGTTGGTTGACCAGCCTATGGTGTCAAGGAATCAGGGGAGACCGGGGGAGCAGGAGGATGAATGACGTTGGCCGACTTAATCATGCCAAAGTTTTTTAAGGGGATCTACTCACCCCCCTCTAGATCCTGGCTTTGCACCTAACAGTATGAAAAAGGGCCAAATAAACAAAATGGGCCAAACAAAATGGGCCCAATGAAGATGGGCCAAGGGAGAAGGACGCACAAGGCCATGTGTGCAAATGAGACAAAGAAAGGGGGGAAAGAGAAAAAAGAAAGGATTTTTTTTCAAAAAAAAGAAAATAGGAGGGAATTCTCAAGCAATGTTCATGGAACAGTGCCCGTGTCTATGTCTCACCCCCTATGTGGGGGCACTGTTCACCCCTTCCCCCCATTCTCTCTCTCTCCTCCCCTACGATCGTTGGCTCTCCCTCTCCATCCACGCCAAGGGTCTGCTCCACCCTCTCGACGCGAAGGAAAAGGAGCTGTAGCAGCAAGGGTCAACAAGGGATGGCTCCCTCACCCACTCCGTCGGCCAGCCACATAGGCCCCTACTTCCTGCTTCGTCACGCTCAACAGAGGCTGCCACGACACCCACCGCGCTTGTCTTCCCTACAGCCAACTGCGCTGTACAAGGAGTGGCCTCCCTTCTACCCCATCGCGCCCAGTAGTAGCCACGCCGTTAATGTCACCAGTAGCAACATGATGGCAACAGCATTAGTAGCAACGAGGCAGTAGCTGCGGTGAAGAAGAGAAAAAAAAACAACAACAAAAACGCAAAAAATGGGAGTTATTCTCCCACAAGAGGACCCCAGCTTCCTCTATAAATACAGAGCCTTTGGCAAAAAGAGAAGAAAAGAACATCCTGCTACTGATGAAGCCTTGCTCCGAAGTGTGAAGAGAGAGAAAAATGAGGGAAAGAGAGAAAGAAAGAGGTGAGGGGAGGAGAGCTCTGGCCTCTGTTACCCCCCTTTATTCCCCTTTTCTTTTTTTTGTCTTCTTTTATCTTGATCTAATATGCGTTCTCTGTTATGGAAAATATCAGCTTCAGTAGCCTTGGGATCTGGGCACGAGAATTCCTGTGCTCAGCCTCTGTCCAGTAAAACTAGCACTTGGACAGCACCTCGGAGACGCGAGCACGGTGACACGGCGGCGGCACGATCGGCGGCGGTGGCAGTTGTAGCAGCAAGAAGGGAGATAGAGGGGATGATAGAAGGGGCCTAAGCCCTGGAATCAGAGGAGGAAGAGGAGAGAGGGGAGCAAGTGATCAGCCACGTACCTTGCCAAGCCTGAAGAGGCCGGCGCCGATCGGAGACGAGGGTGAGCCGGGGAGCGTGCGCACCCGGTGGACACGCTGCATCGAGGAGGCTTGATGATGTTCCCTGCTATTACAATTACTACACTCCGCGTAGGGAGGGGATCACAGGGATGGGAAAATCGTTACATGCACTACCCTCGCGTAGGAGGGGGGAGAACGAGGGGAGGGGAAACCAAGCTGTCGACCGTATGCCTAGCTCGGACGTCCAGTCGAGGTGCTGCCAACACCTGGTCGAAGCCTGAGGGGATGCCGAAGGACGCCTGGAAGTCCGACGTCGAGCTGATGTCACTAGAAGGTGGAGAGGGTCACAGCCGTTGAGCTGCACAGTTCTGCCTCGCAAGACTGGTTGGCGCGGTTGTGGTGCGACGGTAGGTACACTCGATGCAGAACTCCAGAACGACGGGACCAACTTGTGGACATATTAGACAGGGGGTACTACAAACTCTCAAACGTTGGCAGCCATCAGATCATATCACAGGTCGGGGTCGCCCAGACGGCCGACGTCAGGTTCCTGGGTGAATAGCAGGATAGGTCAACGATGGCCATGGTAGAATTTTTGATGCCAAAGTCAGAACGGGATGAAACTACTTGCGTTGGTTTCGCATCGTTGAAAGCCACAACTTTTGTGAAGACTGATCGACCTGAAACTGAGTGGAGGAGGGAGTGTCGGGGCCAAATTGGCAGCAGTCTGTCCTGGGTGAACAGTGAGCTCCGGGTCTAGCGTGACTGAGGGAGAATGGACGCGCCGGGCGGGGGTGTTGTCAAAAGAAGGCGGGACCACCTTTGGTTCATCGGTGCTTCGAAGAAGAAGAACTCTTGTGAAGGGAGTTCTGGCCGATTTGCACAGGGGAAGTCAGTGTCGGTGTTGCCAAGTGGCACTCAGAAATAGATGCGGTCCGGGCGCAGTTGGACAGAAATCCTGTAGCGGTTGATGCCATTGACAAAAGGAGGCGGGACCACTTCAGGAGCGTGGCAGACTTGAAGTTGGACGACTTTGCTGAAGACACCTCGAGCCGAATCATGCTGTGGATGCTGCTAGAATGCCTGCCAACTGAGTCTCTACTGCTGACTTGTAGCAGAGTGTAGCAGAATGAAGCTTCTTAATCCACCCCTAGTCTCCAGCGGAGCTACAAGAAACCAGTTCAGTGGGGCAGAGTTAGTTAATCACAATGAGTAAACCAACAAGGAACAAAGAGGAAAATATGGTGCTTACTCAGAGCCGGCTCTACCTCAATATGTTCATCAGTCTCGAGCCCCCGAGATGACTCGCCAGCCCCCACTACCATAGCGTCAACCCAAGGGCGCTTCCACCTAGGCTGAAGGCCCCCGTCTCCACTCCCAGATGATGTCTCTATGGAGGGGTGGTCTGCCTCCACCACAGAGCCTATCAACAAACACAGTAACACACAACATCTCGGCCATATAACTCAAAAAATAACAAAGCTAAGACAATGTGTTGAGGAAAAGGTCTCACCTGAGGCCGCAAAGGGGGTTAACGACAGGGGAACCAGTTGCTCCGGCTTTAACCCCAGCACTCGGGCAACCTTCACAACTGCCTCCTGAATATCCCTCAGAGTGTAAGCACACTCAATGTGGGACACAAAATCCACGAGTCTGGTTGACCCTATCGCTTGGCCAATGTGGCACCTCCAGTCGTCGACTGTCATGTCAACAAAGCTCCCCGTGGGGAGCACCCGGTCCAGCGGGCCCTTCTTCCCAAAGCCACAGTGGGCTAGGAATTGGGCCCAGCAACTCTTCGGTGCCCTCGACCAAGATGCCCCAGCTCTAGCTCTAGCAAGCATCGCCTGCACCTGCCTCAGGTGCTTGAGGGCCCCGCTGTGACTACAACCCATGGACGACAAACCTCGGCTACTCCAGGATCACTGTTGTGCCAGCCACTCCACCTCTTGGCGGATCCAGGAGAAATGGGCCCTCATATAATCCTAGTCCAACACAACAGGAGGCAAGTCCTCCCTCAGAAGATGACTCTCCTCAGCCTTTTGTAGATGCAAGTGGCTGTGCTCGAACCACCACTTGCCATAACATACGTTGAATCTTCCTCAGTAATCCAGCCCTGGCGTCGGTAGTCGCTCTAGCTCCCGATAGCAGTAGAAGTCCCACCACACTGCTGCTAGCAAGTGGGTGTCCCGGCACTTGTATAGCTAGCTCGCTAAGGGGAACTCCTAGTTCAGTGGGATTCCCAACTCAAACCCCCCGTCCTCGGTGAACCAATTGAAGTCCCTTGCACAATGCCCCCTAAGAGGGGGGGGGGGTGAATTCAGTAACTCAATATAAGTGCAAGGCATTTAGAATGATCAAAGAGAGTGACTCATAGTGTTGTCATCATCAAAACATGTTATTCATCAAAGTACGGAGAGACTCAACAAAGAGTCTATGCATACCAATCATAGAAATCTGCAAGCCAGTAAGCAAGTCTACTTGAGCATCGGGGCTTATAAGCAGGATGCAGACACTCATCGACGTTACCATGAACTTCAAGAGGGTGACCTAGCAATGGTAAGGGTGGAGCATGCACGTGACACTGGACCGTTCCGGGCCGTGAGGAGGATAGGCTCCAACGCCTACGAGAAGGACCAGCCTACGGAATATGGGGTGAGCACCGAGTTTAACGTGGTAGACCTAGTGCCATATAAGGGCCAGGCAGCAAGAGCTGGTGATATATTTGAGCCTGCATCCCCCCTTGAGAGTGAACCTAGGCCTACGTGCCCACTGACCCCAATGAGAGCACGGCGCGAACAGGTGGAACAAATACTAGGTGAGCAGGTTGTCGACACGAGGAGCAAGGTGACCCAGCATTACTTAGTCCAATGGAAGGGTCGACCCCTGTCCGACGAGGATTGTGAGCCCGGGTTGGACCACTTGCGCTCCACTTGACGGAGTCAAGTTTTCCCCACCCCGGTGGAATTGATGGGGACATCGAGGCTCGACACGCAATGATGAAGGACCCGATACGGCATCGATGGATCATCTAGCACATCTTGCATTTTTATTATCTTTTTATTAGTGTTAACTGAGTCTATTCTTTTCCATTTGAGTCATGTGAACCTTAACGGGCCAGTTAAATAAGGCCCAAAGGGCTGAATGTTGACTCTAGCTCAGCTAGTGGTCATTAGTTGCTTAATTTCACCCCATAGGTTAATCTGGTCTATTATTTTTTTGTCAAGGGCCTTCATAAACTTTGGTCACCCCTGGCTCTCCCTATAAATAGGGCCAAGGGATCATTTGTGGAGTTGGTTAATGAAGAATTTGTAAATTTGAGTTGAGAAGAAATATTGTGAGCTTCCCCCCTCTCTTGCACCCTCTCTCTCTCCTCTCTCTCTCTCTCTAGGGATCGAATCCCTCTCTCTCTCCTCCCTCTCTCTTGGTTGTGGCCAACACAACCCCCCCTTGCAACATTAGCCTCCTAGAACCCCTTCCCTCATAGATTATCTCCCACGTTGGAACTAATACTAAGCAAGCAAATTGGAGTGGCAGCCGCACGTACCTAGCCCGTCCGAAGGACCGGCTCTGGTCGGAGACGAAGGCGAACCGGGGAGCGTGCGCACCCGGCGGACACGTTGCATCGAGGAAGCTTGGCGATGATCCCTGCTAATACAATTACTACACTCCATGTAGGGAGGGGATCACGGGGATGGGTAAACCATTACATGCACTACCCTCACGCAGGAGGGGGGAACGAGGGGAGGGGAAACCAAACTGCCGATCGTACGCCTAGCTCGGACATCCAATCGAGGTGCTGTCAATGCCTGGACGAAGCTTGGGGGATGCCGAAGGACGCCTAAAAGTCTGACGTCAAGTCAATGTCATTGGAAGGTGGAGGAGGTCGTAGCCGATGGCCTGAGCAGTTCTGCCTCGCAGGACTGGTTGGTGCAGTCATGGTACGTCGATAGGTACGCTCGCTGTTGAACTTCAATAGTGACGGGACCAACTTGTGGGCGTAGCAGACAGAGATTACTACAAACCCTCAAAAGCTGGCACCAGTTAGATCACCTCATCGGTCGTGGTCGCCGAAATGGTCGGCGTCAGGTTTCTGTGTGAACAGTAGGATAGGTCGACAATGACCAAGGTGGAATCTTCTGTGCCGATGTCAGAATGAGACGAAACCACTTGCGTTGGTTTCATATCATCGAAAGTCACAACTTTTTAGAAGATTGCTTAGCCTGAAACTAAGTGAAGGAGGGAGTATATGGGCCGACTAGGTGGCAATCTATCTTGGGCGAACAGAGAGTTCTGGGTCTGGCGCAACTGAGGGAAAATGGACGCCCCGGGTGGAGGAATTGTCGAAAGAAGGTGGGACCACTTCTGGTTCGTCGGTGCTTCGACGAAGAAGAACTCTCGTGAAGGGAGTTCTGGCCGATTGGGACAAGGGAAAGTCAGTGTCGGTGTTGCCAAGTGGCACTCAGAAACAGATGTGGTCCGGGTGCTGTTGCACGGAAACGCCAGTAGCAGTTGATGCCATTGACAAAAGGAGGCGGGACCACTTCAGGAGCGTGGCTGACTCGAAGGTGGACAACTTTACTGAAGACGCCTCGAGCCGAATCTCTCTGGGGACACTGCTAGAATGCCTGCCAACCGAGTCTCTACTGTAGCAGTACAAAATTGATCATGACACCCAAATGGGCTCTGGGCTGCCATAAGTGGGGCAGAACTGAACCAGGGTCCAGCCCACTCTCCACTGGTCAGCCTAGGGCTTAATGGGCCAATCAAGACATGGTTTGGTCGAAGATAGAACAAGATTAATCGGCCAAAGTAAGTGGCACATGGGCCAGGGATACACGGTTCACAATGGACCGCCCACTGAGACGAACTGTCTATTTTTGGCAGCTCAAGACTCAGTCAGTCCAAGTGATCCCTGGCTCACAACACGACAATCAAGGGGTCCGATCACGTGAACAGGTTCAGGTCTTGGTGGTACAACCTGCTCGACATCCTAGTGAGAATCTTAGGCTCGCTAGGACTTACGGAGGTCCCGTAATGGAGGTCCTAGTCCGACGGAAGAAATATCCAGCGGAGAGTCCCATCCATTACAAGAAAATGAGGCTAAAAATCAGCAAAAATCAATATTGCGGTCAGTCCATTCTACTGGAGTAGAACGACCATCAAATAACCCTAATAACAAATTTCAATTATTAATGAACGATATTTAAGATTAACATTCATTGACAAAGATGATTCAAGATCAAGTGAATAAACACGAATTAGAAATGTTTACTTCCATACATGCCAGTTTATTATTTGTATTGCTAACTAATCTACTAACATGAATCATGCTAAAATAATAATCATAACACAGTACTATAAGGATGGACGGTCCACGCAGGACCTTTTATCTTCCTCAACGGTCACACGACAGGTCGTTCATGCCCCATCAGGTCCGAAGGCCTACTGGGGATGGGCAGTCTGTAGAGTGCCGCTGGGGGAGAAGAACGGTCTATGGATGGCCGCCTATCAGAAGAACGGTTGAGGGTCGGCCGCGCGTCCCACAAAACATACTATAATACATAACAATGATAAACACTTGAACGGTCAATATACGGCTGCCTATCTAGGTTGGGCGGTCTATCGCGAGGCCGCACAAGTCAAAACAGAGGGTTGCCCCTTTCACCCTACCCGCCTCCGGCGAGTTGGCTAGGGTTAACTTTAACGATCAAATACACAAAGTATACTACATAAGAATTGGGGCTTTTATAGTTAAAAGAAAGAGCACGAAAAACTAAACAAGATGGCATGATCAATTTCATCTTTAGTGCCTGAAATCCCTACTTAAATCAAAGTAGAACGGAGGCTGTCACCAGTAACTCCGGTAAGACCATTCTTATCGGGGACTTACGGATTCGCCTAGATAGGGGCGAACCCATTATGCCTTCAGAACGGATCGTCTCTACGGTCCCTACTATCAACCGCTTTAGCCTCTTGCATCGAATGCGGGAAGACAAGGTGGAACTTAAAAGGGTCAATGCTTCGGCAACGTCCCAGAGGCGCCAGTGCCGGTTCGGCATCCCAACTCCCAAGTCCCGTCGAAGAAATAGGGACAAGGGGGACTAGCAATCAGACTTGAGAAGGATCTGGGTTACCCCAGAGGAAGCTCAAGCTGTCCGGGAGGCACGTCTCAGTAACCCCTTATGGGCGCTAGGACGCCGTGCCAAGCAAGGTGTGACTGGCCCTATAGTCGCATCATCCGACGACGCCCAGCCCCTCATCGCCTCTCGCTCAGATAGGCAGAAACAGAGACGGGCTCATTCCGAGCCCCACCAATATCTAGCCCTGAGTTCTCCTCAGGTAGATGTCGCAGTGGAAACTCCTCCGCAATGCACCTCAGCCCTTGACAGGCTGGGGACACCCGCCCGCCCCAATCTCAGAAGAGGCGGACGGTCCAGCTCCTCAATGACGCGATCAGGGTGTTCGCATGCTACATCGCCTGGCACCAGCCTGAGGTTCAGACTGACGATCTAAACTAGCCCATATCTCACTTCAGGAGACCTCGTCACCCGACTGAGCCACCGGCTCTGGTCAGCCATGTCGGCACTTCTGTCGGGCCTCAGACATCGACACGAGCGGAGGAAGTTCCCGTTGAGGAGCATGCCGCCCCCGTCAACGCGGAGCTGGTCAACAATGACCCTCCAGCTAGTGAAGTCCAAGAGATGACTCTTGAGACTCTCATGAAGGAGAACCAGCACCTGAAGGCCCTTCTGCAAGACTTGCTTTAGGAACGTGACCTTCACCCTCAACCACCCACTGGGCCTTCGACGGAGGCGCCAATCCCACCAGGTGGGCAAAATGGTGCTAACGCTTCAGCGATAGCTGCTCGAACCCCTACCATTCCTGGGTTCGGCATGCCCTTGGCCGAGGCTCAACCACGGCCACCAACACGCCGGTGCTGAAAAGTCTCATGGCACAGCGCCAGATGATCGAGCGGATCGTCGAGACCAAGCTCGCCCAGTTTGGAGAGGGGGTCACTATCACTTGGGCTGAGTTTGTTACTGCATTTGAGCATGTTTATACTCCAGCCTGCCTGAAGTTAGCCAAGATGTACCAATTTCTGGAGCTGACACAGGGTGACATGTTGGTGTTGCAATATCGCGATAAATTCATTGAGTTGGGCTAGTATGCACCACATATTTTTACCGATGAGACTGTGAGGACTTAGCAATTTTTGCGCGGACTGAGAGCAGAGTTGAGCCTGCCGCTGTTCGCTATACGTGTTGCTGAGCTGGATGCCGCTTATCAAGCCGCTGTCACATTGGAGTTGGAGTTGGTGAGGACTCGAGGTTTCGCTCAGACTGGGATGGTGTCGTCGGTTGTGCCACATCAGCCGCCCAACCAGTCATTTGCTTCAGGAGTTTCTCCCGCCTTCTCTCCTGCCGATAGTGCTCCTTTTCAGCAATCTCAGGGCAGAGGTTTTCGTCATAAGAAGAAGAGGAAGAGGTTTGATCAGCCCATGTTTTATGAGATGAGTCAGCATTCTTGTTCGTTTGTTCGGCCGTGTTCAGATTCTGTTACTTTTCAGCTGAGGTTGTGTTCCAGAGGTGGTGGCAGTCATCTGGGTGTGCTGTGTTCTCTGCCGGTTGTGTGTTATCGATGTGATCAACTGGGGCACATTTCCCATAACTGTCCGTTGAGGCAGCAGACGGTGCAGTTCACACAGACTTCATAGTCGCAGCAGCTGCAGTTCCGTCTTCCGCCGCCGCCTCAGCCTTCTCAACTGATTCCACCGTTTCGACCGCCAGTTTCTACACCTTCTCAGCCGTCGTCTGTCGCTACTCGTCCGCCGAGAGCCAGAGTTACACATATCACTCGTGTGGAGGTGTTGGCATCTAATCTAATTGAAGGTACGATTTTGATTTATGATCGCACAGCACATGTTCTTTTTGATTCAGGTGTGACGCATTCGTTTATCTCTGAAGATTTCATTGCCCGTATCGAGAGACCGATGAATGAAATTTCCTGTGATATGATCGTGCAGTTGTCATCTGGTGATTTCATGTTGACTCCTATGTGCTTGAAAAATTCTCCGGTTGTGGCCAGTGGTCAGAAGCTGCCAGCGAGATTTTATGCACTACAGCTAGCCGACTATGACGCGAATCTTGGTATGGATTGGCTGAAACTTTATGGTGCCATGATGGACTGTCGTCGAGCCGGCACTCTGAAGCTGGCAGTGTCGGCCCGGTGGAAGAAGTCCCACCAAACCTTCGCCTGCTCAGCAACCAGGCCCCCTCGCAAGCTCCGGGAGGCGAGACCAAATTGGGCACTATGCACTGGGATGTGCTGGTCGTACCCAAAGTTTCGGCCAAACCGAAAGGGGTAGTACGGTTCTAGCAGCAAAGTCTCCCCCTTTCGGAATGGCAGCACACTTGGACGGATAGATAGAGCCCAGTCTCTAAGTTCGGGCTCCAACAACGGTCGAGTGACATTCGCCTAGCTGATAGGATGCACGTACTTCTCGACCTGGTCATCCCGACACTCCCTTTTGTTGTTCACTAAGGGGCTTGAGTGGGCTGCCAGACTCCAGAAATAGATCATCCCGGTGGCTTCCTGCGGTACTGCGGTCAGTCGACCCCGAATGTCATAGAGCTGCTTCGAGGTGACGCCCGCCTTAGTGCTGGCAAACTCCAGCATCCTTGGCATCAGGCCCTAGTCCTGGATGGCCCGGGGCGCAAACTCAGGGAACAGAGAGCAGACCCAGGCGTTGAAAAAGTGCAAGGGGCACACGTAGCAAGCCTGCCACGGGAACTGGTGCGTGCTGACGTCCCCCAGGGCCTTGTAGATCAAGCAAAGGGTGGCCGGGCACAGCGATAGCTTAATCCCCCACGTCATCTGGCACGCGGGGTAAATGGCGTCCGGATGAATTACGGTCTCGTCCCCGTATGGCATGGCAAAGGAGCACAGCCAATACGTCAGGTAGGCCGCACAATGTGTCATCGGGTCCAACGCCATCGGATTCAGCCCGCCCAAGCGCCCTTTTGGCGGGATCTTCACGTCCAACTTCAGCTTGGCACGCTTCTTCCGGGCGACAGTGGTCCCGACACAAGGAAAATCCGTGTACTCCTTCGGGACGTCGTAAAAGTACTGCAGCCACAGGTTCATCCAGACTCTCTTTCGGTCTCCGCGGTGGGGCTGCTTCTCACCGTGCGCCAGCTTGTATAACTCCCGATAGGCCTTCATCAAATACCAGTACGAGTACCCCAAGGAGTAGTAGCCATCTCCATTGGTCTCGTCCTTGATCAGGTCTGGGAGGCAGAGCTCTTCGTAGGGCTCCCCGTCGATGGGTAGGCCGCTCAATTGGCCCAAGCTCCACAAATCTAGCGAGGGTGCATCAATCAATGTGATTTCCATGAGCACCCTCCAATTATGTGGGGCTGACATAGAACAAATAAGGCCTTCGGTGATCATAGTGACGGCATATGATAACAGCAAAAGGCCGCCAAAGGGAATGATTACTCTTAATGTAGAAGTGGGCTCTGTCGTGGTTCCCACAGAGTTCCACATCCTCGACGTGGACCCAACTTTCAAAGGCATATTGGGTCGTCCCTACATAGAGGCAATGAATGTTGTCACTTCTACTAACCACCAATGCTTGAAACTTCCATACAAGGGATGGATTGTCAAAGTGTTTAGCATGCCCATCCTTCCTATGGTGGATGCTATCACCACTACCTTCCCCTATGTTTGGCCGACCCACGGGCCTATTCTTTCACTGTTGGATGTAAGTGACCCTTGCCACACCCCAACAACACAAAGAAAGCCGCTTCCCATGCTAATGCCGCGTCTCCCTTTCCGTTCTAAGGGATGGGAGATCATGAGGAATATCGTCTATCAACAGGGCAAAGGCTTAGGGGCACAATTACAGGGGAGGCTGAGACCGTTGAAGAAAATAAGGATAATCCTTAGAGCTGGTCTGGGCTTTAAAGGGCCAATTGAGGGAGACGGGAAACCCCTTATATGGTCTTTATAATCTCAATTCAGAAAGGGGTCCATTGTGTAAATGGGATATTACTCGCAAGAGGCATACGGGGAGTCATGGGTTTCCTACTTAGCTGAAGGTTGTTTAAGGGCTTTAAAGAAGGGAAAGTTTGATGACCTGGATTGTGAATGGAACAAATGGTTCGATATACACGATATTTCCATCGCACAGCAGTAGCTGTTCTCACCTCTACAACTCGAAGGGCCGTCTTTGATCTCTGAGATGTTAGGAGATGCCAGAGCTGTTGCCAGAACTCCAATCCATCCTCGCTAAGAGGACGTTGCCGTTGACGGATCATTCTCCGTCATTTTCTCTACCAATTCTCTCCAACCTTTGCTGCTATCTTCCTCCTGGGCCAGATGCATGTCTAATGATATTCCCTGGTCTCCTTCTCTACTTACATTCCTGCACAGGTTTCTCAACCCGTGTCAAATTTTTAATGCACAGCGCCAACTGGACACGAGGTTGGCCGGAGGTGGCCGGCTGCATCTTGTGTCCGCCGGTGGTCGCAGCCGTGCGGCGTTTCCCTCGCTAAAGGGACGACGAGTGAGCTTGCCTTCTGTTAGCGACGCTAGCCCTAGGATCTCTTAGTGTCGAGCCCCAAGCCCTCATGTCGGTGTCTTGCTGGTCGCGTCTCACTTAGAGTCCGAGGTCCTTAGTCCCTAGAGTCGGTCTCCCGTGTCCGTCCCGCATCAGTGCCACCTTAAAAGTCATTGTAGCTACTGGGCTAGCCCTTCCAGGCCACCACATGCCAAAAAGTCCCGCCTGACTGCACCTGCGGCGTCTCCCAGCATTAGAAACGACCCCAAAGTCTGGGATAAACTCCAGACACACGCTTCTGAAGACACAAAACCCAAAAAGGAAATCATAAAAATACCAAAAACAGATAAAACCAAACAGAAATTGAGGTCATGCCTTCTATATAGGGATGCCTCGCCCAGGGTCAAAACACAACCACACGCCTCCCCAAGCCTTGGCGAGGCCATCAAAAGGACGATCACCACTGGGGTGGCCACCTCCCTGGCAGCCCAACAGACTGGGCGGCCTAACCCTTGGTCACCCAGAGGGCTTGGGCCCTGGGCGGCGACCACCTTGGCCGCCCAACTCCCTGGGCGACCTAAATGTTAGCAGCCCATCTCGGATGTTCCCTGTGATGGGTCCCCTCCGGGAACCCCGGAGGCTCATTCCCTCGCTTATAAGACCCACATTAGGCATAAAACTCCCGAGATGGGTAGGGAATCACCCCCGACCGTATTCGGAAGCACAAAACTCGAATTTGGCAAATCGATCTAATCACATGCCCATAAACATGGAAATTCCCCAAAAAATAATAAACCCTGCTCTCTCGCTCAAAACTTGATGCATGTGGGGGGAAAAGCACGAGAGAGTAGTGTGGGTCTGCCCCTCGACCTCTCACAAAGAATCTGCCATGAAAACTACAAGAAATTGCCTCGATCATGCGGTTCAAACCCTGTTCCCGTGAGCCACATGCTGCGCCACTGCCTCCGGCCTGTCACGCACGCCCCCGACCACTCGCCCATCGTGTCGTCACCCGGCTCCGCCCACTATCGCAGCCCCTCGGCCCCCATCCGTCGTGGTGGAGAGAAAGGGAAAGAAACGGGAGAGAGAGAGTGAGTCGCGAGAGTGAGGGAGAGAACGGAGAGGGTGGGGGTTAAAAGGGTTTTTTAATTTTGGGGAAAGGGGAGACCGAAACATAGAGGGATCAAGGAGAAGGGGAGGGGAACGGGGAACGAAGGCCAGCCTCTGGTAGAGAGAGAGGAGGCGAGAAAGGGATGAAGTAACAGCTGAGCTCCCTATTCTCGGCAAAGGTAAAACTGGCTCTTCAGAAATTCTTTTCACGGCCCACAGCTCGGGCCTTTTCTGGCTTTCTCCTGCTTCGACGAACAACTTGACAAAACTGACTGAATAGTCTTCAAAACTATCAACGGCCCCTCTCAACACTGACGGTGGCCTGGTTTTCACGGCGTCTGCTTCAAGTGGCGGCAATAGGGGTGACTTCATTGTGCCTGGCTATAGAGGGCCTCTAACGAAATGCTGTCGGTAGTCCCATGTCAGAGGCCCGGAATCCTGCAAAATAGACAATGGGGACTTCTGATAGCCCAGGCCCCTATGGCTCATCCTCCTACCCTTGGGGATGGGCTTGGTTCGCCCCTGTAGTTGGGCGCCAAGGCCAAGCCCGGTCTGATAGCCTAGCTTTAAAATCATTTCCCAGCCTTTTGAATCTCAAATCTTGGACTTGATTTTCTCCTTAATCAGTGTAGTAGCGGGCTTACGTGATGCATATGCCCATGGATAGTTCAAGTCCATAACTGACAAAACTGGCCTGTTGCTTGGCCACAGAGTAGGAAGAATTTTATCAGCAACGGCGTTAACAGACTGGACAGTGGAAACACTCTTTACTTTAACTACCCGGCCCTGAAATGGAAATTTCAAGCACTGGTGGGTAGTAGTGGGTACCGCTTGCAGACTATTTATCCATGGACATCCCAGAATGGCTTTAAACATGGGATCTATGTCCAAGACATAAAATTTCACGTCCATTTTTAACGGCCCTAGCTCGGCCTTCACAGTCACAACCCCGTGACAAGCTCACCTGGAGTTATCGTATGCGGCGATTGTAGTTGGTGTCGACTTGAGCATGTCTTCTGAAATATTACAGGTGCACAATGTACTTAGTGGACACACATTGATGGAAGCTCTTGTGTCCACTAGGGCTGATTCTACTGCCACCTCATTCAGGGAAATAGTGATGCAAAGCGGCATCTGGCGTGCCTCATGGGGTGCTAACTCCGACTCAGAGAATGAAATAGCAGGACCCCTGGTAATCGTAGCCAATACCGACGGTATCTCACATCCAGGGGTCTCCCCCACACTCATCCACCCCCCTTTCCCCTCCCATTTACCTCATTCCCTACCTCCTCTCTTCAACCTACAGTTCTGGGTCGCAGGCAGTAGTGAACCAACAGATTGCAGAGGCAACTGTGACTTCATCTGGGCGTTTCTAAAGGCTCAAGAGGTACCGGTGGAAGCGTCTCTGAGTCTTCTTCGCAATGGCGGTTGTCTCATCTCATTCTGAGTTCATGGCTGTCCCGGGCCAGCCATCTACTTCGACTGCGCAAAAGGGTTCCAATCAGCATCTAGAGGTGGGTTGCAGAAGCTGCCACGCCTGCTCACCTAAATATCTGAAGGCATGACCTGGACCTTCTACTGCGAGTCTCCCTCCTCCTCCAAGAAGCAGCACTCCATTCGGCAACCTGAGCGAATTCTTCTCCATTTTCTCCCCAGGGTGCGCAGTTCTGTCTTCCCTAGGACTGAAATGACACCCTGTGACTGTTTGGGCTGCTGCGACCTAATCTGACATCAGCTGGCACCTTAGTGGGTCACGTTTCGAAGGCAACTCGTTAACGGTTCCAATGCCATTGACCGTGCTCAATTTTAAGTTTGGGATAGCTTGTGGCGGCTTCATCTTCCTAATGCTATAGTGCTGAGACAGTCAGAACCAGAGAATAGAGCCTCTGCTTCTAGTCCCACCCCGACCAGCGCCGGCTTCCAAAGCTCCTGCCAAAATTCAAGCATCATCCTGGGCCAACCTAGAAGATTTTGGCATTGGTCTTGCTAACAAAGGAGTTTGGGAGCGACCACAACATTGCCAGCAACGACTGTCTGTCCTCTCTTCCTGAGAGAGGACTAAATCGACTCCGGTGTTCATTGTAACTCTTTGTCTTCTTCTTCCCCTCCCCGCTTGGCCGGCTAAAAGTCTCTCCCTGTGCGGAGGTAGTTTTGGTTGTAAGATCTTAACCCCCACCTCAAGATCCCCCCCTCCTGTGAGAGGTGTAGTGATGTAAGATCTTGAGCAGGTTCAAGCGACACCAGCGCGGCGTGTGGGGAACCCACGCTTCCCCGCTCGCCCTCGTCTCCAAACGGGATCGGTTTCTTCAAACCAGTCGAGTAAGTGCTCTCACCTTGCTCTTTCTTCAGTGCTTTTCATTCAATCTTAGCTCTAGTCTCCGCTGGCCGGTGCACCCCGACTCGGCATCACCGAGTCACCACGGGAAACGGGTGCGCACGGTGTTTCGGTGACTCGCTAGTTGATCTCGGCTCTTGTGTTTGTCTTGGCGAATTAGGTCCGAGGTCATATTGTCTAATTGCTGCCCACCCCCTTCTTTGTGTCACATCACTCTCGAGTCGACTCTAGTCAACAACAAGCCACCCGCCTGCCATATGTGAATAGAGGTGAAATATGTCTAGCATCAATGACAAATGGGCTTTATAGGTGATAAATGAAGTGTTAAGGGTGACAAATAGGTCACCATGAAGGCAAAGGCGATGGTCCTCAAGCAGATGCAAGGAAGCATAGGGTGATAGCTCAAAGTGAGTAGTGCGACAAATGGCTTGCTAAGGCAGACAAATGAGGCCTTAAGGGTGTAAAATAGGTGAGCAAGGGTGAAAAATGGATCTCGAAGCTCTGACTGAGCGATCATAGCCAAGGTAGTGAGTTGAGCCTATCATAAAGCTCGGACAGATCAAGCTCGATCTTTCATGATCAAGCTCGATCTTCATGCTCTAGCTCAGATCAAGCTCGATCTGTCAAAGGTCTGAGCAACTATAGCAAGCTTGATCTGTCAAAGCTCTGAGCCAGTGTAGCTCTACTCGAGCTACTGTAACATAAATAGACACTCAAGCACTACAGAGTCGAGCTATCAAGCAGTAGGCCCGAGAGTCGAGATACTGAGCAGAACAAAGAGTCGAGCATGTTGCAGCCGAGCTCAAGAGGTCGAGCCTGCCAGACACCGGAAGACTCTTGCTAGCAGTAGTGAACAAGAGTGACCAATAGTCATATAAGGTAGACAAATAGGCATTAAGGGTGACAAATAGCTAAGCAAGGCTGACAAATAGTTAAGGCCTCATTCGATTGTCTCGGTCTTCATGACTAAGCTCAGATTCAACTGATAAAGCTTGGATCTCTCAAAGCCAAAGCTCAGATCTCTTGAGGCTAAGCTCGATCGTCATATCTAACCTTAGATTTTAGGCAAATAAGGTCAGACTTTATGAA
This sequence comes from Amorphophallus titanum, assembly GCA_024336825.1. Taxonomy (NCBI): domain Eukaryota; kingdom Viridiplantae; phylum Streptophyta; class Magnoliopsida; order Alismatales; family Araceae; genus Amorphophallus; species Amorphophallus titanum. The sequence goes on along the minus strand of JANBPO010006859.1, from coordinate 6,572,178 downwards.
GCCATAATGTCACGCCCCGAGCGCGGAAGATTACTCAGAAGTGGTGTGACGATGTCTATAACATTCATGTCAATCAGAGCGTAGTGCATTCAACACATATAGACAGAGTGCGCAAGATAGAAATAACCCAAATCTTTATTCTGAGGAGGATGAGGAAGAAATATGCTTTACACCTGCTGCCGGGGGAAGCCAAGCTGAGGCTGCCACAGCCGCCCATGCAACCTGGTCAGGCCGGAAATAGGGGCGCCAGCCACCGGCTAACCACAACATCATATTCAGGGGCGAGCATCCCTACAAGATACCTTCCCCGGAAGTCAAGGGAGTTCAAATCCCTCCTCTGGCAGGCCTTTACAGCCAGACTGGGGGCAGCACTACTACTCCTTCCTTCTCAGAATTTGTGAAGATGTCCAAGGGCAAGCAGCCATATCAGGATGCCGACCCTACAATCAAGGGTACTCACCCGCAGTCCCTGCAGTCTTCCGAAGCTCCAGATGCAGGAGAAGCTTGCTCGACAATAGCCGATGAAGGGTAGCAAGAACATGACACCAAGCAGAAGGGTGCAGAATCTGGACCCGATGAAGCAGGCCCGTCAGAGGTCACAATCCAAGACTCTTCCAAGCCTAGATGGGCAGATGAGATGAAGTTGTCAAATGTCTGAGCTAGAAGTAGAATAATGAAGCTACTCAAGAAGCTCCCTGCAAGATTTATAATCTGGGAGATTCTTTCCTTAAGCGAAGAGACCCAACAGGTGATCATCACTGCTTTGCAGAAGCCTACTCGATATGAGACCTGCTTGGCTGAAGCACTACCAGAGGCCAGCATGACCTTCACTCAAGCGGACATGCTACTCCCCACTATTAGCCACAATAGGCCGCTATATATGAAGGGACACCTGAATGGGCGGGAGCTGAATAGGATTCTGATCGATCCCGACGTAGCGGTCAACATTTTACCCTACAGAATATATGAGAGGCACCACTTCAACGTGCGCCTCGATAAGGTCAGAGATATGCATATCATTGGCTTCAACCAAAAGTGTTAATGATGTGAAACCACCTTGGGGGTGGTAGTCACAAGACCGAAGACTCTCGGACCTAGCAAGCAAGCAACTCACGGACCGGAAGCTTCACTCGAGCGGACTCACCCGCTAAGCGCAAACTCGTGCCCGTAGGCAAACCGACGATGAGGATGGGGGTCCGAAGTGGGACCTCGCTATTTCGGGGTTTGGCCTAGCTAGGGATTGACTCCCTAAGGGTTTGGGGATGCCCCAACCAAAGGGCGGCCAGCACGCCAAGGGCGTGGGTTGTAGGGTCGCCCAACCCAGCCCGCATAAACCCCCCCAACCCTTCAGCTTCCACTATAAAATCCACCCCCCTAGAAGCTCAAGGGACATATGCAGATAGACGTGGAGGATTGACACAAGGACCTCCAAGCGCATGGACCCTAGTCCCAAGGCTTCCAGTAAGAACGCGAGGAGCAAGACGCGTGTTGGGTGGCTTGTTGATCAGCTCATATACGCCGAGGGTATGTCAAATGTACTCCCCTCACATGGCACCTAGCTGTCTCACTCAAGTCCACTCCCCTCGCGTATGAGACGTTTTGATAACGGCGAACACACTCGCGCACCAGGTCCGCCCCCGTATGGTGCGTTATGATAACAACGCGCATGCCATAATGTCAGATTTGCTCCCACCATGGGACCACGTGCCCGCCACTCACCTCGAGCAGGCCACCGATGGTCCCGACCGCTGACTCAAGTTAGCCGAACCCTGGCCCGAAAGTAACATTCTCGAGATCGGCCCTAACTCCTCGGCATGAAGACACTCGCCTTCCAAGACCCGTAACCCGACTGCTCACCTTGAGCCGTGTCCGGCCTCCCTCAAGCTCCAGCCAGTGTCCGCCCTTGCCATCTAGTCTAGCCCTCCCTCGATGATTTGGGCACGTCCCTAACTCCTTGTGGAGAGCCTCTGTAAAAATACACAGATAATCCGCTTTATCCTGCAATGACCCGGGGACCGACCCACGTGTCAGAATTGTCTCGCGGCTTGCACCATATGTACTTTGGCCCTTTTGGCCCACTTGTAAAGTCCATGTGGCACCTATAAAGCATGAAACCAGTTGAATATGCTTGCCCGTACCTGGGTCCCTGTCACGCCCCGAAGAAGGCGAAAATATCAAGGCGTGAACAGTTATACAAGCGGGTCGATCAAGAGACTCAGATGATGAGCATGAACAACAAATGGACAGTTGTACCAGGATATTTTTTCGGTAAAATGCCAAGAAATAAGGGTTCAAGAATATTCCCAAACACCTTTAAGGCATGGGCTACTTAGCCCCTTCTACAGCTCTGCGGACCCCACTTGATGGGGACATCTCCTACCACTTTTCATTTCTCGAGGGACCCGTTGCTCGTCAGCTATGTTCCATGATGCTCGCCACATTTTTCTGAGTCATCACATGTAATTTTCATATTTTCTTGAGTCATGATTCAGTGGGTGGTAGAGCACTGTAGGAATAAGTGTGGGTGGGACGAGGCCATAGCCAAGGCTGCGTCCATCTGTTTGTGTGGTGCCATCTTGTTCCCTTCAGCCGACCATACCTTAGACCTACCCCTTCTCAGCACTATTAGCGGCCCGTGGCAGGGTCTTTCCATTTCTCAGGCCGTCCTGGCCTATCTCTATGAGGGCCTCAGTTCAGCAGCCTTAGGGGGTCCATTCTTCGGCTCCATGATTCTCTTGGAGTGTTGGATGGGAGTTAGGATGAAGTTCACCTCTCGAGAGGATGCTGACACGGTTAGCCGGATCTATGGGAGCCATTCCCTCTTCTTTATAGGTGGCGCCTTCAGCTTCCCTTCGCCGGTTGAGTGTAGGACATCCGACATGAAGACCAGGGATGAGTGGCATCAGTACCTCAGCAGACTGCCCCTAGAACGATTCATGACGCACCCCAGCTTCCTTCTTGGTATCGACATCAGAATGCCTCGAGGGTGGGGCTTGGACTTGCGGCTCGTGAGTGATGCAGTGCGGGCGACGTACAGTCCGCACCGGTGCTATTTGCAGCTCGGGATGCCTAGGACTATCCTACCGCCCCTATCCCACCTTCCCGCGCTGCAGGCGATGAGGATCGGCACCGAGGAAGATGAGCAGATGGTCAGGAGCGCCCTGATCATATGGGGAATCAGCAGGGTGCGGACTCTACCAGTGGAGGTGGCTGAGGTGGCGGAGACCCGCCAGACTTATATTATGGCATTGAGAGAGATATGTCCTCGAGGGGACGCCTAGCGGAGGACAGAGTGATTGTACCCTTTTTCCCTTTTTCATGATGTCTAGAGTTTGAATTTGTGAATAAATGAGTTGATTGATTTGAGATAGAATCTGAGTTTGGCTTGTGACTTTGTGGATTATGGTTCTATCTTTGCCGTGTGGTGATCATAATCTTTGAGCTTCGTCCTCGACCTGTAACTGCGCACATGGAAACAAGAAAATAGGTTAAATCTATTTTAGGCTTAACCCCTTACCTGCAACCGATGAACTCTTGATTTTTGGTCAAGGGGGTAAGCCTTATTAAAATAGGCAACTAGAAAAAAGGAGATATGCGATGCATGATATGAATGCGAGACATGGTAATGAATTTTTTTTAGATTTTTAAAATAACAACTATTTGAAGCGCTATCTGCCTGTAGCGCGTCCCTATCCCGCGGCCATAAAACACCCCACCCTTTCATTTGCTTCAAACACACATTCCCTCACCCTTAGGCTTCCACACTCTCACAGCCCAAGACCGATGGAAGGAGAAGGATCCCGACGATCGAAGAGATGCGCGATCCGCGGCCGCAGACGGCTCCATGTTCAAGAAGAACCAACGCCGCCTCCAGTGGGAGAACAACGCGACTCCGAAGCCACGGCCTCGGGAAGGCTTGAAGAAGAGGAACGGGAGGATCCGGGGATAGAAGTTGAAGGAGAGGACGTCGAAATGGCCGACGAACCTGCCATGGAGGAGGAAGCCGACGAACCGAGGGCGCGAGGCCAATGAACGGTAAGTCAAAAATCGCCCCTAAAATCCCTTCATTTCGATTTTTCCTTGCATTTTTAATTGTGAATGAAAGGGTAATGGGGATGACGAGATGGGGAGAATGCCCCTTAATGGCATATGTAGGGCTTAATGCCCATTGGACAAGATCGGGGAATGGGGACATCATCCCCTACCCGCGGGACATTAACGCGCTATGACCCAGTAGCGCCTTCAGGTCGCGCTATGTCGACATAGCGCGACCTAAACCAGACCCCAATTGTGTGTTGTAAACTGCTATTCCAATTGATTTAGACTGACGAGCTGCCTTATGATGTGTGCAGGGTGTCCAGGGAGCAGTCCGGACCCGGATTTCATGGACATTGGTTCGTGCCGTGTATTTCGCCATGCCGGAATTTCAACAAGCCCGTCTCCACCGAATGGGTTTCGGGGAATTCTTGGATATTGAAGTCTTACGGGTGGATGTTGGCCTGATACGCACCCTGAAGGCGCGCTAGGATCCTGGGTGCAAGGCCTTCCTCTTCCCCTAGGGGCACATGATCCCAACCTTAGAGGACGTCACCCGCATCACCGGATTGCGGGTTCATGGATCGGTAGTGTCTAGCTATACACTCCCCGACTACCGGGAGATGGCATACGACCTGCTGGGGCTGGAGCTAGAGGGGACCTGCCGGACGTCACTAGTGCCGAGGATAGCCCTGCAGGAGAGCCTGGGCCTATTCCATACACAAAGATCAGTAGGGGAGACCGTGGCAGCCTATGAGGCACGACTAGTGGCAGAGGCTAGAGAGATCTTTTCTACAGAGGCAATAAGAAATTAAGTACAGAGAGTCAAGTCAAAGGAGACACAACATGAGATACACATTATCCCACATGATCTCCCCATAGGCGTCCGTCTCTCCCTCTCCCTCTCTACTGACTAACTCACACACACGCACGCCCCTCACTGGCCTCCCGTAAACACCTCTCACCACTGTAGAGCCCGCTTCCCCTCACCCTCTCTCATCCACTCTCTCCCATCGCCTCATGCACTACCGTCTCCCACTGCCTCTCTCTGCTCTGCACGCCACCATCGTCATCGTAGGAGCCCCCCATTGGCTCTCCCTCCCTCTTCTTGTGTCTCTCTCTCTACCTGTCCCTCACTCCGACTCTCCTCTTCTCACGTCCGCTGGGCTCGCCACCAAGCCTGCCACTCTCCTCTCTGCTATCTCTCTCACCCACACCGGTCATCCGTGCGAAGTCCCCTCACCCTCCATCTCTTCTCTATCTCTCTCTTATTTTATTAATTTTTCTTCTCACAAGATCTCTCTTCCCTCTCTTCTCAATTTCCTTCTTTCTGTCCCCCCCTTTGCCTCTCATCTCTCTCTCTACCTCTCTCTATCTCTCTCCCTCTCACTTCTCACACCAGCACACACTCATTTTTAATTTCTTTTATTTTTATGTTGATTTAAATCCCACATTTCCCTATTTTTTCTCTCTCTACATCCTTGTATTTTCCCTCTCCTTATTCTCCCTCTAGCCCCTCCAAAGACGGCGCAAGATGGGCGTCACTGACTCCGGGACTAGTGAAAATCAAAGGCCCAAGGGGATGACGTCACCCTGACACTACAGCCGCAATCTCTTTGCCAATCACCCTCCTCGGTGTTACTTAGGATGTATTTTTATTTAAGAATTGTAATTTTTATTTTTACACATTATGATGTAAACATCATTATTTAATATGTGGAAATCATGTGTTTATATTTCTCTCTCTAGATCTGATGTGAAACGACCTAGGGACCAACCAAATGACCCTCGGACCTAGCAAGCAAGTAACTCGCGGACCGGTAGCTTCACTCGAGCGGACTCACCCACTAAGCGCACGCTCGTGCCCGTAGGTAACACAATGATGGTGGTGAGGGTCCAGGGTGGGACCTCGCAGCTCCGGGGGATGGCTAGCTTGGGATTGAACCTCCAAGGGTCCAGGGATGCCCACTCTCATGGCCGACATCGCCGCCATCGAGAAATTCATCGGCCAGAAAATCCCCGCCCGCGCCCTCGAAGGCTTCGAGTATCGCGGTGGCCAGCCGCCTGTAATCGACACCGCCAAGCCCTTCGCCGCGCAACCCCGCCCGCAAGGCCGCCAAAAACTCGGCGCCGGCGGACGCCACAAAGGCGACCCCGGCGCGAACCAGGACCACGCCTACAAAGGAAAAGCCTACGGAGGCGGCAACCCCAAGTGGCACTCCAAAGGCAAACCCGGCGCCCACTGGCGCAATGGCAGCCGGTAAACCAAGGCATCGAGTTTTCTAAACTCGATGCCTTCCTTAAGTCTCGTCCCCTTTCAGGTCTGGGACGGCTATCAGCGTTGGCTCCGGCGACGCGTCAGCCTCTTTTTTTCGAGCCGCTCTTTGAAATGCACAATCGTCACCACCCAAAAATCCGATTCCGAAGACTGGTAGATGATCCGATAGGGCGACTCGTGCACTTCCCTCAACGGCTCCTCGGGATACTCGTGAACAGGATGGCCCTGACCGGGCGCCAAGGCCGCACGCTCCACGCGCTCGACAATCCGCTCGACCATGCGGGCGGCGTAAAACTCGGAGTCTTGTGCGATGAAGCGCCGAATTGACCGCAACGAACGGCGAGCCTCGGAAGACCAGCCAATCGTCACGACAAGCCGAACTCTTTCCGAATCGACGCATGCGAATGCACGCGACCGGCCTGAATGTCCGCAAGGCCAGCTTCAATTTTCTGCCGCACATAGATGCGATACATGAGCTCATCCCAAGTGGACGACGGCGAAAGCCCCCGAACAAGCTTGAGTGCCTCGGATTTGACTCTCGTGCGCTTCGCAATGACTGACGGCATGAGTCGAAACTTGGCACCATCCCGTGGATTGGCAAGCGCTGGCACCTGGTCGACTTCCTCACTTCAGGAGTAAGCCTGCCACAAGGCCGTCTTTTTCGGAAATCATCGCCAGAACTTCATCCGCACCATCGCTAAATTCGATTTTGAAAACCGAACTCAAACCGACGCGACGTTTCAACTCAGTGAGATGCTTTAACGTGTAGCCGGCTTTTAAATGTGCAGCGAGACCCCCCGCTACCGCATCAAACTGAAGAGCGGCAGTCTTCGCAAATTCCGGTGTGCACTTCGCCAGAAACGCCGCTTTATCAGCTGGCTGCTCTAGACTATATCCGAAAAAGGACGAGGAACAGCGGCGGGAGGCTGGGACGGCTCACCTGCAAGAAAGAAGGGTGAGTCATAGCCAGACTCAGTAGGGGTCACGCGGATCCCTACCTCACACTAAACACACAAGCATAGAGTAATGAGGCAATTAGAGTATGCATTTAAAGCAGTAAACATGCAATGACACAGTTAAACCACAGTTATAGTAAAGTAGGAAAACCTAACTGATCAGGTAAACATGCCGAATTTACTATTAAATAATAGCATCGGAAGCTAAATCTACCAACATAGTGAACCTCAGCTAACCATGTGATAGGAGGAAGGAAGACCACCAGAAGAAGGAAACCAGATGTGTCCACTGACTTCTTACACTGCGTCTCAAGCACCTCGCAGTCCAGCTCACGACAAGCGGGTGTCAACACAACACTAGTACCGCACCGAGGGACTAATCAGAGTAACACCCATCGACGTTAGTCCAAGCCTCTGATCACGTGTGCACACACTGACTCATCGCCTTGAGACAAGCCTCTAGCTAGTTTTCCCTCCCAGTAGGATGCTACTGACTATGTGAGAGGGCCCACGGAAACTAGCCTATGAACCGTATAATGGGAATGCCCCGCCACCTCTCCTGGGGGGGCCGACACGGAAGTCGTCAGGTTACGACTTGTGGCTCCATCACAAGGAAGAGAAAGCTGCTCATATGGGATGTAGAAGAATGCCACAGTATACAAAATAACTTAAACATGGCTCACATGAAACATGATTTGAATAGAAATTATATATGCAAGCTTTTGAAATCTCCAGGTATATAACGGACTGGATCTACCCCGTTACACACCATAACGGACCGGAGCAGGACCACTATGCTTCACAAAACTCAGGAAATCCACAGAAAACTTAGACTATAATGCACCTCAACAGGGGTGCTATAGGACTATAACGCACTGGAATGGAGGCATTAAAGTCAGCACGCATTCAACGCATGACACAGGGAGTATAACGGACTAACAAGGTGGCGTTATACTATACATAACGCACCTCTATTAGGCCGTTATGCCTTCCAGAACGTCTAAACTCACAGGAAACTACGGCATGTAACGCACCCATACAGGGGCGTCATACAATGCACGACACACAGGGGCAGGGCCGTTAAGGACAAGACTTGGGCAAACCCATGATGAAATCCATGCCGATGTCTTCCCACTTCCACTTGGGAATATCTAGTGGATGCAGTCTTCCAGCGGGTTTCTGATGTTCTGCCTTCACCTGCTGGCATGTTAGGCATTGAGCTACTCTTCGAAGTCCAAAGACTTCAAGACAATGACCTGGTGTTGGTGGAAATAAAGGGCAAGATGGAAGAACGACCCAACTTTAGATTTGCATCAGATGGAAGGTTGTTATTCTGAGAAAGGACTTGTGTACCAGATTGCCTAGAGTTGAAAAAGAAAATTTTAGAAGAAGCTCATCGATCAAGGTACACAATTCATCCTGGATCTACCAAGATGTACCAAGACTTGAAATAGACCTTTTGGTGGCCCAACATGAAAAGAGAAGTAGCAGACTTTGTTTCTCGCTGTCTCACATGCCAGGAAGTCAAGACGGAACACCAAAAGCCTACCAGTAAGCTACATCCTCTAGATATACCCAAGTGAATGTGGGAGGATATCGATATGGACTTTATAATGGGTCTGTCTAAATCTAAAAGAGGACATGATAAAATATGGGTCATCATAGATCGATTGACCAAGTCAGCTCACTTCTTGCCAATAAAGAGCCAGTGGTCAGTTGATGTTCTTGCTGTCTTATACATCAAAGAAGTTGTCTTACTACATGGAGTTCCTGTTTCGATCATGTCTGACCGAGACTCGCGCTTCACTTCACACTTTTGAAAGGGTCTACAACATTTGTTGGGAATGAGACTCAACTTTAGTACAGCGTTTCATCCTCAAACGGATGGTTAGACCAAAAGGACAAATCAAGTGGTAGAAGACATGCTACGAGCTTGTATTATTGATTTCGGTGGAAGCTAGCATGATCACTTGCCTTTGGTTGAATTTGCATATAATAACAGTTACCAGGCAAGTATTCAACTGGCACCTTTCGAAGCCTTATACGGAAGGAGTTGCCGATCCCCCTTATGCTGGGATGAAGTTGGCGAAAAGTAACTACTAGGCCCAGACATGGTGAGAGACACCACCGAAAAGGTTCAACCTCTCAGAGAGAGACTCCAAATGGCTCAGTCTAGACAAAAGACTTACGTCGATATTAGGAGGAGAGAGCTCGAGTTCCAAGTTGGAGATCACATTTTTCTTAAGATTTTTTCTGGACGAGACGTGAGCATGCGGTAAGAGATAAACCTCTGGGTTTCGGTAAGCCTACTTCTACCACCCCCTTGTGGGGTGATCATGGTAGTGCACAAGCGGTGGAGTAGACGCTGCAAGAGTGGAAACCTATTGGTGTCAAAGTATTTGACAAGAATTTGAGTGTCATCTTGAGTGTTCCTGGGCTTTCCTGTCAGTATAGTGTATGCTTTAGACAAATTGATTTCAAACTCAGATTCTATAAGCTCTTCTCGAGGAATATGTAAAGCTTTGTGAAGAAGCTTTGTGGAAAGTTTGATTTTGACCCCCTTGACCTCAGTTCTAAGGGCTCTGTGGTGCTGGTCATAGACTAAGTTCTTGTAGAACTGCTGTACAAGAAATGCGTAGTACACCCTATGTTCAGACAAGAATCTCCTCCAACCTTGGAAATCAACGAGTGGTAGTAGTTCAGGAAAATTGTCGAGCATCTGTCGGTCGCTAAAGTCCACATACCTTGGAAACAGGATTCTAGTTCGGTCACTCTCTTCTTCCCTGATAGAGGGAGTGGCACTTGGCTGAGGAGGAGTAGGCTTTGCCTTTGCCTTCCCTTTTTAGGCCGCGGACAGATGTTTCCTCTTCACCAGTTCCCTTGAGATGGCCCTTCATCAACCACGGTAGCGCTGGTCAGAGCATGCTTCCTTTTAATCAGTGCGATAGCAGCTGGTCGATCGTGAACTAGCTTAGATTGAGGCTCCATCCTTGTAGCAACATGCACAGGAGCTCGAGCGGCTGCCCTCTGAGTTGTTGCCGCATCCTTCTTCTTCCCACGTGTGACCAGAGGAGTCATGATGAGAATGGAAAGAAGGAGGGGAAGGTAGCTAGGGTTACTGGAGTGTTGCAGTAGAAGGTTGGAGCTAGCTGAAGCGCTAGGATCCACCGCGGAGGGAGGTGGAGGAAGGTGTCGACCTCTGCGTTGAGACGTGCAGGCGCACCAGATGGTGAGGGCTCGTGAAGGGTTTGAAATGGTAAAAGTTAGAGAAACGATAGTCACTATCGAGTTAAAAGGTAAAGTTGAGAATTTTTTTTAAAAAAGACAGCCCTTAGATAAGAAATGGCTGAAATACCCATGTTTTCATTTTTGAACGATTTTAGGCTTATAAGCTCATTTTTGAATGATGAAGGTTTGAGAGAAATCATTTTTGCAACAAATAATAAGGCTAAAATATTCAAGAAAGTCAAAAGATTTGACCAAGCCTATTAATCTTACTCATTAAGTTCATTAGGCATGATTGGAAAAAAGAAAATAAGCAAGTATTGAGAATAAACAAAATACCTTATTGCTTTGAAGTAAAGTATAGAGTCAACCCCAAACTATTTTTTTAATTAATTAAACAGTCTGATATAGCATTCACTTTTTGACACAAGGAAACACGTTGTTCAGACGCCAGAGTCCCTGGTTACTCAGTGTAGTTTATCTTTCTGTTTTCTTTTGATCAGAGTTAACAATCTTCATCATGACTAGATTAGCTGCATTTCATTGATGCAGGATCTAGTTTCTCTGAAGATGATGCCATTGCTCTGAAATTATTATAGTATAATTTTTGGAGGCGTATTCTCTAGTTGGCTTCAATTTAGGTGACTTGTTTAAGAACAATACAAGCTAATGATTCTCGAAGCAACCAAAACCTTTTTACAATTAACTTTCAAAAGCTTAGGCCATGGTTGCAACCAAAAACTTTGATGAATGTTTTAACCCTATTACAGTGCAAGGAGGGTGCAACTTAAGACACTTATCAACAGAATTGAGGGTTATAAACATTAAACCATTTCCTTAATTGGAGGTAGAATAGAATGACTTATCCAAGGTTTATTCAAAAGTTGAAACCTTCTCAACTCCCCCTAAGTTAGTGACCGGTGACTAAGTCAATGTTTTAGAAGCAAGAAATTCGATTGAAGTCAAGGTAAGCCAGGAAGGACAGATTGAAATGATGTCTCCATCACACTTGAGGGCAGAGCAACTAGGCGGCAGTGTCTTTAACTAAAGGTGTCGACCTCCTAATGCAGAACAGAAACCAATTCTTGAACATATTAAGGAGAGTGTCGATACTTCTCACAAACGTGTCGACCTATTCAGATGCATTCACTCAGCCAACCACTCTGATCTGTATCTTTCCTTTTCTGCTGAATATTTTCAAGACAATATGTCAGCTTCTAATTTCTTACATTCTCAGACATTCTGATTTTAGTCAGCCAAAAAAGTCTGTCATCTTTCAGCCTAAGTGTTATGCTTATTTGATGCTAAAGCATTAAATATGCTTATGCAGTTAAGATTATCATGCAATTCCTAAAATGTAACATTGACTCATGGTACTTGGCGGAGGTCAGTCCTCACGCATGGGGAGAGTTTCCGGACAGGCGTAACCTGTCTTTCCACAGCTTGTCATTTGATATACCATGGTCAAACAAAAGTAGCCAGCAACCAATCACTAATGCAATGCTTTATGAATAGGTAGTTGACTAGTTATAGTGGAATGCAATCAAACTCCCCCTGAAGCTAATTGTCATCAAGATATTCATCAATTCAGCAGATCATTTCAGAAAATAGGTACTTTTACTCATTATGCTAGGAACATAGTGAGAGAGTTAATCAAATGATTCAAACCTGATTTGATTAAGGTCTACATAAACCTAACTCCCTTCTTAGAGATAAAAACCTGTCCGTGCACAGTGGCTTGGTAAAAATATCTGCAACCTAATTTTCTAATTGGACAAAAAGTAGCTCAAAGTTTTTCTTTAAAACTTCATCTCTAATAAAGTGATGCCTTATATCCATGTGCTTTGTTCTAGAGTGCAGGACTGGATTTTTAGCAAGACTTATAGCACTTGTGTTATCACATAGAATAGGGACACATCCAAGATCCATAAAGTAGTCCTGGAGTTGATGTTTAATCCAAAACACTTGGGTGCCACAACTACCTACAGTAACATATTCTGCCTCTGCAGTAGAGAGTGCGACTGAGTGTTGTTTCTGGAAAGTCCAAGAGACTAAACATCTGCCCAAAAATTGGCAATAGTCACTAATGCTTTTGCGATCTAGTTTGCATCCTGCATAGTTAGCATCCGAATAAGCAGTGAGAGAAAATTCACAAGATGCTGAAAACCATAATCCCAAGTCTTGAGTGCTAGCAAGGTATCTAAAGATATGCTTGACAGCAGTCAGGTGAGATTCTCTAGGACAAGCTTGGAATCTAGCACAAAGGCAAACACTAAACTAGTTGTCTGGTCTAGATACAGTTAAATAGAGTAATGAACCAATCATACCTCTATAGTTCTTTGCATCCACCAATCTTCCTTTCTCATCTGCATCCAATGATGTAGTTGTTCCCATAGGAGTTGCAATAGTTTTACAATTTGTCATATCAAATCTTCTCAACAAGTGGGCGGAAAAAGAACAAGGCCGGGTATAGTGATTATAAGCCAAGTTTCAATAACAAGAAGAGACCTGGTAGTGAAGGTGACTCTTCACAGGATAAGAAGTCGAAGAAGGCGTCTAAGCCATTCTCCATCACCACCACCCCATCCAATGCGGTGTGCAAATATTGTGACAAGGCCAGACACAAGGCCGAAGAATGTTGGAGAAAACTAGGAGCATGTCTCTGTTGTGGGAGCCGAGACCATCGTATCTCGGATTGCCTAATGATGAAAGAATCTCCAGGAGATGGAAAGCGTCCAGTAGCGAGAAGTGCCCGTCTCCATGCTGTAAAGGAGACCAAACAAGACGAAGGTGGACTGGTGGAAGGTACACTCACCATTTGCTCCAAGTCTGCATATGTCTTATTTGATACTGGCGCATCACATTCTTTTATCTCTAAGAAGTTTTCCAATCCACTACCGAATGAACCAGAGTGGATAGATTTAGTCATTGAAACACCCCTCGGCAAAGAAACAACTATTTCACATCATTATCAAGATTGTGAAGTATTAGTGAAAGGAAAGAATCTCCCTATCAACTTAATAAGCCTAGATTTGAAGGAGTACGATGTTATTCTAGGAGCAGATTGGTTATCTAAACACCAGGCAATGGTAGATTGCTGGAATAGCAAGATTATCTTCAAAGAACTCCCGAAATTAGTCTTTACTCCCCCAAAGAAACTAAGCAAGACGCCGCTTATCTCAGCCCTCCGAGCTAGCAAGTTGATAAGGAAGGGATGTGTGTCGTTCCTTGCCTTTGTAACACTTAAGTAGGCCAAGGAAACTAAGCTTGAAGACATTCCAGTTGTGAATGAATTCTCGGATGTATTCTCGGAAGAGTTACCTGAATTACCCTCGGAACAAGAGGTGGCCTTCACCATCGACCTAATCCTTGGTGCTGGTCCAGTCTCTAGGGCACCTTATAGAATGTCTCCTGCTAAACTTAAGGAATTAAAGGAACAATTGATGGAGCTGATCAAAAAGGAATTTATCAGGCCAAGCACTTCCCCGTGGGGAGCACCGGTATTGTTTGTCAAGAAGAAGGATGGATCCATGAGATTGTGCATCGACTATCGACAGTTGAATCATCTTACCATCAAGAACAAGTATCCACTGCCGAGAATCGATGAGCTATTTGACTCCGTTGAGATATTTTCCCCACTATGCCTGGGGACGTGTAGGGTTTTGTTCTGTTTGCTGGTGAAATGGTCCTCAATGAATTGAAGAAGGGTTGGGCCTTGTTTATAAGCACACAACCATCTTTGTAGACTCTGATATGGGATCTTGTGGTCCCTTTTTGATGCTTCGATCCATACTAGCCCCCCCAACAAACGAGGTATGTGCTTATTGGGTCGGGGGTTCCCACAAATGGCACCATTCTATAGATGTATAAATTTGGGTGCCTTCATTGAGGTGTTGTCTCCGCTACGCCTGGGGATGGCTAGAGTTTTGTCCTTTTTACTGGTAAAAGGGCCCTCAAAGAAGAAGGCTTGAGCCTTACTTATAGGTACATGACCATCTTTGTAATCTCTAATATGAGATATTATGGTGCTTTTTTGAAGCCTTCGCACTAGCCACCTGTAGCACCGTCTGTGGTAACCTAAGACAAAAAGCCTATGCTAAGTCTTAGAAGAGCAACCCTCGCCTTCTCAATAGAAGGAGTAATTGCACCACCGAAGCCTTGCCTATGGCAACACAAGAAGTAAGTTGGGTGATGTGAGTGGATCCTTTCGTCCATGACACGTGGCTGAATCCTGCCCTCCAAAAGAATCATCAACCATATTTCAAATTTTAAGAGCAATGATGGTAGGGTGCCATCTCTCTAGGCTCTGACATCAGCCAATCTCAAGCACCATCCTCGGGTAATCCTCCCTCAAGTATGCATCCCACGTGGATCGTGCATACATTACCGAGATAGGGGATCCTATAATTCCCCCACATTTGCCAGCTGTCCCCACTCATCCCTCAGCTTCTACCGTCCACCCGGCCATCTCCTACTATCCACTGGCTTCCATTGCCCATCCGGCAACCTCTTACTACCCTTCGGTTCTGGCACAAACTCTTCCACCTTAGGAACAAGGGGGTGACGATCGTCTGGCGGCTCTCCAGCAACGAATCGATCTCCTCAATAAGAGGGTTGGCCCACCATCCCTTGCGGACACTCCCACTCCCAACTTCCGGGACATCCGATTCCCTTCTCAGTCAGAGCTCCCAACGTATCGCAAATATAACGGGGGTGGCAACCCGTTCATCCACATCAAGGAGTTCTTATATGAGTCGGGACCACACCAGCATGACGATCGCCTCCTTGCATGTGGGTCTCTAGTGCCCTCCTCTCGTCCCAGCCTCGATGTCATTCCGCCCTCCTTCCTCTCTCTTTCCGCCCTCTCACACCCTCACCTTGCCATGTGGAGAGAAGATCCTCAGTTCCAGCACGTCTCGGGATGATTTCCCGTGACGCCACTGCTCCTCCTCCAACTCCGCCATTCGGGCATCGCACTCTATCACCTGAGCAACACGTTCCTCCTCGGCCTTCGCCGCATAAGTCAGGGCATCTCAAATCTCCACTGTCGGTCAGAGTCGACCGTTTCACAATGTAAAAAGGGGGGGATAATGTGGGAGAATAAAAATCACACACCAAAGGATCAAAAGGCCATTTTTATTTGAAACAAAAGGGACTACATCAAAGGCTAGGCACTATGGGCCTCAACTTTCCTAACTCAGTTACATAAACACTCCACAACTCTCGGTCTTCCTCTATCTACACCGTCACCTTCCGTGGAATGCTTGCCTTCCACGATGCTTTAATCACATTCACCTCCTTTGCGTCACCTTCTGCGGCCAGCTCCCTTTCCTTAATCAAAGGAAGGTCGGAGAGTGTGGGAAAAGAATGGCGAGGGAGGCCAATTTGTGAATAACACCAGTGCGCGTTGTAGAGGACAAATTCGGTTGCACCAATAAGTCAGAGTTCCACAGCAGGAGACGATCTTGCAAGAAGCTCGAGAGGGAGTAAACATGCCGGCGTGTGAGTAAACATGTCTTGTGCCATGATATTGAAGTGAGTACGCCAGTCTCCGCGTGTCTTCAGTCGAGGAATGCGATTCACTACATTCCCACCAAAACTCAATGCATCAACCGTGTAGTAAAGCGGGCTTTGTTGGAAGATCCTAGAAGTAGTTCGCGCCTCCTTGCAGCGGTCAAATTTGAGATGGAGATCAATCCAGCAACTGAGAAGAAGCATGCATCCATAAGGAGGCCGGCCCATGTTGGAGGCTGTAAGACCGCTATAATGGTAGGCAAGGATGGCTGGCCCCACTCGTTTGTCCTCCCAAAACCCACAGATCGCGCCCAGCTGATCTTCTTCCACAATGTTGTCAGTACAAGGAAAGAAAAGAGCCCCGGCTAGGTAAATTGTGAATCCTTTCATAATGTCCTCCAAATGGTCATCGCCTGTCACTTCCCCCAGTGCTTTCATCACCCAATCTGCATATCACTATTTTTTTTGGGGCCTTTTACATTGCCACACCCACTTTTGTCTGGCCCATAATAGATTCTTTCATGTTCAACTATGCGGGCAATTTAAATTCAAATCCTCTATTTGCCCATTGTCATCAAATTACTTCACTCTTCCAGAATGGGATTTACAATCCATCTCTTACCCAAGAGTCACACCAATTGCCACCAGATTTTTCCACCCCTTATTATCACACATATCCATAACCTAGGTGGAAAAACCAGCAATCTTCTTCTTGGGCACCCTATCAAGACCCCATTCAAAGTCCTTCGATCTCACACTTTTCAGATCGGGCTTCTTACTCAAATGCTCCTTACAACCAAGCCCAACATGAAGGACAGTCCATCTACTCCTCACTACCTTAGTACCAGACTGACTTCTATTCTGATTGTTACTCACTACAGTCTGAGTACAACCCAACACATCCAGCTCTTCCACAGTCACATTTCAATAATGAGGATAGGTTCAACCAAATGACTCAGCTCATCTTGGCCAATCAGCAAACTATTAAAGCTTAGAGCCAAATTATCCAAGCCCAGCTTGACCAACTTGATAGAGAGCTTGAAATGGACCAATATGTTAGCCTCCCCACGAAAAATCTTGAAAATCCATTTCCTGATTCTGATTATAATATCACATTGAATGATCTATCCATCAATTCTCAATTCAACAACTCTCCAATATTTTTTGATGATGAGGATAATCTGGAGCAGCCATATCAGGAAAATTGGGGGGAAGCTAATGAATCTCAATTTGTAATGACCAAGGCCAATAATGAGGAGTCTAAGTTGGGGGGAGGAGAAGGGAATGATGAAAATCAAATTTGGGCCCCATACCCTAATGACTATTATGATCAAGCCCAACATAATGAGGGATGGCCCATGTCCTTGTCGCCACCTTCTACTGATTACTCTTCACATTTTTTCGTTGAATCTGAGCCTCCCTATTCAACTTCTCTACCCTCAAATCCCAATTCAGAGATGACACTCAATCAACACTATCAATCAATGATGCTTCAAAGTCAATCTCTCCAAGCACGAATTGATAGGATGATTGAGACAATCAAGAACATTGAGGAAGAGCAAGTGCTTAGTCATTCTGGTCCCATTTCTACTGATCAAATCTCTTATGATGACTACGATCAATCCTCTCTCCCTCTCTTTCTGTACACACTCCCGTCCCCTCTCTTCCTATCTTCTGTAAACACACACACAGCACCCATCGCCTTGCCAACATCACCAAACTATCCAACACCCAGCCAAGCTGCCCAGCACGCCCTCCCTTCTGCCCATGTAGATCTACAGCAACCCTCTGCAAGACCCACCCCACCTCCTTTCCATCGTCTTACCCCGCCCCAACACCCTCACCTGCTACCTGCCCAGCGTCCTGTGCCCCCCCTACGCCCATCCACGCTAGTGAGCCTCCCCCCTTCTCCACCAACTCCTGTCTATGCTCCCACCCCTGGCCACACCCTTCCTCCCTCTCCCCTCCAGTGGCCATACCACACCCCACGCTCTTCTGCACGGTGAAGAAGATCCCAAACAGAGCATCGCGCGGGCTTGCTGTCTTGTCTGGAGCAGCTACTTTGTGAAACAGATAGTGAGAAGCAGACAAGCCCTGGCACGCAGGCACGAAGCCTCTGTTGCCATGCTCCCAGTGGACCTCCCACTACACCCTCTCCTCGGCGGATAACTGTTGCATCAATTCGGTCGGCCACGGTGGGAAAGGCTCAAAGAAGGGCCGCCGTAGGCACCTCCGCTACCAATGGCAGGTGAAAGTCTGCCCCCCCTACACGCCACGATCATCTCTGAGAAGCCTGCCTTGCCGGTCCGCAATGCCTTCTCCGATGATGCCACCATGGATGCCGCCACCTTGCACCAGCGGTGGACGTGAAACAGGGCCGCCGTGGCTCTATCGCCTGCGGCATCCCTTGCCTCGCCCCAAAACGACTGCATCCTCCCACTCCCAACGCAGTCGACCATCTTCATCAGCTGCAGAACAACCTGTCCAGTGGCAAGACCGGCGCCCTGGCATCGCTGGCGGACTTCAGCCCTCCTCGGGGGTAGGGCAGCTACACCCGCGTCCCCCTTCGCCATGCGACAGCAGGACGACCACTCCACCGGCATGCACGAGAGGACGCCGGTCATGGCTGGCCCAGTCCGTCGGCGTCCCCCCCCCTTCCGAGCGCGCTGTCGTTCCCTCCGAGCGCACTGTCGTTCCGCTCTCTCATCCCCCCCACCTCCCGATCTCTCTCTCTCTCTCTCTCTCTCTCACTCTCTCTCTATTCAGTTCTCTCTCTCTCTCTATTCTGTTGTTGTATTAGGCATTCCATGATGACTCGGATCACCTCGGTGTTCGACGGCTCACCGGAGCCACGGGACTTGTTAAATAATAAAACGCCCCTAAGAGAGGCGCAAATTAAGCAAATGACGCCAGCTGGCACACCGTCAATTGACCAGGACTCCGAATCCTTACAGGAAGCGAACAACAGAGAGTCCCGTTCGATTCAAACTACGATCACAACGACTGCTGAAAGCCTTATAAATACGGGCTTTTGGGGCTTAGTTGGGCATCTAACAGAGAGACACCAAAAGACTTCACAGAAGCGGGAAGCATATTACGCCAGAGAGCTACCTCGGTTGGAAGAACAGAGGAATAGAGGGTTTAAAACGATGGCAGGAGCAATAGAGCGCCCTTTGAAGAAATCCAAGGTTTCTTTTGCAAGGATTAACGAAATTGAAGGCCATATAAGCGGGAGGATAGCTATGAACCAAGTAAGTTTGAGATTGGAATTTCTTTATCTTCTTCTCTTTTCTTCCTCCTCCATTCATTCTTCTCTTCTCTTTTCATTCTCTTTATTTCAGGATTACCCCACTATCCCGGGTGCAAGAAGATATCTCAAGATCAAATGGCTCCCTCTCCTCCTCTCTAAACTCTCCTTAGACATGAGGGCTTATCTCTCAAGGTGGCACATGCTAGGCCTAGTGACCCATGCCAAACACTACAATGATGTGCACCTAGATTGGGCTGCCATAGGAGCCCTCATAGAAACTTGGCATCCATCCACCCACACATTCCTCTTCTCCACCTTTGAAGCTACCATCCTCTTGGAAGAAGTAGAGATGTTTTTAGGATTAAAGAAGATGAAACAAGGGGATGAGGAGAAGATGGCTTTCATGCCAAGGGCAATTGGAGCACAAGAGATGCTCTCAAGCTTAATCCCTAGCTCAAGCATCATTAGCCAAATCAAAGTGACCAAGGGAATAAACCTCATGAAACTTGCCTCATGGGTCTACAAGAGAATGAGTGAACCCAAGGAGGAAGAGCTAGAGAATGTAGCCAAAGGATTTGTGATTTGCCTAGCAGGGGCTCTTCTATTTCCTTCCACGGAAGACTTTCTAGATGAAGCTCAATTGAATGCAATAGCTAGCATTTGGGAGGAAGAAAGGATAGGGCCAGCAGTGTTGGCTTATCTATATAGCGGCATCACCTCGGCGATAGAATAGATATAACACACCACTGCTAGGGAGGCACTGGTTTCCAAAAATCTAAAAAAATCAGATAGTTCAAAAATCTAAAAAAAATCAGATATTTCAAAATAAAAAAATCAGATATTTCAAAAATCCCAAAAAATGAGATATCTCAAAAATCTAGAAAAATCAGATATTTCAAAATCTCCAAAAATATCATCATGTCGCATTGCATCCATTGCATTTTCCTTTCATATTTTTTCCGCCTGTTTAATAAAGGTTCCACCCCTTGACCAAATATCAAGAATGGTCAAATTTCTAACTTGCTCTAGGCAAGGGGTTAAGCCTAAGAACGGATCTAACTTGTTTTCCTGTTTAAGTGTGTGCAGAATGCAGGTTTCAAGACTCAGTTTCTGGCCACCATAACGCACCTCAACTTTACTGTTATATAATGTTTAACGGACCCACATCACTCCGTTATATTCCTTAGGAGCCTTTCTCAGACAATGGTTATTTAACGCACTCCAAAGAACCCGTTATGCTCATGTGGCGGATCATTCATAGTCCGCTAATATTTCCTAAACGCAATACTTTGGTTGGGTTTTCTGTGTCGTCTTATGATGGATTATAGAGAGTCCATTATACTCATGTGAGGGCTGGGTAGGGGTCCGTTAAGGTCCCCAGAACGGGACGCTCTCATTAGTTTTCCAGAGTTATTTTATGACGGATGATGTCTAGTCTGTTATTCTCCTATGATGACTTTTTATAGGTCTGTTATCTAATCCAAAAGCTCTGTTCCCAGAACCAGTTTGCTCAATAACAGAATCAACTCAAGTCCTTTTCATATAACAAAAAAGCTTTTATTCTCATTATGCAATTGAGATACATTACGTATCAAACCTTCAAAATTCCACTCTTCTCATTTTACATCAAGTAAAAAGAAAGAAAAAAGAAAATCAAAATACATTTAGCTTCTTGTCGGCTTGAGGCCGGATTTTTTGCAATTCCTTCATGTAGGCCCGCAGCGGTCGTCATCTTCTTCCACTTCCTCTTGCCATGGACGCACCTTGCTGATCTCCCACATGGTCAGCACGTTCCGAACTGATCTTTCATCTTCCTCTCTCCCTATCTTCCTAGCTTGAAGGGGAGGGTAGTGTGCAAGAGCAGGAATGTTGATTCGAGGTAGCCCGACTTGAAGGTGGGCTACAAGCCGGGCTTTATTCCTAATCACCACCCCTTGATCACTAAGTTTGTTTCTAAAAACCCACTTAGTTCCTATCACCGGGTGGTTCTTAGGTCTAGGCACAAGAAATCACACCTTATTCCTTTGGAATTGGTGTAATTCCTCCTGCATAGTCAAGATTCAGAAATTATCATTTAATACCTCATTTACAGATTTGGGCTCAATATCAGAAAGAAATACAAGATTATCAAATTCTTCAACTTCCCTGATTGAAGCCCTTGTTCTTACATCTTGTTCCACGTCTCTTATGACATTGTCTTGTGGGTGGTCCTTGTGGAATGTCCATTGCTTGTGGAGATCTTCATTTTGGGTTGGAGCTTCATCATTTTTGGTGCTTGACTCTGCTTGATCCACATCTCGATTTTTCTTATCTTTCTTTTCTTCTCCATCTTCATGCCCTACATCAATAAAATGATTATCATCATTAGACAACCTTAGAGTGTATTCATCAATGATCACGTGTTGGCTTTCTTCTACCACAAGAGTGTGTACGTTATATACTCGATATGCTCTAGATGATGAAGAATATCCAAGAAATATACCTCTATCACTCTTTACGGTAAATTTATCTAAATGTTCTTTAGAATTATTCAAAATGAAACATGGAGAGCCAAATGGTTTAAGATATACAATATTTAGCTTCTTACCTTTATACAGCTCATATGGAGTTTTCTTGAGTATAGGTCTTACCATGACTCGATTGATGATGTGACAGGCCGTGCTCACCGTCTCGACCCAAAAGTACCTTGGTAAGCTATTTTCCTAAAGTATCATTCTCTCCATCTCCACAAGTGTTCTATTCTTTCTTTTCATGACTCCGTTTTGTTGTGGGGTTCTCGGTGCTGAGAAATTGTGTGAAAACCCCTATTTCCTGCAAAAGTCATCAAGTCGTGGTTATCAAACTCTCTTCCATGATCACTTCTGATTACTTTAATTTCATACCCCTTATCAGTTTGTAAATTCTTGCATAGAACTTCGAACTCCTTCAAAGCATCATTCTTATGGGTTAAAAATAATACCCAAGTGAACCTTGAGTAATCATCTACAATGATTGGCACAAGGGGTGCTGACATCATTATCAAAGGAGGGCTATAAGAGGAGGATAGCCCTGCCTCCTCAGTATCTTCGGCCGACTCGGCATCACCGAGTCACCACGGGAAACGGGTGTGCACGGTGTTTCGGCGACTTGCTAGTGATCTCGGCTCTTATGTTTGTGCTTGCGAATTAGGTCCGATGGCATACTGTCTAATTGCTGCCCACCCCCTTCTTTGTGTCACATCATTAAGGTTTGTCGTCTTGTGTCATGTGTCCGGATTGGTTGGCCTCCGCGTTCCATGAAGTCCGTGCGAGATGAATCCCATGTTGGCAAGGTGGTTGCCGGTGAGAAGCATCACCCATTCCCTGATGTGTATGGGTGTTGGCGCTACTCCGGAAGGATAAGTGCCTGTTGGGCAGGGTTTGCGAGAATTTGCGGTTGGTGTTGTGTTTTCTGGGGTGTTGAGGATCGGAGCCTGCTGAGTTGCAGAGGATTGTCGGGATGGAGGATCCTGAGTTGTCAATGTGGTGGCTGTGCACGTGGGTCTGAGTGCGCAGCGGTGGATCGTAGCGTTAGATGCTACAGGTGAATTTTCGAGGATGTGTTGAGTGTCGAAGGAATGGTTCCTTGGTGTGAGTTTGTCTCGGGTTACGTAAGACGTATTGTTGCCGTGTCGTTGCTTGAGGCATTGCGGTTTATGGCACTGGCTGGATTGAGAGCTGGAAAAATGTGCTGGCGAGGTTGTCGCATGAGTACCCAGTTTCTTTGTTGGTAGTTGTGTCCTTGGGTGGGATCGTATTTTTGGAGAAGTGATCACTGACAAGATTATGGGTCCCGGTTGGTTGCCGTGAGTGACTAGTGATGTTGATCGAGTGATCGACCATGGTAAGAAGTGTATTGTCTGGGGACCCATGAGCATTGGTCATGGTGTTATCGATCAGCTTGGTCGTAGCGTTATCGATCAGCTTGCTGAGATAGCAGGCAGTATTTGTCAGTTCTGGAGAAGTGTGCTGTGAATGGTTCAGGTGGTGTCCCGAGGCTCTGTGGTAAGAGCAGAACCAGGATTGGCAGGCGTCCTTTTGGATCATTTTGAGATGAAGGATTTGATGAGATAAGACGAAGGTCGGTGCCGATGTGCAGAGGTCTTTGGTGAGACGTTAATGTTGGATGTGGTGATCCCTCGTCTATGGTCAGCAAGGGAGGATTCCCCGTGAGTCTGAGTCGAGTGACGAGAGGATCGAGGATTGTGGAATCCTGTCATTTGAGTTACGCGGATCCCTACCTCAAACTAACCAAGCAAGCAGGCAAGTAAGGCAGTAATAGCATGCAACTAAAGCAGTAAACAAGCAACTGCAAGCAGAGCAATATATATAAACCAAAGCTCAACTGAAGCAACGTAGAAAGCTAAATCTATATCTACCAACCAGAAAGAGTCTCAGAACAACCACGTGAACAGGAGACAGGAAAGACCCACTAGAAGAACGAAACCAGATGCGTCCACTGACGACTTACTCTGCATCTCACAAGCGACTCGCTGGTCATCTCTCCCCCTTTTTCATCAAGAAAAACAATATCAATGGGGGTATTTGAAGGTGATATGTACAAGAATAATCTAAAGATATGTATAGAGTATGCAGAATTTGATATCCGATTATTGAATATGAAGCCAGATGGGTATTGAAATCTAAAGATGTGAAAATGTTTCAAACATGCGAGCAAGCAAGCATAGCTTTCAAGTAGGCAAATAACACTATATCTCCCCCTAAATGGGGTAAAGGATAAGAAATAGGCATGTGATTCTGAATTAAAGTGTGAGACATGAAGCATTAGTGCATCCATTCACTAGAAGCACTGCATAAGTCATGAATGAAACTAAATTCATAGTGTACATCCATCACCATGATACCCAAGTGTGAATATGTGATGCAATGAATGATGAGCTTCGAAATATATGGATATCTAGATTCTCTTAAGAATACTAAAAGGCAATCTCCTGTCTACACTTCCACTATAGATCCTTGACTATCGATAGCTTCGCACAACCCCAATTATGTTTCTTTTATTGGACTTCACCATTCAATGTGAGTCTCCTCATATGTCTCAATGGGGATTCCTAGCTGCTAGGATTCATCACGAAATTTGACTTTTCTTGTGGATTTTAACTATTGTGTCCTTGTGTTTTTATGATTAGCAAACACTATGAGTCAGTTATGCTTTTGATTAAATGTTCAATGTGCCTTCTCAATGCTTGTTATGTGAGACATTTATTCATGAAGTCTAGTCAATCTCGTGTTGTCCTTGAAGTCAAGCTTGTGTTGTCCTTGAAGTCAAGCTCGCGCTGTCCTTGAGCTCTTTACATAAATCATGCAGGTTCTGCACTGATAAGGACCTCGTGTTGGTTTCAGTCTTACACTTCATGTTTGTGCCAATGAACCTCGAGTAGGGTTATTTCTATCTTGCGCACTCTGTCTGTATGTGTTGAATGCACTACGCTCTGATTGACATGATCGTTATAGACACCGTCATGCCACTTCCGAGTTATCTTCCGCGCTCGGGGCGTGACATGCACTCCTCGTCACGAGAAACCTGCCACCGATCAAACCCAAGCTCGATGGACCAAACAACCATTAGCTTCCCTACCTGCTGACTGAACTCATGCCCGACACGAGGGACAACCATCACTGAGCGACAACCAGCTCACACAGTCATCACAACTGACTGCCACAAATCCGTCGGCTCCATGCCATGAATCATCTCACACCTGGCAAGCCGAACATCAATAATAGCACTAGACCAGCTCAGGTCCAAACACAAGCCTTCAACAAATCCCAGATCCAATCTAGGGAAAGGCATATCTCATGATCAGCCACCTAAGTCTCACTTGCACATGGCTTTCGCCATTCTCGATTCACTACAACCGGCATCTTCTATCTGTGAAAATCCATTTGCCAGTCACCAGCTATTCGCTAATGGAAAACCCTCACTTGCTCAACTTCCTCTTTCTTGATCCTTTACCAAACCTAAAAAGCACATTGCAAGTCTCGATGGGCCATCCATTGACTCCTGCACAGACCGTTATTGCATCTTGAGTCGATCCTCACTTGGACACCGCATCCAATTCTGGTCCTCACGCCAACTTACCCTCTCAGGGGAGCATGGCGAAACCAAATGATGAGATTCCACAATCCTCGGTCCACAACAATACTAGACTCAAGCTTACAGGGAAAACTTCCCATGCTGGTCATGAGACCAAGGCTCGTATCCAATGACATTCCTTCAGGGACTTCTATACACTGGCATTGTCCATTGCACAGTCTCATCACATCTTCATCACAATTATCCCAAATGGACGCCTGCCAATCCTCAGCTCCGCTCTCAGCATAGAGCCACAGGAAACAACCTGAACAATTCACGACACACATCCCTAGGACAAAAAGTGCCATCTGCTACCACAGCATCGTGGTCGATAGCACTGCGACCAATGCACACGGATCTCCAAACAATACCACAGCTTGGTCCCTCTCACAACATTCTGAGACTCTCGGACTCAATTGGGCCTCTTCCAGACATTACCACAGTTGACCACTTGGCTAGCCTCACCAGGCACTCACAACTACCAACTAAGACCCAAAATTATCTCTCAGAGATCACAACTCTAGGACCACGTTCCCATCCTAGGGCACAACTTCCAACTTGAGGACAGGGTACTCATGCGGCAAACGTGCTATCGTGTTTCCCCAACTCTCCATCCTACTAGTGCCACAAACCACAATACCTCAAGTAATGGCACAACAATTGACATGGCTCACACAGCCAGAGACAATCTCACATCGAGGAACTAATCCTCCGATGCTCCACCAATCCCTGGGAATCCACCTATAGCAACCATCACTACGATCTTGGGCCTGTGGGTTATGGGCCCACCAGGCTTTCACTGCGCACTTTGCACAACACGCCCAATCATCACAACAACTCGGGATCTACCATCCCGACGATCCTCAACTCGACTGGCTAATTCTGGAAAATAGGGTGAGGAAAGCTCCATTACCTCGAACCCAAAGCACAGATTCTCTCTCAGTCTGGTGATCCTCTGCAACTTCGCAGACTCTAATCCACAACCTATCAGAAATTACAATGCCAGCCACAATTCTCTCAACCATAGCCCAACCAGCACTCATTCTTTCAGAATGATGCCAACGCACCCTTACACATCAAGGAATTGGCCATCGCTTCTTACAGGCAACCATACTGCCAAAACACAAAACACGTCTCGCACGGAACACATCAAGGAATTGGGCATCGCTTCTTATAGGCAACCATACTGCCAAAACACAAAACACATCTCACACGGACTTCATGGCACCCAAAAGAAGGCAAACCAATCTGAACATGCAATGCAAGACGTCGAAACTTAGCAAAAAGATGATTCTCTCCGACCAAGGAGAAACCAGCATACCTACTACAAAATGGAAGGTCTCCATACTTGACCTAACTTTGGACCTCGCGCATGCTGGGAACCACACCTTCCAACACCAGAAAAACCATCACTATCGTCATGTCAGCTTCTCTGATAGCACTCCCCAAGTGTCTCATCAGACCACATCCACAGCATCTCTCGATGCACCATCTTTGCAATTCCCCGAACTGTAACTCACCACGCCTTGAGCACTAACTCTGCTGATCGCCAGCCACACTCTGCCACAGCGGTTGAGCTAGCCACTGTCACAGACTCCCTACCTATGCCTGCCTCTGATCCCAGAACCAATAACACACCAAAACACTAATCGAGGAGTGAAGAAAATCACTAAAGACGCCAGGCTCAAAGGCCACTACACATCTAGCCCCCAAACATCATTCCCTCAAATCCTTCCTTGCTAACACCAATCCCTTCTCGATTCTCAGGTCCTCAAAATATCCATCTCCTGAGTTGCTACCGTGTGCACCACCACGCCAAGAGCCACAACACGAACCATGACCGACACCTGCCAACTCTCATCCGCAAGTCTCGAATCTACCGCGGAGCCTTCACATCTCACTTGCCGCCTCGCACGGTGCATCCAAGGCAGTGCAGAATGGCCCCCAATTCCACAATTAGGGTCTAGAACTAAGCCACCATCACATAGTCTCAAACCAAATCCAGGATTAACACAACCCCTTCTTGCGGAAGCACGCAACACTTAGATCTCCTAGGACAACTCTGTCTAACTGTGTCTCAAAATCCACAAAAATAATCAAGATTGGGATGCCATCTCTGACGCCACAAAGCATGACAAGAAATTCAAGCTCGACAACTAGCAGCTCACCAAGAAGATCCTCTGCTCGCCCGAGCACAACTCTCGATCAGAACATCCAATCTGCCACCTCAAACCATGACCTTGACACCTCAAGGGCTAGATAAACCTCAAGCTCGGGTGGCCAAAATAATAATAACACCCTCAGAGCACCCACATGGCCACCTAACCATGAGCAATCCTCACCAGCCACCTGACCTCGCGACAGATTCCTCGAATGTGGCACTATAAACTCGCATCTGTCGGCAACCTCTGCCAAACACAGCACAGCCGGGGCCACCACCTCTGGGGAAGAAAGCTCTCTATCTTATTCCTCAGGCCCGATGTCGGCACTCCAACAAAAACAACAACCACCTTCACAGCATCAATGCCGCGCCCTCAAGCTCTCACGCGAGAAACAAAGCGG
The DNA here is from genome assembly GCA_024336825.1 of Amorphophallus titanum. Lineage (NCBI taxonomy): Eukaryota > Viridiplantae > Streptophyta > Magnoliopsida > Alismatales > Araceae > Amorphophallus > Amorphophallus titanum. The sequence continues at coordinate 6,544,247 of JANBPO010006859.1, read as the reverse complement.
TAAATAAACACAAAACTCTATGCCAGCTGTCGACTGTACTAGACCTTATGGACTCTGATCACTGTAATATCTCAAATTCCTATGTACATCCACAACCATTGCTCTGATACTATTTGTAATGACCTAAGATCCAGATGCCAGGAATAACAAGTCTCTTTACAAAGATTTTAAATGGTCATATCATTGTAGTGTAGATATATGTAGATGACATAGTGTTTGGCTTGACTGACCCTAATCTGTGTAACCAATTTGCTAAATTAATGACAAAGGAATTCAAAATGAGCTTCATGGGTGAACTCTAATTTTTTCTTGGACTGTAGGTCACATAGACTAAGGATGGATTCTTCATAAACCAGTCCAAGTACTCATTAGAGATTACGAAGAAGTTTGGGATGAATGATGTCAAACACATATCCACACCCATAGGAACAAGTGCATCTCTAGATGTTGATGAGAAAGGTAAACCTGTAGATCCCAAGACATACCGAGGTATGATCGGAGATCTCTTATACCTCACTACCTCTAGGCTGGATGTACAATTCAGTATGTGCTTGTGTGCAAGATTTCAAGCTAATCCTAAAGAATCTCACCTGATTGTTGTGGAAAGGATTTTGTGATATGTTACTAGCACACATGATTTAGGGTTGTGGTATCCAACATCATGCTGATTTGATCTGATTTCTTATACTGATGTTGATTATGCTGGGTGTAAATGTGATAGAAAAAGTACTAGTGGCTATTGCCAATATTTGGGTGGGAGTTTAGTTTCTTAGGCTTCCAAGAAGTAGCACTCGGTGGCCCTATCCACTGTAGAAGTAGAATATGTTGCTGCACGGAGCTGTGGGACCCAAGTGTTGTAGATAAAGCACCAACTCTAAGACTATGATGTAGACCGTGGATGCATACCCATATTGTGTGATAACACAAGTGCCATAAATTTAACAAAGAAACCCATCTAGCATTCAAGAACAACGCACATAGAAATAAGACATCACTTCCTTAGAGATGAAGTTAGCAAGAAAATTTTTGAATTGCAATTCATTGAAACTGAAAAGTAAATTGGAGACATTTTTACAAGGCCCTTGAACAATGAATGATTTTCTACTCTGAGGAGAGAGTTGGGTCTGTGTAGACCTCCCACATCTTGATCTTGTCAAGTTTAGGAGCCTGGGAGCTCTGGCGCAGTCGGGGGAGAATCACCGTCACGGGCTGCTCCGATGTCGGATGAAGACGAAATCACCTGGCTTGGAAAGCTCTCTGGAAGACCTTTCCAGTGATGTAGGGCTTGCCACCAGAAAAGTCGAGGAAGGGTCGAAGAAGCCACAGAAAATGAAAAAGTTCTGACGACAGCTGAAGAGTCGTCAATTCTGTAAATGACGACCGTCAATTGGGCGCTACTTTAGATGGATAATTATTTATTGTAAAAAATTGAAGGAATGACGCCCGTTTGGAAGTCGCCACTTGAGGAAATAACGCCCCTGAGAAAGGCGTTATTTTAATTCGAACCAGAAATGGCAACTGCAGTCCTGCACAGAGTGTTCTTCCTATGTTAAGTTTATCCAAGAGCAATCAAAGGAAGGAGGACTCTAAAGGATAGAAAGGAATCAAGTTGCATTGCTAAAAGTATGGATTTGGCTAAAACTAGAGTTCCCAATCATGGAAGGGTTCTAAAACTCTATAAAAGGATGCCATGGACGCAGGACTACGGGGTGGATTTTTTAGAGAGCTGCCTTAGGGATTATTTTCGAAGCCTTTCCTATTCTCTTTTGCCATTGCGTTCTTCATAACAATTCTTCGTTTTTAAGTCCTCTCAAACTTCTTCTTCTACCACATCTCCCAATTCTTCACCGTTTTTAATCTATAGTTGATTTTTCAAAGCTCTGTCTCCCGTTTTTACTGTTCACGCGATTTTTACACCTTCTGTTCTTCATCCTTTTTCTCCATCTTCCTCTCCTCGTTTAAGGTTGTGTTCTTCACCAAAGTTCTTCGTTTTTTAAAGATCTACAACTTCTTCTTCTTCACCTTCCTCTAATTCTTCTTGGTTTAAAAGATATTCTCAGTTTTCTCACATTCAGTCCTGGGTTTTTCTGCACTGTTCATCCGCGACCACCTCTTGTTCAACCTTATTTTTCTCCACCATCCTTTCGTTTTCTGCCTATGGAGTCTTCATAAATCTTTTTCCTCTTTCCAATCTCTACAACTTTCATGTTTTCTACTTTTTCTAGTTCCTTCTGATTTTAAAGTTATTCTTCTCTCAATCTACCTCTATTTTCAGTTTTGATTTCTTTCTATCTCTCTTTATCTCTTTTCAAAAATCACTCACACACTCTCTTTACACACAAATTCTTCATCTTTCTCCTCTATATTTCATCCACATATCCCTTTGGCGGATTCTCTTCTAATCAATCCTCTCACGGCGTCGGCATCCAAGGCGGAGCGGTCTTCATCCAAGGCTTGGCACGGAGGCGGCGTTGTTCTTCATCTCGGCTACATTTTAGAGGCATCTCATGAGGTTGTGGAGGGTCGACTTTGTACTCCCCCAAGTCTATTTCTTATTTCTTCACCATGCCTTCGATGATGTCTTTGAATACATAACAGTCCTCGATCGGGTGCCCCAGTATTTGGTGATATGGGCAGCACCTGGGACTGTCTCTTCTTTTCAGGTCTTCAGGCCTCTTCGGCTCGGGTAATGTGACCTTGTTATACTGGGTAACCCAGTCAAATAGGATCTTGGTCTTTTCCTTCGGGAAAGAGTAGGTCTTCATCTTGTCTCGGAGTGAGGGACCCTCTTTATTGTCTCCAGCCTTAGTAGGCTGTGGGGCAATTACCTTCTTGCCTTTATCATTCTACTGTTCAAATGCCTTGATATCAAGAGCATTTGCTTCTTTAGGTGCTTGACGCCATTCTGCTGCCTTGCCTTTTTGTGTAGTGGTAGTAGCTAATGTCGGGGCAGGTTTCGCCAAGAAGGCTTCTACCTCAACCACCACATTGTTCAAATGGTCAAATGACCAGATTTCCATCCCGATCATCTTTTCCAGTATCTCTCTCCTGAGGTTCTGTTTGCATATTTACACAGCATCCTCCTAGTGCAAGAGCCGCTTGTATCTCATTCTGAGGTTCCTCCACCTCTTAATGTAATCAAGGGCTGTCTCATCTGCCCTTTGCCTTGTTGAGTAGAATTCAACCACCATGACCTCCCTTTCAGTGACATGAAATCTTTCTCTAAATTTCTTATGTATATCTGGCTATCTAGGATCACTTTCCTCACATGCCCTTCTATTTTGATAAAGGTGTGGAAAATTGAGGTTCTACGTCAATCCTCCTCTTGGGGCTTAGTGAAGGTGCATCTAATCACTCCTAGATGGGAGTTGGTGGATGGCATAGGTTGGTCTAGACCCGACTCATGGTATTGGGTTTCATACTCTTCCTCCCAATCTAGAGATGCCTCATGGTCCTCAACCATACTCTCATGTGCCCCTTGGGGTGGGGAAGGTTCTTCCTCAACTAACAAGCTAGACAACCCTTTAGATGGGCATTGCCCCGCAAAGTGTCCATACCCTTGGCACCTATAGCATTGTTGACGCCCACTACCCGGGGTGGTCCCTCCTACACTTGGTCCCTTTGGTCCCTCTTCTCTCCGTGGGGGAAGGCTAGGAGGGGCCTTGGCTGGGCGAGGGCAGTTTTTCATCCCTACAGGCCGACAGCCAAGGCGGCCTCATTCTCTTGGCCGGAATTCTCCTTGTTATTCCGGGGTTTATTACCGATGCCCTGGGCCTTATGGTGCTCCTGGTGCCGCTTTGGCAGAGCGTTAACGTGGCGCTCGGGCGCCGCGCCCCGCCGGGGCGAACTGATGGCGTCGTCGATCTCGAGCCGGAACAGTGGCGCCGGGTCGACGATCCGGCCCTGCCCCGCCGCCGTCCGGACGACCCCGACCGCTGATCCGGTCGTCCTTGTTCGTCTCCAGACCCTATGTTAGCCAACCGCCGCATAAACACGCGTTGCGGTGCTTAAGGAGAAGTCATGACGACCACGAATGGCGGCCAGGAGCAGGAGCCGGGCCCGGAAGCACTGCCGCAGCTCAGTGTGGTGGCCCAGTACATCAAGGACCTGTCTTTCGAAAATCCCGGCGCGACCTCCAACCTGAACGACCGCCCGCAGATGTGTCGTTTCCGGAGTGGCGGCGGCCGTCGTCGCAAAGGACTGATCATCGTCGATGGCAGATTCGCCGGTTCGCAGCACGAGCTGAACGGTCGGAATGCCATCGGCGGGGAGCGCCGCGACATCGAGCTCGCGCCGGGCGCCACCGTTGGGATGCTCGCCCAGGAGCCCCACCTCGACGAGTCCAAGGACGTCGCCGGCAACGTGGCCGACGACAGATACGGACTGGGCTACTCGGGAATCGCCTACGTCGATGCGCCGGTGAAGATGCTCGCCTTGCGCGAATCCGGCGCTGGCGCATACGTATCGCCGACCTACGAGGACGTGGCGACGGCGCGCTATCCGCTCAGTCGTCTGGTCTATCTGAACATCAACCGCAAACCCGGTGCGGCGATCGATCCGCTGCAACGCGAATTCCTGCGCTTCATCCTGAGCCGAGAAGGACAGCAGGTCGTGCTAGATCAGGGCGTGTTCCTGCCGCTGCGGGCCAGCCAGGTGCAGCAAAGCCTGCAAGCACTGTCGCCTTGATCGCGAACCGACTTATTCCACCCCATCCATTCCATACCAGGTGAAACCATGAAGCTTTCACGTAAATGCCTATTCGCCGCGCTGGCGTCGCTCGCCTTGCTGGCGTCGCCCACCATCGCCGCGGAAAGTGGCTACAAAGTCCTTTCGCGCATCGAAACCTAATGCCCGATCACCGTGTAGGCGAAGAGCACGTTCTCTTCTTTCGCCCCGCTGCCGATGTTATGGATCACCCACGGCGTCGCGCCGGTCTTTTTGGCCGAAACCACTCCGATGTGAAGCTGGCCGTTACCCAAGTTCCAGGCGACGATATCGCCGGGTAAATACGTTTCGGGCGCGGTCAGCTTTTCGGCCAGGGAAATCTGTTTCCGCTCAAAATAACGCATCAGATTCGGCACGCGCCGGTGGTCGATGTTTTTGTCCGGCTTTTTGAGGCCCCAATTCTGCGGATACCGGGCGAAGTTGGCCTTCATGTCCTCGTGGACTTCCCTCTGCAGATCGAGGTTCACCGTCCGCAGCGCGCGGATGACCACGTCGGAACACACACCGGTGTTCAACGGCACGTCACCGCCCGGATAAGCCAGCGAAACGTAAGCGGGATCATACGTCGTGGTTACTCCGATCTGCGCTTTCGCCGCCGCGACAATGAGCGGACCTGATGCGGCGTCCGCCCTCGCTTGCGCATGCAATGCAGGAGCAATCAGCGCAAGAACGGCAATCCGCTCGATGTCGAGACGCTGGCCGCCCAGCCGCACGACATGCTGGTCATCGATCCCTCGCGCAACGGAAAGAATTCCGGCCGCTTCGACGCGGATGAGGTCGCGGAAATCAAGGGCGATCGTTCGACCCTGGCGGCTTACGTCTCCATCGGCGAAGCCAATGATTTTCGCGATTATTGGGACAAGGACTGGACGACCAATGGCAAGGCGAACGGCAGGCTGACCGACGACGCGCCCGACTGGCTCGGCCCTGTTAATCCGGATTGGCCCGAGGGCCGCAAGGTCCGATACTGGGACGAAGGCTGGCGCGATATCGTCTTCAACGACAAGGGGCCCAACGGCAAAGGGACCGGTGAGCTCGACAACATCGTCAACAAGGGCTTCGATGCCGCCTATAAGGCGGTCCTAGCCGGTGCCCTGCCTCGCAAGACGACCAATGTCTCGACGCACACCCTTGAATGGCTGATCGCCCGCTACCGGGAGACAGCCAAATACGCGGAGTTATCGCAAGCGACCCGGAAGCAACGGGACAACATCTTCAAGGGCATGCAGGAGCACTCGGCAGACGCCGCCTACCGGAAGATCGACAGAACCGATATCGACGCTGGGCTGGAGGACGATTGCGCTCCAGTGCCTCCGGCGTCTCGCGGAAATCCACCGGCAGTGAGAAGGGCTCGAGCTCCGCTACCTTCAGTAGCTCGAGGTTGATCAGCACCTTGAAGGGCCGCCCCAGATCCTCCGCCAGCGCCAGAGCCGCGATCCCGTCGAGGATGCCGTAAGGGTGATTGGCAACGATGACCAGCGGCCGCTCCGGGTCGATTGCCGGGGGCCACTGCCGGGCAACGATCTCAAGATCGACCCCGATCAGGTCGAGCATCGGCCGGATGGCCCGCCCGGGCTGCGAAAGGCTTTGGCTCCGCCACGTGTCATAGAGCGGCGCGAAGTAGTCGCGTCCGGCGACTCGCTCCAGAAAGCGGATCAGCCCGCGTTTGAGGGGCGGATCGTCGGGGTTGGCGTAGGAGAGCTCGGGAAACTGCAAGGCGCCGGTCCGTTGGTTGGAGCATCCAGCCTGCCGTCACTTTCGGACAGAGTTATGAAAAGCGTATCTAGCCGGCAACAGCAGACCCTACCCGCCCCTTGCCGCACCCTGGCCAGAAAGCCATGTCTCGGTTAGCGTGCCGCGCTCCGGAGGGGGAATGATTCGCTCGACCATTCTGACGCTTGCCGCCGTCCTGCCGCTGCTTATTGCCGGTAGCGCGAGCGCCGCCACGCCGCCGGGCGCCGAAACGCCGGCGGCTACCGACCCGGCTATCACCCCTCCGATGGCCGCGCCGGCCGATGCCAATCCCGTCGCCAGCGCGGTCCGCGCCAAGCTCAACGCGCTTCCGACCGAGGGTTCGGCCCTCGAGATCAAGGAACGCGCGGTCCTGTCCGACTTCTACGCCACTCGGCGCGACGCACCGATCTGGCTCAGCGAAGGCGGATTGACCGAGCGGGGCGCCGCCCTCGGCGCCGAAATCCTCAAGGCCGACGACTGGGGGCTTGAGGCACGCGATTTCGCTCTGCCCGTCGTGCCGCCGGCAGCTCAGCTCACGTCCGAGGCGATCGGCAAGGCCGACGTGGAGTTGTCGCTCGCGCTGTTGAAATACGCCCGCTACGCGCGTGGCGGCCGCATCATCGATCCGAGCATCCTTCTCAATTCAAATCTCGATCGCAAGCCGCAGCTTCTCGATCCCGAGGTCGTCTTCAAGGATGCCGTCGCCGCGCCCGATCCCGGCGCCTACCTGCGCGCCATGCGGCCGGCCATTGCTGGCTGCCCGAAGAGATCGCGCCCGTCATCGCCCGCATCCGCGAAGCGGGGGTTGCCGACGGCAACGGATTCAAGGGGCCGCAGCCCTCCGAACTTTCCGACCGCGAATGGCGCGCCGATCCTGCCGACGGCATGCGACCTCTCAAACATGTGCGGCACACCTATCGGGGCGAAGCTGCGTAATGGAAACGCGCGAGCACATTCGTGTCGTCGCGGTGATCCAGGCGCGGATGGGCTCCACCCGCCTGCCGGGCAAGGTGCTGCGCCCCATCGCCGGCAAGCCGCTGCTCTGGCACATCGTCCACCGCCTGAAGGGGTGCGCCCTGATCGAGGAGATCGCGGTCGCCACCACCGTCAACGCCGCCGATGAGGCGATTGTCGAGTGGTGCAACGCCGAAGGCGTCATGGTGGTTCGCGGCCCCGAGGACGATGTGCTGGCGCGCTATGCCGCTGCCGCCGAAAAGCTGGACGCCGACATCATCGTGCGTGTCTCTTCCGATGCGCCCTTCATAGACGCGGGCTTCATCGACCACTTGGTCGCCACCCTGATCGAACAGGGCGGCGACTATGTGTTGCTGGAAGAAGGCGTCGAATGTGCTCATGAGGGTGTCGATCCCTTCAGCCGCCGTGCGCTGGACAAGCTGATGATGGACGCCGCCGCCGATCCCGTCGCGCGCGAGCATGTCACCGGCTATTTCAAGCTGCATCCGGATTTTGTGAAGATCGTGCGCGCCGCCGCCTATCCGCCGCTGGCGAAGAAGGGTGGGCGGCTGACCATCGATACGCCCGACGACCTGGCCTTTATCGAGGCGGTGCATGCACGCCTGGCGGCGCGGGCGGGCGAGGCATCGCTGGCCGACCTGCTGCTGCTGCTGGAACGCGAACCCGAGCTGAACCGCATCAATGCCCATGTGCAGCAAAAGCCCATCGCCGTGGCGGCCGGGCAGACCGCGGGCGGCCTGGCGCTGATCCGCTGCGACGGCGGCGGACAATTCGGCTATGGCCATGTCAAGCGCATGGTGTCGCTGGCGCGATCCCTGCGCGACCGCGAAGGCATCGGCGCGGTGTTCGCGCTGAACGGTAGCGAGGATGCGGCCCAGCCGATTCGCCGCGCCGGTTTCCAGGTGACCATGCTGCACGATGCCTCCGACCTGGAGACGCTGGTGCCGTCGGCGTAGGTCGGCGTGATGCCGAGGTAGTAGGCGAGCTCGGTGGGGCTCAGGCCCGCGGTGGCGACGCCGTCGATGTCGGACGGCTTCAGCCCGCAGTCGGCCATGGCGTTGAGGGCGGCGTCGGCGTGCAGCTGGATCACCGACATGTCGGGGATGCGGCCCATTTCGGTCGTCTCGGCGGCGCCGACGACCGCGACTGATTTCTGTTTCATGTGAGTTTTACGCCGGCTTGAAGAGCGGAAGAGTCTGGGCGCCGAAGTCGGTGAACTTCACCTCCACCGGCATGTCGAGCACCAGGGCCTCGGGCGTCTGCGGGCAGTCGACGATGTTGGTCATCATCTTCACGCCCTCGTCGAGCATGACGACGGCGATTGAGTGGGGCTCCGTGCCCAGGTCCGGGCGCGGGCGGTGGTTGATGACGTAGCTCCAGAGCACGCCCTTGCCGCTGGCGGTGAACACTTCCACCGCGCGCGAGCCGCAGCCCGGGCAGAACGGGCGGGGCGGGAAATAGGTGTTGCTGCACTCGGTGCAGCGCTGCAGGCGAAGCTCGCCCGCCTTGCAGCCGTCCCAGAAATGCTGGGTCTCCGGCGTAGGCGTTGGAAGGGCTCTATCCATGGGTGACGTTATCCTCGAAACATTGCTTTGAAAGGCGCACTAGAAAGACTACCCGGCGGCGCTTGTCGATGCGGTTCCGCACCGGAAGGCAAGCGAGTGCGCCCGACGGCTCGCTGCGGCGCCGAACAGCCTTGACCGGCGCGCGTCGGCGTGGCGCTTTCCGGCCAGCCGAGAGTCCCTGCCTGTGACCCCCATCGCCTCCATCGCCGTCAATACCGTCCTGCTGACGTTGATCATCGCCGTGCGCTACGTGGTGATCGCCTGGACCACTCACGCCCTGATCTGGCGCAAGGGGCGGGCGGGCTCAGCGGGCGTCCAGCTGAACCGCGACTGGCCGAGGGCGACCACGATCCGTCACGAGCTGAAGCTGTCGGTGCTGTCGTCCTGGATCTACGCCCTGCCGGCGACGGCCGCCTTCGTCGCCTGGTGGCACGGAGGCACCCTGATCTACACCGACGTCGGCAAGTACGGCGTCGCCTGGCTGGTGCTCTCGGGGATCATCTACCTGGTGATCCAGGACGCCTACTATTACTGGCTGCACCGGCTGCCCGCTCGAAAGCCTCGTCTCGCTCGCGTGTCAGCCGCTCCACCTCCGCTCTCAGGCGCTGGATCTCGTCAGCTGCCCCATTCAAGATGAGCCGACGCGAATATAGAACGCTTGTCTTGATCGACGCGATCTCCCGCAACTTGTCTGTAATGTCGCGTTCAACCACGTTCCCCACCTCCTGCGCTGGTGGAAAGGGAGGGGGCGGAAGCGAGTATGGCGGCAATCTCGCGCTTCGCCATCTCGCGAAACGTGATGGTGACAGGGCCGTCAGCCATGAACGTCGTCTGCGAGCCGTCAGGGTGGCGGTTGACGAGCGCGCAATAGGCTTCCGCCCACTCGTCCGTCACCCCCTGCGCGGTGCGGCGCTCGCGCTCGGAGAGGAGGGCGGTTTCTATTTCGGCACAGAGAAGATACGCGGCGCGCCCCTTGAGGCTCGTTCTGCCCACGATGACGCGGGCCGCCTCCATGATGTCCTTCGGCACCTCAGCCATGACGGTCTCCTTCCGATAGGGCGCGGCGGTTCCATCGCTCGGCTGCCTTCTCCCACGGTGATTTGGTTGGGGTGGTGATGTCGCATTTCTTGCAGCGGACATAGCCACGGCTGAATTTGCCACCCGCTGGCCCGAAGCCCTCCTTTTTGACGAGAAGAGCTTCGGAGCCGCAAAACGGGCACGGCTTGAGCGTCAGCTTATCCATCTGCGCGGTCCTCCGTCTGTGGGGCGGGGGAGGCGGGTACGCGCCGATGCTCAACCTCCATGAATGGAGGCGGCGTCTGCTGGTGCACAGCGCCCCGCCCATTGCCTTGGCCTTACGTTTCGCGTCGTCCTCATTGTCGAAGCGTATCCAGAGGCCGGCCCCTAAATCCTCCACGAGCCAGCACACCGGCTCCGCTTCCGGCGCCCCCGCCTCTACCGCCAGCGCGGCGGAAAGAGCGGCTTCGGCGTAGGCTTTGGCCCACAGATAGTGTTCCGTCCGTAGCGTCTTCGCCTGTTCGTATGCTATATCCGGGCTTTCGAGGCCCCATAGCGCTCGCGCTGCCGCCTCGATCTGCTTCTCTGTCGGCTTATTCATGGCTTGTCCTCGGTTGCGCGACGCTCAAGATGTTCGCGGAAAAGGCTGATATCGGAAGGAAGCTTGTCGATAGCCTTCTCGCCAATCGCGCGGTTTCGGTTCATGTACATCAGTTTTATGGTAACATGGTTGTGAAAAATGATGAATTGATCACTGAAGTAAATGGGCACCCTATTCCCCTTACTATACAACTCATTGGAAAAGCATTGGAAATGCCATATGACACTGGCTGCATTTATGATGATGCCATTTTCTCTGAAGAAGAAGCATACGAAGCCATGACTGATGAACAGATGGCTGAGGGCAGCTCAACTAAATTAAATGCCAACAACTTTCCTTCTCTATAGAGGATTCTGCATCACATGATGACCACTATTTTACTGCCCAGATCTGGAGGAAGAGAGCAAGTAACTGATCAACAGAAGTTCTTATTTGTCTATATCATGAGTGGCATGCAAATCAATTTTCCTGCCGTTATAATGGAATATATCACAAGCTGTCGGAAGTCAAAGAACAGGAATCTTCCTTATGGTGCTGCTCTAACTCCTATCTTTTAATATCTTTACATCAATTTAGACAAGCAAATCAGTCACACTATCAGAGATGCAGACATCTACACCATTCCATAATTTGTAACAACATGGGTTATGAGCTTCAGCGCGGATGTCTGGTCCGCACTCTTAAGTCCCAAAAGGGAAAAGCCCCTGCAGTTGAGTCTGATGATAGTGATGACAATGAACAAACAGAACCTGTTAGAACTAAGCCCGCTTCTACGGATGTCACGACGATGCACTCGAAGATTGATGCCTTAGGAGGTGAACTCAATCAGGTCAAGGAGACGGTGGACGGTCTTACCAAAGATATTTCTGATTTGAAGCTGTACCACGACACTTATCTCTAGAAGTTTGCAGCCATGGCCAATTCCATTGATTCGTTACACTCAGCCTTGGGTATTCAAACCTCAAAGATCGATGACTTAGCGGATTTCCTTCGCCGTCCCCCAGCTTCTCATGGAGACTTCATTTGAAACGTTTCCAGCATTTAGCACTTTTGCTTAACCCTATTTTTCCCCCTTTTCCTTGTTGATGATGCCAAAGGGGGAGAAATGATATGTTATCTACGTTATGTTATCTTGTCAATGATAGTCAGTTATGTGTGTGTGTTGCATGTTTGTGTGTCATGTGCTTGAGTGAGCATCAAGAAGAATGTATGACCTTTTATTTGTCATGGCATGGCATGCAGTGTATTTTGGTCCTCTCATCTGTCAGTTGTGTGTCTTGCTGTCCTAACTGTTCTGAAATGAAAAACATTAACATTATGATGATCGGTAAATTTTTGTGATGCCAATGATCTAACTACATTACTTGAATGAGTCACATCGATGCTATCTTGTGTTTGAATGAATTGCATTGACGCTATCCTGTGAGAATCTTCTTAGGGTTGGAATGAACTTTTTTGTTGATTCAAAGCAATTTGTGGAATGCTGAATAAAACAAGTTTTTTTAATCTTTACTATTCCAATGCACATAGTATTTTGTCATCATCAAAATGGGGGAGATTATTGAACCCCGTACGTAACTTTGAATTAAGGAATTTTGATGATGACCAAATACAATGTGACGATGTTTCATGTGAATATGAGAGTGTTTAACTCAAACTAGTTTAAATAAATGGTGAGAATTGTGAATAGATGAATGAGTCATGTGTGGGTTTTTGGCATCGGTTTATGGATCGTTGGTTGATGTACATGGCCTTAACTTTGTTCATACAAGAATGAGATTCTATAGTTTAATGTCTTTTCACTGAAGGGACTAACTTGGAGATAGCTATTTGTGCAGGACAAAGTTGAGAAAAGATGGATTCTAATTCAAATATACTGGACTCCACTTCATATAATGTTGATGTTTGATATGGCTAACCCATTGTTCCTCTGATATATTGAATGTCAGGGCCTCCATAAGGAAGTCTACGCGGCCTTGGAGGCCATCCTCATTGGCAGTGGGGTTACCTTAGGGATTAGGATCCATTGGGGAATTTGAAGAAGAGGGATCGGGCAGGTAAAGGGTCCCCCTACGTGTAGTCATGCAATAATGGGTTGGCTATGCACGGGAGTGAGCCTATTTGCAACCTAGTGCAAGGGTGCCCTAGGACTAGACTTTTGAGAATGAGCCTATAACTTGCTCTGATACCACTTGATGTGGCATAGACAAGTATGCCATGGGGTGAGAAGATGCGCCTTGGACCTATACTCGCAATCACACTGACAAGTGATAACGGACTTGATTTTGGTGGTTCTACTAGCACGGTGCACACTTCACTCGGAGATGACTCAGGATGGTCGTGAGGGTCTGGGGTGGGACCTCGGTATTTCGAGGACTTAGCTATGCTTGGGCTGAGCCCATAAGGGGGTTTGGACTCCCACGATCATGGGCGGCCAGCATGCCATGGGCGTGGGTTAAAGGTAGCACTCGTAGCTCACTCCGCGGTGGGATGCACAAATGAGTGGAATGGGGATCGAGCACTCACTCACCGTCCGACAGGTATTAAAAATGATACTAGCTAAGCAAAGTGATTAACCAGTAGAGGGGAACTGAGCGCTCACCTGATTGGTTTGAAGAAACTGACCCCGATCAGAGATGTGGGTGAGCGGGGAAGCGTGGGAGCGTGAACAATGAGTTTCGGGTGCAATATTCAATTCCCCACCTTAGTCAACCCTCCTACATGAGGTGTAGTGGTGTGACAATGAGTTTCAGGTCATGCAACAATGACACAATGTGTGGGTTGACTAAGGTGGGGAAATGTATAGGAAGTTGGTTCTGCCCGAACTGGACTCGCAGGACAACAAGCCGATGCCGAGGAAGCCACAGACTCCTCTAGGCATTGTAGGGTGTGGGGATAGTGCCGAAGTGTCTGAGGATGAGGTAGGAGTTTACTATAGAAGCTGATGATCGTCTGGAGTTTGAGCCAGGTCGCCGCAGGTCGAGCTTCGAGGGATGGCCTAGTTTCGCTCAATCTGGTCAGCAAGACAGTGCTGTGGGGTTCGGAACACCCCAGGCTCCACCGAGTGTTTCTGGAGGCGGGGCTAGAGTCGACGTGACCATGGATGAGTCTGCTTCGCGATGTTGAAGACGGGGACCCCAGACAAGGTCAGTGGTGCTCGCAATGAATAGAAAGGTGGGGAGGGGTCCAACCTGAGCTTGGTGAGGACAGTCTGCACGTGGCGGGGACAACAGCTAGACCGAGGTGCTACGGTGGTCAAACGACCTCCTCCTTCCTAGATCTGAGAGAGGACACGTGGAGGATCGCCTCAGTCGAAGGGTGCACCATGAAGCTTGAAGGATAGGACATGGGAGCTTCTGTAACTCACCTTAGGTCATCTTGCAGAGACAAATTGCACAGCTTGACGAGAATTGCTCCTCTGGGCAGCTCCGATGTCAGTTGAAGGTGTTCAAACTCCCGTTGCGAAGCTGGATTGAAGTAGATTCCAATGATTCTAGGCTGGTCGCTTGAGTTTGATTGACGACCCGGATGGAAGTCGGCGTGGCGCTGGCCGGTACTGCGCCGTCAGCCTTGGCTGCAAAACAAAGGCACAGCGCAACCAGCATCGCAGCGGCAATGGCGAACGGGCTTGACATACTCTCTCCCCCCACCCGGCTGATCGCCATGCCGCTGCTCCGCATTGGGCGCCGGTTTTGCGCCCCCTCTGACCGCCACGGCATTTGCGCGTCGACACCGAAGCCGGCACCCTTGGCGCCGCACTGATCGATGCATTTGTCGTGCTTCATGCCGCTTTCCATCCTGTTTCCATCCATGCTTCCCCCGAAGATTTGGTTGGCGCGTATTGCTGCCGCGCGGAAAGAGGCAAATGAACAACCGGCGTCGCGCTCGCTATTGCTTTCAAGGAATCCGATGCAAGTCGTCGTTGGCCGTGCAAGTTCATGTGCATTTACCTCGGCTGCACTGTAGCGGCGATGGCGGCGCGCAACCTTCCGCAAACCTTCCGGTTGCCGGAAGACGCGGAAATTTGCGCATTCCTGCCGTGTGACGGCAAAAGGAGGACGGGAGAAGGTTTCCGGCAGGACTGGCGGAGGAACGGGAACTAGGATGCAGCGTGGTTTTGTGCGGGCGGCCATCGGCCACAGCCGGAACCACGCTATTCAATCCAGTTTGAAACACCTATCCAAATGGGAGACTTAACATGAACGATTGCAACTGCAAGAACGGCCCCGTGATCCCTGACTTCACGAAAGAAGGTTTCTCCGGCAACAAGGGGGCGCAGCAAGCCACCCTGGTCAGCGCCACCAATACTGTACCCACCCTGCATCAGTCACTTGCCGCGCAAGGCGTGCTAGCACTCGATGTGAGCGCCTGCGTCTCGGCTTCCTATAACAATGGCCAGATCTGCTTTTCCTTCCCCGTCATCGGCAGCGTCTGCTTCAGTGCCCCGCTCCCGATCCCGGTCGGCGCTTCGCTCAAGGTATGCGGTTCGGTCTGCTTCAAGTGGGGCGTGATCCCCGAAGGCTTGAACATCACCCTGTACGTCAACGATACCGCCGTGTGGAGCGGCACCGTGTGGGGCAGCTGCTAAACACGCCGCAGCAACAACTTGAGAACGAGGGGCGCCCGCCCCTTGGTCTCGCCGTTGGAACGCGGGGATATCGCGCCGCGCAAAACCTGTCCCGCTCCTCCGTGTCATACTGCGAGGGGCCAGGGAACAGGAGTTGACGCATGAAATGCATTAATCGATTGCAACACCCATATTTTATATAAATGGTAACTTATCTTAAGTCTTCAATTCAGTAAATAGCGCCCTAGTTCCGCAGTGACGGTGAGCTGGACCCGACTTGGGCGCTGCATCGGGCAGTTACCGACAGTATCCAAAGAATCACGAACATTGAAGCCCCCTTGATCGCCCAATGCCCTCCCGCCTTGGTCGCGAAGGTCAGTGCATCCGTATTGCCCGCAACCGCGGACACCTTCTTACAACACGTTCGAGCCCTCAAACCGTCCTGCTCCATTCAGTCTGCAGTCTCTCATCGCATCTCCACCTTATCACACATTGCGATGGTGACCCAGGCTGGGAGTCGCGGGGCCGGTGGAGTGGCCGACGTGGCGAGATTTCACTCTCTACTGGCGAAGGAGTCATCGCTGTGGCTACGCCTGCTGCCGACCAACTCCTACCTCCAACTCAGCGACATCAAATGGCAGTGGGCTGCTCAGCTGCGCCTCGGAATGCCGCAGCCAGTGTATGAGCCTGACGGAGGCATCAACAGGTGCAACCACACGGTGGCGGCCAACGAGGATGGCTGGCATGCCCTCACCTGTATTCCGTGCTCGGGCGCGGCGATCACTCATCGGCACAATGCGGTGCTGGGCCGTCTGGCCCACTTTGCGCGCGTGCTCAACGTGTCCCCAGAAACGGAACCGGCAGGGCTCGCCGCGGAGGACGAGCGCCGGCCAGACATCCAACTCAACCTGCCTGATGTCACCTTACTGGGCGATGTAACCATCTCCCAACCGGTGGCCAAAACGTGGCAGCGAGTAACGGCCTCCCGTGGAGTGGAGGCCGTCGGTGACAGCAGAGAGGCGGAGAAGGACCGCCTCTACGCAGATATGGCGGAGCAGATCGACATGAAGTTCTGCGCGTTTGTCCTGTACACGTATGGGGGTTTCCACCGAAGTGCGCTGTCGTTCATCAAGCAGATGGGGAGTGCGGTGGACCCAGCCACCTGCCTCACCTCGTACACCCGGTGGAAGCAGGACCTCATGGAGCAAATCGCCGTCTTTGTTTGTTACTTTGTATTCGACTGGTGGGGGATTTCAACGGCAATACAGATAAGACTCTATGCTGGTCTGCTGTCTGTGCTGCCTCTGTGAGTGGGCGCGAAATGCGCGGTCAGAAGCTGGGTAGTGGGTCGGTGATGAGAGAGCGTCGCTATCGCGATGCACGATGATCGTCTCTCCGGTGATCGTATCACGGTCCTGATACACCTGCGGAT
The DNA here is from genome assembly GCA_024336825.1 of Amorphophallus titanum. Taxonomy (NCBI): domain Eukaryota; kingdom Viridiplantae; phylum Streptophyta; class Magnoliopsida; order Alismatales; family Araceae; genus Amorphophallus; species Amorphophallus titanum. The sequence goes on along the minus strand of JANBPO010006859.1, from coordinate 6,527,631 downwards.
AATCCCGCAGAATAATGAGGTCTTTTCGGTTATCGAACTCCGCGATCCCGGCGGTCGCGTAGCGCGGTTTCGCGTTCCGCGCGCGTTTTCGCTCGGCCAGGGTCGCGTCCTTCGGAACCTGGGGATGCTCCTCGATCTTCACGTCGTCGAGCGCGCGGATCGAGCGCAGTTTCCGTGAAGGCCCGTCAATCCGGAATTCCGCGCGGCGGGATTTCGAGGTCATTCCCGGCTGATCGACCTTCACGAAACGAAGATCGGAAGGCCGCGACTCGAGCATCGTGAAACGGATAAGGTTCTTCTTCCGCTCGATCGACGCGCGGTCCGACGCGATCGTCGTGACTTCCCGGCCCTTCTTCGGATTCGAGCCGAAGATGCGGACGTTCACCTCGGAAAGCAGATCCGCCCGGTCCTCGCGACCTTCGTACCGAAGGCCTTTCGAGTCGAACTCGAAGCGCTCGCCCGATTTCTCCTGCGGTCGCGGAAGGCTTCGGCCCGCGACGGGATAGGCGAGGGGCACGCTGACTTCCTTCGATCCCGCCTCGTAAAGCATGTACGGGCTCACGGTTTCGAGCCCCGTCGGAAAGACGGTCTTCACGTCGCCGAAGAGCTCGAGGTTCTTCGTCGCCATGAAGTACTTCGCTTCCTTCGAGGTCACGACGGTGATCTTGCCCTCGGAGTCGTAGAGATCCGCGTGGACGTCGCGCGCGTGCACGATCCCGTCGGTGGAATAGAAGAACGCGCGATCGGCTTCCATGAGCCACTGCTTCGTCCCGGCCCGGGTCGAGACCTGGTGGAATCCTTCGACGGTGTATTCCGGAACGCGGTCCTGGGGAATCGTCGGGCTAACGAGCGAGTCGGCGTAGTTCGGGCGCAGGGATTCGGCGTCGATCGCTTCGGGGGCGCCCTCCTCTTCGAGCCGACGGGGAGAAAAGGCGACGATTTGGAGGATGATGAGGAGGCCGACGATCCCGGCGAGCCAGTATCGCGCGCGTCGGGCGGCGACAATCGTCTTTAATATTAATCGTTTAGCCCGAAACGAACGTTCCACCCTCCTAGAATAGACGTCGCCCTCGGATCCGACCATCGGAAAGGAGGGGGCGAGGGGTTGCCCGCGTCGGGGCGGCCGCGCCGCTGCTGCTGGTCGCGCTCCGCTTCTGCCAGGGCCTGGCGGTCGGCGGGCAATGGGGCGGGGCGGCCCTGCTGGTGGTGGAGAACGCGCCCGCGCACAGGCGGGGCCTGTTCGGCAGCCTGCCCCAGCTAGGCATCCCCACCGGCATGATCCTGGCCAACCTGATCGTCCTGCTGATGACCGAGGCGCTGTCGCCGGATGCGTTCCTGCGCTGGGGCTGGAGGGCGCCCTTCCTCCTGAGCGTGATCCTGGTGCTGATCGGCGTCTACGTGCAGGGCCGGCTGGAGGAGACGCCGGAGTTCAAGGGCGCCATGGAGCCGGGCCGCCCGCCAGCCCGTCCGTCGCGGTCCCCGGTGGTCGAGGTGCTCGTCCGCAATCCCACCCAGGTCCTGCTGGCCGCCGGTTCGTTCGTCGCCACCAACGGCCTCTTCTACCTGTTCACCACCTTCGTCACCGCCTATGGCGTGACGACCCTGCATCTGCCCCGCTCGGAAGTCCTCTGGGCCGTTCTCCTGTCATTCGTCGTCGCCATGCCGCCGCTCGTCTTCGCCGGCGCCCTGTCGGACCGAGTCGGCAGGCGGGCGGTCTATTTCGCGGGCGGGCTGCTCGGGATGTTCGGCGGCGTTCTGGCCTGGCGGCTCATCGACACCGGCGCGTTTCCGCTGATGATGCTCGGCCTGTTGCTCGGAGGCTCCGCAGCGCTGCATCACGGAGGTCCGGATATCGTCAGCAGCTATGCGTACGCCATGACCATGAGATCTGCGGCGTACATCACACGCGATCACGCAAAGGCGTTCGTGCGGGCTATTGAAATTTCGTTCGCAAGCGATGGCAATTTCAATACCGAGAGGCATGGCTCGGATCTTGTCGACATGTTGCTGACGCAAAAAAATTTCGGCCTGGGCAAAGACAGAGACTTTTTCACGGTGCTCTATGCAAATTCGGATCGAACAGAACACCTGATCGATGAAGTCAAAGCGGTTGCACCATTGCCTGATCAAGAACGGTTGAACGATCTGATGGGTGTCTATGCAGCCCACCGCATGCTGGATTCGATTCGCCTGTTCGACGCCTGGTCGTCGACGGATCGGTTGCACATGAAATCTGATGCAACCCAGACCGTCGCACCTTCGGAATGTTCATTGGAGAGCAGCCTGATAAACGCCTTTCCAATCGCTGCCGCTGGTCATGCGGGCCTGCACCCCGTCGGTGCCGCTGCTCGTGTCGAGATAGTGCGAATTGGCGAGGCATGGGGTGGACGGCGCGGAGGACAAGGCCGAGACGATAATTTCCTGCGCACGGACACCGGAGACCATAAGCAGGGTCAGCGTGGCCATAAGAACAGAGGGGCGTAAGATGCGTGGCATGGAGATTGGCGACGTTGGCTTTTGCATGGCTTTTATCTTCGGATGGATGGGTTGCACTTACTGGGAGGTGACAGCCGGATCGTCCGGCCATAGATTGTAGGTGAGCTGCACTTGCTCGATGTGCCCGTCCCAGAAGGCCGCGTTGCGGGACTTGCCGTAGAGCGGCGTCGAGACGATGCCGGGTCCGTTGCCCGCGACCGGAGAGCCGTTGTCCGCCAGCAGTTGGGCATCGAGATCTATGATCGCCACACGCTGTGCCTTGTCGGGGATGGTGATAAGGCGTTTGGGGGTGCGATCTGTCTCGCTATAACTGGTGGATACACCTCCCCAAGGCTTCACACGCACGACGGTTCCTGATTCGCGGGTGAAAAGATTATTCACCGCAAAATACGGGGACACGACCAGAGGATCATAATTCCGCAGGAAGCGTTGCGGGGCGATCATGGCGACCACCTGCCCGGCTTGGGGAATGACGGATGCGTCAAGATACGGTTGGCATTTCCAAACGAGTTGAGTGTGGTTTGCGTCTGGACGGGCGACGAACTGTGTGTTGCTCATGGGCCCCGGCACCACGCCGCGGTTGTCATTGGCATAAAGTGATACCGCCATCATCAACTCACGGAGTGCGGTGCCACCCTGAATTTGGTCTGCCTTCAAGCGGACATGTGCCACCACCGGAATCAGGATGGCTGCGAGCACGCCAATGATTGCGGTGACAGCCAGCAATTCGGCGAGAGTGAAGGCGGATGACACATGGAACCGTCGCACGGGGAAGAGAGTGGGTTGAATGTTAAGACGTTGTCCTCGGCGGGGCAAAGGAAGGGGGAACGCCCTAACGTGCCAGCGAGTCCCTGCGCTTTCCAGCTTCGAGTAGCTTTATGATAAAGCTAACGGATGCCGGCCTTCTTTCGGCGATGGCCGGCCGGCGACGGGCGGGTTGTGCCCCCTTGCACGAAATCCCTTCTATATGATTACAAGGCAATTACCATTGACAGGGGCATATATGTGACAAAAGGACAGCACGAACGAGGAGAACAATGGCGTAAATAGCATGTCCTCTTGGGTTCTATTGGCCTCTATTTAGATATTCTGTGCTATCCAAAAAATAGAATGCCGAAAATAGGCCACCAATAAAAGGGAAACTTTAGCCCCCAAAAAATGGCTTTGCACAGCAATACAAGAGCACAAAATAGAAAGTAGATAATGTTGGACTTTAGGCGCATAGAGTATATCATGTAGAATCAGTGTTTGTCCATTCGTTAGATAGAGTTGGTATTGTATGCCAACTCCAAGGACCTCCTGGTCGGCTCCGGTGGCTATGTACGCTCTTTGCGTGCCCACAATAATCCAATGATAATCCACAAATCTTACTTGATATCGCATTACGTGTCTCGTTGCTCTTGAATTCACAAGTTACTCAAGGTAAGGATGAGCAACTAAAACATGTGAAGATACATAAGCACATGGAGAGATAGGGGATGTGACATAGGATTCATTTTCCAGCTCAATGCAAGTATGAGTGAAATGCCTTACCTTTATGTAATTAAAGTATTTCATCTTGGCTTTGCCCTTTTTGGAACCATCCTTGCCTCATGTTGACATTTGGGTGTGTGCTCTGCCTTGGCACCCAGTGCATTGTCTCATCCTTATGCTTTCTTTATGGACCCTTCTTGTCATATTGTCTACCTCCCTGGCCGACATTGGCAGCGATGTAATAAATTTCTTTGCGCTCAACCTCCAACTCCATATGACAAGAAATATCAAAAAAGTTTTTGATATTCTTGATATGCATCAAGATATGCTTCATATAGATTCAAGAATCGAGTAGAGACCTGGTCGCTCACTTCTCAAACTCTCTGATAAGATCATTTTGCATACTACGCAACATTGTAAAGGATGAGCAATCTTTGTTGAACTATAGCTAGTAGGCTTCCTGGTCTTTGTGGTGCCGTGGAGTGGTGCCTTCCTTGGGAGGAAACATGGTAGTAAGGAGACGGTTGAGCAACTCTTACTCACATGCCATAGTTAGACCCATTGGGTCGGCAATTACATTCGTGGTGGCCATCTCAGTATTTCACTTGTCAGCGGAAGTGGAATTCACACGTCAACATGCGAAGGCTATGGAGAAGGCTACCACAGGACATAGAGCGTGGTGCCGACGGCCAGCCAGTCGGCGGTGCCGGCGGCGACCTGGGCAAAGGCTATGGCCGGCCGCGGCAGCGGCAGCGTCATGCCGAAGAACCGGACGGGCGTACTGCGGCGGAGAAACCCGCTGGCAAGATAGAGCGCCACCAGCGACAGCAGCAGGAAGCCGAGGCCGCGCATGGCCCAGGCCGGCACCTCGCCCCAGAGGCCGCGCTGTCCGCCATGCCAGGCGAGCGCGGCGCCGCCGACCAGAAACAGCCCGGCGAGCAGGGTCACGCCGGCCAGCCCCATGACCCGCGCCACGTCGATGGCGCTGACGCCCCAGCGCGAATAGAGCCGATAGCGCACGGCGCCGCCGGTCACGGCCGGAAAGCCCAGCGTATGGCTGATCGAATAGGCCAGCAGCGCCGCGCCGGCGACCCGGCCATAGGAGACGCCGCGCCGTATCGCCCGAACGCCGGTGAAATCGTAAAAGGTAAGCGCGCCGTAGCTGATCGCCGCCCAGAGCGCGGCGTGCAGGATCTTCGGCACCGGCATATCGGCGAGGTCGTCGGAAAGCTGCGCCCATTGCACGTCGCGCAGCGCGTGTTGCATCAGCACCACAGCCCCGACCAGCAGCACCAGCGTCACGGCGGCATTGAACCAGCGCCGCGCGCCGGAAGGCCGCGTTTCGGCGGCGGCCGCTTCTTTCTGCTTCGTCATATCCTCTCCCGTAGCATGCGGGTCATGACAGGATGACGCCAGAAGGAGAAACCCTGCCCTGCATATCGCCAAGCGGTGCCCCGGTTCAAGGATCGCTGACATGCTGCGCCCCGGTGCCTATAGTGCGGCCCGACCGATGATGCCCGAAGCCGATCCCGCCCCCTTTCCCGAAACGCCGGAAATTCCGGCGCTGGTCCTCGGCCGGCGCGACGCGGTATGGCTGTCCGCGGACGGCGAGATCGAGATCCTGTCCCTGCCCGCCCTGAAACGCCGCCTGCAGCATGAAGCGCCGCTGATGGTGCATCGGCCGGCGATCGGCCGGCGACTCGGGCTGAGCGAACTGGCCGGATTCGATCTCTTGGAACTCTTCGTCTTCGTGCGGCCGGCGCGATTCTGCGTGCCGACGCCGCGCGGCATCGCCGAAGCGCTGAACCTGCCGCCACCCAAGGATGCGGAAGCCGAGGGTCGACCGAATGACCATTTGCCACGGAAGGGGCTTGGCTGTGGTTGCGGTTGGCTAACCGACCGCGACTAGCCAATCAACTGGCCTTTCATGGCTGGTCGACTAATCTGCATTGGTCGACTGAACCCAAGGGTTTGGTAGACCAAAATGCCCTGTTTTGGCCCATTTTGGCCCTTGATCGACCCGGTTGTGACCCTTTGATTGACCTTTGACCCTGTGGAGTTCCCAGACATCCCGTGGGTATCGTGACCATATTTTCAGGTGTCCGAAGGTACTGTGTCACCTCAATTAGTGTGACTCTGTGGTTTGGAGGGTTTGAGTGACTGCATGTGTTCCAGGCTTTCCTATTTCACTAGATCGAGTTACCGTGTATTGCTATGAGTGCGGAGGGCTATTCCTACATGTCGTTAGCTTCTTTAAAAAGTGTTTTTCCGTATGGGCTATGTGTATAGCCTATGAACTATAAGTTTTATGACCCAACCTGGGGCAGGAGGTTTTCTCTGGTTTTCCTTGGAAAGAGAATGAACTTGACGGTTGAACTCAATGGTTATGAGCCGTCCTATGAATTATTGTGGACCATGGTTTCTGATCCTAGGAGTAGGGTAGATTGACGACATGATGTCGTGCTGTATGATGGTCTTAACCTGAGTCTCGTGACTCAAGGACCGTTGGATTAGTAGGTCTAGTTGACTATCTCGAGTCTAGTGGTCCCGAGCCAACTGGTACTCTGTGTTATTCGCGATGGGTGCATTCGTCACCTTCAATATTTTCTCTCTACAAAGAGTGTTCACGTTCAGTGACCTCCCACTAGTCGTAGCTTGGCTGGGCATGCATGTGCCTACCTACCAGGGAGTAGGTGGAGAGCTACACTCGGGAGTGATGATTTTTAGGCTACTTTGCCATAGGGCCTCCCACTGTCTCGGCTCGAGTCTGGGCTGGGAGGAAAACTAGCTAGAGGGCCTGACGTAGTGCAGTCAGTCATTATGTGCACACATGATCGGGGACTTCAGATGTGAGCAGATGAGAACGGCCCTGACAAGATCCTTATTGATGTGACACAACCTTGGACCTATCTTGCAAGCACAATTCGCACCGTGAATGGGCCAAAATCGGCGGCCAACTCACCCGACACTCACCGCAAACCCGGGGGTAACTCGGCGATTCCGAGTGGAGGGTGTACATGAATCCTAAAATCGTCTGATAATTCACACGCGCAGAAATAATAATATGCAAGCTCAAAAGCCTAAATTTATGTGCATATTTTCCGAATTATCTTGCACGCGTAAACAATGTTGTTTTTATTTTAGGAGAGATTGTCAAAGGATGGGGATTCCATCCTTAAAAAAAAGGGGGAGAGCTTACCAAATGGGGTTAAGAGGGGTTCCTATTCCTAAGTTTTAGTTTGAGAGAAAAAAGAGCAACCAAACACCCTATACAAACTCACACCATCAGGTACCTCTCACTAGTTACCATCCACTTCTGTCTTTCTTGTATCTTTCAGAACCTTCAACATTGACCACATCACCACCTCTAACTAGTAGGTTCCATAGTTAACACCAACACAAATGAACCATCTGACTTTATAGTTTATAGTCTATCTTCTTGTTGTTTATAGGAGCCACTCATATGATTATCTATCTGTACTAATCCTGCACACTATTGGACATCTACATTTTAACATGCCCATCAACAATGGAATCGTGCTATCAAATATTTTCTTTACTATCCATGCAACATTTCACACCATGAGGCATGCAGATCTTATAGTTGTTCAACTGAATATCCCTTTTGTATCAATGCTATAACAAAAAGGACCTGATGGATGGCAAGTCACAAGTGCACTTTATAGGTCCAAACCCAGTCCTGTAGGAAACATTCTCCAGGATCTCTACATTGAATTCTTCATTCAAAAATCCTTGAATATAATGAGGTCACCAATAGTTATTGGATGCTTTGAGATGACCATTCCTTGTCATGTCTTCTACTCTAGAAATTACTCATGTTTCTTGGAAACATTTATCGTCAGTAAGTGTGTTAAGGAAATTACCATTAATCAAAATACTTTAGAATCCATTCCCATTCAATTTCAAAACCGCAAAGGAACCCTTGTTGGGCACGATACAAAACAATGGTTCATAGATAACCCCAAACTCTAACTTAATTTTAAGACACTGCTTGTAACTACAACAATGAAACCTGTAAATACATAATCTAAAGCACATCATCACGTTGCTGCCAATTATATGTCCGTGGCTAGCCTTGAAAGATGGTTCCTCTTAATTGGCATCATCCAATTTCAATGAAGATTCATTTGTTCTGTCACTAATTTTTCTAGAAAGACAGTCTATTCCAATATAAGAGAATTTCGAGTGCGTCCACAAGTCCGTCCCAATGTCGGGCTCATCTTCAACCAACAACGGCGGCACCAGTAATAGTTCTGAAGACTATTAAAGGGGGTATCTCCAAGGATGGCATGACACCCTGGTGAAGGTTCACCGCTTCTACTATATAAGGTGGGTGCTCGAGCTTATCCCCGACCTGTACCGTCCCAAGGAGGATGAGTGAACCCTTGTACTTACCCTCGCATTAATAAAAAATCATCTTCTATTATTCTTCTCTGCTCATGGGATGTTCGATAGACTCTATTTCTTTCCTTTTTCAACACTTGCTTGATTTTTCCTTATCTTCTTGCTATTAATGGGCCCTTACTTCCCTGCGATGCTTAGGTTCTCTGAGGAAGGTTGAACGTCATTGGAGGGGAGTAACTCACCGCTGCTCTTTGAGAAGGGGTGTCCCCTTCTATAAGTAGTAGGTGCATGAGACCCTGGTAGGGCACTCTATATCTCTTGCTTCATGTCTATCTTCACTCCCTCGTGGTCATGTCTCAGCAAGTCCCTGCCTCTTCGGTGGAGGTGAGTCTCCTAAGGATCTCTGTGCGTCCATCGGGGTCGCAGTGGAGTCTTGGCCCCCTCCGACGAGGCCAGAGAGCGAGCCCCCCAAGGGCTTTGGCCCTTCTACCAACATTGCGATGGAGTTTGGACCCACTCCAGTAGGATCAGGGAGTGAGTCCACCAAGGCTCCCTGCTTTACCACCGATGTCCCAATAGAGTCTGAACCTCCTCCGGCGGTGCCAGCCGAGCAAGATGAAGACAACGAGGACTTCGTGTGGGGTTGGTACAATGGCCATCATGATGGCATAAGGGCCGCACTGGTGTTGGTGTCTCCACACTTCCAACATGACAAGGGGTTGTTGGGGCCCTCCAATCGCTCATACAATTTTGAAGATGGCGATTGACACCTTCTGTACTTTCCTGCTATGAATAAAAGGGATCCTCTTTCTTTCTTCGTCTCGTTTTACATGTGCTTGCCCTTGGTACTGCCTTCTGCTTAGAGGGCTTTATCGCTGTAGCCGACCTCTCTTAGGACATGTTTGCGGCTAGGTTAGGTCTGTGCTTTAGGGATGGGACGCCACGCTTCTAAGCAGCCTTTGTCAGGCTATTTTCATCATCTTCAAAACAAGTGCTTGAGTGGAACGCACAACTGACAGGCGATCAGAGCAAGCGAAAAAAGTAAAAAAGATGAGTAACTAAACTCCAGACAAGAATCCTCAGTTAACCAAACCGAGCAAATAGACTGAAGAAAACCTTCCAACTCGGAGTGGAATGACTCTCCTTACCCAACAACATGGACACACAGCTATCCACTATTATTGAGACACTTTAGACTGATTAGGGCACATGAATGCTCAAAAGATGCGCATGATGCATGCTGGGCTAAAGTAAAAAAAATCATCAAAACGAATGCAAAGAAACCATAAACTAGAAAGTGCTCAAGAATAGTATTACTAGACCAGACAAATCAGGGTCAAGACATTATCTACAACTATGGCGTGCAAGATAGAACCATCGTCCCCCAACCCTTCCAACCTAATGCTCTATCCAGCGATTAAACATGTGCACCTAGATCATCATCATTTTTATTAAAGGGGAATATTAGATCCTAGAACAAATGAATGACCAGTCGATTCTTGAGATAATATATCATATATACTATATAGTAATGCATTAAGGGACCTAGGGAATCGAGATACTTACCTGACTTACCTGCCTTGCAAGAAAGATGCAAATGATGATACTCATGAAGTGTACAATTTAGAGATCAACAATCAATAATCAAGCCATAGAGATAAGCATAATGCATCAAATAAGACAAAGGCCGCACCAAGATGAAACAAATATAGCATTTCAAATCATAACAACTTCAACAACCAAACAGCCATGTGCCAAATCGTAAGGGGAGCCTAACAGCCAACCGCCACCCTTGAGGCAGTTCACATTCTCCAACGGGTGTAACCCTGGGGAAAACGATCCCATGAGGATTGCCAAGGATTGCCTAACGGTCCATCACATGACCACAAGGCTCTGGGTGAATTCAAAATTGAGGGCGACCATTCACTCTCCCCTCCCCACCTTATTCATTCAAACACTCACCATCAACTGGCCACCGCTGGTGACCACCACCGGTGATATCTCTACCCCATTGCTAAACCCCTACTCACCCACACGTGAGGATAGTGAAGAAGAGGGTGATGTGGCAGTTCCAATGCCGTATGGCCGAGGAGGATGCACCGACGGCAGCTCCGACGGACCGAGCAGAGGAAGGAGTGCCGCCGGCTTAAACAGAGGCCAGGGAACCTTCTACCACGAGCTGCAAAGGCGATACCGCGAAAAGCGCAGGCGATGGGCTCGGAGGGTCGCTCGCCCGTACTCCGAAGACATCGACAAGCCCGACCCTGGCGTCCTCGACGTCGTTGATGATGAGGCCGGCTAGTGGCGACACCACAGCTATCCCGCGAACTGGCGGAAGAAGCGGTTCGCCGCGTAGAGGAGCAGTTGCGGGCAGGGTGCGTTCCACGGGGCCAGGGCGGCGGACGATCCGCCGTTCAGGCGGCGGCGGAACAGGCCGTGCGAGACGGCTGGGTGGGCTCTCCGGGCGGGTTTGAGGGCAGGGTCCGCAAGGCCCTCCTTATCCACGGCCTGGAGCCGGATTCCTCCCTGTGGAGGCCCGTGCGATATCAGCAGCCTGTTCCCCGCGCGGTATTACAGCCCGCCATCATGCCAGTTTCCGAGATGGCTCAGCCGGGGGGCAAGCCCCAACGGCTCCTGGTCCTCGGCGATCTGCACAACGACCCTCGTCATCCTCATCGGCTCCAGGTGCTCACCTGGGCGGCGCGCTATGCCTCCGAGCATCGGGTGGATCGCGTCATTCAAGTGGGCGACTGGTCTACGTTCGATAGCGTCAACCAGCACGACGATAATGGCTCGATGGCCGGCAGGCTCAAGCCAAGTGTTCGTGATGATCTGGACAACTTAACCGCCTCGCATCAGGCGTTCAGGCGTGGTATAAGTGAGGGATACAAGCCCCGCCTGGACGTCCTTCTAGGCAATCACGAATATCGCCTGGAACGGTTCGAGAATGCAAACCCGGAAACCGCCCAGACCTTCACGCTTTCTCGCGATGAGACCTTCGCACAGTTCGGCTGGCGCACGCGCCCTTACGGCGAACTCTTTTATGTCGAGGGCGTGGCTTTCACTCATCACCCCACGAACGGCGCTGGCCGGGCGTTTGGCGGCAAGACGGGGCCGCAACGTGCTGCCAACGAAAGCACGGTTCCCGTTGTATCGGGCCATACGCATCGAAGGCAGTTGCACGATAGCCCTAAGATCGGCCCGGTAGACGTCATCGCCATGGTCGAAGTCGGCTGCGGGATGCTCTGGGGGGAGATGGAGCATTGGGCGCGCCACACCGCCACGGGGTGGTGGCAAGGGTTCGTGCCAATGACGGTTCAGGGCGGAGTGATCACGGACGTTGAGTTCGTATTAGCCCGCCAGCCTCTTCAGCTTCTTCACCGCATCCGCAAAGCTGGTAACCTGGGAGTTATCCCGGCTCTCCGGCTTTTCGTCGCCTTCCTCATGCGGCTTTGTGACCGGGATGGACTTGCCGTTGACGTGCTCATGGGTGAGGGTCGGGGAATCCTCATAGCCGAAGCAGCGCAGCTTGAACTTCATGCCGTCCATTGCGGCCTTAAAGTCTTCGCCGGCCACCGCCTTCAGGATCAGGTCATCGAGTTGATTGAACATCGAAACAGCATCGAAGGCGCTCGACTTGACGACCTTTTCAGCCGCAAGAGCCTGCAATTCAGCTACTCTGGCCTGAATGTTCTGATTTGATCTAAGCGTGGACGCGTTGCCTCGATGCGGCTTATACCCTGCTGCCTCATAGGCTTTATCTGCTGTCACGCCTTTGGCGAGGCCCTGCGCGAAGGCCTCGTGTCTTGGATCGGATAGGAGGGGCATTAGGCCGCAAGTCCCGGAAATTTCTGGACTTCCCGCTCGATGACTGCACGGGGCAACACGGCCATCCCCTGCATTCTCGGCACGACCCACACATCGAAGTCAAAGACACGTTGATAGGGCCTATTTGTACCAAACGGGCCGACTTCGAAGCACATGGCGCCCCGAATAGCAGGAGAATGAAGCGCTTCCTGGAAGTCGTGGGCCCCGACCACCACGACATACTTCGACGGCTCCTCGAAATAGTATTCGAGTTCGTCCCGCATGGCCCACACCATCTCGGTCAGCGTTTTCTTCGCTGCCTTGGTGTAGGTCCACTTGGTGACCGTCTCGCTATACATCTCCAGTGCATTCAGCCGATGCAGGAGTTTCCAGCAAAGCCGCGCGAGCCACGGGAGCCGCTTTGGCTCCTTGCGCAGCATATACGGGGTCGGCGCCATGACATCGATGCGGTCTAATGTCATGAAGTGGATGGAGCGATCAGCGCCAATAGTCATCACAGCCTGATCTCGTCATACGCCACGCCGGCCGGAGCCTCGGGATACTGGATACGCTCATCGCCGGGAGGCCAGCCGAGGCGGTCATGCTCTACCTTGCAGCAGGCGTAGCCGGTCGCATAGGCTGTCGTCGGGTTGTCGAATTCGCCGATCTGGCGGGAGCCGCCCTCGCCGTTCCCGTTCTCGTCCTTGCTGTGATACAGAGTTCTGAAAGCTAAATAGGGAGAAACACACATAAACCGCAAAACACCCTCCGGGACTCACCAAGGTGCTCAAAAACCCACAGATTCAGATCCGAGAAAATCTGGGGCATTACACCTTCTGCCCCAGCTTCTTCCCTATCTTAATTGGTGTCAACATGTGGCACTTCATCCTCTTTGCCTTCTTCGGTCCGGATGATACGAAGTATTCTTTGCTGCCCTAGGGAGGGGATTGCCAAGCTAGGGAAATATTTTTGAAACATCTTTGTTATTTCTTCATGGCTATGCCCTGGGGAGAGGGCAAAAGGCAGCGCCTGATCTTTGGCAGGCGGCATGTATGAAAGTTGTGATAGCCTATCGGATTGGTTGGAGATTCTTGAATATTTAAAGATATCAGCCTATCTTGCACAGGCCCTGGAGGTGGATGGAGGAGCTGCAATCACAGCTTTCTCTATAGGTATTTTCTTCTTTCCCCCTCTCCTAGGGACTTTAGCAGAATTATTGGAGCTTTGTGAAGCTGGTACAGCACCTTGGGTCCTCATAGGGATCTAGAATTGATTGAATGTTGGTGATTTCAGGTCTATTCCTGCTCACCTATTATTGTCATAATTCGTCCTCTGGCTTGTCAGTAACTAGAATGTGTTATGGGTAGGCACAGTTGGGATGACCCTATCCGGTAAAACTTTGGTGTTGTGGCCATTGAGATAGACCCAGACACCACCAATCAACACGGATTTTTCAGAAATCGAGAGTCGCCCCCGAGGAGTAGCAGGGACTCTTCCTCCTTTGAAGTTCTTCTTAGTGCTCCCGGCAGGCCTATTCTTGGGTGTCCCAGCCTGATGGGCATTGTGGTGAACATGGCAACTCATGATCACTGAGCTCTTTAGTGTATCTTTCCTGATCTGGCCCTTACCTTGATGGGCCATAGCTTTGTTATCAATCACCCTTGCAGGTTCTGGGCCTTCCATGACCAGGAGACCGATGAGTGCAACCCCCAGGAAGTTGGGGAAGCCAAAGACCAGGGGAAACTTGCCATAGATAGTTGGTATGGTGAGATAGCCATATGCAGCATGACCGGCCACCACCTGGGGGCCAAAGACAGTTTCAGATAGTTGGCACGCCATTGCTTCAACCTTTAAAAAGAATGACAGGACGAACAAACAATTAATACTTGGACCTTTACGGCAAGAGTGGGGGCAAGACAACCCCTTCCTTTCTAGAATTTGTCAAAATGTCCAAGGGGAAGCAGCCATGTAAGGAGGCCAACCCTGCACACGGGAATGCTCACCTGCAGCCACCAAAGTCCTCCGAAGCTCCGGATGCAGATGAAGCTTGCCCTACAGCAGCTGATGAGGAACAACAAGAGTCCGACGCCAAGTAGAAAGGCACCGAATCCGGGCCCGATGAGGCAGGTCCATCAGGGGCCGCAGTTCAGGACTCTCGCAAGCCCAGATGGGCAGAAGAAATGAAGCTTTCAAATGTCCGCACTGGGAGCAGGATAATGAAGCTACTCAAGAAGCTCCTTGCAAGATTTACAATCTGGGAGATCCTTTCTTTGAGTGAAGAGACCCGACAGGTGATCATCACTGCTCTGCAGACGCCTGCCCACTTCGAGAACTATTTGTCCGAAGTGCTGCCAGAAGCCAGCATGACCTTCACTCAAGAGGACATGCTGCTCCCTACTATCAGCCACAACAAGCCGCTGCACATGAAGGGGCACCTGAACGGGTGGGAGCTGAACAGGATTCTAATTGACCCTGGTGCAGCAGTCAACATTCTGCCCTACAGAATATATGAGAGGCACCACTTCAACGTGCGTCTCGAGAAGGTCGGAGATATGCGTATTGCCGGCTTCAATAAAAAATGTGAGGTATCGCTCGGAGTAGCAGAATTCACGCTCACTCTGGCGGACTTTACTACGAAGGTGCAGTTTCATGTCATTGACTCCCGCACCTCGTACAAGGTGCTGCTTGGCCGTCTGTGGCTGCATGAAAACATGGTGGTGCCCTCTACGCTCCACCAATGCATCAAATACAGTCTCGAGGGGAAGGAGGAGAGGATCTTTGCCGACCTTCATCCATTTGAAGTATTCGAATGTCACTTGGCAGACACCAACCTATATGCAGAGCGGTCCCAGAAGATCTCTAAAGCCAAGACATCAAAAAGTATGTCCAGAGACAACTGGTATCCACCACCGCCGTGCGGATATGTCAAGCCCAAGGTGGTCTCTCACATCACTATCTTCGGGGACGTGAGCAGGATAGCACCTCTAGCTATATACCCCGAAGCTGACGAAGTTCAGGTCGACCGACAGCACGACGGCATTGGGGTCCCGGAAGGCCTCACCAAGCCGATTCCTGGCCTCGAGAACCCTACTGTCGAGCCTTTTAAAGCTTGGGAGGTGGCGCAGATAGACCGACCCAGCAGCTTGTTTTATACGGCTGAAGAGCACCCTACCCGGGAAGACACAGACTGTTGTTTGCCCGAAGACATGGAAGATCCGTCAGTTCCCGTTCAGGGCCTAGCGTTCACAATGGATCGGATGGCTAAAATGTTCCAAAAGTAACACATCCCCTCCGATCAGTCTCATAAAGAAAAAGAAGCTTTCCAGAAGATGTGGTATCCCGCAAGTCTAGACAAAGAACTGAGACGTGTTTCTCAGCACCCAGGGTTGGGCTTCACCCTGGAAGAATATTACTACAGTGGGCGATATGAGGTGGGCACCATCTCTGCCTTTTATCCTGCTGAAGATAGCCCACTGGGGGCAGCTTTTGATGAATACCCAGCGGAAGCTGAATATGTTGAACCGGCTCAGCCGGAGGACCAAGAAGCAGAGCCCGTGATTCCTTGCCGATGCTGGGAGCAAGTCTGTCCTGAAGAGGTGGCCCTCCAAGCCAGATTTGATACGGCTAGCAGCAGCGAAATTGAAGATGTTGAAGAGACGAGGGCGTCTCCTTCCAGCAGTTCTCCAATGTTGATGATCTCAGCACCTCTCATGCCAATCGGGGAAGCTTCAGTCGACTCTGATCAAGAAATGCGTGCTGCCAAGAAAGAAAAGGCCACTTCTACTAAAGACATGGCTACTTCAGAAGGCGAGACCTCCTCATCTCCCGCTACAAGACTGGAATGCTGCTTCGGCCCAGTAATAAGCCACTGCCAGTCTGTTACGACTGCAACCTTATCTATAGAGGGCGAAGCTACCCACTCGCGTTTGAAAGCTGCAACGGCGACGGATTCGCTAATGGAACAATCCGCACGGCCACTATTGAATGAAGCAGAGAGTCCTCAGGAAGCTCTAATGATGTCAAATGAAGAAATTAAGGTCCTGGACCTCGAAGATGATATCCTACATTTCATCGACCTTCAGCCAGCACCCCCGAAAATAGAAGACAGAGGCCAAGCTACAGTTGATGAGCTGATAGAAGTCAATCTGGGAAGTAAGGAGGACCCCAGGCCTACCTTCCTCAGTGCCCAGCTATCTCCAGAAGAGTAGGAGCTGTACATCCAGCTGCTACAAGAGTACCGGGACTGCTTCGCCTGGAGTTACAGGGAAATGCCAGGACTAAGCCCTATAGTTTCATAACACGAACTGGCGATAAGCCCAGAAGCCGACCCGGTGAAGCAACCATCATGGCGCATGAGGCCGGAGCTCATTACTCAAATCTGCACAGAAGTGGACAAGCTCATCGACATGGGATTTATTGAAGAAAACCAATATACCACGTGGTTGGCAAATATCGTGCCCGTGAAAAAGAAGAATGGACAGATCCGGATATGTGTCGACTTCCGGGATCTGAATAAAGCCTGCCCCAAGGATGGCTTTCCAGTGCCAATAACGAAAGTCATGATTGACGCTACAACTGGCTATGAGGCCCTATCATTCATGGATGGGTCGTCCGACTACAACCAAATTTGGATCGCAGAGCACTACTGGGTCCACACAGCCTTCCGAACTCCCAAGGGCATCTATCACTACAAGAGGATGCCGTTCAGACTGAAGAATGCTGGTGCAACTTATCAATGGGTAATGACCCGAATATTTGATGAGCTACTCTATCACAAGGTAGAGTGCTACATAGATGGCCTGGTAGTCAAGACCAGAAGAAAAAAAGACCATCTGCAGGACGTCCGAGTCATTTTTCAGAGGCTAAGGTAGTATGGATTAAAGATGAACCCGATGAAATGCGCGTTCAGAGTATCGAGCGAAAAATTCTTGGGTTTCATTGTCAGATATCGGGGAATTGAGATAGACCCCGCAAAGATCAAGACAATTCAAAAGCTACCCTCGCCAAAGAACCTCTCCGAGCTGAGATCTCTGCAAGGTGGCTTGGCATATATCTGACGGTTCATCTCCAATTTGTCAGGGCGATGCCAGCCTTTCCACAAATTAATGATGAAAGATGTTCCCTTTTACTGGGATGAAGATTGCCAGACGGCTCTCGACAAGTTGAAAGACTATCTGAAGACTCCTCCAGTGCTGGGCGCACCAGTGAAAGGATGGTCGTTGATATTATACATAGCGGCCACACACAACTCCCTGGGGGCAATGCTGGCCCAGAATAATGAAGAAGGGAAAGAGCAGCAACATTAATGACTGATGTTTTTGGGAATTATGTGATTCAAAAGGTGTGTAGTATGAAACTGGCGGTACCTTTGAGAATTAAGCAACCCTTCTAGTTTGTTCACTGAGTGCTTCTTTTATTTTGATACAAATTCACACTGTCAGCAATCTTATAAAGAAAGTTTAGCCTTGAATACATTTTCTTTATATTTTAGTTCATGGTGTCCTTGGAGGAGGAACACAGTTGTAATGCTGAAACTCATGCTATCTTCTTGTTATTCAGTTTTTTGAGCATGGGAATGCTGAACAGAGGAAACAACTTGCAAATCAGCTTACTGGTCATATTTTGCCTTTGAGTCTTCAGATGTATGGATGTCGCGTAATTCAGAAGGTAGTTCCCACTTGTCATCTATTTTTAGTTCTTTTTATCTACTCAAAATTGTCTCAATTTAAATGAGAAAATCCTACTGCTATTTTCTTCCATATGAAATGTTCACACATCAATTAAATGGTTTTATTGACATGTTGACTGGAGTGATTGCATGAGTTTTGTTTTGATATTTGATCAAATATAGATCAATATCATATCCTTTTAGAAAATATGTAGGTATACGTTCAAGAGAATCTGTTCATTCGTATTATTAAAAAATGCTTGCTAATTTTTTTAAATTTTTTTTGCTAGCCTGTGCACCTCTAAGCACAATATGTTTGGTTTGGTATGTGTACATGAGCATGCGCTCTTTACATCCGCATTTACATGCTTACCTGCAAAGTTGGATTCAACTTCTCCTTTCCAAGCACATGCTCATGTGTAAATGTTAAAAAACATTTCATGTCCTTTACCTCAGAGTATAGACAAATCTAGTACTTGGTCGTCAGTCTTTATATCTTGCTTTCTTTTTTTTTTTTTTTAAATGAAAACTGTGCATCATTTTTTTGTTAATGAAAAACTGCATGGCGATCTGCCAAACTTTTTGTAGCCTAGTGAGACTAAAATTTGTAACACTCAGGGACAAAGATTAGTCTCTCCTGGGAATGGTGAGAACCACTGTCCCATCCCCATAGAAAACAAATATGAAAGGACTAGTTGTTGACGTCTCTGCTTCATTCAAATCTTTGTGGGACTGGTATAACATTATCTCTGAAACTTACTAAAATGACAGTTAATTTCATACAGTTTGTTTGATTTCTTATGCATGGGTTAACATGTTGTAATTTTAGAAGTTCCAGGTGGCTAACATGAAAGAGTTGGCTTAAGCTTAAGAATGTTAAAATCTAGAAATGAACTCAAGTGATATCTGACGAAGATCAGAGTTATTCGGTGAGGATCAAATATGAATGATAGGGGTTAGTGGTGTGAGACGAGTGTGTATGACATGTGTTAACTATAAATAAAGATATTATAACAGGTGGTGAGCAATTCTGCCTGGTGTTAAGAATAGTTATGACAGATGAAAGGCTCACTACTAATAGGTGGAGAGCTCTTGGAGGATTAATAAAAAGATATTGTAAATATAAGAGTTTTTAAATTAAATAATTCTCTATTAACTAGTCTGGAGGATAACCTATTTAAACCTTTGTTACCGCTCATGTTACTCCTTTGTCTACCCCGAGCACCCAACGTAAGAACATGGAAGAGGAATAGTAGCAACGAAAGAGATGAAGAAAAGTAAGAATGTGAGTTTTAGGTTGTTGAAAAGGTTATCTAGGGAACTTAATTAGACAGTGTTGTCTTATGATTTTCGGAGTAGATAATTGTCCCAAACACGAGGAGAACGACTAGGGGTAGTTCTGGGAATACCAACGAGGTTGCAAAGAGAAACCTACAGTGACTGGGGATCTCACAGTGCAGGTAGACATGTGATAGACTGAGAACATTTTATTTCTTACTTCTTTTATTTAACTGCATTTTGATATTCAAAATCTTAATTCTTGCATGGCCATTATTTGGGGGATGTTTTGATCAGGGATGCATTGAGACAACAGCATGAATAGGACTTAGTTGCATGTAGTCTCCCAAAGTCACTAAGTATGGTTAGATACCACATCTCGCACATTAATGATAATATATATGACCTGATTACTAGTATCCGTTCCTGATCAGTCATAAACCTTAGTTTTTGTGACATCATCTATGCATGGAGCAGGTAGGAGAAATATATGTGGAAATGATGTAAGAAATAAAATTAAAATGAGCATATAAATAATGCCACCTTAAGGGAAGTTATTGTTTTGAAACTCTTATGGTAAACATATACTGTGGGACTATGCTCAATGTCTGTGGACTAACGGATACTTATTAGAAATCCAAAAATCAAAACTGGACGATAATCTAGTGGATGGTGAGATTTTGACTCCCGATCTTGCGATCTTAGAATGATTTATACCTATTCTCCTCAAAACTTATCCCAATACCAAACAGTTAAGGATCTTGCCTGCATAAGATTCCGTACGAAGGAAATTAAAAAAATGGTCTAAAATATAACATAGACTAAATAATGCACACGTACTTTAGATTGATGAATAGTAATTCTATAACTTGAAATATAAGGTAAATAATTTAAACATTGCAAGAAGTTTTACTCTTATAGCTAGAACATTAAAAATAAAAGTTCTCAAACATGTGACTTGACCAAGTCGATCCGAGTTAGACTTGAATCGGCCTGACTCGTACCTAATCGACAGGGATCCGAGATGAGTCGCATTCCCAAGTCAGCGAACCTTGATTTCACTTAGAGCCCGTTTGGACGTCGTGCATAAAATGTTCATGGTTAGGGAAAAAAGGCTATTCAATTCTAAGGAAAAAAAATTCACGAAATAAGTGCCACTCGATTCTTTCCGATTAAATGATAATTGAGCTTTAAAGGCATAAATACAAAAAAATAATACTAAAAGAGTGTAAATATAGTAATTAGAATCATGAAAGAAAATAGATTATTTTGAACAATTTCAACATTTGATGGCCTCAATCAAATTTTGGATATATAGCAAGATGGTGTTCTATCTCATTTGCAATGGAGGATGTACGTACGTGCTTTGATAAATACAGTAATCATTAATTAATTAATTAATTAATTAATGGTTTCAAAAGGCTGCATGTGTTTTCCGAATTATATACCCAACGTACAGTCATTTGGATATGTTAAGTGAAACACCTGAAAAACGAAGCCAAACTAATTAAATCCGGGGACTAATTAATCATGCCGCTCGGGATGCATGGGGGTGATAAAACGATGGCATGCAGCGATGTTAATTAGTGTAAT
The DNA here is from genome assembly GCA_024336825.1 of Amorphophallus titanum. Lineage (NCBI taxonomy): Eukaryota > Viridiplantae > Streptophyta > Magnoliopsida > Alismatales > Araceae > Amorphophallus > Amorphophallus titanum. The sequence continues at coordinate 6,506,951 of JANBPO010006859.1, read as the reverse complement.
TAAAAAAGGTTCCTCATGTGTTCCTCGATTTTTGGGTGCATCCTTTTGTTGAGTGTTCATCAGTTGGTGTCAAATTAAGAAGGTATTTCTTATTAGCTAAGGATTTGAGACCAAGGTGACAGAGATGGCACACTAGATTTGCCATCCCGGTACGGGTAGCCTCAATCCGCACGATCTGACCCGACGCAGGCGGTGGACGAGACGCCTGAGTCGTGAGTCGTCACCAGACACCAGGTCGCTTCATTAATTTAATATTTTATTATATATAAAGAGTTTTTTAATAACACCCATGTCACAACGAGTTCTACGTAGGCATAATTCAATGAATGTGAACATTAAAGTAATATCATTATCAGAGGTACAGATTTTAGAAGGCATGCGGGTCGTGTTGTAATTAGAATCACACGGCTACGAGTAGTCAATCATTTACACCGGCCTCACATAATCAAGTTATTTTTTTGTTATGCAGATTAAACCTCGCCTACATGAGATTCTTTTAATTATCTTTACTTACACATTTTAGACATGCATCTAATTCACGACATGAGAAGTTAACCACTGGGGTCCAAAGGCATGGGAACACGGTCGCAGATGGCCCAACGCTTATCCTGCCAGTCTTGATTCAAACTATACAGAATCAGAGGACTCTTTCTCACCTTCCACCAAGTCATCGTCTGACCTGGCTTCCAGATTCCGTCTGTTCATACCTTGGACGAGGGTTACCCCCAGGTAAATGCTTACCTAGCTGCCCTGCCCTCCTTAACGGTGGCACTGCCCATGTACTTATTTTCTTATTCACATTTACATTTATTTTTCATTTGAACAACTTTAATTGTTTACTGAACATGGATATCACAGCTATGGCTCACAGTGAATTAAAGAAATAAGATACTTATGCAGATCATAAACATACTATTAATATGCAGATTTCATGTTTTTAGTATGCATGATTACTACCACCTTTGCATGCACATATTTCTGAATATCAAAATAAATTAAAGGTAATAATAAAAAAAAACGTATGCTCAGTCTATTCAGATGCTTGCGTGTGATGAGAGACCCTTAACCACTATTAGTTTTCCTCCACTCTAGCCTCTGCTGCCTCCCAAAATCGCTCCTAAGGCTTCCCTTATGCCGAGGACGATCCTCCTTCTAACACTTATTCCTTTTGCAGCTCCTACGGTTCCTCCTATATTTTGCTCTCTCCATTTCTCTTCATCTACTCTTTTTTCCCTCCTCTCTGGTTCTTACTTGGATGATCTGGGTAGATAATGGGTAAAAAGAGGGACAACCAAAGCTTAAATAAAATGGGATGATGTGGGTTCTACTTGTCATTACTCTCGGTCGGCCAAGAACGAAGAGCTCGAACTTACGAGTTGGTGATAAAATTCCTGCAAATCAACTAGTAAACACAAGAAATGAGCACATTAGACTATGAACATGCAGTATATGCTCATTTTTTTACCTTAAAATTAACTTAGTAGTTAAAAAACTGTAAACAGGTGCTTATTGCATGGTTCAAACACATGATAGTGAGAGGTTCTCAACCAACCGACTTAGAAGATAATCTTGATATAAAAAAATTATAAAAATATATGTTACGTTTCGGTTGCGTCCGACAGATCGGTCATCCTGGTCTGTGACTGGGACGGTCCGGGACAGACGGTTCGGGCCGTCTCGGACCGATTTGTCAAACTCTGATCTAATTGAACGAGAGTTATACAAAATTAATTTAGATTAACTTATTTCACCTTCGTAAGTCGATTAAGTTAATTCGATGACATATCAAAACAAAAATAAATAAAATTAGATAAACTAAATTTACTTAACTTTAACTAAATTATCTTTGATCTCGAACCAAAATGGGACTAAAGAGAGAAGACGACTGCATCCACTCTATTTCTCTTCTTTTACTCCTCCCGATATAAGACTCGTTTCCAAATCTTCTGATCAGTCTTTGCGATTATCCAAGTAAGATTTCAGACTTTTACTTCATCAGACAAATCCGAGCCATGTCACAAAACTGTCAGGAAATCAATTTCCGAAGAAATCTTCTTTCCTTGAAGCGTTCCCAGATGTTTGCCTTACAGAAGAACCGTCAAAGTGTCAATTAAGTTAAAATTCTCAGAGGAAAAAAAAGTAAGCTAGAAAACACGAGTACTACTAATTCATCCCCTTGACAACGTCTAATGTGTGTATCCAAATCATATATTATGATTCTTAATTTTATCTCCTTTCCAACGTGAGATAATCCCAACACAGATCTACACCTCTTTCCTGCGCTTCCATCACCAGGCATCACTGGGTTTGCTTCCTTCAGAACAGTGAGGTCTTTACTTCATTACAAATCAGAATAGATTATGTATGCATCGCGAGAAGACGTGCGGGGCAGCTCATGCATGACCTTCTTGGGTTCTGGCATGTACGACAGTCTCAATCATGGGAAAAAAAAGTTGATATATCCAGTGTTATTAAAATTGGACTGGATCGGTCGGTCAGACCAGTCCGACAATGAACCGGTTCAGGAATCGGTCTGATTAAAGAAGGTCCGATCTGATGCTAAAAAATCAGACGAATCGGACAAACCGCGATTCAACCGGTGAACCGGTCTGAACCGATCCGACTCAATTAAAAATCCAGTCCAGCACTCTAGGACAAAGCACATTGAAATTAGGCATCACTTCATTAGAGATGAGATCCTTAAGAAAAATTTTGAACTGCATTTTGTTGATACATTGAACTAAGTTGCTGACATCTTTACCAAGCCTTTATGCAATGTTAGGTTTTCAACTCTTAGAAGAGAACTTGGTTTGTGCCGACCTCAATTTTCCAAGGCCTAAATTATTCCATATATCTCTCACTGGTGTTGCTTGTTGACTGTGCAGAAAATATGATGCATACACTTTTCATATCTGGACATATCTTTCTGCATTGCCATGCATAGTTTGATAGGTCATTGCTCGTGTTCTACTGCATTTGTTAATGCACTTTTATGCTTGACCATGGTATATGGAATGGTGGTCCGTTGAAAGACAAGTTATGCTTGTCTGAAAGCATTCACCATGCGTGAAGATACACCTCCGCCGAGTGCCATGTGTCGATGTTGCATCTAGGTCGTTTAGTCAGGGGGAGCAATCTCTTTGAAGTGTTCTTGAATACATGTGTTTTAAAATTAGTTGCATATCATTTGAATCAAAAATTCCAAAAATATTGTTTAAAATGTATGCACATCCTCAAGGGGAGTAAAGAAGAAATGCACCTCTTTAAAAGTCCTTTGTTTGGAACAAATAGTTCAAATTTCTCCTAAATTCAATGTTCTGTGAAGCTCCCTGCGTCAACGCACTGACAATACAGTGTCGACGCACTGTGATTCATCCAGGTCAATTCTGTGTTTGAAAAACTCCATTGGCTCATTATTCAAATTGACTAGTTTCACTTGATATTCACGCTTATCTTGAAAATTCAATAGATCATTTCTGATTGCTGTTGATTCTGGTTGTTCTGATCACTTTCTTGAAAATCTAAAATTTAGATAGCTTCCAATCTGGGTACCATGATCATAAAATAGAGTACACTTCAAAGTAAGAGTCTTCTATTATGTGATCTTGTGTTTGTCCGAACAATAAGCTGGTTCAGGTTTAATGACTTCATTGAGCTTTGATATAAATGTTTTGAAATCATCTATGTTCAACATTTAATAGACCTTAACCAGTGTTTATATGTTGAGCCTTGGAAATTTCTTTCTGAAATCTGCAAGTTCTACCTTCAAGGTAACTTTGGTTGAGATACTGAAGCTAAGTATGGAGCACCAGGGGCGCGTCGGGCGTGCGCACCGTGGCCTGGATGATGAAGATCACCGGCAGCATGATCACCGTGATCACCGGGGTCAGATAGGCCTGGGCGTCCTGCATGGAGTCGCTGAGCGAGCCGATCGCCAGGAACAGCATCGACACCACCAAGTAGCCGCTCAGGAAGTAGAAGATCATCGCAGCGATGATCAGCGGGTCGCCGAGGGCGGTCAGCGAGGGCTTCAGCACGTCGGCCACGAAGCCCGGCGCGAACAGCGCCGCGCCGACCGCGCAGCCGGCCCACACCGCCGCGATGGTCAGGCCGACGGCGCCGAGGCCGAGCAGCTTGCCGTACATCAGGCTCTCGGGCCGCACGCAGGCCAGCACCGCCTCCAGCAGCTTGTTGGAGCGCTCCTCGATCAGCCCCTGCAGCATCATCGAGCCGGTGGTGATGGCGGTGATCAGCATCAGGTAGACCAGCGCCAGGGGCGCCACCGAACGGGCGGTCACCTGGGCGCGCCCGGAGCCGGCCGGCGGCTCGGTGACCTGGACCGGGGCGGCCAGGGTCTCGATGCGCGTGGCCTGATCGGCTGGCAGGCCGCTGGCCTGGAGCGAGGCGAGGCGCAGCTCGGCGGTCAGCTGCTGGCGGATGGAGTTGCTGAGCCCGCCGTCGTAGCGGCCGTTGGTCCAGAAGCGGGCCGCGACGCCCGGCGCGCCGAAGTCCTTGGGGATGTAGATGGCGAGCGCGAGGGGCCGTTTGCCGTCGGGCGTGGCCACATCGCCCTGCAGCGGGCCGGCCACGGCCTTGCCGAAGGCCTCGGCGCCCCGGTCCGTGGGGACCCCGGCCGGCGCCCCGACCTCGACGAACAGGCTGGCGGCCGGCTTGAACGCCGGCGCGCCCTGCGGCAGGCGCGGCTGCAGCTTGCGGATCGCGGCGTCCGCCCCGCCCTCGGCGATGAACTGGGACACCGCGGCGTCCGAGGCCCACGCCCCGCGCCGGGCCCAGGGCGCCGCCGGATCGACCGCCGCCAGTTTCCAGCGCTCCACGTAGCCGGAGAGGTTGCGCAGCACCTCGCGCTGCTGGTCGAGCTGCACCCGCCGTTCGACGGCGGGGCCGTAGCGGCCCGAGGCGTCGGCCAGCGTGTAGGCGAGGTTGTACTGCGGGGCGAAGCGGGTGGAGGCGAAGATCGACAAAATAAAAAAAGAAAGAAAAAGAAAAAGAAGAAGAGAAAAAAGAAGAAAAGAAAAAAGGGATAAAAAAGGAAAACACTCTTGTATGAGTTTGTTTTTGAATGCGTTCTTGCGTTATTTGCGTGAATGCCGATAATCTATTTAGTATACTTTCTTACTAAGTAATGTTGTCCTAATTCTAGATATGTGTGTGTGTCACGACATACACTAAGGGCGAAAACTAATTGTTGGTGAGTGCATACGTCTAGGGGAAGAGTCATGGCTACGTTGTTAGCATAACTCACAAAATACACCCGAGGTAAAACTCCCACACTTTACACGATGTGATCAATGGCCTCTAACCATAAGGATTGCAGAATTTCTTTGTAGCACTCTATGGATGCTTGAAATCTTGCACTCACGTAGATGGAAATCATGAGGAAAAAGCTACCTTCTCTCTTGGCATAAAAAAATGATGAATGCGTGGAATGCGAATCCTAGTAGCCGAGAATCCCCACTGAAACAAATGAGGAGACTCGTGTGAAATGGTGAGGCGAATCCCACAATAAAACTACAATAAGGATGAATCCTAGTAGCTGGGAATCCCCACTGAAACAAATGAGAAAACTCGTGCCGAATGGTGAAGTCCATAGCTCAAAGTAAGCACGGGGGCTGTGTGAAGCTTCCAAAAGTTGACAACCTAATATGTACATGCAGGCAATAGAGCGATCCTCTAGTGTTTCATAGAACATCTGCATATCCCTATGTTTGGGGTTCACTGCTCACATACCAGCACTTTCACATTACAGAGAAATTATCTCAGATGTAGATTGTGATTTAAACTATGCACGTAGGCTATGCGGTAATCTCTACACACATGCACACCCCCTTTAGTTGTGTTTCGTGGGACTACCATGTCTATGAATTATGGGTGCTGCCCTTATCCTATTCCTAATAGAGGAGAGATCTTTTATATTTTATGTCCGCTGTCAGGAATGCTTGCATGCTTGGGTGAATAAATGATAAAGTGAAAATGATAAAAAGAAAATGAAATGAAAGAAATGATGACGATAAAATGAAAATGATAAAAATGATGAACGAAAATGAAATAAAAGAAATGATGATGATAAAATAAAAAAATGATAAAAATATGAAAAAGTGAAATGAAAGAAATGATGATGATAAAACAAAAAAATGATTGTCTGATCAATCAGATGAGTGCATAATAAATTGTCATGATAATAACTGACATGCCTAATTAATAACAAAATAAATAAGTAAATAAATAAATAAATATAAATAAAAGATAATGTGATTTTCCAGTGCCGATCACTAAAGTCATGATCGATGCTACAACTGGTCACGAGGTGTTGTCATTTATGGATGGCTCATCTCGATACAATTATCAAGCCTGAAAAGTTTTACACGGCCTTCTGATCACCTAAGGGGATATTTCACTACAAGAGAATGTCTTTCGGCCTTAAAAATGTAGGTGCCACTTACCAAAAGGTGATGATGAAGATATTCGACGAGCTGCTCTATGACAAAGTCGAACAAAGTCGAATGCTACATTGATGACTTAGTTGTCAATACCAAGAAAAGAGAAGACCACTTGAGTCATCTCAGGATCATATTTGAAAGGCTGTGGCAGTTCGAGCTGAAGACGAACCCGATGAAATGTGCCTTTGGCGTTTCGAGTGAGAAATTCAAGTGAAATGCACCTTTTGTCGTTAGATATCGGGGAATTGAAATAGACCCCTTCAAGATAAAAGCTATCCAAGAGCTGCCCCCTGAAGAATTTGACAGAATTGCGGTCATTACAAGGCCGATTAGCTTACATCTACAGATTTATTTCCAATATGTCTGGATGATGCCGGCCATTCCACAAGCTAATGATGAAAGATATGCCATTCTGCTGGATCCAAGAGTGCCAAAAAACCTTCGACCAACTGAAGGAATATCTGAAGATGCCACCAATGCTGGGGGCACCTGTCAAAGGGCAGCTATTGATTCTTTATATAGCCATCACAAAATACTCATTAGGGGCAATGCTACACCAAAATAACGATGAACAGAAAGAGCAGGCGTTTTACTATCTCAGTCCAAGATTAGTTGGGGCAAAAGGAAAATGCACCCCGATCGAGAAGGTTTGGCTCGCACTGATCTTTGAGGTCAATAAGATGAGGCATTACATTCTATCCCATGAAGTCCAACTGATATCAAGGGCTGATCCAATCAAATATGTACTGCCCCAATCGACTTTGAAAGGACGACTAGGCAAATGAGCTGTCATATTGATGGAATTTGATATCAAGTATGTGCCGCAAAAGGCCATCAAAGGCCAGGCCATAATTGATTTCGTTGCAGCACATTCAGTGCCTGAAGATTCCCCGTTGATTACATAGCTTCCAGATGATGAAACACTTGAAGTGGATCAAGTCTGTCAAGCTGTATGGCAACTTTACTTTGATGACGCATCCCGAACAAGGTAGACAAGGATAAGGGCCGGAGTAGGAATCGTCCTCAAATCCCAAGAAGGAGATGTGCTATATACATCATGCACAATCAACAAGCCTTGTATAAACAATGAAGCAGAATATGAAGCCTTGATTATCGCCTTCAGATTGCTCTTCATATGGAGATCTAGATGTTGTAAGTATTCGGTGATTCAATGCTGATTGTCAAGCAGATACAAGGACAATTTGATGTCCAAAAGCTTGAATTACTTCCTTATTGCGCCAAGGCAAAGTAGCTCATGCAGCGATTCTACTTCATCAAGATAGACCATGTCGGCTGAAGTCAAAATGCTCAAGCAGATGGACTAGTAAAGCTAGCAAGCTCATTGGTAGTTCCGTCGGATGTATCTCTCAATATCACAGTGATGAACAGGCGCCAGGTCTCCCTAGCATGATAGAGGGGCCCAGTAAAGAAGAATATGAAGCTACAATAGCAAAAATAGCTGGCTCACTCGGCTGGAGAGAACCTCTGATATAATGGTTTAAACACTAGTAACTACCCAAGCAAAGGGAAGAGAAGATCATATTAATCTTAACAAAAGATTCTTATGAATTCAGGAATGGAACCTTCTTCCAGATTATGGTGGATGCCAAAAGAAAAGTACTCCTCTGACATCTATGAATGGAGGAGGTTTGGATGGTCATGAAAGAAGTTCATATCAGATCAGCTGGTGCCCTTCAAGTAGGGCCAAAGATGAAGATTGAAATCAAGAAATTGAGATATTATTGGTCAACTATGTTTGATGACAGTTGCAAGTATGCCAAGTCATGTCATAAAAAAAATGATACGGTCCCAAGAAGACCCCCGATACACCTACATTCGATAGCACCTAGCTGGCCATTTGCTCAATAGGGCATCGATGTTGTGGGCTCGCTAGCTGTGTCCTCATCAAGATGCAGATACATTTTAGTGGCAACAAATTACTTCTCCCACTGGGCAGAGGCTATAGCTCTAAAAGAAGTGATGGGCAAAATCATAGTAAGATTTATCAATCGCAACATTATATTTTGATTCGGCATGCCTGATCGAATCATCTCCAACAACGGAAGCCATTTTCGGAACCAAAAGATCTACAAGCTGGTCACATATGCACGGGGTTGAGTCTATGCGATGCTGGGCAAAGTCCATGCACGTTAGGGGTGAAGTCCATGCAGGGTCTGTGCAGATGCGTGCAAGGTAGGAATGGGGTCTGTACAGGCCTGGGCAAGTCCGTGCAGGGTCCGTGCACATGGAGGCCATGGGTTATGCAAGGTCCATGCAGGGCTTAATGCAAGGCTTAATGAAGTCCGTGCATAGTCTGCATGGGGTTGAAATTGAGAGGGGATAGATGCACCGGGGAAGAAGGTGTACCGACGAAGGGGGTGTGCCAGCGAAGGGTGAACTAGTAAATGTGCCGGTGAAGGTGAGGGCAGCCTGCATCGGTGAAGCGTTGAACATAAAATAGAAGGGGTGCACCGCTCAAGGGGTGTGCCGGTGAAGGATAAGGGAGAGTGTGCTGACAAAAGGGTTTTAAGGGCATGCCATTGTAGGTTTGGGAGGGTGCACCGGGGAGACACTCGGAGGACCCCACTCCTCTTCATCCCTTTAAGGCCTTTCTTTTCTTCTTTTAGCATGCGTGTTGGGATACTTAGCCATTGTTCAGTCTAGTCCTCTTCATATTGCCTCTGGTTCCTTTCACCTTGATTAAGGCCTTTTATTATTGATTATTCCACTTCTTTATTGCTCTCTTTGGTCTTTTAGCATATTATTATTTCTTATAGAAATTCGGTAGCATCTCCCCTTGACCCGGGCGTAAGGGAGATACAGGGAACGCGCCCACATGGAGTGGCAGAACCCGATAGGTGGAGGTGGGCATCCGGAGACGACAACACCTTTAATAAAATATCAAAAAACCCAAACAAACCAATGGAGGTAAGGCCTCTCTAAGGCTGGTCAAGGGCGTACCAGTCAAAGACTGTGCTAGCGAAGAGGTGTAAGGGTCAATACGCCAACTAGGGGGGCTGTACCTGTAACGTCCCAGAGTACACAATACCGATAACCCGATACTAGGTATCGAATTACCGCCATTCTGCACTGAGAGCCCGTTGCATCTCATCATCATCGTTTTTCTTTCTTTTTTTTGATTTATTTCATCATCATTTTCATCTTATTTATTATGTATTTTATTTTTTTTCATCACCATGTTCATTTCCACCCAAGCATGTGGGCATTCATTGGTAGCAAACATAAAATAAATATATAGTATATCTCCCCTCTATCAGGAGTGGGATAAGAATAGTGCCCACGGCTCGTAGAGAGAGGGCAGTCCATGAGACACGACTAAAGTAGATGTGCATTCACAAAGAAGATATCGCATTGCATATGTGCATACTTTAAATTAGAATCTACACCTAAGACAACTTCTCTGTGTTGTGAGAGTGCAGGTGTATGAGTAGTGAGCCCTAGACATAGGGATATTCAGCTGTTCTAAGCAACACTAGGGGATTGCACTAGTGCCTATACATACACTTGGGGTTTTCTACTTTTGGGAGCTTCGCACGACCCCCTTTGTTTATTCTTACTTTTGAATTTTACCATTCGACGCGAGTCTCCTCATATGTCTCAATAAGAATTGCTGACTACTAAGATTCATCCCTTATTACTATTGTGTTGCGGAGTTTGCTTCACCATTTCACGCGAGTTTTCTCATTTGTTTCAGTGGAGATTCTTGACTTTCTGGATTCGCATTCCCTCGCTTATCATCATTTTATTTCATCATTTTTCATATGAAGGGGGTAAGCAGCTTTTTTCTCACGATTATCTTTCTGTGTGAGTGTAGGCATTCAAGCACCCATAGAGTGCTAGGTAGAATTTTTGGCATCTTTACAGTTAAGGATCACTACTCATATGTATGCGGAGTGTGGGAGTTTTGTCTCGGGTGTATTTAGTAAGTTATGCTAGCAACATCGCTATGACTTTTCCCCTAAACACATACACTCACCACAAATTGATTTTTCATCCCTTAGTGTGCGCCGTGATGCACACCTATCTGAGATCGGGGCAACATTATTTAGCAAAGAGATATAGTCCTAGAAAATTCAAAGACAGCGTATTAAATTATAGTATAGGCAAGCGTGCAAATAGGGCGAACAAGCATTCAAGCTCAAGATCATGCACTTTTTTTTAAGTGTAGTTATTATCATTCTTTCCATCCTTTTTTGTTTATTATTATTGTTATCATTTTATTAAAGGATCGATGGGAGTATTTGCATATTGATTCATCTTCTTAATTAATGATTTCAATAACATTTCTTAAATTAAGAATAATTAATCAATTTTGACTGAGCTATGTAAATGAAAAAAAGGGATGATTATTTTTCTATCATAAGAGAAATTTCATACTTGAGACGCAATTGAATTCTTCACGATAATCTGAATTTACTATATATAAACGAAATTAATTGAATTTCACCCGTAGGTCAAAGTTTTGACTAATTTTTAAAAATATGAAAAAAATTATATTCTTATAGAGAACGAAATGTTAAACAATAACGTTAACTGGGCCGACCCCTACTAAAAATTTAATTAGGCTGAATTAAGGAATTAATGGCCAAATTCGTCGGTTTAATAGATCAATCTTAAACGACCAAATTGGAGCCCAATTCTTAATCAATCGAGCCCAAACCAGGCCCAATCGAAAGGCTAACCCTAGGAGCTCGTTTTCCCTTCGAAACCCTAGCCTCTAGATGCTTCTCTAGACGGCGGCGGCGTGGATTTGGTCAATGTGCGAGATTCTCGGTGCTTTTTCCCCGTTGGATTCTCGAGTCCAATTCGATCGCTATAAGCCTCCATACACCCTATAACTAGAGGGCTTCGACAGCCCTAGGCCCCTATTTGCTTCTCCAATTGGCGGCGCGACCTGTGGTGGCCGATCGAGGGCGAATTAGGGCGAGGATCGGTGACATGTTCGCGGATTAGGGTTTTCGCGTCATCCCCTTTCTTCTTCAATCGAGGTAGGTTTCTCTCAAGCCCAACCTAATTAATTAACATGTTCATATAGAGCTCGTTTTTTGCTTTCATCTGAATCCATTTTGCCTAATTTTTATCAACTATATCTCGCGTATTACTTGTTTCACTGTGAACATGCGATTAGGGTTTTTACCGTTCATTTTCCGCTTGATTTAGGTAGGCTAATCGTAGTTAAATCCCTAAATTGATCATGCTATATTGTGTATTTTTAAGTCCTCTTTCGATTGATAATATTTTGCCCAATTTTTATGGAATGTGTAGATCGTAATTAGTCTTTTATTGGACGTGTGTCGGATATGCCGGTTTCCTGGGCATGGTAGGTATTAAGCGGTCCTTCCAGAGATTGCTTGACCATAAACAGCCGCGTGATAGACCATTTTTAGGCATAGCTTTCAAAAAAATTAAATTTATTTATTTGATTAGTGAGCTTGGATGCATGAGTTCTGAGAAAGCGGTCTATCATACGACCACGACTCCATCAGAACACGATCACACAATAGACTGCGTTTAGGGTCAAAAGGACAGAACGTGGATTTTTGTGAAATTAGGCTTTCATCGTTTAACAGACTAGAAAAATGAATTGACTGGGCTCAAAATGGGGTAGAGAATCAATCAAACAACGACTAATTCAGGGTGTTATCAATAAGAATAAGATAATGACTCAACTTATAGGTCGAAAATGGATGTCTATAGATGTCACTCTTTGATATCTGCTTTGTAGGGGAGTAAGTAGAGATGAAGCGAAAGCGACATGAAATAAAAATGAAGCGGAGATAGAGCAAAGCGGACTGATAAGCAAGTATCAAGAAACATGACACGAGTCACAACCGAAAAGTGATAGGAATTATCTAGAAAACTCCGAACTAACTACAAGGACAAGTTAGCATGGATGACTCCTATCTAGAATGACAGGCAATAAAAATAAAGGATAAAAATGAAGATGATCAATCTCTTACTTAGAGAGGTACCCCAGCGATGATTGGCTGCAGGTTTCACTCATTAGTGGAATTGTTGCGAGCCTAGTGAAAAAGTGTCACCATCGTGCGGTTCACAGCTACTGAACGGATCAAAAAGAAAGGAATCATTGAATTGAACTGAACTGAAATAAATTAAACTGAATTTGAATGAGGAAATTTTCAGATAGGAATTATGCTGACCAACTAGACCGAACAACTAGCTCAGAGAAAAATTTCAAATTTGGAATGAAATAGTGATCTCTTATTCAAGATGTGAAGCTCAATTGACCATTACTAGAGAGACTCTTGGTGGATCATGAGTCATAAATGTTCAAAATGACATGAAGCAGATTGGACTAAAGAAAAAGAAATTATAAAATCGAATGCAAAGAAATGAAAAAATAGAAAATACTCAAGGACAATATTACAAGACTGAACAAATTAGGGTCAAGAATCTTCTCATAATCATGGTGTGTGAGATAGAGTCCATTGTTCCCTAATCCATTCAACCTAACGGCATGTCTGACGATTACTCGTGTACACCTAGATCATCACTATTTTTGGTAAAGGAGAACTCAGATCTCAAAACATACAGAGAACTAGTCGGTCCTTGAGATGATATAATAGAGTAAATACCATATAGCAAGGTGAGAGAGATCACGGGGGAGATAAGAATGACGCCGGCTGCTGGGGACGACACCAGCGGGGAGGGGACCAGTGTGCTAGTGTGTGTGTGGTAGAGACGGGAGTGTGTAGTGAGGCTGAGCTGGGTCGCATGTGTGTGTGAGTGGGGAGATGACAATGGCGAGTGGCGGTGTGGTGGTGCATAGGCAGATAGGCCAGAGGATGATAGGGAGGGCTCCGGGGTGTTCGCGGGATTGTAAGAGACCCGACAGGGTGAGAGGAACTACCACGGCGGTGTAGGTTGGGTTAGAGTGAGAGGGAGAGTGGGGGTGTGTCGCGACGAGGTTGGACCCCGATGGAGGAGGAGATAACCACAGTTAGGGGGAGACTGGTGCGAAGGTGGTGGTGGTGGGTCGTGTGTGGTCATGGTGGGTGAGCAGGTAGAGAGCGGGAGTGGGTAGGTGAGACGACAAGGGGGGTCGATGTCATCAGGTGGTAGAGCTGTGTGCGATAGGGAGAGAGGAAGCGAGAGGGAGGACTCACCGATGGGGGGATGCCGGATGGCTGCAGTGTGTCCAGTGAAGCTGCGACGGGAGCGGACATGCATGGGGGGTGTGGCGAGCATGTGAGTGGAGGTTGGAGAGGGGAGCCGACAGGCGGAGTAGGGGCCCCGGTAGTGCTTGTCGGACGGCTAGAGAGATGAAAGAGGGAGGTGATGGAGGGCCGCTAACGATGTTACAGATGGAGGGGAGAGGTTAGCAGGTGAAGTTAGAGAGAGAAAGAGGGTGCAACGGTGACTTGGCGAGGGAGACGGTGGGGTGGAGATGGTGTGTGTGCATGAGAGAGATAGAGAGAGACGTCGGAAGCGGGGCTTGCTCCGACCGATGCTACGTGTGTGTAGTGACTGAAGAGTGAGGGAGATGGAGAGAAAGAGAAGGACATGGGGCCGCGGAGGGTGCTGGACAGAGGGGAGGTGTGGGCTGTGTGTGGGTGAAAGAGTGAGCAGAGATAAGGAGAGAGTAAGCATAGAGAGGAATGTCTGGTGTGCATGTGGGAGTTAGAGAAAGAGACGTGGCGAGAGAGAGGTCCCGCAGTGCCTGTGGAGGGTGTGTGGGGGGGGGGAGGGCGACAAGAAGGCAGAGACGGAGAGAGATGGGGGAGTAAGCCACGGCAATTGCATGCTGTGTAGGGGGAGGGCTTTCGGGAGAGAGAGAAACCTCTCCTCTCCCTTTTGAGTTTTGACTGTATCCATTGTGTTTGTTATTTAATGAACTCGGTGATGAAATCCACTCTATTTGACAAAAGATGTGGTTTGCACCACCAATTTTATTGCAAGAGATAGTACAACCAGTATGTGTAGAAGAGAGATTCCGCTACTAAAAAGAAATTCCACTGTGAGGACAATTACAAATACGTAACTATGCCCTTCCAAGAGTCCGGACTAACATGAAGAAGAAATCTAGACCGAGCAGAAAGCGCAAAGCCTGCAAACAAATGTTTTTAAATAAAGCCTACTTTCCTGAAAAATGACACTGTTGCATTGTCGCCAGATACTCCAACACATGGCATGAGAGAGCAAAGAAAGAATGTTGAAAGCATTACGGGTAATCTGCTGCTCCTGCTTCTTGACATCCTGGAAGAACTCCACATAACCTCAACCGACACCAGAGAGAACTGTAATCTGGTCACAGTTCCAAACACATCCCAAATTTCCTTGCTAACGGTGCATCGGAAAAACAGATGATCTACTTGGCAACAAAACACACAGTGTCACTGGTTGAAGCCCATTTGCTAGGATACATCTTGGTAAGAAGCTACCTTTTGGAGAGAACCCACATGAAAGCTTTATCTTTTAAGTGGTGATCAAACTTTCCAAATTCTGCCATAATGCACAGCTTTCTGCCTATTACCATCAATAAACTGATATAAACACCGAGAATTTTCCCCCATTTTGTAGCCAAACAACTAAGTCTTAGCATCACTATTAATCTCAATATGTGCCAGCAGGTTGAATAATGCTATATATTCACCCATCTCGTCATCTTTTAAATTTCTACGTAAAGTAATCTCCCAGTGAATACCACCATTGTTAATAACATACCAGTCACTTACAAAGTGCCACTTACCGATACCTGCCGGTGCGCGGATAGATAGGGCTGGTGAAGTGTGAAGGGATGGATGTCTGAGCGGTTGAAAGAGTCGGCACAACAATCCTGAAAATCTTGGGGAACTTGTCTTTAAGGTGAATTTCACCTGCCCACTTTTCCCACAAAAGAAACTGCACCAATTCCTATTTTTGTTGCCAGGCCTTCATCAACCTACAAGCTGCCTTCAGCACCCCTTTCCAACAGGGGATATGTCATTTGGATTGCGGCTTTGTGCCAGCGGGGGTAGGGATTAAAAATTCAGTGGCGGTAGTCGGAAATTGACTAATTTTTGAGGATCTATGATTATTGCTATTACCGGCGCGACGGGGTTTGTTGGCGGGGTGGTGGTGCCGCTGCTATTGGGCGAGGGCCACCGCGTGCGGGCGTTGGTGCGGGAGCACCGGGCGGTGCCGGGCGGTGGGCCTGAAGCGGTGGAGGTTGTCCGCGGGGATTTGTTGCAGGCGGACAGGCTGGCGGAGTTGGTACAGGGTGCGGATGTGGTGATCCATCTCGCGGCGGCTATAACGGTGAGCGACAGCTTTGATGTCGAAGCGTTTAGGGTCAACAGCGAAGGGACGCGGCTTTTACTCGCGGCAGCACGGGCTGCGGGGGTACGGCGTTTTGTTCAGGTGAGCTCGGTGGTGGTGTTCGAACAGGCGCCATATGACCAGCCGCTGAACGAAGATCGAGCGCTGGCGGTGGAGTCAGGTTATGACTATGAACGGTCCAAATCGGCGGCGCATAGGCTTGCCCTGGAATATAACGCACCGGATCTCGAGGTGGTGGTGCTGGCGCCGACGGCGGTGATCGGGCCTTATGACCGTCGGCCTTCGCGGATCGGCGAGATGGTGATCAACCTCTACCGGGGACGGGTGCCGGCGATCTTTCCCGGCGGTATCGATTTCGTCGACGTCCGGGATGTCGCATCGGCGCTAGCCGCCGCGTGCCGGCTGGGACAGCCGGGGAAGGCGTACCTGCTATCGGGTGGCTGGCATTCGCTTGCCGAGATGCGGCGACAAATGCATCGCCCCCTCCACGACTCGTTTGGCCTGGTCCTTCGGCATATTCTGTTTGGAATACCTCGGCGCGGCGGCCGTTACGGCCTCCTTCACGTCCATAAGCGCCAAATCGGACTTCTTGCCCGATCCTATCGCCAGCAGGACGGCGTAGCGCAGTAAACCAAGCGAACTGCATCCTTTCATCCAATAGGCTGCGTCGACCACCTCGACGGACGCCCCATTCTCGCGAGACTTGAGCATGGTAGCGAGGTCTCGTAGAGGGGCGGTCCGGAAGAGATGCGCGACCTCAGCCCGCTCAGCCATTGAAAGAGCCCAGAACCTGGATCCCAAAGGAATTGTCGGCTTGACGTTCTCCTCTTTGGCGAGATTCTTCCAAGACGGAATTGGCAGCTCCCTTCAAAGTTGGGGATGAAAATTTGGGTTCTCATTTGGATGTCTTTGAATATTATTGATGTTGTTTTTTCATGCCCCTAATACTCTCAGATTAATGCTAGGAATATGGAAATTATGTTGCATGTAAAGACAATTTTGTTGTGGAAGATCCCTGTGTACATGGAAGAGGTCCATCCTCTGTAGTTGGCTTAAAATTGAAGAGAAGACTTCTTGGTAGAACTGACAACCTGATAGAAACCTGCCCGAGGCAGCAATCGAGTGGTGGATGTTTGATTTTCTACGATTTGTGGCCAATATCAGACTATGGGTTGATCGTAGGATCCTTTTCTTCTTATGAGAACCTAGGACTTCAAAATATAGGGTTTGGAACATTTTTCTTTTAAATTAGAAAAAGAGTATACATGGATTAATATCCGGAAACAAGAAAATCCAAGAAAGGTGCTCCCAAACATCCCAAAGGAACCGAAAGTCTGAATTACAGGCCTGCCTGTGCTAGTAATCTCGTAGTGGATGTTTGATTTTTCTGTGATGTATGGACAGTGACATTATATGTACAACGTTACTAAACTGAACTGCCAACCCAAAAGTCGAGTTAGTGGGTGGAAGGGCCTAGAACTAAGGTAGGCATGGAGTGGCTTATGAGTACCTGGTAAATCAGTAACTGGCTTTTGCTACTAATGCACACAGTGAATTTGACTGAAGTCATGTGGCAAACAACATTCCTTGAACCCCCAAGGCATGGAGTGGCTTATGAGTACCCAGTAAATCAGTAAATGTTTTTGCTACAAATCCACACAATAAGTTTGGCTGAAGTCATGTGGCAAGCAACACTCCTTGAACCCAACTGGGGAACCTAGAGAGTGAACCAGCTCTATTATTAGCATTTTATTGGACCTAACCACCAACCAAAGCTCAAGTTAGTGGGTGTAGAAGCCCGGAATGAATATAGGCATGGAGTGGCTCATGAATACCTAATGTGGGACTAAACGGATAACGGACTTTGCCTAGATATGGATCATCAAACTCTTTTCTTCTGGTGAGAACCTAGGCCTAGAACTTCAAAAACAGGGTCTGGAATGAACTTTTTTAATGCGTGACCTATTTCTGTGTCTTTATGTGAGAATTATTTAAAAAATAATCAAATTCAATATGGCATATAAGACCCGCATGCTCCCACCCCAAAATCTTCATTGAAGTTTAATTGAACTTCAGTTGAGCCTAAGCAAACCGAATTAGACAAAAGTCCCAATTTTTATGAACTAATTATAACTTAATTAGCAATTAACCTAATTTTAAGGAAGTAATTAGGGTTTAATTTGAAGTCTTAACACAATTCAGAGTTTAAAATTAACCCAACCAAAATAACACAACAAAACAAACAAACCCTAAATTAACCTCAACAAAACAACCTCTTACCTCTACACCTATTGCTCACCCAGCACAGCAGCAGCTCCTTCGTAGCACACAGCTGCACAGCAACAACCCAGCTGCGGCCAGCAGCAGGCAGCAGCAACAGCAACAGCAGGGCACCAGCAGCACGCAACAAGGCAGCAGCATAGCAGCACGCAGCAGGGCAACAACAGCAGCAGGGGCGGAGCAACAGCAGGCAAGTAGCAGCAGGTTTTCTCCCTCAGATCTGAGGGAGAAACGAAGTGAACTCCCCTTAAAGGTGAGTTCACGTGGATTTCGGCCAAAACCGTCCGGTTTCGGGCCGAAACATGAAGGTTTCGGGCCGAAACATGCAAGTTTCGGGGGAAACCAATACATGTTTCGCCCGAAACCATTTTTTTAAGTTTCGGACCTGCTACAGTGAGCAGTTCCGGTTTCGGATCGGTTAAGACCGAAACCGATACGTTTCGGCCGAAACGTATCGATTTTGGCCGATACTGCTAACCATGCGGAAGAGCCACCGTCGCTGATCCACCACCTCCAATATGCCCCCTCCAATCCACCAACACCTCTCGTTCTCTCTCCCAGTCTCTCTCTCTCCTCACAATGAGACAGTGGATTGTCGACCGATTCTCCCCCTCTCCCCCCCCAACCCCCACCTGTCTCTTGACCCTCTCTCTCTCTCCCCTCCGGACCTCCGGTATACTCCACGACCCCCACCTCTCTCTCTCTCTCATCCCAACTCTCCCCCTCCAGTATGCCCACGTGTTTCCTGACTCCGCCCCATCTCTCTCGCTCTATCTGTGCCTATGAAAGCCCCCCCTCCGCCTGTCGGGTACCCGGTACCCCACATGTCCACCCCCCTCCACTATGACTCTCGCTCTCTCTCTCTCTCTCTCTTTCTCTCTCTCTCGCTCTCTCTGGGTGGGGGGGTGGGTGTCGAACCGTTCATGTGTGTGTCCTCCCCTAGATCCGATGGAACACCTATTTATATAAGTTGTCTCGATAGTGACTGTTTGCTCCTCAACGAGAAAATGACGTGGATCGTGAAATAATACCTCCTTAATCGTGGAGGGAGTTACCCGTTACACAATTACCTACTCCGAAAAGAGAGGTTTCGTGATAAGAATCTCGACATTATAAATATGACACAATTTTTTTCCAAGAGGGCCCCGTAACGTTGACAACATCTCCCTTATCGGGCGAATGTTACGACACCTATACCCCGATGATTTCTCCAATGGACTGATGGAAGTGTTGTACCTCAGTTGGGACAAGAAACACGGGCCAAAACTCAGCCCAACTCAACTTAATCTGCACCTGGTTGTATCGGACCTGTACTACACCTGACGAGGACCCGACAACACTAGAGCCTTCTGGGCCCAAGGGGGCGTTCCCTTCTTCACTAATGATTGCATTGTGACATGTACATACCCAAACAAAACAAATTAACAGGTTTCAGCGTCTTTTGCATCAATCCAAATGAGTGCCGAAATTCAAATGGCCTTTTTCAAATCCGCACCAAAACCGCCGTCCACAGATGAATTTCACAATGCTTGCATTCTAAAGTGTAGCCCAACGCCACGGGGCTCCACCAATGCAAGTGAGAAAAAACGTTTCTCAAGCAAGGAATCTATCTTTGCTACTAGAAAAGACAAATGACAAAAGGCAGCAGTACATTACACGAAAACCATGTATCATCAGTAGCTGGAATAAAACGAACGTTTATACGCACCTTTTTCCTGTGACAATAAACGTCGATAAGAACACAGAGGTGCTGCATCCTAAACCTTTTTCCAACCTCCAGGAAGATTTGCGGAGGCTGGTTAACAATTACCTGGAGAATGATGATCCCAATAATTCACAACGGGGTTCAAGGAACAAAAGCCGACAGCTTGGTCCACATGCTCCTGCTGCTACTACTACCCGCTATAATGTCGATGGGATGGGAAGAAGCAAAGAGACCAGACAAACACTCTCGAAAGAAGTGAACCCTAAAATCGGGTTGATATTAAAAGGGTGCCTGCCATTAATGAGATTTTTTAGATGTCCCACCAAAAAAAAGTGAAGAGAGCATTTGTAAAGTAATTCCACTGACAGATCAGATCAAGAATGAGACCGTGGAATGCATATTTAATGGAGTTCAGAAAGGGCTTAAGCTCCAATTTAGGGGGGTTTTCAAGTGATGGAAGAGCCGGTTCATCTTGCAAAGTCAGAAGGGGTTCAATGTTAGGCCAAAAATGAGGAGAATCGTGTAGAGCATTAACTTCCCCTATTTGATCAATGTTCAAACCATTCTTAAGAAGTTCATTGTAGATGTCTATGAAATGACATTCCTCATCAAGATCTAGGTATTGGGAGGCTTTGAACACATTAAGACGGACTTTTTGGCCTCCAAATGAGATATCCATAGTTCCCGTAGCACAATTGATGTTGGCTTTGGCGGTGGCAAGGAATGGATGGCCTAGAATGATTGGAGTGTGGCTTAGTTCCGAGGAAAAGGCCATGTCAAGAATGAGAAAATCTACGGGAAAGTAGCAATCATGGACCTTCACAATCACATCTTCTATCAAACCTCATGGGGTCTTGACTGAGTGATCTACTAGTTGGAGAATGACGGGAGTTGGCTTGAGTTTCCTATGTCAAATTGCTCATAGATAGAGGTGGGTAAAAGGTTGACAGTAGCTCCTAAGTCAAGGAGGGCACGGTCAATGGTTACACCACCTATATCACATGAGATGAGAGAAGCATCAGGATCCTTCAACTTTCTAGGGAGATTGTTCATCAAGACTGCACTAACATCCTCAGAGAGCCAAATTTTCTTAGGGTCCGAGTTGGGCCCTCTTCTTGGAGTACAAGGCTCTTTGAGGAATTTGGCGTAGTCTGGAACATGTTTTATGGCATCTAGGAGTGAAATGTTGATGTGAACTTGTGAAAAGAGTTTCATTAACTCCTCATTTTGTGTTGGCCTAGTCTTAGTGGGCTTGGGTTCTAAGGCACTAGGGAATGGAACCTTGGGTTGATAGGAATTTAGATCTTCATAGGCCTTTCCATTCCCTTTAGGATCTCCCCCCAACTTATCTTGAGTGCATTCCTCCTTATTCACACCCTCATCATCTTGATCCTCTTTCATGGCATCTTGCAACACTTTTCCATCCTTGTATGGGTCATTTAACACCTTCCTAGTTCTCAAGGTTGAAATAGCTTTGACATTCTAAAATTGTGGGCCTTTAGGTTAAGCTTGAGGGATGGGTTGAGGTAGGAGGCCCGGTTGTGAAGGGAAACCCAAAGGTTGGTCATGTTTGGGAATCAATGAGATGAAGGTACAATTCCATTGTTTCTGCAGATGTTTAGTGAAGAAGAATTCCTTCGCTACTATCAATGAATTTTATTTCAACGTCTCCTTCACTTATAGGATCCAGCAAGCAATGATGCCTAACTTTAATATGCTTTGTTCAAGAATGATGCACCAGATTTTTAGATAAGTTTATTATTGATTTGTGATCACATAGAATTGCAGTGTTTTTGAGTTGGATGCCAAAATCAATCAATTATTGTTGTATCCAGAGCACTTGGGCAACACAACTACGTACGGCTACATATTCAGCCTTGACGGTTGATAATGCAATAGAATTTATTTCTTGGAGGCCCATGAGACCATGCATCCTCCAAGGAACTGGTAGTACCCACTTGTGCTCTTCCGATCTACTTTGCATACCACGTAATCAGCATTGGAGTAAGTAACTAATTCAAAATATGAACTCTACAGAAACCATAGACCCAAATCACAAGTACCAACAATATATCAGAAAATACATTTCAAGACCGACATATGAGATTCCTTAGGATTTGATTGAAATCTTACACATAAGCATACCACATATTAAATGTCAGGCTTGTTGGCAATTAAATATAATAATGATCCTATCATACTCCTGAAAAGGGTTTGATTGACTTGCTTACCTTTTTCATCTTGATCAAGTTTTAATGACATGGACATGGGAGTTGGTTGTGGCTTCGATGAGCTTAGGTTGAATTTCTTGAGCAACTCCTTTGCATATTTCTTCTGGCTTATAAATAAACCATCAGTTGAGTGTGTCACCTACAATCCCAAGAAGAGTGTTAGCTCTCCCATAAGGCTCATTTCAAATTCACTTTGTATTCATTTAGCAAACTCTACACTGAGAGCATCATTAGTGGAGCCAAAAATGATGCCATTTAGATAGACTTGCACAATTAAAATTTTCTTACCATTCAATTATGTGAAAAGGGTTTGATCAACGTTACCTCGTTTGAATCCACTTTGAATGAGGAATAAACTCGATCATTCCTACCAGGCACGGGGCATTTGTTTTAGACCATAAAGAGTTTTGTCTAACTTGTACCTATGGTCTGGATTTTCCTGATCATCAAACTCTAGTGGTTGCTCCACATACTCGTCCTCCTATATATAACCATTTAAAAATGTGTTCATAAATTTTAGATAAATATAATTAATTCTAGAATTTGGTGCCTCTTCACGAAGACGCGAATTATCACGTCCCGAGTGCGGAAGGAACCCGATGTGCGTGACGAGTTGTATCAATCATGTCAATCAGAGCATAAGTGCATTCGACACAAAGATAGAGTGCACAAAAGTAGATATAACTAAATCCTTTATTCATAATAACCTTTTTAAGGAAATCCATTATATAACTTCACTTCATACTAAGGACACTTTCATATTCAATAAAGAAAAATTACAATGATTGACTTAATAAAGTGGAAAAAGACACGACTAGATAGATGCTTCAATGATCGGGTGGCACTAATCTCTTCACTCTTGTCCATCCCCATCCGAATGAGCTTCATCATCGGAGTTACCTAAAAAATAGGGGAAAACACTAGATGCGCGAATGCTCAGTAAGAATTATATCTCAAATACAAGCTTACTTAAAGTAATTACATATTGTATGAATGCAATTATAGCTATGCATGTACGCATGAAAACGACAATAGAGAGAGTAAGAGATAATACAATAAACTAGCAAGATTTCAAGCTTTTATGTAAAATGTAAATATCTCAAGAGGGTCAAGCATGTAAACGTATCAAGTCATGCCATGAGAATTGGCTATCACATTATCAAGCAAGTAAATGCCTGTTCCGGGCCACACAAGTCATGTCATGTCAAGTCAAGTACAAGTCAAGCACGAGTCGTGGAACGTCAATCTAGCAAGTCATGCACTTTGGTGCAATGTCATACCGTGATTAATATAGCTTCTATGGGCACAAGTACTTTCAGGTGCTCCTCCCAGGACCAGATCGGGCCCTATATGCGCAAACATTAAGTCATGTATATTTTGACATCCACTATAGTTATAGCTAAGATAGAGTTTCAAGGGATAACCATGGTAGAATGATAAGGTAGATCGCATGAACGAAGGAATTCAAGGATAGAACTTTAAACAAGTATGACTCCTCGTTAAACATTCTAGAAATCAAGACATACAATAAAACTGGATATATGGCGCCCATCAGGCTACCATGATTTCAGAAAGTAGTGCCCATACGAATGGTTGCTAACTTTCTATGAACAGAACAAGCTGGATGAAATAGCACCCAAACCCTGGTCACTATTCATGTGAATAACGACACTGGACAAGTCACAGGTTTAATTCAACAATAATTCCAGGATAACGTAACCAAGGTATAGAACGTACCGAAATATAAGATTATGAGATTTCAAAGGATGATTTAAGACAAGGTCATCCCACGGGAGAAATCCGACAGTATAACGACGTATTCTTAGATTTCCATAAGTCATTAATCTCTTATTGATAAGTGTTAGGTTCCAGAACTTCATTAGACCATCTAGGAACTTAGAAAAACCAACCCAAAGGTCAAATATCGGGTTAGATAGGGTCAGGGATCATGCGGTCATTCCATGGACCGTTTAGGCACTCATGTGGTCAAGAAAGAACTTAATCAATACATGCGGTCTAGTCAGGACCATTTAGGTGGGAGTCAAAGCCAGAACAAGAAGGCTCGATACAGAGTATGGATGCGGTCATGGGCTGACCATTTACGAAAAGAGGCGGTCTCGAGCTAACTGCTAAATGAATCTTAGCAGCTGTCTGAGGATCGTTTCTGACCAGAACATCGGAAAACACCATTAGTGTAAGTGCCTTCTAGACAATTAGATTTTTGAGGGTACAATCAGCTCGACATCCTAGTAGGTATCCTAGGCTCGCGGAGGCTTACGGAGGCTTTGAAACAAGATCACCTAGTCCGGTGGAAGGAATGTCCAACAGAGAGGATCTCAAGTCGAAGAATGTGTGCCTATAAGTGCAAAATGTCTAATAACTTTTCATCGAAAAATGTGCCATGTACTTAAGAAAAGACACAGAGATAAGAAGGGATCATGTAAAACAATGATCAACACATTAATAAAACTAGTCTATCTAGCATTTGAAATACTACTTTAATACAAGAGTATAGTCATAGGCAAAAACTAACTTAAGTTTAAACTAATTCCTAGGAGTATGTGAGACAAAAAATCTACTAAAATAATCTAACTTTATGAATACAATACTGGATACATGAATAAAACCTAATTGTCTAGGCTTATCATATGATAATTAAGGTTATTCTGCATTATGTCTCGGTTAACAATAATACAGAACTTAGAAAAACCAAACAGTCAGTTGTGGACCGTTTACGACTCTAGCGGTCTATCGTAGGGCTGCTAAAGGACTTTGGCGGTATGAGGAAGACTGTTTCTTCCCCTGTATCTGACAGAATAAAACTCAAAGAACATGCCGCATCTAAGGTAAATAGATGTAATCCCAACGAGATTCCGAACGCCGTTTTCATGCCTCTGGCCCGTAGGTTGGCAGCGGAGGCGCCATCATCCTTTGGCGTGACGGATCGCCCGAACGCGGAGGCCGAAGAGTGGCGGCTTATGCGGATCACCGCCGGGAAGCCGACTTATGAAGTGCTACAGGACCCTGACGGCCCTGCTTATCAGGTGCCGGATTATAGCTGATGACGGCAATAACTTTTCCTCTGTCTTCGTCTCCTGGTGAAAAAGGACAGGAGGGCGGTGGCCGTCTGATCAATTGCTATGCCGAGCCGTTAGGAAGCGGTGCACCGGCCGCAGCGGTTATAAAACGTGCACCGGGGTTTTCCAATTTCTCCGAGACATCGGAGGAAACCTTTCGCGGCATGATCGAGGTGGAAGATCACCTCTATGTCGCCTTCGAGGGCACGCTTCTGGACGTGAATTCGTCCGGCGTCGAGGCGACGGAAGGGAGTCTGGCGGGTGACGACTTTTGTTTCTTCGCCAGAAACAATGCATCAACGCCCGATATTGTGATTGTCTCCCCGGAGAATGGCGCCTTTGTAATTGATACCGTCAATGGCGGTGTTGATGACTACCCCGATGAAGACCTGCCGGCGCCCAACAGCGTTTGTTACGGGCTGGGCTACTTCTTCTTCACGATTGGCGATGCTCGGTGCTTTGCTTCTGGCATTAACGCCACGACGATTAACACGCAGGACTTTATCACTGCCGAGGGCAGGCCCGATAGCCTTCTGCGTGGCTGGTTCTGGGGTGAAGAGCTTTACCTTGGGGGTGAAGAATCCATAGAGGTCTGGGGCGCGCCGATCAACGATACCGGGTTCCCCTTAAATCGAAGAACGATTATTCCCCGTGGCATTGTCTCGAACCGGGCCGTTACCGGATTTGAGAGGGGCTTTGAACACGGCATAGCATTCACATCTTCAAATTCAGTTGTGTATCTTATGAATGGGTACACGCCGACGCGGATTTCCACTCCTGACGTGGAGCGGGCTATCTCAAGACTGGCTGACAAGTCGGTTATCGAGATGACCAGCTATATCGTGGACGGCCACCCTCACATCGTCGTGTCGTGCCCTTCGTTTACGTGGGTCTATGATCTTGCCACGCAGGTCTGGCATGAGCGGAAGAGCTATCTGGATGACACGGTCAGACACTATCACAAGAATAAAATTAATCATCGTAATTATAGGTAAGTATCTTATGTGACATCGAAGATATGGAGCATCACCTGGCTGATACATCTGTCTTGTACTCTTGTTGGCATGGGGAAGGACAAGAACAAATTAATCTGACCAGACAAGCCTAGACGAGAATTAATCAGACGAGGACAGACAAGACAATACATCGGCACGGTGACAAAACTTGTCTACCTTCCACTTGTATACCTTAATTTTCATGTTCATATGGCATCGATGCTTAAGGACGTGCTCAACTCACCCATCTATGTTTTTGTTGTTTTGCTGTTCTTCTCATGCATGATTTCTATCATATGGATAACTGTTTACGATACTCTCCTTTAAGTTTGAACCACAAACACCAAATATAGGATATGCTTTGAGCTTATTGTTGCTCTTATTTGTTATACTCACAAGTTTTTCGCTCATCTCCAAATTAAATGATCACCTTTCTGCACAGGAAGGACAGGTGAAAAGCTGTCATGCATGGAGCTGCTCTCTTCTTAGAATGCTATAAAATTAAGGTTGCTGTTGGTCCGGTAGAGAATAAAAGTTCCTCCTTTTCCTTCTTCTCACAGCTGATCATAATTCAGAGATTCCTCCTGCCCTGCGCCCTGGACCCTTGAAAACTTTCCGGAAGGAAAGTGATCAAGGGGTGTGGGGTTTCACAAGTGGACAAGCTAGCCGCCGACCATCTATCTCTGCATGCACGGCAGCACTCAAAAATATCCTTGGTTTACGCTTTGAAAATCGTCGTGAGATCCTTCTAAGACCATCCTTTTACCTACGCATAAATTGACTAAAGCATTACACTTTTATCCAAAGTTTCATAAAGAATATATGAATAATTCATCTCCTAATGAATGAAACCAAGAATGGAGATTTTGCAAAGTGCTATAGATTTTATTTTTGGTGAAAAAGAAGTAAAAGTTTTTATGGAAGTGAGATTAGAGCCTCCATTAACTGGCATGTCTGTCTCAGTTTTTTTTGGGGGGATAGAAATTGTGGTTTGCCCCACTAATTTTATTTAAACATTAAATGGAAGAGGTACAACCAAGAGGCTGGAGAAGAGGCTCCTCACACTGCATTGACTGATATGAATGTCTCGTACGTAGTAAAAGAATAAAACTACCATGAATATGTGTGGCTGTATTTCAGATGGAATTGAAAAAATTAAAAGAGCAAAATGACTCTTTTGAGAAGGTAATATACGAGCCTTTCAGCCAAATACTTTATATATAACTGCATTGAAGTCCTTTGAGAAGGTAATATACACGACTTTCACCCCAAAACTTCACATACTTCATGTAATGAATTCAGCATCCTCTTACTATTGCGTTTTTAGACTTTGCTGGTTACACAAATGCACAATTATGATGTTCCATTAAGTTTTACAACCTAAAAGGCAACCTTAATAGTATTTCTTCAAAACTAAGGTTAACCAGAATAACAAAGTTTAATGTCTCACGAGAAAGGCTGGCTCTCCTTAAGTTTATCTTCTCCTGTTATATCATGGAAACCCAGTCAGCATATGTGAAGCTATTCTGGAATTCATTGGCATGCCTAGGATTGGCGATTCACTTCAGAACTGGTGTTTGTATATTCCTCTGTCTTGATGGCAGGCCATTATATTTAACAGTTCTCATTTTCTTCTTAATTGCTCATTTTTCCTATCTTGGTGACATCTCTTGTGGTTTCTGGTCATGTTTAACAATATCATGGGAGTTTGAACTTTTTTAGAAGGTGACCAGAAGGGGACGGTTCATTCAATGGAGAAATAAAGAGCACATACCAAAGGATCCAAAATTAGAAGGGGGAAGAAGTATTTGCATAGCCTATTCAGCAAGGGGTAGGCTGGGCGTCTCTTGGCAAGGCATGAGGGCAGTTTCCACCATCATTTAAGCACATCAAAAAGAGGTGACCAATCTATGTAGATGATGCATATCCTTATTCCCCAGTGACCACCCCCTTGTCCCTTACATAGGTCCCCCTCCATCCTCCCTTCAGAAGGATATATACTAGACGTTCACCCAAATACTTTATGTATAACTGCATGCAAGTCCTTTGAGAAGGTAATCTACAGCTTTCACCCAAAAACTTTGTCTATAACTCAATGTAAGTCAATTCATCATCCTCTTGTTACTGCTGTTTTAAAATTTGCTGGTGATATGAATCCAAAATCATGATGTTTCATTGAGTTTTAGAACATAGAAGGCAACCTTGATAGGCTTTCTGCAAAATTAAGGTTATCTAGGATAATAAAGTTTAACAAGAAAGGCTGGGTCTTGTGAAGTTACTAAAAAAATATTAATGTTACTGATCGGCTGAGTGGATAAATCATAGATAACATTCCCAATTTTCACCAGAATCAAACGGCATGGAATTTGGCTGAGAATCCATGGAGAAAAAGGTGAAACAAGTTACCAATTTAACCATGGGTGGAGAGAGAAAAGCCAACCAGCCCAAGGATCTCGGCCGTGAACATGGTCGGACGATGGGCTGCCCACACACATACACGGTCTATCGGGAGACCGCCTACATGGTGTCAGTGGAAATTAATAAATAGATAAATAAATCCCTTTATCCAAAGAGCAGACCAACTAAACCTGAGTAGGACTCTGAATTGGCAAACGGTCCATCGATAGACCACCCAATGAGTCAAACGGCCCATCTCCAGACTGTTTACATGGTGTCGGTGATAAATTAATGAAAATGAGGTAAATAGATATTTATCCGAAAGATTGACCCATTTAGGACTCTGGACACTAAATGGTCATTCGATGGACCGCCTATCTTGAATAAACGGCCCAATAAAAGACCATTTTTGAGGTTGTCGGTGGAAAATCAAAAATAAGATAAATATCCAGGGGTAAATCAGTGCAGGACTCTGAGTGATATAAACGGTCTTCAAAACAACCGCCCGACATCCTAAACGGTCCATCGCTAGACAGCGGTTATGCTGGGCAATCGTAATTAATAAAATGGGATAAATAAGCCCATTCACCCTAAAGACCAAGTGAAATCAAGGCCCATTAAGCCCAAATCTAGGGAAATCTCGAGAGCAAGTCTAGCTAGGGAGAAAATACCCATGAAATCAGCCTAAGGACACGCCTTAAAATGGCCCCAATGAGTAATGGACAACTCAAGGCATCAGAAATAATGGTAAGAAGAATGACCCAACTCATTGGCAAAAAACGGGCGTTAACGTTCGGCACACGATCGAGGCAGTTCCCACATGAGTGGGGTCAGTGCCCGGACCGGCCACCACCGAAGATGCCGGGGGCAGATCTCCTGGTGCCGAAGGTCCTTCATTCGTCGAGCCTCAGGAACGGCCACGGGCCTCTCGGAGTCCCCCATCCCCATAGACTAGGAGGAACTCAAGCTCGATGTGCTAGCTCTTTCTCTTTTTGGCTGTTGTCATGTAAGATTTTTTCTTTCTATATACTATGGCAGTAACTTTCAGGGTCTGGATTGATCGTTCATTGCCGCCCTTAGTGCGATTTGACTACCGTATCTACAGTTGCCAGAAAAAGTGGAGATTTTATACATTTTGTAGGTATCTTGCGTGCTAATTGGCCAGGCGACTGACGTGACACTGTCACCTTTCCACTTTCCATTCTTTAAATGACTTGTCATTTTACGTGTCTCTATAGGAGGAAACAGAGTAACTGCACTTATGGAAAGGTTCCTACCTTTTACATTTTTTCGAGGGGAGAGTCAATTAAGGCGGGGGTTCCCCCTTTCGGCCTATAAAAAGGTCCCGAAGGACGTCTCCACCTCTCTTCACTGCTTAATGCCATCTAGTGCAGTCTCTCCTCTTTCTCCCTTCTCGTGAAACGTCTACCTTTCTCGTTGGGAGGTTATCAGGGGAACATGGAGGGCGACCCGGAAGATGATAACCCTAGCGGCCTTAGGGGTGTTCTTGCTACTCCGGCGTAGAAGAATGGTTAGCAATGGGCAGGCAGCATAGAAGTAGGGTTAGCACGTAGCGACGCGCCTTTTCTTGACTTCTGGACTGCTGCCCCTATATTAGGAGGAAGGTAGAAGTAAAGGGAGGCTCGAGGGAGGGGGGCGTTCGGCACTACGGCCTCGTCCTACTCCTTCCTCACCTTTCTCACTCCTCCTTTCTCCCTCTTTTGCTCTTCAACCAACTACTTTTTTCTTTCACTCATTGGAGGATGCCCGTAGCTTGACCCTTGCTTGCGCCACTCGCGGGTGCTTGCCTTTTGTTCGGCTTCCGACCCTGTGCCTTCCAAAGAGTTGGCAGAGGAGGCCTTCTCTTGCTTTCCTGACATCCGAGCTTTCCTTCCCTTTCTTCCTTTCTTCCTCTAATACATTTTCTCTGAGCTTCCCAAGCAAACATGGTTAGCCATCCCGTTATTCGAGCCAATTTCTACACTAGGTAGAGTCAGTGGCATGGCTTAGGGGTGCTAGCCGTGTCTGAGCCAGGTAATGAGCTCGTGCTATAGTACCAGTGGATGTAGTATCTTTATTTTTGAATATGTATTGTATTGGCTGTGGCCTATCTAATGTACGAAGAAACATTAATGAAAGGAAAAGGAACGTTGTTATTGCCATATGTTGCTTACATTTTTTGAGAAAGGCTCAAAAATAGAACTTTCGTAATATTGTCACGTTCCACGTCTGGGGGATAGGAGCTCCTTCGATGGTAGACAGTCGATACGCCCCCTTCCCGAGCATATCGACCACTCGGTAGGGGCCTTCCCAATTAGGGGCTAGCTTTGCCACCGCTTCCAGTGGTCGAGAGGCTTCAGCTTTCCTTAGGATGAAGTCTCCTGTGTGGAAGTGCCTGCCTCAGACTTTGGCGTTGTAATATCGACTGATGCACCACTGATATTCCATGGCTCGAATGTCGACGATCTCTCGCATCTCGCTTGCCATATCGAGGTTCTCTAGCAACTTTTGCTCATTTGCCTCGGGTGAGAAGTTGATGACTCAGAGAGATGGGTTGTCGATTTCCAAAGGAATTACGATGAGTATGCCATACACCAACTAGAAAGGAGTCTCACTGGTGGCAATTCTTGGAGTGGTTCAATGTCACCTTTGTACGCTTGGTAATTCCTCGAGCCAACTACCCTTGGCTTTACCGAGCCTGGCATTAATGCCTTTTACTATAGTTTTGTTAGCATTTTCGACCAGTCCGTTAGCCAGGGGGTGGGCTACCGAAGTGAAGTGGTTGCGAATGTGTCGGTCAGCACATTTATTCCTAAAGTAATGAGAATCAAATTGCCGACTATTACCGCTCACAATCACTCAGGGGATACCGAAACAACAAATGATCGACTTCCAAACGAAGCTCCATATGACCGACTCGGTAATCCTGGCTGTCACGCCCCGACGCAGAATATCAAGGCGCGACAAGTCATAAACATTCATGTCGATCAGAGCATGTACAATTGGGGGTCCAATCACAAGGTAGATGATAAGAAAAGGATACTTTTATTTCATTGAAATAAAATTTTACAACAATATTAACCCTTAAGAGGCATAATATAACTTTCAAGTACATAACTCTAGCAAGAGCAACACTTATAAACCTAGGCAACTAAGATGAACCGAATCCCTCGTTTCACTCTTGCCCATCCCCATGTGTTTGAGGTTCATCGTCGGGACTACCTGCAATGTTAACCGGAACCGTAGGGTGAGCGAAACGCTCAGTAGGACTTATATCTCTATACCAGGCAACTTAAAGTAATTAACAGTTTGGATAAATAGTTTGTTTGCCCAAAGCACAGGCATCACACATTTTTGAATTTTCTAAGAATTTTATTTTGGGCAAGCCTCTGACCAGATCATACTTAACCAATTTATTTAGAGTGCTATAACTAGCATGTCCTAGTCTCCTATGCCAATTAAAAGTATTATTCTCTAAACTAGCAGACAAGTACAAATTAGATGCAGAAGAATCATTCAAGTCTACTATGTAGACATTATTCACTCTATGTCCTACAAATTTTACTTGGTCAGAATTTACTTCAAGAATTTTGCAGACATGATTATCAAAGATGACTTGGTGACCTTTGTCACACAACTAATTGATGTCAAGTAAATTATGCTCGAGACCTTCAACCAAAAGAACCTTTTCAACAATGTTGGAAGGGAGCTTCCCAATTATTCCTAAACCAATTATTCTACCTTTATTTTTCCCTCCAAATTTGACAAGTCTTCCCACCTTCAGTTGTAGTTCACTAAATTTACTCCGGTCTCTTGTCATGTGTCTGGAACAGTCACTATCTAAGTACCACCTACTGTTTAGGGCTGCTAAACTAACCTGAAATTAAATCAACCAGAAAAGTTTGGAACCTAAGGAAGATTGGGTCCAAGGAGATCATTCAAATCCTTCAGCAAAGTTTTTGGGATCCAAAACTGTTTAAAAGTATTGTTCTTATTCTGTTTCCTGTTGACAGTTTTGGTAAAATCATTCACAACCTTTTATCCACTTGGGACTTTATTAGGAGGGGACTTGTTCCAATTGGTTGACTAATTCTTCCTTGAAGATTTCTTGAACCCATTTTGTCTTGGAAAAGCATGATCGTTAAAGGGTCCTTGAAAATAAATAGAGTTAATCTAGTGTGTTCCATATTGATTCATGTTTCTCTTAGTTGACGGTCTTCTGTTTTGGGTTACCTACCTCGACCTATTAGGTGCGTTGCATTGAGGCATGGGTGTGTTCCGTCGAGGCATCACATCCTAAATGCCAGCCTTGGCTCTGTCTAAGACAGAGTGCCTTGATGCATCAAGAAAACTGGGTCGATGCAGGGAAGGTTTGCCAGTTGAGTTTCCCAGAGTTTTAATTGGTTGTCCAGCAGAGTTTGCTGAAGTAGATTTTATGAATTTCATCAGTTTTGGTTGCTGGACATTCTGATTATTGTTTGAATTGGATGGGGGTCGTCAGCCACCACGACGCCCGTCCGTTCCAGGCCGCGGCGCTGCGCCATCTGGGCCGGGAAAGCCTCTATACCCAGGCGCCGGGCAGCATCGACTTCCTCAGCGAGACGCTGTTTCGCACCCGCGTGCCGGTCCCGGCGGGCGTGGCGCGCGGCCAGTACAATGTCGAGGTCTATCTGTTCCGCGGCGGCCAGGTGGTGAGCGCCCAGTCCACGCCGCTGTTCATCGACCAGACGGGGCTCGAGCGGCGCCTGTTCAATTTCGCGCGCGACGCGCCATTCTTCTATGGGCTGGCCGCGGTGGCGATGTCGATCCTGCTGGGCTGGATTTCCAGCGTGCTGTTCCGCCGCCCCGTCTGACCTATACGGCCACCTTGCGGGCAATGGCATAGACGCGCGCACGGCCCAGCATATAGGCGTGGAAAGGGCCGGCGAACAGCGCGGCAATCGCCGGATCGCCCACATCCAGGCCGCCGGTATAGGCGCCGAAGGACGGCATCACCAGCCGAAGGCCGTCGCTGACGAAGCAGCGGCGGCGCACGACGCCCAGGCCGCTCGACTGAACATGAAGGGGGCGAGCTATCCGCTCATCACCTCCAATTCCCCGACCTTCACGACCGACCGGGGCTATCAGGGCGATGGAACCACCTCCTCCCTGACGATCAACGGCTATAACCAGAGCTCATCGACGGGGAAGGTTTACGCGCAGGACAGCGCCTCGGCGGGCGTCTGGGTCAACGCCCACCCAACTCCGACCTCCGCCAATTCCAATCCGGTCATGGGAACGGGCGGCGCCGACAGTGGACCGCGCATCATTCCTTTCAGCGCGTCCAATACCATGCAGGCCCGGATCAACCCGGCCTCCGCCGCCAACTCCAGCTTTACCACGGGCGAAAGCACGAACCTCGGTTTCGCGGCGATCTCGCGCACCAGCTCGACCAGCATTGACGGCTATCGGAACGGCTCGGCCGTCACAGTGGCCAATAACTCCGGTTCCATCGCCGCTTCGGTCGTCAATCTCCTGAACCAGTCCAACACCCTGTTCAGCGCGGCTCGCCTTGCCATGAGCTTCGTCGGTGGGGGCCTGAACCCGACGCAGATGGCCGCCCTTCGTTCCGCGACCTCAACCATCCTGACCGCCATAGGAGCAAACTAGATGGCCGATCTCTCCGCCTAGACCGAACTTGAATTGATTTAGGTCACTTTTTTTATTTTATTTTCTGAATGGGATTGGCCTCAGGGCCCAAATCAGATCTGCTACTGGCAACTCCAGTCAGGATCAGCCAATCCTGAACTGGATCACTGCTCCTGCATTCCACAGGGCTGAAACAACCCTTCAACATAAAAGCATGTAAGAGAAAGAAAACACAAAACCATGTAAGAGTATCGGTTAGCCTTACAGAGAAAAACCTGTCAGTAAATGATTATGATAAACTTTAGAAATGAGGAGGATAGCACTATAATCAAAGATACTAATTTGGTTACTCTAAATGAAATTACTGATTTTTTTGCTCTAAGGAAATTAATCATTCAACATGAAATTGTTTGTGAATCAATGCAAATGCATGCCTATAGAAAAGTAAGACTGTCAGGGCTGCAAAGAATAGTTATCACCTGAACCTGTTGTGCCTGTGAAGGCATGAATGAGGATGGTGACCCACGAATCTGTGAAGAGTTAGCAAAATCTTGAAACTGTTGTTGTGGTGGCTGGGCAAGGTGGTATCCACCATATGAAGGAACAAAAGGTTGTTGGTAACCTTTCCCATATGGAGCTCCTGAAATGACTTGTTGTTGCAGTGGCTGATCACCCTAGAATTGGGGAATGCAGAAAAATGCTGTTGCTAAGCAAGTGGAAATTGAGGAAACAGTAGATGCATTTATACTTAATGCCGTATAGAAAAAAGGAAGTAGAGTTTACCTGATAATAGTGGTGTGGGCTGTTATCAACGGCAAAATTGGACTGATCTGTACCATACACAGGCTGCTCTTGTGGTATAGCACCCTCAGTGGGTGCCATAGTTGCTGCTTTTTCTGCATGTGTATGTGAATATCAAGATTTGATGGCTTATGTAAGTAATGCATCACATAGCAGTCCTGAATGACTTACAAAGTACATTTACGCAGAAGAGACAGGTAGGATGGAATAGCAAATCAACATAGTTGACATAACATATCTGATTTTATCAATGATCTCAAGCGTGGATGGGCATTACAAGTGGGCATTTCGAAAAGGCTGTTTACCCCTCAGCAAAAGTATAGTTTTTCCAATAATAAGCAGTGAATAGCAGGAATTTTGTTGAATAGAAATATAGCGGATGTCAAGGCATTCCACTCAAAATACTCCGTCATTAATCCAAACTTGTTTATGAGATGGTTCATTATTCTTTAAGATCACACCATTTTTAGCACAGATAAACTACAGATTCAAGTCCTGCATGGTCAATAAGCTCAGCTTTGGGCATTCTTAAGGCATCTAGCACCCATTCTAAGAACCTCAAGTATGATTTCCAATCCAAATTGACAAACTTCTACACAATACCAGCATGTGTTGGACTACTTCTCAAACCTCTAAGATACCATTTGGGGAAGTATACTCTGTCATTGCATAGTTGTAGCCGTAGTACAACAAATATCAACAAGAATGCGAAGGCACTAATAATATTAACAGCTGTAGAGAATCCTATGCCACCATGAGTAGCCATATGCACCCCTCAAGTAATGTAGATAGTTTTTTCTTTATTTCCAGAGCTGTAAATTGATCTGGACGTCTCTTTTCTGATGCAAGAAAATGCAACCTCATTGATGCAATTATCTCATACTTGATAGAACAGATGTAAGGATCTAGAGGGGGATGAATAGATCTACCCTGAATTTAACAAATAATTACTCAAACAGAATAAGTGCAGAAATTAAAGAACAGTCAACATGGGGAACTTCCAAGATAATATGAATTGAATATCAGAATGTTGACAAAGAGTGCCAGGCAGTAAGAGAGATAGCTCCAAAGGCAAGTAAAAGATGAATGAGTTTCAGATCAATTAATAGTGATGACAAAGCATAACAGACTATCACAATTCAAATTAATAATCAGTCAGACATCCAAGTACGGTACTTGGCGGAGGTTCTCCTCACGCAAGAGGTGAATTTCCAGATAGGCATAACCTATCCTTTCCGCCACGCCTTTTTACATACCTACTGGATGAGTGACTTAGGCATGAATAGTAGATAAACGAATCAGATAATGAAAATCACACTTTACCTTAAGCACTCCTATGCATTCATCTAATCGATGAGCAAACTGGAATTGTAAACACATAGGATGCTATTTCAATCACACAGGAGATAGAGATTTTTAGGTGGTTCGATCTCAAGCTCGAGATCTACGTCCACCCTGTACTCAATCAAGTAAGGCTTCTGCTGCCTAACAACTTGAAAACTGCTGATCTACAGCTTCGGGGATAGAAATCTCTACAAACCACTAAGCTTCGCAGCTTGATATCCAAGGTTTAGACCACGCCCGCTCAGACTATTATTTCAAGCCTTCACTTGGCCTCAAGGCATCCCTGCAAAAAAGTTCTCATTTGACAGTTTTAGATACCCAAGTCTTCTTAGGTCCCGAATGGGTAGTTGCACCTCTAGTAGGTACCTTCCACATACTTTGGGCATACATATCATCAATATTTATTAATTCATAACCATCCATATTATGCCCAAACTCACGACTATAGTGACAACACATAGAAGACTTTACATTCTTCTCAACATGAAAAGCATGGGAATTTCTCTTTTTCATAGCATGAGTGTCATCATTTCTCTTTTGAAAACATGATTTCATCAAATGGCCATATTTCTCACAAAAGTAGCAATGCAATGGAGCAACTCTATTATATGGTCATTTTTCATGAGCATGAGAATTTTCAAATTCATTTCTTTTTGAAAACTTCTTTAAATCTTTGAACACATTTCTCTTGCATGCATTTAACTCATCCGATTTCATAACAAGATAATCATGCATCATATGTCTGAATTTTTCACAATAGAAACAAGAAACATTCTTTCTTCTTTTGGAAACACATTTATCTCAACATGCTTTCAAATCATCATTTTTCACAGTAAGATAATCACTCACCAGAAGACCATACTTTTCACAATAATGACAATTAACATTTGAACCCTTTCTCATGTGATCATGCTTCATTTTATTCTTAGGACCATTTTGATGTTTAGATGGTTGATTTACTTTCTTGGTCCTTGATTGAGTCAAAGATTTAGACTTTGATTTTACAACGAAAGAAGTATTTGACATATTTGAGGAACATGATGTATGTATAAAAGATGTTTAAATTTTTTGACCAAAGGCTTTCTTTTTGGTGGGTTCATACCCAAGACGTTCTCTTTGAAAATTTATCTTGGTCCCCAAGATCTTATCAAGGTTTTCTTTCCCTTGGACAAATGCAGACAATGAAGTATTCAAGTCAATAATTTCATATTCAAGGGATGAAACATGCAATTCATAACTAGCTATCTCATCCTCACAAGAAATGGTTCTTTCATTCAGTGTGGCATTGATAGTTTTATAGCTTTTTATTTCTTGTGTTGACCCAAGTAATTTTTCAATTTTATCAATAACCACAGATTTCCCTTTTTCAAGATTTTCAAAATTTTTCAATCTACCTTCAAGCAAAGATGTCTGAATCAACCATCAAGTCCGTGCACATTTTGGTTTAACCACCAACTCCGTGCATGTTTTGGTTTGAGCGAACTAAAGTCTGTGCATACATAGTCAGTGCACATTCTTTGTTCCATTGCACATGAAGTCCGTGCATGTCTTTCAAATGAAGTCTGACACATTCTTTGTTCCATGGCACACGGAGTCTGTGCACGTCTTTCAATCCAACTGCGTGCGCATTCCTCAAAACAAGTCCGTGCATCTTTTTATTCTGAACGACAAAGTCTGTGCATATTTCTTGTGCACTTTATGAAGTCCGTGCTTTCCATGAAGTTGTGCAACTGTTATAACATGACTGTATAATTGCTAGGTTAGCCATATGGTCGAGTGTCTACTAAACAATCTACAAACCGTGGAACCCAAGGTACCAGGCCGATGGCTCATCGTCTATTTCATGATTACATCTTTTGAGAAGTGACTCATAATGACCCATAGTTGCCATCATCAAAAAGGGGGAGAATGTTATGCATATGTGTGTGATTCATGCATTATCTTGATGGTTTTGATGATGTTTAATTATGAGTCATTAGTGTTGTATTGACCTTGATCAAACTATGACTCAATGTGATAATTGTCATGATTCCCCTTATATAAGAATAAATGAACTTTATTGAAAGCTCACAGAAGAAGGACAGCGTACAGTCTGTCAAGGACTATGTCGACGTTGCAAATAGATAGCGTTGGCGCACCAAGCAGCTCAAGCCAGCAATAACAGTAAAGTAAGCAGCAACATCCACTTGTACTCACAACAGGCCAATGACAACAATAGTTCCAGCCAAAGGTCAACAGAACCTCAAGCAAAATATAGCAGAGTTCAATATGAGAAGTGTAACTTCAAGAAGACTACCCTGACCCCCAACACTATCCCAGCGAGCATAGCCAAGTCCGAGAGTCCTCCAAGAATCGACCCTGACACAACCAAGCTCGCTCAGCTGAAGATGATGTTTGGAGTCGACTCCAAATGTAATGCCCTGGATCCTCATTGGGTCTTGCTGGATCATTATTAGGTCTTTCAGATCATTTTTGGAGAGTTTCGGATCGCTTTTGTAGCTCTCGAGTTGAGTTTTACGATCCGTGTGAGTTTTTCTCCCGTATAACCTACGGAACCCTATGGTGAGTTTATTTTTCAATTCATCGACTCGTGGAGAAACGTATCGGTTTCGGCCAATACTGACATCCTTGTTCATAAGGACGTGTTCTTATTAACTACCACACGAGAAATTTGGAGGTTGGCTAGCTAACCTGTACTAGGTCATTAACACACCCTTCACAAATTAAACGGAAAAGCGGTCTCTTGGCCTTTGACATATGGCATCGTAAGTACTATGAACTTAGGATCCTTGGGTATTAATCCTTAAGGCCACTTATGTTCTTGCATAACTCATCATCAAATTCTACAATACATATATTCATTACCTGTTTCTAAATGACATATTTAGTTCATGCTATGCATGAATAAGAAGCCATGTCAAATGACCTTTAAATAGCCACTAAATCTCCAACAAAACCCGTTTAGATTGCATTTAAACTTGTGTAAAACATTAGCCAATATGTGCTAGTTCATCATCTCCTATGCCATAAATTTAACATCCTGCATACAACATTAATTTTCAGTTTCCAGCAGAAAACAAGTGCATGTCTGAGTGGTTTATACACTACAAGGGTGCGACAATGTTTATTGATTAACAACGGTGAATAGCAATTACTAGAACCATCCATTGATCACCGTCATAGCACTAGTAGGGTAGTAGTTTAGAACAGACTAAAACTTAAGTAGGTATAATTGATTCAAACCCTCAGCATGAAAACTTAAACCCTAGATTGGATCCCTGCTCTTAAACAATCCACATGGGCCTGAGAAAATTTTGGCAGCACTTTCCCCTAATTTGGGAGGCCTTTTCTGAGTCCACATCAACCCTGGAACTCAAAAATGAGGGAGGGAAGGATAGACGATATCACATCAGCTTCTATTCGACAAATGGTAGG
Source organism: Amorphophallus titanum (assembly GCA_024336825.1). Taxonomy (NCBI): domain Eukaryota; kingdom Viridiplantae; phylum Streptophyta; class Magnoliopsida; order Alismatales; family Araceae; genus Amorphophallus; species Amorphophallus titanum. The sequence goes on along the minus strand of JANBPO010006859.1, from coordinate 6,467,300 downwards.
GTTTGGTTTACTGATTTCCAGACCTTAAATTGGCTAGCTTTCTCTGCTAAGATATTTACCTCTTCTCGTCTTCAAGTCAAGGAGGCAGAATGGAAATTTCCTGCAGACTGCCCTTGGCATTTGGTGTGGCTTCCCTCCAAGCTGCCCCTCTCTCCCCCTAGTTCAGCTTGCTCTTGTTGAAAACTTCCTCCTCACTGTTCAATAGCTGAAACTAGAAGCTCTCACTCTCTCTTCCCTTCCCCCCTCTCTCTCTACTGCCGAGGAGGCTGCACTGCCAGCTGTATATAGCTGACAGAAACCCCCTCCCCAATAAGGAACCGTCAGCCCTTATTGGGTTTCCCCATGAAATTACAAAGAAATTACATAAATCGCATAGACAGAGGAATAATTACATAAATGCCATTTCAAGGTTGTTTTTGTAGCATACCCTTGCTTAAGGGCACAAAACAAAAACCCAAGTCTCCAAAGCACTCTGAGGATTTTTTCCGTAGGTCGGATGTCCGTTTGTCTGTGTTGTGAGATCCCCCCTAGAGGGGTATTTATAGGGCCACGAAGGGGGCAGACCTACCCGGTCCAAGTAGGCTCCCTAGGAGACCTACCCGAACCAGGTAGGTCCTGTAGAGGACCTATACGGTCCAATATGACTGGGAGAGGAGAAAGGGGGGGCTGGCCCCTACAAAAGGCCCATTTTTTTATCTTTTTTTCCTTGTTTATTATACCTTGACCACGTGGAAGAGAGAAAGCAACATCTCCAATGTTTTTTTGTGCTTGTTTCCTTGCTTCTTCTGCACCACTTGCTAGGAGGAGGCCCCACTCTTCGAGGATTACTTCTGCTCCTAACTCAAACACTCTGTAAGTGCAGCGGAATGCCTTTTTGGTTATTCGCTTGCTCTGAAGTCATTTTTTCTTGCCGTACACACGGTGGGGTTTCTTGGGACTTGTCTTCAACCCATTATCATGATGGCATCAGCTTTGTGCAATTTTTTAGCCATCATCAGACTAATTTATTTGTTTATTTGGCTCTATTAATTCAAGAAATTAAAATAATCGGTTCAACAAATAGTTAAGTACATAGAAATATAACATTAATCGTAGCCGTAAAAATGGGAGAAGGGCCTATACATCAGCCATTTTGTGTAGTCTCCTTAGCTCTCAGTGATCCTTGACTCTCTCTCCTTGCTAAATCCGAAGTCAACAACCCCATTATTCTTTGTGTACTATGGATAAAGGAATAACATAATTCTTTGTAAAGTAGTTCCCAAGGTTTGACAAAAGTCATAAGAGTTGAACCACCCGGCCAGTTGACAAAAACCAGGAAAAGCAGGTAACATGATGAAACTCAGCACCACTGGAGGGAATCTACGTTAAAGCATATGATCTGTAAAGGTTTTTGAAAATGCCATGGGAAATACATACATCCAACGCAAAAAACTGGAAATCATTGAAGGATAACTGGACCCTAGAAGCTTATAAAATTGCTAAAAAGAGAGCTAAGAAAATAGTTAGCGAAATACTGCTGAATAAATTTATCTTGGACAGCTTGAAAATTCACAATCTACTCTTGAGGCAATGAAAAGAACCAATCTAGAGCCGGGCCTTCCAAAGACAGACCAAATAGATATGCCATCAAGCATTGGTCATGTCAAAATTGGGTCGACTCATAAATGAACTCCTTCAAGTGCACAAACGGGTCACAGACTCCACCGTAATGGCGATACAGGAATTTGTGAGGGAGGCAAGAGCCGAAGATTTTGAAATACAAATGGAACACCTAAGGAGGAATTAGGATCAACTTGACGTTGAAGTTCATCTAGCTAGTGTTGGATTTGAGCAATCATCTCCTGGGTAGGGAGAGATCGAGAAGAATATGGGCCAGCCTGAGTAAGAGATTGTGAATTTGGACCAGAATGATAATGGGCCGGATGAGAGGATCCGGGCTGTGAAGAAGGGAAGCCCATTCCAGGAGTGGAAGGATGTGCGGGCCTGGAAGAAACATAAGCATAAGGACCAATCGGGCCAACAATAACATGGGCAAAAGGAGCAGACCCATTAGGGTGAAATTGGCCAGTAGAAATTGGGCCAGCAGTATATGGAGGAGAAGAAAGAGGCCCATGAAGGAAAGAGGGCCCATTATGAGAAGAAGCCCCATTAAGATGAGATGCAATGAGACGTTGGCCTGGGCCGGGTCCATTTGACAAATAAGGCTTGAAAGATGGGCCATGAGATTAGCCTGTTCCTCGAATGGATCAGAGAGACCACGGGAAGATGGGCCCACGTGGGAGGAGGATCCCACGAGGGAATAAGAAGAAATTGAGGAAGAAGAATGGTACAAGGGGTTGGAATACTGCTCCATGAGGGCAAATGGAGACTTACTACAAGAATATCAAGGGATATACAGGTGGAGAAGCAAGGGCTTAATGGACTTGAGAAGAAGAGGGGGGGTGACCCACTAATGCAAAGACCAAGGGAAGATAGACTTATGACAATGGACTAGACTATGGACAAACAAAATGGGCTAATCTAAATGGGCCTATCAAGAAAAGAACATGTGGATCATGATGGAAATGCAACACAAACACCACTAATGGGCTTGGACAAGCCCAAACAACATAGATAATGCAATGTGAGAGTTTTCACCTAAGTCAAACAAGTTAATATGATGGGAAATATTTTAAAGGTTTATGTATATAGGACATATGCATATCCTCCATGATAATTACATATCTTGAATCATGAGTGCTTGCATGAATGTTTCACTAAATCTTTGCATGTTTACGTGTACTAGGTTTACAAAATCCTTCCTTAAATTTTCTAAGACCTTACTCCCTTGCTAAATAACAATGCAATGATTTAGTTCATATGTGATGCATGTCATATATTAAGGGGAAAGATTTGATTCCGACCATGCATACATTTAGGGTCAGTCATAGCTATATCTTGTCAAATTCATTTTATACGTGCATAACAAAAATTCACCCCTACACTCTTGCACATGATGAATTTAATGACTTTCATTGATAAGTATTTAGAAATTCCTTCCAACACTTTAAAGGAAACTTGAATCTCTACATGGACATTAAAGAGTAATCGTGAGGAAAAAACTGCCTACCCCACAAAATTCAACAAGTGGAATGTTGATCCGAGTAACCAGGAATCCCCCCTGAAACAAATGAGGAAACTCACATCAAAAGGTGAAACAAAATCCACATGTGATGAATCCTAGTAGCCGGAAAACCTCATTGAGACACATAAGGTAACTCGCGCCGAACGGTGAAGTCCAATAAAAATAAATAAAAAAAGGGGTTATGCGTAGCTACCGAAAGTTGAGAATCTAAAATGAAAGTGTAGAGAGGAGATTACCTTATAGTGTTCTTTAGAAAATATGAGAATCCATATACTTTGAAGCTCATTATTCATTGCATCACATTACACATGAGTATTTTTGTGATGTATGTATCCTATGAATCTGCCTACATTCATGGTTTATGTAGTACTTCTAGTTGTGTATGTAAAAATCTCTTAGTTATGCTTCATATTTCACATTCTTGAATTTAAATCACCTACTCTTTTCTTAACCCATGTCTCATTTAGGAGGAGTTATTATATGTGATATTTACGTGCATGACGATTGTGCTTGTATGCTTACATGTTCATACATTTTCCTTAGGTCTAATTTTCAGCATAAACCCTACATTTGAAGGATAGAAGTCATCATGTGCATAGCTTCATATCTTGCATGATTAGCATTCACATAGTGCATATTCATTACATTTGAAAGATGAAGCTCATCGTGGGCATATTTACATATTTGGCATTTTCAGCATGCATATAGTTCATGCATAAGAAACACGCATTTCATGATGAAATAAAATTAATATCCAAGGCAAATCCACTCAATTACATATTATCCCAACCAACGCTTAAAGGCCATCTGGGCAAATTGGCGGTAATTCTTATGGAGTTTGATATCTCCTATGTGTCGTAAAAAGCCATCAAATGTAATCTATAACTAGCTTCTTCACGGTGCACCTAGTCCCAAAAGGTTCTCCCCTGGAGGCAAGAATTCCCGATGACGAAACTCTAGAAGCATGTCAAGCTCAGCAAGTCACATGGCAGCTCTACTTCGATGGAGCTTCAAGAACTGAAAATTTCCCAACTAGCCCAATTAAAGTTAGAGCAGGGGCAGGCATTGTCCTGAAATCACTGAAAAGGGAGATTGTATACACTTCCTACTCAATTAACAAGTCATACACGAACAACGAAGATGAAAATGAAGCACTGATAATTGGCCTCCAGATTGCCCTCAACATGTACATTTGGATGATGCAAGTATTTGGCGACTCCATGCTGGTCATCAAGCAAATACAAGGGAAGTTCGACGTTTGGAAGTCAGAGCTTATCCCTTATTACCAGAAGGCACTGCACCTCATGGTGAAATTTCACTTCATCGAGCTCAATCATATAGGCCGGGGGCAAAATGTGCAAGTTGATGCTCTGATAAAGTTGGCCATCTCCCTAGCTATCCCAAATGATGAAACTTTAAATATCATCGTGATTAATCGACGGCAAGTCCCTAGCATGCTAGATGTACAGTCGGATGAATATGAAGTCGCCACGGCTGAAGAGACTCTTGTACCTGACTGGAGAGAGATCCTCCTATGATGGTTCATGCATCAACAGTTGCCAAAAGAGAAAGAACAAAGAATGAAGTTGCTCAGGATCAAAGACTCCCTTCAGTTCAAAAGTGGAACCTTGTTCCGAATTTTGGCAGATGCCCATAAGAAGATACTACTCCACTACTTATCAAACGAAGAAGCTTGGTAGGTAATGCACGAAGTACAAGCTGGAACAGTCGGAGCACACCAAGCTGGGCTGAAGATGAAAATTTAAATTAAGAAGCTAGGTTATTATTGACCCACTATGTTCGATGATTGTAGCAAATTTGTAAAATCATGTCAGAAATGTTAAGAGTATGTTACTGTACCCAAAAGGCCTCCAGTGCCGCTTCATCCAACAATACCCAGCTGGCCCATTGTATGAGGACTTCTGTATTTTGATTCCTGACAAAGGAACTTTATCCATAAGTCCTGGATGCTCAGATATTCGGATATACCACACCAAAGCTGCTTAAGTTGAATAGCATGCCAGTTCAGCCAGCTTACTTACCAGAGCCAAGAGAACACCCAGGCCCACTTTACAGTGCGACCTAGAGTGAATATCATGATATGAGCAACCCAAAAAATCTAAACGGAAGGAAGGATTACCTGTGGCTTGCAGCCACCATAGCTTTGCCGTTCTGCCCTTCTTGGACCAAACCAAGTGTACTGCCTTCTGTTACTTTCCTTCACACAGCTTACAGTATAACAAGAAAAGATCTAGCTCCATTCATCCACTGGACCATACAAGGATACGTCCACAATGGAGAGGTATCGTCTGTAAAACAATTGGTATATGCTTGTTATAGGCAGAGTTTTTATGCAAGGCAAAAGTGCCCCATCAGCATCACAAGAATTAACTCATCAACTATGACTGGGTAGATAGAATGAAGGATATGAAAAAAAATGACAAGTTTATAATTAGTAGTTTGTCTAACGTTGATGCTCCATATATATATTTGCCAAAGTACTCAACTCAGTTGACTTTAGATGATAAGGATATATGTAAATTCACATGAGCTTAATTAACAGCTGGAAGAGATATATTACTAGCGAACGGCTTAAAGTCAACCAAAGAGCAACAAACAAGATTTCTATAAATTTTTAATGTAGATGAAAGAAGAAACAACGTTTATACACATACCACATTACCTAGGAAACTCTCAGCAAGAGTGAAAACTTGCAAGGAGAAGCACATTCGTAACCATTAAAATGATTACAAGTCAGATTCCGTGCTTGGAATCATCAAAAAGTGAATAAACTAGAAGAGCAATAGAAACATGAAAAGAGAGTGTTAGGCCAGTAGTTCCCTCCCTAACGCACCAAACCCCTGTAGACATCCACGCTAATGTAATGAAGATCATCTACAAAGGAGCACCAGCATCATAATCTTCCTTCAGCTTTAGCTCAAACCTATGCTCATAAGATGGCCAGAGAATCTCAGGTTCCTCCAGAATGGGGTCATCAGGACCTGAATAGTTGGAAAACATGGGTAAAAATTTAAAAAACATGCATTACATTGGTGGAAACGAACAGTGCTAAAACTGTTTTTCTTATTTTTATCTTATCTTATATTTTAAGCATTCTATTTATCGATTATTTCTAATCTTTTTATCATCATTGAATATTACGTGTTCATCAATAATATTGTTATCACCAAAACTGACAGAGATAATAACAGAAATTATCCCGTGACATGCACTTATTATATGTGGGTCTTTAGTACCCCTCTATAAGGCCTCTTATGGCATCTCTAATGAAGTGTACTTGGACACCCGGTCACTTGCTTCTTCTGACTCATCTTCAGGTTTAGCCTGCCAACCCCTATCCTGCTCAATTATCGAGTCAGTATCTACCAACTTCTCGTCAAGTCTGTCAGTCACTCATTCATTTGGGCCAGTGCCTACCAGCTCCTAGTCGAGTTAGTGTCCGCAGCCCTCCTTCTGAGCTCATGTCTCGCCCAGTCAAGTCCAAAAACCAATCTTTCCATTACCCGTTTGTTCAGCTAAGCGGCAATATTATGATGGCTTTGTGAATTAAGCCCACCCGACGTCACGACTTCTAGGGTATCCGGTTCTCTTTCAACAGAAGAAAGAAATGTGTTCAGATTTTATCCGATGTAAAATAAACATTGATCGCTTGCGATCGGTGGGGAAGACGTCCTGTACATGATCTGCCACATCGCCTGTTTCACTTGTACCTGTGGAACCCCCATTCTATCTATGTGTAATCTGTCACTTTGTGCCCACGTGCCGTGCCATGGAGGGACTTCCCTCGTTGAAAATTTGATTTCGCAGGTGACTGTCGAGTTTTCGAATGGCATGCCCACATTACACCCAATCATCCCTGAACCAATAATTCTTACACATGTCATCATCACCCCGCCAGTCAGTCTTGCGTGTGTACCTAGAACAATCGTCCATATGCAATCCATTTTTATGTGTTTCTTTCATTCTCTTATACTTCTCTTACATCCCCCCCAGTCCACGTGCCAACTGTCTCATCAATTGCACAAGTGCGTGTGCACAAACAAATAATAAAACAAAAAAAAGAGAAGAGGTTTGCACCCAACAAAAGTATTTATTGTGGAAATTGAACGTGAAGAAAGAGAAATCATCATTCAGATATGAGAATGGATATATAAGGGGAACAGATGAGTGGTAGCTCGACATGTGAGTAGGACAAAAGTGCCAACTTATTGACACTGTAGTAGACCGCATGGAAGAGAGTAACATGGTTTACTTGCTTGCTTGCTTGTTTCGCATGCATGTTTGCCTGTAGTATAGCATTAATACACTTCCTTCAAATTTCTAAGATCGCATATTTTCTTGCTAAATAACACTGCCTAGATTCTGTGTCTGCGTGCGTCACGACACACACTAAGGAATGAAAAGTCAATTCTTAGTGACTGTATACGACCAGGGGAAGAGTCGTAGCTATGTTGCTAGCACAACTCACATGATAGACCCTAGACAAAAATCTCACACCTTGCACACGATATGAGTAGTGGCCCCTAGCCATAAGGACGTCATAATTTCTTCTTAACACTTCGCGGAGCCTTAAATCTCTACACTCACATGAAGGGTAATGTGAGGAAAAAACTATCTACCTCCATTAAAAAAAAGAAAAAAAAATATATGTGAATAACAGGACGAATCCTAGTAGCTAGGAATCCCTATTGAGACATATGAGGAGACTTGTGCCAAATGGTGAAGTCCATAATAGAACAGCAATAAAAAAGGATGGATCTCAGTAGCCCGGAATCCCCACTGAAATAAATGAGAAGACTCGTGCCAAATGGTGAAGTTCATAACAGAACTGTAATAAAAAAGGATGGATCTTAGTAGTCGGAAATTCCCACAGAAATAAATGAGAAGATTCGCACCAAATAGTGAAATCCAGAATTAAGAATAAACAAGAGAGTTGTGCAAAGTTATCAAAAGGTGAAAGCCCCAAATGTATGTGTAGACGCTAGAACAATCCTCTAGTGTTCTTTAGAATGTCTACGTGTCCCTATGTGTAGGGTTCGATGCTTACGTGCCCACACTATCACATCATGGAGAAATGGTCTTGGGTGTAGGTTGGGATTTGCGCTATGCACATATTCTATGCAGTGTCCTCTTTACGAATGCACACCTCCTTTAGTTGTGCTTTGTGAGCCGCACCTTGTCCATGAATTATGGGCACTATCCATATCCTATCCCTAATATAGAAGAGCTATCCTATACATATATCTAATGTTTGTTGTTGATGAATGCATGCACATTTGCAGAATAAAAAGACACACATAACACTTTTCAAATGGGCTGCACCTGTAGGTCCCGCTCACTCGTCTTTCATTCGCGTCACCTATAGGTCGGGGGCATTTGTTGACATCTAAAATAATAATAAAAAATAAAAAATATAAATCTTCTGAACTCATGTGAGGATTGGGTAGACCCCGGGATGAGCTCATTTTCTAGAAATTAATCTGTAGATTAACCCTCATAAATTCTAAGGGAATAACTAATGGTTTATTTTCTCAAGCACCTCATTTCCTTAATGGTTGCAAATTGTGTGAACTGGGAAGCTATGCAATAGACTGTTGTGGGTCTTACCCTGACCCTTCTAACTATGGCCCAAGCTGGCACTGGAGACCTACATTACAACATCCGGAGTATGAACCCTCTGTGGTTCTCGGGTTCCTCTAATCCGGATGAGGTTAAAAATTGGATCGACGAAATGGAGCGGGGTATTTAATGCTATGCAATGCTCAGACTAGGAAAAGGTCCTATTAGCCACATTCCAACTCAATAAAGATGCACGCGTATGGTGGAAGGCTACTTCAGCCCATCTACAAAATGGACAAATTACATGAGAAGAATTCCTTGGACTCTTCCATGCTAAGTATTTCTCGGAGCACGTTAAGGAGAGAAAAGTTACGAAATTTACCTCTCTTCGTCAAGGCAAGATGACCGTGGCCGAGTACGAACTACAATTCTCAAGGCTGGCACCCTATGCTCCCCACCTAGTTAGCACAGACCTATTAAAGGCTAATTGATTCATGGATGGGTTACGTCCCATCTTCATTCAACAACTTGGGCCTCAAAATATCCGTACGTATACAGAGATGGTCCATGGAGCCCATCTATGTGAAAGGACCTTGGAGAAGGTCAAAAAATTTAAAGGTAAGAAAGAAGAGTCTAGCTGAAAGTTTGATCGGCGAGGAAAGAAAGAAGAAAGATTTAGCATCATGGAACCCTACAAGTCCCGTGAAAATAAGAAGAGGTCCCGTAATGGGAACGGCAGTAATAGCAACAACCACAAGAACAAGAAAGTAAAGGAGGAAGAGAACCAAGTCACGACGGCTTGCTAATTTTGTGAGAAATTTGGGCACTCAGTCGAAGAATGCTGGAAGCATCTTGATGCTTGTTTACATTGTGGAAGTCGAGAGCACCGCATGACGGATTGCCCCCTTATAAAAGAACAATCCTCCAAAAATGATGGTGGGCACCGACGACAAGCTCATCTTAACACCGTTCTGGAAGATGAAGCACCCAAGGATGATGGGTTAATGGAAGGTACCATTCACATTTATTCCATTAGTTTTTTAAATAAGGTTTTATGGCACCATTATTATTATTTTTTTCTCTTATTTATCATTTATGTGTATTTGTTTTTTTGTTATTATCATTTCTTCCCTTTTCTTTATTTCTTTTGAAGTGCAAAATGGGCCAAAGGCCACTGCGTCGACGGTGTCGACGCAAGAGCTGGTTCAGGGAAAGACTACCAAGGCGGTGCGTCGACACAAGACTACACTACACTGACACATCATGCCCAACTAGAGGGCTAGCATAAGGCATTGCGTCGACGCAGGAAGGCACTGCGTTGACGTACAAGGCCCACTAGGGGCCAGAGTGACTACCATGTCGACGCCATGAAGGGAAACGTCAATGCAGAAAGCCTCAACAGGGTATAACATAATATAGGCTATGTCGACGCAACCATTGCCAGCATAGCCATTTCAGCCTAGCCTTCTCTTCTTCATTCATTCACCTTTCGTTTGTTCATTCATTTGTTTAATCATGCTAATTCTGGAAGCTCAAGTGGTGTATTAAACTCCAATCTTTTTCTCAAGTTTCAAGCTTCATTCCTTTGATTTTCTTTCTATTATGTCTTCTCCATATGGAGAAAGAGTTAATGCATGATTTGTCTAGCAAAAAGGGGCTATGTCCTTTGGAAATGTAGAGTGTAAATTTTGCAAGCATCTACATGGGTACATGCAACAGGACTTTGGTACAGGGCGGACTTATGTACTCACGCATAGTGAGAGTATCTAATTAAGCATAACCCAACCTTCTTCAACCCACCATTCCATATACCACAAGCCATGATATTCAAGGATGCACGAGCGGTCTATGCACATGGCTCAATTCACACACATGATGCATGCATGCTCTAATGCAGGTGTGGATATTAATGAACTACTCAAGGCTAAGGGAATGCATGAGAGAATGATTTGGTTATGCTCATGGGGTTTGAGTAAGTGTCAATGTAAGTTGCATGGTGTATGATTTTATTCTCAGCAGGACACTATTACTAGATAGCGGCCAAATTCAAAGGGAGTTGACCCAGAGGGTCGACTCCTGCTGCAGCAAATAGGTTGGCAGAGCCCGGACAAAAGGGAGTCGACTCTGGGAGTCGAATCCTCCCACAGTGGGTCCCAAATGGTCCTTCATTTAGAAAATCATACAAATGTATGTGCAAAATGCATATGGTAAATCAATGACATATGCGTTGGACCCAATACGTTTCAGGACCTTGAAGGGCCCAGCTCTCCGAGATTGTAGCTTCTTAACAGTTCTTGAGGGGAACCGTTCAGGTCTGACCCTGATCATAACGTAGTCACCTTATTGGAATTCATGGAAGCAACGATGTAAATTTGCTGCTGTCTGATAATTTTCGTTACTGATCTCGATGTGGTGACGAATACTATCATGCAGACCTCTAATGTGTTCGGCCAACGACTGTGCAGACTCGGAGACACGGGACTGATGAGACATTGGGACAAGATCTACAGGACTTCAGGCCTATACCCTGTGACTACCTCAAACGGACTCATGCCAGTGGACCTGTTGACCGAGTTGTTGTATGCGAATTCAGCCAGAGGCAAGACCAAATCCTAGTTCCGAGCATTCTCACCCACTAAGCAGCGCAACAAATCACCCAGACTTCTATTGACCACTTCAGTTTGACCATCCGTTTGGGGATGGTAGGCGGTGGAAAACTTGAGCTTTGTGCCTAAAAGGTGCCATAGAGTCTTCCAGAAATAGCTAACAAATCGGACATCCCTGTCCGACATAATAGATTTGGGAAGCCCGTGGAGACGCACGATCTCAGTGAAAAAGAGACAGGCCACCCTGGAAGCATTAGAGGTCTTGGCACAAGAAATAAAATGGGCCATCTTGGAAAACCTGTCCACCACCACCATGATGGAGTCATGCCGGCAAACTGTGCGTGGCAAACCCAAGACAAAGTCTACACTCATGTCTTGCCACGGACGGTCGGGCACGGGTAGGGGAGTATAAAGATCGGTGTTCTGCTTTCGTTGTTTGGCCAAAGCACAGGTGCGGCATTGGGCCACAATTCGGGCCACATCACGTTTTATGCTAGGCCAGTAGAATCGGTACTCCACCAACTCGACGGTCTTATTGCGACCAAAATGTCCCGCCAGACCACCATCATGCACTTCCCATACAAGAAAATCACGCACAGAGGTACGTGGGAGGCAAAGCTTATTCTCCCGGAAGAGAAACCCGTCCTGAAGGACGTAGTCATTGTATATCTGGGAGGGGTCTGATTGGAGGGCCGTGAGGATCCAAAGTCTGGGCAAATGGAGTAGTCATCCCGCAACCTCTCGAAGCCCGTGGCTTCCGTGGAGACGGCGACCAGCAACGAGGCGCGACAACTCAGGGTGTCGGCAACACGATTCTCTACGCCAGCCTTATGTTTGAGGATAAATGTGTAGGCTTGGAGATACTCCACCCAATGATTGTGCCTTGGGTTTAGCTTCTTTTGGGCGTGGAGGAATCTAAGAGCTTCGTGGTCCGAGAATAGCACGAACTCGTGCGGTAGTAGGTAGTGTCTCCAGTACCTCAGAGCCTGGACTACTGCGTAGAACTCCTTGTCATAGGTGGAATACTTTAATTTGGCGTCACTTAGCTTCTCACTGAAGAAAGCAACGGGGTGACTCTCCTAGCTCAGTACCCCACCTATGCCAACGCCAGAGGCATCACAAGCAACCTCAAACACCTTAGAGAAGTCCGGCAGTCTAAATACATGTGCTTGGGTCATACGCTCCTTAAAGTCACGAAAGGCTGAGGCAGCGGCCTTTGTCCAGACAAAGGTCCCCTTTCGCATGCAGTCTGTAATAGGAGCAGTTATAATGTTGAACCCTCTAATGAATCGACAGTAGAAAGTGGCCAAACCGTGGAAACTACGAACTTCATGAAGATTTTACGGTTCCGGCCAATCCACAATTGCCTTGACTTTATCCGGGTCAGCAAAAACACCCTTACCAGAGACAATAAACCCCAAGAAAGTAACCCAAGTCGTCGCGAAAGCACACTTCTTAAGGTTACCGTAGAGGTTTTCACGGCGCAAGGTGGTACAAACTTGCCTCAGGTGGTCCAAATGGTCTCCCCTCGCGTGGCTATAAATGAGAATGTCATCAAAATACACAACGAGAAACACCCCGATGAATGGGTGCAGCACCTGATTCATAAGCCGCATAAAGGTGCTCGGGGCGTTTGAAAGACCAAATGGCATGACCAACCACTCATAGAGTCCGTCCTTCGTTTTGAAGGCGGTCTTCCATTCGTCTCCAGGTCGAATCCTCACCTGGTGATAACCACTCCTCAGGTCAATTTTAAAGAACAGAGTGGCTCCCGCCATCATATCCAACATGTCATCCAAGCGGGGAATGGGAAACCGGTACCTCACCGTTATGCGGTTGATTGCACGACTATCCACACACATCCTCTAAGTTCCATCCTTCTTAGGAGCCAGCAGTGCGGGAACGGCACAAGGACTCATGCTCTCTCTCACGCGGCCTTGTTTTAAATACTCCTCAACCTGCCTTTGCAATTCAGCGTGATCAGTGGGGTTCATGCGATAATGGGGCAGGTTGGGCAAGGAAGATCCAGGGATCAGGTCGATGGCGTGCTGGATCTCACGCATCGGAGGCAACCCCTCTGGTAGCTCGTTAGGGAAGACGTCCACAAACTCATGGAGGAGATAGGCGACGTCCTCAGGCCGCTCACTCGGTGCCTTTTCGGCACCTTCCTCTTCAGCTTCCCTAACCATCAGAGCATATATGACGTCATAATCAAAGAGCTCACACTCGAACTCTCGGGCGGTGATCAACTGTAACGTCATAGTTACCAGGGTACTCGTCTTAGGGGTACGGGTAGGAGGGGGTTTCCCTGCAAGGGCACCGAAGCACTTGCAGTAGCGTTCGGCTGAGAAGAGCGCGGGTCGCTAGGGGCGACCAACTGAGGGGCGGCAGCACTAGAAGGGGTGCTAGGAGTGGGGCTCTCTGGAGAGGGGACAGTACGAGGTCGAGAGGGTTGGATAGTGATGCGGTGACCGCCATGCTTGAAGACACAAGTTTTGGACCGACCGTAGAGAGCCGCATCTACATCATAAATCCATGGCCGGCCAAGGATAACACTCTCGACTTCTATAGGCAAGACATCACACCAGATCTGAGCCTCATATGATTGGAGATGAATAGGAATGAGGCATCTCAGGCGCACGGGAATTGAAGTGGTGTGCACCCAAGAGACTTAATAGGGGCGAGGATGATCCTCCGTTGCTAAGCCCAGATGGGCAACCATGTTGGTGGAGATAGCGTTGATGCAACTCTCACTATCAATGATAACACGATAGACCCTTCCCCCCCACAGTAGGTCTGTAAGATGGCCGTACGGTGCCAATCCTCAGCTTCATTGGGATGGGTGAGGATACATCGGACCACTCCTAGCCTGTTTTCTTCGGGCGCCTCAACAAAGTTGACGGGCTCGCCGACATTAGCAGACTCTCCCTCATATTCGTCGGCCAGGTCATCTCCCTCATAATTAACATCCACGAGGGGCTGCTCCTGCTCTGAAGGCTCGCCCAGAAAAATAATCTGGCACTGGAGAACCTTGAGGCTTCTCGAACAAAAGCTCTGACAAAGCTTTCAACGACCCTGAGCAGATTTGATGAATTGCATCATCTATCAGCAAACCTTCTTGCTGAGATCGAAAACCTTCAGTCTCAAATACAGGAGCGGGATTCAGATATTTCCTTCTTGCGCCAAGAGGTGGCTAGGTGCACTAATGATGTTCTTGCCAAACAGGAAAGTAATAAGAAGGTCCTGGCTGACTTACGTGAGGTGCAGACGTGGATGGACACCATGGTCTTACGTCTTGGGGGGCAGAAATTGGATATAGATAATCAGAACAGCAGCCACATTCATTCATACATCAAGTATCTGGACAAACAGATTTCATCAGTTATTGCTGAACTAGAGGACTTGCGCATAGCCACCCAAAACAAAGATGCTTTACTGGATATTGAAAAAGGAAGGGTGAATGAGCTTTCACGCCGAGCAGAAGTACTTGAAATTTCTTTACGTGAAAAGGATTCCCAAATAGAGCCTTCTGGAAGTGCCACAGAACCTGAGCAGCCATTGGCAGTGAAATCTCCAGATTCTTTGGAGGTTGAGCCCATGGTATGTCCCACTATTTGTTTATTTCTCCAGAATGAATTTTATTGTACTGAATGCCATTTTATGCATTTGAAAACAATATGGTTACACTATATTGCAGCTACATTTTTGTGCCCTGCTCAATTTGAAATTATGTTAATGAGTACAACTTACAACTTCATAGCCAATCATGTATCCACTGGTTTGAAGCACAGAATCTGTATGAGCATTATTTCTTGTTCATTAAATAAGATTTCTCTAGTAAGCATTTTTTCATCTACTGCATAAATGTTGTTACTTATAGTTGGAGAATTCCACCCACAGGGAAGGTCTTTCAGCATACTGTCATATGCACTGATTTGGACAGAGGCATTGATTATTCAATACTGATTACTGTTTTGCTTCAAAACATCCAACCATCCAAGGTTTAAAAAACTGGATTGGAAATTGGAACTAGACAGGGCCAGTTCTGGTTCATGTCATTTTGCTTTAGGTGAAGGCTTAGAGTCTGTTTCACTAGGCCCAAAAACTTTCATCAAAGTGAAAGAACTGATCCAACAGATATCATGCATATTGTCTCTAACGGGTTAAAAACTTTCAACACCGACGACACAGAAGCGTAGGGAGTTTGTCGTAGGTAAATTCTATACTTACAATTTTTATGTCTTTACTTATAACATTCATCATAGGTATAGGTTCTTGGTGTAGTGTATTTGACTCACATTTAATCCCCCACATTTTATTAGATTTTTCGTCACCATATAATTATGCGTCCTATGGCACATAGGACATCCCACCTACACGGATTTATAACACTCTATGGGGGGTGTCAGATTAATATTTTGAAAGGGGAAGAAGAGACAGTGATGAGGAAAGATACCAAGATGAGGAGGAGGATGGAGTCGAGGTCGACTTATAGAGGAGTAGGAAATCTCAATGTGGACTCCGGGAGGAGATTGGGCAGAAATAAGGGAAATGAAAGGAAAACTGGAAGTAGGATGGACTCCTAGAGTAGTCAATCTGGATGCGAACTTTAGGAGGAAGAAAACCTCAATGTGGACACTGGGAAGAGATGGGCGGGAATAGGGGAAAGGGAAGGGACACTGGAACCAGGATGGACTCCTAGAGTAGTCAATCTCAATGTGAACTCTAGGAGGAAGAAGAAAGTTGAATCATGGTCGGAGGTGAAAATCAGACTAGAGGGAAGACAAAACTAGGGCTGTGTCAAGGGCTCCCACTCTTCAAAAGTGAGTGGTTACATAGAGGCTGGAGGAGACTGGAGTAGGGACTACTAGTCTTCTACTCGGATTATGTCACAACTAGTGCAGGAGGGGGGATTTGTAGAGGAGGGGAAGTGTCGGCGGCTTGAGGATCATAGGCTACAGAGAAGGGGAGGAGGGGGTGGAGAGTGGAGGAGAACAGTGGCCATGACAACAGGGTAAGTGCCGCAAAGGGGGCGAGAGGCAGTAGCGGCAAGTGGTGTTGGTGGGGAGCCATAAAGTAGGAGGAGAGGAGGAGGGAAGTAGCGGTAGCTTGAGGGTGATGGGAGAAACCCTTGGACCGGTGGTCGGAGGCTACAAAGAAGGGGAGGAGGGGGTGGAGAGGAGAGGAGAACAATGGCCATGACGACAGGGTGGGTATTATGAAGGGGGGAGAGGCAGTAGCGACGGGTGGTGTTGGTGGGGAGTTGTAAAGGAGGAGGGAAGTAGCAACGGCTTTGGTGTGATGGTAGAAACCCTTGGACTGACAGTAACAAAGAAACCATATCTGAATCGATGGTGCGCAGGCGGTCTTCCGAGGCGGTCAGTTCGCCCAGCGTGGCCGCCAGCAAGGCCTCGCTGCGCTTGCGGTCGTCGATGTCCTCGTCCAGCGTGCACCAGCGCGTGATGCGTCCCTGCGCGTCGCGCACCGGAAGCGTGCGCACGTGGAACCACCGGTACACGCCATCGGCGCGCCGCACGCGAAATTCCATCTCGAACCGCTCGCCGGTCGCCACGCAGCGGTCCCACTGCGCAATGGCCGCAGGCAGCTCGTCCGGATGAATGAGGTTGGCCGTGCGCCAGCCCTGCTGTTGCTCCAGCGAGGCGCCACGGAATTCCCGCGCCTGGCGATTGGCGAACTCGACCTCGCCATCCGTCGTCATCAACAGCAGCGAAGCGGGAAGCACGTCGGCGATGGCGCAGAACTCCGCGTGATGCGCAGCCCCCTCGTCGATGGCCCGGCGCTGATCGTCGATGTCCACCAGCATGGCGCACCAGCGAGCCGCCGACCCGCCGTCGAGTGGCCTGGCCCGCCACAGAAACCAGCGCCAGCTGCCGTCGAAACGCCGCAAGCGCGCCTGCAGATCGGTCGCCTGGCCGGATTCGCGCATGTCGCACCAGCCATCGCGCACCCGGGCAAGATCGTCGGGATGGATCGCATCCAGCCATCCGTCGCCGATGGCCGCGGCCATGCTGCCGCCGGTGTATTCGCACCAGCGGGCATTGGCGAAGTCGACGTGTCCATCGGGAAGCGCCGTCAGGACCAGGCCGGGGAGCGCGTCGACGATGCGGCTGAAAACGTTG
The DNA here is from genome assembly GCA_024336825.1 of Amorphophallus titanum. Taxonomy (NCBI): domain Eukaryota; kingdom Viridiplantae; phylum Streptophyta; class Magnoliopsida; order Alismatales; family Araceae; genus Amorphophallus; species Amorphophallus titanum. Next base: position 6,449,850 of record JANBPO010006859.1, on the reverse strand, counting down.
TCCATGCCGATCCTCTCATGCGGTCGCCGCTTGCAGGATGCGTCACCGGCGGGCGCCTGCCCATCATACTTTGGTGTCGGTTGGCGCTTCGTCGATGCCAGCAATGCTTTTTTTGCTCGTCATTCCAGCGAAAGCTGGAATCCAGCGTCCCAGACAGTTGCCGAGGCACTGGATGACCAGCCTTCGGCTGTTGTAAAGCTCTTCCAGCTTTCGCTGGGATGACGACTTGTTCCGACCTTCCCCAAGGATCGTTGGAGAAGGGCCGTGCCATGGTGGCGTGCAGCGACAAACCAAGCGACACCATCGTGCAATCGCACGAACCACCGGGGTTTGCTGTGATGGACGCGAGGTCCATCCGGGTCTTGCGCGTTTCCGCGCGAATCCGATGGCCGCCCGTGTCGCGCTGCAGCCGCCCAGTCCGGCCGCGACAAGCACGATCGCTGCCGCCGCGCCAAGGGCGGGCGGGCGAATCGGACGTCGGGTCGGCGCGGGGCGGGCCATCGCAAAAACCAGGGGTTGGTCGTTCAAATCCGTTTCGCTCTTATGCGATGATACCCGTAAACGAAAGGGCGAGCCGCCCTATTCTGCGTAAGGACCGACGGCCATGACCGACCAGACCGCCGCGACCAGGACCAAGAAGAGGCCGGCGGCCAAGGCCCCATCAGGGGCCAAATCCAAACCCAAGGCGTCCCCCAAGCCCAAGCTCCAGGCAGAATCCGCGCCCCAGCCGAAGGTCCAGGCCGCGCCGCCCCCGCCTCCCGCGATCGCCGAGGCCGGCTTCCTGAGCGAGCTCGGGCCGCTGCTGCTGTCGCCGGAGAACCGCGAGGCCATCGAGCGGCTGTCGATGAACCTGGCCCGGGCCGCCCTCACCGCCCAGGGCGCGATCACCGAGGCCGCCCTGCGCCAGGCCGACAAGACGCCGCTGACCGCCGACCCGTTCAACGCCGGCCCGGCGATGAGCGAGGTGATGAGCCGCCTGGCCGCCCAGCCGGACCGGCTGATGCGGGCTCAGGCCGACCTGCTGTCGCGCTACATGGACCTGTGGCAGACCACCGCCCGCCGCGTCGCCGCCGGCGAGCCGCACGCTCCGATCGTCAAGCCGCCGCCGGGCGACCGCCGCTTCGCCGATCCGGAGTGGGACGCCAACCCGGTGTTCGACGTGATCAAGCAGTCCTACCTGCTGTCGTCCCAGTGGCTGAACGAGCTGGTGGCGGGGGTGCAGGACGTCGAGCCCGAGACCAAGCGGCGGGCCGAGTTCTTCATGAAGCTGATGACCGACGCCTTCTCGCCGTCGAACTTCCTGATATCCAACCCCGCGGCCCTGAAGGCGGCGGTGGAGAGCCGCGGCGAGAGCCTGGTCAAGGGCATGGAGAACTTCGCCGCCGACCTCGAGCGCGGCGGCGGCTCGCTGCAGATCAGCCAGACCGACCTTTCCAAGTTCGAGGTGGGCGTCAATGTCGCCACCGCGCCCGGCAGGGTGGTGTTCCAGAACGCCCTGATCCAGCTGCTGCAGTTCGAGCCCACCACCGATCAGGTGTTCGAGACGCCGCTGCTGATCTTCCCACAATCATTGCCTTGATAGAGTTGATGACAAGCAAACTCTAGTGGGCATAAGGATTTCCATGCTAAATTTTATAACTATTCATTAATCTAACTCCCGACAGGGTATGAGTTAAAGTTTGCTGCCAATAAGGTGACCTCTTTGCCTTGGCAGAGTGGCAAACAGGGCCATGGTCCGCTGTCGATATACTTTCTTCTTTGGGGGAAAACTGTGCACCATATCTCTTTTCTTGCCCTCCTAAGACTAAATTTTCTCGATCTGCCGCTTCTTATTGCTTTCTTTAAAACTATAGGGCTTTTATTACCACCTCGTAGAGGAATGTGATATCTCAAAGGCATTTAATGTTTGTTATGTTATGTTAAGAAATTTAACATTTGTCAAGTATTTTTAAATTTTTCTATGAGTTGTGACAACACATATTTATTGCTGGGAAACATGTATTTTTTATTTCTTTCATTAAGTTCATGCTTGTTCAGTTAGGCTATCTAAAAACATATGTAGCATCCTTCCTTGGTAATAGGTATTGCCACTACATATTGTTAATAAAGGAAAAATAGCTTACAGCAAACATGAAGGGTTTTTGACAATAAGAAGACCTGCTGCAGTAAAATTGTTCTGTTATTAGTGTTTGTCTAATTGAGGCCAATTACCATGTGTACTACATGGCATTAGATCATACACACTAGAAACCCTGCACACATTGTCTTTGATTGTATAATTACTGGAGGTGGACCTCACTTGATTGTCCCTAAGCTCACAACCTGCTGTCTTTTTAAGTTAAAAATGTTTAGCATTTTCCTTCTAGTAAAAGAATGTGATTAAACCAATGTTACTGTCTAGCAAGGTTAAGCATGCAACTGAAAATAAAGGCTTTTCAGATAAGGTTTAGAGTGTTGTGTACCATTGAACAATATTTGATATATTTTTGATCTTTTATTAACTCCTAACAACCTCCTATGACTCGTGGTAAAAGAGTCGATATTGTATTCTCTAGATGTATGCTCATTTTCTGATTAATTGCTGATAGATAAGGGCATTGTAGGGTTTTATAATTTATATTTTTATAGAACATGCATAAGCTTAAATAAAGAACCAAAGACTTATGAGGAAATTTTTTGGAAGGTAAAGACTTACGAGAAAATATACATAAAGTTTCATCCTGTGTTTTTTATGAAACATACTGGGTTACTCGGATCTTCCACTGACAGGGCCTTTGGCATCTTGTTTTTAGGGGTTAGAGACATTTTATCACCTCGGGAGGGCTTCTAATCAGGTGGCGAGCCACCAGGTGCATTCTTGCCCTTGGTCGAATGACGAACGTTGTTTATGCGGCACGATCGAGTCGATCTTGGCTCATTGGGAAGGCCAAACGACACTGTCGATTTGTTGTGGATTCTTCCGATCCTCTTGAGGTGAAGTCTCTAGTGTTCCTATCAGATGATTTGAGGCTCCAGCAGTTCGAGAAGACCCTTGTGTATTGGCTTTCGTCAACTTTTGTGCTTTAGCGGGCCGCATCATTCATCTTATTTAAGTGTGATTACCATCAAATATATTTTGAGTGCCAAAAAATGCCCCCCAGTTGCAGGTGTTGCGAGCAAGGAACGAGCTATAAGGTTTCGACCAGAATGCGTAGCAAAAAACATCGAAATCTTAGATTGCATATCATTGCCGATTTTTCAAAATCGATCAATACGGTAATCTCGTGCATAAAGAATGATTCTTTAACTTTGTGGGGTTGAGAGTCTCCCAAAATCTCGAAGACAAACGAGTGGAAGATCCTGGAGTCACGAGCCGTTCAAGCGTTTGGCCTCTAGACGTATCCACACGAGCAGTGAAAGTAGACGGGATCTCCTCCACGATCTCCACTCGCCGACCTGATCTCAACACAACCATCCACCGGGGAGGAAGGAGAGAGGAAGAGGGAGGTGCACCCCTAGGAGAGAGAGAGAGGAGAGAGGGCGACCAGGGTTAATTCTGTTGCTTGGCCAGGGTTTCTCCCTTCAGCGTATATTTATAGACCTTTGGTGTTTTTCACAAAAACCCAATAACTGTCTATAAAGTCCACCCATCACGGTCTGTCTAATACTCTATTGTGTGTGACCCTCTAGGCCCAATAGTTGGTTTGGTTTTCCAGTCCATTAAGTTAAGAACTCCTTCTTAGCTTAATTAATACTATCCATTAACTCTTAATGGAATTAATGAACTTTTCGATCACGAAAAGCACCAAGCAATGGCTCGTAATTCCAAACGACATTGGGGATAAGCAACCCACTCCGGAACCTTTCCGTCTACAGATTCCACACAGCTATAGATCCTCATTCAGCCAATGCCCCGCCAGAACTAGGGTATGGTCCAGGTAAAGGTCTATTTTTGAACCTATAATTACTAAAACAAGTATCATGTTTACATTGGATTACTAAATTCTAAAGTTGGTTAGTATTGATCCCAAAGAACTGTTAAAGCAATTTCCTTAAAGTTTTATATTGTTGAAACTTAAAATTGTCAGCATCTAGTATTCTTTTCGAATACACCATGGAATGTTAAGCATAAAGACAGTCTTGTAGTGTCTAATTCCCTTATTTTTACACAATGATAACAATTGTGCATCAACTTCTACCAGGATCAGTCCTTGGTTTGAAAAATTGGATAAGGATATTTTTTGGAGCTCCTGTTGATTTATTGGAAGAAGCGTGCGATCGCATCAAGAAATTCGTTGAGCGACGACGACAACAGACCACAGCTTGTTAGCTGATGTGTATGTGACTATATCACTTACTTTTATAAATGCTCTTCTTGATGGGTAGGAAATTTTGCATCACTATAGGATAAAAGATATGATCATTTTGAATATCCACTCCCCCAAACCAATATGCATACTACCACATATCCTGTGTATAGCTTTAGTGGACTGATGCTATGTTGAAATCTCATACACCACTTGGTTGCTTGAGAAAGTAAGATGTTCAAGTGCAATCTTAGGGCAATGAAAGATCATATTTATAAATAGCATGGAATGTACTTCATATATGACATTTTATCAAACAAGACTTGGAATATTGAAACCCAAAAGCAAGATGTTCAATATTTTAGTACCATTATCCTCCAGCTATCATGGCCATCTAAGCAAATAATTGAGAATTCTTTGCAATGAGAGAATGTTAGCAGTAGATAATTGTTTCAACGTGTACTTAACGCGACTGCTTGATTGATTTGAGTTTCTTAATCACCTGTAGATGATCTTCAGAGTTGATGCAAACTTTAGCCCAAATCACTCAAGTGTGGAGCTTCCTTGTATCGATTTGTGGAACTGGGATATCAAAAGTGTATTTTTTGTTTTTCCGAACAGTCCCACAAATTGTTTAGTAACAAAGCTTTCTGACACACTTTTCTAGTATATGCTCAAAATGTCAGAAGTATACTTCTGTAATTACAACAATAGTAAACATCCAATTGTTAAATACGGCATCTCTTTCATCTTATGTTACTTATGTCAAACTTAATATTTATAGTTTTAGTGTTAAAATTTGAATACGTAAAAATAGTCGAAACGATCCTCGCGAAGAGTACATCGCAGTTGTAACGTCCATGAGTCGATGAACTGAGAGATAAACTTATCGCAAGGTTCCGTAACTTGTACGAGTGAAAAATCCACACGGATCGTAAAACTCAACTTAGGAGCTACAAAAGCGATCTGAAACTCTCCAAAAAGGATCCGAAAGACCAAATAAGAATCCAGGCAGACCCAATAAGGATCCAGGGCATTACATAACGAGCCTGGGTCAGCTGCTCAGCTAGTGCCTAAGCCTCCTCCTGGCTCGACCGAGCCCACGCCCACAACGAGGTAGCCTCCCGCCGAGAGACTTCAAGCTCAGAGGTCAGCTGCTCAATCCACTGATCGGCCTCAGTGCGAGCCTGAGAAAGGGACCTCTCTTCACCCTCCAACTGAGCATAGAAATTGGCTATCTCGGCCCCTAGCTGGGCCATGATCTGGCCACCCTCCATCACCCTCTCGAAAAGCAAGGAGGGAGGACAACGCTTGCACTCGTCACGAACCAGTAAAGGTGTCAAAGATCGACACCTCTAGTACAGAGAAGTCTGGCTGACCGGAACACCAGCCGAAGGTGGGAGAGTCCTCTCTGGGTAAGCCACGATCAGAGCGCCCCCTCCGAGTGTCCCCATTCTTGGTACGGCTTCACTTGGCTGGGGGGGTCGATGCCTCACCCCAAACCCCCTCAGCCTCTGTCGGGACTTTAGAACTGACCCCCTCTACCTACTAACTGGCAGGCTGGGTGACAACCTCCCCACAAGTGGCAGCCGCCTCTAGCCCAGTGAGGGGGAGATCGGATTGGCGGACTTCCTCGGTCGAGGGCCCCTCAACCAGGTAGGCCTGCTCTTTGACCGGAGGGGCAACCTTTGCCTTCTTCGATCGCTTCTTCTCAGCGAGCAAGGCCTTCATGGAAGACAACATCAATGGCTCGCCAGGTTCCTTGCGCTTGGACCCACGGCACTCGGGGACGTCATCCAGAGCCTTTACTTGCCCTTATCCCGAGCATGGGAGGGACCCTTGGAAGCTCGGGGCACACTCACAGCAGGCGTCTCCTCAAGGTCGGCGGTCCCCTGCTCCAACGGCTGCTCCCCTTCATCAACTATCCGCCTCGAATTTGAGCAGCTGAAGATAAATCTTCAGAAGGAGACCCACTTGCCCAGCCCAGAGGCGTAATGTGGGGCATTAAGGTTCTTACCTGGCTTGGACAACATCCGAGAAGGATATCCCTCAATGTTCGTCACCGTCATTAGTTCAACAGTCGATTGGTGATGCTCCTGGACAATCCTTATCTCCTCTTCTAGCTCCGAGGAAACCACCACCTACTTCGGAGGAATAGACGGATGGAAGTTTGGCACCATCAGGAAACCCCAAAGAGACGTCGCCCTTCAACTAGCCCACCCAGAAAAATTGGGTCTTCCATCCCTTGTGAGAAGAATCCTTGGCAGAAAGCATCATGCAACTCCTTCCCCTCTTCGCCTGAAGATAGAAGAAGCCCTTGCCCACATGGGTGTGCTCCTTTAACTCGAAAAAGACATGGAAGAGGTCCAGTGAAGTGTTGAGCCCGCACGAACGACAAAGAAAGATGAAGGAGAAGATGAAGGTGTACGAGTTGGAAACCAACTGGACAGGAGCCAGTTGGTAGGATTGAAGCAGCTTGATGACAAAGTGGTGGAGAGGCAAACGGAACCCATACTTCCAACCCAAGAGGAAAGTATAAAAGATGCCTGAATGAGTATCCAGATTGGACTCGTGAGGTTGGGCCGAGAAAAGATAATACTACCACGGTAGTCCGAAGCACTCCTCCATTGTCTTCACTTCATCTATAGTCAGCTCGCTACGCAAAGGATGGCCGGGTTGCAACACCAGGCTTCCCGCACCCTAACCAACCTCCTGCCCTTTAATAGTGGGGTATTGCTCCACCATAGCCGAACAAGAGGAGCATGGGGAAGAGGAGGAAGATGCCCACTCAAGCGACTTAGGCGGAGGTGGAAGTTGACGAATCACAGCCGCCGCGATCTCTACTACCTCTGCGAAGCCCTCAGTAAGTCTTCACTCCTCCAGACCCCCCTCGTGGCGCATGAGCTTTTTCAAAAGGCAAAAGTGAAGGAGAGATAGAACCCTAAACAAAGGAGGCACAAAACATAAACACACGTGACGTTTATACTCCCAACAGTTTGGCAGGAGGCGGGGTGACGTTCCACACTCCAAGAAGGGACTCCTCGCAATGACTCAAGAGAGTCATCATCACAGGAGTATTCCAAGGATAGCCATATTAAACGGCCCCTGTTGGAGAGAAATCCTCACCCCATTATGAGCCACAGACATCACTCCTACCAATGTTACTCGTCCGAGCCCAATTTTGGCTCGAGAGTAAGAGGGAGCAAGTGGAGAGAGGGAAAATTAACCGCCCAAGAACACGGCCCAACCAGGTCCAATTCGACCGAACCAAGTTACGCCAAGCCCAAAACCCACTCGGGCCAGGACATCCTAGGGGAACCCAGGGTCTGGAAGTCCGAGCGACAGGTCGATCGGGAAGGCCCCTACGGGAGCCCAAAACACCCTGTCTGAGCCACATGCCCTCCGCTCGGGAAGGCCCCCACTCGACGTCCCAGACTCAGACAGACCATCGAAAGCTCACCAACGTATCCGTTATGCAGCAGGGAAATCCAAAGGATGAAGGAGTGCAAATGTCCTTGTGCTATAAAGAGCCTATAATAAGGACGTAACTTCTCCTAAATCCCCACTACTCCCGGGACTCCCTGAATTCTTACGTTAAATGGATAAGCTACATAAACCCCGGAGGACACTCCGGTGGAGGAGGCAACAGTCCTGAGTAAGAGCCACCACACTTGTTGGTGGAGAGCGATCTTGCGCCCCTCTTTTCCTCCTGCCATCTCCCTCTACATCTGTGCTCTACCTTATTCGCTAACTCAAGCATCAGAGGGTTTTTCCCAGGGATTCATCCCTGGGCACCCCTGATCCGTTTCGTTCCTTACAGTTTACATGAACGTGGTGATCATGATCAAGATTCTTCCGAGATCACATGGCTAAGGACCGATGCGAGATCACCCCTCTTCAGCTATTAAACAGGAAGGAAGAACTTGAACAGACTGAAGATGAGCTAAATGAAAAGTTGAATTCCATGAATAAGATTGATTTGCTTGAAGAAAATAAAAACGTGAAAGAATAGAATAAAAAACTGATGATTTTAAATGTTGTTATGTCAAAAAGATTGATGACCATTGAAAAAGTGTTGGGTTCGCTACGCTCCCTCTTTGTCCTTGGTGATGGTTTTAATGATAACACTATATTGTGTGCAAGCATTGTTAAAATGCTCATTGATCATTTTGGAGCTCAATGTTGATATCTTGTTTTGTAGGTATGGTCGCGCCGCACCACGTCCTGCTGGCCGAGGCACTGCGTCGCGTGCGCGCCGGCACGGTCAGCCGCCTCGCCATCTCGATGCCGCCGCGGCACGGCAAGTCGGAGATCGCCACGCGCCTGTTCCCATCCTGGTGCATCGGCGACAACCCGTACTGGCAGATCATCCTGGCTGGCGCGACCGCCGAGTTCGCCAAGGAAGAGTTCGGCCGGAAGATCCGCGGCTACATGGAGACGCCGACCTACCAGCAGATCTTCCCTGGCGCCAGCCTGCGCGGCGGCTCGCGCGCTGTGGACGCGATCACCACGCGCGAGGGCGGCAACATCAAGTCGATCGGCAAGGGCGGCCAGGTGGTCGGCCGCGGCGCCGACCTGTTCGTGATTGACGACCCCTACTCCGGCCGCGAGGAAGCGTTCAGCCCGACCGAGCGCCGCAAGGTGTGGGACTGGTTCACTGCCGACGTCATCTCGCGCATGATGCCGGGCGGCCGCATCGTGGTGATCCACCAGCGCTGGCACGAAGACGACCTGATCGGCCGCCTGACCGATCCGCTGCACCCGGAGCACAACCCGAAAGTCTCCGGCAAGTGGATGCACCTGTACCTGCCGGCGATCGTCTACGACCCCGAGCTGGCGCGGCTGCTGGGCGTTGAGCTGGCCGTGCCGGAAGATCCCGAGCACCAGGCCATGTTCGGCAACCGGCCGAGCCGCCCGCTGTGGCCGGAGCGCTACGGCTACGACTTCTTCGCCGAAGTGAAGGCGCAGAACGCCAGCAGCTTCGAAGCGCTCTACATGGGCAACCCGACGCCGGAGGACGGCGAGTTCTTCAAGCGCGACCACATCGTGCCGCACATGTACGCGCCGCATGAGCTGCCGAAGAACCTGCGCCTGTACGTCGCCAGCGACCACGCGGTCAGCACCGACCAGGAGCGCGACGCGACCTGTATCATTGTCGGCGGCGTGGACGAGGAAGGCACGCTGTGGATCGTGGACTGCTGGTGGCGGCGTGCCGAGACGGACACCGTTGTCGAGGCGATGCTGGACATCGGCGAGCGTCATCGCCCGCTGATCTGGTGGGCGGAGAAGGGCCACATCTCGAAGTCCATCGGCCCGTTCCTGCGCAAGCTGATGCAGGAACGCCAGATCTACCTGAACGTCAATGAAGTGACCCCTGCCAATTGACAAAAGAGGGATAGAGTCTAAGGCAGACTGATTGGCAAACCCTTCTCTCGACCCTTATTTCCTTCTTGCTGCATGAATGCCATGCTTCTCTAAATGTATTTTTTCCTTTTTTTTAGTTTTAGATGCAAAAGAAAGGACCTATATGATGCATGCTGGGTTTAAAGTGAAAATTTGCCTAATGCATATCCAGAGGTATTATTATCTGGTTCTGAGAAAGATATTAGTCAAGAGTCCAACGAGTCTGTCATCCTAAGGTCAACCATGAAACCAGACGACCGTCAAATAACTTAGGGAGCATAAACCCCTCATTATTTTTATTAGAGAGGAACTCAGAGTTTATGTGCCCGAAGTTATTAGCCTCCAGGCTTTATATAATATATAGTAGGAGAAGGCGATGAAGAGTGAATTCTGATGCTATATGAGCTACGGCTACATAAACACACATTAGTGAAGTTCACAAATGAATAAGCATTTAAAGAGGAAGCATTCACTAAGGTAAGTAAGTGAGGAAAGCAAACATCGTCCTTCAGCTTTACAGTGAGCCTAATGGACATAATTGAATTCCGCAGGAATGGTCACTAGGGCATAAATACGTCCCCAGAGGTGATGATTCCTGATGATAGGGGAGCCTGTGCTAACTTCACCTAGCACATCAATTGACTCTAACGAGGTGTCTGGTTGGAGAAATACTAACAAGAGGATAATTCAAGCTCCATAGCTGAAGTCCATCTTGGACCCACTGACTTCGGTAGGATGTTTGTCCAATCAGGGGGATATAGAGTAGAGAAAGTAAGGAAAAGGGTATTGGTAATGCAACCAGGCATTTGCTAAAGATCAAGTGATATGAAGAGTTCATTTACTTAGGACTCGAGTTGAAGTGCCGAGCTAGCAGAGCTCAATTGGCCATTAAGATTCATGAAAAGAAAAGGGACGCGGAATGCTCTTCCTCCCGAAAAGGTAGCCAAGGACTTGACAAACTTGGATGGGCAGATGGACATGCAATTTCCCCCTAGTTTGTGTGTCGGTAGCAATGCAGGTATAAATCCCCTGGTGGGATGGGATGAAGAAAGGGGAGTCGCCTTTGGGGTTCGCAGTTGTAGGGTATTGATGAAGGAAAGGAGATGGTGTGGTGGTGTATGTGAGATGCAGTTTTTGGGGAGGTGGCCCTCCTCTCTCTCTCTCTCTCTCTCTCTCTCTTCTTTTCTCTTTTTTTTTCTTTTTTCTTTTTTTCTTTTTTTTGTTTCCTCTCTTCTTCCTTTCCTTAACCCCCCTTTTCTTCTTTTTTCTTTTTTCTTTTAACGCTCAGGCCTCCACACTCTGAGCTATATCTTCGAAGACGTTGGGACCTCGCTCAATCTTACTTTCAATTCGTCTGTCGCAACGTAAATTCGTGATGGCACGGTGCCGTGTATAGGATGCAGCCCCACCATCACCAGAGTTGAAATTTGACCATTGGGGCCTCTTACTTTGTCTCTTGTTCTTCTTCTTTTGCCGACGTCAGATGACCAACCAAAGCTTGCTACCATAGTCGCAAAAATTTAGGTGTCCACATCCTCTTAATCAGCTGCTCAAACTTCATCTCCACTGCATATCTATGTTCTTGCTCCAGAACTCACGAATATTGCACCTCAGCCACCTCAGTGACACTATGTCTGTGTTTAGAGTGTGTGTTTTGATGATGTCAAAGAGGGAGCGTTAGTTCTTTCTGTTAACATGAGTATTAAATGAATGAATGAATGGTTGTCTGATTGCCAGATTGCATGCTGCATATGTCTATAAATCTGCAAAGCTTGTTCATGCCTATGTCTGGATTCAATCTGATTGTTCATCGCTGCCACAAGCTATCTTGCTCATAGGTTCACACTGGTTTCCACCAATTTCTACTGCGCTTTGCTACCCTCAACCTGTTCTCACTGTTGCTCTAAAATGTCTCCTTCTTACTTTGCTCCTCACCTTCCTGAATGTTCCTTATATTCTCTCCATATCTTCTATTTTGATGATGTCAAAGAGGGGAGAGATTATGAGTCATCACTTGATTGGTTCATTAGGGAGAGTTTATTGGGGAGAGAATTGAGTCAAGGGGGAAAAGCTTGAAACAAAGGGAATGACTCACAGTTGCTCATACTTGAACTTAGTCGTCATAATGTCTCATAGTTGCCATCATCAAAAAGGGGGGGTTGTTGTACATGTGTAGTCCTTGCGTGGTTTTGATGATGTCCAACTATGATTGATTCATTATTGTGCATTGATAATGATCCAACTATGATTCACTATGTATGGTGTTTTTCATGTTGCTATGCTCTTCATAAGATTTTTTAAGAGTAAAGATTTTATTTCATGGAATCCGCCCTGAGTCTGTGGCAGGCGAAGTTCTTCGATGGTCTCAAAAAAAATGGAAGACAGGAAAAGAGAAGAGAGGAGGGCGGCTACGGTCTCAAATTAGGTTAAACCTGACTCTGATACTATGTTAGAGAAGATTAGAAGTCTAGTTTATTCTTGGGAGCAATGCTCCTCATATAGAGAGTACAAGGATAACATATCCTGGAAGACTAACATATGACTAACATACTATAACATCTGCTATTTCATTTAATTAGTATCATGCTAGGTTTGCACATTATTTCCATTTATACAAGTACATTTGTTACTGTTATTTTCCATACAAAAGATTGTGTGGCGAGGGATCATGAGATCTCTACTGTGCTGATGACTTGTGTGGCTCACCCCTACTCCAATCACTTTTTGCACTAGTTGACCCACCTATTCCAATCACTGTTTGGGTTAACCCCAGAGTAAATCAGGTTAACATTAAGCTATCCGCCCAATCAAATACGGTTTTAAAGATCTACACCAATCCCATTGCAACATCTAAGAAGCCTTCATAGAGCAACAGAGCAGCCTATTCATGGGGTAATCAATAGTTTCCACACTCTGATTATATTTGCACTTCCTATGACACTCTATCCACATATCAACACCACCCTGTAATCATTCTCAAACATCACTTTCAACTCAATGACCTCCTCAAGCTAAAGCACTAAAAGCTTAGATTAGAAAGGTAAATGTAAGGGTTCTTCAGCACAGTTTGTCCAAATGAATAGCAAAGAAAATTCTCCATAAGAAAGCTTGCTACAAGCCATTCTTTGTACATTGACTTGGCCATGAAGAGGATGCTAGTTCTGTTAAACCCACATTGATTGTACATGGAGGGACTTGTGCTTTATATGGCATCAGGACTATCCACTCTCTATGAATTGATTTTGAGTTGGATACTCACTCTAAGATGCCATCTCATGTATAAACCAATTTAGACTCTTGCACAATGCAACATGTAGGGCGCATGACAATGGACAAAATCATGAATTTGCTACAATGGTAGAATGTTGAATTATGCAACCAAAAGCCAATTGTTTATAAATAGTGCAAGCTCTTATTTGTCGATCATTTTTTATCTTGTCCCTTAACTGATGTAAGAGTATCTTGACATGCACCCCACTTGTGGGCCAACTTAAGCTCTAGCCAATTTTTTTGACTTTTTTTTCAAAACTTTTGTTCACTTTTTTTTTTCAAACACAATGGCTGTTCGGCGGGATCCACTTAGACAGGAGACTCGAAGCGGCCAAGGCTCAGAGTCTTCAACGCGAACAACATTCACATGATGGACGTGCGGCCATCAGCAGGCTTCTTCACGGCTCCACGTGAGTGGCTTCCCTCTAAGTTTCTCTCTCCGCTCTCTCTCCCCCCTCTCGCTCTTTCTCTGTCACAGGAGTGCCAACTATCGGCGTTGTACTATGGTCACCAACTATGGTCACCAGTGTCGGCCCTAGTGGTGTTCGACGATTTCCCTCCCGTCATCTGCATTGGCTATCGATATCTGACACACACTCTTTGATCTCCCTTCTCTCTTCATCTCTTTATTTGTGCTCTCTCTTGTGATTGTCAGGGCTGACGAAACAGAGGTTGATGGCGGTGGTAGATGTTCACTAGTAGTGGGGGCGGTGGCGTTTGCTCGGACGAAGATGACGAGAAGCCTCCGTCTGACACCCTCTCCCTTTCTCTCTCTCAGATCTCTCTCGTTAGATTTCTCTCTCTCTCTCTCTCTCTCTCTCGATCACAAGGTGCCAATGTCGGACGGGTTGTTAGAGGGGACTTATACACCAATTTCGATAAGTCATTCTCTGACGATGTCGGCAAAAAAAGTGCGGCTTTGTTCACGTTCATTAGAGAAAATGAACAATATTTTTTTGAATGAATAGTAACACTGTTATTCATTCTAAAAATCACTATTTATCCTCAATTTCACTGTCCATTTACTGTTTAATTTACACAGTTTGACTCATGTTTACATTTTTGTGAGTCTGTTTACACATTTTAACTATTGTTTACGTATTTTAACTTATGTTTACACTTTTTGAAGCTTATTTACATATTTTGCCCCTTGTTTAATATTTTAGTCTCCGTGCACATATTTGGGCTCTCGTCTATATCTTTTGTCTCTCATTTACACATTTTAGTCTTCGGTTACATATTTTGACCTTAGTTTATATATTTTGACTCATGCTTACACTTGTTGGCATCTGTTTACGTTTTTTGACCCCCCTTTATATATTTTGACATCTGTTTTCAATTTTTAGAGTTTGTTTACACATTTTGACTCTTATTTACACATTTTGATTTATGTTCACGCATTTTGATATACGTAAAAATAGTCAAAATGATCCTTGCGAAGAGTACATCGCAACTGTATCGTCCGCGAGTCGATGAATTGAGAAATGAATTCACCGTAGGGTTTCGTAACTTGTACACGAATAAAATCCACATGGATCGTAAAACTCAACTTGGAAGCTACAAAAGTGATCCGAAACTCTCCAAAAAGGATCCGAAAGACCTAATAAAGACCCAGCAAAGATCCACTAAGGATCCGAGATATTACATCCTCCCATCTTTTAAGAAATTTTATCCTCAAAATTTAAGGACTAACAAAGGAGAAGCAGGGAAGAACAACCCCAACATACTACAAAGCAACACGAATCATGAGAAACATAATTCAGAGGGACATCGTCAGACCATAATCACAAGCACACGCTCAGGACTGAGCACGACACAAGTGAACACAAGTCCGACACCTCCGAAACAAGGTAACGTTGCTTACGTCTCACAGGAAAAGAGACACGACTGCCACAACAACAGATACCGAGGAAAACGAAATGACAGGCACAGCAAGCATCAGCTTAAACAAGGAAACACAGTCCTCTCAACTGACAGCTTGACAACATCATCGGCTCTAGTGCCAAAGGCGATAGGGAACACTTGGCACATAGGACACTAACGACAAATTCATGGAGAGACTACAACAGCACAGTAGCACCAGACCACGAGTACAATCAAGTCAGTCCTCACTCAGATATTACATCTGATCGAGTCGCAACCTAACTCTACCAGGGGAAAAGGAGTATAGCAAAGTTAACCGATGAGAGTTGGTCCACAAAGTGCTAATGATAGACAGACAAAATCATAGAGAAACAGCAGTTGCAAAAATAACAACAACGATAGTACTTGCAGGATTTCGGCTTCGTACAGGATACAGAACCACAGAACACAACTACAAGCAGGGTCACATCAAGGCACAACAGTAGCTGATCACACGACTATAGGGAATGAGTCATTCATCGAGCAGCTCACCAAGAACGACCCACGACAATGAGAAAATAACAATCTGGGGAAATGTATCTCAAGGACTACGAGCACGCCTCGAGAACACAACACCCAAGAGAAAATACAGAGGAGTAAGGGGTACTCAATCAATAGGAATGCTGACAAATTCCCTAACACTCACAAATGTCGATGCCAACCCCAGAAAATTACCAGCAGTGGTGATCGTGGCGGTGACATTCTCGTGGTGTAGGGCGTGGAGATTGGATTCCTTTGATCATGATTTTGAGATTGGCGGTGATCCGGCAGCTTTCGAGCTTCCTTGAGGTAGGGGGACAGATCCCTACGCTCTTTACTGCATTCTCCGTGATTTGTAGGCCGAGGAGAGGTCAAGAGGGGTGTTTTTGAGCCGGGAGGGTGCAAATCCATGTTTTGGGATTGAACACCAGATCTCCCATTTCGTGAGGTTTTTGACCGATCTAAGGGTGTAGAATCATGCTAAGAGGGTTGGGGATGGATTCCCCTTTGTTTTCCCATCATCGGGCGATGATCGGGGCGTGGATCGGAGTTTTTGGCTTTTCCCGTCGGTTTTGCGCTCGGGTGAGCCTTACGGCCCTTCCAGGGACCGCTAGGCTCCCTTGGTGGCCCTCAGGGGGCTTCTAAGCAACTCTGTAGTGTTGGCAGGCCTTAGCGCCCCCCCCCCCTCGGACCACTAGGCTCAAGGTGGCGGTCATGTGATAGAATGCTACCCTCAGATTAGCGGTCGACTCACGACCATTTCTCCAGTTTGATCGGAGCACCCTCGGGGCGCGTGTTTTCGACCGTTGGGAGCCATGTGCTGGCTAGCGGCTAGGGCATGATCGTTTATGGTTGCCTTGCGGTCCGGTAAGGACCATTTGGCTGGGTTAGTGGCCTGGCGATAGACCCCTAGGCCCCCCTTTGGCTCGTTCCCTTGCGGTCACGACTTGACCGCATGGCTGTACCTAGAGGTCTCCAGGGAGACCGCTAGGCTTGCCTTGCGGTCCTGGGGCGATCGCTAGGCTGAGGGCGATCCCGGGTGGACCACCACTCTGTTTCCTTTTCAATCGATGATTTTTGTGAGTCGAGTCTCACCTCTAGTGACTTGTCCACTAGTCGTAGCTTTCCTGCCCATGTAGGTGCGGACCCACTTGGGATTGGTGGAGAGCATGACCCGGAGAGACGGCTGTTAGGCTGGTTACTGTAGGGCCCCCACGCACAGCCTGAGTCTGGGTTTCGGGGGAAGAACCAGATAGAGGGCCTGACCTAGGGCACATGGTCTGTGTGTGCACACGTGGTTGGTGGCGTCGGACCCGCGCTGACGAGCACGACCCCAACTAGTCCTTGTTCGTGGTACTTGTGAGCGTGTCTCAGTATGTCAAGGGTATCAATTTCTGCTGCAGCAGTGTCTGTAACTTGGAAACAATTGTTAACAGTGCAACCATCCAAGGGAACAGAGGAATGAGCAGAGTTTGTAGACATCAAATTCAGATCAATCTCACCTTCCTTCGAACATGCAGCAGCCAATGGAGAAGCAAGAACTGGAGGAACACTGGCCTGGACGTGCCAATTGTGAGCGGACAAATCATCACTAACATTAGAAGGGGACTGAGGGATAGACTTCCTCTGTCCCTACTCCGATGGAACCGACACCATAAGCAGCAGCCGCGCAAGCAGAGGCAAATTGTCTGATAGGCAGGCAATCATCCATCATAACCTCCTCTGGAGGAACAGAACAGCTCTACAACATCGGGCGAACACCCTGTGAAGACACCGTGGGGTGTTCATCTGCCTTCCTGCGCGCTTCCCTTTGGTGTATGGCTCCAAAGTGATTGTACCTATAGAGTTGGAGATACCCTCCTTAAGGGTCGCGATCCAGCAGGGATTGGTCAGGGAAGAATAAACAAATGTTAAGCAAAGGCTTGAAGAACTCTCTAACCTGGAGGGGAGGCAGCTTCAAGTCCAGTAGAACATCCAGGTCTATTAGGACAGAATAGCACGGGCCTTTGACAAGCTCGTCAAGGAGTGTAAATTCAAAAGGGTGATCTTGTTATGGTCAAGAGAAGAGAAGTCATGGCGGCCAACCCCAAAGATAAGCTGAACGAGAATTGGCTCAGACCCTACGTGGTCCAGAAAGTGTATGAGGGAGGGGCGTATGTCATCGTCAACCCCCAGGGGGAAATTCAATTCCCACCCCTTAATGGTAGACATTTGAGATTGTATTATGCTTCGATTCTGTCGTTCAACGAATAGATCAATTCTCCACCCTATAGTGGGTGGGTTTGCATTGGCTACTTCTCTGTGGTTTACATCACTCTAGGATGAGAAGAAAGAGACATAAAAAAAGAGGAAAGAAGTAGAGACCAAAAAGAAGAAGCAAAAAAAAAGGATCTGTAATTCTTGTAAAGATCCACGAAGAGACGAAGAAACTGTGTTGGTCTCCGACACTCTGTCGGCACTGAGAAATACACATCTGACATGGACCTTCCATCTAGGGTCAGGAAGTGAGAAAAAACCCTTTCCTTGCGTTGACACTAACCCCGTGTCGACGTCTACCCTAGACCGCTACTTGATGATTTTTTTTAAAGGCAGGTGGCGGTCAACCTTTGACCACCACCTCAGGTAGTGGTCAAACATTGACTTCTATCTGAGGTGGTTGCCCAGCTCCGTCCGATCGATTGTTCATGCTCCGAATTGGCCTAAAATGGGCCTGAAAGTTTGGGAATTGAAGAAAAAAGCTTCCAAGGCTCAATCGGCTTGAAAAATGGTCAAGAAATAAGCTTGAAATAGGCTCAAAGAAGGCTACAAAAAATGGTTAATTTAGGGCATCATGAAAGATGAATAAGAGAAATAACTCAACTTGTAGGCTGAAAACAGGTGTCAACAGATGTCCCTCCTTGATGTCTGCTTTGTAAAGGAACGAGTGAAAGCAACATGGAGGCAAAATGAAAAGGAGATGGAGCGAAAGTGATAGCGATGTGAAATGGAGATGACGTAGAGATGAAACAGAGAGAATTGAAAAGCGGGCATCAAGGCAAAAGGCACCCGTCATAATAAACAAGCAACAGGAATTCTCCCAAAAATGTCGAACTAACCACCCGGAATGGTTGACAAGGATGAGACATGTCTAGAGAACTAAACTAATGGAGGAGGAAAAAAAAATACGACCAACCTTATTAGGGGACACAATCCATAGATAATGAGAGGATCAGAAAGAGCACAGCTGAAAAGCTTGAAAAAGGGAAGATAAACTGAGATAAAATTCAGATAGGAATCACGTTGGCCAACTAGACCAAGCGGGCAAATCTGAGAAAATGATCAAATTCAGAGTGGAATGAAGATCTCTTATCCAAGATAAATGAAGTGTAATTAGCCATTGCTGAGGAGAAATCTTGAGAGAATTTCGAGATGTGAGTGCTCAAAAATGACATGATGCATGCTGAGTTAAAATAAAGAAATCATCAAAACGAATGCTAAGAAAATATAAAATAAAAAGTACACAAGGATAATATGGCTAGACCAAGCAAGACGGGGTCAGGAGTCTTCTTGCAACCACGGCGTACGAGAAAGAGTCCATCATCCCCCACCCGACTCAACCGAGCGACTTATCCAACGATTAACAGTATGCTCCTACATCATCATCATTTTTGTTAAAAGGGAACATCAGATCCCAGAACACACGGAGAATCAGCCAGTCCTTGAGAGACTATAATAAGTAGATACCAGGAGGAAACCATAAGAAAAATTTGACTATGCTAGAACAATCATGGGAAAAGCTGACAGGAACACAGCTCAGAGGAACACAATCAGACCACAATCGCAAGCACACGCTCTAGGCTGAGCACGACGTGAGTGAACATAAGTCCAACACCTCCGAAGCAGGGCAACGTCATTTACGTCTCAGGATAGGAGAGACGACTGCCACAATAATAAATATCGAGGAAACAAAATGACAGTGGGTCCAAAAATTAAAGACATAAAGTCTCGGCAGAACAGACTGTATCTTTGAAGGGTAATGCCCTGGAAGGAAGTGAAATCCTTATATCTCCCATCTTGCATTAAGCTTATCCCAATTTTTCTTATGTTTCTCCCTTTTAGGCTAGGTTGCATCCCAGGTATGGCCTCAGTAGGGGTACCGTTCTTTGGAGACGGTTTGTTGTAGTGAGCCACCCTCAAACGCACGCCCTACTCAGGGAAGTCCTTAATGAGAGGGGGAAGGAATGACGACCCCATAACCGTAGTTTAAACCCGTCTGTGTATGTTGAAAATAGCTTGTTTAAAAAAATAGATGTTTTAAATATCTAAAAAATCATAAAATTGTCAAAAATTTAAAAATATGTGTCTTTTGTATCATTCTTTATTTTCCTGGCTATTTTTGAGGATGGATATAATTTACTTATTGAGTGTGCAGGTTGTAGGTCTTCAAGATTTTCTTGCTCTATCTTTCACTCTGCCTCCTATCCATATCTTATTCTATTTGTCTCTTCGATCTTACCCCTTCATCCATTCTGAAGCTCATGCCCTTCTCAGCTCTCGTTCACTTCGCTTCATTATGTCTCTGTGAGAGGGCTATGCCTTACGATTCTAAACCTGACAATTCTGCTTTGTCTGATCTTGAGTTTTTGTTGAGGAGCGCATTTTTCGTTTGTCCCACCATGTCATGTTTTGTTTATCATCCTGCTGTGTTTGTCATCCCACTGTGTTTCTTGTCCCACCACTTTTGCTTGTTCCACCATACTATGTTGCCGCCCCACTGTGTCTCACAGTCCCACGCTCACTATTTGTTTATTTGTGATTTGCCATCTGTGCTTTGCTGTGGTGTTATGTTATAGTTTTGTTCATTGTTATATGTGGCTGTTTTGTTCATCATTGTTATGGTTGTTTTATTTGGGAAACCTATGGCTCAAGGGACGTTGGCGCTCTTCAATGGTAGCCAGGCAGCAACTCTTCATGCAAGAGGAGACATCCAATTTATAGGCTCAACTAGCAAATCTTTTCCTTCCAAGATCTTGTCTCAGGATTGGCTAGAGAAAAATAAAAATTCTTCAAATATCTCAATCCTGCAGCATCTTTTCCTCATTGGTTGGCAGAAGGAAGGACGTCCTTCTGTCCTAGAAGATTTTCTAGCAGCATCTCTGATTGGTTAGATGTAAAAAGCAAGTTGCTCTGAAAGGTGACATTTTCCATTTTTGTAAACTGACAAAAGGTTGTTATGGTAAGTCAATGATGACAAGGACAGTTGACTGTCCTAGGAGCATTTTCCTGACCTCAACTCGCTAGAGGAGCTTGTCGAAACGACTCCTGAGTATGATTACATCAACTCTCGAGCATGATTGTATCGACTCCCGAGCATGATTGCCATAGGCTCCCGCGCATGAATGCATCGACTCTTTCTGAAGTCTGAGCTTAGTTGGGCTCGACTCTGCTTCACGAAATCCGAGCTTAAACATGAAGATCGAGCTTAGATATAACGATCGAGCTTAGTCATGAAGACTGAGCTTAGACATAAAGACCGAGCTTAGTCCGAGCTTGGTCCGAGCCTAGTCTGAGATGGAGTCGAGCTTGGCCGAGCTTGGTTTGAGCTTTATCTGAGATGGAGTCCAAGCTTTACCGAGTTTGGTCCGAGCTTTGTGTAATCTGAGTTAAATGGGCATGCTCGCTGCAGTCGGTCGACCAAAACTGAGAGGCGGTGGACCGAACTCTGAAATATTTCTATTCGGCCAGCGCTGGTAATTTTGGTCAATCGAAGACGTCTTGCCGGTCGATTGATCTCTAAGACTTTTATGTCTAACAAGTTCAGGTAATTTTGGTCAACCTAACTCTCCTTGTTGGTTCAGTTCTGCTGCTGTTGATCTTGCTGCTGCTGGTTGGCGCTAGCTTGTGGCTTTTGGTTGATGCTGATGCATGTAGTAGTGTGGACGTCAGGAGACCATTGCATCATATCAAATGTAACATCCGTGATTTAATGGATCCCTAACGGGTGGAGGTTAGAAGTTATTCCGGTGATTTCAGACGATTTTTACGAATTTTTGGACTATTTTTGGGCATTTAAACGGATTAGTTAAAGTATAAAAGGACGAAGAAAAAAAATAAAAAAAAATAAAAAAATAAAAGAAGAAGAAGAAGAAGAAAATACTTTGCATGCCCTTTGATTCTGAGTGCTTGTTCACCCTGCTTGCATGCCTGTTTATACTATGTGCTAATGCACTCCCTTCAACTTTCTAGGACCATGCTTCCTTGCTAAATAATGCTGCCCCGATTCTAGAAACGTGTGCGTCACGACATACATTAAGGAGTGAGAAGCCAATCTTTGGCAAGTGCATACGTCCGGAGGGAGAGTCATAGCTATGTTGCTAGCGCAACTCATGGGATACACTCAAGACAAAACTCTTGCATTTCATACACAGCATGTTCAACGATCCCATCCATAGGGACGCTAGAAATTCTCCCTAACACTTCATGGGTACTTGAAACTCTACACCCGCATAAGGGGAAATCATGAGGAAAAAGCTGCCTACCCTCTTCAAAGAAAAAATGATAAGTGGAATGTGAATCTAAGAAGCCGAGAATCCCCACTGAGACAAATGAGAAAACTCGTGAGAAATGGTAAAGCAAGCCCCTGCAATAAAGGATGAATCCTAAGAGCTGGGAATCCCCATTGAGACACATGAGGAAACTCGCGCTAAATGGTGAAGTCCGTAATAGAACAAGGGATGGATCTTAGTAGCCGAAAATCTCCACTAAAATAAATGAGGAAACTCGCGCCGAGCAGTGAAGTCTAGAATTAAGAATAAATAAGGGGGTTGTGTGAAGCTACCAAAAGTCAAAAACCCCAAATGTATGTGTAGACACCGGGAAAATCCTCTAGTGCCACTTAGACTGCCTACGTGTCCCTATGCGTAAGGTTCGTTGACTACATGCCCACACTAGCACACTTTGGATGAACGGTCTCGGGTGTAGATTTTGATTTACGCTATGCATATGCTCTATGGGGTGTCCCTTCTTCGAATGTAAACCTCCCTTAGTTATGCTTCGTGAGTCGCACATTGTCTATGAATCGTGGGCTCTATCCATATCCTATCCCCGATATAGGGGAGCTACCCTATATGTATACCCAACATTTGTTGTTGATAAATGCCTGCGTGTTTGCATGAATAAAAAGACACACATAATACTTTTCAAATGGGCTACACCTGCAGTGTGACGACCCAAGATCCGAGTACCGGAAAGGAACTAGCGCGACTCGAACCATTGAAGCCTTTCTGTAAAAATATCCCCCTACTCCTATTGCCCTGAGCCAGGGGATCAGGCGAACCAATGAACAATCGACACTCAAGGCAGTTCACACTGTCAACTTCAAGGCAAAAGGGGGTAAAGGAGTATTCAACCCTCCTCCAGCTAAACTAGCTGGACGTCAAGAGGGTCATTCCTTGCAGAACAAGATGAAGAAACTATGTGCCATCCCCAGGGACAGCACTCGAACCTTGTTTGAGTGGGCTGTTAAATGCAACAAGATAACTCTCCCAAAGCCAAAGAA
This sequence comes from Amorphophallus titanum, assembly GCA_024336825.1. Lineage (NCBI taxonomy): Eukaryota > Viridiplantae > Streptophyta > Magnoliopsida > Alismatales > Araceae > Amorphophallus > Amorphophallus titanum. The sequence continues at coordinate 6,426,972 of JANBPO010006859.1, read as the reverse complement.
GCCAGATGATGCCAACAGAAGGTATGATCCCCGCTTCTACTCTTATCATCAGATCCTTGCGCATCCCATCGAGGATTGCCATATGCTCAAAGATATAATTAAAAGCCTGATTAAAAAGGGCGAACTACAGATGGGTGACTACAAGGTGGATCCTCCACAACCCCACAAAATGCCCGAACTAGAAAAGGTGGTCAATATGATATCCATATATCGGCGATTGCCTGTAGGTGTGTCGGGAGCTTGTACAACCCACACCTATGCATGTCCCACGGGAACACTCCAAATTTTTGAACCCAATACAAGATGCAGAAGAGAAATCAATGGCGCCGAGAGCATCAAATGACCCATTGCGGGCATAGATGTCGGCCACAAAGGGGAAGAAGAAGACAAAAGATAAAAAAGGAGGCATCGCCCTCTCTTGTAATACACTATCGATCTTGTCCGACACGAGCCAAGTGGCAAAAGAAGAAGATAAAGAAACGTGATTTGTGCTGACAAAGGAGGATTAACCCAAAACTTCTACCTCCCATCATGATGATGAATCCCATGAGAACTCGAGGCATCCTCAAGTGCCCAACGAAGATATGTGCCATCACACTCCCTTACGTACAGGTGTGGGGACAAGAATCTTAAGCTTTGAAGGACCGAATGCATCTGATAATGATAGTAGGGTGCCGTCGGCCCTACCCGAAGTCAAGACGGGAGGCAGCATTCCTGGCTCCTCCCAATCTGGCCATGCTCGGATGGCAGATTTATACCATATAAAGCAAGAAATTGAAGTAGTAAGAGGAAAATTACGGGGGCATACCCGATCCGCACCTGAATTTGATAGTTACTGTTGACACCCATTTTTTGCCGATAAGTTGAGTCACTTCTCTTGCTCCCAATCTTCTGATTTGTCATCATGAGCCTTGGAAACTGAACATTCAGGTTGATGATTTCTATGTCTTTAAGATCACTTTTTTGCTGATATAATGAAACAATTTACAGATATTGTCAGCTGGAGTCCATGCATAATTTTGTAAGCTTTATAGAACTATCAAGTGCATCCATCGATATGGCTTGTTTTTAGTTCTCAATGTGGAAAATTTGTCAATATGACTCTTGATTGAGCACCATAGTTGAGTATAATGAAGTCCAAGACTTGGATAGGATCTTTTTGTGTTACTGAACTCCACACCTAAAAAAGTTAAGAACTAATGTAGACATGAAGGGTCTCTTAAATATCCAATATGGGGCTAAGATACCTACCTCAGTTGCTATGCAAGTGGTGCTCCCAAAGACATGGGCCAAACGGTGGGAAAACCCTTTGAGTAAACTAGCTTTGATACTATGCTATGGAATCAAACTGCAACCCAAAGCTTGAGTTAATAGGTGGAGATGCCCAGAACTAATTTAGGCACAAAGTGGCTGATGAATACCCAGCACAGGGCAAAAGTCACTATATGGCTTCCCCCCCGCAACCATTGTTATACAGTTTGATTTCCTAGATCTAGTTATCTGTTTGAAGCTTTTCTGGATGGTTTGATAATATAGGGTGTAGCAATCAATCACAAGTATGGTATACCTTTAACATAAACATTCCGATTGCTTAGTTCTATTTTTTTATCTTTTACTAAATGGTGTCGACACAATTTTCTATAAAATCTATTTTTGATGTTATACTTTTCAGTTGTTTAAGGGATGTTTACTTTTTTTTGGTTCTTTTGAAAGTTTGTACTGTGCTAACTTAGGGTATAAAGTCTGTAAAGGCCCAAATTTAGACCACAAATTTAGACCATGTAGAAGGACTCTTATTTATTTTTTCATTTATAACATCTCCTCTAGAACTGTGGCATACACAAACCACACGGTTCTTCCTGAAGCTCTAATGTCAAGGAAGCGAGAAACTGGCATATACTAACTTGCTTATCAGTGGACCTAATGCAATTTGGATGGCCATCAATAGACTCTGACACTCTGGCAAGGCCAATTATTTCATTAATTTCCATGACTACCAGCATAATAGAATTATGTTAGCCCTACAAACTCATGGACCTGAAGAAGTTTCAAATAATGGCTGTACATCAGTATAAACAATGGTCTAAGGCTTATATGCAAACGATGGGCAATTTGGCAGTGGATGAGGCCCCAGAACATAAATTCATAGCGTAGTTACCCATAATAACCCAAGTATTAAAATAGAAAAAACTTGCAGAAACATGGAACTGCACTTGCTAGGTCTTGCATCCTGTATCAAGTAGAAGCAGAGACGGCTGAACACCACTTCTTCTCCTGCTCAAGCACATCATGGCTATTGTAGACCACATCAGTGAAAACTGAAAATTGCAACTAGTTGAGCCACGGATTCCCTTCTCTCAAGATCTCTGAGATCTCTTTCCCTGCACAGTGCCAAGATAGCTCCATTTTCTCTTCAAGGCAGTAAGCTGATTTAGAAACTTGCTCAATCTCCCTGTTCCATCCAAGTCCTTTTTCTTGACCTCCCAAGGTACTGCTGAAAAGTGAGGTGGCAAACCTTAGCTATGGTTTGTGCAATAAAGCTATTGATGGGGCAACAAATAAAGGTTATACATAAAATACTGCAGCATTGATTAGAATTGCATCCATGGTGGTTATTTGGCATGTAGATTGCATAGCAAACAAGAGATCTATATATATAAACAGGCAAATGAGATTGCAACATGATCTTAGAATCAGAGGAAGTCCTTGAATTGAAATGGAGAAAACAGCATGGATTATTGGCTAGAAGAATCCTAAACAGGAACTTATCATAAGCATATATTATTCATACTACTCACATGGAGATAGATGAGAACTTCACAGTTCATAGGCATGGCCTGGAGGAGTGTAACACATGTTATCTTGGCTTTTATATTCTTGTTATTGAGGTTGTGTTTGGATGGCCCTCAAGCCTGTGGTCCAGTGCATAGTTATAAAAATGGGAAAAGAAGAAAGAGGGAACTGACGCATGAAGTGCATAAAAGCAAGAAATGTTTTGTTTGTAAACATTTTTGTTTGTGAATTAGAAATCAAGGTTAAACAAGAAATAGATGCGAGGAAATGGAAGGGGAATTCAATATATTTTATGGTGTAAAAGAGTCTTCTAGTAACTATCCTCCGCGGTACTAATTTTGAGGCATTGGGGTAGGTTGGATAGAAGACATGTATTTTGGACATTTCCCAACCAGGTGTTAAGCAGCGTTCTTCTTGTAAGCAGAGCAGCTGAATGACTCTTGATACAAGTTACCCCTTATTTCGACCCTCCGAACTAGTAAGCTCTTAAGGAAAGGATGCATGACTTTCATGGCATTTGTGACTGCCACGGAAGTGAAGGAGTCTAGGGTAGAAGATATCCGAGTGGTTCGGGAGTTTCCCAATGTATTTCTGGAGGATTTATCTAGATTATCCCCACAAAGAGAAGTGGCCTTCACCATCGACCTTGTCCCTGGTACTGGTCCAGTTTCTAAGGCACCTTATAGGATGTCTCCTGCCGAGCTCAAGGAGTTAAAAGATTAACTGGTGGAACTTTTGAAGAAAGGATTTATCAGACTGAGCACTTCCCCATGGGGAGCGCTCGTGTTATTTGTAAAGAAGAAGGATGGATCGATGAGACTCTACATCGACTATCGACAGTTGAACCATCTTACTATCAAGAACAAGTATCCACTACCAAGGATCGATGAGTTATTTGATCAGATACCTGGATCTAAATATTTTTCAAAGATTGATCTCAAGTCAGGATATCACAAACTGAGGATCAAGGATCAGGACATTCATAAGACCGCATTTTCGAGCAAGTATGGGCACTACGAATTTGTTGTTATGTCTTTTGGACTAACGAATGTCCCTATAGCCTTTATGCAGTTGATGAATAACATATTCAGGCCTCATCTGGATCAGTTTGTAGTGGTCTTCATCAATGACATTTTGATTTATTCAAAGATCAAGGAAGAACATGAAGAGCATTTAAGGATTGCATTACAGATATTGAGGATAAATTAACTATATGCAAAGCTCAGTAAATGTGAGTTCTGGCTCAAGGAAGTGTCTTTCTTAGGACATGTGATCTCCAAGGATGAAATTTCTGTTGACCCGTCGAAAGTAGAGGCTGTGAAGAATTGGGAAAGGCCGACCAATGCAATTGAGATCCGTAGTTTTTTTGGTCTCGCTGGCTATTACAGGCGATTCATCAAGGACTTCTCCAAGATCGCCGTTCCTCTTACTAGGCTAACCCGCAAGGAGATTCGTTATGAATGGAGCGAAGATTGTGATAGAAATTTTCAAGCTCTAAAAGATCTCTTGACTACTGCCCCGGTATTGGCATTACCAACTGAAGGGGAGAAATTTGAGATATATACCGATGTGTCTGGCATTGGCCTCGGATGTATGTTAATGCAACAAGGGAGAGTCATTAATGATATGAATATATAAAGCAAGTAAAGAGGAGAACAAGTAGCACCCAAGCAGGAATATCACTGCAGAAACAACGGAAATAAAACACACCTCGAGATGCATACCTGTGGCTGAAAGGACAGATGTAAGAAGCTGCACCAGAAGACCTTAACGGACCAGAGATGGACCGTTATATAAGTATAACGCACCAGGAGGCGACCGCCAAATGAGCCAGGGAGCCAGAAATCAATAGGAAATAAAAGGAGAATCTAGGGGAAACATGTGCAGAGAAAGAAACAGATAGATAGCAGGTTTAACAAAGATCAAGAGGCACGATTGGCACTAGATGTCCCACCGTGATCACCAAAAAGATTCTATTGATTTTTATTTGTTTCTTTTTCTTTCTATTTGGATTTGATAATGATGTGAATTGAGAACTAAAATTCCTTAATTGCAAGATGATGAATAGTGCAGAAATAAGTTAAGTGATCAATCTACCACCAAACTAGCACAACATCAACCTACGTAATCATCATAATTTCAGACATGGGCAAACGCTCTCAATCTAGAACTAAACTAAGAGGAAAATAAAAACACACGCCAGAGCGTGAAGCAAAGGAAGTAAACACACCGTGAGGGTGGAATAAGTAAAAGGAAAAGAAGTAATGGAGAGAGAGAGCTATTGCCCAAGCAAGAAAATGTGATCACCACTAAGGTAAACAACCAGCTAGAGACTCGAGGAATACCTTAGAATAGGAAGGAGGAAACACCCGCCTGCAAGAGATAGAAAACCAGAATTGAAGATCTGCAACTTACGAGAGATTAACGGACTGGGGAGGATGCCCTATGTGACTTTAATGCACCTTTAGGGATCCGTTATACTTCTGCTGCAGAGAAAAGAGATGAGACTTTGATCTCCCCGCTTCCCAGCCAGCTAGGAAGCTTGGGCCTTATGCTTTAAGCTTTGTAAACCTGCAAAAGAGTGTAATTCACAAACAACAAACAACCCGAATCAGTTTCTTTCAAGTGTAGTAATTATTCAACAAGAAACATGAAGAACATGAAAAGGATGGGGGAATACTGGGGAGGTTTGGGTTTTTAAACCCCCATGGGGTGTTTTAAAAGAATTGGAGGATTCAGATGCATGCAGCATGGATGAGAACATGGGAGAAGAAGAGGGAACATGCCATGATTGCATTGTAATAAAATTTGGAGTCTTTCTTGATCAATAGAAGTATTTCTTTCCATAGCACATGTGTAATTGTTTAGTTTTAGCATATTAATGCTATTTCTAACTAGTTTCTAACTGTACGTCCTGATATTCCGCGTTGGGACGTGACAATTTTCCTACCCTTTGCATCCAAAATGGGTTTAAACAACACCAATTAGGTTTGTATTCGTTCATGATTTCATCATTTTCATCACAAGGGATTGATACTATACTACTTTTGCTCTGATCCATACTTAGTGTTTGTTTCATTTCTTGCAAGGGTAATCAAAAGAAAGTCTTCTTCATCGGCTGGCCGAGGGAAGAGGAAGAAAGAATCCACACAAATCTCCCACTTTTGAGGTATACTTGCAATCACTCTCTTTCATTTTTGGGGCCTTTGACCTCTAAGGATCACACATCATACATCACACATGTACTCACGCGTGATTTGATTTTCTGCCCATTACTTTCTGCTAGGACCCGCGGAGAGCAACTCTCGCGGTCCCGCATTTTCTCCAACCTTTTTACGGCTCTGTCCATTTGTTCTCATGACGTGCCGGTGGTATTTCCCTTTGTGGTTATGTGCTTCTCGTAGTAGTAGCATACACTCGCCTTTTACAGAAGGTCGAGATGGGTTGACTTGGCATGAGGGGCTTCCGGGGGTTATTGACGAGGGTGATCGAAGGATAATCGATCCACACGAGAACAAAGTGATTAATCATTCTAAAAGAATGGAACCAGGGTGATTGGGTGGAATGTGGGCATGCCAGTCGATTTCTCAACGGTCACTTGGGGAACCGAATTTTGACCGGGGAAGCGCCACCAGGGTGCAGCACATGGGCACGAGGATATCAGACAACACGTGGAGAGAAGAGGATTCCGCAGGTACGAGTGTGCAGGCAATTATGGGGGTTCGTGTACAGGACGTCTTTCCCCACCGATCACAAGCAGCCAGTATTTTTTTACATCTGATTGAATCCGAACACCTTTGTTCCGTACTGAAGGAGGGCCGGGATGTTCCTGAAGCCATGGGAGGAGGATCAGAGACACACTGTAGCTATAGGGTGGCCATTGTACTTGACTGGTAAAGTGGATTCACTAGAATCAAGGAGACCGGTGCTATATTGGTTCGGGTGAAGGGTTATACTGGAACCCAGGCAGTGCAGTGTAACATGAATTATGAAAATAGGAATCATGAAGGTAATAACCGGATTCAGATCCTTAACAAACCTCTCAAATCTGAGAAACCAATATAAGAACAAATTTTGCAACTGCAACCAACTGAAACACCTATAAACTTGTGATCTTTTTTCTAAAAAAAAGACAAAAAGAACAAAGAGACTTTATTAGACAAGAATGGTCGAACAATATGTACTAGGTGAAGGCCAGGGCCACCAGACCCAGCATGGCGAAGTGCCTGTTCCACAGCTCTGCATCCGACGTCATGACCCCGCCCGACCTCGACTCCGTCGTCACCCCCTTGAACAGTGGCACCAACGACGCCACCGACATCGCTGACGCCGTCGCCAGGAACCACGCCAGGCCGTCCCCGCCTGCCAGCTGGGCTGCAAGGCCATCCCCTCGCGTCAGCTCCACCCCCAGCGTTGCCACGAACCCCACCATGGCCAGCCTGCCGTTGATCCTCTCCGGCGTCGGCCCGCTGAACGCCAGCACGTCCGAGAACTTGGTGCTCATGACCTTAGGCACTTTAGGAGGAGGAAGAGGAGGTGGGGGAGTAGGGGAGGTCTTGGGCGCAGGTACAATAGGAGCCGTCTGCTCCTACGAGTTCCCCACCTTGCAGCGTACTCGGAAAGAGCTGGGATGGCTGAGCTGAGGCATGGAGAATAGCGGAAGGGAGGCGGCGGCAGAGGAGGAGGAGAAGGGCACCCCCTGTACCAGGAAGAGAGCGCGGTGGCACTCCCGGGGTTGGCCAGGCGTTGGGAGTTGGGCATTGGCGGAGAGAAGACTGAAAGGGATGGAGAGAGAGCATTCGCGGGCGCCGCGGGATCGAAGCCCCGTATCGGAGACGCTTATTGAAGTGAACCGGACAAATGAGTCGAGTCATCAAATAATACAAAGGAATCGGCGGAAAAACATCGAACCAGCGGAAAAAAATCGTCAAATTCTGTGTGTGTGTGTGTCAAATTGCAGAGGAGTAATTGTGTGTGTGTGTGTGTGTCAAATTGCAAAGGAGTAATTTCATCTAACAGCAAGCATACACATACCAAAGATGTTGGAGATAAATAGAGGTTGATTGTGATCAAAATGCATAGATTGGGCAGCAGTTATTCTTTATAGGGTGTTTGGGAGCACTTTTAAAAAAAATTCTTTCTACCGGACCCTCAAAAATAATTCAAAAAATATTCTAAAAATTCGGGACATTACAACCCTCCCCCCTTATAAGAATTTCATCCTCGAAATTCAGGACAAGCACCAAGCGACAAGGGGAGAACGTCGGAACCAACTGACAACACTGTCAGAGCCCCAATCAAATCTTGATACTCGAAAAAATCACGGTCTTGAGGGACGTGGCCAGACAATGATCGCGGACAATGTCTCGCTCACAATCCAAGACACATCGATCATCAGAGCAGGCACATGCAAGAAGTGCAAGTCTGGCGTCGCCCCAGCCAACACAAAAACTGACCACGACATCACTGCCATACCTTCGTTTACCGAGAAAATGCAATCCTCATTAGGGAAACCAACACTGGTCAACGCTCATGCTCGACGGACCATCCAAATGCCAGCTTCACAACACGCTGAACAAACTCACACCCTGCACCAGGGGCAGCCATCATTGAGCTTCCTCCAGCTCACACCCGGCAAGCCGAACGCCCTCAGCAACACGGCCAACCCTGCTGGAAGACAAACTCCAAGTAAACCCCGGATCCAATTGGAGAAAAAGTACACCTCATAATCGGCCACCCAAGGCCCTGTTGGCATACGGCTCACGGCATTCTCGAGCCCCAACAACCAGCATCTTCTATCTATGAATGACTATCCATGGGTCACCAGATACACGTCAACAGGAAACCTCCACCGGCCCAATAGGTATGCTCCAAATCACAACAGGCCACCCATTGACTCTCCCACAGACCATTACCGCAACTCGATCCAAATCTCGCTCGGACACCACAATCGATCTCAAGCCTCACGCCAACTCTACCCTCTCATGGGAGCACGGTGAAACCACATGACAGGATCTCTCCTCGGTCCTCACGTCACTCGACTCAGACTTACGAGGAATCCTCCCTTGCTGGTTGCAGACCAGGGATCACCATATCTAACGCCAACGTCTCATCAGAGACCTTCGCACACAGGCACCGTCCTTCATCTTGCCTCATCAAATCCTTCACCTAAAATTGATCCAAAAGGACGCCTGCTAATCCTTGGCTCCGCTCTTACCACAGAGCCTCGGGACACAACCTCTCACGATCCATGACACACTTCTCCAAAACTGACAAGTGTCGCCTGCTACCACAGCAAGCTAGTCGATAGCGCCACAACCAATGCACATGGGTCCCCAGACTATACATATCTTACCATGGTCGATCACTCGGTCAACCTCACCAGCTGCTCACGGCAACCAACTGGGACCCATAATCTTGTCAGAGATCACTTCTCCAAAAATGCTATCTTAAACAAGGATACAGCTTCCAACATAGAAATTGGGTACTCATGCGACAACCTCGCTAGCACGTTTCCCCCAATTCTCCATCTAGCCAGTGCCACAAATCACAATGCCTCAAGCAACGGCGTGGCAACAACACGTCTTACAGAACCGAGACAACCCTACACTGAGGAACCAATCCTCCGATGCTCAACACATCCTCTGAAACGCCACAAGCTCCGATTCACAGCACCTCAGAAAACACAATACCAACTGTAAATTCTCACAAACACCGCCCAACTAGCACTCATCCTTTCGGAGTAGTGCCAACACCCTTACACATCAGGGAATGGGCAACGCTTCTCACTGGCAACCACCTTGCCAACATAGGATTCGTCTCGCACGGACTTCATGGCACACAAAGGCCAACCAATCCGGACACATGATGCAAGACGACGAACCTTAACCCAACGCGATCTCCTCCAACCAATGGGAAAACTCAATACACCTCCGATCGACGGAAGGTCCTCGTGCTCGACCTGACCTCGAACCCTGCACACACTGGGAATCGCACCTTCCAACACCAGAAAAACCAGTATGTCCGTCAGGTCAGCACCTCTGACACACTCACCAAGTGTCTTGTTGGACTACGATCACAACGCCCCTCGATGCACCATCATTGCGACTCCTTGAACCGCAACACACCACGCCTCGAGCCGCAACACGAGCCATAGTCGGCACCTGCCAACGCTCATCCTCGAGCCGCAAGCTCACCACGGAACCTTCACATCTCGAACCAGATTTAGGACAACCATAGCCCAATCCAAGAAGATCCTCCACTCATCCGAGCACATCTCGACCAGAGCGCCCGCTCTATCATCTCGAACCACGATCTCAACACCTCAGGGGCTGGATGAATCTCAAGCTCGGGTGGCCAACCCGATAACAACTCCCTCAGAGCACACTCACGGCCACCTATCCACGAATAATTCTCACCAGCCACCTGACCTCACTACGGATTCCTAGAACACAGCACCGCAACAATGCACCTGTCGGCAACCTCTGCCCAATGCAGCACCATCGGGGTCACCACCGATGAGAGATAAAACTCTCGACCTCAATTCTTAGACCCCGCGCCGGCACTCCGACGATGATAGCAACCACCTTCACAGCGCCAACATCACGCACTCACGCTCTCACACGAGAAACCAAACGAAAAATAAGCACGAAACCCTATGCCAACTGCCGACTGTACCAGACCTTACGGACTCTGATCACTGCAATATCTCGAATTCCCATGTACTTCCACAACCATAGCTCTGATACCATCTGTAGCAACCCGGGATCCGAGTACCGGAAAGGAACCGATGCGACTCGAACCTCGGCCCTCCGCCCACGAGCCCGAAGACACGGAAGGGCTAAAAGGATAGGTGTGGTGTACATAGAAATAGGAAATAAAACAGGACAATAGATATAATAATGGAAATAAATAATCTAACTATAACAGAGTCCAGTCCAACAGAAAGTATAGTCTAAAGTAGTAAAACGTATCACACGTCAAGTGAACACTCGGCCTGACAAGCTGGCAACTAGGAACCTCCACGCAACGTCCTCGAACCTCAAGGGAGAACCGCCACACCTAAAAACCAGGGGTGAGCCTCCTATCACTGGCTCAGTAGGGATCCCGCGAAACCCTAACCGAGAAAACTAACGACGGAAAGGAAAGCTACACTAGCTAAGCAACTACGAAAGTAGAAAAGTAACTACGACGGCCGGTAAAACCTCGGCTCTACGGCTACTCCTACTGGCAACGAAAAAACACAACCTGGTCTCCCATCGGGAGACACCCAAGTCGTGCACCTGACATCTCTATCGCACGATCGAGAGACTACCAAACACGAACCACCCTAGCCACGCTACTAGGAAACGACACGACGCCTCAGTCACAGAGACCTGCCCTCACAGCAGGGCCTGAGCCGAAACCACTTGGTCCTAAAACACAGTCACGACCTCACTGTCGTGAACTCAACATCGTCTAGGGAAAGCCCTCGGTGACGCTCACTGGAAACCCTAGACCTCGACTTCAGAAACGCTCTCGAAAACAACACCCGAGACCTCGTCTCGTATTCTCCCTCACCCAAGCCATAGGCACTGCGGCGGTCGGTATCAACGATACCGTGCTCGATATCGAATTTCGCCTGCCGCATGATGCGATGCGGCCCGCCGGATTGACTCAAGTGCGATTCATCGCGTTCGTAAGGAAGCGGCAGTTCCGATTCCGGTTCGACGACGATGACTGTCCTGACATCGAGAAAGCCCTTGTACAACTCCTGCTTCGATCTGCTGTGTGTTGTGCGCATGATAGATCACCTGAATGCGGCACGACCACCACTCGAACACGCGTAGTGTCAACCACGCCCGGCCGGCCCCAATCTGGTTCTCGTGCCTGATGTTTTTTCCACGTTCACGTCATGAAATGCGGCACCGGCAAAGGCCCTGCTGTGCGCCCAGGTCCATGCCGTGGCACCCTCGGGCAACAGCTCGCCGGCGTCCATGCTTTCGAGCCTTCCTGCCGCTGCCAGCGCTGCGCGCCTTGCTTCCATGAACAGGTTGTAGGTTCGGGATCCCATGTTTTCTCCTCTCAACGGCTCGCCGTGTTTTTCATGAAACGATGTGGCCAGTTTATCAAGATGCCTTTGCACAATATGTAGGGCAAGGGAGTGAACCCGTGTAGGCAAACGTGAAGTGCAACAAGCGGGAACATTGCCTGCGGTTTACTTGGCGGCGTGGGGAAGAAACACTTCGATGCAGGTACCGCGGCCATCCTCGCCGGCGCCGATGCGAAAGCTGCCGCCCAAGAGCGTGGCGCGCTCGCGCATGCCGACAATGCCATGTGCCTTGGATTTGTCCAGCGCGCCCTTGGCAAAACCGATGCCGTCATCGGCGATGCGCAACAACAAACCCTTGGCGCTACGCACGAGCCAGATCGATACACGGCCAGCCTTGGCATATTTCAGGGTATTGGTCAGCGACTCCTGGATGATGCGATACATGGCAATCGAACGTTCCGCATCGATGCCGGGGCTTTCATCCATGTCGATGGCGATATGCAAGCCCGAGCGCTGCGCCACTTCGTCGCTGTACGCGCGCACGGCCGCGGCCAGGCCGAGGTTTTCCAGCATGCTCGGATGCAGGTCTTCGACGATGCGGCGCTTGATGTCATGCGTCCTTTGCAGCAGTTGCAGCGTCTTGCCCAGTTGCACGGCGAGGCAGGATTCCTTTTGCTTGAGCTTTTCCATCATGGCCAGCAAGTCCAGCCTGATCGCGGTCAGGTTGGAACCGAGCTCATCGTGCAATTCGCGCGCCAGGCTCGCCTTCTCCTGTTCCGATACCGCCAGCAAATGGTGCGACAGTGCAGTCAACTGCCGGGCGCGCAAGGCGTTATCGGTTTTCAAATCAACGTTCTTCGATTCCAGTTCAGTCTTGGAGCGCTTCAATTGCGCGAAATAGCGCTGGTTGATACGGTAGAACACCACCAGCAAGCCCATGAAAACCATGGAGCCGGCAAAGCACAGCACCAGGGTGCCCCAATAGCGTTCGCGCAGCTTGTCTTCGCGCTTGCCGATCAAGGCCGATTGCTGCGTCTCCATGGACGCTTCGAGCGTGCGCAAGACCTTGGCGTCGTCTCCATCATCCACCGAACCGGACCTGACAGATGCCAACCGTTGCGGGCCGTCACCGCCGGCCTCGGCATATCGGCCAAGCAAACGGCTGGTCAAGCCACGAAATTTTTCCAGATTCGCCTTTTGCGTCGGATCGTCGCCAAGCAGAAATATCAGCGCGCGAAATTCCTGGTCGTAGCGCCGCCGCCATTGCTCCGCCTCGCTGAAGGCGTCACCCTCACCGGGCACCGCATAGGCTTGCATCTCGGCGTCACGCAACAGGATATCGACATTCTTCAAATGCACCTTGAAATCCCAATCGCGCTCGAGCTGCGCATCCTGCTTGGCGAGCATGGCGGCGCTGCCGACGGCGAGCATTTCCTTGGCCGCAAGCGCGAGCAGGAAAATGCCGAACAGCAGCCCGACATAAAACGGCAGCTTGGGAACGATCTTGATTTTCATCGGCGTGAAACCTGAGGTTTCGTATCTATCCGGGCTGCGTGTTCACGGCAGTGCGGCTGGAGCGCAGCACACCCGGATTATGTTATTCCCCGTCTTGCGATTGTTCGTCTCTCGTCGAGCGCGAGAGTGTCGTCCGGCACGGCAAAAACGAAGCAAATCCTAGCATCATGCAAGACCTGGCACAACGACTATCTGCCCGCCAACTCGGGCGGCAATTTTCCAACTGTAAATAACGTTAACCACGCGACACTCATTCCAGCAAACCATTCTTCATCGCGTAGTAGGTCAGTTCCGCATTCGAATGCACTTCCATCTTTTCCAGCACGCGCGCGCGGTAGGTACTGATGGTTTTCACGCTCAGGCATAGCTTCTCCGCCATGTCCGATACCGATTCGCCTTTGCACAGGCGCAGGAAGACCTGGAATTCACGGTCCGACAGCTTGGTATGCGCCGGCGCCGCATCGGCCTGGCAATAATTCCTGGCCAGCATATCGCCGACAACGGGATTGAGATAGCGCCGGCCCGTTGCCACCAGGCGTATCGCACGTTCCATCTCGCCGGGATCGCAATCCTTGTCGAGATAGCCGTCGGCGCCTATGCGCAAGGCATTGACCGCATATTGCTCGGCCGGATAACCGCTGAACATCAACACATGGAAGCCGGGCTGGCCCTGCTTGATGGTGCGCAGCACGTCGATGCCGCTTTGCTCCGGCATATTGATGTCGAGCAGCATCACGTCGCATTGCTCCTTGCGTGCAATATCGAGCGCGCCGCGGCCGGTTGCCGCCTCGGCCGAGACTTCCATATCGCTCATTTGCTCCATTATCTTCCTGAATCCTTGCCGTACGATTTCGTGATCGTCGCAGATGGCAACACGTATCATGGCTGCTCCTTGTGTTCCGGTAAGAGTGGATGCTGCGGGGTATTGCAAGCGCTCAATTTCATGCGCCCTGTTTCTTAGGGACAGCAAATTTGCGCCCTAAGTTCATTGAACCGGGAAAAATTATTTCCCGCCGCTGCCTACAACAACAAGCGCGCCAGTCCTACAGGAGACAGTGTTTTGCCGTGATAAGTTGGGACGTGCAATCGGAAAAGCCGGCGTCCGCGCAGGATAGTCACACGGTATGTAGCGATGCCCGGCATCATCATTGATGAAGGAGAACTCCATGTACCATCCCAACATGCGACGCGACGAAAACCGGCTCGATCATGAGCGCCACGAAGACAACAACGCCGCCGAAAGGCACGAACGCGAATACTATGGAAGCCGGCACGATGGCCCGTCGGCCGCGAATTATCCGCAATACCTCGCGGAAAACCGGCGCTATCGAGCCAGCCCTGGCAGCAATGAATTCAATGGCCCGCCGCGCCGGGAAAACAATGCCGGCGAATACGGCACCGGTGAATATCGCTACGGCGACCAGCCGCGCTTTTCGCCGCTGCGCTTCGGCAGCTTTGACGAAGTGCGCAATGACAGCTTCGGCTATACCGAGATCGTGCGGCAGCCGCACAGCTTCGGCCCCTATGTGCAAGGCGGCGGCCAAGCCAACAGGCAACCGCTTCCAGGCTACTACGACCCGATTTACGGCAACGTGGGGATGAATTGGCAGGGCCCCGGCTATCTGCACCACCCGGATCAATTCAAGCCGGCATCGCCCGATGAGGCGGCACATTCCAGGCAAGAGCACGGGCGGCATTTCGACCCTGACTACCATCAATGGCGCGCAGAGCAAATCCGCAAGCTCGACAGCGACTATGAACAATGGCGTCACGAGCGCTATCAAAAATTCTCCGAGGATTTCAACACCTGGCGTGCCACCCGGCCGAGCCAGGCTCCCACGCAAATCGAAGAACCGCCCGCTTCGCCCGCCAAGCCGGATACCAAACGCTAGGCAGCAGGCATGAAAAAGGCCGGCTTGATGCTGACTACTTACGGCAAAAGCGCGAAAGCGTACTTCGGGATGCCCTCGGCGTGGCCTCGGCGCCATGGCTGCGAGGGGACGTCCAATTGTTACTAGCGCAGGCAGCATGCGGCAGCTTGGGTGACTATGAGTGGCCACCATGTGCGATGAATATCAAGATTGCGCCGGACTCACATGCAGAGTTGGAAGAGATGCGCGTTTTCGCAAATCCCGCATCGTCAGTAGCTCCGCGCGCCACGTCGGCTGGTCCTATGCATTCGCTGAAAGCAGAGGCTCAAATCTCGTCGTGGATCACGAGTTGGGTCGAACGCCGCATACGGAAATCGTTTGTCCCGCAGGACGCTACATTCGTGGAGCTTGGACTCGATTCCATCGACGCTGTTGAACTCGTATCCGATTTCGCCGAGCAGTACGGAATCCCGGTAGACCCGTCAGTGCTATGGGAGTTTCCAGATATCTCGAAGCTTAGCGTGCACCTGGCCAGGCGTTTAGCTCCCGTATCGGTCGCCTTGCCGCCCGGCGACGCTCATGAATTCACGGATACCGATGAGCGCAGCGAGGTGCTAAAGCTCTTGGAGATCGAGCTTTCCCACTAGAGATACGGTCCCTGGCTTTAAGGACATCGGCAGACATCTTTTTCATCTGAGAAGGGGGCGACGAAGTGCTGCAATTGCATGAAATTATTGAACACGTGCCATGGTGGCGCATCGCGATCTACCTGTTTGTCGGAACATTTGTCATCGGCAATATTTCCACTGCATTGAGACGCAAGCTCGGGTGGCAGGACGGCTATTCGCGCAAACTCAATCACATTGGCTTAATGATGCTTTCTGGCCCGCTACTCGCGGTACTTCCGGACAGCCAATTGCTCCCGTCGGTGGTGATTGCCACGACAGCCATGGTTCTTATTTATGCTGTGGCGGCATACAGTGAGCGGCCGCTCCTGTATGGCATCGTTTCTGGAAGTCTGCGACAGAGAGATGCTCCGCGTAGCCGTCTGTTCTTTTTCCTGCCGTTGATTACCTGCAACGTCGCACTAGCGGTCGCTGCTTTTACCTTTCCGCTGGACCTCGTGAAGATCGCCTTCTTTACAGTGGCGGTCGCGGATGGCTTGGCGGAACCGGTGGGGCTGCGGTTTGGTCATGACAATAGCTATCAAATCAAGGACCCCATCGAAAAAGCTACCTGCCTCTATTTAAAAATTTTGATAAAAATGAAAGGCAAAGTAATGCTCAGTCACACCTAGTAAATTGGATGTTTGTCACCTAAGACATAATGTGGTTCATTTCTAAAAAATGTGTTCACTAAGTAAGATTGGATGCACGTCACCTGAGACGTGATGTGGTTCAATACTAAAAAGTGTTGCACTTGAGCATCTCTGTTCAAAAGAGGTGAGATGGTTAATGCTCTGAGTAACTGGGGAGTCTGGCATGAGCCCCATGTGTCATCTCATGTAAAAAGGAGCAGATTGAACCTGATCACTCAATTGTCAATTGGTGAAAATGTCAGAAAAGATAAATCAAAAGTTATGATTAAGATAGTGTGAAGTCTCCAATACGCTGCTCTCTAAATTGAAGTGCAATCTAGGTAATATCTTGTGTGTTGAACTGAAAAATGTGGTTATCCATATGGCTAAAACACATCTTTCATGTTACTCACTCATAGTTGGAAATTTGAATTAGTACGCATTCAGAAAATTGAAAGACTGCAGTGGCACTTGCATGACTCTTCTATATGTTTGCACAACCATCTAAGTGCTGCACATGAACACTCGTGGTGCATTGACTTATTTACATCTTTCTTACATCCCTTTTCACTCCTATATATACATATCTGCTTGATTACATTTTGCATGAATCATCATTTGCATGAATTAGGAACACTGAGTTTAATCCGTCCCTCGTAGAATATTCACACCTGAAACATAAAGAAAAATCTCGTGCATCAGTTCAATGCAAATTGTCTTGATTGCCTGATTTAACTAAGCTACATTGTCATTCCACTTTATCCATTGCTTTTCCTATGTCCACCTAACACTTGGTATCTCTTGACTGTTATGATCTTGCTGATTGTCAGGCATGTCCACTGCTCCTATCAAACTAATTTTTTTTCTTTTTGATGATGTCAAAGGGGGAGAATAGTTTGATGAGTCAGTATGAGAGTCAATATGAATAGTTTGATGAGTTAATATGTCAGTATGCTAACTTGAGTCAGTGTTTGCTTGTCAAGGTTTGGCTGTAAAAGCGGGAGTATAAAGCCTGATACTGCTAGGGGGAGAAAGCAGTGCTTGATATTGTTTTAGTGTGTTGTTTTTTTTTATCAAAAACATTGCCTAGATACATTGGGAGGGGACCGGGCGCTCTCTCCCTTAACCGACAGTGCAATTGAGGAATATTAAATGAACAAGCACAAATGGGAGCAAGGGCTGAGAGCTTACCTAGCCGATTTGAAGAAATCGACTCTGGTCGGAGACGTGGGCGAGCGAGGAGGCGAGTGTACGCACCCGCTCGTCGCGTTGGTGAAGCTTCAACCTGAAAATTTAACTTACAATCACTACATCTCGCACAGGAGGGGGGTTCTCGGGGTGGGAGTTAAGTGATTTAAAGCCAAAACAACCTCCACACAGGGAGGGGCGCTAAGCCGGCCAGGCGGGGAAGGGGAAAATTAACTAAACGAGTGCTAATTGAATACTCCTCCGGTTCTACCCACTTTTGGAACTGCTGACAGACCGTCAGTGATGTTACTGTGGCGGATGGTCCTGATTTTTGCTGAAGGTGAGATCAGTTGGGATGGCTTCTTAACTAGAGCAGAATGATGCCTGATTTTTGTAGAATTCTTTGGCCTCAGGTGTCGATCAAGGGCAGGGTGCGAACAGGGTTCAGGAGTTCTGATTCTGTCCATAGGGATACCCTAGTAGTAGGAAGACGTGGCTGCCACAAGCACTTCCGGACATGGATTTGAGCGAGGCTGGATTCGTTGGAGCTGTCGTCGAGTCCTCTTCGAAACGGCACTTGTGGGAATGCCGGTAGTGATCGGAGAAGACCAGAGCAGCCAGAAAGGTAGGGGGGGTCTGTTCAGTCCAGGAATCGATAGAATAGAGCACTTGAGGGAGAAACTTTGGAAAATGCTCCTCTAGATGCCAAACGGGATGCCGCTTTTTGTTGATGGAGGATGACTGATGGACGCAGCTCTCAGTTGATGGGCGCTTCCAGAAGCCATGGGGAGAGGCTGGGGAAGCTCCTGAAACTCTCCTTAGGTTATTGGTTGGACTGGATCTGTGCAGTCGGGGGAGAACGGCTCTCCCGGACGGCGCTGATGTCAAAATCCAATGAGACCACTTCGCCTGCGAAGCTATCTGGACGACTTTTCGATAGGTATAGGGCTTGACACCAGACTTCTTGCAGGGATGACAAGGGAGGGCCTACAATTGGGACATCTTCTGCTGCCAGCAAATAGGGAACTGTAGGTGGACGATGATTGGTGGGAAACGGGGTTGATGAGAGGGGGAATGGGGTGGACGGGTGGACTCGGCTCCTTGATTTTCATGCAACTGATTTAAGTTTATGCATTTGGCCATTCCTTTGATAAAAAACTATCCTGACTTCACAAAAACTCATGGATATTCATGGATTAACATTATCAAAAACATTTGACAGCATCAAAAACATGACCTCAAGAATCAAAACATATAAAACTCAGAGCAAAAAACGTATGAAACTCAAGGTTCAAAGACGCATGAAATTCAAGAATCAAAAACATATGAAACTCAATAATGAGTCATAGTGTTGACATCATCAAAACACACAGGCACAACACCCAAAACGATCCCGAAACGATCCTGGCCAGTCCAACGGTTGAGGTTAATTGTATGTTCACAGCTTTACAGGTTTTATATAAATGTATTTCACTTTACTCTTTTGCCCATTTACTTTTTTCTTTCCACTCCATAGACTTGAAAGGTCCTCCACTTTACCTTCTCGAGGAGAACAAAGGCAAAGGCAGCAGAGGAGGTGGGGGAGGAGGAGGTCGACGCCGACAAGTGGTCGCGATGGTAACATCGATGGCGAAGCTCACAACAGTGGCGACGGAGTCCGAAGCAGCCACCCCTCATCTAGAGCTTCAGCGACAACGGCAACGACGGCGACAGCGGAGGAGGAGGTCGACGACGGTGACAAGTGGAGGCACCGCCGATGGCATCAACATGTAAGTACTTTTTTATTATTTCTCTTCTTCCTCCTCCAACTCCGATCCACTTGTTCTTCTTCTCCCCTTTGTTGTTTTTAAACCCTAGGATCAGTCTAGATCGGTCAAGATCTATCGATCCTGTATGGGGATCGACCGATCCAGTTCGATCTCTATACGATCTCTCCACTCTCATCAACTCCCAAGGAAGAATCAAGATCGGAGGACTCATATCGAGTCGGTGGGGCCTAAAACCTTTCGATACTTCAATAGGCAAGCCATACGATCTTAAGGCCACAGCTGCTTTCATTTTCCTTAAGGTATCCACAACTTCTGACATCTTAATACATCTGAAATACTAATATTTATCAAGATTTGTTGACTCCTTGGCACCTTCTAAAATTAAACCATTGAGGTCCTTAACATCATCCTCCACTTATCACCATTAATTAATTTCCAAAATTAACTGTCACATCTCTTTAATCTTAGGATCCTTAACTAAAACCATTTGATCTTTTGACGGTTCGAGATTCAGATTATCGAGCCTTTCTCGGTATTCGGATCTCGGGTCGTTACAAATATGGTGCGGGGAAGTCACAGTAGGAGAAACACCAGTGAAAAAGGGAAGGCACTAGCGGCCATGGATAGGGAACCTGTGCCCTCACACTCTTCAATGGGCCCCCCTCCAACAACCTGGCCAATGTCCTACCTCTGCAGGCTGCAGGGGGACAACCTGCTTCTAGAGACTCGAACGCCCTCTGATCCCTCAATGCTAAACTGGATAATCTCATTGATTTAATGAGGACCTAAGTGGCCAGGGAGGAGCGGTCCCAACGTTCCCAGGTAAGTCCCCCCCGTGTAGAAGCCTCCCGGCTAACAGCCAGAGGTCATCTTACCCTCCAAGGTTGACGTCTCATTCGGAACGGGCCAGGCAGACCCTTGCAACCCCCACCTGCAGAACAAGATGCCTCTTCTAATCCGCAGGGAAGAAAATCCGGGTCACCTTGTCAGGGAACAGAGATAGATGCCCCTCTTGGACAGGATGAGAGGATCTAGAGGGGGGTTGAATAGATCCTATACCAGATTATTAATTTCTAAAAAACAAGCTATAGAGAGACAACACTGCAATTAACATAAGCAAGGTTCCACTACTGATAAGCGGAGCTGAAAGACAAGTGAAACTCTCTGACACGCATGCCACCAGAGAAAGGGGGGTAGATGATATGGAGAGCAAACCACAGCACAATGCCTTTTAAGGTGGTTCGGCTGCACAACAGCACACCTACGTCCACCCCTCACCAACTTGGTGAGGCTTCCACTCCTTGGCCAAAGGAACCACACACACATGTAGAACACGGGGACCAACCCCAACATACAAATAGACACGAGGACAAGTCCTCAAAGCACACAGAAAAGAAGTCTTACAAGGAAGAAATAAAAGACAAAACAAGAAATCAAAGGCAAGAAACTGCAACTGTAGTAGTCCCGAGCGGAGAAGTACTACGAATGGTGGTGCTCGAGTAATGTAGCAAGGGAACCAGGGCTGGCTGGCTGATTTGTTGTGGATCTCTCTTCTTTCTTTCTCCTTTCTTTTTGATGGAAGTCTGAGCAGGCACTCTTTCCCCTTTTCTTTTCTCTCTTCCCACATTCTGCTTTTTCTGTAGGCCACCTTAGAATTCTAGCAGTAGCTTCAGAGTGTAGACACAAAGAGAAAAGAACCCAATTAGCCCTGGACAAGTGCATTATCTATAAAGCAATGAAGCTAATATGCATAAAAGGAAGGGTGAATACCTAGGGGGTTGGTGGTTTTTTAAACCCCTCTGGGGTGTGAAAATAGTAGGAGGATGTTTGAAAACGTGATGTGAGTGCAGAAGAACGTGGAGGAAGAAGGGAGAAGTATGCTATGATGATGCAAAGAAGGACAAAACTAAAGGAAAAAAAACCTAAAAAATGGTTAAGAACTGGCTACACCATGGACAAGAAGACTCAAGGACGCAGACACAAGCTCTCCCTGGTTAGTACTCACTCCAGAATGCAGCAGCACCTCAACGTAAGCTCCAAAAATCTCCTCCTCAAGTCATGAAGTCAATGGCTCTATTTATAGACCCCCAAAACCCTGGGTCAAGTTGGAGGGATAACAACACGAAAATAGGGCTAAACCGTGATAAATCTCAAGGATAACACTCCCAAGAGTCCATAGAAATAAACAGAAGCTTCTGAGGATCAATACTTAGAGAGAAATCATTAAACTAAGGACTTTAGTTTGCCCATGGATAGAGAGAGAAAGAGCAGACAGAGCAGGATTCTCTATCCCCCCTAACGGTGTTGCGATAGACCGCAAGGCATGAAAAATGGTCGACCGATAGACCGCAAGGCTCGGCCAATCACAAAGAGATACGACCAAAGAAACCTAATAGGACTCTCTCCCTCCTAACGGTCTAGCAAAGGACCGCCAACGCCCATTAACGGTCACGAAATAGATCGCTAGGCTAATTGACATGGCAAAAGAGATAAACGATTGATAAATCTTTGATTAAATCCATAACAAAACCCTTATTAGCCCTCATCTAGGCCCAATAAGCTAAAATGACGAGAAATAGCAGGAACTTAGGCCCAACCAGGAAGATCCAAAGATGATCATAAATAACCCAATAATCAACAAATAACCTGAGACATTATAGAAATAGATAAACAAAATGACCCAACTCATTGGTCATAATACGAGTGTCAACAGATGCCCCTCCTTAACGTCCTCTTTGCAGGGGAGCGAGCGGAGGTGAAGCGGAAGCAAAATGGAACATGGAGATGAAGCGAAAAATGACGCGGAGTGGACTGAAAAGCGGGCGTTAAGGCAAACGGCATCCATTACCACCATTAATGCTGAACAGAACAAGCCGCCTCTCTATTCTTCAACAAATATTATATTACTCTGGTGGTCTGTCCTTTCACAGCCAATCAAGTGATTTCAACTCCCCTAACAAACAGCCTATTATGGATGATAACCAATATATAAGCAGATAATTAGCACTTCTATGGAACTATGGATACAGTTCTCAGATAAACCTTCCGACTTTGAAGACCAAAAGCCTGCTGCTAGTGATCTTTGAACATGAAAACAGTATTGAAAAGTGTATTCAAGCAATCCATTAGATACCAAGCATCCTGAATGGAAGGGGATTCCAAACATGACTTACGCAGGCAAAAATGCAGCTGAAGCTGCAGATGTAAGGATGACAACTCCAATGCACACAAATGCTATGCTCACAGCTGCCTTCTTTCGCCTTTCTTGTTCATTTGCTTTATCTGAATCATTCCATGTAAACACACAGTCAATTGTAAGAACATGTCATCAAGACATGAAATTAGGCATCTAAAATGTCTGCATCTACCTCAGTGTTACCTTGATCGTTTTCTTTCAAAATAAGAGGACACTCTGGTGATTCTTCCAGATCATTTACATGAGAAGTTCCTTTATTCTTTGAAGATTCACTTATCTTCTCTGGGCCACTATATCGTGATGACACTGAATCAATTGACTCTTGGAGAGATGATGGCATTGGTACCTCATCAGGAGGAACATATCTAAGGATCAAGATGGATACTGCAACAATTGTGAATGCGAGAAGTGTGCCCACACTAACCTACACAAGCCAACAACTGATGAATGTCTGACAAAGGAAAAATAATCAGAAATTGACATTCCATTACCATCTAGAGAGAGAGAGAGAGGGATGCTTCTATATTATTATATCTCAGTACAATAAAATTTTATACATTGCTGGTCTTACCATTCCTGCTAATTGAGAAACATCCATACAAAAGGCCAAACATGCTGCACAGACCCCAGTCAAAATTGTGCTCTTCACAGGAACTTGAGTTTTCTTGTTGACATCCGCAAAGAAAGGTGGCAATAGCCCATCTCTAGACATAGCCATCAGTGTTCTTGGCTAATCAAACAGAAACAGAGTTTGCAAAATCAGTCTAGGGCCATACAATTAATGAATGAAATTATTTAACTGATGTGTAAACATATGGTATCAGTAGATCTAAGTTTCTAAAGGGGGTTTCTACTATATCTGTTTAAATTAGCAAAAGTAACTTAAAATCTGTAATCACCCAATTCACCCCCCCTCTTAGGTGTCATTGATCACGAGACTTCAATTGGTATCAGAGCTAAGGCTCTATCCTTTAGATCTAACGATCTGGAGTTCGATCCAGATCAATGGCTAACAAGGGGATGATGTCTGAGAGACACTCCATTAATCATCTTCCATTCTTTGATGGTTCGAATTACTCCTACTGGAAAAATAGAATGCATGTCTTTCTAAGGGCTCAAGAGTACGAGGTTTGGAGGGTTGTGGACAAGGGTCCTTATGAACTGTCTGATGATGAGGATAAATGGACACCTGAAGAAATTAAGAAATTCACTGTTAATTTTAATGTAATGAATATCTTACAATGTGCCATTCATCTTAATGAATTCTCTCGTGTTTCCATATGCAGCTCAGCAAAGGAAATGTGGGACAAACTGTGGCTTATTTATGAAGGAACCTCCGAGGTCAAGGAAACCAAAGTCAATATGCTGGTTAGAGACTATGAGTTGTTTAAAATGAAATCTGAAGAGACAATATCAGAAATGTTCACGAGATTAACTGAGATCACAAATAGTCTTAAAAGTCTTGGGAAGGAGTATACCAACTCCAAGCTTGTGAGGAAGGTTCTGAGATCACTTCCACCTGTGTGGCACACTAAAGCCACAGCCATTAAAGATTCAAAAAATCTGTCCACACTTTCGTTGGACGAGCTTATAGGGTCACTCATGACCTATGAGATAAACATGAAGTGAACTGTCGAGGAAGAAACCAAAAAGAAGAAAATGGTGGCCCTGAAAGCCCACCAATCTGATGATGATTCCCAAGAAGAGGAGTCCAGCGAGGGAAGTATTGAAGAAGAAGACTTAGCCATACTGACCCATCAAGTGAAGAAATTTTTGACAAGAAAGAAGAATTTCCAAGAAAATTTTAGAAAGGGGCAAAGGAAGCTTGTTCAAACAAAGGGCGACGCGAGCAAGTCTAACAATGTTATTTGATATGAATGCAAGAAACCTGGGCACATGAGAGGAGAGTGTCCAGATTTGAAAAGAAAGTTCAAGAAAGAAAAATTCAGAAAGTCAAAAGCCATTGTTGCCACATGGAGCGACGAAGAGGACGAACAGTCAGCTCTTAGTGTTTTCAACTCCTTGTTAACATGATTATCATGAACCCGCGCATTGGTTTTCTTCTTAAGGTGCCTATTTTCTTTCTTGAAAACTTCATATCTTTCAATCAGGATAGTATGTGCCTCTTCCCATTCTTCAATAGAGGAATGGTCGAACAAGATAGTTACCTAATTTTCTTCCTCTTCATTGCCATCTGCCATGAGGCCGAAGTCATCCTCGTCTTCTGATCCTGAGGAGCTTTCACTTTCTTCCTCGTCGTCGCTCCAAGTACAAACCATTGCCTTGGGCTTCTTTCCCTTGGCCTTGGACATTTGCTTGAGCAACTTAGGACATTCACCTCACATGTGTCCTGCCTTCTTACATTGATAACAAATAACATTGTCAGAATTCTTGACTAGAGTAGATTTCAGGTTGGAGGTTCTACTTACCTGTGGAGTGTTTCTTCTCTTCTGAAGTTTACCTCTCCTTCTCAAGAACTTCTTGAACTACTTGGTGAGCAGGGCGTGGTCAGCTAGGCTTCATTCTGGAGTGTCATCTCCTTCATCTTTAGATTCGTCAATGCTCTCAGATACCTTGAGAGCCACGACCTTCTTGGGCTTTGTGTCTTCTTCACTTCATTTTAGGTTTAACTCATATGTCATGAGCGAGCCAATGAGTCCATCAACTGTCATTACAGATAGGTCCTTGGAGTCCTCTATAATAGTGGCCTTAGTATGCCATGCAGGGGTGAGAGATCTAAGGATTTTCCTAACAAGGTCACTCTCAGTGTATTCTTTTCCCAGAAGTTTTAAGCTATTTGTTAGTTGGGTGAATATTGCATACATTTTAGAAAAAGATTCGTCTAGTTTCATTTTGAACATTTCATAATTAGAAGTTAACATGTTGGCCTTGGTGGCCCTTACCGTCAATGTCCCCTCATAGATTAACTCAAGCTTATCCCACATTTCTTTTACAGATTTGCAAGTGGATACTCTTGAGTATTCTATGGGGTGGATGGCGCACTGCATGATGTTTATGGCACTCTAATTTGTTATGGATTTCTTAACATGGTCTGGTGTCTAGGTGTCATCTACTTCTGGTAAAACAAAAAGACCTCTACTCACAACACGCCAAATCAAGTGATCCTGGGCACATAGAAAAATTTTCATTCGGTTCTTCCAATACAGATAATTTGAGATGAAATGTAAACTTTTCGAACAAGGCCCCATCATCATGTTCTTCAAAGGGAGGAGGATATTCAGGGTTTATTTTCATCAAATCAATATGATTATTAATCATAAAGTAATCCTCCTCAGCATGTATATCCTCAATTGAGTTGTTTGGGCCACTAATCTTCCAATTGATATTCTCAATCTCAAAGCATTCATAGAATGGGGTGATGATATCAATATGATCATCTTTATCCTTCAATCCACCCTCTAATTCCTTCCCTTCCTTCAACATGGCGTTGCTAGTGCACTCCCCCTCACTCCCAATATTGACATCTTGTGCCAGAATGATAGGCATAAGATCATCATCTTCATCATTCACGTGTTGAGGCTGTTGGTGTAGTATTGAAGGAGGGTCATGGCAAGTAGACTGAGAGTACATGATTTGGGGTTTGGAGTAGTGGCCTAGTGAATCACCCCTAGTATCAATGTTGCTTTCAAAGCTTGGGTGAGATGAGTTGGGCTGAGGTTGATTACACATGGGCTACTCGTGAGCTTCTTGGAGTGAAAGTTTAGACAAGTGGGCCCGGATTGTTTGATCCATCCAAGAAAAATTTGGGCAATAACTCCAGTCAAGATTATAATCATCTGAGAATGTATCGTGCTTGAGCTGAGAGAACCCTAGGGCATTTTGGACTTGCGCTTGGATGACGCAGGAGCCGTTCTATAGTAGGACACTCACTCACGTGGTGAGTGAGACTGGCACAGAAATCACAGGCTTTCATATAAGTTTAGGTTGGATTTTCAGCCTGTCTGGAAGATCCTATAGATTGTTTATGAGATAAGGCTGAGGTGCGATTTATCATATTTTTACTCAAAATTTCAAATAGATCATAAGCCTTGTCTTCACCCTTATTCATGAATGCCCCTCCGTAACATGTGTCCACCATTCGTCTATCAGAATTATACACACCCCTCATAAAATGCAAACACAACTTGCCATTTGGACAACCCATGATGCGGGCATTGACGTAATAAATCCTTCAGCCTTTCCCAAGATTTAATTTGCTCGCCCGAAAGTTGAGTAAATCCCATTATCTCCCTTCTCATAATGTTGGTCCGGACTGTGGGGTAATTTATTTTTCAAAAATTCTAACTGCATAACCTCCCATGTCCTAATGATGTTTCCAAAACTTCTTAAGACCTTTATTGATTTTACCAATAAGGTGAAAAGAAATTACACAAGTAGTTATGTTAGTCTATTATTTTATCCTTATAGATGAACAATTATACAATGAGGATTGGGACATATTCCGACTCACAATTGCAATACGTTGTAGGAAGAGTGAGTCGAGATATACCAAATCTTTGTGCTTAAATTGAGTCAATATGTATTTGTACATCATGGAGAATTCATCCTTATTTACATCTTACATTTATTTGTTTATGGTTGGTGGAGCAGTTGACTGGTGGATAATGGTGAACAATAGAGATTTTGGCAGTAATGCATTGGCTTTAACAAGTAGGGTGCTCAGTCAAACAACATCAGTAAGTCAATGTGAAAGAAATTGAAGCGCGTTCAACTTTACACACTCAAAGGTTCCCAATCGGCTAAAGGCTAAACGGTTAGAAAAATTCATTTACTACCACTACAACATGAGACTAAGAATAAAGAATATGAAGTTCAGACAACAGTTGAGGGACAAACGCGTCGCAGAGGATATAACTCTAGAAATTGATGTGGACACATTATTTGATTATAACAATCCCTTGCAGTCTTTGGTTGAGATAGGAGAGCAGGTTGATGAGTCCGTTTTTTATGTTGATGACAGAAATGGGCAGAGGGCATATTAGATGAAGATCCATAATTCAGAAGACCAACAAATAGGGCCAGAGAGACTCGTGCACTAGAGAGAGGAAGTACTTTTGATTGTTGACGACACTGAGCAGCAGCCTGAGTTTGAGCTAGCTAAAAATTCTGAATCAGATAGTAGGCCAGTCACTCGTAGAATGGTCAATCTACCTCTATCCTTAAGAAAAAGTACATCAGTGCATGGGATGTTTGAGAGGTCTAGTACTGTTGCTCGAGAGGACTCGATAATTGAGCAGTTAAAGTAAATTTATGTGAGGCACACGCCAAAGAGAAAAGGACTCCTTTTAAAGATGAATGAAATTATCACACCCAAAGAGAAAAAAACCAGAGCCAAAGGCGAGAAGGTGATTGGTTTCTTATGGTTCTAATGATGATGATGATGATGATGCCCCAAATGATAATCCCAGTGCAGCTGCAGGTGTTACTACTGGCGGTGGCATGTATGCACTTGCTTCCTCCTTCCACACTGACATAGGCAGAGGATATAGTCATAGTGAAGGAGGCACTGACCAACTTTTGCCCCAACTCCTGCACCAACTGCAATTGATGTTAATTTACGTCGGTGAAAAATCCGAACACCTTTGATTAACAGTCAAAGAAAACTCTAACCCCTACCAATATCGATTGTGATATTGGGGTGTTTCATCTAATAGCTATCATCATGATGATTACCCATTAGATATATAATTTTGTAGGTAATTTGAGGATTTTAATCCTTGACTGTATAATATAGATGACAATCAGTCTATTAAGACTCATACACTTGGCCCTGACTATATAATCGGACCATGTAATTTTATAATCCTTGTTCCAATTGATATAATTGAACCATAGGATTCAAAGTTAGCAGCCCAATTGTGGGATCGGGTCCCTATATTATATGATCTAGCTCATAATTGAGCTAATTGGCTCATTAGATCCTAATATCATCGCAATCAAACCCTTGATTTGCGATGTCATTGCAATCAGACCATTGGATCACGAGATCATTACAATTAGATCATTAGATATTGTTGGGATACCGATCGGACCATTGGATTTACATATGATCACAATTAGACTGCTAGATTGATATAAGATCACAATCAGACCGTCAGATCACCATATGATCACAATCGACCGTCGGGTCGCCATATGATCGCGATAGGCCCATTGGATCAAGATATAATCACAAACGACCATCGGGTTGCCATATGATCGCAATAGGCCCATTTGATCGAGATATAATCACAATCGACTGTTAAATCGCCAAATGATCACAATTGACCATTGAATCGTCATATAATCACGATCAATCGAATCGAGATAAGATCACAATTGACCAACAAATCGTCATATTATCGCAATCAATCCATTGGATCAAGATGAGATCATAATGGACCATCGGATCACCAAGATCACGATCAGTCCATCAGATCTGGATATGATCACAATTGACCGTTGGATCGCTATATGATTGCGATCGGTCCATCGGATCTAAATATGATCACAATTGATCGCCGCATCGATATATGATCCGCAATCGGTCCATTAACTTGATTTAATTCCTGAAGTACCCATTAGAACTTAGGAAAAAATACTCAACACAAGGGTATATACACAACGTACCCATTAGAAATTAAGAAAAATACTCGCACAAGGGTATATACACAACATACCCTATTTTTTTCACAACCACATCTAACACAATGTGCACCGACCTTATGCCTATTACTAACACATGTGCACCGACCTTGATGTGCAAGCAATCAGTATATGCATCGACCTCTATATGATGAAAACAAGAATGTACACCGACCTATATGCTTCAGACTGAGATGTGCATTGCACTTACCTGTCAAAGAGAATGTACATGCACCAACCTTTCAAGGCAATTGCTGACTCATAATTTGAACAGTAGCGTTGACCTACGTTGACCATATTTTCATGACTTTTTGAGTCATCTTCAGAACCTGTTCAAAACCTGTTCTGATATATTTCATACTTCCATATATATGATGAGATCATTAATAAATGCATCAATGTTATATCATCAAGGTGTATATAATGAGACATAAGAGTTGACATCATCAAAATCACAGAGACACAATAATCTCTCCCTTTTTGATGATGATAATATTATAAGTCAATGTAATAGATTCATCACGATGATCAATATAACCCAGTAGGACATGCAACATAGCACATCTGACAGAATTAATGACTGACATATGCTCACATATTCTCCCCCTTTGACAACATCAAAAAAGAAGGAATAGGGAGTTGACCATGCAGACTATGTTCTCTCATCATGAATGTAAAATGCAGACAAGTATGAACTATGTCAATGCAAGCATCAGCTGACTGAAATATGACTCCCATATTCTCCCCCTTTCCAAATGAACTAGAACTGACAGATAGAGCAAATCATGTAACCCTACTCCCCCTAAAAATGTGAGGTGTATGAAAATGAGGATAGGGATATGACAAAAGGCAGACAAGACAATGATCAGCAAAACCCATAGGGACAGTCAAGAAAGAATATCGATCTGAGCATGGAGAAATCAGACTAATCTTCCCCTTAATACTAGAAAGATGCTGATGAGGCAATCTCCCCCTTTGATAGAACAGAGGGATTGGAATGAAGGTAAATCATCAAACAGACAAAGTTAAATGATAGTGACAAAAAAATCACAGGGACAATCATAGATGAATTTAGGTCATGATAGTTTTCATCAAGAATCAGTGGGAAGAAACTGAACATAGAAGTTTTGGCTGAAGATCCAAATGATTAGATAAGTCAAGAAGTTTTTTCAATAAGATACCAATTTCATAAATCTAAGAATAAAAATATTTCAAAGTCTTCTATTATAACCTCCCCCAGTTAAGAGAATTTGGTCACCAAATTCATCATGAGTTTTATAGAGAGTGTGTTTTAATTAGTCAGACTGATAATTAAGGCAGTGCTAATATGTAAATAAGCTAAGGTGATATCTTTAATCGTCTTACCTTCCCCGTCCAAGATGGCATTAAGTCGGCCTCATTGTCTTGAAGATTGTTCCTTTATGAGAGGACACATGGGCAAGCGATGTTCCTAACTTCCACATTTGAGACAAGTGTCGAGATGCTTTTAACATTCTTCAGTCGAGTGCCCAAACTTTTCATAAAATGAGCAAGTCGTCATAACCTGCCTTTCTTCCTCATCCTTGGCTCTTTTACTGATTCCATTACCATTGCCATTTTCCCTCTTTTTTTTGCTACCATTACCATTCCGTTTACCATTATTATTCCCATTGCAGGACCTCTTGTTGTGATGGGACTCGTCATTATTCATTTCTCTTTCTTCTCACCTATCATGCTTCCGGCTCGACTCCTCTTTCCTGTCTCTAAGTTTCTCGACCTTCTCCAAGGTCCCTTCGCATAGATATGCCCGTTGGACCATCTCCGCATACGTACAGATATTTTGAGACCCAAGTTGTTGAATAAAGTCAGACCTTAAACTGTCCATAAATCGGTTAGCTTTTAAGATATCCGTGCTCACCAAATGTAGGGCATAAGGGGCTAGACGAGAGAATTGAAGTTCATATTCTATCACTGACATCATGCCCTGCCTTAGAGAAGTGAATTCCATAGCCTTTCACTCCTTAACGTGCTCGGAGAAGTATTTGGCTCAGAAGAGAGTAAGAAATCCATTCCAAGTATGTGGTGCGTCTACAGGCAGTGCCGGAATAGACTTCCACTAGGTATGGGCGTCTTTGTTTAGCTGGAATGTGGCGAAACAGACTTTCTCCTGATGGGTGCATTGCATGACGTCAAATATACGGTTTATCTCATCAATCTAGTTCTCCGCTTCATCTGGGTTAGAAGATCCTGAGAATCAAGGGGGATTTAAACTCTAAAAATTACCGTGTAAGCTACCCGTGCCAGCCCTTGCGCTAGCTTGGGCCACAGTTTGTAGGGCTTGAGTAAGACTTGCAACAGTTTGTTGCATCTCATCCTAGTTCACACGATGGGCCATTGAGAAATCGAGGTATTTGAGGAAATAGACGGTGCACACACAGCCCATCTGTTCTAGGTCGGGTACTCTAGCTGGTTCCCCCCCCCCCCCACCGGACTCTGGTGGCAAAGGCAAGGGACCCTATGGTAACCAGCCTAAAAATCGTCTCACTCGGGTCACACTCTCCACCACTCCCAAGTGGGTCCGCACCCGTGTGCGCAGGAAGCTACGACTAGTGGGGGTTTACTAAACGTGAACACAGAAAATCACACATGCACTCATCGCGAGTACCACGAGGGAAGAAGTGGCTCGTGGCCACTAGACTCTGGACAGCCAACTAGACCTATTAGACTCAACGGTCCATAAGTCATGAGACTCGGGGTCAAGACCGTTGAACGTGACAGCACTGAGCCATCAATCTAATCTAGTCTCTAGGTCTGAAACTACGGTATCACGGAACCCACGAACACCTCAAAACACGGCCACAAAACCTCTGAGGTGTCTGCGACACTCACGAGACCAAAAGTTGACCACTGGGTCACAACCAGGTCGACCGGAGTCCAACACGACACTCAAATGGTCACGGGACAACCCACAAAAGCAACTCGATAACGCACGGGGATGAACGGCTCCGGGTAGACCGCGCAGGGCATGTGCAGTCAGGGACAGCCCGCTCAAAGGGGATGAGAGGCCAAGGACAGCCCGCTCAAAGGGGGGATGTGCAGACCCTATCGGGCCGCACAATAATGTGCGGTCTATACCCGGCCGCACGATGAACGGATTGCTCGTAGCCGCTCAAGGAGATGAACGGCTTAGGGCAGCCCGCTCAAGGGAATGGATGCGAAAACACTACGAGGGATGGACGGTCAAGGGTCAGACCGCCCAAGCAAGAACGATCCAGGATTGGGCCGCTCAAGTGTTAGAACCAGAGGGGGATAGGCGGTCAGGGAAGGACCGCCTAAGGGATGTGCATCAAGCCCTAGGCCGCACAAGCCCACGAACTCAAAACAGTTCCGCTCAACACAACCGACACTCCACCATTGACCAAGGGTCAACTGGGATATGCGGTCATGACCTGGCCGCATGTCCCAACGAAAAGACAGGCGGTCAGAGACTGGCCGCCCAAGGGGGGATAGGCGGTCCTCTCCAGGCCGCACAACCGATGTGCAATCTATTGTGCGACCGCACAAGCCCCAAAACTCACGGGGATGGACGGCCCGTGGCTGGGCACTTCTATATAAAGCACCTAGTTCTCAGATTGTGAACGGGGGGCTCTTTCTTGGTTCGGGGCGAAGCCATGCTACACTGTCATCTCTTCTCTTCGACCCTGGCCTGAAGAGGGAAGTATTAGCTTTCAATTACATCTTTTTTGGCTTGATTTTGTTGTCTCTACTCTTAGTTCCAGTCCTCCCAAATCTCAATTTTATCATGATTTTGCACTTCTCTACACTTTTACATTTTTCTTCATATTGCATGCACGTTTCCCGCTCATATTTTTCCCTCCTATTTGTTCTATTCTCATCACAACACATACACCTATTACTTCTACTCTTCCACAGGGGTTAAAAACCTCCTCGGAGCGTTCTTCCCTCAGTTTTTCATGCCTCTTTTATCAGTGCGGGATTGATGCTACACTTATATGTTTCTAATGGGTTTTCTCCTTTGTGTTGGCTTTGTTTTGTAGGAGAGCATGCATATGATGTGAGACCCTCTTCCTCTAGTCGACTAGAAAAAGAGGAGGTTCATCCGAAGAGTTCCCCACACCCTGTTTCTTAAGCACGATCAAGTCTTCATCCTTTTCCAAGGTACACGGCGCCGTTGCACCTCTTTCTCCATTCTTGTGGCATTGTTAACCCTTGGTGGCGATCACGGTACATTTCCTCATCTATTCATCACCCCTTTTCTTCATACTTTCATGTTCATGCCTTTCATGCTTATTATGATACTAGCATAGTTTGGGGGCGGGGCACCATAAACATCTACACTCATCACCCAGGAAATAAAGCCAATGAGAGCCAACCATCATCTCCTTCGAGTTGTATAGTTTGAAGCAGAGCTTTAACGTCAGGACAGTCTGACATCTCAACACTGAATTGGGCCTTACATGAAGGAAGTGTAGAAGTCCTAGAGGCTGAACAAGATGATATTGAAGATTTTGTTGGCTTACAATCGGCACCGCTTGAAATTGAAGATGGAGGTCAAGCCACCGTTGATTAGCTAATAGATGTAAACCTGGGGAGCGAGGATGATCTGTGACCCACTTTTCTCAGTGCTTCACTATAAGGCCCGTGTCCTTAGTGGATCCTTAGTGGTTCGGATCTGGATTCGATTCTGTGATTTTTGACTATTTTTGGTGATTTTTAGCCCACTTTCTGGGAATTAAATAAAATTGTTAAAGTATTCAGTCAACCGATTCAACTCCCACCTGCTTGGCAAATGATCCAATATCACTACAAAGAACCTCTTTAAATTTTCTCAATTCACTACATAGGATGATGGCTATAATGTGAAGAGAAAAATAAGGAAATAATGTCTTAGAAGAGATAAGAAACCAGGTAGTCTAATACTACTTTTATCTATGCAGCACTCCAGTAGTAGATAAACTATATTTTCATCCAGAGCAGTAATGGAACTATCGAGAGCATGTTTGTGTTTTCTAGTCCTAGGGGACAAGTTACCCTGTGTACTGTCTATATAAGGAGCCATGCTCCAAGGAATAATATAATTTTTGCTCTTTTCCTTTCTCAACATGGGATCAGAGAGGGATTCTCCTGGGTGAGCACTGCTGCCTCTCTCCCTCTCCCTTTATTCTTTTTTTCTGCACCACACCTCTCTCCCTCTCCTTTTCTTCTTCCTCTTCTCCTACTTCACCTGCCGGCTCTCCACAAGGCCGTGACTGCGGCAAGGGGGGGGCTCTCCAACGGCCCTCATGCAGCTGGCGGCCCTACTCCAACCGACACCCCCCTCCTCCAGTTGATGTCCATCCTCCTGAGGGGGGTCTGACCCACCGCGACAGGGTCCGCCGTCTCAGCGGATCCTCCTCTAGTCGGCCCGGCCGCCGCCAGCCTTCCTCTCCGTCATGATCAGCGCATAAGAGGAGGCACTTCTCTCATCCCCTCTTCCTATGTGCTGATCACTCCGTGGTGTCTTTATTCGCTCGGCTGCTGCGATGGCTTCCCCATCCTCATCATCGGATGCACGAATGACCACTTCAGCTCTCAGACCAACTATCAAGTTGAACGGTTCCAACTATCTTCTCTAGTCGTGTGCATTCCGATTTCTCTGTGGCTCTTAACGGAAGCTCTCTCATCTAGATGAGACGAAGTTTGCAACATGATAGTCCGATAATTATTTTGTGATGACTCTACTCCTCAATAACATGGAGCCACATGTGATCTCTAATGTTGTTTTCCTTGGTACTGCGAAAGAAATGTGGGATGCTCTGAAGGAAATGTACTCTAATGAAAAGAATGTCTCCCAGGTTTATTCTCTCAATGAAGACATTTTTTCTCTTAAGCAAGATGGTGGCTCTATTTATGAGTACTTTGCCGCTCTGAAGGGCAAATGAGACAAGTTATTGTTCCCGCCCAGTTTATGGTTAAGTACCATAAATACTAGACCTTGTGAAAGGGATATGCATGCATGGAGACTGTGTGGCGCATGCAGAAAGAGGACAGAGTAGCCAGTACAGATGGGGTGGTCCAATCCCACCAAAGGCTGGCCGGCCCAACATGGTGTCACATATCAGTCATGGTGCCGAACAGGGACGTTTAATAGTCAGATCAATCATCATATCAAGACAAACATGAATCAAGATATCAAATCTTATACTTTTGAAATTAAAAATAGATAACATTAACGTCTATACCATTAGGAGCATGCACAAACTTCTCATCATCCACTTGTCTTTTTGGGTCGGTTCCAAGTGTCTCATCCATGTCGATTCCCTCCTTACCCACCGCACATTTGACACCACCCGTACGAAAGCTCCCATAGAGACAATGTTACCATTCCATAGAGAACTCATATGGGTAGTGGGTGAGGTTACACTAGTTACACTAATCTACACGCATCAAACACTAAGTAAAAGGATAACCACATCGACACATGCGGACATATCAAATCAGACTCTTAAGTTCTGCTTTGTTTGGAACTTATCTCAAAATTATTCTCATTTTTGCTTAATCTTAAGTCATTTTAATTTGACGGGAGTAGATTTAACTAATCTATTTAAAAGTAACTTAATCTGACTTAAGTTAGATTAACTTATCCCACCTCCACAGGTGGGATAATTTAACCCAATATCATGCCAAAATAAAAAAAACATAAGAGTGGATAAAGTACATCCACTTATATTTAATCCGACTATCTTTAATCTCAAAATAAAGTGAGGCTAAGGAAAGAAGTACGAGGAATATATCTGATGGCTTTCAATTACGGGCTGGTCTTCAAATTGACTGTAAAACCAGTTGTTTCATCCATCTCGATACCCACCTCCCTAATGTCATCCGGCAACTCCCAGTTAAAAGCAAAGAGGAGATTCGCAAGTGCAAGCTCCACAGTCGTGATCTCAAAAATGGTGTTCACTAATTATTTTGCAATACTACATTGCGTTGGCTTGACGTATGTATATATAATTCTGCCTTATTGTTTATTTTACATGATTACAGTTAGATCGCGATGTGAATCTAAAATGGTGTTCACTAATTATTAGTTTGTTCTCGCCAATTTATGGTTAATTAATTATCACACTAGACTAGACTTTGGGACAGGAATATATATATATGGAGACGTGTGGCGCATGCAGAAACATGTGTTGTGCCTTGTTGATCCCGTTCGAGCAGGCTACACTTCTTACCATTCTCCAAATAATTAAGAGCAGTCACGGCCTTAATTTGTCGCCAATAAATTAATTAAGGGATTGTGTATCTCATGGACGTACGATAAGTAACCTTCTAGGGCAGAAATGAGTCTTGGAACACACTTAATTAATTATATGGAAGCTGTTTAACCCTTTTTTAGTTAAGAATGAAAACAAAGTGAGGCAAATAATTGAGGAACTCTGACATTAATCGATTGGATATTTACTGGTGACAATACGAAGAAGGCGATGAGTTTTGGCATTTCATGTACACCAAGGCCAGGACCAACGTACAATCGAGGCTCAAATGGCTTGGTCAGTACCGATGCAGCAGAAGAGATGCGCAAACAACGTCTATGTATATCGTTGGAAGCGTGCACAAACTTCTCATCTTCCACTTTGTCTTTCGGTACCACCCGCAAGAAAGCTCGCAAAGAGATGATGCCACCAGTTATATTCCGCAGAGAACTCTCAATACGTGAAATGGGCGAATTAATACTAATTTACACGCAGCAAACGCTAAAGAAACACATAACTGACATCAACGCGTGGGGACATATCAAATCAGTCTCTTAAGTAAAGACAATGCATATCTGATTACTCATAACAGCTCACCTCGTCGCGCGCCTGTGCGGCACGAGGAATATATATATCTGGTGGCTTTCAATTGCAGGCTGGTCTTCAAATGGACTGTAATACCAGTCGCTTCATCCATGTCGATACCCGCCTCCTTAATCTCATCCGGCAACTCCCAATTAAAAGCATAGAGGAGATTCGCAAGTGCAAGCTCCACGGTCATGATCCCGAACGATAATCCAGGACAGATCCTCCTGCCGGCACCGAACGGGATGAATTCAAAATTGTGCCCCCTAAAGTCGGCGGTGCTATCAACAAATCTTTCCGGGATGAATTTGTCAGGCTCGTCCCACCAGTCCGGGTCCCGAGCTATTGCCCATGCGTTCACAACCACTCTTGTCTTGGGGAGGATATCGTAGCCATTGATGTTAACATGACCCATGGTCTCTCGAGGGACCAAGAGCGGAGCAACTGGGTGTAGCCTCAGTGTCTCTTTCACCACGAACTTGAGGTAGCTAAGCTGAGATATATCGCTTTCTTCCACCTTACCCTTATCTCCCACCACCCTTCTCACCTCATCGTGTGCTTCCAACATGACGTCGGGATTCCTCATGAGCTCTGCCATTGCATACTCTAGGGTTGCGGAAGTTGTGTCCGTTCCAGCGATAAAGATATTCTGTGTTAGAAAGAAAATTAAAGGCCAACATGCATATATAGATAAGAGTGTGTTGAAGAAATTAAGGACAGAAATAAAGAGGTAAAAAGAAAGGGATCAAAACTGAAAGGATTAATGGTTGTGCACCATGAGTAGTCCCTTCACATGATCCTTGGTTAGACTGTCATCTTCTTTATCAAGACGCAACAACGCATCGACGATGTCTTCTTCATTTCTTGTCGGACTTATTGTGGGATCTTCGTGTGCTGCAATGACCTCCTCATAGAAAGTGTCGAGCTCTATAAAATTCTTCTCTAGCCTGGCTTGTAATCCCGTGAGTGTATCCACCCAGCCAGCCCATGGAAAGTAATCGCGGGTAAACAGTGCCACGAATAGTGCTTGGGATTCCGAGAAGATCTTGTGAAAACTATGATTGATCTGGTCTCCTCTCTCCTGGCTTCGAGGTATCTTCCCAGATGTAACTCTACATATGATACTGCTGGAAAGTGAGTGTAATAAGCTCGAGAGATTAATTGGTTCTAAGAGAGAAGACAAATATGAGATAGAGCTCATCATCCTCTCGACCTCTTCCTCCCTCACAGGCAGAAAACTTTCTACCATCTTGGGATTGAGGAGTTTAACCAGACAAATCTTCCTGAGCTCTCTCCACGTCGCGGTGTAGGGCGAGAAGGCCACGTCTGAGAAATTGTAGGACAACCGCTTCGTGGAGGTCAGGGCGGGTCTACTGCAGAACAGAAGGTCATGACTTTTGAGGACTTTTTCTGCCATCTGGGCGGAGGAGATAACCACGGCTGGCACACGGCCGAGGCGGAGTTGCATGAGGGGGCCATACTTCTTGGAGAGTTGCCACAATGTTTGGTGGGGATGACCCCTGACTCCCACCATTGTCGGCCTCCACTCCAATAGGGATGAGCATGTGCCTAGAACGCCATGAGACTTGCCCAAAGGTCGTACTGCCCGGATAAATGGGCACACAATGAGAAACTCACCACGATCACGAGGTTACCCTATGACTCACGCCTTTCCCTATTAAAGGATGGGAGCTCTACCGTTAAGACAACCAGTATAAATAGACCTCTAATCAGAGGGACACGAACACAAACACAGAGACACACGAGGACACACGGGCTCATAGAGTGAGAGATATACTCCCAAGAAGGTATACACGCGCAACAAGATGCACAGACATACAAAGGAGGGGAGAGACACTAGAGGGAGCCGATCTCCAAGCACGGCAAGTACTCTTCGAGAACTCTCCAGACACAGTGAGCACATCCAGAAACTCTCCTCCGACTCCTAGGCTCAACTATTCCACTCTCACACTCTCTCTTTCTTACTTCTCTTCTTCTCGTCACGGTCCTTACTCAACCATCGGAGGGTTGTCCTCTGGGGTAACGTCCAGAGCTCCTTCTGACGTCTTCTTCTTAGTGTTTGCAGGCTTCCACGAGTGGCTAGACATCCTTCCCCAATCAAACAAATTTTAAAATTGTGGTACAAGATCCGAGAGATCATTTTTCTGTCTCTATACGTGATGAATGGATGATGGTTATTTATGTTGATGGATGATGTATAAATTTATTTATGGGGCCTACATGCCTCTCTCATCTCTATAAATTCAGTGTTATAATTCTACCTCCCTCTCGGTTATGTACTCACTATAAGGCATCTTTTGCCAATATATATACAAATTTTAGCCAATTGGCACAAAATTTTGTACATACATGTATTTGAAGACACTGCATAGGCACATACTTGAGGACAATGATGATCCATCAACAGGAGGTGCCATCAAATCAAGCTACAAGCTGTATGATGTTGGGATCCATCTAAGTGCTTATATGCATGCGATGTATATTCTAATATCATGTGATAATAATTAAGGGTTGTTGATTGACTATCTAGCTCTAGTCATGTCACAAAAGCTACCTATGCTCACTCATAGTATGTTTTTGTTATTTGATTATTTTAGAATATATTTTGAATCTATTTCCATTAGGTACGTGTTGGCCACGGAATTTTAATTTATTTTAAATTCTACTGAGGACTCTCCTCTCGGGTGAGTGCTCTCTCAAGGGGGGGAGTAGGCTCAATCTCCTCACTAGGCCGGTCATCGCACCTAGGCTATAACCATTGCAGGCCTTTATTTTTGGCTGTCAAATCCGATGTTGAATCGTATTGGGCCCAGCTAACTGGGCTGTAACCATCGCAGGCCTTTATTTTTGGTAGTAGGGCCTAGGCTGTCGTGAGCTCGCGATAACGGGACCGCTATGGGCTAAATCGGATTTACCCTCCTCACTAGCCCCCCTACTCACAGTTGCTGAGCACTTTGTAGGGAGCTGAGAGTTGAGCAGGAGAGGGTTCATGGCCTTGGTGGCTTTCAAAGGCCATCAGGGCTGGTGGTCCTAGTCGGTTGCTTGGCGCACAAGGCATCTCAGGTGGCAAGGAGCGCCACTCTTGTAATCTGTTGGCCCAGAGAGATGGCGGACAAGAAGGGGGACTAAATTGTCCCCTTGCCCAGATGACAGATTTTAAAATTTTTCTTAGCTTAACACAATGGTATTAAAATAACTAACGTTGATTAGCTCAAGCCTAAGTGTGATTAATATAAACGTGAGTAACAAAAGATATTCTCTCAACCTTTTCGTTCTCACTCGAACAATCAATGCATTAAACAAGTAATTAAAGTAACTCTCACACGGATAGTGGATGAAGTGATGTGTGTTGTGTAGTGAACTAAAAACCTTTTGATTAGACCTGTGAAGGGAGATAGAAGAGATGGTCAATCACACAGGCAATCACATGAAACACGAGATTATTTGGTGGTTCGGGACCACGACGAGCTCCCTACGTCCACCCCTCACCCAACCGGGTGAGGCATCACTCCACGCTACTTTCATAGCAACACAGGGACGAACCCCAACCACACACAGGCTGCTTCCGCAGCAGGGGACTCGCCCCAACGCGCTGCTACTACAGCACACACATACACATGTTCGGGGAACGTACCCTAGACACGACAATCACACGGAGTCACAGCTCTGTCCACATACAACTACACATGGGGAGCCTTTCCCCGCAATATGTCCACACACGCGGAGATACAACTCCACCCATACACAAGTATCCTTCAGATTTAACAAATAAACATATATAATAAATGCCCAAATGTTGATCTATTGCTTAAATAAGAAAGTAGAGATGAGAGAAGAAGAATCCCAATTAAATTACAGAAAATAAAATTGGGGGAAGGGAATGCCTAAGGAAATTTACTCACTGCAGACTTGACAATAATGAAGATAAAGAGAAACCGCTGTGGGAAGTTACTCACTACAGGTTTTAACAGAAAATGGAAACGAAAAATCACGCGCAGTGCGTGTGTGTGGAATATGTAATCGCCAGGGGTCACGGGACCTCGAGATGAGAGAAGCGTGAGATTGCGTGGATCCTTTCTTCCTCTGCCTTTGGCCGACCGACGAAGAGTCCTTGGTTACCCTTGCAAAAAAATGAAACAAACACCAAATGATTTAGAAGAAAAATAATGTAGTATCAATCCCTTGTGATGAAGATGGTGTAAAAATGAACGAATACACACCTGGCTGGTGTTATTTTTAAACCCATTTTAGTGTAAAGGGAGGAATGATGCTATGATGAATGAGACAGCATGCGAAGATGCACAAAATGAAGAACTTCCCTTAAGTAGAGAGGCACGATATGAATGAAAGCAGAAGATGATGCTTGTAATTAAGAACACAGAAGAGTAAAGGGAAAGAAGTGACTTATTGGGGGTGCCGATGGCAAAATTTGGCGGGAGCTTCGATGACGTGGGAAGATGTGGAAGTAGAGCGGAATGGAGCTGCCTTTTTTCCAAGCGTATAGGCACCCAAAAATATGGCAGAACCTCCCCTTGACGAACCCACAAGCTTAGGAATGGATTCGACAGAGTATCCCCTTCATCTACCAGATGTGATGCTTTGAAGCCCCCTAATTTCGAGGGAGGGGGTCCCCTATTTATAGGCAAAATTATAAAAGTCGCATCTAGGGTCTGGGACGCATTCATGTGAACGCATCTTGGGTCCAGACGTGTTTAGTAATAAAAAATTAATTTTGCAGAGATTGACGCGTCCAAGAGGCCAGACGCGTCCTTTAGACGTGTCTGGGTTCTTAGACACACCCACTTTCTCCCACGTGAACGCCACTAAAGCCATCGAAATCGACAAAAATGAGAGGTTTCGGCGCCTAACCTTGACTTGTGAAACTGCATCTAGATAGTAAGACGTCTCTCATTTTGTATTTATTTGATTCGTCAAATTGAGCGGTGCAGTTGGCACCGTTCGTGTATGGCACGGGGATCTCAATAAGGCGTCCGACCTCCCGGACACATTAATCGAACGCTCTTGTGTATCTCCACACCATCCCTTTAACCCTTCCGAGTCTTCGGACTCGTGGGTGGCGATTTGAAATTTGGATTATCGGGCCCTTCCCGGTATTCAGATCTCGGGTCGTTACGTCCTATGTGTCCTAGCCGAGAATGCCAAACTACTGAATCGAGGCCTTTTTTATCATTTGCTACACATGATGTAGAATAAACAAGAATTATCCATATCTAAATTTAGTTTAAATAAACCATTAACAAACAACCCATGTCCATAAAAAATATTGTCTAAATAAATGTCAAGTCTATTGCCAGCAAATACGAGAGAAAAATCTAGTGCTAGTAGTGATGGAACTAGTAGTAGAGTATGCTAAACCCTTGGTGCATAGAGGATGTCATGTAGTGTCAACATTCATACAGCCCTTAGCCTGTGCTGGTACACACCAACTCTAAGGGCCTCTTCACTAGAACTATTGCCCACATATACTCTTTGCATTCCCGTTGAGACTCAGTGATAATCAACGTATCCCGCTCGATCTCTTGTTATATGCTTGGTCACTCCTGAATCCACAATCCATTCTGGATATATTCTAGCAACTAATACATGCGAACAAACATACACATATAGAGAGCTAGGGATTTGGAATACCTTCTTTGCCTTAGTGTATGCATTCACGAACTAAATGTCCCAAATTCCCACAATTGTAGCACTTAACTTTTATCTTTTCTCTCTTTCCACCGCGCTTCCCCTTACAGTGCTTTGGTGTATGCCCTACCTTTGAAGTAGATGCATTGTGAGATCCCTTCCATTTGAAGCCCTTCCCTGGACCATTTCTATCTTGACGTCTACCTCCCCTGGTGACTAGATTAGTGGCGCATATAGTCTCCTTGCGCTCTGCCTCCAACCCCATATGATGAGAAATATAAAAAAAATATTAATATTCTCATTGTGAGTGAGAATTTGCTTCATGTGAGTTCAAGAATTTGGCAGAGATCTGATCACTGCTAGCATTTACTATTTGTTTGTGAGATCATTTCCTGCTGCCTTCAAGTTGTGGATCATGCTAACTATCACCCTAAGGTGTTCAGTCATGGTCTGGCATGGGTCCTTTCGGTAGGTCTCAAACTTTAAAACTAGAGTTCTTAACCTCGTGATTGAGTTTTATTGAAACTAAACTTTAATTGATCCCATAATCCGCTGAGATCATTCTCCTTCCAAGGAAAGCTAAGAAACCTACAGCCCCAAGCTGGTCACAAAACTCACAGTTCATAGTCCATACACATGGCCCACACAAAAATCACTTTTCGAGGAAGCTAACATCATGCGAAAGCAGGCCTCCGCACTCATATCGATATGAGGTGACTCAATCTAGAAAAATAGGAAAGCCTAGAACATGCGGGGTCACCCGGACCCTCAAAACCACACGAACATGCTAATCGAGGTAGCATGGTACCTCCGAACACCCAAAAATATAGTCACAGTCCCTACGGGGTGTTCGGGACATCCACGGGGCCAAGGGTTGACCAAAGGGTCATAACCAGGTTGACTGAGGGCCAAAATGGGCAGAAAAACCCCATTTCAGTCAATCAAATCACTAGGGTCGGTCGACCTAAGTGGGTCAGTCGGCAAGCCAAAGAGGCTCGATCGATCGGATGAACACAGTGGGGGTCCCGACCGCATTCTCATGAATGGGGTCAGTCCACCGACTACAACTGGATGGACACGGTTGGTCGACTAACTGCGTCCATGGGCCAGGACCGACCATGGCGAATGACCGAACGGTCGACCGAACCCATCGGTCGGTCAACCGAAAATGGCAGAAACCCCTCCAAACCTGACCTAGGGTTCTGATTTCCATGCCCACTCGATCCCGATTGAGGGGGAAAACATCAATGACCATTCCCTAGGTCCCAAATCACAAAATACATAAAAGAAAAGGGTGAAACATCGCCTGATCCAGCAAAAACCATCGCACGCCCTAAACATGAAAAACCACTCCAACAAGAATAAAAACCCACTCTCGGCTCGTCTTGGCCTACAAAACCACAGAAAAGTAAACTGCACAGGCTAGAGAACCATCCCCCTACCTCCACCAAAGATTTCCCATGCCGAAGATGCTGATTCCTCGTGAAAATGCTTCTCAAACCCACGTCGGCATCACGAACGCATGAATGAGCCATGCCGCGCCATCGCCTT
Organism: Amorphophallus titanum; assembly: GCA_024336825.1. NCBI lineage: Eukaryota > Viridiplantae > Streptophyta > Magnoliopsida > Alismatales > Araceae > Amorphophallus > Amorphophallus titanum. Next base: position 6,382,632 of record JANBPO010006859.1, on the reverse strand, counting down.
GTTCCTCGCTCCATCCTCGCCGCTCGCCGCCCCTACGTCGCCTCCACCTTACTCGCCTCTACCTCCATTGACTGCCCAGAGGAAAGAGGCAAAGAATGAGAAACGAGAGGAGAGAGGGGGAGAAAATGAGAAGTGAGGGGAGAGGTGGTGAAGGGTTTAATTTATAGGAAAATATATCTCATATCATGGACATTAGGATCAATTGACTCTTAACACCAGCAATTAGAATGATTTTTCCAACGTTGATTCAAAATCCAACATAAATGCATGCTGGGCTAAAAGGAAAAATTAAAGTAAATTAAAAATAGAAGATAATCAAGGATAATATTGTGAAACTGTCCAAACTGAGTCAAGAAATCAATTTCGTGAGCTGACACTAAGTTGAAGCTTGTTTATCTGCGCATCATTTCACAAAAGGGAACCATCGTCCCCAGTCTTAGATGGCTCAATGACATATCCATGCGACTAAGATTCCTCTAGAATTATCATTATTTTTGATAAAGGAGAACTCAAATTCTAGATTTACTAGAGCCACAAGGTCCTTGATATAATGTAATAGCATAGATAACATATAGTAGGAATGCATACATGAGATGGCGATAGCAATGAGCATGAGGGCACTGAGAAATGAGGTGCAAACACTATGGGACTTGGATGATGCCTAGACGGTGGGATCAAGAGCTTCTTCTTGCACTTCAAAATTCATTAGCCAAGACATCTTGAAAGATAACGCCATTTAAGTATAGCGGCCATAACATGAAAAGCATTGATCAAAGCATTCAAATAAACATTAAGCATGTGATGCGTGAATGATACCAAAGGCATGGCATGAATCTCAATATGTGGAAACATGAAAAGCATCATGGCAATAATAGCATGAAAGCATAGTGTGGTTATCATAGCATCATAAAAGTGTGAATGCTCAAAGACACACAAAGCATCATTGTTCCCTGTCTAATCCATGAGGATGACAACTTGGCCAATCATAAGATGTATACATGAAAGATCAAGCTTGGCTGAGATTTGCTCTTGAATGATTAGAGTGAATACCCAGAGTGGCAGTGAGTATCAGATGAAATCAGTAGGCATTACTCTGAAGGATAGAGAGATGATAATCGAGAGTGCCTAGAGCGGCAAATCAAGGAAAATTGAATGGTAGATGGCAGTAAATGAAGAGGACTCATCCCAAGCTCTTAGTCTTTGTAAAGAATGTCCATGAAAAGAAGCACCATCAAAAAAATGTAATGTATTTTTTTAGATTTTTGAATATTCAAAGTTTTATGGGTTTTAAAAAATATTCATTTTTTAGATTTTTGAAAAATATCTAATTTTTTTAGATTTTTTGAATGTTGCCGATGGTGATGGTGCCGCCAAGCTTGACGTCGAGGTCGTCGGGGAAGTTGTCGATGAGATCCTTGAGGGTGATGTCGAGCTGGATCAGCAGCACGAACGCGTCGCGCTTGAAGTCGTACTCGAACACGCCGAGCGCGAGCGGCTTCTTCGACTCGAACATGCCGAATTCGACGACGATGATCAGCCCGGCGGCCTGCGGCGAGTCGAAGCCGGCGCCGAACGCCTTCAGCTGGAACACCGAGCCGCCGCCGGTGATGGAGATGCCGAGGCCAAGGCCGAACGCCCAGGCGTCCTTGGTCGGCGTCCACGAGGTGGCGAGGTCGCGGGTCTCGGGCAGGGCGGTCGGCCGGGCTCGCTTGAGCCACTTGTAGTACTTCAGCTCGCCGGCCTCGCGGTCGCCGGTCTCGATCTTCGGCATCAGGCCGGTCGCGTACAGCGCTTCGATGCCGCGCAGTTCGAGCGGACCCATCGGGATGGCGCCGAACAACGCGATGAGGAAGAGCAGGTAATCCTGCTGCGCGGCGGCGGGCGGAATGCGCGAACCCCAGTACAGGTCCACGGTGAGTCCCCACTTGTTGCCGCCGGCGTAGATGATGATGCCGCCGCCGAGTCCCTGCTCCTTGATGCGGGTGCCGTCGGGCTGGGTCTCGTCGCGGTACATGCCGTGGGCGGTGATCTCGACGACGTTCTCGACCTTGAAGTCGAGGCCGATGCCGCCGAGCTGGAAACCGGGCGCATCGGGATTGCCGCCGATCTTGCCGCGCAGCCGCTGGAACCAGATGCCGCCCTCGAACGGATCGCTCTTCTCGCGGATACCGCCGGAGATCGAGAAGTAGGTGGCGCCGTGCTCGTACGCCAGCCCCATCTCGTGCACCTCGAGCACGAAGCGCGACAGGTGCAGCTGCGCGCCGTGCGGCATCACCATATTGCCGGTCAGCTTGCCGCGGTCCCAGCCGATGTCGGTGAGCGCCGCCTCGAACGGCTTGCCGTCTTCGGTGGTGGAGCGCACCGCATCGGCGGCACCCGAGCCTTCCCCGGGCTTCTCCTTGATCACGATGGTGGTGAGTGCCTGGATCGCCGCGCCCGGATCGGGCGAGTCCTTCATCAGCTCCTTGAGCGAGACGCCGAGTTTCACGCCGATGATATCGACGGTGATCTTCCACAGGTCGAGAGTGCAGAAATAAAAGTTACAATTTCAAATAAAAATAAATCCTGAATAACACCGACGGTGACGATGGGCAAGGATATCGCGGCCATGGTGTCAGGGTGATGTTGACTCCTTGAGCTTTTGATTTCCACTCATCTCAGAGCCGAGGATGCCTATCTTTCATCGACTTTCGAGAGGTTAAAGGAGAGGGATATAAAGAGAGAAAGGAATAGAAGAAGATGGGATTTAAATGGACATCAAGTAAAAGATCAAAAAAAAATAAAAATAAATGAAAACTATTTGTGTGTGCGTGTATGGGAATTAGAGAGAGAAGGTGAGAGAGAGAAGAGACGAAGGGGTGAGAATAGTTAGAGGAGGTCGACGTGGTGTGAAGAGAGAGGGGGGAGCCGATGGTGGGAGAGGCTAAGACAGAGAGGGACGAACGTAGGGTCGAGGTGGTGTGTGTGAGAAGAGGGATGCAGAAAAGGTCGACGCGAATAGTGAGGGGGTCTATGTGCATGGCGAGGTGGCAGAGGAGTGTGTGTAGAAGAGAGGGGGTGAGCAGCTACGATGAGGAGGTGTGTGCAGGTGCGTAGGGAGAAAGCAGAGGTGAGAAGGGAAGGTGCATGTGTGAGTGTGTGCATACAGTGGAGAGGGATCACAACAGTGACGAGTGGAAGTAGGAGAAAGAGGAGGGAGATGCGGATGAGAGGGGGGGAAGAGAGACATGTGTGTGAGTGCCAGCAGTGTGTACGGTGAGACGAGGACGGTGGGTACAGGTGCATGCACAGGGAGGTGATGAAACTGGAGTAAGCCACGGCGGTGAGAGATGTGCAGGGGGAGGGAGAACAAGAGGGAGATAGAGAGAGGGGAACGGAGAGAGGAGAGAGAGCATGTGAGAGAAGGGGAGAGAGAGAAGGATCACAAGAAGAGAGAGAGAGGGAGATAGAGAGAGTGAGACACAGAGGGTTAGAGAGAGAGGAGGTGAGAGTGAGAGAGAGAAATAGAGAGAGAGGTCGACGCCGATGAGGAGGGGGTGAACACAGGAGAAGGGAGAGAGAGCAGGGAGGCTTGCGACAAGGGGAGAGTGCGGGGAAGAAGCTGGGAGCAGGGAGAGGAGAGAGGCCCAACGGGGGAAGAGAAAGGAGTTCTAAGAGAGAGAGTGTGTGTGGGAGGGGAGAGAAGAGAGATAAGGAGATGGGATAACATAGGCGGACTCCTCAAGGTGGTGCCGGTGATCCGAGCTAAAGAGAGCGACGTGGGATGCCCTCATCAGGGTGTCTTAGAAGAAGTTCTAGGATGAATTGCTGATAGAGTGTGCTGAAATTGAGAGACTTTCTCTTCCATTAAGGCAAGCTTGACATAAAAGGCTTGTTCCCATTGTTGAAATAGTCTTTTCAGCTCCTAAACTTCTATGGCCATATCATCAAACCAGCTGTGTAGAATATCAAAGATGTGATCAACTTGTGTTGTTTGATGTGTATCCTTCATAGGAATGTGGGGAGAGATAGTCTTAGTTAGAAGAGATGGAAAAAGTTCTTTGCATATTCTGATCATATCCACTACTTCATTTTCAACCAAAGTTGTTTGCTCAAACAATTTTTTTACATTCTCATCAACCATGGTAGTTTGATCAATCACTGCAGCACTTCTTAAGGTCTGTCTCTATTGCGCTTCATTTATGTCATAGTTATAACACTGCATGTCCATTAATCTCTCACGGGTTTCCTCGTGAATTTCTTTAAGTCTCTTCAAAACAGAGCCTACTTTCTAACTCACATGTATCAAGGACTCCATAAACTGATGTAGCTTTTTATCTGACTTGGCTTTGTCCAACTTGTATTGCTCCTAGTGGCTGTCAACTCTTTGTTCCAAATGTGACAATTTCAGATACATATTTCTGCTTAAATGTTCAATGTTCATGTTGAGATGCATAAGTGAAAAATTAATGCTCGAAAGCTGTGTTGACAAGAAATTGATCAAAGTAGGATTTATTCCTGATAGATTTTTGGCATGAATAGTAGATGGCCCTTCTCTTGTAGAGAATGTCTCTGCCTGTGGTTCTGGAGGCACTGGCTCATGCACCTCTTCTTCTCTTCTTGGAGAGGGTTGTTGGAAAGGTCCAAAAGTGACTATCAATTCTCTAAATTCAGGGAAATGAATAGTAGGAGCTTGTGATTCGGCAGCAATAGTAGTAGGAGGCTCTTCTTGGTCACTAGGTAGGTTCTGAACGATTCGACCTCCCTCATTTTTAAACTTCATGAACTTTTCAATGAATCTCATGTTGTAAACATTAGCGATTGGAATTTCCACCATCTTTTCATTTTCCAATGAGATTCCAACTTTCTTGAAGACTGCTGTCAAGTGTGCTGCAAAACACGGCGGGCTAGAGCAGCTGGGGGGAAGCACCCAATATAACAAAAGAGGGGGGCAAAGCATCAACGAAGTCAGTCGTGAGCCGAAGATGAGGAGTTTGACCGCCGGTGCGAGCGCCTCGGTGCATCAGACCGCGTCGTTGGGCGCGACCTTTCGACCCTCGGGGCGCCAACGAAGTTGGCGTGCGCAGCTTGAAGGTCGACGATCTCCGAACACGGCTCAAGCCCGGGGATGGAGAGAACTTGAAGAGAAGGGCGGAAAGCGAGGCCACCCTCATGTGGTGGAGGCTGCGATAGCAATGGAGGAACCAACGGCCGAGACGACGTGGCCCGGGGTGGAGGCGGCCCTGGCGACTCCCGGTTGATCTTCTTCTGCAAGGCTTGCGCAAAGGAGAGTCGGGGAGACGGGGCCGGAGGTGAAGGGGAAACCTCGACCGGGTCAAGGCAATCCGACTGATCAGTACACCGCACGTCCGAACCCGGCGACCAGGAGACCGCCTCCGGGTTAAGGCGACCAGACGAGGTAAGGACAGAAGACTGCAGCCGAGCAGCCACCACCGCAGCAGCAGGCTGCAGGCCTTGTCTGGTCCGAACCCCTGAGGCATCAACGTGTGCATCCAAGGCCTTCCTCCTAGACGGTTGATGGGCACAGCCGGAGGGTTCCAAGCCCGGGACGGTGAGAACTTGGACAATGGTGCGCGGCCAGGAGATGGAGGGGTCGACCTCAACATCGTCCACGGAGTCGTCGTCCACAGACCGTGAAGGCTGCGGCTGGGGAGAGCACCCAGCCGAACCGCCTGCAAGAGGGCTGGGTGGGCTCCCACGGCGAAGCAGGGCAGCAGCCCTAGGAGAAAGTGGCGGGGCAGCGTCCTCGCCCAGGGAGGATGTTCCGTCAAGCGTTGGTGTGGGAGGGGCGTTCTGTGCGCTAACAGCCACGGAGTCCACACCCGAGCCCAGGTCAGCCGGGGGTGCCGTCGGACGCGGGAAGCCTGGGTGAGCCGGCAAGGAGGCAGGCGGGGTTGAGGCCACCGGCCGTGCATGGAAGTCGTGGACGTGGCCAGCTACAGTAACCAGCTCCACAGGCGGCACCAAGGCTGTAGGGTCTGGCTCCGCAGAGGGTGGAAGCGGAGGCGACCCCGCGGATGATACGGCTAGAGTGGGATCGCCGCAGACCGCCGGCGGCGCGAGCAAAGCGGCCTCCGCAGAAAGGATGGAGGCTGCTGCTGATTGTGGGTCACCCACGGCAGCAACCGTGGGGTTGACTGCCTGACAGTGGCCGTGGACCCGCGGCGGGAAGATGGGCCCGTCCGGAACGCAGGCTCCCCGGTCCGGCGGGGATGCTACAACAGGGGCGGCAGAGGGGGGGGCGGAGTTAGCAGTAGCGCCCACGGGACGCCAGGTAGGGGTACGAATGGCAGCGGAGGCATCCACCGCAGGGGGGGGGATCGGCGGGGACCTCCCAGCAGCACCTAGGAGCCCCGGCCCAGCTTGAGGCGGTGCGAGCTTCTTCTTACAGCCCTTCGCCGGGTGCCCAAGGAGGGAGCAGCGGCTGCAGAACACCGGGGGGTCAGTGTAGGCGATGGGCTGCCACCATCCACCGCCACCGACGCCCACCCAAACACGAGACGGGAGGGGTTTGGAGACGTCGAGCAGCACGCAAACCCTGGCGGCCTGCCCACGGAGCAGGCAGGTGGTATTGCGGTCGACTTGCAGGACCTGGCCAAGGCTCCCGGCGATGGAGCGTAGCATGGCGTCATTGTAGAAGTTGATAGGGAGAGCGGGGAGCTCCAGCCAGACGGGGACGACGGGCGAGTCGGCGTCCGGAGAGAAGTCCATAGACCACGCATGGAACCGGAAGGGCCTCCCATGGATGAGCAGAGATTCCTTGAGGAGCACTTGCAGAAAGTCTGCCCGATTCCTGAATTGCAAGAGGAGGTGGCGGTTGTCCAGCGCGCACAGCAAGAAATCTTGCTGGAGGTTGAAACGCTGGGAAAGATGCATCCGGATGTCCTGAAAAGGTGGCCGGCCGCGTGGTGTCTTGGCGATGATCGCGTGTTGTAGAGGCTTGCAGGAAAGATGCACTTCATCGTGGGAGAAGAAAGCCGCGGGTTCTCCACCATCCGTGAAGGCGGGCGGATGGACCTCCAAGCCGAGATCAGGTGGAGAGAAGGACTGCAGCAGAGCTTGGACGAAGGATGGGGCCGGCGGGGCGTCGAGGTGGGAGAGGGCGCTGGGCGAAGGCCGCGCGGCAGTCCAAGGAGCATTCCCCTGGACCGGCGTGACGTGCGTGCGAAGAAGCACCGAGCGGTTGGGATCCGGGTGGGGAGACGCCGGAACGCCTCGTCCCTGCCCAGGCTGGGGAACCATAGCGCACGGGGCCGCGGGGGGCGTCGGTGAGGGATCCGACGCGGGGATCTTCACAGGCGGCGGTGTTCGCGGCAGGACCGCGCACACCGTTGGGGGGGCCGTCGAAATGATGCCGGCAGTGAGCGCACCTGCCGGGGCATCAAGATGCACAGGGGGGACGCGGTGGCCGGCGCGACCTGCTGCGAAGGCAGGGGAGTGCTGCGGTCGAGCGGGAAGAGCAGAAAACAGAGCACCGGATTCCGGTGCAGTCCCATCAAGCTGGAGAGAAGTCAACACCGTAGAAGGGGTTGACCGAGGGGTGACGTGGCCGCCATGCAGAGAGTGCGAAAGAGGTGGTTGGGAGATCTGCGGTGAAGATTCATCCAAAGCCGGTTGCGTGCTTAGGGAGGCAAAAACGTGGCAATCCGCCGTTGGAGGGTTGAGACGGAGGGACGGCAATGGGCCACCGGCGCAAGGCACCACACCACCGGCGTTGGAAGCGGGAGGAGGCAGCGGGGAGGCGCCGACCGTCGATGGAAGGACGGCCAAGGGAGATCCCGACGGAGCACCGGCGTGCGCAGGGGGGCCAAGGCAGCCCGCTGGCGAGCCATCCGCGACCGCAGCAGGAGCGGCTCCGGCGACCGCAGGTGGATCGGGCGAGGCCTTCCAGCAGGCGGGCGGGGCCGGAGCGACGGCAGGCGGAGCGTGGAGCGCCGGGGATGCAACCTGGCCGGCGGGGCAGTCACCAAGGCCACGAGCGGCAGACGGGGGCCGACCGCGGCAGGAGGCAGCAGCGGCCGTAGCCACCACGGCGGCAGAGGAAGGGGGAGGGGGGGAAGGCACCGGGCCTCCCCCCCCACCGCCGGCCATCGCCGGAGAGGCAGCAGCAGGGGAGGATCACGCAAGCGGGAGGAGAAGTCGCGCGCGGGAGCTGAGGGGGGAAATCGGGAGGAGAGAGAACGTCATGTGAAAAATGAAAATGATGAAATTTCAAAGATTACCCGGGCCTGTCGGCCAAGGTTATAGACTCGTTGAATACATCAGTGTAGCGCGCGCATACGGTCATGTATGTGGTTGGATCCCTCAGTTGGATTGTTGTGGAGACGGAGTCTCCGTGTGTGTTGGAGTTTCTACTCCGTGTGCTTCTTGTGAAGCGAGTGAAGCCTCACCGGGTTTGGTGAGGGGTGGACGTAGGGAGCCCGTCGTGGTTCCGAACCACTTTAAAATTTCTTGTGCATTGTGGTGTGTGCTAGCTCGCTATTCTCTTTTGTCTTGATCGTGTGGGCACGGTTTGATTGATTGAATCTAGTTTATTCTCATTTAGCTTATTCACATCAATCACGTTAAATCTGTAAGTTAGTTTTAAAAATTGGTCAGCATTTTTGGGGAACAATTCAACCCCCCCCTTCTTGTCTACGCGCTTATAGTCTGGGCCAACAATTGGTATCAGAGCAGAGTCTCTGATTTATTTTACGGACCTCACGGTCTAGGAGTAAAGATTATTTCATGATGGCTAATGTGAATTCATTTCCTATTTTTGATGGTTCTGACAGAGAAGAATATTGCATGATTTGTTGGAGCTCGACTCCCGGTGGTGCGCCTTTGTCGTTGTGAGGGTCTCTGTCCATGGTTGACCCTGGGGGGCCGTCTGTGCCCCCCTTGGCATCCTCTCCTCCTCCCTCTTTGTCCATCCATCCACCCGCTTGCCCATTCCTCCATCGGCTCAGAGACCAGCTCTGAGCAGAACCTTTGCTGAGGTCTTATCATCGTCCATGGCACCGCCGGTGATTCAAGGCACTATTCATGAACCGGCTGTGACTGATAATGGCAAACCTGCTGTATTCTTCAGTCAGGATGAAATCTTGACTTCTCTATAGCCTTTCTCCTTCTCTCTGGTTGCTCGTACTCCTCAGGGTAGGCCTCCATTCATAGATATCAGAGCGCATCTTTCCAACAGGTGTGGTTTCAAAGAAGATTTCATGATAAGTGCTCTCGATCATCGACATCTTCTATTGAGGTTTGAGAATTATGATGATTATCTTCACTTACTACTACGAGAGTCTCTGTATGTTCATGGCCGAATTTTCAGATTCTTCAAATGGACAATGGATTTCTCCCCTACTGCTGATTCGCCCATACTACCGGTATGGATTGCTTTCCCTGGCCTTCCAGTTAATTTCTTTCTCGAGCTGATGCTTTGTTCTATTGCTGGCAATATTGGCCGAGTATTAAAATGGTGTGGGGGATACCTGGGGGTTGGGTTTTTAACCCCGATGGGGTGTGAAAAGCAATAGGAAGTGTGGAAGAATGATAATGCCAGTGAAAAAACATGGATGAAAGGGAAGGAAACGATCATGCAATGGATGAAAGAACAACTAAACACCAGACTAAAGACACTAAAAAATGACTACTCCCTTGAACCGAAGGCTCAAACGGACATGGAGAGCCTTCCTCCCTGACTGTGGTTCGCTCAAGAATTCGGCAGCACTTCGTCGCGAATGCTGGATTTCCCCCCCTCGTGACCTTGGACTAAAGGCTCTATTTATAGACCCTTGAAAGTCCAGTCGAAAATAAGGGATTTTCAGTAGGAATTAGGTCGAGATTCTCTAGGATAAATTACAAATAATACTCCCAGCTCTCATTAGGATCAAACGGCATTGAGTTTGGTTGAGAATCCACAGAGAAAACTGTGGGACAATCACCCAACTTAAGCATGGGTGGAGAGAGAAAACTCAGTCAGTCCAAGGATCTCGGCCATATACGCGGTCGAACGATGGGCCACCCACCACTGTACACGGTCCAATGATAGACCGCTTATAGGTGTCGGTGATAAATAAATAAAAGATAAATAATCTATTTATCCCACAGAATAGACCGGCTGACCTGGTGAGGACTCTCAGGATAAATACGGTCTACTGATAGACCACTCAAATAGTCCCACGGCCCATTGTCAGACTATGTACCTGGTGTCAGTGATAAATCAATAAATCGAGATAAATAGATAATTATCTAGAAAAATCAATCGGTTTAGGACTCTGGCCTATACACGGTCCAATGATGGACCGTCCAACATGAGTACACAGCCCAATTATAGACCGTGTATTTGATTGTCAGTGGAAATTTAGAAAATAGCCAAGTAATCCGGTGGTAAATCATTGTAGGACTCTGAGAGACATAAGTGGTCTTCAAAATGACTGTCCAGATACTACACTGGCCATCGCTAGACCGCGTATGTGCTGGGCGGTGGAAATTAATAAAACATGATAAATGAGCCCATTTACCCCCAAAGACCAAATGAAACCAAGGCCCATTAAGCCCGAACTCAAAAGTGAATCTAGCCAGGGAGGAAGTACCCATAACATAAGTTTAAAGACATGCCTACAAATGGCCCAATGAGTGATGGACATTATGGTAATTAATGAGCATGACATGACATATTATGTAACCCCAGCATGGGCCATGGTCCATGTGGCCTATATGGGCCACCATGGTCCATTAGATCAGCCAATTGCACAAACAGGGCACAAGTCCCAAGAAGAGAGGCAGTCAGGGCTCACGTTCACCTATTCCTCCACTCCTCCAAAGATTCACCTCCTCTCTTTCTGTCTGGTGGGGCCTATTTTTAACCACCATAGGCCCCACCTCCACCAAGTTGGTGAACATTAATTCAATTGACATAGCCACATTGCTCGTGGTTCGTCAATTGCAACATTTGACCGGATTGGCAGAATCACATCCATTAATTTGGGTTTATTTAACCAGACCAAATGGTCAATGGTTCATGAATTAATCAAGCTGACTAGGTAGTCTATGGTGAGATTCATTAATTGGCGTGCTGAAATTAATTAATAATGTAACAAGACAGCATTATGGTAATTAATGAGCATGACATGACATATTATGTAACCCAGCATGGGCCATGTCCACGTGACCTATATGGGCTGCCATGGTCCATTAGATCAGCCAAGTACACAAACAGGGCACAAGGTCGAAGAAGAGAGGCAGGCAGAGCTCACATTCACCTATTCCTCCTCTCCTCCAAAGATTCACCTCCTCTCTTTCTGTCTGGTGGGGCCTATTTTTAGCCACTGTAGACCCCACCTCCACCAAGTTGGTCACCACTGTCTTGAGGGATCTAAAGCTGAGCTACATGAGCTTACTCCATTTAGCCTCACACAGATGGAATTGATAATATGCCATTCTCTTTGGATTTTTATCGTGATAATCTTGAAATCATTCATGAATTTTGAGCTCTTTCATGCAAGCCTTGACATGGCATTCTCATGCCATAAGTCTTGCATGCTGCTATCTATTTGGATCTCATATCTATCATGGAAATTGGAATTCATGTGACCAAGTATAACCGCTGTTAGACTTCATAGAGAGATATCTCATGACTCATACTTCCATTTTGATGGCATGAGTGAAGTATCAACGTGATAGGGCAATGTAAGGTGATGATTAAGTGGTACTGCTCTTTAGACCTATTCATCAAAATAGATCTCTTCATTGACTTTAACTGGACGAATATCAAATTCTCTCCTCCAGGCATGAGGGTGCCACCTCTGTGAATAACCCTTGCTCTTTGATTTTTACCACACATAGATCTATGAATATCAGTCCATTTGGACTTATTCTTTGGTAGTCTGTGTGGACCGTGTGTAATGAGCTTCCACAGATCATGATCAACAGACTTGACAAACATACGCAAGTTGTGAAACCACAAGTTGAAATTAGTACCATCAAAAATCAGAGGATAGGCCATGGATACAAATCAACAAACAATTCAATGCAATAAACTAAGCACGCTCAGAAATGCACCAAAGAAGCTACAGGATCTACTACAGATCGTTGGATCCGATGAAACAGTAACCTGCTCTGATACCATTTGTTAGAATATATGGGTGCAAAGCTGAGATTCAGATGGGGGGTGAATGCATCCCCTTTCAAAAATTTACTTCAATTAAAACTATCTATGAAAGATTGGTGTGGAAATAACCCTATGTGGCATAGTCAAACAAATATTCTAATGAGGTTCACACGCGAACACTAAAGCGCACACACAATATATAATCCTGTTAAGCAAACAAATGAATACTTCACAGCATGGATATAGGAACGATAACACAGAGACGACCTTTGAAATATTCAATACATGATCTGTGAGCTAGTGGTGAATGATACTGATTATTCACACACACACAATCAAACACTTCACAGAATCGATGAATCAGGCAAACATAATATCGAGCGAATTATACTCAGGCGAACAAATGATAGGGCCTGTGAAGGAGGTAGAAGACAAGGTTAATCACACAAGCAAACCACGACGCACATGAATTTTTAGGTGGTTCGGCCAAACACCAGTCCGCCTACATCCACCCCTCACTACAAATTGGAGTGAGGCTTCCCTTGTCAAAGCAAGACGTAGACTCAGTCTATAAACAATGGCTGCCTAACAGCATGAAACAAAGGGAGACAAATCCCTCAACTTGATCTTGCTAACTACAAGATCAGCACCCACTGCTACCGTAGTGACCGGAGAGTCCAACTCTCCCTTTTCCTGCAACCACAGAGGGAACTGTGAGCAACACCTATTTGCCCACAACTAGAGGTCCAATCCTCTCTTCCTCTGATGCACAGAGGGAACCCGTGAGTGACACCTAGTCACCTACAATCAGAGACCACAATCTCCCTTCTTTTGCAAATGCGGAATGGACGTGAACAACAACCCACTACTCACCAAAACCCAGAGAACCATGTCTCGATCTAACCAGAATAGTCGAGACACTCACAAGGTCACATATCAACCACTGGATCTCACCGGGTTGAGCAAAACCCAAAGCAGTACGGAAGACCACTCGATAGAACGACACTCCTGGCTACCTTCTAACATGGTCATAGCCCTCATAGGATATCAAGAGACATCTACGAGATAATGGGCAAACCACAAGGTTAAGCCAAGACCATCGAAAGCTAAAACATCGATAGAACAGCACTCCGGGGATAAGCAGTCAATCGCTTCCCCGCTAGGTAAGCCAAGCAGTCAGTAAAAGAGCCGCTCCTCCACACGGAAACCCAGACTCTGGCGGTCATAGGTAGGGCTGCGAGAAGATTGTACCGGTCATAGAATGGGCCGCGAGATTACTGTAGCGGTCGCATAATAGGCCGCTAGAGCCAGTCAACTCTCGAACTGACATACCTAGTTAAACCACCTAGCGGTCTATACTAGACGCGCTACACTGACTACACGGTCTAAAAATGAACCGCTACACTAACCGCCTTAACCTATTGACCTATGTCAAAGAGACCATAGAAGTCATAACCTGGGCCGCTGCAACAAATAGGCGGTCGAAGGTTGGTCCGCCAAGGCCAACCGACTTAAAATGTTGACCTGGTCAAACGAACAATGGCGGTCATGAAATGGACCATTACAAGACATAGGCAGTTGAAGCTTGAGCCGCCATACCAAACCGACATAGACCCGTTGACTAAGGTCAACAACTCATATCGCTCCACTTTAGAGCCGCTAAGGAGAGCTTAACGGTCTATCGTAAGACCGCTCAACAAAACTGACCCGCGAACACAGTCTAGCAGTCGACTAATGGGCCGCTGGACAAGGTATAGCAGTCCAATCATGGGCCGCTAACCCAAGTAGATGGTCTATCATAAGACCGCTATGACCCGAATCGACTTAAGACTAACCAACACACTATGGAGTGTGTCGGTCTATCGTGGGGCTGCCAGAGACAAGAAACGGTCTCTGGAACGACCGTCAGCACGATACGGCGGGAAAACCATAGAAATGGCCGATCTCGGCCGTTGCACACCCCAATCGTGTCTAAACGATGGGAAAACAACCCTAATCGACGAAAATAACCTTCCACACCCCGGAAGGGATCCATGCAACAACTAAATCGCAAGAAATGGATAGCAACGTACCTGAATACGCGCTATATGTGAACTCGTAAAATAGAAAGAGATAAGAAAGGAACGCATAAAATTTCATAAACCAAGGTACATTCAACCATGAAAATTTCTTTAGATACGAGACAATAGGATTTTAGGCAAGAAATTAATATATATGAAAGTAAGTTTAAGAACATGCCAACAAGCAGTATGAAACATGCTATGATCAAGGTGAAATTGACGAGCTAAAGCATGCATATAACATAAATATATTACAGGAATAAACTGGGGTTAGATCTAATTACAGAAACAAGGTAGCGGTCTTGAGAGGGACACTACTTGGAAATATCGATCTGTCGGGGGCCGCTATCTGATGATAGCGGTCTCTGGTTGATCGCCTTATGTCTGCTACAGACAGAAGCAAAAACTGGTTTGTAAGGCCTATTCTATGGCAATAAAGGCATGAAAACTAAGAGGAACAGGAGGATAAACATGGTACTATGTTTAGCATGAAAGAAAATGCAAGAAAGACATGAATTAAGGTAGAATTCTTATCTTCTAATCAGGAGGTGTAGGGATAGTATGCAGTGAAGAGCATGCATGCACAGTCATGGGAAAACATGAAATACTCCATATATAATGCATGAAATCATAAGAAAATTGAGGGCTTTTATTCCTAACTTGATGTTTAAGTCGTTTATGAGATAACCTACCTCTGGGATTGACTCTAGACTTCAAATTCCTTGTTGGAAGAACACCCCCATTCCTGTGCGTCCTGCGTGGAACCAACGACTTTCCGACCTCCTAACTTCTTGACGGCTTATTCTCCTATCACAGAATTTGACAAATGATTAGAAGATACTAAAGGGAATAAAAACTTCTAAAGGACTAATATAAAATACTAATAGCTTACCTTCAAACCACGCGAGCCAAAATTAAGGTTCGCACAGATCGAATCTGGGCTCTATTTATAGAGTTTGGCCTAGGGCTGGGAGATTAGATCGAATTAGAAGTCCTATAGGGCATCAATCTGATCCCCTGAGAGTCTTAGACAAGTTCCCATCGCAGATCACTTTGATCCATAGCAATTGGGATGCCAAAAATCTAATCTTTTCACGTCTCTATGGATTGCATTTTAGGAAGCAAGTAGCGGTCGCCTGAAGACCGCCTTCATCGAGTCGCAGTCGCGTGACTGATTGGTTCTCATGTTCAATCTCCGTGTCACTCTCTTTGTTGCATGGTTTAGTGCCTTGGCTCAACTTATGAGTCAATGTGAGTCTATCCTTTTTCCATGGAATCCTACCCATTCAAATATAATTTTTCTACTCTGAATCTAGGTTGTAATTTTTGTCCATTTTTAGAGGCTTGAACCAACCATGGCCTGATACATCTTTCTGAGTGGTGACTTGTCTTCACTGCTGATATTTATCTGGATTATCTGTCTTGATCATTTGGGGAACTTTTCTCAGAAAAGGAAAATATGGTTCCGTGGATTATACAGTAAGCACTGTTTGGTAGCCGTTAAGATAGTCATTATGGTTCATGTATGAGCTTTAGAATCGAAGACACAAAAAAACCAGCTACCATGCAATAGTTTCTTCTAGCTCTTGATCCTTAGACAAGTTCATCTTGTATCCTGTAAAGACTTTATCATCTATCCCTTCATTTCTCCATCCAGCTTTCATCCTTTCTCATGGCTTCCAAGGTTGGTTTCAAAGATTCTTTCTTAACTGTTTATTACTTGATTCCACATGGCTGTCTTTGTTGTTGAAAAACATTCGGTCTTACCGTTTGAATGAATCGTGACTATTTCATCTTCAGATGAAAACAGTCTCAAAAAAATTACAGGAAAAATTACATAAAATGTAGTTTTGTTTGGCAATTTATTATTTATGTATCCAATCCAAGTAATTTTTAAGCATAAAAATAATGGTACAGGTATGCAAGGATATGGGCAAGGTTAACTGTATGCTTCTTTATCAAAGGATAAGATACAACTGCTATTCAACTCAATAGGTGACTTTGTGCATCTCTAGAGGCAACTGTTAAGGGCCTTTTTAAGCGGGCAACGGGCAACCTTGTTTTCTATCATGTTCATTGTGGTCGCCTGCCCAAGTCTGACCTTTTGTGGCCTGCACTAGGTCAAGTTGGCATTGATGCTTGAAAAATAGGGCAGAAGTTGCATGTGATGAAGGGATGGGGGTCTTCCAGCAGCCTGCTCGAGGAGCATAAACTACAAGGGAGAGGCAAAGAGCAGGAATGTAAATAACTTTTTTATGCCATACTATGAAATTTTCGGAAAGAGTAATCGAAAAACATCTCTGATATATGACTACAGTATCATAAAATCAGTTTGGTTTTATGCCGAATAATCATGTACGACATGATAGAATCAAGCACATCAAAATTGACTGACACTTCATTCATGAAAAGCTTGATTCTAGATAGCTCTGTCTACCCTACTTTAGCTCTGGTGATCAGCTTGCTGATGTGTTTACTAAAGGAGAAATAAGGGAGGCTCTCCAATAAGTCTTAGGCAAGCTGTGCTTGAAGGACATCTATGTTTAGCTTGAGGAAGAATGTCTGGGTTCAGGCCAATCTAGGCCTGAACCGGGTATATTATACTCTTTGGGTCGCAGACTCATTACCAGACCCGGTTAGGTGGATCCTACACTTCAGTTTATTCTTACTCTTAATATCCCTGCCTTATCCCTACGTAACAAGGGCATTTTAGCCTTCATTGTGATTAGGTTTTGGGTTAATAAAGAATGCTGGAATGGGGGAGCCAGAACACAGCCGCCACCCCTATTGTGCGCCATCTCCCTCCTCTCTCTCCCTCTCTTGTTCTTCCTTTGCTCTTCCTTCCCCCTGCAACATGTAGACAGAAATTCCACAACTTAGTTACAATAAAGGCTCAACGAAAAAGAAAGTGTAAAGTCCCCTTCTCATCACTTTTTAAACTCTAGGATGACTGGTCGTTATCTTTCTATTTACAAAAGGAAGTGGCTTCCTTTACAATTAACAAACTAAAGCATGATTTCTTTCCCATAAGCATAAGACTTCAACCACTATATAAAGGGAGGGCATATGTTGCATTCATCCCTAGTACAAATGCAAAGCTTGTTAAAGAGAGAGAAAGGGGAGATTCATGAGCCAAATTCAAAGTCTCTTTAATGAGCCAGATTATATCAATTCAAAGCCTCTTTGATGAACTAAATGTAGGTGCATAGTTTATCATACCCTGAGAACAGTGATATATCATACCCTGAGAACAGTTTATCACTCTTGAGAACAATGCATTTTAACTTTGTAACATTATGATTACAGGGATTGAGAGCTATGTACGTGCATCTTTAATGAGATAAATTGTAGTAATTCAAAGACTCTTTTGATGAACTAAAACGTAGGCACATTTTAGTTTATGAGACCAATGTACTCTTAAGTTTCTAACATTATGACTACATATATATAAGGGATTGAGAGCTATGAACCTACATATTTAATGGCAATTCAAAGCCTCTCCACACACTGAGTTGTTCTCTGAGGGGGTTGGAGTAGTGGTTGGAGCGTGGCAGGCGCGATCCCTCGGTGGATTCCAAGAAGGCGTCGTTCACGTTCCTGGAGGTTTTCGGTGCGATTTAGTTGCTTCGGTGTATGATTTTTTCGGTGGAGGTAGGGAGATGGATCGCCCTTCCATTCTGTGCGTTTCCCCTACCCCTGCGCGTAGAATGGTGCTCGATCGGGGGAGATCGGGCCGATTTGGTGAAAATCGAAGTTTGTGGGGTTTTCAGGGTTCGCTAGAAAACGGCAACCATTCGCGGTAAAATTAGCGTCAAAATGACCACTGGGATGTCAGGATCCCAACCCCACCAGTTTCGTGTCGATTGGTCATCATTTGAAGCCGGTAGGAGTCTGGGAACTCCAGTGATGTGTTTTGGGACGATTCGTCGAAATCGCCCCATTTGTGCGTTTTAATGTGTTCCGACACGTGCATGTGGTATTTTTGGCTTTCTGAAGCCATTTCCCGTCGATTGGGTGTATTTCCCCTGCGCTATAGCGTGCATGGGGCGTGGAACGGGCCGAATGGGCCGTTCTACCATTTTAGACGTCGGATCGCTTTAACGGTCCTTTCAGAGACCATTATAGTCATAACGGTCCCTCGATAGACCGTTATGGTTCGTGTATTGTCTCGGGTGTTGCGGGGTGAACATGGTTTAACGGACCAGAACTGGTCTATTATAGTTGATATAGCGCCCCTGTGCTAATGCATTATACCGTGTGGATTTCGAGGATTGAGAGTGTCAGTTCCTCGTTGACCGTGTCTCCTTCGAAGACCGTGTCAGTCGGTTTATTTAACGGATCGTTCCCCATGCATTATGGTTCAGGTAACGCACTTGTGTGGATCCGTTATGGTGTGTTTGACTAACGTTTGACTGGGTATGGCGGTTAATATAACGCGCCTCGCCCTGTGTGTTATGTGGCTATGGCGGACTAGCCTTGGTCTGTTATATGCCTTTTTGCTCGTGGCAGTAGTTTGGGTCTGTTGGATATAACGCACCCATCCTTGTGCGTTGTACTAGTATAACGTAGCCATATTGGTCCGTTATATGCCCTTTTATTGTGAGTGCAGGTCTGTTGGCCATAACACCCTTGTGTTAGTGCGTTATGTTGATATAGCGCACCTGCCCTGGTGTATTATATCCCGTCTGTTTTAGGTTTGTAAAATCTATCTCCATCATAGTTCCTTGGTACAAGGTGGAGGTGTGAATCTAAGGATTCTACTCACGCAAGATGCTATTGTCCTAACAAGACTGATCTTGTCAATTCAAAAGAACCTTTTGATATACCAAAGATCTATTTAGAGAAAAGATCGATTATGCTAGATCTGAAAGATCAAAATCGAAAGAATAATATGCATGAACAACCACACAGAATGGAGGTAGAAGAAATAAGCCAAACTGCACAACTCAAATCACAAGGCACAACGATTTTTAAGGTGGTTCGAATGTGGCGACGGCAGCCTACGTCCACCCTCACCGAAACCTGGTGAGGCTTCACTGCTAGAAACCAGCATGGGGATGAATCCCCAATACGGAGACACTCTCCAAACACACACGCAGGGCGACGCCTGCACAATCACACATACACACACACACACACGGAGAAGGAGTCTCCAACACGATCTGACAACCGAATCAACAACACACACACACACTGCAACAGATGCAACACTTTGCACACTAGAACAACCAGATCTGGATAGATGCACATACACATAGATCTAAAGAGATCCACACACACACACGGATCTGAACAAGATAACACACACAACCACGGGTCTGAACCGATCCACACACACACGGATGTTTGTAGATTACAAATAACATAGACTTAAAGCTCAAAACACAAAAGCAGATGAAACACAGAAGAACAGCTTCTGATTTAGGCTCCCCCTGAGTATGTGATGCAGATCTTGAACAAAGCTTGCTTCTACAATTGATTGGAGGTTGATTGGCTTCAGATGGAACTTGAAAAGCTTGGAGATGAATGAAGAATCCTTGCACGAATCACTGTTCATGCAGTGCTTGCAGCAGCTCACTTTCTCCCTTGGGCAACCTCCCCTTGAATCCTTGCATCCTTAGGGTTTCTTGGCCCAAGAGTTATTTTTATAGGACCTAGGATGGTCAAGGGATAATTTTTAGGAAAGTTGGGAGACATTAAGATCAAAAGGTCCAAGAAAGGGGCTTTGAACACGTTCAAGAAACAAAGTCAACAATTTCTACCTCAGGGGGTTCGATCGACTGGAGATAGGTGGTCAATTGATCGAACTGTAAAAAACTATAGGTTTTTGATCCCTGAAAATTTTGGTCGATCGACCCATGCCCTTAGGTCGATCGTGAGGCAAAATCAATGAAAAGCCTACTAAGCTTCATCCAACGGATAAAGAATGAGGAACGAGATCTAACCAAGGAGAATGACCCTAGAAATAAGCCCCAAAATTGACCAAGATGGCCCAGTAAGGGTAGATAACTCAGAGCATCTTAAAGATAAATAAGGAGACGACCCAACTTATTGGTCATAAAATGAGTGTCAATAGATGCCCCTCCTTAACGTCCTCTTTACAGGGGAGCGAGCGAAGGTAAAGCGGAAGCGAAAATGGAACATGGAGATGAAGCGAAAATGAAGCGGAGCAGACTAAGAAGCGGGCGTTAAGGCAAAAGACACCCGTTCTCAACCAATGAGCGATAAGAATTTTTCCGAAAAACTTCGAACCAATCACTAGGAATGGTAGACCTGAACGACGCATGCCTAGAGGAACTAACAACTAAGGAAAGGAAAACACGACCAACCTCCTCACTGGAACGCATAGCTGATAGGTGGCCGAAGCAAATGGGAAGGAAAGAGGCAATTAACTAAACTCCAGATAGGAATCTCCAACTAACCTAGACCGAGCAAAAGATCGAGGGAAACCTTCTAACTCAGAGTGGAATGACTCTCCTTACTCGAGACCATGGACATAATTATCCACCATTATTGAGACACCTTGAATAGATGAGGGCACATGAATGCTCAAAGAATGCGTATGATGCATGCTGGGCTAAAGGAAAAAGAAATCATTAAAACAAATGCAAAGAAAGGATAAAATAATAAGACCCTCGAGATTAGTATTGCTAGACCGGACGAACCAGGGTCAAGATACTATCTGCAACCACGGCGTACAAGATAGATCTATCGTCCCCTAGCCTTCCCAACCTAACGGCCTATCCGACGATTAAACATGTGCACCTAGATCATCATCCTTTTTGGTAAAGGGGAATATCAGATCCTAGAACACATGAATGACCAGCCGGTTCTCGAGGTAATATATCATAGATACCACATTATAACGCATTAAGGGACTAGGGATCGAGATACTTACTTAACTTACCTGCCGGCGAGTGGATGGAGTGTGCGATGACTTTTCTGATTTTTATAATGAAGAAGTTAGCCATCAACAAATATCCAATTATGATCAAAAATAGGCATGAAGCACATAATGAGGCATGAAATATATCCATGAAGCATTGCACCGGAAGTTACTCTCTGCGAGTTTTAACAGGAAATATAAAGGGGGTGAAAACAGGGGAACCGCTGTAGGAAGTTACTCTCCGTGAGTTTTAACAGAAAGGAAATGGAAAATCACGCATGAGTGCGTGTGTGTGGATTGTGTGATCGCTAGGGACCCCAAAAATGAGAAAAGTATGTGATCGTGTTTATACCTCAGGAGTGGGAGTTGTGTGGATTCCTTCTTCCTCTTCCTTCGGCCGCCGACGAAGAGGGCTTTCTTTTGGTTACCCTTGCAAGAAGATAAACACCAAATGGATTAGAACAAAAGCAGTGTAGTATCAATCCCTTGTGAATAAGATGATAGAATCATGAAGAGACACACACCTAGTTAGTGTTGTTTTAAACCCCTTTTTGGACGCAAAGGGTAAGAAAATGATATGATGAATGAAACGACATGCAAAAACGCACAGATGCAAAGCCCTCTCAAGAAAAGAAGCGTAAGGCAAACAGAAATGACAGATGATGTATGCAACTAACAGAATGAAAGCAAAGAGAAATGAAAAGAGAAGGAAAGCTTATTGGGGCACCGATGGCGAGCTTTGAGGAGAGCTTCGGTAGCATGAGGATGGCGTGAACAAACGGTGGGACGGAACAACCTTCTCTCGTGTGCGTGAACACTCAAAAATCTGGCAGAACCTCCCCTTAAAATCTCACGAGCTCGGAAGTGAATTTGGCAGTGTTTCCCCTCCTCTTTCGAGATTTGGAAGCCCTTGATTTCGTGGGTGTAGATGATTATTCTACCTCTCCCCCAAACTATAAACATATATGCATGAAGTATGAACAAAGGAAAGGGGCAATAAATAAATATGAAGACGTACTGTAATCGCCACCAAGGTATTGACAATGACAAAGGGATTAAGAGAGGATGGGAGGGGCGCTGTGTACCTTGGAAAAGGATGAAGACGTGATCACGCTTGAGAAACGGGTGTGGGAAACGATGTGGGGTCAACCTCCTCGCCTTCCTGCCAGCCAGAGGAAGAGGGCCTCACGTTCAATCATTGCTCTCCTGCGAAACAAAGACAAAGACGAAGGCAAAAACCCATTAGAAACTATAAGCATAGTATCTATCCCGAAGTGATAAAGTAAGCCCTCATGAAATTAAAGTGGTTGATAGTGCAGGTTTTAATTTGCCCACAAACATTTCGCTTGGCAGGTAAGTCAGGTATACCTCTCTTTCCTTAATCTTTATTGTATTACTATATGGTATCTACCTAGTTATAGCCTCTCAAGGACCAGCTGGTTCTTCGTGTGTTCTGGGATCTGATATTCCCCTTTAACAAAAATGATGATTATCTAGGAGCATACGGTTAATCGTTGGATAGGCCGCTCAGTTGAGGTGGGTGGGGAATGATAGACTCTATCTCGTACGCCGTGATTGCAAGAAGACTCTTGACCCCATCTTCGCTCGGTCTAGCAATATTATCCTTGAATACTTTTTATTTTATCCTTTATTTACATTCGTTTTGATGATTTCTTTATTTTAGTCCAACATGCGTCATGCCATTTTAAGCATTCACGTCTCGAAATTCTCTCAAGGTCTTCTCCTTAGCAATGGTTAATTGCACTTCAGTTCTCTTGGATAAGAGATCCCCATTTCACTCTAAATTTGAATGGTTTTTATGATCTTTCCACTTGGGTTGGTTGGCCAGCGTGATTCCTATCTGGAGTTTATCTCAATTTTATCTTTCCTTTTTTAGCTTTTCAGCTATGTTCATTCTGATCCCCTCAGTGTCCATGGATTGTGTCCCTAGTGAGGTTCGTCATGTTTCCTTTTTATCATTTAGATTAGCTCTCCAGACATGTCTCACCTGTGTCATCCATTCCTTGTGGTTAGTTTGACGTTTTCGGGAGAATTCTTGTCGCTTGTTGGTTGTGACGGGTGTCTTTTGCCTTGATGCCCGCTTATCAGTTCTCTCCACTTCATCTCTGCTTCATCTCCATTTCACGTCACTATCACTTTCGCTCCATCTCCTTTCCATTCCACCTCCGCGTCACTTTCGCTCGTTCCCTTGCAAAGTGGACATCAAGGAGAGGCATCTGTTGACACCCGTTTTAGCCCGCAAGTTACGTTATTTCTCATATTCATCATTTTTTGATGTCCCGAATTACCCATTATTTTGGAGTATTCGTTGGGAGAATTTTGAGCCCATTTCATTGTTCCCTAATCTTTGCGTCTTGGAGATCATGATTTCTTAGAGTCTTGAGACTTATTTTGTAATGCCCCTGATTTTCTTTCGAATATTTATCAGATAATTGTGTGGATTTTTCTCTGATAAGCCTTTGGAACGCTGTGTAGGGTGAACCGGTGTGTTTTAATCAAATAGAATTAAACTAGTTAAATTTATTTATTTTCATTTAAAATTTCTGGGTGTTACACGCCACAACAAAATAATGTTGTTGAGAGGAGGAATAGGATGTTGTTAGGTATGGTTAGGTCGATGATAGTGCATGCCAACCTCCTAATATCGTTTTGAGGGGATGCTCTCTTGACTACGGCATACATCCTTAATCATGTGCCTTCATAATCTGTTCTATCCATCCCAAAAGCCCAACTTGGACAATTTGCGTCTATGCGGTTCAGCATGATATATCCAAGTCACATCTAACAAGCTTGGGAAACTTAGTCTTAGGGCTTGAAAATTTATCTTTATAAGATACAACGAGAGCTTCATAGGTTAAATGATGTATAGACAACATCCCGGCAGAGGAATGACAGAAAATGAGATCTGAGATGTTATTTTTCTTAAGAAAAGATTTCTTAGCCTTGGCGACGATGGTAGAAGTCTTTATCTCCATGAGTTGGATGAGCAGACTGACACCCCTATCATCTTCTTGCGAAGGGAGAGAATTTATTCCCGAACGCATATCTGCCAAAAATAGTACGAATAATTACCCTAGTGGAAGTCCAACTAGTGGGAGAGTACCTATGGATCGAGACTGAAGAGGGGTGATCTCACGTCGGTCCTGAGCCGTGTGATCTCGAAAGAATCTTGATAACGATCACCACGTCTGTGTGAACTGCAAGGAAGGAAACAGATCAGGGGTGCCCAGGGATGAATCCCTGGGGAGAACCCTCTGATGCTTAAGTTAGCGAATAAGCTAGAGCGCAGATGCAGGGGGAGATGGCAGGAGGAAAAGAGGGACGCGAGATCGCTCTCCACCAAGAAGTGTGGTGGCTCTTACTCAGGACTCTCGCCTTACCTCGCCGGAGGGTCTTCCATGGTTTATATAGCAATCCGTTTAACGTAGGAATCCAGGGAGTCCAGGGAGCCGAGGGGATTCAGGAGAGGTTACGTCCTTATTATAGGCTCACTATAGCACGAGGACTTTTGCTCTCCCTTATCTTTTGGAGTTTCCTACTCCTTAAAGCTACGTAACGGACGCTTGGATAAGCTTTCGACGGTCTGTCTGAACTTGAGACGCCAGCTGGGGGTCTTCCCGAGCGGTGGGCGCGTAGCTCGGATAGGGTGCTATGGGCCCCCGTAGGGGAAGGCTCATATTAAAAAAACCAAACAGGAATTGTTTTTTCAGATTTCTCATGGTTTGTATTTTTTTGGGCATTACATTTCGAATTCATTTTTCTTGGTATTACTTCTTTTTCTAAACCATAGTTTAGAGAGAAAATTTTGGAATGCCCAAGCATAGTGATTTTTGCCATGTTTGAACTGAAGACTAGGTGCATACTCATAATATTGAAATGCATTGAGCTGATGAATAAGTTTATCAAATCCGCAATGTCATCATTTTGATTTCATGTCATCGTGATTAGTGTTGTAGGTTGATAACTGGTATAGTCTGGGGGCATGGTTCATTTTCTGGCCGATCATATGGTTTAACTTCCAGAGCAACTAACTTCTGGGGAATTTAATTCCTTTTTCAGGAATACCTTGGACAGAGGAGGAACACAGGACATTTCTGGAAGGACTGGAAAAGCTTGGGAAAGGGGATTGGAGAGGAATTTCCAGAAAATTTGTGCTCACCAGAACTCCAACGCAAGTGGCTAGCCATGCTCAGAAATATTTTATTAGAAAGACAACTCCCGGCAATAAAAAACGCCGATCCAGCCTCTTTGATGTTGCTATTAATGACGTATGTTTCCAGGTTCATTTTTAATTTGTTGAGAACTTGCGATTGTTTGTCTCTAGATCTCAGATCTGATAGTTCCTTGCTGGTTCAGGTGTCTATATCTGAAACTGTCCCAATGGTGTCCTTGAATAAAATGCAGAATGGATCCAAAGAGATAAATCTTCTGCACCAGGATGACAAGACGGTAAATGTATAGGACCACCTGCATATTATCTATACAAAAATAATGTGGAAAAGGAAAACTACATGAATCTGATACGTATGACCACCAAAAAGAAAGGATTAGCTCTGCAAAGCATTAACCTTCACATTCATGAATGTCGGTGATGTACACAGGTGGGGGCACCAGAATTGAACGCAGGACTAGCATCATCTCTAGGACCAGAAAGACCGCCTCCCCATATTCACTTCATTAGGAAGTTGGTTGATGTTTATGAACCCCAAAGTTTCAACCACATGGTAAATCCTCTTCCATAATATTTTTGGATTCCTCTTCTTTTTTACCCACTGGTGACATTATACTTCCGCCACATTTTTTTAGTATTGATGTTATCAGCTGCATTTTTTGAAATTCAAAGGGAGAGACAAAGGTAGGAGGTAAAGGAAAAGGATTTGAAGGAGGCATATTTTCCTGCCTACAGTTCCCAGCAAGACTATATGCGCTATAGTTAGCGGACTATGATATTATTCTAGGCATGGATTGGCTAGAATAATATGGAGCCGTGGTTAATTACAGATCTAAGAAAGTCTGTTTTCAGCCACACGGTAAGCCAGCCTTTTATTTTCAAGGTATTCGATCCCGTTCTTCTTGTTTGATCATTTCTGTTATTTGAGCCTATAGATTGCTTAATGCAAGCTGTCAGGGGTTTTTAGCTTCAGTGGTTACTTTGGAGGCACCACAGTAGGATGTCAGTGGTATCCCAATTGTTTGTGAGTTCCCTGATATCTTCCCTGATGAGTTACCAGGCTTACCTCCAGAGTAAGAAATTGAAATGATGATTGAGTTGATTTCAGGTACGGTATCGTTAGCAAAGGCACCTTACCGAATGGCTCCAGCCGAACTTAGAGAACTCCGAGCACAGCCATTCGAATTGTTAGAAAAAGGCTACATTCGTCCCAGAATTTCTCCCTGGGGCGCTCCTATTCTATTTGTCAAAAAGAAAGATGGCAGCCTAAGGCTTTGCATTGATTACAAGCAGCTTAATTAGGTCAATATCAAGAATAAGTATCTGTTGCCCAGGATCGATGATTTGTTTGACCAGTTGTAGTCTACTACTGTGTTCTCTCGAATTGATCTCCATTCTGGCTATTTTCAGTTGAGAATTAAGGAGTCAGATGTTGAAAAGACTACTTTTAGCACTCAGTATGGTCATTTTGAGTTTTTGGTTATGCCATTTGGGCTAACCAATGTCCCTGCAGCATTTATAGATTTGATGCAGCTTGTGTTCTATCCTTACCTAGATCAGTTTGTTGTGATCTTTGTGGATAACATTCTGGTTTATTCTGCCTTTGCGGAAGATCATGTACAGCATTTGAGGATAGTTCTGCAAACTCTGAGAGATCATGAACTCTATGCAAAGTTGAGTAAATGTGAGTTCTGGCTTTAGGAGATTCATTTTCTTGGCCACATGATTTCTGGTGACGGAGTTACAGTGGATCCAGCCAAAATTGAAGATGTTCTTAATTGGCAGAGACTGAGGTCTGTGACAGAGATTAGAAGTTTTCTGGGTCTTGCTGGCTATTATCGGAGATTTTTGGAGCAAGTAGGAGGTTCTTAAGATAATCAATAGACTATTTAGGAACTTAGGGAAACCAACCCAAAAGTGAAACCTCAGGCTAGCCATGAACCGAGGCAAGCGGTCATTTACTGGACCGTATATGGGCTTAGGCGGTCAAGAGAAGACCATTTTTGGGTAGTCTACACCAGAACAAGGGAAAAGGGTCAATAGGAATCATGCGGTCAGGTGGAGGCCACTAGTCGAGCCTTGCAGTCTCCCAGATGGCCGCTACTATCCAGAACTCAGAAATCTTCGATAGTGAATATGCTTTCTAGACAATTTTGGATTTGATGGTACAACCAGCTCGGCGTCCTAGTGAGAATCCCAGGCTCGCAGAGACTTACAGAGGCCTTGAAATAAGATCACCTAATCTGGTGGAAGGAATATCCAATGGAGAGGATTACAAGTCCAAAAAAGTGTGCCTATGAGTGCATAGTGTATCTAATGACTCCGTACCAGAATACGTGTCATGTACTTAAGGAAAGACTCATAGATACGAAAGGATCATGTAAAATAGTGATCAAACCATAATAAAACAAGTCCATCTATCATTTGAAGTATGAATTTAATACAAGAGCATAATGGTTTTGGCATGAAACTAACTTAAGTGTAAATTAATTCCTAAGGGTATGTGAAACATGAAATCTACTAAAATGAACCATTAACATATTCAAGTTTATGAATATAGTACTTAAAATAAGGATAGAACCTGATTATCTAGGCTTACCATATGATAAATAAGGTTATTCTGCATTATGTTTTGGGTTAACAATAATACAGAAACTCAGAAAACCTAGCGGTCTCATACGAACCGTTTAAGGGCTTTTAGCGGTCTATCGCTGGGCCGCTAGATTGCCCTAGTGGTCTGAGGAAGACCGTTTATTCCCCTGTAGTAGATTAGTGTAGAAACTGAAGAACATGCCTAGTCTAAGGCAATTAGATGCATGAAAAAATATGCCAGCGGATAAATAAGGCCTGATATAACCGTATTAAAACATGGAGATGTATGGGGGGTGCATAAATCGAGCCAAAGTTTAATTCTTTTCTTAAGGTGTAAGGGTAAGCATGCAAACATAATCTAATTGCATAGTCATGATAAAACATGAAATAGTACTAGTAGAAAGCATGAAACGGAATGAAACCATAGGACATTGTGATATTCATTGATGAAATATTGATATACTCTAATTCTAAGGAAGATCATGAAAAGCATTTAAGAATTGCATTACAATTATTGAGGGACAATCAACTATATGTAATATTTAGCAAATGTGATTTCTAACTTGGGGAAGTATCATTCTTGGGGCATGTGATCTCAAAGAAGGGGATTTCTGTGGATCCATCTAAAGTGGAAGCAGTGAAGAACTGGGAAAGACCCATTAATGTTACTGAGATCCATAGTTTCTTGGGTCTGGCTAGTTACTACAGATGATTTATCAAGGACTTCTCTAAGATTGTTGTTCCTTTGATGAGATTGACAAGGAAAGAGAATCCATATGCATGGACCAAGGAATGTGAAGAAAGTTTCCAAACTCTGAAAGACCGCTTGACTACTACCCCGGTATTAGCCTTACCTATTGAAGGAGAAAAGCTTGAGGTATATATCGATGCATCAGGTGTCGGACTCGGATGTGTGTTAATGCAACAAGAGAAGGTAATTGCATATTCTTCCCATCAACTCAAGAAACATGAAGAAAACTACCCGATGCATGACCTAGAATTAGCCGCGGTAATATTTTATTTAAAGATTTAGAGGCACTATCTTTATGGAGAACAATTCATCATATACACTGATCATAAAAGTTTAAAATACTTGTTCTCTCAAAATGAGTTGAATATGAGGCAAAGATGCTGGATAGATTATCTCAATGACTTTGACTTCCTAATACAATATCATCCGGGAAAGGGTAACCCCGTAGCTGATGCCCTTAGTCGAAAGTCGAGAGCATTATGGGTATAAGTTACATGATTTAAGAATGGAAGATGCTAGAACAATTTCCTAAACTGAATGTCAATAAAGATGAGGAGAGAGGATGTGTTACTCTATCTTACAGAAGCTTACATCCTCACTTACTCTTTGGGATCAAGGAATTACAAGATGATGACCCAGTAATAGTGGAGATTAGAGGCAAGATGAATGAGCAACCTGATTTCAAGCTAGCATCTGATGGAAGACTATTGTTCTATGAGAGGAACTGTGTACTGAATTGCCCAAAATTAAAGAACAAGATTCTTGATGAAGCTCACCCATCAAGGTACACTATTCACCCCGGTGCTACCAACATGTACCAAGACTTAGAAAGGAACTTTTAGTGGCTCAATATGTTCAGATTGAATTACCTCTTTGGCAGCTTTCTCTTTTTCAATGTCTATCTATTTTTCTCCCATAATTATGCCCCCGAGTAGGCCCGCGCAGGACCTGCATGGGGTGGATGACCCCTGGCAGGCCCCCCCAGGGTTGATTGACCCCGGGCAGGCCCCTCCTGTGTTCGCGCGACCCCGGGCAGGGCCGCCCGCCCACGCGCTGGCCCATCCAGGGTCGGGCGACTCCGCGCGGGTCTCAACAACCCCAGACAAGTCCCTTTGCCCTCCTTTTTGCTTAAAATACTCTCCTAAGGCCTGTGGAACCATTGCTTGCAGCATGCCACGTGGAGAAAGGAGAGAATGCGTCTCCTTGTTCGTTCGTCGTCTTCCCCGTGCCGTGAGCCGTGGAGGGAGGATTTGTTTTTGTTCGAGCTGCGTGGGACTTCCTCGACGGAGTGTACACCCTCCTTCGCATCTTCCTCTTCTCGCCACAAGGTTTTCTTTGTTCATGTCGAGCGTCCGAGGGATAAAACCCTCCCAATTTTAGGGGTTCACCCGGAACCACGCGATCCCAACAATCGTGGTGGTTTAATCCGAATTCCGACCACCTCACTTGCTGCGAGAAGTCCATCATTGCAGAAATGTATACAGGGTAATTCCACGGGGTAGCGATACGCCAAATGATGAACCCCAGCCGGGTCAAGGATCATGTCTCTATTTATCCGGACTAAAAGTGGATGCAACAAATGCCCCCCACGGGACATCTGTCAACGTCGGAGGCGGGGGCGGGTGGCTCGTGTCTTCCATGGTTTTTCTCTTGCTAATCCCCGAGTGTATTAACATAATGGGGCTTTGTAGTATTGCTCAATATTTTTATTGCTATTCATATGCTGATTTGATCTTTAATTGAGCTTTGTTACTCATTATGCCTCCTTGCTCTTGGTCTTTGCAGTTTCTACAGACATGGCTTGCCAAAGCAGAGGCAGGGAGGCATCCCAGTGGCCCAGGATTGGGGGCTCTGATGATCATTACATGCGGAGGATGGATAGGCCTATGCCACCTTTCCCTCCTCGCAGCATCACTTCTGAGAGCTTTGGCGCGGTGGACCGCGGGTGTACTTGGGTCGCTGAGGGCCCGACTGAGGATACTGCTGCCACTGAGGGTACTGTCGATGTCTCCCACATTATGAGGAGACAGGGGGTCTACGTATATGACCGCTCAGGAGGGTATTCCTCCCACTTTCCGTTGCACCGGCATCTCCTCTCTTTTGTTCAGAGCTTTGTGCCTCCTGGTGTGGAGGTTGATGATCCCCGCTTGTGGGGAGAGAGGCGTCGTCTCAAGCGGGCTATATTGCTCTGGAGGGACAACATGCATGGTACTTGCACTTTTTCCTATCCGAGTTTTCCCGAGGGCTTTTTACGGTAGAGGCAATATCCTGATCAGAAGAGTCTGGACTTCTTCAGAGATTTTGACAGCTTTACAGTCTGAGCGGGACTGTCGTCACCAGCAGTTTGGCATTTATTTGGGCATCACAATGCCACAGATGTTGCAATAGTCTGGATGTTTCTGACTCCCTCTGGTGCTACTTTTGTACATGATGATTATAATCATGACTGTTTATTGGAGATGATACTAGCACAGAAGGCTCCCATCTGGTATGGGAGATGAGTCGTCATTCCTTCCCATTGCTGCCGTCGCGGTGCGGCGGAATGGCTGTGGGGCATTCTGATTGTTTACAGAGCAGTGCTTGATAGGGCGGGGATCCGCCACGCAGTGACCACGGCACTGTACTCATACCCTTGCCACACAGGATTGCTTCAGGCATTGGCTGAAAGGTTCAATCGGTGCTGGAACACATTTGTCACCGCTGAGGGGGAGACTTCACTGGACCTGTGGGCCTTTTATAGGATTTCTGGATTGCCAGTTTGTGGACAGCCCTATGAGGAGCTGTCCATGTATGATCTGCATCTTAGTGCTTCAGATGGGGCCGGTCGGTATCTTCTTCCTTACTGCTTCGGATGCCTGATGAAGACCTGGAGGGACCTAGCCCTTGTGGGAAAAGAGAAGGGTGCCCGCACATCGAGAGTGACATTGAATGCTTGGGTGATGCATTTTTATAGCGGTCTCTACTATTTTTATAAGGAGTTTGCCTCTTATGGCATGACCCGGGAGCAGTGCAGGGAGGTCGTGTTGAGATTTGCTTCAAACCCACGTCACTTGCCCTCCCCAGCACAGGGGTGGAACTCTAGGGAGCTGCCGCCACTGACGTACTTGGCATCTTACTTGGCTTACTGGCTGGCCAGCTTTGTGATCCCTTATAGAGAGGAGGGAATTCTTCGAGCAGAGGTGTTCTACCCGACTTGTCTGATGGTGTGTGGGCGCAGAGTTGCTATTGCCCCAGCTGCATTGGCGAACATTTATCATTCTTTGGGTCCCTGACTTCACACCTGACGCCCAAAGATAAGGGCATTCTGATACCCACTCATTACTTGAGTGCGTGGGTTGGTTTACTATTGTTAGAGCTTTCGCAGAGGACACTAGTTGATAATTCAGCTGCTCTTCTCATCTTCGCCTTTGCTGGTTACCCGGACCTGGATGCAGTTTTACAGCTAGCCAGTGCTCGTCGTGCTTTGTCTTTCCTCCATACTGGGAGGGGTGAGAGTCTTGACTTCGATCACAACTCCTACTTGTACCATCCCTACTTGGAGCGGCAGGGTGATACAGTTGCCTGCAGATTGTTTTCATGGGCTTTGCCCTCCTCCCATACACTGGCTGAGTGGGTGATTTGTATATGGCCTGGAGTTCTAGTTTACCGCCGTTCCAGCACAGCAATCCTTGAGCCGTACTATCCACATCGGTTTGTTAGGAACTTCGGATACGATCAGGCTATTCCCCCGAATGTGGACTTCCCTCTGGCCCTTCGATAGCACCGACAGAGAGATGTACATCTGGTTACAACTGCTTGGCATGCCTTCCTCTTTCGTGATGTGAAGGAGGATTATCTAGTTCCAGTACAAACGTGCAAGAGTCACTTTGACATACACTATGCGCGCTGGTGGTTCAAAGTCAGTAATGTGTTCAGATAGCGTGCTGATGCCATCCGAGCTACTGAGGAGAGGTGTCTGAGGACCTGCCTCCCCTGTTTCTTGACCCCAAGTTTGTTAGGTCTCACTTTTCTGGGGCTGCTCGAGGCATTCGTGAGATAGAGGCCCGTTGGAGGGAAGAGGGGCTCCCCATTCCTGTTGACATGAGTCAGTATGCTGGGGCTCTAAAGCCCTTGAGGAGTGCACGAGCAGCAACTGCTACTTCTGGGTCTTCTTGCCAGAGCGCGGCCCTTGGATCTTTAGGCAGAATTCTCATTTGGTTGTTTTGGGTACCCAAACCTTCTTGGGTCCCGAATGGTCAGTTGCACCTTTAGTGGGTGCATTCTTCCACGGTTTGGGACTAACCGTTCCTTATAGCCCCAGTTCAGAAGTCCACGGCCCTATTTTGGCCGCTCAGTGCTCCCACGGTTACCCATTAACCGTTGTGTCCCTTTCAAATCCTCCATCTTATGAACCTGCATGGCTCTCCTATAATCGTGTGCTCATGGACGGACCGATGTGGACCGTGTTGTTCTCAACGTTTCACATTCTAAGCGGACAAAAATTGCCCATCCTACTCTCCTGCGGCTTTCCTCAAATCATTCTAGGCCCCTCACTTCAGTCAGTTCGAATGCTCTTGGATGGCTACCTATGTGCCGTAAAAGTCTTTAGCGGCTCTATATGAGCCATGTAGTGTTCAAGGGCAGTTCCTGTTGAACCGTTCATTGACCGTCATCCCCAACGGCGTGAACTCTCTCCCCCTACTGGCAATGACAACCCAACGGCCTCCCAACCAGTCCCCAAGGGGTCGTATCCCCCCGTTTTCCCCCCTAGAACTACATGCATGACTTAAGATGAGAAATGAGGAGGGTTTTGGGCGACTTACCTCGGATGGCCGTGGTTCTTTGGCCGGCCTCACCACCGGTGCCGCCGCCACCTCTGATACCGGGCCGCCTCCTTTCGCCTCCACAGGACCTCCACTAGTCGCTAGCGCCTCCTCAGCCGCGGTCGACAGGAGTACGTCTTCCACGACCACGGGCACCGCCGCCGTCCCTTCCTCCGTGGTGGTCGGTGACAGCGGCGGTGCGGGCAATCCTTCTCTGGCCATCCGTGGGCACCTTGACTGGTGCTTGGAGCGCATAATCCGAGGGGGGGCGGGGGATGAGAGAGTGAGATTGAGAGAGTGAGTGAGAGAGAGTTTGAGAGGGGGAGTGAGGGGGAGCTTGGGCGTTTTCCTTCCCTCTTGCCATCAGTTACGGTGGGGAGGGAGGGAGATGAGAAGGTTTTATTTTTTTTGAAGCCCCCAGGTATTGAACGGTCTATCGATAGACTGTCCAGTCTCTGGACGGTCTCCGTTTAACCGTGTAATCATCAACAGTGCATTGTCATTGAGCGGCTAGAACGTGGTCATGCATTTCATTGGGCGGTCACCTTACGGGCCGTGCATCTTCACTTTCACGTTCGAAATGCCTATGTTTGCACGGCCTTCTCTTGACCATTCACATACTAAAAAAATGTTACTTTCATGCGCCTTGGAGATAAGGCGGAAGAGTAGGGACTTGCGGTGGCATTTGCAGAGGTGATCTAGCAACTTCCTCTCTGCCAAGATCTTTAGAGTTTTTGGAGCCTTCTTCCCCAAGCACTTCTTCGGATTCCATGGTAGATCAATGTCTGAGCGAGCCTGAGGCGAGAGTAGTGGTGATACCACCGGCTCCGA
Organism: Amorphophallus titanum; assembly: GCA_024336825.1. Taxonomy (NCBI): domain Eukaryota; kingdom Viridiplantae; phylum Streptophyta; class Magnoliopsida; order Alismatales; family Araceae; genus Amorphophallus; species Amorphophallus titanum. Next base: position 6,348,427 of record JANBPO010006859.1, on the reverse strand, counting down.
AATGCAGTGAGCTGGGGGAGGAGGAGGTGAAGCGATTGGAGCACCAATTCCATCTGCCTTGGAAGTATTACTTCGCTGCTGCTACCCCTAACGAGGTGAGCCTACATTCTCATACTAGTCATTTTTGCTCTGTCCCTCTGTCGTGGAAGGGTGGATTCCATCTCCCCTTCGACCCTTTTGTTCTTGGCCTCCTCAATTTCTTCCTATTAGCTCCCATTCAATCGGTAGCCAACTCTTATCTCCTCATCTCTGCTTTCTACATCCTCTGCCTTGAGTGTAGGGTTCCTCCATCCTTGGACCACTTCCATTATTTCTTTGTGCTGAAGGAGCATTCCTTGGCTGGCAAGGGCTTCTATTATATACAAGCGAGGTGAAATAGGAGTTGCATGTCCATAGCCGTGAAGGACTCTTCCCACAAGGGGTGGAAGACTTAGTTCTTCTGGGTGAGAATTTTTCCAGTGGAGGAGTCTTGGAGATGCCCCGTGATGCTCAATTTTCACCCGAACATCCCTCCGACATAGGATGAGTTCACCTCGGAGGTGGACAAGTACGTAGCGATCCTGTTGAAGCATCGCCAGTCTATGGAAGAGCTGGTGACCTTGGAGAATATCGAGCGGTGCCTTCTCAAGCGACTGTGGCCGGCAGGTATGGGCACGTCCCTGGCTGAAGTTTTTTCCTTGAGGGGAGGAGTAGGATTTAAGGACCTTATAAGCCCCAGAAGATTCAGAGTAGCCAAGGAAAATCCCTGGACTGCTCCTAGCATCAAACTTATCTAAATCTCTTTTATTATTGTTATAGATGAAGTATTTTGAACCAAAGGCTTTAAAATAAGAGACATTTGGCTTTTTACCTTTCAGTAACTCATATGGAGTTTTCTTATGGATGGGTCTTACCAAAACTCGGTTTAGAATGTGACAAGCAGTATTTGCAGCTTCTGCCCAATAGCTTTTCGGTAGATGGCTTTCCACCAACATGCAAACATATGGGATGACAAGTGGATCCCTAACAGACCAGGACCACCAATTACCCTGACCGGTTGTGCTCCAGATTCCCTAAATCTGGTATCACAACTTATCTCACAGCAACAATGGAATTAGGCCTTGATCAGGGAAACTTTTGAGGAGGACACAACAGAGGGAATTCTCAACACCAACCTTCCTCAGCTCCCCCACCCTGAGGGAGACTGTACCATGTGGAGCCACTCCAGAGATGGTCAATTCTCCATCAAATTCGCCTATAGAATGCTGGCAGAGAGGTCCTTACCACCCTCCACCTCCATACACAAAGACATTTGGAAGGTCATCTGGCACCCCAACATCTACAACCTCATTCCTTCAAAAATTGCCTTTTTCATATGGAAGTGTCTAGTAGGGGCTCTCCCTCTAAACTCCAAAATTGCCCAACACAGTAAGAAGTGGGACCCACTCTGCCCTGTCTGCCACAGCCAAGAAGAATCCCTCCATCACCTCCTCTTCTTCTGCAACAAAGCCAGAGCTGCTTGGAAGCTATCCCCCCTAAACTATAATTCAGATGCAGACCCAAAAACATTGGAAGATCGAATCTTAGAGTGGACCAAGCCCCCTTTCTCTACAGGGAAGCACGACCTCCAAGTAATTACCTTGAGTTTGCTATCATGTGGCAACTCTGGGTTGCCAGATGCAAGCAAACCTTCGAAGGCTCTGAAGACCATCCAAGGCAAATAATTGCCTCTGCTCTCATACACCACAACAGCTGGAATGCCAACTGAGCCATTCTCAACAAGCCTACTCCTCACCCGAATATCACCTGGTGCCCCCCCGACGCTCACAGCCTGAAGATTAACTCAGATGTAACTTTTCAGGAAGGCCAAGGTGTAGTCGGAATCATCATGAGAGACTCCTCTGGTTTCACCCTCTTCTGTCAATGCACATGTTTTCAAGTTCAATCCCTAGAGATGGCCGAGGCCCTTGCCCTGCTGCAAGTCCTAAAGTTAGCTGTTGTTTAAGGTCAGCTGGTGATGGTCGAAGGTGACGCCCTCAACATCATCAACTGTATCAATGGAGTCTCCAGCCTCTTGTGGAGAATTTACCCCATCATCCAAGATTGTAAAAATCTATTGTCTCCCTCTTTAGTTCGAGTGTGTTTCACTCCCAGAACTGCCAATGTGGCGGATGGGTGGCGAAGGACGCGGATGGGTCACTAGGGTACCCGAGTTCCCAAGATAAGGGGTCATAGGGGTCATAAAAAGTGCAATCTGGAGAGAAGAATTCTATGCCTTCGTAGCCCTTAAAAGGTGGTGGGTCATCCTCATCCAATAAAATAGTCGGGCTAGTGACTCAAGTGGGTTGGTCGGTCACTATACTCGGAATAATGATGGGATGGGAGTGGATCGGGATGGGTTCTTTTGTTATGGGGAGAAAAAGGAGGATCTCAATAGTGCAGTGGCTTCTCGTGTAAACTGCAGTGATAGAGCCAATGGCGGGGAAAGTGAAGCTAATGGTGCTAGGCCCTGATGGCTTCATGGCTAGCATACCAGTCAAGTTGGTCTGCCACTTCAGATAGTCTGCTAGGTCTCCTAAATTCTCCACAAAATAGAAGGTTTGATATGTTACATGGGGAGGTTGGAGGGGCACTATTTGGGATTGGTGCCCCCTAGATAGGGGGTATGGGTGTGAGCTATGGAGGGTGGGTCTTGCTTGAGCCACTTAGGTATGGACCCGACTATGGTTATCGTGCCATGTGTGTGGGTATGTGGCTCTTGAATGTCCGGGCTATGTTGGGTGTAAAGAGTCCTAGAGACTGATCTAGGGGGGGTGAATAGATCGATCGCCCAATTAAAAAACTACTGCAGTAACAACATTTGCGGAATAAAATCAAACTGCTGTAGGACGATCAGAAAACACTCAAACGCAACCAAACTGAAACGGATCTATATGCTCGGCACTCAAGTGGTGCTAAGCATTCATCTACTGAACGATGAAATGAAACCAGACAAGAACGAACCACAAATCAATCACACAAAAGACAGGAGATTTTAAGGTGGTTCAACCTCAATCTAGAGGTCTACGTCCACCCCACACTCAACTGAGTGTGGCTTAACTGTTGACTAACAGCTTGCCGCTGATCCACAGCTTCGGGGAAATCTTTCCCTACAAATCGCTGAGCGTTACAGCTTTGCTACCCAGAGGAATCCACCTCTGACCGCTGAGGATTACAGTTTCACCTGTCGAGAGGTATCCACCTCTGCCCGCTGAGGATTACAGCTTAACCTCTACTGACTCATAGCTTGAACAAGAGTTTCAAAAACAAAAGAAACAAATAGAGAATCAAAAACCCATGAAGGGAAACATTAATTGGGTGGAGGTGGCAAGATAAGAAATATATGGAGTTGGGCCAAGACCATGCTCTGATACCATGTTGAATTCACAATTACAAACCTCAAAACTTAGGTGCTAAGGTTGAAGGGCCCAAGACTATAAGCTCAAGGAACCCACATATATTTTTCGATATGGGACTATCCCATTTGGGGCTCCAACAATATGGTATCAGAATATAGTCTTGACACAACTCTTCTTACCACCTCCACCCAATTAATGTCCACGACTCATCTTGACCGTGAATGGGAGTGTTGAAATTTGACATAGTCCCTGGACAATAGTCCCATATTGGTTAAATGAGTTGTAGTTCATGTGCTTATTATCCTGGGCCCTTGTATCTCAACACCGGGATTTTGTAGATTCAACGTGCGCACGCAGAGGAGAGAAAGAGAGAAGGGGCTCCCCCGACCGGCGGTGCAGCGGTGGCCGTCAGCCTTCCCCCTCCTCGCCGGCCTATATACGCAGAGGAAGAGAGCGAGCGAGACAGGGCTCCCCTCGCCGGCGGTCGCAGCGGTGGGTACAAGGAGGAAGGTTTCCTCGCCCCCCCGCCGGCCATTGCCGCGGCAGAGGAGCACCCCCCTCCCTGCTGGGTTGCACACGCAGAGAAGAGAGAGAACGAGAAAGGGCTCCGCCCTCCCCACCGACTCTAGCAGCAGTGGAGGCGACGATCGACGCCAGCGGTGGAGGGCCCCCTCCCCCTCGTCCTCCTCTCTTCCTTCTCTCCACTGCAAGTTGGATCGGCATGACCCGATACAATGCCATACCGCCTTAAAATTGGGTCGCTCCGATCCAACAGTACCAAGAACATTGCAAGTGTATATCCATGTGAATTAAGTGATAAGATTATAGGTGATTAGCATCAATTTCCCTTTAATGGCAAATGGCTTCATTCGGTGACATTATAGACTTCAATAATTAAAAAACATTAACCTCATCGCGATGGACTACAAATTTCGGATTAACCCTCACTTAATTAAGGCGAGACGTGTACGTAGTTTATATTCTTTATCGAAGATCAGACGCATATACTTCAAGCTAGATGCAAAACAAACACCCCCACCCCAAACCCCCCCTGCGCCGCCCTAAAACAGAGGCGGGCACCGGCACACGTGCCCACAGGTTGAGGGACGCAACAGATCCTACAGATGCCAAGATCCATCAAACTTCATAGACATGATCCCTTGATATGCCGAATGGAATAAGGGGAAAATTGATGTAGGCTTTTAATTTCATATCCATCTGCTCGTGTTTATCATGTGGAACAGAGGGTAATGTTTATGCTGCCATTTCATGAATTTTAGCCCCATCTAAATCGACAGACTCATCTACATTTCTTAGATGTGGTCTCCGGATATGCACCAAGGGGGAAATAAAATTCTTTGCGGATTAATCTCCTACTTTTTCCCTCATTTTTGACGCTCTATTTTCCATTTTTTTTCTTTTGTGTCTGCAAATCTCTTTACATCGTCTTAATCCGACGTGGGCTAAACTGGCACGCATCCTTCCACGCAGGTTTAACCCCCGCCGCTTTAACCCTTTTCCACATAGCACGTCGAATCATGCAATCTCTGTTCACTTTATATATATATATATATACATATAGTGCCGCCAGTTTAACCACTGAAACCCGCATGCATGCATTAACACCCCATTATATAAGGAATCCCGTCCCCATATGAATAAACTCACATGGCTGCATCAATTAGTGATCATATCCCCAAATTTATTCATCTACCAACTCATCCCATGAATGTATCGCTAGACCAACCAAGTGGCCTCTCCTAGCCATCAACTTAAATACACATGTGTATATAAATTATCATATCGACATGCTGGCCCAGTAATTTCCCCAATCCGGTGTGAGAGTGGGAGGCTAATCCGACGCGGTCCACCCCTATGCCGGTTTAACCCACGTCGGTTCAACCGCAACCACACCGCTTTAAGAGTTTTCTCACGCCATTTGAAAGTGACTTTCCACGCCGTTTTAAGCAATCACTCCTCGGGTGAATATTAATCTACCTTAATGGCAAACACTATCTCGATTTCAATAACTCATGGACACATGGAAATCCCTAGTAGGCTTGCCCTAGGAGCCCACGTCCATTTGGGTGTTTGTTCAGTTTATGATTAAAGGCCCGTGGAACATCGCCCTCGGGATCTCCGTCCATTTGGGTCCGCCGATCGCCGTGTTTGGCCTCCCGGCATTTAGGAGTTTGTCATTGAGAGCAGACCTCCACTTTTCCCCAAACACTCTGGGTTTAGGGGAGATGCTGTCGAATTTTTGCCAAGACATTTTGACCATTTGCAAGATCAGAAATAAAGGAAAACACGACTCGAAGTATAGTAAAATGAAAACTGACTTGAAGTAAAAAGGAAACTGGAGAAATGACACGAAGTATAAAATGGGAGAAACAACACGAAGTGTGACACGAAGAATAAGAGGACGAAAGATGACACGAAGTTCAGAAATGAGAAAACCGACACGAAGATGACCTCATTAATCAGAAGACCTGAGTTATGAACACTGTTCATACTCGAGGTTCATTTTGGTCAACAGACTTTAAACACTGAAATCTGCATGAGGTTGAAAGGACACGAAGTATGAAAGATAGATGGTGAAAATGACACGAGGACGACACGAGGTTTGAACATGAGAGAAAGAAAATGACACGAAGAAAAGACTTAGACACACAGAGCCTGCATGAGATAAACAACCACAAAATCAACACGAAGTATGCCTAATATGTCGAGGTATCACTCAGTATGATCAAGGACTACACGAGCTTGACTCAATGAATAAATCATGAATAAACACATCATTCAGCAGGCATTCAGCAATCTCATTGAACATCTAATCAAAGACATCATTGACTCATAGTGTTTGCTAATCATCAAAACACAGGAACACAACAGATACTACTTGAGAGCTTCCTAATGGGTTGGTGATCTTCTTATAAGTTCTAAAATGTAAATTCTTGTCGGGGTCTTGTCTAAGTGCTTCAATAGATCAGATTGTGTGCCCGGTATGGATTCCAGCTCCCGGGTCTGTTCTTCCTACCCCTGTATGGGCTCCTGCTCTTGACGTTGAGGGAATACACTGTGGAATATCCATCCACTGCAGAGCACCATGGCCTGAGAGCTTTGTGCCTCAGTGGGGTTAGTGGTAGGCAGATGGTTGGTAGAGGTGGAAGGGATGTCAGGGTTAGTGGATTGGAGTAGAGCAACTAGTTGAGCAATTGCAGGCGGTGCCCTGATGAGGGGACTGCTTGACTGAGGATTGGTGGGAGTAAGAAGGTTAGAAGAAATGGGTGGTTGTTGGATGGTTGGTGACGGAGCAAGTGGATGAGTAGGGTTAGGAGAGGCCTTTATGGAGGCAAAGGGTTTTCGGCGAGCGTGATGGGTGATGGTAGAGGACGGAGCAAAAGGGGCCTAGCGGACAAAGGGGTGGTATTGGTGGAAGGTAAGAGAGGTGTCGGTGTTGGGCCGATGAGAAGTGGCCTAAACGGCAGGGGAGTTGTGGGAACATGGGGTCTTTATGGTGAAGAGGGGGGTGAAAGGGTGAATTAGGGTTGGTCTTGGTGGAGGGTTGGTAGAAGCGGGGGGAGTTTGGTTGACGGTGAGTACAAGGGAAGGTTGAGGCATTCTTAACAAACATGAGAACTGATTTGGATTCTGATTTAAGGCAGCCACATAGGCGCTCTCTTCATGCCACCCTTGTCCCCTTTTTACTTCGGGGAAGGTGGTGACAAGGTTTACTTGCTGATTTGGTGTCGGGTGCTCTAGCAGTGGATTCTGGACAATCGCCATGTCTGGCTGAGGTGATGGAGCCTACACTTGCTATTGGAGCGGTTGCTGAACTTGCTGAGTGGGCTGCTGAGCCTACTGTGGCGCCTGCTAGTAAGGAGGTCTTCTTGCCTTCAACGTAACTATGAATCTCCTCATTTCATCCAAGTCGATGCTTCCTTGATCATTCATATTATATATATATAGTCTTTGAAATGAAAATAGTGATCAATGGTATGGCTAGGCTGCCGATGAAAGACACAGTACCAAGAGGTATCCACATTCTGAGGCCAAGCTGACCTTTCCTTTAGCAGGGTGAGCATGTTGGCGGCCATGAGGGTGTTGAAAATATTGGGGAGGCTCTCGGGTAGTGGAGGGTATTGTGCTCTTTTAGGCCCGGGGGGTCTTCTCGGTTGCTGGGTGTCATAATTAGCTGGTGGAGGCACCTGGTGGAATTGTTGGAGAACTGCAGGATTTTGTGGTACAGCTTGACTCTGTGGAGGAGGAGGCTGAAAGGGCCGAGGAGGGTTATTTTGTTGGTGCGGAGCTTGGTTAAAGAAGGAGGATTGTTGGAAATGTTGCGGTGGCCTTTGGTTAGGAGGATTGTGGGACTGTACGGGATTACCAACCACGCCCATCTGCTCATTCACAACCATACCCTCAGTAGTGGCACCATTGTTATTCATGACATTACTTTTCCTCGGCACTCTCGATTTCTGTTCAAACACAGACATAATAGGTGAGTCATTCATCTAAGTCTGAATATATCTCACCCTCTCATAGAGCTCCTCCATGGTATTCAACTTGTTCATAGCCAAGATATGACGAAACTGAGGGGTAGCATTAGAAACTATCATCTTAACTTGCTCAGCTTTTGACAATGTATCTCTCAAATTTTTAGCCATCGACCTCCATCTATCGGCAAACTGAGTGAAGTCCTCTTCGAGCTTCATCTTTTCGGCCACCAAATCAGTGATGGACAGCGAGGGGCCCACACGGTCTCTATACTTTTGGAGAAACTTTCTCTGAACATTGTCGAAGTCACTGGCCTTTGTCAGCTCCAAAGAGTAGAACCATTCAAGAGCTGAGCCATCTAGAGACCTCCTAAACAAATGGGCCAAGGACGCCTTATTATTCTGCCAGAAGGATGCTTAATACATGAAATCTTTTAAACAAATGAACGGATTACCCGTTCCATTATAACGTCGAAAATTCGGCATCTATGATGGGGACAAGTGAAAAATTGGCAAAGTGGGGACAGTGACCTCTGAAGCATCTTTAGGAATGGACATCTTTTTGAGTTGCTCCTCCATGCTAGCAATCTTTTGGAGGAGGGTGTTGGTAGCAGACTCGACCGGGGCTGGATTGGGGGAAAATTTATTAGGCACAGGCCTTCTCAAAAATAGGGGAGGAGATGGGTTTGGTGGCCTGACGAAAGAATGGCTTGCCACAATAGGGGTAGGAGTTATCGGACGGGAAGGAAGACCGGATGGATTCCCTTGGTGGACTGTCGGGTCATTAGAAGAATTGGCTTGAGGGCCACCCACGGCCTGAGGGGGATTAGAAGAGGGGGAAGAGATAGATTTCCCTTTGAGAGCGGCATGGATCTTTTGGCACTGGGCCTCATCCTATTGAGAATGACCATTGATGAGATCGTCAACATTACGCGAAGGGGAAGCCTCCCAGGATGTGGACTGAGTTGCAGGTTGCAATTGAGATGAAGGGTCTCCCCCTTGAGTAGTGTCAACCATATAGACTTGGGAGTTTGGTGTTGGGGAGAGAGGTAATAAGTGGGAGCATAATCTCCCTCGTGTTGGAAAGCTTGATATTGAGAAGGAGAATATTGAGTGGGGGTGTAACCTCCCTCGGGTTGAAACAGTTGCTGAGAAACCTCATAGGCCTGATCAAATTGACTAGCCTCACCCTCTTCCTAAACATACAGTCCACAAGTACAGTCAACTGAAAGAGAAACGTACATTGCTACAGGGCATACCCCGGTACTAGCAAGCTGGCGACTATAGTCATTTGACCGAGATGCACCACCTCAAGGAGAAGCATCACACCTAAAAAAGTAGGGAGTGAACCTCATCTTATTGGCTCAGTAGGGGTCTCACGGATCCCCACCACAACGAAAGCGGTAAGCAGTAACAACAATAAACAACGACGACCGGAACAACAAGAATGGTAAGCGGAGGAACTACGGAATCTCTATGCTATAACTCTCGTGGTCGTAACGACCCATCTTTGCTAATGGAACTTGTAACAAATGTCACGCGGCCATACGTGTAACCTCCACCCTAGGGTGGACATCTAGACACTAGTAGACCTCGGTCTCGAGCTAGAACCAGTGAGAACCCATGCCCATCACATAGGGCAACACCAGCCCATATGCCGAAAGGCCCATCGACAACGCTGTCGGTACGTTAACCTTACCGGCATAAGGTCTGCTACTCAAGTATACACAACAAGGTCAGATGTATCTATTGACGTCTTATACCGCGCCAAGGTCTCATATGCGAGCACACTGCCCACATCTGGTCTCGGGAGAAGCAGAGGAGATAACACACATACCACACCCTTGGACTTGTAAGGATCCGTGCCTCTGCATCCAACAGCGTGGTCGTGTCCAGCAACCTGACACGAGGTACGCACCACTACACCCGACAATAATGTACACTTGTCCTAACCAAGATACATACACTCAGACGATCTCGCCTCTGCACAAGAAGCGTCTTACACACTAGGCGGTCTCGCCCGGTCTGTCCACGGTAGGCCACTCGGCTGCCCTCGCCTAGCCTAACATGATAAGCCCTCAAGGCAGTGTAACCACATAACATGATCTTCTGCGGTCTTACGGAACTCTTGAGAATGGGTGTATACACGCACGCAAACCACGGTATGACATCACAGAGCTAAGAAAATTACCCACGACTTAACGATGGAAACTAATGGATACCGGGCCACTAAACTCACACAGGGACTACCCACTACAATCCTAAAACTCGCGCGGGTATATCACTATGGGCACGCAAGCCACGTGGAAATAATGTTATAGATATACGGCCAAACCCACCACAAGGAATCTATAAAATCTCATACTACGTAAAACCATTCTATAGCGGCCACAAAATATTCACTGGGGGCACTGCTCGCCCAGAACAATGATGAGGGAAAGGAGCAAGCTCTCTACTACCTTAGCTAAAGACTGGTGGGAGCGAAAGTAAAGTACACTCTGATTGAGAAAGTTTACCTTACCTTAGTCTTCGCAGTCAAGAAGCTGAGGTATTACATGCTGTCCCATGAAGTGAGCCTAATATCCAAGGCTGACCCTGTCAAGCACATCCTTTCCCAGCCAGTCCTGAAGGGGCATCTTGGCAAGTGGGCCGTACTACTAATGGAATTTGATATCACATACGTGCCGCAGAAAGCCGTTAAAGGGCAAGCCATCACAGACTTCTTCGCAGCACATCTCGTGCCTGAAGGCTCCCCACTGGTCACAGAATTGCCTGAAGATGAAATGCTAGAGGTGGACCAAGTCCAACAAACCGCATGGCAGTTATACTTCGACGGGGTCTCGAGAACAGAAACAACTCCGTCCAGGCACACCAAAGTGCGGGCTGGAGCCGGCATCATACTCAAATCCCCAGACGGAGAAGTATTGCACTCTTCATGTTCCATCAGGCCCTACACAAATAATGACGCAGAGGATGAAGATCTAATTATTGGCCTCCAGGTCGCCTTGCAAATGGAGATCAAAATGCTACAAGTGTTCGGGGATTCGCTACTGATCGTCAAGCAAGTCCAGGGACAGTTTGATGTTTGAAAACCCGAGCTGCTCCGTTACCACACTAAGGCGAAGTGGCTCATGGAGTAGTTCTACCTTATTGAAATAGGCCACGTCGCCAGAGGAGAAAATGTACAAGCTGACGCATTGGCAAAATTGGCAAGTTCGCTGGCAGTGCCGCCAGGTGGATCGCTCAACATCCGGGTGATAAATCAACGACAGGTGCCTAGCATGATAGAAGAGTTAGAAGAAGAGGAACTTGAGGCCGCCACAGTAGAAGCCATTGACTTACCTGATTGGAGAGACCCGTTTATCTAGTGGTTTAAATACCAGTAATTACGCAAGCAAAGAAAAGAAAAGATCAAGCTGATTAGAACAAAGGACTCTTATGAAGTCTGAAATGGGATGCTATTCTGGGTCGTGACGGATGCCAAGCAAAGGTTACTCCTCCAATGCCTATCTACCGAAGAGGCTTGGAGAGTCATGAAGGAGGTTCACGCCGGGACAGAAACATCCCTAGAATTTCTTTTGAGCAAAGAAACACACCCGAGAAGTTTTCAAATGTTTATTAGAAGCAATAATCCTCCAGTGGGATGACTGCATGTTTTTCTTTTCAACTGCACCATCATCTAAAAACTTAATCCAATCGCTAGGCAGCAGGCAGGTGGTATCACTTGATAAAAACAAATGCCACTCTGCAGCCTCCCATTCCTTGTGCCAAAATACTTAGCTTGTCCAAGCTAATGAGTAAGAAACACTTGCACAGTACTAGCAGTTGAATAAGCAAAACAGCAACTTTTCATTCTGCCTCGTACTGATATCAACCAAGCACATATATATGTATCTCAAACCTTATTGAACATTATTAAATGATGAAGGTAATAAAGCTGCAGGAAAGGAGAGTAAAGGTGAGTTTGGCGAGCAAAACTTCTGGTCGGAAGCCGCGTTTACCTTCCAATTTCAACTTCAAAAATGCAAATTACCAGATGGACATGGATCTAATCATTTTTACAGTGGTCACTCGTCCCACCAACATGCATTTTCCCCCCAATCTAGGATTCTCCAATTTGGAATTCCTATCAATTAATGGCTCAAGAGTGAGTTTGACGGCAACTCCCAGACTAACCCGACTCAAAAAATCTATGGAAGCCCCAAAACCCTTCCGATTGCAAGCTGCGCGACAACCCCTCGGAAAGCGACAGGAAAAGACGACCCCTCATTTCCGAAGAAGAACATCGGGAGAGGGGGGTGGACAACATAAAAGGAAAACCGGAATCTTCACACCAATGCACTGAGTTGAGAAGTTACTCGGATACGGGCGGTGGAGTCCTGGTGGGAATCAAGGAGCATGGCCACGTCCCGCCGCATCTGCCTCACCTGCACCTCCCTCCTGTTCCTCAGCAGCTTTATCCTTGCCACCGCCAGCTTCGCCTCAGTCTTGCTGCGATTTCAGAAGCGAGGAGTTTGAGAGAGAGAGAAAGAGAGAGAGAGAGAGATGGATGGATGGCGGCGTACCACTTGGAGGACTTGAAGCCTCTGCAAAACAGGGAGGCGCCACAGCCCATCACCTTCCGGAGCGACGCCGCCGCGGCTTTGATATCGGAAGGCATCCTGGCTTCGTTTGAGGGCGGAGGGGGGGAGAGTGAGCGAAGGATGCGGAGGGGAAGCAGCAGCAAGGGAGCCTAAGAGGAGCAAACGGGAAAGATGAATATGATGCAAGACAAAGCAATATGATGATTATGATATGCAACACTATGCTCAAACCAACTAGAGAATAATAATAAAAAGAAGGGAAAGGAAAGGGGATGTATCCTCTCTACTATGACAGAGGAAGGACAATAGAAGAAGAAGAACGCTACTTTGAAGGAGTGTTGCTAGCGCTACTGCATCAATAGGAGGAAGAAAGAGCTCCCGGGGAGAAAGCCACCCAGAGAAACTCAACGCTAGAAAAGAACGTAGGCGGACGCCTTTCTACAATAGCCGTTCTCTTCTACCTCTCCCTCTCTCGCTCTTCTTTGTTTCTCTTCTTTTTCCCCTATCCGCGCGAGAGCCAAAAAGGAGGGCTTATATAGAGATTAAAACATAGTTCTAAAGGGATTTGAAACCCTATAGAACTTGCCTTCAAATCAAACACCCTATCATGGAAGGTAACAGAGTCCTAGAATGGAAAGACTGCTTTGCGAAGAGGAAGAAACAATCACGGAAGCAAACACTGAAATGACGACACTCTCAGGGCCGTTAATTAAAATGACACCATTAAGAGAGCCGTCATTCCTGATTTTCAGAAAACCTTCCATATTTAAATAGAGAAAACAACGACCTTCAAAAAGGCGCCATTATAAAATAACGCCTCCACGAAAGGCGTTATTTTAAGGAATTATCCAAATGAATTTTCAAAAAATTAAAAGTATCAGTAAATGACGCCTCCACCAAAGGGCGTGTTTTACTGAAAGGATGACCCTGAAAAAGCCGTTAATTATGAAATGACGCCTTTTATAAAGGCGTGATTCAGAAAAACTCCATATTAAGTAAATATTGAAGCCCAATCTGATTATCATAAAGTAATATGAAATTTAACCAACATAGCATCAAATTTGGCGTGTCTACAGTTCCCAGTCAGAACAACTTTGCGCAGTTGGGGGAGAATAGCTCCTCTGTGCGGCAGGAACATCAGATGATGGCGAGACCACCTTGCCTACGAAGCTGCCTCGACGAGCTTTCTGGCAATGTATGGCATGCCACCTAAAGATACGTGATGACTCTGGGGAAGGCTCTGCCAATAGGCAATAGATTTGTTGCATGTGATCTAGGAACTGTAGGTTGAAGATGATAGGTGTAGTGGTGGGGGTGGGTGACGGCTCATGGTGACAAGAGGTGCTTTGTTGCTATCATCAAAATAGAACAATATATATGTTGCTAGCATCAGGGCTAAATAACATATGCACCACATGGTTAAATGTGAAAAGATTGACTAAGTACTCATTTTAGGTCGACAAATAAAGGGAAACTTAGTCGACTGTGTTTGAACTCAGTTGATAGATATGAAGATTCAATCGACTGATTTTTTAGTAAGTCGATAGATGTCAGCAAGTAGCAATAACAGCCAGCAATGTCAACCTGTAGTAGCAACAATAGCAGCAACAAGACCAACATATGCACATAGGTCGACTCAATTGCTGCTTAAGTCGACCAACTGTTCTAAGAATTAGTATAATAGGATTCAAAGAAGTCTAGAAGGATCAAGATTTACAACTAAGGTTTCGATCGACTGATGGTTGAAGGTTGGTCGACTAACTGGCTCAGGTGGTTGAGCCTCAGGCAGCTACTATCTTCTTCAAGTCTCATAGAAAAATTTGTTTAGAGTGTGTCGACACACTTGAGGAGTGTGTCGACCTACTTTCGTTCACAGAAATAATTAACAAGGCTAGTAGCATCAGGCTAAGTCAATGCAGTGGAGCTATTGCGTCAATGCAATGGCAACATTTAGCAACAAATAACAGCATGCAACAATAGTAATAGCCAGCAGTAGCAGTCAGCAGCTTCAACGGCAGCAAAGCCATATGAATGCTATGTCGACTCAATTGAGCCATGGAGTCAACGCAACTGAAGAAGAAATACTAAACTTTAGAAGGACAGTGAACCAAGTAAAAGAAGGTTGAGTCGATGCAGAGTTACAGGGCATTGACGTAGCAGAAGAAGAGGAGAAGATCTAGTGGATGTGTTCTCTAGGCCATGAGAAGGGTGAGTCGGCACAATGAGCTAATGGCGTGGATGCAATAAGCTAATGGCATCAATAGCATCAAGCCCATATGAAGGTTGAGTCAACTCACTAAAATAGTGGAGTCGACGTAGGAGTGCTTTCATAAAGCCTATGTCGACACACTCAAAGTGAGTGTGTCGACACATCTCATACCACAGTACTTGTGAATTCAAAGTGGGTCATGTGGCTACGAAATCCAATGACAGGCACATGATCCAAGACATGTGCATTAGGTTCTGGACATGTCCCAAGATAGAATATTCCTCACTCAATTGTAAACTGGTGGAAAAGACACCCCCCTCACCAAAAACAAAAAAAATAAAACAAAACAAAGAAGAAAGAAACAAGGATCTTGTTTCAGCAGAAAGATTGCTGTGCTGGCTTAAACAAAACGGAAGTTTTGACTGGGGTCAATCAAAGCCTAGATGGAGAGGACCAGATCTCTCGGCTGACAGGTGTTGGGCAATTCAGCGGACCAATGAGGGATGTCAACCAGATCCCTCGAAGATTGTGGGAAAAAAAAACTTCGAGAAAAAAGTCTGTTTCTAGGATACTTCTGCTCGTGCATTCCTAGGTGTGGAATTGAGGCAGCGTTTGGAGACGTCAGAGGAGATGGGCGGAGATATTCATCTAATGATATATCTGTTAATGTATTTTTAATTTTTTTCATAAATTTATTTTTAATAATAATTTTTATGTGAAAATTCCTAAATTTACAGAACGAAGTTCATCATACATCTCTGATTGCCCAAAAATAATTGGCAGACCGACCGCTTTGGTCCCGTTAGTTCAGGAATCAGGATGCCCAATCTTCCATTTTCTTTAATCTTTGTTAGTCATCATATATATAGATATATACACGTGAATTACTTAATTAATGACAGACGAGACATTCAAGATAGATTATAGCTAGGTTTTGTGTTTCTTGAAAACATTTTATGAAAATGAAAATTTAAAGGCACAGCCATTCATGACCAGTTTCAATGAACGGCTAACCACTAATGGAGATGACTCCTCGCTCATACCGAAACTCGTACAGCTAGCGACGAAGTTGAAAACGACTGTTATGTGTGGATTTAATTGCAAAGACTTTGATAAAAGATAATATGTAAGTTTGTGAACTTTGTATTCCTTATAATCCATATGTACGATGGAGAATGGTAATATTAGGTTAATTAATTGTTGTTGGATCCTGTGGGATTCGGACCAGACCCATGTTACCCAGAAGAGTACGCTGGTAGTTGCCCGTGGAGGTGTGAATGGGTCCATTAGGGTCATCTCCATTTTCCAGAGCATGAATGCGCACCGACCTTCCTTTGCATTACTCGGACCTCTCAGGGTCTACCTGCCTTTGTGCTCACCCTTTTGAGCTCATCCTTCCACACATGTTCCAAATAAAAAAAATCATATATATATATATGATAATACATAAAAGAATATGATTATGTCCGACCAGAGAACTACTTCTCTTATCCCATTAACCTGGACCTATCATCCCCGTTAATGAATGAACCTATCTTTACTTCGACATTTAGCCAATATCGATGAACAAACCAGCTCTGACCCTTGTCATCATCGGCAAGACCGGTCAGTATCCCATTAACCTGGACCTCTCATCCTCGTTAATGAATAAACCTATCTTTGCTTTACCATTTAGCTAATGTTGATGAACAAACTAGCTTTGACCCTTGTCATCATCGGCAAGACCGGTCAGTATCCCATTAACATGGGCCTTTCATCTCCGTTAATGAATAAACCCTTCTTTACTTCCGCATTTAACCAATGTCGATGAATAAACCAACGCTGATTCTTGCCATCATCGGTAAGGTCAGACAATGAACCGTTAACTCAGACCTTCCATCCTCATTAATGAGTATACCAGTCCTTGCTTCCGCATCTAACCAATGTCGATGAACGAACCCCCACACGTCTCGACGTCGGTTCCATAAATCAAGTCAAAAAAATGGGGCTTAAAATAGAGGTGCCCCACCGAAGTTGCCCCTACACCAGGGCAAGGGCAAAAATGGCCACAACCCGGCTGTGGCGAAAATCTGAAAGGGCACTGCAGGCAAAATCAGGTACCCCGCCACGTGAAAATTGGAAAGAGCGCGTAGGCAAAAGCAAGAGGGGGCTGGCTTCGGTGAAAATCTGAAAGGGCACCTAAGTCAGTAATGTGGTTAAAAAATGATGATGATGATGATGATGATGATGATGAGAATGATGATGTTGCTATCTCATTCACCATTTATGTCCCACAGGAATCCCTGTGTGTAGCAGATAAATCATGTCCCACTGGCATAAGCCTTACACCTATGCTGTAATAAACCCTTTACTTCGGCATTTAACCCATGTCGATGAATAAGCTTACACTCGATTTTCGTCATCATCGGCAAAATCGATAAACAAATCATCAGCTCGGACCCTTCTGTGAACAATGTCACTCAAAGACATCAAAAGATCAAAAATAAGATAAGAAGATATGGGGAAAGAAAAAGGAGAGGGGCATAAGCATGTGATGCTATAATGGACTTGTGATCGCCAGAGGGGTTACCTCAAAAATAAAAGATGGTCGCAAAATACCTTGAGATGAAAGCGGGGAGATTGTGAATTCTTTCTTCCTCAGGGCCCTCAATCTCTAGCGATTAATAAAGGGTTTTCTCCCCTCCAGGGAGATGTAATTAACGTCGGTACCTATATGGTGTGGCGGACTTCTGGCCCCGACACAGACCCCACATTCGTCTGACCAAGTCAGATCGAGCGCACAATAAATTTATCACATATGTGACTGGCACATCTACATAAATATGATAATAAATAAATAAACAAACTAAATGAATAAAAATCATTCCACTAGATGCCCCCAATCACGTGTGCATACACAGACCATGCACCCTAGGTCGGGCCCTCTAGCTGGTTCTTCCCCCGAAGTCCGGACTCAGGCTGTGCGTGGGGTCCCTATGGTAACCAACCTAACAACCGTCTCAGTCGGGTCACGCTCTCCACCACTCCCAAGTGGGTACGCACACGCGTGCGCAGGAAAGCTACGACTAGTGGGGGCTCACTAAATGTGGATACTGAAAATCACACACGTACCCATCTCAAGTAATGTGAAGTGACAGGTGGCTCATGACCACCAGACTCTAGACAGCCCACTAGACCTAATAACCTAATGGTCCTTGAGTCACGAGACTCGGGTCAAGAGCGCTGCATGTGACGGCATAGCACTGTCAATCGGGCCTAATCCCTAGGTCTGAATTCACGGTGACACGATTCTCAAGGTAACTCACAAGTTGCCGAGTTGATCCCTCATCCAGGGGACACACGGGAAACCTTCAGTCCCAGGCTGGTTAACTGGACTCACAATTCGAGGTCACACACATGGCCGACGTAGAAAGCACTTTCCGGAGAAACACACATCGTGCGGGGAAGACCTACCGCACTCATGCCGACTCACGACGACTCGTCCTACCAAAAGCACAAAAGCCTAGAACACATGGGGTCACCTGGACCCCCAAGACCCACGGGCATGTTAATCGAGATAACTCGATACCTCCGGACACCCCAAAAAATACAAACCAGAACCCGCGGTGTCTGGGACATCTACGAGGCCGAAGGTCAACCACTAGGTCACAATCGGGTCGACCAGAAGCCAACACAACATGAAACGGTCACGACTTGTCACGTCCCGAGCGCGGAAGCCTGCCCGCGACGCGACAGCACTTTATATAGAACCAAAGCACGCTAGCAATTCTAAGGAATTCTACCTTAGACAGAGTGCGCAAGCTAATTATTTATTATTTCGAACCTTTAATCACGTTGGGTCAAGCAAATCGGCGTGATCTCAAAGGACGTCGGGTTCATACCACCCTGTTTGGTATCTGTAAGTCTACAGTTGCCGCATCGCTATAATCTCTCGCTCCTTCTACGAGTCTAGTTCAATCGAGGGTATGGTAACTGTCAAACCCCATGATCGTGCCATTCAACCATGGCCTCTTTAAAGTGTATGACATCCATTCTAAATGAACTTACATGACCCTGGCTAGGGATTTAGTGGAGCGTCAATGTCATGACCCATTAACTGTCTGATATATACCCGACAGTGGGCGATCCCCTCTTGACCATTGATGATCTTCACATGTATCCCAAAATGGTTAACAACTTGGCAATTCATGACTTATAGTTAAAGTCAGTTAGCCAACTCATGAAATCATTCGGGTCCTCGTATAAGATCCGATTAATGTCTCAGGTCAAAGGACAAACGATGCTACAGAGATAGTTGGATCTTCAGTTGACATTAGGTATAATCAACCGTCTGAAGATCCAATAGCAGATCAGTTTAGTGTACAGTCTCCTAGGATGTACACCTACACATATGTGTTGGTGCCCCGCACCAGTGACCATGAGATTGGTTCCGTGCACATCAAATGTACTAGTTTAATAGATAATCAAAGTCCCCAAGTGATTACCCTCCAACCAGTAATAGTTTAATGTATGTGTCCATGTAAAGTCAGTCTCATGATCGAGATCTCATCTCAAGTTGACTTTACAACCACATATCCTAGGGATATCGTAGAGTAATATACAATTATAAATTTACGCTCAAATACCACTTCATTAATTATGAAGAAGATTGTACATCTATCGGGCTTACCCGACCCTAAATTGGCCTGTAGCACACCAATACTAACAATCTCCCACTTGAACTATAGTCAATTACCCACAACTTTGAGGCCCATCTTATCTTGATGGCGCTCAAATACAATCTGTGTCAAAGGCTGAGTCAGTGGATCTGCTATGTTATCTTCCAACGGTACACGCTCTACCATCACATCTCCATGATCAATAATCTCCCGAATAAGGTGGAAGCGCCTCAGAATATGCTTCGACTTTTGGTGAGATGTTGGTTCCTTCGCTTGGGCGATGGCCCCATTATTATCGTAAAATAATGGATGGGAGCTGATATATCGGGAAAATCTCATTTGATTTACAACTCTTTAGGCCATAGGGCCCTCTTTTCCCGATGATTAATCAAGGGTATTCTCTCCTCAAGAGAGATGTAAATGATGTCGTGACCTTTACGACACGGTGGATTTTGGTCCCGACACGAACCACACAATCGTCTGATCAGTCAGATGGCGCACTAGGGCTTTCACGAAGCCCGAATGAACCGTCACTTTGTGATTGGCATGCCCATGTAGTTAACAAATCAATAGACGAATGCCAATAAATGAATAAACCAAAAAAAAGTGCGTCCACAAGTCTGGCACGCCTGGTGGGACAAAGCTACCCTTCATCTTTTCGCCAGAATCAAAGGCCCTATGGCCCCTTCTTGAAATACTAATTGTCGAATTTGCAAATGCAGGTTGCTGTTCAGACAACAACAATGGTGGTTACTTTCGGCCCGCTCATCGTCGAGAGTCAGGTCCGAGATGGATACCTGGCCGTCCCCGTCCGCTTTGGGAGTTTCCCTCCCGTTGTAGGCTTCCCCAACTTCCTCAGAGTGGCCTTTGTGAACCTGTTGGACTTAGAAGCATCCGACGCCACTGAGATCAACTCCCCCACCCAGGGGGTCATCAAGGTTATTGCTGGCTGCTCACCGGCCAAGACTGTCAAGTGCGTCCCAGTTGGGGCGTCAAACGGCTTTGTGCACCATGTGCACTTCTCCCCTGATCTATCCACTTAAGGATTGGCTTCTCACCGCAAAAGGCCCCGTAGGGGCCATGTGCATGCTGCTCCTTCCAGAGGCTAGGTCTCCAACTCCAGCAAATCAGTTGTCATCGGAAGCGTCCGGGTACACTTGAACGGACGATGAGCCGGGGTGATCCCAAACAAGGTTATACCTACTGTACCAGTACAAAATTCATTCCAACCACTGGCAGAAGAAGACAAGAGAAGACTGAACAAGGCCAAGCGGCCGAAGAATCAGCTAACCTAGCAATCGACAAAAAGGAAGCATGTGTGGGTGCCCAAGGGGACCCGAATTGCTCCATTGGGTCGGGTAGAGCCATAGAAGGCCCATCACGAGAGGCGAAAGGGAGAAGATCAGATTGAGTCGACAACTCCGGAGTGACAACTATCATTTGGTCCCTCATTTCCACCCAGGGACACTCATTGCCAGCACCCCCGACACCACCACAATATCGCCCGATTAGGGCATTCATCCCACCGGCCTTATTCTGGAGATAGGGCTACGTCACACACTCTCCCCTCCTTGCATCCACATGAGGGGGTGAATTAAGTTATGAGGGCTTACTTGTATGGCCTGGCAAGCACTCCCCTGGGGCGTCAAAGGCTACTGCAAGCAATGGCCGAAGTCCCAGAAGAGCAAGAACCTCGATCCTCGCCGAGCGCAGAGTCAAGGAATGTACTAGAGGATCACCACCAATCTCCGCCTCGGAGAGAAGCACAGCCACGAAGGTTAGTCTTTGACAGACTAACCTTCCCTAACATGCCATCAAGAAGGGCAGAAAGGAAGGGCAGAGATGTGAAGATCTACACTTGTAACATGGCTAGGGTATTCGACCGGTATGGGGCTCTATCCACTGAACCTAAAAAAATAGCCAGGCTCACCGAGAGGCAGGGCGTTGTTACTAGGAGAAGAATAGCAGCGAGCAAGGTGGTGCAAACCCGTACTAAGGGTGCTGCTCCCAGGGAAGCTCTAACAGCTCTAACCACCAATGTTGTCACCACGGGAGACACTAACGGGATGCCGTCTACATCATCTGAGGAAGTTCTAGTTGAAGAAAGGGGAGGAACTCCCAATTTTTCCATGAACGACCTTACTGTGTTGCTCATGATGTAGCGGTACCAGCAGGAGATCGAATTGCTAAGGAAACAACTAAATGAAAGGAGTTCTCAACCCTCCACATCTAGACAGACTGAAGCATTGCCCGAAACTCCTAGGGGCAATGGGCAAACCTCAGAAGCCTCTCCGTAGGTGACAGTGCCCTCACCAGCGCTTAACCACACCGGGGGCATCCCCCCGCAACAGTCGTAACCTGCGGCACCGGCCCCGACATCGGCCTTTACTTTTCAAGGGTCGACCGTCTCGCCACAGGCTATGGTGTTGACTACGCCGCTTGCACAACTGGCCCATTTCTACCTAAGCCCGGTTGACCCAACGGTCGTAAGCAGATTGATGCTGGAACAAATGATAGGAATGAAGTTGACAGAGAGGGGCGACGACGGCCACATCCCATTTGACGTGTATTGGGTGCCCTACCCAATGCACCATGTTGCCAAGAAGCTACCACCAGGCATCACCAAACCGCCAAAGTTTGAGAATTTCAACGGGCAAGGGTCTCCCAGGGAGCACATTGCCTACTTTGTGAATGTCATGGGCGATTTAGCCACAGACGAATCCTACCTCCTGAAGTTCTTTGGGTTTACATTGATAGGGCTTGCCTTTGAGTGGTACTTAGGCTTGCCTACCGGGTCTATTATTGATTGGCCCGACATGCAGAAGAAATTCAAGGAAAGGTTCTACATAGCTGAACGAGAGGTCACTATGGCAGAACTTTATGCCCCCAAGCAGAGGAATGATGAATCTGCCCTGACCTACATCAAGAGGTGGAGGAACCTCAGTATGGGGTGCACGTGTCCACTGCACCAAGAAGATGGAGTGCAGATCTGTAAGTAAAATCTAAAGAAAGAAGTACTACCGCCTAAACAACATCGTGGTGGAGATCGAGGCTTTCCTCACCCGATACTCCTCCACCCCCACTGCATCAAGTCAGAAGGCTCCGCAGCCCGAGAAGAGACCGGTGCCACAAGAAGTTCATGCGGTGGAATTCAAGGCCTTTGAGAGGCAAAATGAGAAAGAGGAGGAAGCAGCCAAGCCCCCTCCGGCCAAGTCAGCTGAACGGCGGGAAGGCCCCTCCCTGTGGGAGAAGATGAGAAACAAGCTTTACTCCTTCCCCCGAGATAAAACTTGGGTTTTATTTGAATGGGCTACCAAATACAACAAGGTCACGCTCCCCGAGTCGAAGAGGCCAGGCAACCTAAGGAGAAAAGACGATCCTCACTTTTGCCCATATCATCAGATGATCGGACATACTATCGAGGAATGCTACATCTTCAAGGATGTCATTGAATCCTTGATTAAGAAGGGAGAGATAGACATGGGAGAGCTCAAGGTAGATCCCCCATAGCTACATGAAATCTAACTTGGCCACGACTAGCAACATGGTGTCACTGTACCAGTAGTTGCCCGAGGAGTTGTCAGAGGCCAGCACCCGGCACACCTATGAAGCTTTTGTTCTGGCACTGTCCCAAGACCAAGGAGGTTGGTAGGCCGCACTGTGGCGACCCGGGATCCGAGTACCGGAAAGGAACCGGCGCGACTCGAACCTCGGCCCGCCTCCCACGAGCCCGAAATTACACTCAGATCACGGAAGAACTCATGCATCTCGTCGAAGTCGACAAGATGAGGGCCGAGAATGGGCCGTGGATGCATTGGTGGTGCCCATGGAGGTGCAGGAGCACGCTGTGGTTGTGGAACTGGAGCCTCCCTTTGTCTAGCACTCGACTCCCCTTGGGTAGAACATCGAGAGCTTCTTTTGGGTGCCATTTGGACAAGAAAACCATTGTAGAAACCCTCGAGATGACTAATCTCTTCCTTTGGGAGTGGATAAACATCTCAGGACACACTGAATTGTGGTGGAAGACTATTCTCCATGATCTGGAACCCTAGGAGGAAGCTTGAAAGTCACACAAGCCACTGTACGAAATCTACACCAGAAGATGGTAAAGATCCCGATCTTGTGCGGATGGAAGAATGAGGTGGTTTTTACGCTTGAGAAGAGGGGATTTGGTGTTCTAGGGCTCGGGAAAAGGGTTGGAGAATGAATGGGTGTGAGAGAGTGAGTGAAATGGGGTGGAGCCTTCTTTAAAAAGGAGTTCAGATGGGTGGCATGCCGGGCCGATTCGCAGGTTTCGGTCGACCGAAATGGTCGGCCTAGCCCAATTTTCACCATTTTGTTCTTTTTCATTTGTTGTTTTTTTATTTCTTTTTGATTCAATCTTTTCTTATTTTTTTTAATAGAAACTCCTTCTCCGCCCCTTTTGTTTTGTTGAAGGGAATGGATTAATGGCTTGATGATCAAAATAGTAAGGCGCTCTGAGACACTTTAGTGAACTCTCTGACTCTCCCCCTCAGAAAATGCCTTGGATCCCAAAGTAAGTAAGTCCACATTTATTTACCATGGAGTATTTGGTCTTAGAAGATTTTCAAGGAAGGTGTCTTATACATATAACTACAACCAAGCATGCAAGGTGGTACCATACAAGACCTGAAACAAAACACACAAGATGTGCATGCATTTCACACAATCTACCCTTAATGCTTCTGACTTTTATACAATTGCACCACTTAACCTAGTGCAGATCTAGGCATGTATGCTGTCACCCTAGCATATTTCGAGTTCTCTTCTTATTTTGCTAAATTGTTCCTGATTTGGGGATTTTGTTAAGATATCAGCCAGTTGATTATGTGTATCAACAAATTTCAACTCAAAATCCCCGTTGCCTACATGATCTCTCAAAAAATGATGGTGGGGCGGTGGGTCGACAGAGGGCTTCCCATCCCGTTGCCCAGCCGATACCCTGTTTCGCTATAGAAAGACCTCTACCTTTGAGCGCAAGAAAAAAAGACGGAGAAGAAGAAAAAACACAACTGGGCAGAAGAGAGCAAGAGGAGAGAAAAGAAGGGAGAAGAGAGAATAGATAGGGAGATGAAGAGAAACACAGAGAAAAAGGAAGAAGCTATAGCAATCTCCAAGGTAAGTCTAGTCCAGGGAGAGCCCAACAGTTCCCTCCTGTTGTTCTCACTCCGTCTTTCATTTGCCTTCACTTCCTTTAGCTTATGTACTCCCTTTCATTTTGATCAAATGAAATAAATATTGTTATTCCCATATTCGAGTTATTAGGTTTGCTTGTTATCTCCCTTTGTCCGCTATTCTTTTTTTTTGAGCTTTCTCGATCGATTCCTGTTAGACTGGTTTCTCTACCAAGGTAGTAGGGGTGACGATCCGGATGTGAGGAATCCCTTCGGGGGCTACATCTCCATTAATGATCCTTTGATCATTCGGTGTCACTATTCCCTACTCCAGGTATGGCGCCCCGAAATGGCCACTGGCCATGCCCACTGGGCAATAGTAAAGTCCCCTCCCTGGGATCATACGGAGTCTGTGGATCCTTCCCAATCGATGCTTGGGAAAGGGTGTTGTGATTTATTGTTTCATTGACGAACTTCTTTATGTTAGTGATCCAGGAGATGGCCATCTACCCCTTTCACCTTCCTTCTTAGGTTGTAAGGGCACTAGTGTACTCCAAAGTCAGTCTCATCATCTGCATTAGTTATATTGTCTACTCTATCTCATCTTCAAAGGTCGTTATGTGGGAGCCCCAGGTGTTCGCCAATTTGTGACGCAGAGGTTTCTGCCTCCCTAGGTGGCAGCCATCCTACACTCACTTCTTCCTTCGGATGGCTGATGATCCACTCATGAGGATCGTATATGCAACTCATTGTTATCTCCTCATTTCGGTCTCCCCTTTGTATGAATAACATTTTCAATGTCGCCCATCGCACCAGTAGTCTATGCAGCTCGGGTCATGGGAGAGTGATGGGGACATCACCCACAGTTCTCTTTAGCTCGGCACCTCTCTCCCTCCTGGAGATGGGTAGGGGGCAGCTCGGCAACTCGACAGGACACATGGGCTAGCTAGAATTTCCAGTCCAAATATGTACAAGTCCCAAAGGTACAACTCAACAAAAAGAAAAGTACAAAGTCTTGGGGCATACCTCGATTGGCAGAAGCCAGATGAAAATTGAAGTTGTACCTTCTATACACGAATGCCTCAACAAGGGCCAAAATATGGTCACCCACCTCCCCAAGCCTCGACGAGGCCACCAAAAGAGCGATCATGGCTGGGGTGGCGGTTGAGGGCACTCACGGAACACGTGCCCAACCTGGCTACACCTGAAACAGCTCCTCTGCTTAGGGCAGTCACAAACCAGGTGCCCCATTCGATCGCACCAAAAGCACCTCAGTTCTACAACATCCACCCGGCAAGGATGGCCAATATAAAATCTACCACACCTCGGACACTACCCCGACTGCTCTGATAGGCCATGTCGTGGTCGCCATGCAGTTGACTACTGCACGGACTCCTCCGAGGCCTACGCCTGCACCTCCTCCTGTCGTCGATGCCTAAGCTCATGGCATCGCCTGACACTACACCAAATCGCCTCCCTATCCTATCTATGCCTCCTCCTACACTGTCGACGATGACCACGAATAGGGGTAGAGGTTGTAGCTAGCTCCTCCTGAAATGCCTGAGGGAGACCCCACTAGAATTGCATCGCCATAACCTGCTCCTGGGTATGCAAAAAGGTCTACCTCCAAGATTATCGCCGCATGAAAAGCCACCTCCATGTCAGCCACCCCAGATGCCATGAGGGTCCGATGAATCTCAGGCCTCAAACCGACAATGAACTGTTGAGCTAGAAACCTTGGACCTGCCATGGCTGGTGGCGCATACTGGCTCAACTCCATGAACCTCACCCAATATAGGGAAACTGACAATGCCCCCTGAGCCAACGCCAAAAATTGGGTGGATAAATCAAAAAATCCTGCGGGTCTTGGTGCACCTGGAGCCGCATCTACCGGAGGGGCAATGCTCCACCCTACACCTCTTGGGTCCCAGCGGCTAGCTCTACCTGGGACCGCGCCTACCCCCTTTGTGCCATCACGGATCCTTAAACATGCAAAAATGAGAACATACACATCAATCCCAAAGTCTTGAATGAGAAGGTTCATTGACACGGGTTTAACACGCTCTCCTAAGGTGCGTGTAATGTTAGGTCGCACCCACGCACCTCAGCTCACAGGGAATACCCCCAAAAAATATACAAATAATAGTAATCCTTGGGATGCGTACTTATACTAGAGAAATGGTCGCCTGAGGACCGCTAGAGAGATAAGACAGTTTATCGCTAGACCACTTTTAAGCCATAAACGCCAGGAGGAGACCGCTAGGGAACTAGGGAGTAGAAACAATAGGAAATAAAATGGGAAAATCGAGGAAAACATAGGGATAACTGGGATAACAGAAATAAGAGCAGGTCAATAGTCACTTAACACGATTGGCACTAGATGTCCCACTGTGATCGCCGAAAAATAGGGGTTGTGGGTATTTTTGTGTGGAAAGGTGGTGTGATATATGTGGGAGAGATGGTATATGGAGTGTGATATGTGCCAAACTCAAGCAAGCAACAACATCAAATTTGCAGCCTGTGGGTATGTCATCTTAATAGTGCAAAGGAAAGCAGGAAATAAGACTAAACACACGTCGTGGGCGTGCAGCCAAGATGAAAACAAAACAAACACACACTGTAGGTGTGGAGCAACTAAAAGGAAAGGAAATAGGAACAAATAAAGAGATGTGATGACAAATACCCAAAATAGATAAGATGTGATTACCACTGAAGCAAATAATGTAGACAGAACCACGCTGCGTACCATGGAAAGAAGTCGAGTAAAGCACACTCACCCGCGGGAGAGAAAGACCCAGGTGCAGATCTGAAAACGGTGCTCTTGGGACCGCAAGGTGGACGAAAACGGTTCGAAGAAGACTGCAAGGGAACTCAGACAGTCCGACGACAGCCACTAGGCGCACCCAGAAAACTAGTTATGGAACTCAAATCTCCACCCCTCCTTGCTGGCCAGAATAGTTGGGCCTCGTGTTGTGAGCATTGTAAACCTACAAGAGAGAGTGTAGACAGGGAGAAAACTACCTAATTAGCCCTAGCAAAGTGCAATATCTATAATGTAATAGAACTAGTATGCATGAAAAGGAAGGGTGAATACCTGGGGGGTTGGTGATTTTTTAACCCCTGTGGGGTGTGAAAACAATAGGATGGTGTGTGTGATTGAATTTTGAATGCAGAAGAACGTGGAGGAAGAAGAGAGAATGATGCTATGATGATGCAAAGAGACAAAGACTAAAAGAAGAAAAGACTCAAGAACTCAAGAGAATCGGCTACTACTTGGACCAGATGACTCAAGGACGTAGACAATAAAACACGAACAAAAACAACAAAAGCTCAAGAAAAAAACTAAAAATAAAAAGGGAGATATAAACCACATAATGATGAAAGTGATGTAAAAAATCAAAATACATAATACAAATAAAATAAAATATAAAATATAATAATGATAATAATGATAATGAGTACGGAAATAAGAATGCCCCCATCAAGGGATTTAATGGCGCTTTGTCTGGGCTCCTCCCCATTGACCTCCCTGCAGAGGGAATATTGAGAAGGCCATTGCAAGCCATGCCTGGCCCCTGGGGACCACCCCATTATGGCCACGGCCTTGCTTTGCACCGGGTCAATAGCCCACTGATTTTAAAACTATTCTGACTGGGATTTAATTGAATTTCTTCATCTTTCGAATATTCAATTTGTCGTATCTCGGCATACATCTGTCCTGATGTTCACTATGTATATTCATGATGCTTTTAACACGGATGCATATCTGAACATGAAATGGTTAATATGCAACCAACACGATTTGAATGTTTTACCCCTTCATACAGGGACTTTAATGCTTTTCCAATACATTCTTTCACTCGCTTTACGAAAACTGATTTTTAGGCCATGGGGCCCCTATCTTGGCGATTAATCAAAGATTTTTTCCTCTCCAAGGGGATGTAATTAACGTCGTGACTTTTACGGCACGGCCAGTCTCAGTCCTGACCCGATACCCACGATCGTCTTGTTAGTCAGACGGAGTGCACCATCGGCTTTAGACTGATGCGGGACAGTGTGCGAACCGGGGGATTCTAGGTGTGGACTCGACTATGAGACGACGTGGCCAACAATAACACAAACGACCGAGCTGCCTCGGCTTGACACCAAGAGCTTCTAAGAGGGAAACTACACCCACAACAAGAATCGCAAGCTCGCACTCGTTCTCCCAAGTCTAGGGAAGCGTGTGGATCCACACGGTTGAGAAACCAATGAAGGCTAGGGTGGTCTGCTCACTCACGTGCTCAGATCGAAGCACAGGATGGTCACGCTCTCTCGCTCGCAGTAGTGAATAATATAGCGGGCTAGGAACCTATCATGCGCACTAGCAGTGACAGCAAGAACATATATTAAACTAGCAGGCGAAACTAGAGGAGGAGTGAGTGCGTACCTGGGGAGTATATCATAAATTTTAAATAATAATATGTTGTTTTGATGGCCATAGTTGCAAAAGAGATGAGAATTGGTTCCCCTATGAGTGGGCATGCATTGGAACAAAGTGCAAGAGACTTCCTTTTTTTTTAATGCAAAACTAATGCAAGCACCTAGACACGACTCTAGATGGTGAAAAGGGGTAAAATGCTGACTCGAATACAAACCTATACTCAACCCATATCCGGTACGTGGCGGAGGTAGAAACCTCACGCAAGATGCTACATTCCAAATAGGCGTAACCTATCTTTCTAGTAACGTCTTTTGATATACCGGGTACTGGGATGAAATGCAAACCAAGACACTTTTTTTAAAAACAATGACTACCCTAGACTCAACCATGCTCTGATACCAATTTGATGCGCGACGACGAGTGGACTCGGTACCAATTTGATGCGGGACCTGAGGCTCTAAGCAAGCTCGCTACTCGTCCCACGCGAGGGAAGCGTGCGGATGTGCGTAGTTGAGAAATCGACAATGAGTCGAGGGTATCAGCTCTTCCGTGCTCGGGTCGAGTCATGGGATGGGTTCCACTCACTCTCTCGCAGCGGTGATTGAAATAATATAAGAGCTAATTATCCTATCACTCAAGCGGTGGCATTCAAGAACATATACGAAATAAGTAAAATGTCAAATAAGGAGGGTGGCGAGTGTACCTCCACACTTCGGGCGTGGGGAAGACGACCCCGGCCAAGATCCATAACTCCTGGTATAGTAAATGTAATTAATTACAGTGGTGAAATTTATGGCCCACTCAACGCAGGGAGGTAAAGGGCTACAGTGGGACCTGGGAGCAACGAACTCGGGTTGACGGGCAGCAAGCTGGAAGGGTTATTGGGGCGGAGGCAGGCTGTTGGTCCGACTCGGTACTATTCCAACTCGGTTCAGGCCTGTTAGACAGTGAGCAAACTCGGCTGCTAGGATGGCAGCTTCCGGTCATCTTCTAACTGCAACAGTTGGCTGGGACGTTGGCGGGAGGTTCTTCTTCGATCCCTGAGGTCGGCGACATTCGAATCTAAGCCGGCATAATTTCTCAAGAGTTTACTGGCAGACTACTCTGCTGGCCTGTTCACAGAACAGATTTGCACACCTCCACGAAAATAATTTCTGTATGCAGATCTGGTGTCGGATCTAGGCGAGATCAGAGCCAATAGAAAGAGAACTCAAAGGGCTACAACATTGTAAAACTAAAGGGCAGCTAGGATAAAATTTTGAATCATAAAGTTATTGATAGAGCAATGACTGGAGGTTCTCTTCTTCAAAACATTTTTCTCTCTCTCTAAAATCCTAGTGTGAGAAACTCTGGTTTGCTCCTTCCCACCATCACTCTCTTTGTCGTTCTGGCGAGCTCCCCTCCTTGTCGGCCATGGCTGGCATGGTGGGGGAGGTCTAGATCCCTCCGGAGGGTATTGAAGTCGGCGTCTCAGATGTAGCTGTGGTAGCTCCTCAGAAGACCTATGCTCAGACTCTTATGGAAGCCCGGCACCAGCCGCGCCTTCCCCTTCAGGTGAAACCTCTAGTGTTCACGGATCAGGGAGAGCCTGCCGTATTCTTCTCACAAGAAGATATTCAAGTATCCTACTCGCACCTTCAGAACGTGATCATCGCCAAATGCTCCTATGGTTGTCCTTCCATCCTGAAAATCAAAGCATGCCTCTCGCAGTGACTTCATTTGAGTTCTGAGTTTATCATTAGTCGATTGAATGCTAGACACATTCTGATCCAGTTGGGATGTGAAGTGGATTTCCTTAGAGTTCTCCTGCAAAAAAAATTATATATCAAAGGATTTATGTTCAAATTTTTTAGATGGATGCACGATTTTGATTTTGATGCCGACCCCTCTGCTGTTCCAGTATGGATTGAGTTTCCCTTACTTTCTGTCAATTGCTATCATGAGGACCTGCTCCATTCAATAGCAGGCAATGCCAGTCCGGTGCTGCGGATTCATGATGCAACAGCTACAATGACTGATACATCAGAGGCTTTGGTCTGTGTTGAGATGAACCTCGATATGCAGAGAAAAGATCGAGTATGGATTGGAATTGAAAATGGTGGTTTCTGGCAGTCGATCAGCTATCACAGAGTGCCGCACTTGTGTTCTCACTGTCATAAGATCGGGCACCTGGAAAGGGACTGCAAGAAGAAACAGGGTAAGATCATAGTTCGAAAGCAATCACTGGGTAATGCTATTCCTCCTGGAGCTCAAAAAACTCTCCGACAGGAGTATAAGCCAAGGATGACTACCACTTCCAATCCCAAATTGGTGGATGTTGATGCTAACAGATTCTCAGCCCTGAGCCAGGTTCCAGAGGAAATAGAATCTGAAGAAAAGAACATTCAAGACAAGTAAGTTCCTTCAGCTAGTGCCGCTATCTCAACATGTTCTCGATCCAAGTCCTCCACATTGAGCTAGGTGACGGCTGGCACCGGAGCCGAAGGAACACGTCTGGCACTGGCAGCAGCGGGAGCAGAATAACCGCTTGGGGCAGCAATTTATCTGTAAAATGTAACAAATGGAAGATCAGAACAAGCGATAGGCGAAAAGGAACGAAAACTATAAGAGGGCTGTACTACAAGTGAAGTGAATAAAACATCGATAACTTCTGATGAAATTTCGATAGAGTTTTCCCTAGGCCATAGGCGTAAGGGAAAATATGGGTGCGCATCCACAAGGAGTGACGGCCCCAACAAAGTGACGGTGAGCTCCGCGGAGCAACACCAGAAGTCCTCAGTTGTAGATGTATGCCTCTCCCTCTCCTCGGCACAGCCCGCAGGTCTTCCCCGGCATAGCCCACAGGCCTTCCCCAGCACGGCCCTAAGCTGCTTCCCCGGTACGCCCTTAG
This sequence comes from Amorphophallus titanum, assembly GCA_024336825.1. Lineage (NCBI taxonomy): Eukaryota > Viridiplantae > Streptophyta > Magnoliopsida > Alismatales > Araceae > Amorphophallus > Amorphophallus titanum. Next base: position 6,316,656 of record JANBPO010006859.1, on the reverse strand, counting down.
GGTCTTCCCCGGCACAGCCCGCAGGCCTTCCCCGGCACGGCCCTAAGGTGGCCTTCACTGGCACACCCCCTGCGCTCTTCCCCGGTGCGCCCTGTGCTCTTCACCGATACACCCTATGGTGGCCTTCACTGGCACACCCCCTGCGCTCTTACCCAGTGCGCTTTGGAGTGGTGCTTCCCCGGTACAGACCCTGTGCTCCTCCCCGGCACATTACTGAGTGCCTTCCCAGGAACACCCACTAGTGTCGTTCAATGGCACACCCCTGAAGCTACCCTTCCCCGACACGCTCTCTGCCTTCCTAGTAGTCTTTGCCGGCACGCCCCCTACGGCCTTCCCCGGTACGCCCACTGGTGCCCTTGTCCGGTACACCCCCCTGTGTGCTCTTTCACGACGCGGCCTCCTGGCTCCGCCACCGGCACGCCCGCAAAGATCTCTACCCGGCACACGCCTAAAGGTGCTTCCCCAGCATGCCCGGCGCCCCTTCGAGCGGCACACTCTGTGCCTTCCCAACCCGACACCACCGGTGACCCCATCATCTCCCACAGCACTAGAGAAGAGAGGAGGAAGAAGGAGAGGAGAAGAGAAGATGAAGAAGAAGAGAAAGAAATGAGGAAACAAACCGACAATATGCTCAAAGGGGCATAAACACAATTAGACACTATGCATGGTTTGTCTATCATGCATGACGCCTCCGAGAGGCAGGCCTTTAAGGGCCCCGGGTGATTAGGAGACAAAGAGGAGGGAGGGACTAATGAGATAGAACGCAATGCATGACCATAACAACCTTTCTTTCATTCACTCATAAGATAAGGGGGGATACACGGGTGAAAAAAGATACAAGAGGGGGGATGTACCCCATGACAAAGGGAAAACAACAAGGAAGAAAGAAAGAGGTACACCGGTTGGGGGAGCAGAGCACCAGCACCTTCCCCTCCTTTCACTGTCACCTCTCTTCTCTTCTCTTCTCTTCTCCCCTCCTTTCCTTGTAGGTGGGAGCTCCTCCTTTTCTTGTTTCTTCTTTTCTTCTGTTAGCCAGTCAGCCAGCCAAACAGTAAAACCCCCCGTTCTCCAGTGGAGTATGTTTTCCTCTTATAGGAGTGGAGATGGGGAAGGCCACCGAAGTCCAAACCCTCTTTTCTCTTTCTCCTCCTTTTCCCGCTCGAAGACGTTGAGTGGCCTGCGGATATGGGAGCGGTAGAGTAGGGGAGGTGCTTGCCCAAGATTGGTTGACGATGACCAGTGGAGATGCGTCATTCGGTGCGACATTCGAAGCCTTCCGTTCTTGGCACGCAGGTGGTTGCCCACCGGTCAGATGCAAGCTTCCACTCCATTTCAGGTAAAGGGTCTCCATTGCCAGTCTGTTCGCGGGCAAACAGGGCATCAGACTCAGGATGGGATCGCAGCCCTGGTTAAAACTATGTGGGGGGAGTGTGTGCGCCGGTTTAGCAGTGCAAAGTGGGCATGCCAGGTCAGCAGGAGAGGCAGAGCACATCGGTTTAGTCATGGAAGATGGGTGCACCGGTTTAGGGTCTTGGAGGGGGCGCGTCAGTTTAAGTGTCGATCGCGCTGGTTTGAGTATCAAAAGACTCTGTCCCAACTTCGTGGCGATTCAGACGAACACCTGCGCTCCCACATGGCTTTAGTTGTAATGCACTGCCTCCGAGATGTTTAATTCGAAGCCTCCAAGCCCTGGTTTAGGACTAAGAGTGATTTCCGATACATGTCGAACCCGTGTCTGAATTCTCAAGTTTTTCCTGATTCGACCTTCGGCACTGCCAGTCGGAGGACCATTGTTGGGTCCTAGGTGCTATGGATTCAGAGGGGGGTGAATGAATCTCCCTATTTAAAAATTACTTCTCTACATCCCGGTCTTTCGACTTGATAATATACATGTACCGCTCTAACCAGCCCTTGCGGTTAGACGCTGTACGGGAGACCTGGATAAAGTGCTGGTGGGTTCGAGCCTTGAAATAGGTGAAATAGGTATCGACCGGGCAACTCTGGAGAAGAAAGAAGTGTCGAAATAGATCGATGCTTGGCTCCACCGATGCCCTATGACATGAATAGACAAATCCACAGAGGATGGTATAGAAATTGGGGGTTATTTTCCCAGGATGCCGTCCATAGTGATGGAGGATAGACTCAATGAAGGGATGGATAGGAAGGCGGAAGCCCTCCTGGAAGGAGGCCATCAGGACCATGATCCCGCCGGAAGGGTAATTCATTATGTCGTCGCCTACGGATGGAAAGATGATGTCGTACTCGGGGGGAATTTGGAAAGCTCCTCATAGGCCATGGAGCACCCTATACGATACTAGCGGTGGAGAGGTTGGTCGACTAGGGCCGGCACCCGAAGTGCTCTGCACACCCCCTCGGCCGCGAGGCACCTCTTCGGAAGAAGGGGAATTGACTTGAGGGACTCCCCTATGTGGAGGCATGGCTACGGAAGATGGGAGACGCAGAAGAAGGAAGAATCCTCACTGGGTAAGGAAGGAAGGCGCCTACGATGAGCACAGTAACCGGTGAAACACGGATGGAGACTGCGAGGAGACCACGCAGTCGTCCTTATAACCACCCACAACGGGTCAGCGCCACCCTTTGTGAGGCAGATGAAAGGAAGCCTATCACAACGCTAGGTGGCCATTCAGAGCCCGCGCTCCCAGAACAAGACAAGACGCAAGTCATCATCACCAGCGTGGTCTCCACCACCGCCAAAAGCGCCTTGCGAGCCAAGCCAGCTCTGAAGCGTCCAACAACAGCGATACGAGAAGTCCAACCTCGGGCCTCGTGTTTCGAAAAAGCTCTCTCCCGATCTACTCTCAACACCCTGCTGAGTGCTCGGCGACTGAGAGTAGGGTAAATCCAGTTTGGCCCAGAAATGGCCCAATAACCACAGGCCCACGAAGGATTGTTCGTGATAAGCCCTCCTAAGAAACGGGCACACATGCTCGGCCCAACAAAAGGAGGCCCGGCCCAGAGAAGCATCGGATTCTACAATGCGTAACGGCTACGTCCCAAGCGCAGTTATCATCGGAGGACTCTCCAGCGACCGACCGTTGCCCCCACGACGTCGGCCTTGACCCCATAACGGGCGAGCACGCCCCATGAGCACCGTAAGACTGGCCCCAGGACCAGCCAATGTCGGGATAATCATCCTCCAACGAGAAAATTTTACCACTATAGCGGAGAAACGTTACTCTATTATGGACGCCCTTCCTTATCAAAGGATGAGGCTCCTCGCTCCAGGACAGTCCCCTATAAAAGGGAGATCGATAGAGGAGACACACACGGTGGTTCATTCCACTATAAGGCTACTCAAGAGAATAGAGCTACTAACCCAGCTATACAGAGAGAAGAAGGAAGCGGCTGCCCACACTCTGAGAAGGGTTCCTCCTTGCGACCTTACCACCCAGCGAGCACTCACAGAGTCAGCACTGGGACTGATGAGCACTCGTCTGGAGGATCTCCACGGCTCCTCAGCCTCCTACAGCGATACCTCTCTCTCTCTCTCACATGCTCTTCTCTATACTCTACTTTTCCGTTGCTGACTTAAGCATCGAAGGGTTGTCTCTTGGGGTAACACCCGGGACTCCTTCTGACACCTCTTTGGCTTCTGGTGTTTGCAGGCCTCCACGGGCGCGAGACAACTTCCCCAACAAATAAATAGAGAAGGTGGTACGTGACATAGGAACCATTTTTCAGCCTCTACACTTCTTAGCGCCGTCTGTGGGAACTACGAGCGAAAAGCTATGGCGCCCCGTGGAAGCCTCCACAACACCAGCAACCGGGGTCGTAGGTCCCACCAGGGGCCCAGCTCCCACCGGGAGTCGCAGGAAGCTTCTTTCGCTCATCCCCGACAGGAGGTCACCCCAGGTGACCTCGACGAACTTCGCCAACAGATCTGGGCCCTAACAGAACTCTGCCAGGATCTCCGAGACCAGCGGGTCAACCCCCAGCGCGTCTTACCAAAGCGACGGGAGGACGAGAGGGACCAGAGTGGGGGGAACCCCCGCCAAGCACAAGAGGCATCTCGTGCCTCGGCCACAAGGACCTGATGATCCCGCAGTGTGCCCGCACCAAGGGTGCGCAGTCCGCTCCACTCCAACCCAAAGATGGATCACTGACTCGAGCGCTTCGAGGAAATAGAGGACAAAGTCTGATACCTGGATGATGTCCTCTTGGCCGCCAAGAATCACGGCCTGATCGACGAGGACCTAGACTTCCATGCCTACTTCTCCAGGAAAATAATGGAAGTCCGCATCCCGCCAAAGCTTCAACTGTCATCGTTCACCTCCTATGATGGTACCACTGACCTGGCCGACCACGTGCACAGCTTCAAGTCCCACCCAGTGTTCCACCGGGTCTCGGACACTGTGAAGTGCCTGGCGTTCGTAACAACCCTATGGGAGAATGCCCGGCCTTGGTTTGAGTCCCTGTCAGCTGGGACTATTTCCTCCTTCCAGCAGCTTAAGAAGCTGTTCAAGGAGAACTTCATCGACTGCTGAAAGGTGGCCAGATTTACGGTAACCCTGCTCACCCTCAGGCAGGGCAAAGAAGAGACGCTATGAGATTTCATCTCTCGCTTCCACGCGAAAGCGCTCCGGATCCCACATCTTGACATCGGCATCGCCGTTACAACCCTCACCCAAGGGACACAGGACCACATCCTCCGGTGTGCCCTTGGGGTCGAGGCCCCAACGACTCTTCCTGACCTCCTCGCCCTGGTGCAGAAGCATGCACGCTGCGAGGAGAACACTGCAGCCTTGGGCCGGGCGGCCGGAATCGAACGGTCTGACCGCAAGAGATCCGCCGACCCACCACAAGAGGGTCGGAGTAAGCGGGAGCGATGCGACGGAGACCACCGCGATCGCTCCGAAAAGGAAAGGGGCAATTATCACCATTACACCCCCCCTGACGGCTTCGCTTGATCAGATCCTGATGGAGATCCGCAAGGAGCCATTCCTCAAACGGCCTCCCCAGATGAAGTCAGATCCGAGCATGAGGAGCAAGAAGAAATATTGCCATTACCACCACGACCACGGTCACGACGCCGTCGACTGCATCAACTTGTGGGATGCCATCAAGGAACTCGTTCGTAGGGGACTCCTCGACAAGTTCCTCGCCAAAGTCACAGAACGGCGGTTGAAGACGTCCCCACCGATTGACAACCGGCCCAACGAAAAGGAGATTATGATGCCTCACCTCTCTGATCATGTTGGAATAAATGGCACGTCGATCGATCCGATATTTCAGATTTTAGACCTCCTCCCTCCTACTTGTCTTATTCTCATCGTAATATACACACCTTTTATTTGCACCCTTCCACAGGGGTTAAAAACCTCCCCCCGGTGCATTCTCCCTCAATTTCTACCCCTATTTTATCACTTCGGGATAGATACTATGCTTATAGTTTCTAATGGGCTTTTATCTCTTGTTTCATCTTTGTTTTACAGGAGAGCATGATTGAACGTGAGGCCCTCTTCCTCTAGCCGACTTAAAGGAGAGGAGGTTGATCCCACGCCATTTCCTGCACCCTTTTGTTCAAGCACGATCAAGTCTTCATCTTTTTTCCAACGTACACGGTGCCATTTCTCTCATCTCTTCATCCCTTTGGCGTTGTCATCCGTTGGTGGCGATCACAGTCAGTATCTTTATTCTCATCGTCCCTTTCCTTTCATCATATTCCATGTTCATGCTATTACATGTACATATTTGCTAGTTTGGGGCGGGGTAGAATAAACATCTACAGTTATCTCTAAGTGTAAAGGGAGATGAGACATTGGCCTCAATGGGGTGGCTTGACTTCCTACCCAAGACAACAAGCTCCAGATTGTGGATAAGTTTAGGCCCCTTGGGGATAGGGAGGAATAAAAGAAGTCACTAGTGTAGCAACCCATGGTACAGGCTGAGGTGATGCAGCCAACACATAAGTGAATGAGGCCAAGGCTTTTGGGTTGATCATTCCGTAGGGTCAACATGCTAGTTAGCTCTAGTTGCCATTCTAGATCCTTGATAAGATAATCCATAGTCTCTACATTACAGTAGGAATGGATGGTGGTGCGATGGTAATTGAGGGGCACCATAGGGAGGGTTTGCTCCATTGGGGGGGGCAGATATGGGCCATGATATCATGAATCGAACTACCCTTTAGCCAACTAACAAGGGGCCTACTTAAGCTGAGTTCGCTCTGACCTACAGTGGATGGTGTCGAGTGGAGATCAAAATGCAGGGCTTCTTCATCAACTTGGACATGGGTCTCCTCCAAGGCTAGGATAGGGCCTGCGGTGTTCTCTATCTCTAGGTGGGCGGGTATATGGGCCACGACTTCCTCAACTAATCGGATGGGAAAGTCTTTGGCGAGAGGGGTGGTGGTAGCCGAATGGTGCACCCAGGGCGGTGGGTTAAGGTAGGATTGGGTTGGGGTAGGGAGTGGGAGTAGTGATATATAGCAACCCTCTTCCTTCGAAGAAAGGGGGCTGCCGTGACAAGAGTGAGTTGCAATAGGATATGCCAAAGAGCTGTGAGAAAAGAATATTGAGATATATCTGAGCAAAGATTTCAAAGGAGATTAGAGAGAGTCTTAGAGAAGTGGAGGAAGAAAGAAAGAGAGGTCGAGAGCCCAGTTCCAGATAAGAGCAGATCCAGTTTGTGAGAGAAGATTTGAGAGTAGCCGTGGAGTTTCATTGAAGACATGTTTAAAGAGCTGGCTTCTAGATCAAATCCAAAGCCTTTGCTCCTTAGAGCTATATGTTTTTCTTTGATTTCATTTTGTTTTCAGTTTGTTATTTTTCATATCCTTTGGTTACTTCTGATACTCTGTTTGGAGGTCAGGTCAAGCTGTGTGTTAGCGAAGGCTTAGTCCTCGTGAGGATTGGTTCCTCGGTTAAGCTATGTATCAGTGGTTTGAGGATTGGTTCCTCGTCAAGTTGTTAGTCAACGAAAGCTGTGAATCAGTGGGTTGTAGGGGTTGGTCCCCTGAAGCTGTGAATCAATGAGTTGTAGGAGTTGGTCCCCGGAAGCTGTGAATAATCAGTTTTTCAAGCTGTGTGTCAGCGAAATCCTCACTCGGTTTGAGTGGGGGGTGGACATAAGTCTGCTGGGTGCAGACTGAACCACCTAAAAATTACTATCCCAGTGTGGTTTGCCTTGTGTGATTGTTCCTTGTCTTCGACCTCCATTCACAGGGGCATTTGCTTTTTAATTCTCTATCTGGTATGGGCGAGTTCAAATGGGTTCTATTTTCTTCGATCAAGGCTCATAGTGAGATACATCTCATTGAAGTAGTTTCCCAAGCTACGCCTTCTTAATTGGAATATCATTGATTGCTAAATGTCATTTGGTTGAGTTTGGATTAGCTTCTATTCAGCATTGTCACACACTAATTGTTTGATATGGGTTCGGTCGGAACCATTAACTTTTCAGTTTTGTCCAAGTACTTCTGCTGTCTTAAGTTCAGTCTAGTTCAAATTAGTTGATTTTTTATTTAGGCATAATTTCCAATGGGGATCTATTCACCCCCCTCTAAATCCCACTGCGCACCCAACAGAGGATGCCTTAGAGTCCTATTTTTGGCAGAAGATTGGGGTTGTTTCGATCCTAAGAGGGTTCTAGAGGCCCAAGTTTTTCATTCTACCTTAGTTTATAAGGGCTTGGCCTCTTGACCCACTATCAAAGACAAGGTTGAGGAAAGTCACTTGCTTATTGAGCAAGGGGCCAAGTTGGAACAAATGAACTAATTCATTTGCTAAGTTTTCTACATGGGTAGGTACGTAAGAAAAAGAAAGGGCAATCATAAGAGACACATGAAGTAAACAAAGCCTGTTTTATTTCCACTATGTCTGTCATGCATACAAAGTGAGGGTGGATGTACAAGTGTATCACTCTAGCTCTCTCCTCCACCCTCCTCACCACCTTCTCTGCAAGAACTCTTTGCGTGCCTCTCCCTATCCTCCACCCCGAGGAGGAAGCCTAGGAGGACCCATCGATGTCCACGAGGCCACGCTCCTATTGCCTCGCACTCTCCTCTCAGCCTCTACAATCCTCAGATGCTCAGAGGAAGTAACAAGATAATTTGTACTAGAATAAGCACTGGGCCGTCCCTCATGTTGGGCACGCTCCCCCTTCGGTAGTGCTCCTCTGTGTCCCTCGCACGCTACTCAGTGACTCCCAATCTAGTGCTCAACTGTATCGACTCCCTCTCTCTCACCAATCTCTCTTGCTCACATCTATCTCTCTCTCCAATCTCTCCCACTCCCATCTCTCTCTGTCTCTCTCACTCTCCTCCCTCTCTCTCATCCTCTCACTCCTCTCCACGTCGAGTAGGATGTGCAACTCTATCACGTCTCAGGGGAGTTCCTTAGCATCGAGATGCCTTAACTTTGTCAGCTCCACCTCTGCCACCAGTAGCTCTCACTCCTACATCCAAAGTTTAGATCAATGAGCAAGATTAATAAAAAATCAAAAGACTAGGTTAAGGGAGTAGGCTACTTACTCACACGTGGAGGGATGCCTCAACTACCTCAGTACGGGCTAGTACACTAGCGAGCTGACTCTCAAGCTTGGTGGAATCGTAGAAGGTCTGGGTTGAGGAAGAGGCACCGTAGGAAGAGCGAACCCTCCCTAGCTCCTCTCGCTATAAGGACAAGGGGGTTAACAACAATTAAAGGATTAGCTTAAAAATCATCTCATAGTTATAGGTGAGAGTCTTACTAGCTCATCTATGGTGCACTAGAGGTCATCGCATTGCTGGAGTGTAGAGTCGAGGAGCCCCTACAGCATGGCTATTCTACCTTCGTTCTCCTTCATTGGTGTAAATTCTAAATATCCAGTTGGTATATTAAAAGACCCAATCTGAACGATAGGTCAAGCATATCTGGAAGATTGGCTTCTTGCGTGAGGAGACCTTCAAGTCCAACCTCCGCCTGGTACTGCTGGTTAAATGAAGAATTTACATTTACTTTTCTGGCTCTGTCTGTGTGACTTAAATTGCTTCACTTACTTTGTCTCTCCAAGCCTTCTTACTGTTTGATCAAAAGTTTGACTTCATCTCTCAGTTTATTGTTGTTACCTTATCATCTATTAGATTATGGAGGTTATGCTCAGCTATATTTCTGAGTGATCTGCATTAGGTCTAAGCTTACATTTTGAGTCTCATCGAACTAATTTTAATTTGGAGTGATCTATTCATTTCCCCCCCTTTCTAGATCACTTCTCACTATTCTATCAATTGGTATCAGAGCAGGTTACCCAACATGTGGTCCAACGACCAGGGTAGACCTAGATCTAGCACCTCTCGTAGCTTCATTGCTGAGGGACAGTCTATTAGCCACCCTCCTTTCTTTGATGGTAATATTTACTTTTACTGGAAAAACAAGATGAAAGTGTTCCTGAGAGCGTAGCACCACGAACTCTGGAGAGTGATCACCACAGGACCTTTCGAGCTCCCACCAAATGAAGATGCGTGGACAAAGGAACAGATCAGACTTTCAACAGTTAACTGGTCGACTCTGAACATAATTCAATGTGCAGTCCATCCAGAAGAGTACACCAGGATCTCAGGCTATAAAACTACAAAGAAAATGTGGGATGAACTAGAGCTCATATACGAAGGTACATCCCAGGTCAAGACCACCAAGGTAAATATGCTTACCTCTGAATACGAATTGTTTAAAATGAAATCCAAGGAGACGATTACAGAGATGTATGCTAGGCTGTCCCTGATCACTAACAATCTTAAGGGGCTTGGGAAACAGGTTCCAGAAGGGGATCTCGTCAGGAAAATTCTTAGGTCTTTAACCCCCGCATGGTACACTAAGGCCATTGTGATAGAGGAGTCTAGGGATCTGTCAAAAATTATAGTCATTGAGCTAATAGGATCCCTAATGACTTATGAAATGAATTTTAAAAGAAATGTTGAAGAAAATGACAAGAAGGGTAAGAACATTGCTCTCAAGGTGTCCCGTAGTGGAACAGCTAATTAGTCGATTGAAGCCTTATTAGTCAGACATAAAAGGTTAATTGATAGGCATCCGTCGATTAACTGTATACAAAGTCAAGAGTTAATGGAAAGGCACTTCAATCAAGTTTTAGAAAGGAAGAAATGCTCTGATCAACTATATTTAAGCATTTTGCTTAACAAATTAAGGTGCACTTTGATCAACTATGAGCGCTTTGATTAATATTTGAGTGTGTATCAATCCATCATGGTGACATCGATTAACAAATGTGTGTTTTGATCAACTAAGATGCTTCAAGTAAATGTGAGTGTTTAACGATCAGCCAAAAAAGAAGAGACTATCTCATTCTTATCAAGTTAATCAAAAGCGTTTATGTCGAGTAAGTATAGACCAGATTAACCCGCATCAAGCTCGCTGCGATTAAGTGAAAATAGATAGTTGATCGATGCTTGCAAACGGACCCTTGCATCCGTTCACATGCATTTACGCACGCAAAACGTGGCCTACAAAAGGAGGACGAGTCTCCCTATTGTGGACACACTCATTCACAGTTCTCCCTCTCTCCCTCTCTCCCCAGCACATCTTCTCTCTTAGTTTATGTCTATTCTTTTCAGCACTTTTGATTTCTGAATAAGACAAGGGGAAATACTTATCGAGAGAGAAAAGTGGGTCTCCTTGTGCACTAGATATAAAGGAGAGGGTGTCTAATCAGGGGCAGATAGCGTATTCACATCCATCCTCTCGAATATGTTACCCCAGTTTCGAAATCAAAGAGACCTTTCTAGAATAGTGTAAGGAATAACAAGGGGGTGTTCTTCTTGGTGCTTCTCTAGAGGCCGATCACTAACGAGGCCAGGTTTTGGAGCATGGAACGTGAGCGCGACTAGCCGTTCTACTTGGAACATCCATTATTCGTGGAACCTCAGTATTTTGGGATATCGCGGTCCAAGTATTTATCACTTCCGCTTATACACCGCATGGGATTTTTCCAACGTTGGTATTAGAGTGCGTAGTTGCATTCTTGTCTCGGGCATGGCTTCGAACTATCTCCTTACGCAATAACTTGTTGCAATGGTCGACGACCAATTAACCAGAGTCTAAGGAGATCTCGACAGATGATACTGGAAAAAACCAAGCCGACTAACATCCTACCTCTACGTGGGAGTCCACGGTGCCAGCAAGGCTCTCCCCTGCAAAGAGGACGTTAAGGAGGGGCATCTGTTGACACCCATTTTATGACCAATAAGTTGGGTCATCCCCTTTCTCATCTAAATGATGCTCCAAGTTATTCACCTTTGTTGAAACTCCATGGACAATTCTGAGGTCTCTTTCATGGGTCATTACCTCCTTGGTTGCGTCTGGTTCCTCATCCCTTTTCGCTGGATGAAGTTTAGTAAAGTCTTCATTTCATTTGCCACTCAATGGTCTCTGACGTGTCAGTATTAGCGCGTTATAATCATCTAACGTGTCTACATTTGACCTACGCAACTCAACAGTCTCCCCCCATCGTCTCACCCCACCGTCTCACCCCACCATCTCGTCTATCGTCTTTGTTATCTAATGCATCTCTCTTGGCGCGTCACCATGGTCTAACGCACCTACATTTGGCCATTACAGTCTGAAAGCCAGCATCATCTCATCTACCATCTTTATTCTCTGACGGACCTTCGTCCATCCGTCACCTTATCCTAACGCCCCTTGGTTAGTCCGTTACGCCTTCTAGAGTCCTCTTTTCGAAAACTTCACCCGTTCATCTTATCTCTTATTAGATAAGGTTGTGTAACGGACCAGGCCTGGCGTGTTACCTCATTGTAGAGGCCTATCGGGCAACCGTTACATAAATCTGAATTATTCTAGCAGAACTCCTCTTTCTCTATTACTCCGTGGCCGAATTAAGAGTTTGCTCTATTGATTTCCCCCTCAAATCTCATCCTTAGAACCTTCTGTTTGTTTCTATGTACTCTTGGGAGTATTATCTTCAAGAGTTTGCTAAGAAACATCCTACTTTCTAGGTGGATTCTCTCCAACTCAACCCAAGAGTTTGAGGGTCTACAAATAGAACCCTTGGCTTCATGACTTAAAGGAGGAGATTTCTGGAGTTTGCGACAAAGTGCTGCCGCATCCTGGAGCTAGAACCAACCAAGGAAGACTGCTTCCCACGTCCATCTTCTTCCTAAGTCTAGGGAGTATTAGCTTTAAGGGGCTAGTTCAGTCAAGTTTAGTTTTTAGTCTATTTCTCCCTCTTCTAGCATCCATGGCATGTTCCCTTTTCTTCTCCCATGTTCTTCCTCTTGCTGCATGCATCTGAATCCTTCTCCTATCTTTTAAACACCTCAGAGGGGTTAAAAAACCAACCACCCAGGCACCCCTGCAACCAAAATTCTCATTTAGCATTTTTAGGTACCCAAGTTTTCTTGGGTACTTAAGGGTTAGCCGTACTTCTTACATGTGAATTTCTTTTCATGGCAATCATGTCATCTTTTCTCATCAAGAAACAATCACTCATCTCATGTCCTATTTTATCACAATAATAGCAACACAAAAGATTTCACATTGTTCTTGTGTACATGGTAGTGAGTTTTTGTGGGTGAACATGATTGCTAGCATGTGAGTAATTTCTTCCTCTTCTTAGCCAACAGTCCTTGAATGTGTGGCCGGGCTTCTCACAATAATAACAGCATGGAGGGACATTTCTTTTTGTAAAATTGTTATTGCCAGGCTGAGTTTTTCTCAACATACTTTTCCTTTTAGAAAATCTCCTTTGTTCATTGAAAGCAATCTCATCTTTGCACGCTTCTAGGTCATCTTTATTCATAGCCCTACAATCATACATCACATGTCCATGCAAGCCACAGTAAAAACATGAGACTCTTGCTCCTTTTGATTCATAGTGTTTCTTGACATGACAATCTTTAGCATGCATAGTGGAGTTGATAAACTTGCTTTTTTGTTTTGTGTGTGGATTAGCTTTATTTTTCTTTTTCTGACTTTTATCTTGTTTTTGTGTTTTTTGAACATTGGGTCATTCTTGAGTTTCCGGATTGGCAGGTTGTGTTGAAGGGAAATTAGAGGTGCTGACCACATTAGAGCTGGAAACAAAGGAAGTGTAGAGCTTATTTCCAAAAGATTTCTTGTTAACTAGAGCATAACCAAGTCCCTCTCTCTGAAAGTTTACCTTGGTTTCGAGGAGTCTGTCTAGATTTTCTGTCCCTTTCACAAACTTAGACAATGAGTCATTCAAATCCTTGATCTCATCTTCGAGGGATGAGATATGTAGTTCGGAGCTAGCAAGCTCTTCCTTGTGAGCAATGATCCTTTCCTTCAACATGCCATTCATTTCTTTGTAATATTTGATTTCTAGTTCTAGCACATGTAATTTTTCAGAGTCATTTTCATCAGTGTTCTTCCAATTTTTCATAGGCAGATAGCTTATCATTTAAAGCCTTGATTTGTTTTCTGAGGTCTTCATTTTCCTCAATGAGCTCATCATTGTTAACCAGTTCATCAAAGAAGTTCTAATCATCGGACATTAAATGAAAACCCCACTTTCCCTCCTTTCCCCCACTGTTCACTGCGCCCTGCTGTTGCCCAGCAGAGCTCCATCCAGCTACAGTGCTGGTCTCCTCTGCAGATTGGAGCTCCAGAGGGATCACCCTATACTGCTGGAAAGCTCTTCCAGTCGGCTTCGTCCACGAGGTGATCCCACCTTCATCCGAGTTCGTGGCTGTCCGGGAGGTTTGTTCTCGCCGGAGCGCGCGACTGGCACCCGTGGGAATACCAGTGCGCCACTTGACCCTGCTACGGCCACATCCCTGCTCCCCTCAGCGCTTCGTCCACGAGGTGATCCCACCTTCAGCACTAGTGTAGAAGCTGCTACGGCCACATCCCTGCTCCCCTCAGTGCGCCACTTGACCAGAGTGTTCTTCTACCAGTCCTCCTTCCAACCCAGTCGACGGGACTACATTCGTAGGTCGGGGCTGCTCGTACCGAATTTTCTCGCCTTGGTGCGCAGGTCAGTCCACAGAAATCCAGCCCTAATACCCTGCTACTGTGTACCCCCTATGTCTCTGATCCGACCTCTCCTGGAGGCCTTCCTGGTCGGAGATTGAAGGAGACTTGTAGACGGATGCGTTGGCTTTGGTCTCGCACCATTCTGATTCTGGGAGCATTCGTGACAGCGCCAACTTCCTACTACTGTGCCCTGAGGACAGAACCAGCCAGAGCAGAGCCACCCTGCCACAGAGTCAGCCATGACCAGTGATGTCTCCGGGCCATTCCCCAAAAAATTCTGGAGACTTCCTAAACCAGATAGCGACGTATTGGCACTGGTTTCGGTGTCATCTGAGTTCGCCACAGACCGTGGAGCCGTCAACAACGATCGGTGGTCAGCCCCGTTCCTGAAGCTGGCAGAATCGGCCGAGTGACTTCATCGACAATCTTGCGGTCTTCTTCCCCACCCTGCCTGGCCGGCTTAATGCCCCTCCCTGCATGGAGGTAGTATTTTGGTGTAACCTTAAATTCCCTTCCCTTAGTCCAACCCCCCTGTGTGGGGAGTAGTGCTTGTATTGTTAATAGGGGAAGCGGCATCGATGCAGTGTGCGGGGAACACACTTACCCGCTCGCCCATGTCTTTGAGCGGCGTTGGTTTCTTCAAACCAACTAGGTGAACTCTAAACCTTGCTCCATAACTTAATCTTGTTCAATTAATATGATCTGGTAGAAATGATAAGGGACACCCTCTCAAAGCCGGAGCAGGTTAAAATGATTGTGTCCAATGCCACACCCCTGTTTAGGCATATCCTAGCCATTAACAAGCTTACCATGATGGAAGAGCTGTATGAGAGGGCCCGATATATTCAAACACAGTTGAAAGATTCCCCTCTCATGCACATGTTCGAGCTGCCAAAGCCCATGGTGTTTAGGAAGCCAAACACTGGTGTCGAAGGTGGCGTGACGGAAGGGGTCGTTACAAATGAGCATGTGAATGCGGTTGGCATCCCCAATCAGTTGGTCAACCCCAGGCCTCCACAAACCCCACAACTCACTCTCCGACCGAACCAGCAAGGTCAGCAACCCTATCATCCTCCCCCACAAAATAATTTCCCTCAGGACAATATGCCTCAACTCTTTCACCCCCGACAACAACAACAACCACCACCTCAATACCATCAGGCTCCACCCCCAGAAAATTACGACCCTTCACAACAACAAAGAAGGCCGATTGGCCCGAAGAGAGCTCATTACCCACCGTTGCTGGAATCACTACCGGACATCTTTAATGCTCTCATGGCTGCTAATGCACTCATCCTACCTAAAGAAAGACTCATATGGCAACCGCATGTAGACACTTCCAGATATTATGTTTTCCATAGGCAGCCGAGCCATACAGTGGGAAACTACTTTCATTTCAGAGATTGCGTTTATGATATGAATGATGAAGGTATAATCGATTGGGAGGAAATGAGGCGATGCGTTGCCACTTTGAAGGCTAGGAGACCTCCTCCCAGACCACAACAACAACAACAACCCCAACAACAACAACAGCCTCAGCAAGCCCCACAGCAGCAACTCAATATGGGCATCATTCACAATCCACTCCCAGAGCACCAACAACCCAACCACCAAGTCAACCCCATCTCTTCTTTCCTGAAACTTGAGAGAGGACAAGGTTGGCACACGGAGGGCACCTCTGTTCAAGCCACCCATCACGTTCCTAGTCAACCCCCTCGCCTCATCCGGTCAGCACCTCTTCCTCCCCGAACCATGTCACAACCCCCAAGTGGACCTCATTCCTTCTCACAACCATCACGCCCTCTTATCCACTCCCCCATCACCAGTTCCCTCCTGGTCCAGTCCTCCACCACACCTCTACCTACACCTTCAAAAAATCCCGAAGATGATGGAAATGGGCTGGAGTGACGAGAGTGCTTATAGTGTTTATTAGATTTTTCTCAGTCTGTCTACTTAGAAATGAATGTACTAGATTTAAATAGTATCAAAAGTCCTTGAAGAATATTTGTTGGGAATGTCAGATTATGAAATAAAGTTATGATTTTATTTATTTATTGTTCATACTCATCATTTGAGTCTCTTGATCGGCCCACTTGTATAACTGTTCATGCATTGATATTTTTGCCTTGTTCTGGGCGTGACACGAGTGGTGTTGTGGTGGTGTCGGGGGCGCCGGTGATGAGCGTCCCTTGGTGGCATTCCTCGAAGCTACTGGCTCGGCCTGGCTCTCTCCCTTTCACCTCTTGTAGTAGCTTTTCTACAGCTCTGCCTGAGCCGATGGAGTGATTCGAGTACCCTTGGGCACCCACACCTGCCTCCCTCTCACCGATGACTGGGTCGGCCGGTTCCTTGGCCTCTTGGCCTTGTTCGATCTTTTCTTGCCTTCTTCTGCCAATGGCTGATATGAATTCCGCACCGGCACAGTGGATACGATTCTGTCTGGGATCAGTTCGGCTCATCGTCCATTCAAATGCACCCAGATGCTTACGATTATAACTGATTTGCCGGAGTTGGAGACCTGACCTCTGGAGGGAGCAGCATTCACATGGCCCCTACGGAGCTTCTTGCAGTGGGACATCGACCCCTGGTTTGATAGGTCAGTAGAGAAGTGCACATGATGCATGAAGTAACTCGACGCCCTAGTTGGGACGTGCTTGGTGGTCTTGGCCGGTGACCGGCCAGTAGCAGCCTTGATGGCCCCCTGAGTGGGGGTGTTGATCTCAGCAATAACGAACGCTTCCACATCCAGAAGGTTCATGAAGGCCACCCCGAGGAAGTTGGGGAAGCCTACAACAGGAGGGAAGCTCCTGAAGTGGACGGGGACGATGAGATACCCATCCCAGACATGACTTTTGACGACAAGCGGGCCGAAAGTGATTGCCATTGTTGTCGTTGGTGTGCAACCTGCATTTGCAAATTGAACAATTAGTATTTCAAGAAGGGGTCGCAGGGCCCTCTGATCCCGACGAAGAGATAAAGGGTAGTTTATGTCCCATCCAACGTGCTAGACTTGTGGACACACTTTTATTAAATCTTTTAGTTTATTCATTTATTAGTTTGTTAAGTGCATGGGTGTGCCAGTCACAAAGTGACGAATTATTTGGGCTTTGTGGAAGCCCTAGTGCGCGCCGTCTGATTGACCAGATGATTGTGTGGTTCGTGTCGGGACCAAAATCTGCCATGCCATAAAGGTCACGTCGTCATTTACATCTCCCTGGAGGGTAGAACACCCTTCATTAATCGCTAGGAAGATAGGGCCCTACGGCCTAAAGAGTTGTAAATTAAATGAGATTAAGAAAGCCTGGAATTGTATTTAAAGGTCTCGCACTATCGGTGCAAATAGTGAAATGTGTGTCGGTTACTCGTGGACCATTTCATGTTCAGATGGGTGTCTATTTCGGAAAATGCGACGAAAGTAGCAATGAACCCATGCAATTGTCTGCTGAAGATACGACAAGTTTAATATTTAATTTGAGAGTGGGTCAAATTATAGCAGGATATTGGCCCGAGCAAGGCTGACCTATGACCATGCAGGGGAATAATCTCTAGGGTCCATAGTCGGCCAGCAAGGCAGCGTTGATATTCCCTCCAAAGGGCCAAAGGGGGAGAAGAGATCTCCAAGAGTGCATGCCACGGGGTTGCAGTTTATTTTTTTGTTAGTTTAGTTCCGCTTGCGTAAGAATTTTGTTCCATTTATATGTTCTTTAACATTTCTTTATTTGGGTAGCAGTGCAGGGAGCCCTGGGGTCAACGCATGCACCAATAGGGCTGAGGGGAGGTCGACGCGGGAAATGGTTGACCAGGAGGGAGGTCGACGTGGGAAAGCCTGAGGTCAACACATATAGCACCGAGGTTGAGGAGAGGTCGACGCAAGAGGGCCTGAGGTCGACGCAGGGGGTCATTACAAGCCAATTTATATTAAAGGTGTGTCACTGTAGTCATAACCTAAGTACAACAGTTGTGTGCGTGGGTTGAAGCCTACATGGGATGGAATTGAGTTCGGGAATCGATCCCCGGTACGAGGTGGAGGTAAGTCCTCACGCATAGGGATGGCTTCTGACCGTGCATAATCCCATCTTTCATACATCGCCATTTTATATACCGCGGGATCGTGGTGTACTAGCATGTGTGAAATGGAATGATGCAACTGTATTCGAGGGAGGAGTAACTCCTTTAGTCATGACGTGCATGCATGGAATTTTTTTTAATTAGCTCCCTTCCTTATTCATGCCAGGGATGCCCATGCTCGTGCTTGTCAAAGTAATGTGGCAATGCTCATGCTCAGTCCTCTTCGTGTCTTCCACAGTTCTTTTACTCCAGTTAGAGCATCTTGTTGTTATTTATTTCATTTGTTTGCTACTTCTTTTTGTATTTTAATATGTATTATTCTGGCAAAAATTTGGCAGCATCTCCCCTAGACCCGGATGCGGGAGGGGTAAAGCGGGTATACGTCCACCAGGAGTGACGTGACCCAAAAATATAGGTGCGCACGGAAGTGGCAACATCTCAAGGAAACCCATCAATCAACGGATGTAAGGCACAGACCCACGGTTGAAGCATAAGGCATAAAGATGGTCTCCATCGGATTAGGGAAGACAGGCAGCAGAACCACCAGCTCAAGAGTGGGGTGGCCAGGCCACAGGATCAACAGGTGGGTGAGCCACCGGATCAGCAGATGGGCAGATGAGCCATCGGATAAGACGGGTGGGCGAGCCACAGGATCAGACGGTGGGTAGCCGAGCCACCGGATCAAGGGGAAGGTGGACATGCCACCGGATTAGGAGGGGGTGAACATGCCACTGGATGAGAATTGAGGTGGCTAAGCCATCGTATCAAAGGGAGGAGAGGAGCCACTGGATCAAGAAGTAAAAAAAAAGGGGGGGACGAGCCACCGTATCAAATGGAGGAGAGGGGCCATCGGATCAGGTGTGGTGAGGGCCCCCGGACCAGGCGCAACAGGGGCGAGCCACCGGATCAAGAAGCAAAAAAAGGGGGGGGAGGGCGAGCCACCAGACCGTGAAGGTATCAGCACCACCGGATGGGGGAGGCGAAAGGGCCACCGGACCGTGAAGGGTTGCGAAGCCACCAGATGAGGAGGGTGAACGATGCCACTGGCTCAGGAGAGGGGCGACGCCACCCTATCAAGAGGTGGTGAGACCACCGGATCAAGAGGGTGGAGACGCCACTGGGTTAGACTGAACAGGGGGGTCACCAAAGCAGTGCACTCCACTGGATCAGGGCTCGTGAGCCAGGGGCTAATGCTGAGAGGGAGTTCACCGAAATAAACCAAGGCCATGATGAAAGAAATAATCAAACAATTATAAAATTTGATGTTGCATGTGTTCCTTTTACTTGTTCGTTGCAAGCCTGTCATTTAAGTAACTAGGGTATAACATGAAAGATTTCTAATTTAACACAAACGGTTTGTCCAGAACCTTTCAAGAGGCCTCTGTGGTCATCTACAGGTCATCCATGTCCTGTAGGCGGGGGCCTAGCAGGAGATGGGTGGTCGGTAGAGGGCCGCATTGGTCATTGAGTGGTTCTGGTATAGACACTCATTCCATAAAAACATAATAACGTAGTAAAACATAGACGGTCACAAATTGCCTGTTCTAGTAGACGTGCGGTCTGTCATGTGGCTCCTCAAGTCAGAGCAGTTCGCTGCCCCTTCGCCCTACCCGCCTCCGGTGAGGTTGGCTAGGGTTGACTTAAACAGTTAAATACACACTACATAAAGCATAAAATTTAGGTCTTTTGCAATCAATGGAAAGAGCACGAAAAGTTATGTAAGATAGCATGATCAATTTCATATTTAGTGCCTAAAATCCCTACTTAAAATGAAGTGAAACATTGCTAACCATAATTATAACATGCTTCCACTAAAACTCAAAATTCTCGCAGGATACTATATAAGATTTAGGGCCTTTTTAGGTCAATAGAAAGAAGACCTAATGATGCTTCTAACCATATATAATACTTAGGATTTGGTCTGCTATGACCTACCTTAATCAAAGGATGAACGAAGAAGAAAGGAAGCTGATGCGCCGAGAACACAGCATCGGTTATCGCCAGAATTCTCCCTCGATCATGTTCCTCTCTGGCTGCCATAGCTTCTAAACGATTCTAGGGTGGCAGAGGATCATTTTTATAGGTCCTATAGGGTCTGGAGAGTTCTAATTGCGGAGATAGAGTCCACGCAACTCGGTCATGCGTGAAACTTATGGGATAGGATCGATGTCGCCTTCCATTTGAAAATTCTCCCTATAGGGTTAGGGTTTCTGAGGATAATAAGAGAGAAAAAGATCTACCAATCCTAACCATTCATATGCAACCGGTTTGGGCTAAAATGATCGAGTATTGGGCTCGTATTTCACACTTTAAGGTCCGGTTAAGCTAAGTGTTTAATTTGGGCTTAATCTGCTAATTCGGCTTGTTTAAGAATTTTATTTGGGCCCCCTTTTGGGGGCTCCCGCAGTAAAAACCCACCTTGAATTCCCTTTCTAATCTGCTCCCTCGACTCTCTGTAGCTCTCCTTGCCTCGACGCTCTCATTGCTTCCGTGCTCTCTGTGGCTCTCTTCGGGTGTCTTCCTTCGTCTCCCTCTATGTCTTCGTCTCTATTTGATCGAGGGCGAATGCCCATTCTTTATAGGCGAATTGGGAGCAGAGGAGTCGGTGCCGTCGTCACCGACTTGCTGACCCGCCGCGCCAAAGGCGCCACCGAATCACCGGCCCGCCTCTTCTTCATGTACCACTGATCCATCTTAAAGACAACATGCCACCGATTCACTCATTCTGCCAATTAACTTTATACAAAGTACCCCACCGATTCACAACCTTTTGCTAGTTCACTTTTTCTCTCTTTTTTTTCTTTTTAATAAAGTGTGCCACCAAATCATCCAATGGCATTTTCGTAGTTTTATCATTTCACCCCGAAACTGGCCCAAAAGGAAGCCTGACGTCCGGTACAACCTCGGGTTTGACGTAGTGGCCTCAGAGTATAGATTTCATCATTTCTGGGCCCCGATTTACAGTTTTCGATGATTTCGGCGTGTGCCAAACCCGTATCAATTTTCTCAGATTTTGTCCTGATTCAACCTTCGGCACTGCAATTCGTGCTGCCAGACCTTCTTTGAGAAGACAGGGAGCTTCTTCATTGAGTGGGCCATCCCTCGAAGCGCCTTCGCCCTGACTAGGCAACTTTTCGGTCATCTACAGACCTTTTTCGGTGCAATGTGTACCTGAATCGGGTAACCCAAATTTTCTTCTGATTTAGCATTCAGCTTAGCGATTTGTGCCGCCAACTTCATTCTGTGGACACGTGGAGTGTCTTCATTGGGAGGGCCATCCCCCGAAACATTCTCACCCAGATCGGACAACTTTGTGGCCGCTTACAGACCGTTCCAACATTCCACGTGTGCTGAGCGGATTCCCCAGGTTTTCCACTGATATTACCTTCGGCACTACATATCGTGCTTTCGGGCCTGCTTTACGCATGTAGGAAGCATCTTCATTGAATGGGCAACCACTCTAGATATTCTCACCCCGATGGGATAATTCTTTGGCCACTTACGGACCACTTCGGCATTTCGCGTGTCTTAATCGGATCACCCGGGTTTCCATTGATATTTAGCCTTGACCTAGAAGTCACCTAGGACATTGACCAGCCCCACATGGGCCCTAGCGTATAAGTGGACCAATGGGGAAGAGAGTGGGGGCCCCTTGCTGGACCTACTGACATTTTGTAAATAAACTCAGGGTTCCTAAGGAATAACACATTGGCTTGAAAAGCCTTACAATTACAAACTCAATTATCTAGGGATATAAAAGTAAACTAAAAAGACACAAATACAAAAATAAAATATTAGTGCTCGGTGTCAATTCCCATCAAAGACCACCCCGGTGGGCCCCCTCTTCCTCATTGTCGATGACCACCCACTCCCCCCATTCCGGCCACCACCCTCTTTTCATACAGGTCTGGTGTCATTGCAAGGCGTGACTGGATGCCAATCTACGCCGTCTATGACACTAACGAGTGGCATCCCCTCACCTTCCTCCTCTTTCATACCACTCTCTTTGTCACGCTCTCCATCTTGATGCTACTCTACTTGTCCCCACTGCTCACCGTGCTTGATAAGATCACATCCCGCGCTCATGCCAACGATGCCAGTGTCGATGCAGGTGTTGTGATTCATATTGGGGTTCGTCAAATCCATGGAGATGCTCTCCTCGGTGTGCCTCTTCTTCATCGCTAGCAACATGCTCTACTCCTCCGTGATCCCCCACTAGGTCATGCTTCAGTGGATGCTCACATTCGTGCCAAATTGGTCCACTGTGCGCACCGTACTTGATGTCGAGTGTGGACGGGAGATTTTGCTCAACGCCGTGGTTGCCCAGTTGAAGAAGGAGGGCAGGTGCGAGTGTCTGGCCGCTTTGGCCCCAGGCATCTTATGGGTCTCTTGCTTATTCCACGGCACATTTGGATGCCCTGTCGGTGTACTAGGGGGGTTGAATGCCTCTTGCGATCTCGGACAACCCTAAGGGCCATGGGAAGAGGAAGGGGGATCATCACCTGTGGGTGACTACACTGCCATCGGCGACCCCCTCCCTTCCCCCATCACAATGGCTCCCCCCTCTTCCCACATCTTTCACCATGATTAGGGTGTACGTCCTAGAGAGAGAGAACGTTAACTTGAGAATAGGTTAGTCATTCTCCATCTTAACCTATGTTCCGCCTTGGTTAACTAGACGAGAGTTATAGCGAGAGCATAACTGTAACCATTCAGAGTATATAGGGATATTATGAAAATAGAGATGCCCTGCCAGACTTGTTCCTACACTAGGGCAAGGGCAAAATGGCGAAAACTCGAGAGGGCACTGTAGATAAAATCTGGTACCCCGCCACGTGAAAATCTGATAGGGCGCATGGGCAAAAGCAAGAGGGGGCTGGGTTTGGTGAAAACCCAAAAGGGCACTTAGGCCAGTAATGTGGTAGTCTAAATGTTCCTCTCAACTTCCCTGCCTATGGAACTCCAGTTAGGATATTCACCAGTAGTCCCACTAGAGAATAAACCACCAATAGACAAAGCCTGATCGGAATAGACCTTTCGCCTATTCTAGTCATGAACAAACCTATCTTTGCTTTCACATTTAACCAATGTCGATGAACAAAACCAGCACTAACCCTTGTCATCAATGGTAAGACCAGTCAGTATTCCATTAACTCGGATCTTTCATCATCGTTAATGAATAAACATATCTTTGCTTCGGTATTTAACCAATGTCAAAGAACAAGCCAACATTGACCCTTGTCATCATTGACAAGATCAGTCAGTATTTTCTTAACTTAGATCTTTCGTCCTCGTTAATGAATAAACATATCTTTGCTTCAACATTTAACCAATGTCGACGAACAAAATAAGTTCTGACCCTTGTCATCATCAGCAAGATCGGTCAACATTTCCTTAACTTGGACCTTTCATCCTCGTTAATGAATAAACACATCTTTGCTTTGGCATTTAATCAATGTCGACGAACAAACCAGCATTGACCCTTGTCATCATCGGCAAGATCGGTCAGCATTTTCTTAACTTGGACCTTTCATCCTCGTTAATGAGTAAACATATCTTTGCTTTAGTATTTAACCAATGTCGACAAACAAAACCAGTTCTCACCCTTGTCATCATCGGTAAGATCGGTCAGCATTTTCTTAACTTGGACCTTTCGTCCGCGTTAATGAATAAACCCATCTTTGCTTTAGCATTTAACCATTGGCGACGAACAAACCAGTATTGACCCTTGTCATCATCAACAAGATCGGTCAGCATTTCCTTAACTCAGACCTTTCAGCCTCGTTAATGAATAAACATATCTTTGCTTCGGCATTTAACCAATGTCGACGAACAAAATCAGTTCTCACCCTTATCATCATCGACAAGATTAGTCGATATTTCATTAACCCGGACCTTTCATCCCCGTTACGTATAGGTGCTGCCCCCCTAGTAGGTGTGAATACCATCGACTTATGTGCAAAGAAGGAAGTGACGCCGCCACACTCACAAGAGGTATGGTCGACTCTACTGAACCGGCAAGATTCTTCAAAAAAAGGAAAAGAAGATGTTAAAGGGCCTACACTGCAAAGGATAAGCAAAGATGGAAAGAAAAAAAAGAAGAACCTCACCTCGACCGACACGAGGCTCAGCTCAGCGGTCTTGGAAGCCTCCATGGGAGGGCATTCTATGCCCGACGTAACTTCCCCTTCCTCCAAGGAGGGGTTCGGCACACTGAGGATGCCGAGTGTGAGCCGTGGTGGGTTGAAGGATGGGAAGTCACTCCCGTAAGAGAATGAAGGGGTAGCTTCTCCTAACTCTACCTCAAAGGGCTCCTCATCGCTGGAGGTGCCATAATCTACCTACTCCTCGGAGGGTGAGCTCTCAGATGAATTTGTCGTTGCCATGGCTGGCCCTTGTAGGTGTGCTGAGCTGTCTAGAGCCACCTCTGAAGAACTTCTCTTCACCCCAAGCACAGTTAGTCGCTTTGAAGAATGACGGGCCAACTATGCGCCTTGTTTGACAGGGGTCCACTCACTCCTCCTCGGAGTAGGAGAGCTAGGCAAAGGAGTCTCGACAGGAGCTGAGGGTCTGACAGCTACTCGATAATATATGCCAATAAGAAGGGACACTCCATGGAGAATCTAAATAATAATGATAGATTACCTTCACCCTCGTGGTTGGGGGTGGGAGAAGGCAAACTCCCTTCTATCGGAATAGCAACTACTACCCCATCCTTTCCCTCTTTGGCCCCTCCAATAGTGGCCACCTCTTCTGCAGCCAAAACCGATGGAGTCGCAGGAGTTGCAACATGAGAATTAGCACACTTTGTAAATAAGATGATAAGACAAAAGGATGTACCTGCGCCTGGGCGTGTTTGCTCACGAGAAGTCACAAACTCCTCGAGTGATGGTATGGCCAGGAGTGCCACCGTCGGTTCCACCATCGCAGCTTTCTTCTTTTGTATGACTTCTGTTTAGGCCTTCTTAGCCTGGGTTATAGCCTCTCTAACCCGTGGTGTAACACCCGTGATTTAGTGGATCCTTAGTGGTCCGGGTCTAGAATTTATCCCGTGATTTTTACAGATTTTTGGGCTATTTTTGGGTTTGTGGTTGTGCTTGCACTCCTAGGTCTAAGGATCATTTGGTCGGTCCCAACTCACCCCTAGGTTGTGTCACATCATCCTCTCTCTGACCTGCGGAAGATCCCCCATGGTTAAAGCTGAATATCTGAATTGAATATATGATTGACAATTGGTTTGAGTTTTTGGTATATTAAATGATGATGGATAGAAAGACAGATTAAGTCTGTTTGAAATTCTCACTATGTGTGAGTTGGGTCTTCAGATCAATACCTCCGCCTTGTACCAGAAATTAGATATTTCAGTTGTTCCTTTCATGAAAAATCTGTCATACTGATGAAATTGTTATGATGTTGAACCTATTTCTGATTTGCTCTTAAGTCTATGGCTCAGTTTGATCTTGTTTCACTCCTAACGGCCATATGAATCTTTGGCTTAACATTGCTAACAGGTTCTACATGTTGGTTGTCATGGCTGCCTTAAATTTTTAATCTTTTGACCTTGTGAACACTTGCACTATTGTCTGCATTAAGGGGGAGCTTAAGAATTTAGCTCTCCAGTTTAGAATGCATTGCATATATCTTGAGGCTACATGTGATGTGGATATTCAATAACATTTGGTATCATTTAGTGGTCTCATGCACCCTCATGCCCATCATGCTGTTAAGGAATTTGAAAATTCTATTCTTCATATTAGCATATGTTGCATCTTCAATGCATCATGTCATGACCCTTTGGTATATAGAATGGTGACTTGTGGAAGGTTGGATCAAGTCTAACTGCAAACTATCACTATGCGTGAGAGGACCTTCGGATCAAGTACTCTGCCCAATACTGTGGGTCATTTGTTCACATAAGTCCTGGGTTGCATATTCTTTTGATGAGTCTCACGAAGGCATTGATACTAGAAATCATTGCATACTCTCAGGGGGAGTTTGTCTCATCTTGACAAATTATTCATACCTGCCATTGTTTAACTCATTTATGTGCTTCATAATCAATGGCTCTTTTGAAAGGGAATGTGAGAATTTGTCCTCTTAATGTTCATAGTTTCAGCTGTTACTATTGTCGAAAGATTGCCTTGATTCATGTTCAGTTAAATTTAAAAAAAATGGTCACTGAAAAAAATGCTCTTTTTTGAATGTTTTGTAGGCTGATTGCCTCATGCGCTTATTGATTTTTTTATATTTGTTTTCTTTTAGAGCCCACATTGGTGCCTTCTGTGCCCAACTCATGTTCAAGCGGCGAACTACTTCAGATGCTACAGTGTTCTTATCTGCACCAGATGGACCAGGTAAACCCACTGTATACTTTGAATTAGGATCAAGCATTGATGCTGCCGTATGCAGAAGACGTGCAGCTAGAGAATCATATATCTTTTCAATACTCCTCTCTTCCAGAACTTGAGTCTCCTGCTAATGAGAAGACAAAACCTTCCCAGAGTTTCTTTTAAGATATAGGGGCCTCATTTGACACATGATTGTTCGTATTATCCTTTTCTTCTGAGGGAGGAGCACTTGATTCTTATATAAACTAACATCTTGCCATGTTCTGGGTGGTGGTTTTGGGGGTGGGAGTAACTGATGCTGCTCCTCCTTGAAACCATTTGAAGTATCATCAGTCACTTGAAGTTCTGTGTCAGCCCAATGGTTTTCTTTTGTTATGTAACTTCTGGGTACAACTGGGTTACCACATTCCATTTGCTTCTGATTGTAGTCCATACATGCATTATGGTCAATCCAAGCCTCCAGGTGAATAAAACCATGAATACAAGGTTGAAAATCCCAATGGCCACAGTATGGAACATGATTGGAGATGTCATGGAAGCAGATGTGTTCATGTCAGAAGCACCCAGCTTCTGAGTTTCAAATTTTTTTTATCTTATCTTTTGAGACATAGGATGAATTTCTGTGAACTGGTCTAACATCTCCAGGATCAACAAAAGACATCCCCAGTACCAGAGTTCGTAGACAGCTTTGCCAAGGAACAGAAATTCCTCCTTCCATCGTCTATGCCATCACCAGCCTGATCCAGGATGTGTTCGACACCCTGAAAAGCAGGAATGTGATTTTTGTCCAAACCCAAGAATGCAATGGCTTTGCGGACACCAGCTGAAGATATATTGACAGATTTTCCCGGACTGAATTTTGTGTTCTCTTCCACATTGTCTAATGATATAACTGGCCCTTGAACAATTCTTATCAGATCACTCAGAGGTTGAACGCTCACAGTTGTTATCAATTCTCCTAAATCAGAACCTTCAGTACCTTGAATGTTTACTATTGATGAACCAGATTCACTTTCTTTAACAACCTGGTATTCAACTTTGTTATTGCCATCAGTTCTGTTCACATTTACATCTAATTTATTTTCTATATGTCTGGGCTAAGGAAATAAACCCCTCTTTGCGTCGGCACTAAACCCAGTGCGGATGACCACTTCAAGAGACAAACAAACCCTGTCGGTTCTACCACTTCGGTGACGCCAATGAACAGACACCTTACCTGGACCTTACATCTGGATAAGGGAATAAACCCTTCTTTACGTTAGCACCGACCCAGCGCTGGCGAATATTTGAAGAGATAAATAAACCCTGTCGGTTCTACCACTTCGGTGACGCCGACGAATAGACGCCTTACCCGAGCCTTATGCTTGGAATAGGGAAATAAACCCCTCTTTGCGTCGGCACTAAACCCAGTGCGGACGACCACTTCAAGAGATAAATAAACCCTGTCGATTCTGCCACCTCGATGACGCCGATGAACAGATACATTACCTGGACCTTACGTCTGGATAAGGGAATAAACCCTTCTTTGCGTCAGCATCGACCCAGCGCTGGCGAATATTCAAAGAGACAAACAAACCCTGTCGGTTCTACCACTTCAGTGACGCCGATGAATAGACGCCTTACCCGAGCCTTACGCTTGGGATAGGAAAATTAACCCTTCTTTGCGTCAGCACCGACCTAGTGCCGATGAATATCTCAAGAGATGAACGAGCCCTGTCGATTCCGTCACCTCGGTGACGCCGACGAATGAGCACCTGGCCCTGACCTTACATCTGGGATAAGGAAATTAACTCTTCTTTGTGTCAGCGCCGACCCAGTGTCGACGAATATCCCAAGAGATAAACAAACCATGTTGGTTCTGCCACCTCAGCGACACCGACGAACGAACATCTTGCCCAAACCCCTCTCAGGTCGAAACGATAAACACCCTTTGGCTTGGACCTCTCGTCTGGGTCATTTGAACCAATAAACTCTTCTCTCCATCCCTTCGGGTGACGAATTGCCCTTTGGCTTGGACTTCCAGTCCAGGTCATTTGAACCAATAAACTCTTCTCTCCGTCCCTTCGAGTAACGAATAACCCTTTGACTTGGACCTCCCGTCCGGGTCATTTGAACCAATAAACTCTTCTCTCCGTACCTTCGGGTAACGAATAGCCCTTTGGCTTCGACCTCC
Source organism: Amorphophallus titanum (assembly GCA_024336825.1). Classification (NCBI taxonomy): domain Eukaryota; kingdom Viridiplantae; phylum Streptophyta; class Magnoliopsida; order Alismatales; family Araceae; genus Amorphophallus; species Amorphophallus titanum. Next base: position 6,288,100 of record JANBPO010006859.1, on the reverse strand, counting down.
CGTCCGGGTCATTTGAACTAATAAACTCTTCTCTCCGTCCCTTCGGGTGACGAATAACCATTTGGCTTGGACCTCCCGTCCAGGTCATTACTTTTGTCTAATTAGGTTTACTTAACCTCGATTGAAGCTCAATTAAGCTTTATTGAAGAATTTGGTGTGGGAGCATGCTGGTAATTAATTTTATGAAGAGTGATTAAGGTTTAATTGATAATTAAGCTCTAATTAATTCCTTAAAATTGGGACTTTTGTCTAAGTAGGTTTACTTAGGCTCAATTGAAGCTCAGTTAAGCTTCATTGAAGAATTTGAGGTGGAAGCATGTTGGTAATTAAATTTTATGAAGGGTGATTAAGGTTTAATTGATAATTAAGCTCTAATTAGTTTCTTAAAATTGGGACTTTTGTCTAATTAGATTTACTTAGGCTCAATCGAAGCTCAATTAAGCTTCACTGAAGAATTTGGGGTGGGAGCATGCTGATAATTAATTTTTAGGAAGGGTGATTCAAGTTTAATTGACAATTAAGTCCTAATTAGTTCCTTAAAATTGGGACTTTTGTCTAATTCGGTTTATTTAGGCTCAATTGAAACTCAATTAAGTTTTATTCTAGAATTTGGGGTGGGAGCATGCTGAAAATTAAATTTTATGAATGGTGATTAAGATTTAATTGATAATTAAGTCCTAATTAGTTCCTTAAAGTTGGTGGTTTTGTCTAATTTGATTTACTTAGGTTCAATTGAAGCTCGATTAAGCTTCATTGAAGAATTTGAACCTCTATTATGTTGAATTACATTTTTTTCATTGTACTTATAACTATTTGTCTGTGACTGTCTTAATGTAACATCATACCTAGACGTGAACAAAGTCAGAAGCAGCAAGGGCAGGAGGATCCAGAGTGGGCCCACCTCTCCTTAGTTGATATTGGAAGAAGAAAATTGAAATGTAATTATTGTGGTAAGAAGATACATGGCGAAATTACTAGAGGAAAGTAACATGTGGCAAGGGTAAGAGGAGAGGTGAGACAATGTGACAGATGTCCCCGAGAGGTCCGAGAAGAATGCGCCAGTGCCTTCTGGGTAAAAATGAGATGATGCAATAAAGGGCTGAAGATGAGGCTGAAATTGTTGAGGAGATTTCGGGCAGAAGGGAAAGGAGGGATGATGATGAGGAAGACACTGAGAATTCAGATCCAAAGCTGACTGAAACAATGGAGCGTGAACAAGCCGCTCGAAAGAAAGGAAAAGCACTCATAGGTTCAAGGACCTACTTCAGTACAGCTGCACGACGTCCTGACATTGGTGCTGTGACTGTCTTAATGTAACAATCCAAACCAAGGAGATGAGTGATCTTGGGGCTTTCTCATCTCAGGTATCGGATTTTAACCGATTAGCACTCGTCCGAGTTCGTAGGGCCTCAGAAGAAAAGGACACACAAATGCACAAAGTATGTCCCAAAATCACTCACAGAAGCAGACAAGGAGCATCCTTGCTTCTGTAAACACTACCAGGGTATGTCACCTAACGCAACAACAAAGGAGTCAAACAAAAGAGGCTACTGGCCTAAAGATACAAGTCATTCCTGACACAGAAAATGCCCAGAAAAGTAAGTAGTAAACTAATGAAGTAGCATAAACTATGCAAGTATTCCACAACCTCAGCATTCGTGTAGTCAAATACCAAGAATTGTCTCTAGAAATAATTGAGCAGGGAACCAATGCCACCGTCAATACGCAACAATAGTTGGTCAATTGAGTCCAAGCGATCCTCATAAAGCACCATCAGTCCAAGCTTTCTAAGAAAAGAACCCATAGCAGAAACTTCAACCTTGTGGGCATGTGCCGAGTAGCCCCAAACTAGATACTCCTTTACCTTGTGGCATGGCACGAAGCGAGAAAAAAAAATGTTGAAGAAGCACCTGCTGGCTCAAAAGTCAAAAGGGCATATTTGGCGAAGAATACTCCAAGGAAAAGTAGTGAACAAAGCATTAAGCAAAGCTCCGAACAAAGTCTCGAGCGAAACCTCAAACAAGGTAACTCTAAAAGGCCAAATCCTAAGTAGGAATCCAAAGAAGAAGGTTCCAAACAAAGCTCCAAGTAAAGCCAGAACGGTAAGTCCGAGGAAGAAAGCTCCAAGCAAAACTCTAGACAAAACCAAAAAGGCAGCTCTGGCACAAAAGACTCCAAAATAAACTTTTGGTGAGGCCAAAGAGGCAAGCCTAAAAATGAAAACCCTGAATAAAACTCCAGGCAAAGCTAGAAAGGCAAGTCCAAGTAAGAAGACTTCGAGCAAAACCCCATGCGAAGCGAGAAAAGTAAGTCCGAAGAAGAAGACTTCAAGCAAAACTATAGGCAAAGCCAAAAAAGATTGGTCCAAAGAAGAAGGCTCTAAGCAAAACCTAGGCAAGGTCAAGAAGGCAAATCCAAGGAGGACCTCTGTGTTTTCTTTTTCAATTTCATCACTTCCTCAATAGAGTTCGCCCTAAATCCTAAAGTTTCAAACCTTTCATGACTCTAAACATGCCTTTATGGTATCGACCTGTCCATACAAGAGCTCTAACCCATCCTTCGGTATCAAACTTGCTTTAAGCACAAACTTTACCCTTTACCAATCAATTCTGGGCTTTAACCCACATTTGGGCTCCAACCCATTCCTTGACATATGCATGCTCGGGCTTCAACGCATCTCTTCATATCTGAATTATATTTGGGCTCCAACCCACACTTCAGTACCAAACCCTCTTTGAGCACCAACTAATCCCTTGATCAACCAATTACGGGTTTTGACCCACTTTAAATTCCAAGCCATCCTTTTCAACTAAATTCATCTCTTTGATACCCAAGACTAGCTTTCAGGCTTTCAGCCTCAAACTTGTTCCTTTGGTATCAAACTAACTTCGGGCATCACATCCTCACCGCTCACAGGGAAGCTTTAAAATTCCTTACCAAATTTTATCCAAAAAAAGAGAAAGAGAGGAGCACCGTTGGATCAAGCCCTTTAAGGCAAAAGCTCAAAGCGAGAATTTCAACTCTAGGAGGATGTTTCACCCAGTCTCACAAGCCAAATATTCTTTCCTCTCAAAATGAAGCGCGAGCTAAGGATGAAGAGAAGAGCAAGACAAAAAGGGCTTGAAGAAAAATATGAAGAAACAAAGTTGAATAGGCAGCTACCGTGGAAGCCCCCAGAAAGGAAAATCCATCTGTAAAGAAGTACAAAAGAGGGGACAATCTTTCTCCCCACTCGATGAGAAACATGTGAAACTACATCCGTTATGTGGTCCACCTCAGTTGGATCACCACTTTGTTAAAGCTCAGATCTAGAGTTCAAACAAAAGGGAAAAATGAGACTTAAAATAGAGATATCCCGACAAACACAGCCATTCCCATTAGGAGAACATCTAAGGGTAAAAATGTCTTAAATCCGACTGAGGTGAAACCCCGAATAAGCGCCTCAAGAAAAAATGGGTAACCCCTCCGTGTGAAAACCCACAAGAGTGTACCGCAACTGCCTTGGCTGTATTTGCACGAACTGTCTTTTCAGTTTTGGTGGACAGAGTGACAAGTTCTTGAACTTTTCCGTGCAGACGGATGGAGTCATTAATCTGGTTTACTCGGACCTCTGAGACACCTAGTTCAAACTTTGAGGTCACATCCAAGATTCTTTCCGTGTTTGTAGTGATAGTGTGTAGTGTTTTGTCAGTGGCAGTAGCCACTTGCTCTGTAGTTTTTCTAGATGTGTCGATGAGAGTGGCATATGCCTTGGACAAGGAGTTCTACTTTTCACAGATGTCGTAAGCATGGGTTAGCATTCGGGTGGTCTTTTCTTGAGTGTCTATGTGTATGTCCTTCAATTCCTTCATAACTTCCCCAGCTTTATGACACACATGTAACAATGAATTCATAAAGGCATGACTATGCCCATCTGACCTGTATTTATCAAGAACAAACTTTTCCCATCTGCTATTCTGTACTTGCTCATTGTGAATGAGTCTTGTTTCTAATCTATCAACGAGCAAGTTCAGTTGCAGAAAGGGGGAATTCATGTATCGAAATTGAGTAGTTAGAAATTTCATGAGGTTTGGGTTAATACCCATGTGGTTATCAGTTACACCATAAGCTGTGCCTCTAGAGGTGGAGGCCTCGGCATGAAATTCTGGAGGAGCATCCCCTTCGCCAAATACTCTGGGTTCAAATTCTGGAGACAGTGGAGGTTGAATACCAAACCCCATCATCATGTCGGGATGAGTCTCCTCTCGTACATACTGCTGCTAATCAAATTGATGATCCTCATGGACCTGCTCTTCATGCTGCTCAAACTGTTCTACTCTGGCTAGCAAAACATCTTCCTGTTGAACTTCCTACTGTTCGGGCTGCTCATGCTGAGCCTCTTGTTGTGCACTCTGAGCAGGTGGAACCACTTGCTGCGCTTCAAGTTCAGGAATGTGGCCAGGTAAGTTTCTAATCACTCTGTCTCCTTCTCTCTTAAAATGCATGAATTTCTCAATGAATCTCATGCAATTGACATTGTTCTGAGAGATATCCTTCTTCTTCTCATTTTCCAAGGAGATCCCCTTTCTCAGAAAGATAGTAGTGAGATGTGCGGCATATGGTAAGTTTCTTCTCAACCCTATGCAAGTGCCCATAACCTGGAGCATAATTTCTGGAAGACAGATGTGCGAAATCCAGAGGAAAAGAGTCGACACCCGGAGTCGACTCTAAATTATCAAGGTTCTGTCTGGCGTCTGTAACACTCATGGCATCAATGCAGTGAGCCAGTCCTATAGGCCGAGCTACTGTAGCACTCCGAGCATTGTAGCAGTCCAAGCTTCTGAAGAAGTCCGAGCACTGTAGCAGGCTGAGCTACTGAAGCGGTCTGAGCTTCTGAAGAAGCCCGAGCACTGTAGTAGTCCGAGCTTCTGAAGAAGTCTGAGCATTGTAGCAGTCCATGCTAAAGTTGGAGAAGGTTGAGCGACTATAGCAATTTGAGCTTAAGTTGGAGAAGACTAAGCTGCTGTAGTAAATTCGAGCAACTGTAGCACTCCGAGCTACTGTAGCAGCCCGAGTACTGTAACACTCTGAGCACTGTAGCAGCCCGAGCACTGTAGCAAACTGAGCTACTGTAGTATTCCGAGCACTGCAGCGGCCCTAGCACTATAGCAGTCGAGTACTGTAGCAATCTGAGCTACTGTTGCAATCTGAGCTATATGAAAGAGGTCTGAGCTCATCTGAAGATGGCCGAACTACTATAGTAGTCTGAGCACTGTAGTAGTCTAAGCCACCCTAGCAGTGCCGAGCAGAAGGCAGTAGAGAAGACGAGCAAAGGGACTACAGAGAATAGTAGAGAGAGATTGACTGTGCCGAGTTGAAAAAGTCGAGTGGTCGCATATTGCCGCATCGACTCCATTGAAGATCTCTATCTCTTCTCTCTACCATACCTATAACGGTTCTGAGGAATTCCAGAGGATTAAAATAGAACCATAAACCTCCAACAACATGGATTTTTAGGTACTCCATCTTTCTGCAGTCAACCAATGAGATATGGTCCTAGAATGGTACACAAAGCAGAAAAGTGACCAGAGCCAATGAGGAAACATGCCGTGAGATTTTCTTCCATATGGGCCATTAAATGCTCATATCTGGAGCAGAAGAAAAGCCTTTCTTTTTATTCAAGCCAATCAGATTGTAGGATTCTAGAGGGAAATGTCTCCACCAGCTCTTCTATTTATATGAAGCTCTCCACAAGGAGAGTGACTGCTGCGGTCATCGCTGGAGCCCCTTGGAGAAAAGAAAGAACATAAGAAGCCAGCTGAGTCCAGAACTAGAAGAGAAGAAGTAAGAAGAAGGAGAAAAGCCGATGCCCCTAACCACGTGTGAACACATAGACCATACGCCTTAGGTCAGACTCTCTAGCTGGTCCGTCCCCCAAAGCCTGGACTCAGGCTATGCGTGGGGGCCCTACGGTAACCAACCTAACAACCGTCTCTCTGGGTCACGCTCTCCACCACTCCCAAGTGGGTCCACACCCGCGTGGACAGGAAAGCTATGACTAGTGGACATGTCACTGGAGGAACTCACGGAAACCACCGCTCGTCATGCTGACGAGGTGCGGAACCAGCGTTCTGCAACTCCTGGGTCCTCAAGGGGACCTGACAACCCGAAAAACACAGTAAGCGAAGAAACAGGAATGGCCCCACCATAGGCGTCGTGATCATGAACGCGCCCTGTAAGAGGGTCGCGACCCTGACTGAACGCTCCCCAAGCGTGGGTCGTGTCAATGCATTGACATGGTATCCCTGGGGGCCATGACTACAATCACAGTCTGATCCCTGACCGCGAAGAATGACACTCGAGAAGCCTTAACGCAGTGGTCGTCTCCACCGCGATACCAAAGACTCGACCGGTCGATAGGGCACGATCTCAACCGCCTTACTGTTCATCTTCCTCGATGAACGCGACCAATCGACGTGTCACGTTCCTCAAGAATACGACCCCTGAGAGCACCGCGATGCGGGCCCGAGCCCGAAAATGGCATACACGAGCGAAAATTCGATCCACGCCCCAATCACCCCCAGGTGAAGGGGAATACAAAGGGGAACTCTTTCCCAACCCTCCTAGCATGATTCTATGCCCATAGATCGGTCAAAAATATTGTGAAACACTAGATCCGGCCCTCAAACCCCAAATCATGCATTTCCCGAACCTGACATAAAACACGCCCCACTCGACCTCTCCTCGACCTAAAAATCACGGGGAATGCATAGAAGAGGGCAAGGATCCGTCCCCCTGCCTCTCAAAAGCCTGAAAAACTCTGGATCGTCACCGATCCACAAATCCACGTTCAAATACGAACACCACGCTCACCCGCGAAAATGGCACCGCCACGATCACCACGCCGCCGCCGTCGCCGCCACGCCCACCTCGGCTCGCCGTCTGTAGCCGGAGAGGGAGGAAGCCGCGGTCGCTCAGATGGGGAGGGGAAGCAACGGTCAACTGGGGGGTGGGGTTCTCCAATGGGAAGAAAGGAAGGATTGGTTAAATGCCGAAGGAAGGATATGTTTGTTTATTAACGAGGACGAAAGGTCCAAGTTAAGGGAATGCTGACTGATCTTGCCGATGATGACAAGGGTCAGAACTGGTTTGTTCATCGACATTGGCTAAATGCCGAACCAAGGATATGTTACATTCATTAACAAGGATGAAAGGTCCAGGTTAAGGCTTCATCTACTGATCTCGCCGATGATGACGAAGATCCGGGCTAGTGTATCCGTCAGCATTGGGTAAAATGTCAAAGCGAAGGCAGGTTGTATTCTTCACCAGAACAGGCAGAAGGTCTATTCCGGTTAGGCTTTGTCTATTGGTGGTTTATTCTCCGGTGGAGCTCGTAGGAATATTCTATCTTGACGCTGAGAAGGGTCCTCTGGACAGACTATGTATCCTCTTTTTCATCATCATTTTTTTAAACCACATTACCGGTACAAGCGCCCTTTTGGGTTTTCATCGGCACCGGCCCCCTCTTGCTTTTGCCCACGCGCCCTTTCATGTTTTCACGTGGCAGGGTACCCAATTTTACCTGCAATGCCCTTACGGGTTTTTACCATAGCCGGGTTATAGCCATTTTTGCCCTTACTCAGCGTGGCTAGGTAAGGCTAGCAAGGCACCTCTATTTTAAGCCTCATTTTGTTTAACGTATGGTAAGAGAAGGAGGATGGGTCGACATGCGATGCTTGACCCTGGATGATGGCTTATGACAGTTGGCTGGGGTACGAGGCCTTGCACCGATAACCAGGTTTATTCGTTAGCAAGAAGGTAATGCTAATGCCAAGGAAGAGTCTTCGTCGATTCAGACGTAAGGCCCATAATGGCGGTATCATGTAAATGCATCAGCTAAGGCACGAGGCTTTGAGCTGAGAAAGTGGTTTATTTGTTAGCACGGTGGTAGTGCTAACGCAAGGAAGAGTTTTCACCAACTCGAATGTAAGGTCTGTAATGGCAGTATTGTGTAAATGCATCGGCTAGAGCACGAGGCCTTTCATCGAGAAAGGGTTTATTCGTTAGCAAGGAGGTAATGCTAATGCAAAGGAAGAATTTTCACCGATTCGGACGTAAGGCCCGTAATGACGGAATTGTGTAAAAGTCGACTAGGGCACGAGGCCTTGCGCCGAGAAAGTGGTTTATTCATTAGCATGGCGGTAGTGCTAACGCATTTAGAGAGGGTTTTGGCAAGGGCTTTTATGTCTTTCATGCATCATATTTTGCCTATATAAGTAGCCGTGATTCTAAGATCTGGATAACAAGAGGGCTAATCTTGTTTCATTCTTGCAGGAGAAGAAAGGGGTGAGCACACCATCTGGAGGAGGAAGACGAAGCCGTTGGAGCTCCATCCCATGACTTCGAGCTTGGATTCGGTGGTTGACGTCACTACTCTCCATCGTCTTCAGGCTTGGGTGTTCTAGTTTCATCAACCGGCTGTCTCTCCTCTCCGCAGTTTACCCATTCTAGTGCACCCTTCTTTTATCTCCGAGTTTGGTTGAGGATTAAAGGGGAAGATCTCTATTAAACTATTTTCTTAAGTTCCATTTGATCATAGTTCTTTATCCTTTGGACTAGTTATTGTATTTCCTATCTTATTTTCTTCATAAACGTTTCGGAGCTTGTCTCCATGTGTGTGGTTCCTCATCGTCGTACGAGAACCCACGTGTGTTGGGCCTTCGAGCCCGTATATGTGGTTGCTTGTTTCCGTCGTGCAGCGTTCGTAGTGGAATCCACTCGAGTTGAGAGGGGTGGACATAGGACGACACTTGGGTGCGTCCGAACCACCTAAAAATTGCTGTGTCGTGGGTTGCTATTTATGTGCTTGTTGTTCCTCTCTATCCGCTCATCTTACGAGTGCGATACGGTGAGCTGAGAGTTCAATTAATCTGTCCATTCATTACGTTCTGTCCGAGTGATTCATCAAAAGCGCTGGAGAGTTATGAGAGCTTGGTTGATATTCATCATATCTAGATATTATTGTTAGGCTATCTTGATATTTCTTGTCATCTCTACGGTTAAATTTTAAGTTTTTCTAAAAGGGGGCGCAATCAATTAACCCCCCTCTCGATTGCTTTCCTAACCGAGCCAACAGTAACACTAGAGGATTACTTTATCGCCTACACATGCATTTGGGGCTCTCAACTTTTGGCAGCTTCGCATCCCCCTTGTTTATTCTTAATTCGAGATTTTAGCGTTCAACGCGAGTTTCCTCATGTGTCTCAATGGAGACTCCCGGCTACTAAGATTCATCCCTTTATTCGTAGTGTTATTATGGACTTCACCGTTCGGCGCGAGTCTCCTCATGTGTCTCAATGGGGATTCCCAGCTACTAGGATTCATCTTTCTAATGATATATATAGAGAGGTGGGAAAAAGGCAACACGTGGTACCCAACAACGAGGCCAGGATCTACCCCCAAGACACCTCCATCCAGCCTTCTAAGGTCAAAGGGAGACCTATTTTGATCAACCACGGCCTTAGAATCCCATAGCACTCGTATGCAGCCCATACACGCATGTCAAAAATTTTTCTGAACACCTTGTGGGCACGCATACCCCAGTCGTTTTACAACAAGACGAGGGCCAACCTGCGGCACCAACACTCCAGCAATGTCCCATGACGACCCTCCAGCAAGTCGGGGCCACCCCTGACCCTCCGATATGCGGCGACAAGCCATTTACTTTCAGTTCCTAGGCTAACCCGGGACTGCCTGTCAACTTGCCGTGTTACGCGGCACACACCATGAAAGCCAGGCCCACATGTTCGGGAGTCACTCTCTTAGCTCTTATGAGCCCCTACCCTCAGCCCAAGGCCAAATTTAATGCCCGCCAATCATTCACCCAAGCCAATCGACAACCCGAGGTGTGTCGGGAATTTCCCCGAACACCTTGTGAGCGGTGACAACAACGCGACGTCCACAAGCCCCTACGGGTCAACCCCAGCATTTATAAGCATTCTCTCCTTCAAAGGACACCCCCAGATGACAAGAGAAGACTCCCAGGGGCCACCCCTTCGGGCAACCACTCGCCTGGGGGGAGTTCGCACCAGACGCGATCGCGCCCTGGGGAGGGTGAACCCCCCTGTGGGAGCGCACCCTCCTCCCAGCCTAATGGCCACACGACCATCTCCCAGTCCCAATCACTCCCGGTTTGTGCAAGGTCGATCAATGTACCTATTCACGGAAGGATCTGACCATGAAGTCTCAGGATCGTGCAAGTCCCACGTCAACGCTCATGCTCCTCGTACACACACGATCGGTCAACCAGTATCCTCCAGTATCCTTTTTTCCTCTTGTTGTTAGTCAAAGTAGGACAAAAATAGAAAAAATGAGTTTTTATAGAGGTAGGGACCGCCCCCCTCTCTCTCCCTGGCTTTGCTCCTGCTAAACCCCCCCTAGGGAGGGTTTAGGTGGACCAAACCTTGCCCCAGGTTTGGTCTGCCTAAACCCCTGCTCTAATAAAAAAAATTAAAAAAAAACAACCCCCAGTCAGCTTGCCTGCCAACCCCTAAGCGATTTAGGCGCTACTTGGTCTGATAATTTGCTGAGAAGCCTATATTTCCTAATTATCTTACAGTAGCGTATTTTAATTCCGCATTGCTCTACCTGTTGTAACTTTTATTTGGGGTTGATCGATTCACCCCCCTCTAGATCTAATCATTTTCTCATCCATGATGCGGGACGACCATGAGACTCGACTCGAACTAGGTGCGAACCTTGGACTCTACTAGATGACATGACTAATCGGACGATGCGACCAATAATGACACTACAATGCGGCACCAAGCGAGCTCCAGAAGAGGTGATATGCCCCAAACAAGGAGTGCTAACCTGCGATCGCCAACATCGAGGGAAGCGCGACGATCTGCACGGTTGAGTAACCAGCTTTGAGTCTTGGGTGGTCGTCTAACTCTCGCACTCGGAACGAGTTACGAGATGGGTCTCGCACTCACACTCACAGTGGTGATGAATATAAGACTAGCTAGGAAAATAACTACTCACATGCAGCGGTAGACGGACGTATACTAACTAAGCAAGGAAGACAAGGTAAGGGGCGAATGTACCTCCACGCACGGGGTGTGGGGAAGACTTCCCAGCCGAGAACCGTCACTCCCGGTACAAATAGGAAGTTAATTAGAGCAAGGTAATTAAGGCCCACTCCACGCAGGGAGGTAACATGCTACAATGGGATCCGGGAGGACCGTTCTTGGGTTGATGAGCAGTAATTTGGGCCGGAGACGTGCCGCTGGTCTGACTCGATCCCGACTCAGTACTGTTCCAACTTAGTACAGCACGGGAGCTTTGCAACTGGGACGGCAGCTTCCGGTCGACTCTTCACTGTGGCGATTTGCTGGGACACCGCTGATGGGTTGCCAAGCAACCTCCAGGAGTGGCGGTCATCGACGATGGGCTGGTGTATTTTCTGAGGATTTAATCCTCGAACTGAGTTGCTGGCCTGTTCATGGACCTGCTCTGCGCGCCTTCACGAATAGATTTCTTGCGACCATATCCGATGTCTGATCGACACAAACTTGGTACCATCGGTCAAAGGACTCAGAGGGCTACGATATATAAGTTTTAAAGATCCATCAGGTGAAGGGATTGGGAATGAGAATGACTGTGCCTCGGAGGCTTCTGCTGGCTCAGGTTAACAGACACATAGGGCACCAGGGAAGCCGTCTGGTTATGGGGCTTGACGAAAAATAACTCAAATGTGAGAGTCATTTGGGACATCATGGTGTAATATGAGATTTACTCTATGTAATGTCAAAAATGACCTGTCTACAACTGTAAGACTTTGCACATGGTGAACCAAACCTTGGGGCGACCGCCGCCCAACTGTAGCTAAGATGGCCCAATTATATTAGATTTTATTATTGTAATATTAATTTGGGGGTTTCAGGGGTGAAAACCATATTACAATGGTCAAACAGGCCAAAAAGGCCTGGGTCGGTTGACCTACCTAGGTGGTTGATCGACCTGGGCCAAGACCTAATAGGGGGTTCGCTCGACCAAACCTGCTTGGTCAGTCGATCGATAGTCCCAGAGCTACAATGCTCAAATCAGGCCAAAACCAGTCGACCGAGCCAGGACACCGATCAATTGAATCCGATAATATAGCCGCGGGATCCCCATCGTGGGGTCCCAAACCATGCCCCACTCGCTCCGCACGAGGGAAAAACATGGGGAAACTCTTCCCCGACCTCCTACCTACCGGGAGGACCCATTTAAACTCCAAAAATCCACTCGAATCGACGAAATCGTTGTCACGCCGAAAGCATGCTTAAACCTTCATGAAATTTGAACGAAGTCCACTCTCTGCCTCACCACGGCCCAAAATCACATGGAAAAATAGGAACAAGCCAAAGAGAAACATTCCCTGACATCCATTCTACCAATGCCACGAGATTGGCTAGGAAACACCGCCCAAATCAGCGGAAAACACTGCTCACCCTAAAACATGTGTTTTACCCCGACAAAAAGGAAACCCACTCTATCTCACCTGAATTGTCATGAAATCATGGGAAATCAATGCACAAGGGTTCGGGATCCATCCCCCTACCTTTCATAAAGAATCTGCGACGATTGGACGTCGTTCCACATTGAAATCGTCGCTCGCCTCGCACCCGTCACACGAAAATTGTGAGCAACTGCACCACCGCCACCATCCACGTCTTCCCTCGATCCTCGCCATCATCGCTACCGTAGCTCCAGCCTCCTCACCCACCACCATCTCCGTCGGCCGTCAGAGAAAGGAGGGAGAGAACGGTGGAGAGAGGGAAGAAAAGAGAGAAAGAGAGGGGTGGGGGTTTAAGGATTTATTTATAGGATTTGGTTTCGGTGTCGAAAAATCTAGAAATTCAGAAACTTACTAAATAAATAAACAAATCCTACGCATTATCATTTCAACCTTGCTTTGCATGCATTCCTATTGTCTCAAGCCCTGGGTAGCATCCTATCTTGACAATTAATCAAGGGTTTTTCTCCCTTTTGGAGGATGTAATTAACGCCATGACCTTCATGGTATGGCAGACTTCTAGTCTCGACATGGACTCCACATTCATCTGATCAAGTCAGATCGAGTGCATAATAAATTGTCACTCATGTGACTGGCACGCCTATGTACTATTTCTAATTAATCTCTAAGTAAATGAAATAATAAATAAAAAAAATCCGTGTCACCAAGTTTGGCACGCCTGATGGGACTCGAGTCTCCCTTCATCTCTTTGCCAAGATAAGATGCCTCCCGGGGCTCTCCCTAAGAATACTAATAGTTTGCATGTTTATTCTAAGAAATGATAATGGCGACAGGACTTGCTGCCCCCACTTTTGGCCCTGCAGTTGTTGCTGGCCATGCGGTACACGGGTACCTGGTGGCGCCCACAATTTTCGACACATTCCCACCAGTGGTCGGCTTCCCCAACTTTTTGGCGCCGATCTATTACAAGTGGAGTCCCTGGAGCCGAGCGGGGAGAAGACTAATAAGAAGCCCGAGGTCTTTGAGGCTCGATGCTATGCAAGCCTGCTAAGAGGCCCAGCTCGAGTCACCAGCTACATGGTGCACCACATCACTCACGGGGCTTGCCCCGTCCACAATAGGAAGCTATGAGGATGCCAACAGAGGAGCTTCTGGAGGAATACTGCTACTACTGTTACCGGGTGTCTCTCCACGTCTGGGAAATCCATTCTCATTGGGAGTGTCTGAGTCTTCTTAGACAGCCGTGATGCCCAAGCTGTTTCGGACCGGGTGGTCCCTGCCATCCATACACACAACTCCTTCCAGGCTCTATCCGGGAGGAGAACTGAAGGGGAAGAAGAAGGCCGCCGAGGTTGAAAGGAGTTGGCCCCATGACTAAAGAAGTTCAAACAAGTGTGAGTCCCTAAATGGATCCAACCTGCCCATGAAGAAGCACCTGTCTACCTCCACAATCCCAAACCGGAGAAGGTTAGGAGAAAAAGTGAGAGGGGCTTGCCCCCGAAAAAAGAACAAATGGCCATGGGTGCTCCACGCCGAGAAGCTTTCGACGCCTATGCCAGGTAGGCCCATGTCCCAGCTTTCATGAGAAGATTCAGCCAGCTGACAAAAAGAGCCGGCCTGGCTTACATGCCTCCGGTACGAGGCAGACAACTATCTCCCATCCTCTATCAAGGACGTGATCAAGAAGAGATGACTGATATGGTCATGAATTACTTTAGGGGCTTGGGGAACCCCTCGTTAGGCCAGCAGTGTTTGCTACAAGCGGCTGCGATAGAAGAAGAAGAATATTTGCCAATGGATGTCGAAGAAGAAGAAGAAAGGAAAATGGCATTGTCCGTAGATGACAACGGACATGAAGATAGGCCAAGCTACGAGGCCGATGAAGCCCCTCACCAGCAGCAGGAGATGAGAATAAGAACTTCAGTGTTCGAAAGACTGACCATTCCAGGTCGAACAAGGAGAAAGATCTCCAAGCAGAGGAATGGCATAAAAGTTGTTGCATGCACTATGGCCGATGTGGTCGGAAGATATGGGGGCCTGCCAGAAGAACCCCAAGAGTTGGCCCAATTAGCCACAAGCCAGGGCCAAACACTAGAATGAGTGCAGCTGCCAAGGAAAGGCTGCGAATAGCTGAAGGGAAGTGGGTGCTTCTCGAAGAAGTCACCACGTTAGCTGTCAACATGGTGACCACAGAGGAAGGAGAAGAGGTTCTGCTAACAGCCTCGCCCGAAGGTGCTTCCGGTGAAACAATTGAAGGCACTTCCGGCACGGTGACCCTGGATCCGTCCGTGCTAATGCTACTGCAAAAGTATCAACAAGAGATAAAGCTCCTGAAGAAATAGTTACATGAGAAGAATGAACAGGCTCCCACATCCAAGCAGCTGGAGATGCAGGCTGAGTCCTCACGGGGAGGTGCCAACCCATGTGATTTCCCACCATTTTATATTCTACCCCAGCCGGCAGAGCACAGCCAAGCTGCCCCTCCACCTCAGGGGTCCCAGCCTTTGCTCCCACCAGTGCTACCCCAGTTACATCAAGCACCGTTGCTGCGCCTGCCACTGTAGTCAACTATTCTGGCTACTCCATACTTGCAACCGACGCATTTCTAGCCAGAGCCAGTGGACCCGGCTATAATGGACTAGCTCATGGTCGAGAAGATGATAGAAATGAAGCTGGCAGAGTGGGGGGGGAGGTGAATATATGGCCTTTGATGCTTACCTGGTTCCCTACCCACCTCACAATGCAGTCAAGCGGCTCCCTCCCGGGATCTCTAAGCCGCCAAAATTTGACAAGTTTAATGGGCAAGGGTCCCCGAAAGAACATATAGCTTACTATATGACCGTCATGGGCGATTTGGCTTCAGACGAGTCATATTTGTTGAAATTCTTTGGGTCCTCTCTCACGGGACTCGCATTTGAATGGCACTCTAGCCTGCCAGCAGGGTCGATCAGTGACTGGGCAGATATGCAGAAGAAGTTTAGAGAATGGTTCCACGTAACCAAAAGAGAAGTCACCGTGGCTGAACTGTATGCGACCAAGCATTGGCCAGATGAGACAGCCCTAGACTACATGAAGAGGTGGATAAATCTTGGAATGAGATGCAAGCGGCCCTCGCATCAGGAGGACGCTGTGCAGATTTGCAAACAAAACCTCCAGAGAGAGGTATTAGAGAAGATGATTGACATGGAGATAAGGTCTTTCGACTGTCTCAACAATGTTGTAGCTGAAATTGAAGCCTTTTTGGTGAAGCATCCTTCAGCTGCATCTAGTGCTGCCCCACAAAAAGTAAAGACAATAGAGCGGCGTCTGGCACCCAAAGAAGCAAATGTTGTCGATCTCAAAGCATTTGAGCGGCAAAGAGGCAAGGATGAAAAGGTGACTGTACCTCCATCTGAGAAGGCAAAAGAAAAGAAAGATGGTCCCTCACTCAGGGATAAGATGAAAAAAGCCTACTCCTTCCCCAAGGAGAAGATGAAAGTGTTGTTTGACTGGGTCACCTAGTACAACAAAATTACTCTTCCCTAGCCAAAGAGGCTTGAAGATTCAAGGAAGAAAGATAGCCTAAGGTTCTGTCCTTATCACCGGATGCTGGGACATCTGATTTAGAACTGCTACATCTTCAAGGACATCATTGAAGGCATGATAAGAAAAGGTGAACTGGACATGAGGGAGTATAAAGTTGATCCCTTGCAACCTCATGAGGTGCAGATGAACCGAGCAGCTGCCAATAAGGTGTCACTATACCAGGAATTGCCAAAGGAGGTGGCAGAGTCTAGCACCCAACAAACATATGAGGCGCACTCTCAAGCCCTCTCTTCTTCTCTTTCTGAACTCTCTACTTCTCTTCTTCTACTCAAACTCTTCTTTCTCTGGCTCTCCGCTACTCTTGCTTTATATGCACTTTCTATAATTTTTTAGTATATCGTAAGCTGAGCGATCTGGCCTCTATTTATAAGCTCGCGAGAGAACGGAGTGTGGGAAACACGTTCCCGCCCTATGAAATTTGAAACGGGCGCTGTGCTGGAATCCTACGTGTCAGAGTCTGAAGGCGTGCTGTCCACATGGTTGAATCACCTTTTGAGCCTTGCCTTGGATCATGTGCCCAATCATAAGCTCAGTGGAATCTTGAACAACGTGCCTCACTTAACTTTCACAAGTAGAGGTTGAAATATGTGCTTATGCTGACCAAGCATTCGAGCTTGGTTCCCTTGGGCCTTTTATTAGTTAAGTCCCTGTCAGCAAAGCAGAAGCAATTTCATCAAACACCTTATGATGACTTAGATAACTATTGTACTCGGATAACTTCCCAGCAAAATGCCAAGAAATAAGGGTTCGGGAATTTTCCCGAACACCTTCAAGGCATGAGCTACCCGGCCATTTCTACAACCCACTGGGGGCCCTAGCCAGTTCACCGTGACATGTGGCTACACAAGCAACTAACCGAGACCAATCTCGGCTACTCAACTACGGGCTTTGCCCACACTCCACATGGCCGCCTGGGCCGACCCGGGGGCGCTCTGACTCTAAGCCACGCCACGTGGCACCCAGTGAAAAGGCAGGGAGATAACCCCGAGATGCCTCCTTCTAACCCTTCAAGGTCAAGGGGAGACCTAATTAGGCCAACCACAGGCTTTGGAGGCCTGCCGCACGCGTATACGGCTCACACACTTGTGTTCGGTATTTTCCCAAACACCCTGTGGGTGCGTAGATTCCAACCCTTCTACACCAAACCACGGGCCGCCCCGTGGTTCCAGCATGCTCATTGGGTCCTACAACAACCCTCCCAGCAAGTCGGGGCCACCCCCGACCCTCAGACATGTGGCGACGAGCCACTTAACTTTAGCGCTAGGGCCAACCCGAGGCTATCCAGCCAACCCACCGTGCAACGTGGCATGCAGCTCGAGGCACGGCCCATGTGCCTAAGCTGCCTCTCCTTAGCTCCCACGAGCTCCCATCCTTAGCCCAAGGCCCACGCATCAGATGGAAGGTTATTATTCCGAGAAAGGACTTGTGTGCCAGATTATCCGGAACTAAAGAAGAAGATCTTAGACGAAGCTCACAGGTCAAGGTACACAATTCATCCTGGATCTACTAAAATGTACCAAGACTTAAAACGGACCTTTTGGTGGCCTAACATGAAAAGAGAGGTGGCCGACTTTATGTCGCACTGTCTCACGTGCCAACAAATCAAGGCAGAACACCAAAAGCGTACCGATAAGCTACATCCTCTAGACATTCCCAAGTGAAAGTGGGAGGATATCGATATGGACTTCATAATGGGTCTGTCTAAATCTAAATGAGGACATGACGGAACATGGGTCATCATTGATCGATTGACCAAGTCAGCTCACTTCTTGCCAATAAAGAGCCACTGGTCAGTTGATGTTCTCGCTACCTTATATAACAAAGAAATTGTCAGACTGCATGGAGTTCCTGTTTCAATCGTATCTGACCGAGACCCGCGCTTCACTTCACACTTCTAGAAGGGTCTACAATATTCATTGGGGACAAGACTCAACTTTAGTATAGTCTTTCATCCTCAAACGGATGGTCAGACTGAAAGAACAAATCAAGTAGTAGAAGACATGCTCAGAGCTTGTATTATTGTTTCGATGGAAGCTGGGATGATCACTTACCCCTAGTCGAGTTTGCTTATAACAACAGTTACCAGGCCAGTATTTAGATGGCACCTTTCGAAGCATTATACAGAAGGAGTTGTTGATCACCCTTATGCTGGGATGATGTTGGCAAAAAGCAACTACTAGGCCCAGACATGTTAAGGGATACCATAGCAATGATCTAGCTCATTAGAGAAAGACTTCAAATGGTTCAGTCTAGGCAAAAGACTTATTCCGATACTAGAAGGAGAGATCTCAAATTCCAGGTGGGAGATCTCGTCTTTCTTAAGGTTTTCCCTGGACGAGGCATTAGAAGATTTAGTGTCAAGGACAAGCTTACACCAAGATATATCGATCCTTTTAAGGTACTAGAAAGAGCTGGCAAGGTTGCCTACTACATCACCTTGCCTCCTCAGTTGTTTGAGGTTCACAATGTATTCCACATATCAATGATGAAGAAATATGTGCACGATCCATCACATGTCATAGATCATGGCAACCTGGTGATACAAAAGGACCTCAGTTATGAACGACGGGAGACGCGGGAACGTGGGTTATTAATGAGGATTTGACTTTGGTCGTCCTTGATGATAGGGGAGTAGGCAGCATGCCATGCTCTCCGCTTGACACCTCAGACGGGCCACTGCGCGCCAAAGATCTCTAGGACGTGGCCATGAGATTTGGTCTGCGCCGTTAGAGGTGTGCCGTTGAAGAAGCGGACTGTGCCGCTGAAAGGGCTCTGGCAGCTGTGCCGTTGAAAGGGCAGGTGAAGTGTGCCGCTGAAGGGGCAGTTGAAGCGTGCCAGCGAAGGGCTCGCAGGAGCGTGCTGCTGAGGACGACGCAGGAGTGTGCCGACGAAGGGCCAGGGGGCGTGCCGGTGAGCGCTGCGCGAGGGCGTGCCGTTGAAGGGGCATGAAGCGTGCCGTTGAAGGCTACGCAAAGCTCTCTTTAAGGGGTACATGAATGTGCCGTTGAAGGGCACATGGGTGTGCTGTTGAAGGCTTGTTGGGGCGTGCCGTTGAAGGCTACGCAAAGCCTTCTTGAAGGGCACATGGGTGTGCCGGTGAAGGGGGCACATAAGCGTGATAAAAGGTGGATTTTGGCTCCGTTTGGCGCCCGGTTGATGATCCACTTGATTATCTTCGGGAACCTACGGGTAGTGAGTCTCCCAGGGGTTAGTTTCTCTTCGCTGTCGTGATTCTAGAGACGGCTCCATGGCAGCATGTCTACTTGTTCGGAGGGTCCGGGCTGGACATACTCTCCATGATCTCTTCGGTCGAAAGTGTTGTTAATGTTGCACTGGTAGGGCCATTCGGATGTGCGATTTTACACGTCCACAAGCCCTTGCAGACTCAATGGTGGAAGAGGTGGCAACTCAGAAAGAGTGTACTAAGGAAGCTGGTCTGTCCCCGACAACTGCCCCAGAAGTGGCTTCTGGAGGCCCGACAATAGAAGAGGAAGCAGTACAGGAAGCAATTACTGAAGAAGCCAGTCCCTTGCCACCAACTACTCCAGAGGTAGCCCTTAAAGGCTTAGTGGCAAAGAAGGTAATGATTCAAGAGGAAAGTGTTGAGGAAATAAGCCCTCTGCCGACAACTCCTCAAGAAACAGCTCCAGCAAAGGTTACCCCCCCCCCTCCCTGGCTATTTGGGCCGCGACTCACAAAGGGATGGTGGTGGAGATGACAACAATTCAGGAGGAAGTTATTCATGGGGTTATGTTCCTGCGTAGCAGTCTTCTTCCTTCATCCTTTCTTTCACTGTCAGGTAGGTTACCTCAAAGATCTCAAGCAAAAAACATTGATAAGTAGAAGCATTCATGAAATCATGTTACCTTCCTGACTAATGTTCATGTTCCATGCTATTTTATCAAGTTGTAATGAGGTTGTTAAATGTTCTGTTTCACGAAGAGTTCGTGACCAGAGCAATGGACGCTGATTAATTGGCATCCCCTAACACAAGCGCTGTTGGGTCTGGGTGCAATGACAATCAAGAGGAGGGGTGAATTAATTGGCCCTTTAAAAAATTAATTTCAAACCATTTCTATCAACTTTGATAAATAATAGATAGATAGTCAATTAATCCCTATCTGCCTAGATGAACAACGAACAAGATGTAGCAAGTTGGATTACACACTCAAAACTCACTCGCGTGTGATTAACAAATATGTGAATATGAGCATGTGAGAAACGTTATGTTGATGCCTTGAATAGTGAATAACTAAAATAAGAAGAATCAAATCACAAGACACAACAATTTTTTAGGTGGTTCGGACACACACCTTTATGCGCCTACATCCACCCCCCACCAAACTCGGTGAGGATTCCACTATCTTGTAAAGACCCTTACAAGACAGCACACACGGAGCGATGCTCCAACACACACGCAGGTAGAACCAGCACAAACATGGGAGTAAACTCCCAACCACACACGGGGAATAATTCCTAAACACACACGCGGAGTTCCTCCGCCCAAAACGACGCACACGCGTCAACACACACACTCAGAGATCAAATCTTCGAACACAAACACAAAGTATTCATTCAAAAACTAATGAAACATGGACAAATAGATACAATAAACTCCAAACAAACTCTAGAGATTGAATCAAAGAAGATATAGCATGTATGAAGCTCCCCCTTCTAGGAATAATTTGGCTCTTCTTGCCTCGTTGTCGGATGGTCACAATTTCAGAGTCCTCACGTTCCTCTCTTCAAGCCGCTCCTCTTTCTCTTCTTCCATGAACTCCAAAAATCACTCCAAGTAGATCAAAACCCCCTTGCAAGAGCTCCTCTTTTCTTTTCCCCATTTTCTTCTCCTACAAGATAGAAAGAGTTAGCACCAAAGAGATAAAACACCCAAATTTGTTAGTCATACATATCTTCTCCATTCATTTGCTTACCTGTCATGAACAAAGCATCACATATGTCAGTCATATGAGAGTGGAAAAATAACAATAACTTATAGTGTTAGCCATTATCAAAACCATGAGATGCAAATGACCACAGGGGCACAACATTAACATCAACACAAAGGAAGATACAGTTTCATCATCCACCCAGACGGAAGGTTCGAATTGATGTTAGTTTGTAGCAGCTTAGGCGCAAAGCCATTTGCCAAAATGTGTGAGCTTCATCGTTGATGTGCGGATTAACATCAACGTAAAGGAAGATACGGTTTCATCATCCACCAAGACGGAAGGTCCGGATTGATGTTGGTATAGTGATAAAATGTCAATCATCACAGTTTCATTATTTCATTTTCATTTTTTCTCTCTCTCTCTCTCTTTTTTTACTCAATCATTCGCCACCCCTTCAAAGGGCAATGGTGCAGTATGATAGAGCTTTAGATGCTTCCCATTGAGAGGCGAGAATTGCACTTCTCCACGATGGTTGGCAACCACATAGGCTTCACCCTCGTAGACCCTTTGGACCACATACGGACCCAACCAGTTAGTGACAAGTTTACCTTTTGGATTGGAAGCCATGACTTCCTTTTTCTTGACCATGACCAGGTCTCCCTTCTTGAATTCTCGTCCTGTTACGAGCTTGTTGAAGGCATTTGCCATGCGGGCTTGGTATACTTAGATGTTCCTCTACGCCTGAAGGTGTCTTCCGTCTAGCTCAGCCAATTCTTCAAATCTTCTTTCAGCATTTGTTTATTCATCGTGGGCCAGACCATATTGACTGGCGACCTTGAGTGATGGAACTTCCCGCTCTATGGGGACTACCGTCTCGAAGCCGTATACAAGTGAGAAGGGTGAACAACCCGTAGGGGTTTTGTAGATAGTACGATATGCCCATAATGCTTCATACATCTTCTCCCCCCAGTCCCTTTTGTGGGAGCTGACGATTTTGGCAAGGAGGGTGCATAGGGTTTTATTAAATGCTTCAGTCAATTTGTTTGCTTACCGATTGTAAGGGGTGGAGGTCTTCCAATCAATTTTATACTTTTCGACGAGCCGATATATTTTTTGATTTTTGAAGTGGCTTTCGTTGTCAGAAATTATTCGGTTGTGAACACCAAACTAAAAAATAACATTTTGTTTGATGAATCTCCAAAAGGATCCGAACAACCTAATAAAGGCCCGCCAAGACCCAATAGAGATCCGGCAAGAATCTGGGATGTTACAAGGGTTGGCGCGTCACAGTGAGTTTTGCACTGTTGGCCTGACGCCCCTGTGTTAGGCCGTCAGACTACTGTGACGGTCCAGTGGTAGACCATCAGAGCCTGTGGCGCTCCTGGGTAGGACCGCCAGGCTCTGGGCTACACCGGGTGGGTTACAGTCTGGTTTCTTCTCCGATTATGGCCACCGTGCGACAGTGCTGGTACATGGGATGGTCCCCGTACTTCATCGGGTTCGGACATTACTTTCTGTAGCTTGAGAGTCTACTCCTTTAGAGACACTCCACTAGTCACAGCCTTCGGTACGCGTGTCCTGGCCCACTAGGGAGTGGTGGAGGGGCTACCTTGAGGATGATTTTTAGACTGGTTTTTGTCAGGCCCCACGTGTAGCAGCCAGAGTCTGGCTGAGGGGAAGACCAGTTAGAGGCCAGACCTAGTGCATACGGTCTATGTATGCACACGTAGTTGGGGATAGTTGGACACGAGTCGATGGGCACGACCCCAGCTAGTCACTCGCTTGGTGGTTACTTGAGTGTGTCTGAGTCTGGCGCTCGGGGCATGGTAGCTAGACACTTGTGACGCGGTATAAGGTGTCAGTGGATGCATCTAGTCATTCTTTTAGTGGGAGGTACTTCTGTTCTGGACAGGGAGTGACAGACTGTTAGTCTCAGTTGCTTCGACCTTTGGGTTTTGGTTGAGTTGATCGGTGAGTTCCGACTGTTTCACCATGGCATGTGTGTGTGGGTTTTCACCTCGTGAGACTAGTGTTGTAGTGCAGGGCACTTACTTCCGAGGTACTCGCTTAGCTACTAGCGTAGCAGTTTTCATTTTGCGAGGTAGGGTTCAGGTGATCCCTACTGAGTCTTGTTCTGAGACTCACTCCCTGCGTGTTTTTACCGTGTTTCAGGCGAGGCGCAGCTTCAAGGGAGCGCGTCTGAGGCTCAGCGTGGTTCGGGTGCCCAGCTTTAGTGCCAGAGGTTAGAGTCGGGGTACGCCCCGTGTAGCTGTACTTTTCTTTCTTGCCTCTATACTAGTTGTGGACTACTGTTGTTATTTATTGTTGTATTGTGGACCATATAAATTGTAAAATGTTAATTTAAATTCCTGAACAGGTGCGTAATTAAAACAAGCTACTATAGGACAGCCAGGAATTTCTTACAGACAGACAAGCAGGATAGAACAACTCACGTAGATTAATTCTCTATCGGTCCTAAACAACCATCTAAGCGATCAAAAGAGAGTAAATCAAGCAACCACGAGAAAATAGGTTTTTAGGTGGTTCGATCTCTATCCAGAGGTCTACGTCCACCCCACACTTAAACCAAGTGTGACTTTAATGCTGATTCATAGCTTCAAGACTGCTGATCCATAGCTTTGGGGAAAGCTTCCCTACAACTGCTGAGCCTTATAGCTTATACTACTAGAGGAATCCTCCTCTATCGCTGAGGTTTACAACTTAACCTTTCTGCTGACACAGCTTGAAAAATAAGGTTTCAAAACAAAACGAAGGAAAACACACAATCAAAACTCACAATGAGAATGTAGCTCTTAACAAAGAGCGGATCGGCTCTGGTTCTAAACCAAAAGGCCGAGACAACAATCGCAGACACTCTACTTTCAATGCTCTCTCTCTGCTCTCACTAATCTTTCTGGCGCTAGCTCTGCTGGATCGAACTTGCTCTCTGGCTAGAAGTTATTTCTGCTTTTAGTATTTTTCTATCGATTAGCCTCACTCTCTGCAAGACCTTGTATATTTATAGGCAGCAGATGGCGAGCGCATGGAAACCACATTTCCCGCTCAATATTCCCACCAGATTTGATCTCCATTGGCCACGTGGTAGCATCTGAGCTTGATGACTTTCCACGTGTCATGAGCATCGACTTGCTTTTTACCTCGAATCACGTGCCCTCCTCACAGTTCACGAATAAATCTCTCATGGTTCTCTAGATCCTTTTAAGTGAAGTCCATGTCAAAAAGTTGAACACTTAGATGGCAGAAAACTATAAGATAAATATAAGAATTGCACAGACTTCATAGAGCACTAGAACAAATGTGCACGAACTTAAACTATCCATAAGGTAAACTTGGTCAGACTCTATAGTGTTTTATGGCAAGTTTGCTCAGATGTGAAACCATGCACTGACCTAATATGGCTGTAGGGCAAAGAGGTGCACAGACTTCATTTGTGCATGATGAAAAAAAAGCACAGACCCTATATGCCATAAACTTAATGTGCACGGACCTTGCATGTGCAAGAAATAAGACATGCACCAACCTTCAGGCGAGAGATGCCCCCATCACAGAGTCTGTGCACATTTTAACATAACCATATATTGAGTCTGTCAATTTTACTCTGATGTTATACTGAGTCCATGCAATTCCTTATCCTTGTCTGATTGTTCTTTTTGACAAGAAGCTTGTTCTCCAAGTTTAAGGAAGGCACGTGATCCAAGAATAAAGGAAAAGTCCTGATTGTGACACATGGAAAGTAGTCAAGCTTAGATGCTACCACATAGCAGTGAATCTCAAAGTGGAACAAAAAGCTTCGATGGAAAACGTGTTCTACACACGCCCTCTATCTGCTGGATATATATATAGGAAACCGTTCACTCAAAAAGTAGAGAGATGATAGAAGTGGATAAGAAAAGAAGATTGAACGAGAGACAAAAAAGAAAATCAGAGAGAGGCAGAGCCTGAAAATCACTCTTCAGAAGTGGGCCAGGAAGATTCAGAGAGTTGTGAGAGTCTATGGGAAAAGTCCGTAGACCAACTGCCATCGGTCTCTTGGTTCAGAACCAGAGCCGATCTGCTCTTCTATAGTGCTACATTTTGTTATGTGTTTCAAGTTTTTCTGATTTCTTCATTTTATCTTTGAGCACCTATCTTCGCAAGCTGTGTGTCAGCGATTGTGGCAAGCTGTAAAGCCCAGCGACAGAGGAGGATTCCTCTGGTAGCAATCTATGAAGCATAGCAGTTGTAGGGAAGGTTTTCCCCAAAGCTGTGGATCAACATTGTGAAGCTGTGAATCAGCAGTAAGCCACACTCGGGTTGAGTGTGGGGTGGATGTAGGCTTGCGCCAAACCACCTAAAAATTTCTTGTGCCACGTGTGATTGTCTTGCATTCTTTGATTATCTGCTTGGGTGTATTGTGCTCGCATCTTTGCCTGAACTGCACTCATTCGATCGTATAGGATCAGTTCATGTTCCTTTTATTCACTCTCTACCATATACTGATCCTATCTCTGTAGTAGATAGCTTTTCTATTTCGCACCTTCTATCTACTGTAGTTAAATTTTTTTTAAGGGTTAAAGTTCTTTGGAGGGTAGATCTATTCATCCCCCCTCTAGATCTTAGTGTCCATCTAGCTATCCCTTTGTGGTGTCTTAGCATACCACCGGGTCTTTCAAGGTGGTGGGCTAGGCCTGATGTGGAGGGCAGGTGGGGGTGCTAGGATGGTCTGGAGGTGATGGAGAGAGAGAGAGGGTCGAGCTAGAGAGAGAAAGTGAGATAGAGAGATATAGGGAGATAAGGTGGGAGTCTCTCACTCCCAAGGGTCTCTCACCCTAGCTTGGCCTCTCACCAAAGAAAACACACTCAAGAGGGTTTTCAAATACTCAATTTCTCATTCATTCATTCATTAGTTTTTCCAGGAGAGATTGGGTCTTATTTATAGGAGCCCAACAATTTACATGACACAAATGCCCTTGACAAACCATCAAATATCCCTTGCTATCCAAAGGAGTAACTATGGGCCCAATTGAAGGACTAAAAGTCCAATTGATGCAAAACAAATGTAAATGACTCACTAACCTAAGTACATGACTCAAATAAAAGAAAAATTACAGTAAAATGACCCTAGAAAAAGTAGAAAAATACATAACATGACTCAAACAAGGCGTCGACTATGCCTACACGTGAAGCCAGAGGGTAACTATAGGTGATGTCCCCATCATACCCCCGGGGTGCAGAGAACTCTACCCTGTCGAATATAGGTCCACCCTGTGCTGGTGATGATCTAGAAGATTTGGGTCATGCTGTAGCAAGTCTTCTCGGCTCTCCCACGAGTACTCTGAAGGGGCCGATCCTTCCACGTAACGAGGTAGTGCCGATGTACCTTACTCCTTGTGTCATTAATATGTTCATCCAGTATTTTTCTTATTTACTCATGTCAGACTCTCCTAGTTGAAGGTGTTTACATAGGGGTGGGTTCTCTCTCAAGGGAGGGAGTTGGCTCAAAATCCTCACTAGGTCCCACCGCGGGGCCCTTGTATGGCACAAGGTCTGCCCCATTGAAAGTGGGGTTCATTCCATAATCCACAGGGAGGTCCAACTCATAAGCGTGGTGTCGATGCGCCTCCGGACCTTAAAGGGACTTGTCCCACGAGGTCTCAACTTTGAAGAGGCTTCATGGAAGAGCCTTTCAATCCTTACTATCATGGAGTCACCCTCTTGGGACTCATGGTGGCACCTACGTCAGTCTTCTTGCCTTTCGTAGGGCTTGTTGTTCTTACCAATGTGCTTGCCAATATGCTCATAGAACGCAAGTGTTTTGACTAGCTTAGACACCCTAACAAGCATGAGTGGCCCTGGGCATCCATATGTAGACCTATCAAGCTCATGGTTCCTAACAAGTTTGGTAGACGTAGGACCTTGACATCCACATGTGGACCTATCATGCATGGACTTCTTATGAATTTTGACTGACATAGGAGGACCTGGACATCCAAATGTGCTCCTATGAATCCTATCAATGTTGGCTGACATAGGAAGACTTGGACATCTAAGCTCACGAACTTCCTTATCCAAATATGATGATGGGCATAGTGATGCATGTAGCTCTATACATATGATGGGGCTCTTTCTAAGTGAACACCTATGTGGGGGTGCAAGCAAAGACGGGATTTGATCGGCCTTTGCGTAACTGACCTGGGGAGGGGTAAAGTGGTGGACTTCTTTGAAGGGTTGGAGTGGGGATTATGGTTTTAGGGTTTCCCGAGATGATGGATCAAATGGATCAAAGAAATTTAGGGCTTTGGGGATGTGCATATCTCTTAAATCCACAAATTGGATTGACAGGTCATAAGCTCCCCAATGTGTGTTAGGCCACTACCAGATGGAGAGATCAATGAGACTATTGGTTCAATAGGTTGGATGAACTCTATGAGTTGGGAGCTAGCTTCTTGAGATTGGCTTGGTTCATGCTCTTCGGAGATTGGTAGAAATATCAAGAGCTTGCTGGTGCACCGGCCCATAGTGCACACAGAGGTAATGGATCCAATGGAGGGGCAAGTGAAGTTAATAATTCTAAGCTCATGTGGCTTCATGGCTAGCATACCGGTCAAGTTGACTTGCCAATTCAGACACTCAACCAAGTCTCCCAAGTTCTCAACAAAGTAGAAGGATTCATTAGTGACATGAGGAGGGTGGATGGGCACAACTTGGGATTGGTGCTCCAAGGGTGGGTAGTATGGGCTTGCGCTACCAAGGATTGGGCTTTTCTTTAGCCACTTAGCTAGGGGCTGTCCTATGATCACTTGTCCATCGGATGGGATAAACGGCTCTAGGTGGAGCTTGAGGTTGGTTTAAAAACTAGAGGTTTTATGCCAATCTCCCTCCATGGTTTGAGTGCGGGTGTCCTTTGGGGGAAGGATAAGATCTAGGCAAACATCCTCACTCTTTGGAACGTGTGAAAAATTTAATTTACATGTGAACTTGAGATTAACGATAGAACATGCATAATTACGAAATTATATGCACACAAAATGGTGCACATGTGATGAATTATCATAGAAAATAGACACTTATGATTGTGGTAGTAGGCGGCACTTATCAGTTTTGGAGAAGTGTGCCTTGGATTACAGGAGGTTGTGTCCCGAGGCTCTATGGTAAGAGCGAAATCGGGATTGGCAGGCATCCACTTAGAGGAATTGAGATGAGATGGGATTCGATTGGACAATAGACGGTGCCTGTGTGCGTGGTCTCTGAAGAGACGTTGACGTTGGATATGGTGATCCCCGGTCTGCGACCAGCATGGGATGGCTTACCTATAAGTCTGAGTCGAGTGAGGTAAAGATCGAAGACACCAAGTTCTTATCATGTGGTTTCGTCGTGCTCCCCTGAGAGGGTAGAGTTGGTGTGAGGCTCGAGATAGGTTGTGGTGTCCAAGAGAGATTTGGATTGAGGTGTGGTAATGGTCTGTGGAAGAGTCAACGGATGGCCTGTCGCGATTTGGATCGCGTCGGTTGGGCCAGTGGAGGTTTCTCGTTGACGCGTGTCTGGTGACCAGTGGATGGTCGTTCACAGATAGAAGATGCTAGTTGTAAGGGATTGAGAATGGTGTGAACCGTGCACCAGCGAGGCCTTGGGTGGCCGATTATGAGGCGTGAGGAAGGTCAGCTGGTTGTAAAGGTGACGATTGGTTGGTCTGCCGAGCATGGGCGTTGACCGGTGGTTGGGCTCTCATGGCTAGGAGTGTATTTTCTCGATGAGCGTAGTGGTGGCAATGATGCTGTGGTTGGTTTTCATGTTGTCTGAGGCGACGCCAGATTTGTACTCTTTTGCATGTGCCTACTCTGATGGTCGATGTGTCTCGGATTGTGAGCAAGGCGTTGTCTGTGATCATTGTCAAGCCGCGTCCCTCAGGGTCGTGGTTTTTGGACATATCAAAGTTTGGTTGGGGCCCTGACGACATTGTCAGTGGGTCCTTGGCATTCTTCCCTTGTGGCCTGGTGCTTATCTTGAATTTCGAGGATGAACTTCTTTTAAGGGGGGAGGCCTATAATGTCCCAGATTTTTTTTAGATATTTATCAAATATTTCTGTGTATTTTTTCCTGATGAGCCTTTGGAACTCTGTGTAGGGATGCGGGAAAGTACCACAGCATCAATTTGCCACTTAGAAATCGATGAAGATCAGAACTAAAGGCCTTCGTGAAGATGTCAGCAATCTAATCTTTGGAAGACAAGTGTGGAAGAGAAATAAGATTGCGTTGAAGCACATCTCTAACATAGTGACAATCTATTTCAATATGCTTGGTGCGCTCGTGATATACTGGATTCTTAGCAATGCGAATGGCGCTCATATTACCGGCATGAATCAGAGTAGGACCCATGCAAAGAAACCCCAATTCAGAAAGGAAACCATGCAACCAAATAACTTCAGAACAAGCAGCAGACATGACACGATATTCGGCCTCATTGGATGAGCGAGAAACCCTATCTTGCTTTTTTGCATTTCCACGAGATCAACCTTTGGCCCAAGAAAATACACCAACCAGTAACAGAGCGCCGTGTATCAGGACAAGCAACCCAATCAACATCAGCATACGCAGTTAAAGAAAGAGAAGATCCTGTGGTGCAAAACAAACCTCGAGTAGGAGTGCCTCTGGGATACCTTATAATACGATACACTGCTACAAGATGAGTATGTCGAGGTTTGGCCATAAATTGGCTGACATTGTTCGCAGATTTGGCCATAAATTGGCTGACATTGTTCGCAGCATATGCAATGTCAGGTCGAGTAAAACTGAGATAAATGAGACTCCCAACAAGTTTTCGATAATGTGTAGGATCATCAAGTAAGTTGCCTTCCTCACTATGGAGCTTGACATTGCCTTCCATAGGGGTGTCAATCTGGGATTTATGCTCTAACTGAGCGAGAGAAATAAGATCATCTAGGTACTTATGCTGATGTAAGTGGATGCCATGTGCTATGTGGTGTGCCTCAACACCGAGAAAATAATTGAGACAACCAAGATCTTTCATCTGGAAAGCCCTCTGTAAGGTATCCTTAATGTGCTGGATTCCAAAATCATCATCTCCTGTCAATAGTATATCATCAGCATACACAACAAGTGTGGCCACACCACGAGCAGATCGCAGAAAAAAAAGAGGGGTCATGCTGACTCTGCTGAAAACCAGCCTGTTGAATTGTGCCACGTAGTTTTGTGAACCAGGTCCGGGGTGCTTGTTTGAGACCATAAAGGGATTTCCTTAGTCGACAAACCAGATTGGGTGAAGACAAATGAAGTCCTTGTGGCAGCCGATCAGGGTAGTATTTTACAATTTGGATCCCGAACCCCTAATTATCTGAATTCCTCTAAATTAAGTTAGTTTTGGAAACTAACTTAGTTATTTGAGTGTCAGGCTCAAATCGGATATCCGATTTAGATTCCGTCAGCTCTCACAAGTCACTTTTACCCCCTAGATCATGTTGGAACGATCGACATGACGATCAGACTAGTATTTTACAATTTGGACTCCCGAACCCCTAATTATCTGAGTTCTTCTAAAGTAAGTTTTGAAAAGTAACTTAGTTTTGAATTGAGTTATTTGAGAATCGGGCTCAAACCAGATATCCGATTTGAATTCTATCAGCTCTCACAGTCACTTTTATTCCCCAGATCATGTTGGAATGATCGACACGACGATCAGGCCAGTATTTTACAATTTGGACCCCCGAACCCCTAATTATCTGAGTTCTTCTAAACTAAGTTAGTTTTGAAAATTAACGTAGTTTTGAATTGAGTTATTTGAGCACCGGGCTCAAATCGGATATCCGATTTGAATTTCGTCAGCTCTCACAAGTCACTTTTACCTCCCAAATCGTGTTAGAATGATCGACAGATTGATCAGGCTAGTATTTTACAATTTGAACCCCCAAACCCCTAATTAGTTGAATTCTTTTAAACTAAGTTAGTGATGCGACACCACCTTGGGGTGGTAGCCACTCGACCGAATACCCCTTGGACCTAGCAAGTAAGCAATGCACAAACCAGTGACTTCACTCGAGCGGACTCACCTGCTAAGCACACTCTCATGTCCGTGGGTAACCCGGTGACGGTGGAGAGGGTCCGGGATGGGACCTCGCTGCCCCCGGGGTCGGCTAGCCTAAGATTGAACCCCTAAGGGCCCTGGGATGCCCACTCTCGGGGGCGGCCAGCATGCCAAGGACGTGGGATGTAATGGCTCTCTCACAACTTGCCCGCGGTGGTCACTCACACAATAGTAATTCGGGATCGGGCACTCACTTACCGTCCGACGACACTAGTGGCAATACTAAACCAACAACGGAATGAAACCAACAAGCGGTAACTGAAGCTCACCTGACCGGTGTGAAGACACCGATCCTGGTCGGAGACGAGGGTGAGCGATGAAGTGTAGGCTGTAGACACGCCAAAATTGACACTAAGTCGACCAAATTTCATGTTACGTGGCATTGGCAATGTAGAAAAGCAAACAACGAACAAACAGGAAAACGAACTGCAAAAGCAAAAAAAGAAAAGAAAAGAAAACAGAAATTGTGACTTGGCTTTGATGAATAATTCGGAAGAATATGGTAACTTATAGACAACTCGTAACCATTAATCTTGTTGCTTAACTTTTGAATCCTGCGACAATGCTTACTAAAAGACGTGTAAACCACAAAAAGAGAAAAACATCACACAATTGTAATCAAATACCTATTCGGAACTTACAGACACTAAAAATTACCTCTGGCTCGCTACCGTCCGAATTAAAAATCCTCATCGTGTAATCGGTCCCATTGGTGCCTGGCATTGCAAAAATCACGCCGTCCGCCCCAACACCAAAGTTCCGATCACAGAGCTTGCTTGCCTGCTCCGGTGTCACCTTGGGCTCCGAGGAATCCCTATTGTCCACCTAGCAAAGACCAACACGAGAGAACAATATATTCGAAGGACCAGTCAAAATGGCCTAAAAGAGAGAGAAGAGGAGGGTCAACACCGCTGGCGGCGCATCGAATACCAGGATGAAATCGTTCCCGAGGCCCTGGTACTTGACGAAATGCAGGAAACCGGACTCCTTCCTCTCTAGGAAGGAGAGCTTCTGCGCCTTCTCGGGGGCTTCGATGCTCATCGACGCCGACGTCCGCCAGCTAGGGTTCCGAGCGAAGTAGACGAACCTGGGGACCTTGGGACTGGCAACAGCGAATCGGTAGGAGAAGGATGTGTGAGAGCGGGCGGTGGAGCGAGATATGGAGATGGAGGCGGCCATGGCCATCGACGCTGTCGCCTCGCAGCACCCCCTGCCGCCTGGACTAGAGAGAGAGAGAGAGAAAGGCCTTGGGGGAATCTCGTGGAAATGGGCTGCGTCGAACGTCGGGCTGCGGTCGGAGTCCACGACCCGGTCGGAGAAGATAGATGGCAACGGCCGACCCGGTCCAGCCTGGTTACATATTTACAACGGGCGCTTGATGGGATGAAACTAATGGCATTAAGGTTTGAATAAGGTGCCATTAAGGTTATTTGGACAAGCATCCAATTTTATGGCTCGCACTTGTTGGAAAATTTTTAGCACATGATCATCTTAAAAAGAGTAGCACTTTGCCTAATACAGGACGTCAAAAATATTTGTAAATTAGGTTACGGGACACAACACCTCCATCCTCAGCTACCCACCAAACCTTCGACGGAGGTGCCAATCCCGCCAGGTGGGCAAAATGGTGCTAACCCCTCAGTGACAACGGCTCGGACCCCTACCATTGTTTGGATCGGCATGCCCTTGGCTGAGGCTCAGTCACGGCCATCCAACACGCCGGTGCCGAAAAATCTCATGGCACAGCGCCAGATGATCGAGCAGATTGTTGAGACCAAGCTCGCCCAGTTTGGAGAAGGGGTCGCGACTATAGGTCTCTACAGTGTCCCCTATCCGCTCCACCATCATCTCAAGAAACTTCCCCCAGAGTACGCCAAGCTGCCGAAGTTGCAGAAGTTCGACGGTCAAGGGTCTCCACATGAACACTTGGCCTACTACGTCACGTCCATGGGCGAACTCGCATTGGATGAGTCTTACCTCCTCCGCTACTTCGCCACCTCGCTTACGGGAACAGCCTTCCAATGGTATTCTCGCCTGAAGCCCAACTCCGTCATTGATTGGGCGGATCTCCAGAAGAAGTTCCTCGACCATTTTCAAACGGCCGAGTGAAAGGTCTTTTTAGCCGAGCTCTGCTCCCTCCGACAGAAGAAAGGCAAGAGCACCCTCGACTTCATCAAAAAATGGCGAGACCTCAGCATGAGGTGTGTCAATCCGCCAGTCTAGGAGGATGCCATCACCATCTGTCATCGAGGCTTGGCGGCCGAGGTCAGCGAAAAACTTCTCGGCACTAACGTCAAGGGTTTCAACCGGCTTAATTCGGCAGTTGCCGAGATAGAGATGTTCTTCGCCGATAACCCAAGCTATATACAACTAAGGGTAAACAAGCACGGGAACGCCAGCCCGGTAAGGAGGTGAACATCATCGAATTCACC
Organism: Amorphophallus titanum; assembly: GCA_024336825.1. Lineage (NCBI taxonomy): Eukaryota > Viridiplantae > Streptophyta > Magnoliopsida > Alismatales > Araceae > Amorphophallus > Amorphophallus titanum. Next base: position 6,254,593 of record JANBPO010006859.1, on the reverse strand, counting down.
CCTACCACTAAAGCCAACAAGGGAGCCGGAACGAGTGATTTCGACAAAAGGCCAGCTGATAAGTCGACTGCTCCCTCCTTCTCAGAGCGCATGAAGACCCCGTTCTCCTTCAAGAAGGAACACACAAAGATGCTCTTCGACCTCTGCATGGCCCAGATGATCGTTGAATTATTGGAAGTCCGCAAGCCGGACGAAGCCCATAAGATCGACGATCCCAACTACTACTCATACCACTGCATGCTGGGTCACTCTCTCAAAGATTGCTACGTCTTCAAGACCCAGGCGCAAAAGTTGTTTTCAATCTTTTAAAGTGAGTGAGTGTAAATATTTTAAAATTGGGGCACAGCCTTTTCAACGACGGATTTGTGCGTATCACTAATCTGGGTGTTTCTTTGTATTTTTCACATTGTTTCACATGTCATAAGTGCTCCCTACACGAGGCCCATCCCTCCTATCTGGCCGGAAGGGGTGGAAGATCAAGTCCCCACATTCAGATTTGGACACGGCTTGCGGCCTCCATCAGATCATCTTCCAAGTGAAGTGGCCTTCGTTAGACCGTTTGTACCTGTTTGGCAACCCATCGAAGACCGTTTCAGTTCGATGCCAGTGTCCACTGTGCATGCTGGCTGGGTGATTGTAGCGGCCTCTCGATAGATCGTCACTGTGCTTCCAGTGGTCCTCCTCTGACCATCTTCCAGTGTTGTGCGGCCCATCCAGGGCCATTTCTGTCCCAGCACTTGAGTTCCCATTGGCGGCATTCGTGATAACTTCTTTTCCAAGCTATGTGGTGCATCCTTTGCATTACTAGCCTTAGTGGTGATCACAAACCTCTATGTCTTGATATTTGTTATTTCTCGCTTTATTCCATCTACCACATCTCACCTCACTTCACTTCAATTAAGGGAAAAATATCAACACACGCTCTTTTTTTGTGATCATTATGGGACACCTTATGCCATTCATATTTTTTTAGCACTATTTGACCTGCCTCTGCCCGTTTGTTTGGTTCATACCTAGTCTCCCCGAATTTTTCGTTTCATTTCTTGCTATTTTCTGGTCTCGGGTTTTGTTGCGATCCTTTGTGGGCCGTCTGCATCAGTCGGTGGTCTGTCGCGAGACCGCATCCTTCATTCTCAGGTACGTCCGCTGGTGTTAAATTCTGTTCTATTTTTTTCCCTATCTCCTGGTGTTTTACGGTCTTGTCAGGACCATCGCTGTAGGTGCATGGTCGTCTAGTAGACCGTTCCTTTCTCAGGTGCGCGCTGGTTGTTTCTGTCACTATTTAGATCACGTTCTGCCTGTCTGTCATTGCTTTTTTTTTTGTTGTTCCCTGGTTGATTGTGGTCCTCCCCAGACCGTCTCCTCCACTGTGCGGTCTTCCATCTGATTGCTATTTTTTTACTATAGTACATGTAATGCCCCAGAATATTATATGAATTATTTTCAAATTATTTAAGTATTTTTTAGAAGTGTAGATGTAGATGGATACATATCCATTTCATTTAGTTGCCTTCGCAGCATCTGTAGTTCATGCAACTTCTGATATATTAGTGCCGTTAAGGTGGGCTTTTGCCAGGAGGGGTCTGCGGTGTTGCCTTCCGCCTCCACTTTAAATAGAGTGAACGATGTCCCTTCATTATCGTTGGATGTGGCTAGTCCCTTAGAGACACCCTCTCTTGGGTTCGTGCTCCCTGGTGAAGGCGTGTGATATTGTGCTTCTTCGTTGGTTGGCGAAGGATGTTTCCATATTCTCCTGGGCCTAGCGGCACAGTGGGAAGCCGAAGCTTCATCTTGATTTGCCTTCATCGGCACAAAATATATTTCTTCATCTTCTTCTTCTGACGTCTGAGCCCCACCGGGTGAGGCTGACAGGGTGTTGCAAGAGAGTGCAGTGTGTTTTCTTTCATTCTTTGAATTATTTCTCTTCCCTTTTACGGCGGGCGTTTGCCCCCAGTGTGGGAGGCCTTGTGTGTTCGACCTTCTTGCCTCCTCTTCAACTCCTTGTGCCAGCTCTTGGTTGTTAGTTGGCCTTCTAAGGACTATTCGGAGGACTATCTTATGCCCCCTGAGGGATGTAGGGGGGTGGAGTGGGTCGGGCCATAGCACCATAAATTTGGATCCCCGGAGCTAGTCGGGGTGTCAGCATTCTTCTTGTCTTTGTGGGCAGTGTTTGCCATCTTCCTTGCTCTCTTTCAGGCATCAGGATGTATGCCTTCGAAGTGTGCCGGCTACAAGACTCTGATGCTTCTTCGAGTGGTTGTTGATATATAGATACGATGTTTACTGATGCCCCAAGTGTGGGTATTTCATGAGGTTGTGGGGGATTGACCATGTATGCCCCTATTTGTAGTTCGCTGCCTTTTTATCAAGCCCTGGATGATGTCCTTGAATATGTGACAATCCTCAACTGGATGCCCAAGCATTTGATGGTAGCAGTAGAAGCGGGGATCGTCCCTCTTCTCGACATTACCCGGTCTCTTCGGTCTTGGGAGAGTGACTTTATTGTGCTTGATAGCCCACTCGAATAGAGCTCGAGTCTTGTCCCTAGGGAAAGCATAGAGTTTCTTCGTCTCGTTCTGTAGGGAAGGGCTCGCTTGACGGGTAGTGAGCTCAACAGGAGGAGGATTGAATACCTCTTTATCTCAGCCTGCCCCAAACTAATAAGCATATACGTATAAACATGCGTGAAGTATGAACATTAACAATGGGGCGATGGAGATAGAAGTGAACTGTGATCGCCACCCAAGGAATAGAAATAGGGATAATTGCTATGATGAATAGAAACCTATCGCGTACCTTGGGAAAATGAGGAAGAAGACGTGGCCTGAAGACGAACTACTACAACGTGATTGCACTTTGAAAGGGATGCAGGGAACTGATCATGGGTGCACATCTTCACCTCCTAGCCGGCTAGAAAGCAAGGACCTCACGTCTTATTGATAACCTCCTGCAAAATAAATCCACAAAAAGAGATAAAACCCATTAGAATTTGAAGTGTAGTGTGTGACCCGAAGTGATAAAACAGCATCCTAGGAATAGCTGAAAGATGGCACGTGAGTCCGACCAATTTCTGCTACAGTGTTAAGATGGCATGGGATCCAAGAAAGAATGGCACGTGTGTTTTAGAAGCTTGCAGAACAAGAACAGTCCACTTGCCACATGGACCAATGGGTCTTCACCAGGCTTTTCTGCCTCACTCTTATGGAGGCTCTGTCCCTTTAAAAAGCCAGCCTTGGCCGTGGATGAAAGGGTGGGAAGCCAGCCTCGACCGTGGATGAAAGAGAGGGAAGCCATAGAAAGCTGCAAGAGTACTTTCAGTGAGAAGATCCCCTTCAAGAGGAGTGCAACGCCAGAAAGAGAAAGAGAGTGAGAAGAGAAAACTTGAGAACTATCAGCCTTGTTCATTTCAAAGTGCTTCTACAAAGCTACATTCCGTTTCCTCTTTTCAGATTTCTTTTTTTCTTTTTTTTCTTGTTCTCGCTTGGCTTACCATTGTGTTCCCTCCAAGGGCGCCTGGAGGAAGGGATACTGAGCTCTCCGTTTGTGAGTGACTGGGAGTCTCTCGCAGGTTCCCTTTGAGTTTTCAAAGGAAGGGAGATTCTTCTCCAGTTCTGGTCTTGCACGCAGCAAGCCCAGGTTCCAAGTTTCTGTGGGTAGCAGAACTTGGGTTGAGGGATTTTTCTCCCTCAAGTTTCAAGCTGTGAGCCAGCATCTTGTTGCAGACTGAGTCTGCTTGTTACTATTGCTTATTGCAAGGAATCCTTGCTCGGTGTGAGCAAGGGGTGGACGTAGATTGTGGGTAGCAATCGAACCACCTAACTTGCTCTATTACAGTGCTTTTCTTCCAATATTAGCTCTTAGCTGCGCTGGCCGGTGAGAGAGAGTGCCCGATCTCGTAAGTCCTGGACTTCGAGAGACCATCGTGGGAGTGAGTGTTACCCTTGCCCTCGGCACCGGGTCGGCCACTAGGATTAGACTATTCAAACCTCTTGGGAGACCCTCTGGCCTTGCTGGCCCTCTACCAGCAAGGGACTAGCCCTCACACCCTCCACTTGGCATTGCCGAGTTACCCACGGGTTTGGGTGAGCGCCGAGTGAGTTGGCCGCCAATATTGGCCCATTTGGTTTGCAAATGTGCTTGCTTGCCTAAGTCCGAGGTTGTGTCACATCACATGTAATCTCATGTGGTGACTCAAAAAGTTGCTATCATCAAAATAACACACCATCATCAAAGCTGAAGGGGCACAACATTCTCCCCCTTTTTGTTTATGGCAACACAATGAGTCACACTGACTCGGCAAATCATCTTCTTCCTCTTTCCCTTCCAAATGAAGTAGGTTTCTTTAGGTCCTTGCATGCTACCTCAGCCAGCTGGCCAAGATGTGCACATAGTTGTATCGGGTCTCTAGCTTCACATCAACACCCATTCCTCTAGGGGCAGTTGATGTAGAAGGGCCATCACTGGATGACGGTCTAGGGTTTACGTTTTAGAGGAAGAAGGCAATGAAGGTGGTGGAAAAGAAGAAGAGGAGTAGTTGGATGGTTGCGCTGACCCCATAGCTCCTTTCATCGATGGAACTAAGTGGTTCAATGAACCCAATATGTCTGTGGATGAGTCTACTAAGGAAGTCAACCTCGGCACCAAAGCGAATCCCAAAATAATTTGTATAAGTGCTAGTTTGGAGAGCAAAGAAGAAGCATCCCTTGTGGCAGTCCTCAAAGAGTTCCAGGATGCTTTCGCTCTGTCCTATGAGGACATGCCGGGTTTAGATCCCTCACTTGTAGAACACTGCCTCTTGCAAAAGTACGACGCCTGAGCTGTCAAACAAAAGTTAAGGTAGCTTCATCCTACGCTCACCCTCAAACTCAAGGAAGAGATTGACAAGCTCAATAAGGCTAAGTCCATCCAGGAAATCTTGTATCCATAATGGGTAGCCAACATCGTCCCTATCATGAAGAACGGCTGTAGGGTCCGAGTCTGTATAGATTTTTATGACCTCAATCGTGCCTATCCGAAGGACGATTTTTCTCTCCCACATATAGATGTCCTCGTAGACAACATCGCCTGCTACAAAATGCTATCCTTTATGGATGATTTCTCAAGGTACAACTAGATCCACCTAGTGGAAGAAGACCAAGAAAGGACCTCCTTCACCACTCCGTGGGGGACCTATTGCTATGTCATTATGCCCTTCGGACTGAAAAATGCAAGAGCTCCATATCAAAGGGACATGATTGCCATCTTCTACGACATGATGCACACTCACATGGAAGTTTATGTGGATGATATTCTAGTTAAATCCAAAACTTGGAGTGGCCATGCAGAGGTCCTCCGCGTAATTCTCCAAAGGTCTCGAGAACACTAACTCAAAATGAACCCCAAGAAGTGTGTGTTTGGGATTTCTTCTGGTAAGCTTTTAGGGTTCATAGTCAACAAGAGAGGGATCAAGATAGACCCTAAAAAAGCTAAGGCCATTACCGAGATGCCTCCTCCCAAGAATATTAAGGAAGTCTGAGGTCTAATCAGGTGTTTGCAATTCATCAGGAGATTCATATCTCACCACTCTCAATGTTGCAAGCCTTTTTATGACATGCTCAAGGGTGAGGCTAAATTCATATGGAATGAAAAGTGTCAAGAGGCCTTTGAAGACCTGAAGAGTTACCTTCAAAATCCTCCCATCTTGGTACCCCCTGTCCTGGGCCGGCCTTTACTACTCTACATATCCACCACCGAAGAATCTGTTGAAGTAGTCTTGGCCCAATACAACGACGTGAAAAGGGAGCATGTAGTTTACTATTTGTCAAAACTATTCAATGAAGCTGAGAAGAAGTACACTGCCATGTAAAGGACATGCGCGGCCATCGTCTGGGTCACCCAAAAGCTTAAACACTATTTCCTAGCACATGAAGTAAAGCTCTTGGCATGAATGGACCCAATCTAGAACTTGCTGGAAAGGCTTGTACTGACTGATCATCTGGTGATATGGCAAAGCTTTCTTAACCAATTCGATATCACCTACATTAGTCAAAAGGTGATCAAGGGGCACGCAATCGTTGAGCACATTGCCTACCATCCACTTCCTACATTTTCACCGATCGATGAGGATTTCTTAGACAAAGAGTTAGGAGTCATCTTTGATGGTAAACCTTCATGGATTCTCTTTTTTGACGGTGCCCTCAACTCCAAAGGTTGTGGAATCAGAGTCCTCCTCCAATCTCCAAAAGGAGTTTTCATTCCACGCGCTTGCCAGTTAACCTTCCCTGCCACAAAGAACGTCACGGAATACGAGGTACTCCTCACAGGCCTAAAAATGGTGTTAGCAATGGGAGTTAAGGAGCTCTATACCATCAGAGATTTCCAACTAATACTTTGACAGTCCCTCAGCAAGTACCAAACCTGGGATCCAAAGCTAAGGCCATACCAGGATCTGGTTAGCAAGATATTCTGGCGATTTAGGAGGTTAACCTTAGTGCACACTCCGAGAGCTCAAAACATTTTAGCCAATGCTCTCGCTTCTTTGTCATCATCTCTCATGATCCCCTTTGAGAGGCCCTCAGCCACTATCATCGTGTAGAGAATGCATACCCCTTCGCACACAGATCCATGGTTCCAACAGTTCTTGGAACCTACTCCCCAAGTCCATTCCCTGTCTTACGAGCTGGAAATCGACCTCGAGGATGGAAATCCCTAGTTCTTTGATATTGAAAACTATCTTCGTGATGGATCCTTCCCCGAATATGCTACTGCCCCCAATCGACAAGCCATTCGTCGGGTCGCAGAATGCTTTGCCATTATAGGTGGCCTCTTGCATCGCAAATCCCTTAGTGGAGTGTACCTCTGCTGCCTTGATGAGACAAAATCTCATGTAGTCGTCGAGGCTGTGCATTCCAGTGAATGTGGTGAGCATGTAAATGGTCGCATGCTGGCTCAGGAACTCCTCAAGCACTATTACTAGACTACCATGCATGAGGACTATGCCAGCTATGTCCGTCATTGCGCCAAGTGCCAATTCCATGCGGACAAGGTCCACACTCCATCATCTTCACATCACCTCCTTCTAGCTCCTTGGCCTTTCACCATGTGGGCATTCGACATAGCCATGTTGGAACCCTGGTTTTAATAATGACATTCTATGAATCATGTCGAGACTGAAATGCATAAATACCTCAAACAAATCTGATTTTTGTCTAAGTATCAGATTACAAGAAGTTTCATTTTCATTCGTAGTAAAAGTACGTCGATATTTCTCATTTTTCTTGTAGTGGTAGGGTATTTTTTACCCTTGCTAACCCATTTGTCACCTGTGCAGACACATTTGTCACCATTGAGCTCTAATTGGCCCACATAGAAAATGAGACACGTCGACCACATGGGCGTGTGTTCACATATTACCGCCGATGCAACGCCACAGTCCACAACAATAGAAATGATGACGCTGAACTGGACCTCGAAATTAAAAATCTCTAATTTCTTATTTACCCTTCCTGCCATGTCTTGGCTTTTAACAAACCTACCAAAAGGCGGTTCGTCTCTCCATCGTGCTCAACATCTCCTCTTCCTCGCGACGATATTCTTCTCCCCTACAAGCAATTTGTGATGCGGGATGATGACGCAGACTCGGTACCAATTTAATGCGGGACCTGAGACTCTAGGCAAGCTCGCTACTCGTCCCACATGAGGGAAGCATGCGGATATGCGCAGCTGAGAAATTGGTAATGAGTCAAGGGTGTTTGGCTCTTCCGTGCTCGAAGCGAGTCATGGGACAGGTCACACTCACTCTCTCTCGCAGCGGCGACAAAATTAGAATGAGCTAGTAATCCTAACACTCAAGCAATGGCATAAAAGAACACATATGAACTAAGCAAATGAGACAAAGGGAGGTAAATGTACCTCCACACTCTGGGCGTGGGGAAGATGACCCTGGCCGAGACTTGTACTCCCGGAACAGTAATTAAACAATAGTTACAGTAGGGAATTTTACGCCCACTCTACGCAGGGAGGTAAAGGGCTACACATGGGACCCGGGAGTAGCGAGCTCGGGTTGACGGGCAGCGTTTTAGGTAGCTCCGGCGGTAGCGCTTGTCGATAAACATGGGGACCACGCCCCGGTCAGAGGGCCGGTCGGGTGGGGAGTGGTACTGCTACGAAGGGGACTCCTGGAGGGACAATCCCTAGGAGGGGAATGAGCTGGATCACCTCGTGGAAGGCGAGGCAACCCGACTATTGGATGTTGTTGCTTGCTGTCCCCAAACCTGTTCCGTAGTTTCAGAACTACGTGACCCAGCGAAAACAATTGCTACGATCAGAATCGATGTCGGATCGATGTGAGACTGGTGCTGTTGCGATGCTCCTTTGAAGAATTACGAACACCTATTGCTACAGGAATTTTTTTGTCTCTGATATCAGGTCTAGATGCAGTGAGATAGAGAAGTGGGCCAATCATACCTCAATAAATTTTTGCATCCATAGATTGACCTATCTGGTCAGCATCCAGTGTTGTGCTTGTGCTCATTGGAGTGTTTAGTACCTTACTATTCTCCAGTTTGTACTTTTTCAGCAGATCTGAAATATACTTTGCCTGATTTATGAAACAACCCTCCTTGCCTTGGGTGATTTGAAGACCTAGAAAGAATTGTAGTTCACCTATCAAACTCATTTCAAACTCAGTTGTCATTAAATCTATGAATTCCTCACACATAGCAACTTTGGTAGAACCGAACACTATATCATCAACGTAAATCTGAACCACAAGAATATCATTCTTCTGTACCTTTGTGAAGAGCGTTTGGTCCACCTTACCTCTTGAATAACCTTTGTCTGTGAGGAACAAGCTCAGCCTTTCATACCAAGTTCGAGGTGCCTGCTTCAATCCATACAATGCTTTGTCTAATCTAAACACATGGTTAGGAAATTCTGTACATTAGAAGTTGGGGGATTGTTCAACATACACCTCCTCTTTTATGAACCCATTGAGGAAGGCACTCTTTACATCCATTTGTTTTAATTTTATGCCTTGACTACAAGCAAAAGCAAGCAATAATTGAATGGCATCGAACCTAGCTATAGGAGCGAAAGACTCTTCGAAATCAATCCCTAGCTCTTGATTATATCCTTGAGCCACAAGTCTAGCTTTATTTCTAACTATCTTACCTTCTTCATTTATTTTGTTTCTAAAAACCCATTTGGTGCCAATGACGAAGTGTTTTTTGGGTCTAGGGACTAAATGCCACACGTTGTTTCTTTCAAACTGATTTTGTTGCTCAGGCATGGCGTTTATCCAGAATTCATCTTTTAAGGCATCTTCAACCTTTTTAGGTTCAATCTGAGAAACAAGAGCCAATTGATCAGTTTCTTCAATTTCTCTGAAATGGGATCTAGTCCTTGGGGGTTCAAGCAAGCTACCAATGATATTGCCTAAAGGATGACTTCTAAGCACTCTTAAATGGGTAAGAGAGTTACCTTCATTGGCATTGTTGTTTCCTTGTTCACTAGACTGGCCTAGATCTTCATTTTCCCTTTGCTTCTTCTCCTTGTGGTACTTGCTTGTACTTTGATTCCAGAAACTCCCTATCAACAGCTCTAAGTATACATGCATCATGTCGTGAAATATGACCATCATAGCTCTTTGGTAAGTGGTTCTAGTATTTTTCAATCCAAACGGCATGACCACATAACAATACGTTCCCCAAGGTATAGTGAACGATGTCTTCTCCTGATCCTCCTCTGCCAAACGAATTTGATTATAACCTAAGAATTCATCCATGAATGAGAGAATTCCATATCCTGCCGTGTTGTCAATCAACACATCAATGTGAGGCAAGGGGAAATCATCCTTCGGACACGTATGGTTAAGGTCCCAGAAGTCAATGCAAATCCTCACTTTTCCATCCTTCTTCATGACTGGGACAATGTTTGCCACCCACTAAGGATAAAGGATGACTTTAATAAACCTGACTTTGTGGAGCTTGTCGACCTCTTCCTTCATTTTCAAAGCCATTTGACGGTGGAAATGTCTTAACCTTTGTTTTACCGAGACGGACTCTGGTTTTAGAGTTAAACGGTGTTCGATCAGGGTGGGATCTAATCCCGGCATGTCCTCATAGCTCCATGCGAACATGTCCTTGTATTCTTTGAGAACCTCGATTAGTGCCTCTTCTTCAATTGACGACAGGTTATCGCTTATGAGGACAATCTTAGGGTCTTCCTCGGTTCCCAAGTTTATTTATTTGGTTGATTCTTCTACGGCGGCTGACGGTTCGTCAAATCTCCTCATCCCACTAGCAAAAATGCCAGCCACGTCCTCATATTCTTCATCCTCTTCTTCAACAGGACATTCTTCCACTAGGATTTCATAAACTCCATACCCTTCATCAATTGTGTAATTCTCTTTACATTCTAACTCTGGCAGTTGGATGGGATTTTCTAGCAGTTGAGAAATCTCCAGGCAAGCTTGGCACTTATTGGTTAAGTCTAGGAGGAACTGACAAGGGATTTATCTTCCCTTGGATTTTCTTTTGGGTTCTACCCTTGACTCATTATTCCTAACTTGACTGACCTGACCTACAGAAGACGAAGAGGACTCTGAAGAATGTATAGAGAAAGACCCCCCAGAGGAGGGGTAAAGTAGGTCACTCAAGGGACCTTGGACGAATGGCCCATAAGTTGGGGCGCACTCATGGGAGATGTAGGATGTCTCCTCAATGAAAATGTGTTGTTGAGGAGTTTGGAAATTAGTATTTTTTTCATTTCCCACCCATTTCTCTCTCACTCTCTCGTTAACTCTCTCTCTCCCGATTTCTCTCTCACTCTCTCTCTCTCCAACGTTCTCTCCTTCCTCTCTCCTTCTCCGTATTGATGATTTCAGGGCCGGATCGAGATGCAGGAGGTACCATTGGAACCAGTGCGACGAGAGGAACGCGTTGATGCCCTCTATCACGCGGTTCGAGGGACGATTGGTCGAGACGGGATGAGCGGGGCACGACTTCCACCTCACCCGCATGCGGCCGAAATGCCGGTTTCAGGACGAATGAGGTAGGGGGATGGAACCACCTCCGCGCTAGGATCACTTCCATACCACATGCACGCCCATCCACGGCTGTTTGGCCTAGTTAATGTCTATTTTTAGTTTTTCCCCTAAAATATGGTAATTAATATTTTTAATCATTTATGGGCATTGTATTTACGTTTTTTAGCTTCTATTGGCTTGTATGGATGCATGGCATAGCAGGTTAAACGTTTTTACAGGTTTTTGTAGGCGAACCCGTTGATTTCGATCGATCGAGAAATGGTTCGATTTCAAACCAAACCTGTTCGTCGCCCAGCTCATAGGGCGGTCACTCCAGTGACTATTATGTATTTAACGCACCGCCTCTGGCGCGTTATGCTCATATAGCGGACCACCATCGATCCGTTATGCTCATGCATACTGTAGATAGGTCGTTAGTATAATGCCCCCTCCCACAACCGTTATAGTCATGGGAAAACTGTGAATTTTCCACATTCGGGTGACCTTAACGGACCCCCAATGGTCCGTTATAGTTTCTGAGTAGTTGAACTTAATAAAAATAACTCGGGTAGTCATAGCGGACTAGTGGAGGCGCGTTATGTCACATAATGCACCCTCACTGATCCGCCATGGCCGTTGAGTCTGGGATTGAAGTAGATGAGAATGACGGACCAGAGGAGGCGTGCCATGTTAATATAACCTGATCTGTTATGCTCTATGACGGGCCAGAACTGATTCGTTATGTGTTATAACGAGGCATCTCTGATCCGTTATAGTCTCTGCTATCCTAAGAGTAAGAAATTGCTATTCTAATGTATTCTCCGCCCTATTTAAGTTATTTTATGAATAAAAATGCATCTTTATGTCCCAATGGAGTTACTTTCTCTTTCCTCGTGATGGAGCCACTAGTCGTAGCCCTATTTGACATTCAAACTTTCTAGATGGCCATCTAGGATAGTTGACCAGCCCCACATGGCCTAGGTGGAACAATGGGGAAGGAGTGAGGGCTCCCTTGCAGACCCTACTGGCATTTTACACTTAAACCCACACAATCCAAGGGAATGACACATTGGCTTAGAAAGCCTTACAATTGTACATATACTTTCCCAATGATATAAAAATAAACTAAAAGGGCACAAATGTAAAATAAAAAGGTCAATGCTCAGCGTCGATTCCTATCACTACCTCCGCACAGGGAGGGGCGCTAGGCCGGCCAGGTGGGGAGGGGAGATTAGCTAAGTCGGTGCCGGAAGGGCACTTCTCCAGTTCTATCTAGGTCTGGGACCGCAGGATAGTGAGTCGCTGTAGTCACCGCTGTGCACTCTCCCGAGCTCGAAAGTCACCAAAACTAGTGCCAAATCGTCGCTGACAGACCCTGGAACGCTGGAGAATTTTCATGGATGGACCCGTCGTCGCCACTGGCTGGGGTGGCTCCTGGAACAGGCTCTCTGCACTCTGGCTCAGGCTGATCCCAAGGTGTAGTAGCAGCTGGTTGTAGCCGCCACGGCCACTCCCAAACTCTAATCATGGCAGGACCAAGTCGAGGAATACCGTGGACGAGTCTTCTTCGAGCAGCAACTAGGAAGAACACCAGACGAGATCGAGGCAGAGAGAGGGAGCTCATTGAGTGAAGGGGTGTCAGTTCAGATCCTGAGCGCCCTATTCTGTGCACCTAGGGAAGAAAATTCAGGAAACACTCCTCCGGATGTCGAACGGGACGCGGCCTTTTTCTGATGGACATAGACTGGTAGTACAAACTCTCAGCCGAGCGGCGCCTCCAGAAACTGTGGGATGTGGCCGTTGGAGCTCCAGGAATCTGCCTTAAGTCACTAGCCAGGCCTGATCTGCACAGTCAGGGGAGAATGAGTCCTACGGGCAGCAGGGATGTCGGATGCTGGCGAGACCACGGCAGCTGTGAAGCTCTCTCGACGAGCTTTCCGTCAATATATGGTATAATTTCATATGATGTCAAATGACTCTGTGATAGGATCTGTAACTTGGGCCTTTGCTGCTGCTTGCGAATTGGACAGGGTATAGTGGTGGAAGGGGGTGATAGTGGGGAGATGAGGAGAGGGGAATGGGGTGGGAATGAGTAGCACCAAATGACATGAAAGTGATATGAAATGATAATCAAAATATAAAGCTCGGGTGCACTGTAGCAGAGATGGGCGGTCTGTGGAAGACCGCATAGGGAGGTATACGGTCCTGTGTAGACCATTCCAAAGTAGGGAGCAGTAAGGCAGAACTAACAGAAATAACAAAAATACTGAGACGAACAGGTTGCTGAGATGATATGTACCTGGAAGAACGGCCTCAGGAAGGCCGTGTATATTCTTGAACGGACCTGCAACAACCGTAGAATATCAGCAAGACCAACAACGTCAATAGAGAAGTGTACCTGTGTCAGCAAATTGGGCGGCCGAAATCAGGCCGCACGAGGACAGAACGGGCGGTAGTGGACTGTGAGAAGCAGCAAACTCACACAAGGAATGGCACTGTACGCAGGGACGTGCGGTGGATACGTAGCCGTATAAAGCACAGACGGCTTTTAGAGAGCCGCATAGAAACCAGAAGATAGAACCTTGACGCAACCTGTAAAAACTCAAACAAGGCGGACTAACAAACACCAGAAAGGGGGGGGTCAGCAAACCACTAACACGATGGGCACTAGGCGTCCCCCCATGATCGCCTGAAATTTGGGATGTTGATATGTTTTCCTACCGGCGTTAAAAGATCCTTCCTATCCCTCTCTACCAAATAAATATGGACGATATAAATGAAATAAGGGTAGAAAGGAACAAAAATACGTACCTGTGAAGTGATCGCCACCAAGTCACCTAACGTGATGAACATGCTGCACCTTCGAAAGAGGGAGAGGTACTCACCTTGAAATCAGCACTGCAGGGATGCACAGCTACTAAGGAACCGCCCTAAGATTGTGCGGCAGACGCTAGAGTAGGATGTGAGATGAAGTGCAATGGATGACAAACGGCTTGTAGGTGGCTGCAGGAAGAAGAAGCACGGTTCATAGGATGCCGCACGTCCCTTCAAACGGTCGAGATTGAGCCTCCCAATGCCACTGCGCCTTAAGCTGTAAAAGTTCAAACCTCCACCCTTTCCGGCCGGCCAGAAAGAGTGGGCCTCGTGTTTGAAGGTTGCTAACCTGCAAAACCACGTAGAGAACACAAAAGAAAACCCAAATTAGAACTATGGTATGTAGTAAATGTGACAAGAGGAGGACATAACCATAAATAAATGAAGTGGGGGACCCTTCAAGAGTCGACTTGGAATGGAAACAGAAACGAAGGTGAATTCTGGGAATTCAAGAGTCAACACTCACAGCCCTTTAAGTCGACCACGAAAGCTGGCAGAAATAAAACTCACACCTTAATGAACAGAGAAAAAGAATGGAGATCTGGGAAGAAGTTACAACCCATGAGATCCATCTGCAAGGGACAAACTATTTTTTTTTTTGGGCAAGAAAAGAAGAAGTCTGAGAAAAGCAAAAATTGGACGAATAGAGGGAAGAACTTTCTTGCCTTGAAGAGACCAATCAGCACTAAACATTACATAAGTAACCATGTCACCCCTATGCATGGTAAGAAAGATTATGCTAATCAAATATGGGTTCCCAAACTTTTCTTGGAGTACTTATAGAATTCTGTAGGTCTTATTGGACCCAAGTATGGTTGGGTTCCAAAATTTTCCATGTAATTTGTAATACAGGAATGCCTGGCAGTCGTGCACAACAAATGGTACCTGGATAGCGATTGCTCGAGGCACATGACTGGGGATAAGAAAAAATTCTGCCAGTTGAACGACAAGGATGGTGGATATGTAACATTTGGTGGAAACAACAAAGGCAAGATCATCAGTGCAGATAATATAGGTAAGAAACCTTCAAATTGCATCGGGAATGTGTTGCTAGTGAATGGTTTAGAATACAATTTGCTCAGTATAAGTCAAATGTGTGATAGAGGTCACAAAGTAGTGTTAGACATTCCTAGGTCTTCTCTCATTTCCACAAGACCTTTAATCACTCTCGGACCCACTATTGGAATACTCCGAATATGATCCTGACTCACTTGTACTTCCTGGAAAGATTGGAAAGTAGGTAATGAGAACGCTTGTCCAATAGGATTCTTCACATCAACATGAAGGCAATATTAAAGTGTTTAACATTTTTGCTCTAATGAACAAGGTAAAATCATGCGAACACGATAAACCATACAAACAACCAAAGTAATAAGACACGATCAAGGTAAGATATGATTGAGTAAGCATGATCAAGTAAGAATGTAATCATGGCCTTTCATGAACAAGAATGTAACAAGAATGTACTAGAACGTCATGTAACAAGCAAGTAAGTACGTTTCGCTTAACAGCAAGTACTTTATAAATCCATTCAAGCTCCGTTGATTTTCACTTATTTATAGAGAAAGTTAGTTATGTGAATTGTTTTAAACTAAGTTAGCTTTGAAAACTAACTTAGTTTTGACTTTAGTAATTTGCATCGAGCCCAAACCGGATATCCGATTTAGATTCCATCAGCTCTCCTAAGCCACCCTCATCACCCAAGTCACGTTGCAATGATTAACACACCGATCATGCCAGTATTTTATATTTTGGATCCCCAAATCCCTAGTTATGTGAATTATTTTAAACAAAGTTAGCTTTGAAACTAACTTAGTTTTGATTTGAGTAATTTTAGTGTCGAGCCCAAACCGAATATCCGATTTATATTTCGTCAACTCTTACAAGTCACTTTTACCTCCCAGGTCATGTTGGAATGATATGTTGGATCTGCTTGATTTTGATGATGACACTCTATGAATCGTGATGTAATCATATAAACTCTAAGTCCTGAACATATTGAACAGGTGTCACATTCATGGTACCCAAGTTAACAGGTCGAAGCACAAGTGTTATGCATCGACGCAGTCAAGTACACAGAAGTCATCTTCAGAAGCACACCTTCATTGGGTGCATCAACTCAACACGAGGACTTAATCGACCCACCGAATGGCAAGCACTCGAACAGATTGTCTAGAAGCTTTTTATCTTCAATACTGCACCGACGCAGTCAAAGTAATGCACCAATGCACTAAGCCCGGTCTTCATCTAGTGCATCGACGCATCAAATAGCTGCACTGACGCACCAAGTCTAGGATTAGAAATCGAGTGCTACCATGTCGAAGCATCAAGATAGTGCATTGGCGCACTAAGTCATCTGCCAAGGATCTTAAGCATTCTAGTTAATGTCTTTCTTCATCTACACCACATCAACGGTTCAAGGCCTCTGTGTCAAAGTAATGAAGCCTCAACTACTATGTAAGTTCATTTTGGTAAAGGGTGCATCGACCTATCTTTCAATGCATCGATGCACCAACAAATACAAGACATGCAACCCTTGAGACTGCCTCGACCTGTCTTCCCAGCACGTCGAAGCATCAATGCACTTCAATAAGCACGTGATGACTTAAAGAAATCAGATGCTTTCGAAATTAAATGGATCATTTATATTCCTAGGCCACGTGGTAATCTCTGAAGAAAAATTCTGAAGAAGTATAATCTAAAATTACACCTGGACCAATGAAGCTCTAGATCTGAAGATAATCTGTTTTGGAGACTCACCCCTGCTTTTCAGGAGCGGTGGTTCTTCCTCGAGGCTCGAGAGTGCTGTGTGGAGGTCCTTGTTGCCAGCTTGCCGGGCCGAGTTCTCACTTGGCATGTGGTACGTTTTTACTACTTTAGACTGTACTTTCCTTTGGACTGGACTCTATTGTAGCTATTGTAGCTTTTGTTACTTGTTTATTTCTGTTGTCCTGCTTTATTTCCTATTTCTTTGTCCCTCTACACTCCTTTTTAGCCCTTCCGAGTTCCCCAACTCGTGGGCGGCGGGCCAGGATTCGAATGGCATCGAGCTCCTCCCGGTATCCGGATCTTGGGTCGTTACAGGGCAGGACTCTGAAGAGCTTGAACTTTCCGGGCAAAATATGTTGATTTCCAGACGTGATGTGAGTTGGTCTTCTTGGTCCGACAGTAGAATTTGTTCCCTCCTCTAGAGGAGTTGATGCAATCTTCTGCAAAATGTGAATCTCGACGCCATAGCGTCATGGGGGTGACCTTTGGCGCCTTGATCAGGATGCCACTTCATTTATTCTCGGGCTGGGAAAGGATCCGAACCAAGGGGAGAGGGTCTCTTCTTTTACTCTCTGGCCGGGAAAGGATTCGAACCAAAGTGAAAGGGGTTTATTCTTTGATTGGGTGGCGAAAGGCCGAAGGTGGGGTTGCTTGTTGGTTCGACATCTATTGGCTCGAATGCCGATGGTTGAGAAGCTACCGGCGCGGGGGCTGATAATTGAAGAGCTATCGACACAGGGCTCGATAATTGAACAGCCGTCGGCGCAGGGGCCGACGATTGAATAGCTATCGGCTCAGGGGCCGATGATTGAATAACTATCGGCTCAGGGGCCGATGATTGCATAGCTGTTGGCTCAAGGGCCAATAATTGCATAGTTGTTGGCATGGGAGCCAATAATTATATAGTTGTTGGCGTGGGAGCCAATAATTGTATGGCTGTCGGCTCGGGGCTGATAATTGTACAGTTGTCGGCTCAGAGGCCAATAATTAGATAGCTGTTGGCTCAGAGGCCAATAATTGGATAGCTATTGGCATGGGAGCCAATAATTGTATAGCTGTTGGCATGGGAGCCAATAATTATATAGCTGTTGGCTCGAGATCGATAACTGTATAGCTGTTGGCATGGGAGCCAATACTTAGATAGCTATTGGCTGTTCACTCTTGTTCATTCCCATCCGATTGAGGCTTATTACCTAAAAAATAAGGGAAAACACTAGGTGAGTGAATGCTTAGTAGGAATTATATCTCAAGAGCTAGCTTGCATTAAGTAAATTACATGTTATATGAATGCAATATAGCTATGCATGAACGCATGAAATGACACTAGAGAGAGTATAACAGAAGGTAATTAAGTGAACTAGCAAGTCTTTCAAGAATTCATGTCAATATGTATCATTATAAACAAGCATGTATGATTATCAAGTCGTGTCAAGAATTGGCTATCATGTTATCACGCAAGCAAGTAAATACTCTTTCCGGGTCACACAAGTCATGTCATGTCAAGTCATGTCAAGTACAAGATTGTGAAATGTCATATATCTAGAACGACGAGTACTCCGGTGCAATGTCACACCGCGATCAATAATGGCTCCCATGGGCACAAGTACTTTCGGGTGCTTCTCCCAGTACCAGATCGGGCCCTATATGTGTAGGCATTAGGTCATGTATTTTTGACATTCACTATAGTTATAGCCAATATAGAATTCCAATGGAATAAGCTTGTAGGAACTTTAAGGTAGATCTTATGGAATAGAACTCAAGGATAGAACTTTTCATCTAAGGACAAACTGCAATTACATCGGTACAATCATGATATACATCGAAAACTTGGTAGACTTGGCTCCCTAGCGGGTGACATGATATCAAGCATAAGCACTCATATATACATGGTTGCTCATTCTTTGTACATGATAAGGTAGAAAGAATTTGTGTCCTCACAGAGGCACTTAATCCATTTAGTGATAGTGATGGCATGGTTTCCCATTCCATTAACTCAAAAGATATTCTCATGGTACCCAAGTAGCATACGATGAGGGCTGGTATATCATGTTTCTTTGGAGTGACATGGCAATCATAAAGTGTCATGGGTTTTAATAGTACAACCTGCTCAATCGGCCTTGAGAAAATCCAAGGCTACAAGGAGACTTATGGAGGTCTTTATGATAAAGTCACTAGTCTAAAGGAAGGAATATCCCGCGGAGGGTTCATCTATCACCGAGAAATAGTGGGATAATCGATAAAATGTCGAGAAACGTGAGACTATACTCACGGACTGGAGTATAGTGCCAAGAGACCATCCCTTTGTAATGGGTTGCAGAAAACTCTACCTCTTAAACCTGTGCTTCTTGCCTTTAGATTGGGAGAAGGAAGCACCACCAGCGGAAGGAAGAGCCGGAGGAACTGCTGGGGCAGTCGGTAGGTACGGTGGCTGAAACTGTACTGCCTGTTGGACCGCACCGAGCTGAGGTAACCCCCAGGTCCTCGGTAATTCCAACTCCATAGCGACGGCTGCCTAGTAAGCCGAGTCCAACTCTGACACTCGAGTAGCAAATAGCGGCAGGCTCAGCTCCGTCTTTAATCCTCGCAAGAATTGCTGCGTCCGCAAGGTTTCAAAAAGTGGTACCCCCACAAGCCAAAAGCCCTGGCCACCGAACTTAGGTTCTTCGCCACCAGGTTGAGTAATTCCCTGTGGGCTACAGGACAAAAAACCCTGGTGCGATCGCACGCCTGAACACCCTTGTCCATCAGAGTGAAAGCCTCCAACCGACCTGCGTACCCTAGTGTGACCTCCTCAGGTGGTAGGAAGCGGACGGTAGGGGGGACTTCAGGGGGTAGGAGGTGAGCGACCACATCCAGGCAAGGCGCCTTGCCCTTATCCAAAACATCCCCTACAGGGACCGGAGCTAGCGGAGCAGGAGCGGGCACCTCAGTTGGCATCAGTGTCAGAGGAGTCGCAAACCAGGGAGGAGAGGGTGCATTACCGCTTGCCTCTTGCCCCGACGGTAAACATTTTTCTCTTCCTTTGGCAGCGTTGGCTATCCAGCGTCATCACCTTGTCCAGATTCACCTGGGAGCGCAAACCGCCCAGCATAATGGAAACCTCCTTAGGTGTGCTCGCTGCACCTTCAGAAGTAACCCGTCGAATGCTCGAACCCATGCTGGCTACGGGCACTGTGGACGAACACTTAGCTGGAAGCGCCATTGGGAGCGGGTATGGTTGGCACCCTGGCACTAAGGTGATAGCCTCCCGAGGAGTGGCAATGGTTACCTGGTCCGTCCCCAGCTCTGTATGGTCGACGAGGTGAGGAGCAAACATTGATAGCTCAAGTGGCTCGTACTGCAACTCAGACGGCTCCAACACCCCTACAGAACATCATTGGAATGGTCAGCACGACAGACAGCTAAGGAGGCATAAGAAATGATAAAGTTAGTACCCTGGGGTAATGGGGGACTCAACCCTATCTCCCAAAGCACCGTCGGAGTTAGCTTGGTGTTGGCATCAAGGAGTTGGAAGTGAAGAAGGGCCTTAATCACCCTGGACTCCTCAACGGTAGGGTTGGGCAGCTTGTCTGCCCTAAGAGGGTGGGAGCCCACAGTAAAGCACCATTCACTCGGATGGCTGCTGCCCCCTACCTTTGTGACAAAGACAAAGTGCTCAGACCAGCACTTAAAGTTAGACACTAAGGAAGTGACACGGATAATGCTCCTAATGCTCCTGTCCTTCCTGGCCTGGAAATAAAAGGACGATGTGTCGACAGTATAGCACTGAAGGCTGTAGAACTGTCAGAAGAGGAAGGCATTCTGAGTAACCGAGGCTTAGTTACAGACAAAGATGAAACTGCACAAGATACACCAGGAGTTGGGGGAAAGCTCCCATGGGTACCAACCATAGTGACGGAGGACCAACTTAAAGAAGGGATGTACATGGAGGCGAAAGTCAGCCTGGAAAGACTCTATGGGGATCCTGATACTATTGGGAGGATGGCTCCACAAGCTATCATCGATGGTCGGGAAGACAATGTCAAAATTAGAAGAAATCTAGAAGGCCTCCCACTATCCATGAACTACCCTATAAGCAACTAGCGATGGGGAATGAGGATGACTGGGACCGGCGCCCGAAGTGCTCGGAACACTGCCACGACCAGCTTCCACCTCCTGGGCAGAAGACGTGGGGCTAACACGAAGGGTCCTCCTACAAGGTGCCATGACTCCAAGAAATAGAGGATGGGGGAAAACCCTCACCAGGGGAAGAGAGAGTCAAAGAAGGAGCAGCTAACAACCACGGCAGGCGCTAGAAGATCTGGTGGGGCTCCTTGAGAAACCCCACGTCGGGTCTTATAACTTTCGAAGGTGGGACGACCGTTTCGAAATCACACAAAAGAAGAAAGGACATCTGTCATCGTCAGGGTACGATCGTCGAACTCAAGCGACTATTTGTGCCCGCGCTGCCATAGAAAGGAAACCCACATCATGATTACAGTGACACCACCTGCCACTGCCAGGGGTGCCTTGCACGCCAAGCATATGGTCGGGCCCACCGACCCAAGCAATACGAGGAGACCATCCTCGAAACTATCCCTCGACACACCCTCTCGAACTTGTCTCTTAGATCCTGAAAAAGTGCTCAACTTCTGAGAGTGGTGGGCTAGTGAGGAGGGTAAAATCGGCTCAATCCATGTAAGGTAAATTTTCGCAAGGCCCGATTTGGCCCAAGGTCTACAATGCACCTAACGGGCCCCGACAGTCGTAGCTCGTAATGGACAGTTTGGGATGGGTAGCCCTCGAATTCGTCAGCGCACGAAGGGCATCAACATAGGCACAACAACTGTCATTTGACCCTTTGGCGACCAAACATTACCTCCCATGACGTCGGCCTCAACCCCACTAAGGGCGAGCATGCCTCACGAGAGCCGTAAAACTCACTAGAGAACTGCCCGACTCCGGAGGAACGGACCCCCAATGGGAAACTCCTCACAATCGTGGGGAGGTGTTACTCCATGACTTGTGCCCTTCCCTGCTAAGGGACAGGCCCTTTCCACCAAGACAACCCCTATAAATAGGCCCTCGATGGACACGGAGAGGAGAGCGACTTACGAATAGACACAAGCAAGAGAGAGACCAAAGAACAGACTGACCACTATAGCTAGAAAGGCCTGGACTATCCATCCCTTGGGAGTGGATCCCGCAAAGGAGAACACAAGAGGTCTTCCAGCACCCTTACCGCCCAGCGAGCACTCTCCGAGTGCCTAGTGGATAGGGCGAGCACTCCTCCGGAAGACAGACTGCCCCTCCAGGCCCACACAGATGATCTCCAGCTCTCTCTCGCTTTCCCTTCTTTATTCTCCATCTTCCTATGTGCTGACTTAAGCATTGGAGGGTTGTCCCCTAGGATAACGCCTGGGGCTCCTTTTGATGCCCTTTTTCTCTGGTGATTGCAGACTTCCATGGGTGCTGAACGATCTTCCCCAATAAATAAATTTTAAAATGTGGAACGAGACCTAGGAACCAATTTTCTGCCTCTACAATACTCATTCATGTTATCGACTATTGTTATTAAGAAAATCAAGTAACTCATTTTGTGTGTGGACGTTGGGTTATGAAAGGTGGGGAGAGGGTGTTGGGGAAGATAGATGACTATGACGTGAGTATCCTTTTGGAAGTGGAGATGTATATTGTTAATTATGTGGGAAGATTGTTATTGTTATTTCATAAATGTGTATGAGGTTAATAGGGCAAAAATTGCCATTAACCCAGCTTAGGTGAAAAGCTACAAGGGTGCCTCAGGCAAAATCTGGTGACCCCTTTGTGTAAAAACCTGCAAGGGCGCACCAGAAGAAGCAAAAGGGGGCCAACTCTGGAGAAAACCTGAAAGGGCGGTAGGGCTAGTAAAGAGAAAATAAAAAAAACTCTCTCCCTCTCTACTCCTCATTGATGAAAGCCGTCAACCGTGACATTCCACCGGCGACGACCTCAGTATCAATCCACAACAATGGTGGCCACTCCACCCCCATGGGCTGGCGATCACCAGTTCTGGTTTCCAACTCCAACATTCCGGCTACAACGCCTTCATAGGCTAGCCACCCAGTTCCAGTTCCAGCTTCCAGCTCCAATATTTTGGCTACAATGCCTTCACAGGCCAGCAGCCCAGTTCTAGTTCCAGCTTTTAGCTCCAGTATTCCTGCTATAGTGCCTTCATAAGCCAGCCGCCCAATTCTAGTTCTAGCTTCTAGCTCCAGTATTTCGGCTAGTTGCCTAGCTCCAGCTCCGGTTTCCAGCTCCAATATTTTAGCTACAATGCCTTCACAAGCCAGTCGCCCAGCTCCAGTTCTGGTTTCTAGCTCCAGTATTCCCGCTACAACACCTTCACAGGCCAACCACCCAGCCCCAGTTCCAGTCTCTAGTCCCATCATTTTGGCTACAATGCCTTCGCAAGCTAGTGTTGACATCTAAAATATTACAGGGCTATAATTATGTGCCTAAAGGAGTAGATTGAAAGTCAACAGTAGGTCCATTTGGACCGCTGAAGTCTCAGGTCACCTCATAGGAAGTATCGGAGTCCCCACATTTCATTATCTTAGGATAAACTAGCTACCACAGCTCGCTAAGGCTGTACGATGCTCAGAGCTAATGAACCGGCATCGAAGCAATCATGCCGAATACATTTTCACACCCATCCAGCCAGGACGAGAATATACCTAGTGATTCCCCACCTGATAGAGAAGCCCCCAAGATGAAGAAATGTCTCCAGTTCCTCAATATAGGCAGTCGAAGGCTAAATCAGCGAAAAACCCAGGTAAGTCGATCAGGACACCCAAGGTCTCGAAGTGGTCTGTAGATGACCAAAGAGCTGCCTCGTGAGGGTGAAAATCTCCAAGATGGATGCCCACTCAATGAAGATGCTTTCAGGGTTCACAGTTAACGACTTAGCAAAACTCCGGGAAATAAAGGAATGCGTTGCTCCAGTATCAAATAGAACAAATGCTGGCTTATCACAAAAAATAAGTGTACCTTCAACAAGTCCACCCTCCTCGGTGGTTCCAGTCTCAGCTTCCTGTAGGGCTTGAAGCTTCCCCTGTCACTTCTGACCTCCTTGCGGTTTGTTTAGTGTAGCTTGGTCAGTAGGAGGGGACACTCAGGAATACGATGGTCCTAGCTTTCGCAGCATAGACAAGTGCCTAACTTGCGCCAACATTCCTCCATCTTGTGACCTGGACGGTCATAGTACTTGCAAAGGGCCTTGGATGGTACAATCGGGCCAGGTTTCTTATCATCATTCTTCTACACCTTATCTTTCCATGAACTAGACCCACTATTAGGTCTCTTCTTGCCATTGCCAGGTTTGGAATTCCCAGAACTAGTGGTCTGTTCTTTCTTAGAGTTTCTCCCTCAGATCCTTTCCATCGTTTCTAGGGTATCTTCAAGAACTTGAGCTTTTATTACCATTTTGACATAAGTCTAGATCTCCATGGGTGCCAACTGGTTGATGTAATGCAGCTTCAAACCATTAAGAAATTGCTTGGCCTTCATCTTTTCGGTAGATACTAAATGAGTCACAAAGCGAGACAGCCTGTAGAACTGAGCTTTGTATTCAGCAACAAATAAGTTTCTTTGTTTTAAAGCAGCGATTCTATTGAAGAGTTCCTCGAACTCTTTCCATGTCACTTGCTTGTCTCCCAATGTGGCTTTCATAGCGTCCCACCACGTTCTTGCATCACGCTCTAGCTGGAAAGTAGTCAAAAGGACGCGCTCTTGGTCGCTGGATTACATGACTTCAAAAATCTGATCTATTTCTTTCAGCCAATGCTCGGCCTCATTCGGATCTGTTAAACCACCAAATCATGGGGGATTCATCCCACGAAAGTTCTGGTGGAGATCACCGGCTCCCTAGTGCACTACTCCTCCGTGGGCCACTTTCTGAAGGGCTCGAGTTAATCCTTGCACAGTACGCTGCATGTCCCTCCATTGCGCATGCTCTGCTGCCATTGAAACAATCCCTACACGCGGAATAGATTGAATTAGAGCAACCTAGCGGGAATCTTTTAGAGTTGATTTATTAACTCAACCCGAGTCTCTACCCAACAGAAGAAGAAGAGGGATGAGGAAGGCTATGAAGTAGGGTTGCATCAGTGAGTGAGTGGGAAGAAGAAGAAGAGTTGTGGCCATAAGAAGAAAAAGAGAGATATCCGTGAGCTCGTAGGTGTGACAACAAAAGAGAAGAAAAGAGTGGAAGAAGAAGAAGACAAGAGTTCAAGAGAGAACAATTCAGTTCAAAGAGAAAGAGAAAGAAAGGGAGATATACAGAGCTTCAGAAACTACAGTCAAAGTTCTTCCATAGGAAGCTACAGTCATTTCATTTTTCTCGTTGAGGTTTTCATTGTGTTGTTTAGTTCCGCTTTCGCTTTTATTTTCTTTTCACTTGGTGTTTTGTTCTTTGCCTTGGTGTGCTTGGTGCACCAAGGTGGTTGTGCACGGGTCTCCACTATGCGTGGGTTGTTCTGGGAAACTAGAATGTGGAGGATTGGTTCCTCCGATTCCTTCTGAGCCTTCAGAAGAAGAGTGGATTCGTTTCTCTAGGGTGTGAGCAGCAGGGACTGTTCACGGTTCCTTCTGTGTAGCAGAAGAAGGGAGAATTTGTTTCTCCGATCACTATGTGTAGCAGTGGGTCTGATCTTGTGGGTTGCAAGGTCAGGGTGTGAGGGATTTGTTTCCCTCAATCCAAGCTATTAGGCAGCGTCTGTAGTGGAGGTGTCTCCACGTTCTTGCATAGCAAGGGAAGCCTCATTCGGTTTGAGTGAGGGGTGGATGTAGGTCTATGGGTTGCAAACCGAACCACCTAAAAATTCTTTGTCCTCGTGTGATTTATTTGTAAGATTGCTCCTTACCTCCTACCTCCTTCACAGGGTGTTTATCTGTCGTGTATACAGTTGAGAGTGGTTATGTTTATCCTATCTACCACATTGGACTGCACATAACTGCGCTTGAGTCTTTGGGTGTTAAAGTATTCGATGCATGATCTGTGTGAATAGCCATTGATTGTTTAATTTGGTCCAAAAGTTTTAAATCAGGCATATATTCCTACCTAGGATCTATTCACCCCCCCTCTAGATCCTAGCAGCAAACCTAACACAATGGAACAAGTGTCTAAAGCAAGAAGCCACAAGGGAGACTAAAGAATATATGCGCAAAAGGTTCCCGAAATTATTCATATAAGTAATCTGCACCCTCCATGTCTATGTACAATTGAATTTGGGGACCACAATGTTCCTCCCCCTAACGGCTACAACAACAACAGGCACCCGGTTCCGAAGAGAGCCCAATATCCTCCTTTGTCAGAAACTCTTGCCGACATATTTTCGGCTCTCATGTCAGTCAATGCCATACAGCTTCCTCCGGAATGGCCCAGTTGGAATACAGCTATTGATCAGACGAAATATTGTGTATTCCACAGGCAGCCAGGGCACACCATTGAAGGATGTTTTCAATTCCGAGACATGGTATATGATTTACATGAAGAACACCGGATAGATTGGGCCGAAATGCATAAGGCCATCATTGAGCTGAAAGAGAAAAGAAGGCAGCTGCTGAGGCAGCAAGTGCAGCAGCAAGCACCGCAGCCACAGCAGCCGCCGCAACAGTAACCACCGTAGGTTCAAGACTTGGGTATCCATCAGAACCCAATGCCAAACCATCCACCTGCTCCGCAACCTCAGCCACCGGCACTGGCTCAGGTGAACGTAGTCCAGCCTCTGGCCCCCAACCCCAGATGGTCCTTTGATGATGATGGTACGACCCACCAACTATCGGCCTTCCATCACAACTACCCCTCTACTTCTACCATCTTCACACCCATACGCCAAACCCCTCCTCCATCCGCCACACCGTTCATCCATCCGTTCACCGTCCCTTCCACGTCCGCACTGACACCCGCGCCTCCGCCTCGCCCACTACTTATCACCCCCACTACTATCACTACTACCCTTCCATCTAACCCTCCTCCCACACCAACACCCATCATCACCACCGCACCTACCACCAATCCCTCGCCCATTATCCTTACACCCCCGTTTACACCTATCGTCACCACGCCTACCTCCTCGCCCGTTATCCTTCCGCCACAACATGTTATCCCCACTATTACTTCGCCTAACCCTACTCCCTTCACCGCGCCACTTATCCACCCCACTTACCCTTCTCTGCCATCATCAGAGGCCGGACTAGCACAAAATCTAGCCCTACGGAGTGGGCGATTGTTCCAAAGAAATTATGCTTCCACTTCCAATCCTCAATCTGCCCAGTCGGCCACAGATCAACAAGAAGAGGCTGAACCCTTGCCGGGTACTCAATATGATCTCTTGCATCATTTGGATAGAGTTCCCGCCAAGATATCTATACTTGAGCTGATTAAAAGGTCCACCCTTCACCAAGATGCACCGGTACCCGGATCTCTGGGCCGTTACAACTTTGATGGGAGATGACATCACCTGTGTTGACTTTGTTGGTCATTTTAATAATAAGTATTTCTCCGACCGCGTCCAAGAAAGAAAGGTCGCAAAATTTGCAGCTCTGAAGCAGCGAACCCTGACTGTGGCGGAGTATGAAGCCCAGTTCTTGAATCTATCACGGTACGCACCTCACCTAGTGTGTACAGAGAAGATGAAGGCATGACATTTCTTAAACGAGCTTAGGCCCCAATTCATCACCCAGCTGGCACTAATGGATATCCAAGTATGTCCGAAAATAGTCCAACGTGCCCAATTACTTGAAGACGCCATGGAATTGGCTGATAAAATCCGTGGAAAAGACAAGAAGGAAAATGTCACCAACTCCAACAGTTTCAAACCTTCTTTTACGAAGCAACCCAATGTTAAAGGGGAATCCTCCAAAGAGAAGAAGCCCAAGGGTAACAACAAGCCCTTCTCCAGCACCACACCAACCAAGGAGAATTGTAAATATTGTGACAAGCCTGGCCATAAGGCCAATGAATGCTGGAGGAAATCGGGAGCATGCTTTCGATGTAGAAGCCGGGAGCACAGGATTCCCGAATGTCCTTTACTGAATGACCAAACTAAACAAGTGACTAAGGAAGAAAAGCGCCCAGCCAAGAAGCAAGGACATCTCCAAGCTCTGCAGGAGACTCAACCAACCGAAGGCGGATTGGTAGAAGGTACATTATCTGTTTGTTCCAAGTCTGCTCAAGTCATGTTTGATACTAGCGCAACACACTCTTTTGTTTCAAAGAAATTTTCTATTTCATTCTCTATGGAACCACAATGGATGAGCTTAGTAATTTCTACTCTGTTAGGGAATGAATCCGACGTCACATATCATTTCCCAAACTATAAGGTCATGGTCAAGGCCACAATCTACCTGCCGATCTGATATGCTTTGATCTACAAGGGTATGATGTCATTCTAGGTGCCGATTGGTTATCCACCCATCAAGCAACTGCAGACTATCGGAATGAAAATGTGACCTTTGTAGACTACCCGGAGTTAACTTATATTACCCCTTGGAAGAGATCACCAGTTATCTCAGCTCTTTGAGCTCATAAACTTATCAACAAAGGATGCGAGGCATTCTTGGCTTTTGTGACTGCTGCGGAAGAGTCAGGGCTTAGCTGGATGCAACTGAGTGCATGTTTCGGTCCATGGAATGTGCTGAGGATGAGAAGGTGATGCTTGAAACTTTTCAGCTTCAGGGCGCAACACTTACTTTGTTGACTACAGAATGGGAAGTCACTTTTCGTTCCCGTCCACTCTGACAGATCACCTGGACAGAGTTTGTCACTACTTTTGAGCATACTTTCAGTCCTGCATATCTCCGGATGTACAAGATGCGTCAGTTTATGGAACTTGTGCAAGGTGGAATGTCAGTGCTGGAATATCGCAATCGGTTCATGGAATTGGGTCGTTATGTGCCCCATGTTCTAGTAGATGAAGCCCTCAAGATTGAGCATTTCTTGCGTGGTTTGAGGCCCGACTTGAGGCATCCTTTAATTACAACCCGAGTGTCTGTGATGAATGATGCTTATCAGGCGGCAGCAGCACTTGAGCTAGATATAGCTAGATCTCATGGTTTTTCTCAAGCGACGTCAGTTCAGCCGACTATTCAACTTCAGTCGAGTTATCAGCCTTCTTTGTTGGGACTTCCTCCTAATGTTCCTACAGCCAGTGGTACTTCTTCCTTCAACCCTAAGTTCAAGAAATTTAAGAAGTCAAAGAAGAGATTCGAGCGATAGGTATCTTCGGGCACTGTGCAGCTGTCTGCTCCACCTTCTCAACAACAGTAGAGACAAGTGATGGGACCTCTAAAGCTGTGTACTAGATGCGATGGTAGTCATCCTGGCAGGCCTTGCTCCTTGCTAGTGGTTTGTTATCGTTGTGACCAACCGGGTCACGTGGTTTAACATTATCCGTTACGGCCAAAGCCGATGCAATTTTCGCAAGCTTCTCAGCTGCAATAGCCTCAGTCTCAGTTCAGACCTCCTCTCCCACCACCACCGTCTCAGCAGTTCTTCCCGGAAGCTTCAGCAGTGTCTTCCTTCCAGTCTTCTACAGCGGCCAATCGGAAGCAGAACGGCAAGGTTTCTCATATTACGCGAGCAGAGGCCGTGGCATCCAACCTCGTCGAAGGTATGATTAGGTTTTTTGCTCATGCAGCTTGTGTCTTATTTGATTCTGGTGCTTCTCACTCCTTTATTTTTGAGAATTTTCTTGCATGCATCAAGGAGCCCACTACTGAGGTCACTTGTGATTTACTTGTTGAGTTGCCATATGGAGTGATGTTTACTCAAAGTAATCCACAAAGATCTACCTTAACATTCCTACAAGTTTCATTCCTTTGGAATTCTACATTGACTATAACTATCGTGGATGTCGAAGATACATTATCCAATGCCTGCGCATATAAGGGCCTGATTTGATCCTGGGAGGAGCACCTGAAAGTACTAGTGCTCATGGGAGTTGTAATGATCACGGTGTGGCATTACACCGAAGTACTCATCGTTCTAGAGACATTCTACTTACTCTCTCTCTCTCGTGACTTTACATGATATTACTTACGTGCGTGACTCATCGTGATACTTGCTAGAACTCTAAATAGCCAATATCTCATGCTTGGTACTATCTTTAACTATTACTTGTCTCATTTTACTAGAACTTTCATATCTTGGTTTAGTCATTCTGCTTTTACGATCATTCATGCCTTGCATTCACGTAACATGTAATTACTTAAAGCTAACTTGTTCTTGAGATATAATTCCTACTGAGCGTTCGCTCACCTAGTTTATTCCATCATATTTCGGGTAAGCAGGTGGCTAGCGAGACCGAGACTCACACAGGAGGGTCAAGTGTGCAAGCGAGCTCCGAAAACTAGTGAACCCGTGTCTTTTACCTTTCTTACATCTAGATAGTATTTTCTAATAATTGTCTAGTCCAAGTTCACTAGCGTGTCTTTGGTCATTTCTTTCCATTATGATGTAGTTGAGTCTGCAAGTTTGAAATTTGAAATTGTAAAAGACTTATATTGAAATGAAAATTTTATTATTGCTCCAAATTATTTGGTCTTATGCCAATGCTCTTGATCATTCACGACTGTTTAACTACCACGTTCCGAGCAAACGACACGTTCTACTGCTATCGGTTCGGGGCATGACGGTTACTTACCCTTAAGAATCTCATAGGGAGTCATTTGTGTAGAGGGTCTTACTAGGGCTTTATTAATGATGTAACAAGCAGTATTAATAGCCTTAGCCAAAAACCTCCTAGGCAAGTTCCCTTCTACCAGCATAGTCTGAGCCACCTCCACTAGTGTTCAGTTTCTCCTTTTCACCACTCCATTCTGCTCTGGAGTCCTTGGTGAAGAGAACTTATGATTGATGCCATTTTTCCTAGAGCAAACATCAAACTGTGAGTTTTCAAACTCACCACCATGGTTAGACAAGATATTTAGATTGCGCTTTAGTCTGGGTAGCTCAGAAGTTGAAGCACTACTTCCTAGCCCACCCAGTTAGGCTGATCTCTAGAATGGACCCGATTCGCTATCTCCTAGAAAAGCATATCCTTTCTAGTAGATTAGCTCGCTGGCAGAGCTTCCTCTCTCTGTTTGATATCACATTCGTCGTTCAGAAGGCAATCAAAGGATATGCCATCGCTGAGCATCTAGCCCATCTTCCTATCCCCTACATAGATTCTATTCAGGATGATTTCCCTGATGAGCATCTCTCTGTCCTTACTCATCATCCCTTTTGGTCTCTGCACTTCGATGGCGCACTCAATTCCCAAGGTCGAAGGATAGGTGCTGTTCTCCTCACTCCAGAAGGGGTGACGATTCCTCTCACTTATTAGCTCTGTTTTCCTGCTACCAACAATGTCACTGAGTATGAGGCTCTCCTGGCCGTATTGAAGCACGCCTACCTCCTAGGCATGCATTATCAGAACATTATAGGAGATTCTCAACTCATTTTGCGGCATATTCTGTCCACTTATTACACTCGTGACCCGAAGCTCAAGCCATATCAAGATTTGGTCACTCTCTTGGCTAGGCAATTCTGCAAGCTGATCTATATTCATACTCCTCGATCTTAGAACATCCTTGCTGATGTGTTAGCGTCACTTGCTTCCTCCTTATCTTTTCCTCTCAGTCGGAGCACTAAGACCATCGTCGTCTAGAGACTGGACGCCCCCTCTCTTCAGGATCCTTGGTATGACAACCTTAAGAAAACTGTTGAGGTGAGGGCTGAGAAGAAGGATTTGAAGAAAGTATCTTTGCTAGAATTAGAAGAGATCCTGGAAGAAGAAGACTTGCCCAAGTATCATGAGATAGAGTTGTATTGCATACATGGAGCGTTCCTAGAAGGGGCAAGCAGTGAGCAGTGTAAGGCTATTAGAAGAGCTAGCTCAAAGTACACTATCATTGCTGGAGAATTATATAGGCACGCTCTCAATGGAATGCTCATGAGATGTCTAGATGATGACGAAGCTTGAAAGGTGGCCGAAGCAGTCCATTCAAGTGAGTGTAGAGGTCATGTCAATGGCTAGGTGTTAGCAAAGAAAATCCATAGGCAGGGTTACTATTAGCCCACTCTAGAGGAAGATTACTCCCTCTATGTCCGGAGGTGTCTTAAATGCCAGGATGAATTAGTATTTGTAGTTTGGATTTTGATTATCAATGAAATAGAAGTTAAATTTGAGCGAATACTTGTGCAATTACATCTTATGTATGATTGTTCCGCACTCTGGTTATTTCTTACTTGCGAGTGGCTTACCGTGCTGGCTGTCTGCGTTCCCCCGAGTGAGTCTTCCGCTGTAAATAAAGGCTCGGGGTGTGACAACTAAGTTGGTATCCGGGCTAGAATCTAAGTCTCAGGACTTAAGGAACAGGAATCATGTCATAGGATAAGTCCAAGGTTTAGGACCCCTACCTATGAACTAAGGATGAAATTTTTCACACCTATGTGAGAATTGGGTAGAGCCCAGGATAAGATAGGTAATTACTTTAAGATTAAGTTTCCTTAATTCAATGAGAAATAACAAGTTGTTATATTTCTCTCAGGTACCTTATTTAATTCTCAATGGCACATTGCGTAGACTAGGACGACATGCAATAGACTGTGGCTGGCCTTACCTAGGCACTCCAAACTATGGCTCAGGCAAGAGCAGGAGCTAGAGCTGGCAGTTTACATCAAAACTTTCGGAGTCTCAACCCCCCGCGTTTTTATGGGTCATCTAATCCAGAAGAGGCAGAGAACTGGATCGATGAGATGAACCAGATTTTTGATGTTATACAATGCACCGATCAAGAGAGGGTGTGTTTGGCTACTTTCTAATTGAACAAAGATGCCCAGACATGGTGGATGTCAGTTTCGGCACCTCCAGTCGATGTACCACATACATGGAAAGGTTTCCTTACGTTATTTCGTGCCAAGTATTTCTTAGAGCATGTCAAAGAGAGGAAGACTATGGAGTTTGCGTCCCTTCGTCAAGGGATGATGTCCGTAGTAGAATATGAGTTGCAATTTTTTAGGCTAGCACCATATGCACCACATCGTATTAGTACCGATTCATTGAAAGTAAATCGATTTATGGATGAGTTATGGCCCGGTTACATTCAACAATTGGGGACCTAGAACATCCGTACGTATGAAGAGATGGTCCAACGGGCCTATTTGTGTGAGAGGACCTTAGAGAAAGTCGAGAAAATGAAAGGAAGGGGAGAAGAATCTAGCCGGCGATCCGATCAACGATTCAGGAAGGAGAAGTTTAATATCACGGAACCTTACAAGAGCCGTGATAACAGGAAACTATGTGGGGGGACCAATTACACACACTACCCTTGCACAGGACGGGGGATCACGGGGAGGGGGAACAAACTATCGACCGTATGCCGAGCTCGGGCGTCCGATCGAGGTACAACTAGCTCCTAGACGATGATTGAGGGACGCTGAAGGATGCCTGAAGGTCTGTCTCCGAGCTGCTATCGTTGGATGGAGACGGCGGCCGCAGTTGTGGGCCTGTGCAGTTTTGCCATGCAGGACAGATTGGCGCAGTCGTGGTGCGTTGGCCGGTACTGGCGCTGTGAAACTCCAATCATGACGGGACCAAGTTGTGGACGTTGCTGACAAGGAGGTCTACTAACCCTCAGAAGATGGTGGCCGTCTGATCACCTCGCTCGACGTGGTCGTAGGAACGGCCGGCATCAGGTTTCTGGGTGAACAGTTGGACCAGCCGCAGGTGTCTGTGGGGGAACTCCCAGTGCCGACGTCGGATCGGGACGAGACCACTTGTGTTAGTTCCGTATGATCGAAAGCTGCAGCTTTTATGAAGACTGTTTGACCTGAAACAGAGAGGAAGAGGGGGTATCAGGGCCGACTATACAGCATCCTGTCCTGGGCGAACAGGGGACTCTGGGTTTGGCATACCTGTGGGAGAATGGCCACCCTGGATGGAGATGACATCAAAACCTGGCGGGACCACCTCTGGTACGTCGGTGCTTTGGAGGAGCAGAACTCTCATGAAGAGAGCTCTAGCTGAATCATGCAGGGGCGGGCTGTGGAGCTGCTGCTAGATGGAGCTCAGGTTCAGACCCGAGTTGGGTGCAGTTGCACGAGAACGGGCGGCGCGAATGGTGCCGAGGTTGTATCGCCGCGGGATCACTTCTGGAACGAAGCTGACTCGATGACGTACAACTCCACAGAAGGAAGCTTCAGCTGGTTTGCACTGTGGACGCCGAGGTAGCCTCTGAAAACTCAACTTCTGCTTTAGGCTGGTTGCAGGGACAGCAGCGAGGCCTCCTCGATCCACGGGAGGGCGTAGCGAAGACGGGGCGACGCAGGGGTGTCGTGGACGCCCAGAGCAGGGGGAGGGCAGACCTGAGTTGCAGAAGGAGAGGGGGCTGGGGTGTGGGATGCAGGGGCTAGGGTTAGGGTGGATGGGGGGGCACACTTGGTTGTGGAGGGAGGAGAGGGAAGGGGCAGCCTAAGAGAATTAGGGGTTAAAGTGTAAAAATTTGGTTTTTTAACAAAAAAAAATAACATAACTAAATTTTTTTACCCAATTTCCCCCTCAACCCTCTCATTTCTCTCGACACTCTCTCTCTCCATCTCACCCTCTCTCTCTCTCGCTCTCTCTCTCCCATGTGCATCTCTCTCCCTCTTCCCTCGGGTTTGGTGCAAACAGTGACGGACTGAGGCGTGGAAGGCACCGTTGGAACCGGCTCGTCGCGACGAATGCATTGGCGTCCGCCTCGACACGATCCGGGGAGCGTGAAGGCGGGACAGAGCGGGAGGGGTGGCAGCAACCTGGCACTTGCATACGGGTGAAACGGCCGTTCCGGCTTGATCCAGGTAGGGGGGTGGATTCCCACTCGTCCTAGGATTTTTCCCTCGCACATGCATGTCGATCTACGCTCTCTAGCATGCCCATTGTCAATATTTTGAGTTTTCCTCCATGAACATTGTAATTTATGCTTCAATCTACCATGGGCAATACTTTTATGTTTTCTAGCTATTAAATGTTGTTATGGATGTGTATGATAGTAGGGAAACAGATTTTCTAGCGATCCCCGTCGATTTCGGCCGACCAGGGTGTGTTTCGGTTTCAAACCGAACCTGTTCGCAACCCAGACAGTGTGACAGTCATTCCAGTGGCCGTCACACTTGTGACGCCCCTCACCGGGTGCGTTACGTTACCATGGTAGACCTTAATAGGTGCGTCACGTGTTGTGTAGCAGATGACCCTTAGTCTGTTACAGCCCTTTTGACCCTGTTTAGCTTAGATAGGGTGGTTGGCGTGATGGTCTATCGTGCGACCGTCACAGCCTTGTAGCGCACCCATGTAGGTGCGTTACATGCTTGTTAAAACTATGGATTTTTCACTTGTTTGGGTAAGCATAATGGCCCTGGGGTGGCACGTCACACCCTTGTAGCGCGCCACTACAGGTGCATTATAGTCCTGTTAGAAATGTGATTTTTCTCGTTAGTTTGGGTGAGTGTAACGGTCCTAAGGAGGCACGTCACAGTCTTGTAGCGCACCTACCTTCGATCGTCACACATTGTGACGGCCCCTGATAGACGCGTTACATCCTCTGCTATTCTGAAAATGGTAAATTCATTTCCTAATGCATTCTATGTTGCATATCTGCCATGTTTAAGTTATTAGGGATTGGCCTCAGTTTGCCCTCTCGGGCTGCCAACCCATCCCTCGCCTATTGACTTTCGGATTTGACTCTCACGTCCCACTAGGGCTGTCAAATCCACCCTTTCTTTCCTTTGGGTTCGGCCTATGTATGCCCCTTTCGGGCTGCCGACCCATTACGCCTATCGGCTTCCGGGTTTAGCTCATATGCCTCTTTCGAGCAGTTAAACCCACTTACCCTTTTTGCCCCACCGGGTTTGGCCTCAGTACGTCCTCTCGGGTTGCCAACCCATCCTGCCTTTCGGCTCATTTTACCCTCTTGAGATTGGCCTCAGCATGCCCTCTCAGGCTGCCAACCCATCATGCCTCTCGGCTCATCTTACCTTCTAGGGTTTGGCCTCAGCATGCTCTCTCGGACCGCCAACCCACCATGTCTTTCGGTTCGTCTTCGTCCCACCGGATTTGGCCTCAGTATGTTCTCTCGAACTGCCAACCCATCACGCCCTTCAGCACATTTTACCTTCTAAGGTTTAACCTCAGTATGCCCTCTTGGGCTGCCAACCTACTTAGCCTTTCGGCTCATTTCACCTTCTTGGGATTGGCCTCAGTACGCCCTCTCGGGCTGCTAACTCATCATGTTTTTCGGCACATTTTTGTCCCACTGGGACCGGCCTCAGTACGCCCTCCCAGGCAGCCAATTCAATTTGCCCTTTGACACATTTTGTCCTATGGGGGCCGACCTCAAGATGCCGTCTCGGGCTGCCAACCTATTTAGCCTTTCGGCTCATTGTCATACCGGGTTTGATCTCAGTATGCCCTCTCGGGCAGTCAACCCATCACGCCTTTCGGCTCATTTTCCCTTCTAGGGTTTGGCCTCAGTACGCCCCCTCGGGCTGCCAACCTACTTTACCTTTCGGCTCATTGTCCCATCGGGAGTGGCCTCAGTACGTCCTTTCGGGCTGCCAACCCATCTCGTCTCATGGCTTCAGACTTGACTCATCTATCCCACCGGGATTGTCAAGTTCATCCTTGTCTCCACGGGTTTGGCCTATGTATGCCTCCTCAGGCTGCCAACCCCATGTGCCTTTCGGCTCATAGATTTGATCCATACGTCCCACCCGGACAGTCAAATCTACCCATTTGTCCCACCTATGTGGCACATACGTCCCTATGGGAGTGTCACCTTCTCTTTGCCCTACTGGTTTGGTCTTGACCTAGGTCAGTCCTACATTCAGTACCTATCAACCATTGAGATTTCCACTATCTCCCCGCAAGGAATAGTGCACTGGTTATTTTTGATCAGTTCAACCACATCACGGGCACCCTTACACAAGAGCCCCAACTAACTTGCAGGCTAGCCAAACCTGGCTATTTCTGTTGGTGTTCAGCCACACCCCGGACACCCTTATACAAGAGTCCCAGCTAAGTTGCAGGTTAGCCAAACCTGGCTGTTTCTGCTGGTGTTCAGTGACACCCCGGGCACCCTTATACAAGAGTCTCGGCTGAGTTGTAGACTAGCGAAACCTAGCTATTTCTACTGGTGTTTAGCCACATCCCGGGCACCCTCACACGAGTCTCAACCGACTTTTTTTGACATAGCCAAACTCAGGATTTCAAGCCTCCTGTAAGCACTCTTGCCCGCAAGTAAGAGACTTCTCCCCTCAAGGAAAAGTGAACCACTGTTAAGTGGGTTTACACAGATATAGTCTCTTGATAGGCGGAGTTGTGTACAATGAAATACAATTGGTTCAAGATATAAGAATAACAGTGAAAGCATAGCTATCTTGAACTACAACGGTAAAAGCCTTCAAAGATAAATGCAGAGAATCATGGAAGGCATTTGCAAGGAAGTTGAGGATATTGCTGCCGTTGGAGATTTTCTTTGCTTCAACACGCTGTGGATGTGGTTGAGGAGGAAGCTGAATTTGCTTTTCGCTCAACACTAGACTTCAAGCTTCTACTGGCTATTGCACTCTGCAGCTCCTTGGATGAAAGACATATCTGTAGATAAGCTCTGCCAAGGCTCTCTCCGAGAGAGTAAGCTGATTTCTTGTTCAGCTACAACATGTATTTATAGCTCTTTGCTAGAATGGTTCTGTTAGATACATCCTGATGATCGTTTTGATTCATCCAGGTATTCATTAGACACATTCTATATTTGTTAAAGAGCATACAATTTCTGCCAAGGATGGCAGTATCAGTTTCGGTACCGGTTTCGGCCGGTATCGAAACTGATACGTACCGTTTCGGTATCGGTTTCGGTTTCGGCCGTTTCGGACGAACCAGACAAAAGTGTTGACTAGAGTCGACACTTTTGTCAAGGTGTTCTGTCCCGGACACAAAACAACACCCAGGACAAAAGTGTCGACTCTCATCTTGCCAAGTAAATCATATTGTCATTCGATTAGCTAGTTCTATTCCGCTGCAACTTGTTTTAACTAGCTATAAAAAGGACTTCATTACGAAAAGAGGGGCAGATCTATTTACCCCTCCCCTCTAGATCCGCCATCCACTACTCAACATATTGGAGCCATGGGGTCACCTTCCTCCATCGGTAGGGTCACCAACGCTGCCGTCGCCGTCTCCTCTTCCGACGATGGGTTCACTGGAGGGGAAGCCGGGTCGCGTTCTGCCCGTGCCTTGACCTTCCAGACTGCCTTTCTCCTCTTCCCCTTCTCACGAGTCATCTTAGCCAGGAGGGAGTCTCACCAGAGCTCTTCGCCGGAGGGAGGAGAATGAAAGGGTTTTTTTGGAGGGGTTTTTTGGTGAGTACGGAGTGATTTGAACGAATGAGGGAAAATAGGGCCCGTTTGTTTTTTTTAACAACCCAAGGCACTTTAACGGTCTGTCGAGCAGCCGTTATATTGGCCATAACGCATATCACCTGGTCCGCCGTGTAACTGGGTCGTCAATTATTAAAATCGTGAATCGGTGAACTTTAATGGATTCCATACAGTCCGTTATATATCTATGGTGCACCTATATAAGTCCGTTAAATAGTTGGCTTATGTTTGTAAGTTGTTGAAAGATTATGCCTTCATTAAATTATTGTTGTTATTATTGTGGCTAACCCCTTTGCAGCAAGACAAAGCATGAATGCTATCATGAAATCATCTGCTCGCCCGCTCAGGT
Organism: Amorphophallus titanum; assembly: GCA_024336825.1. Classification (NCBI taxonomy): domain Eukaryota; kingdom Viridiplantae; phylum Streptophyta; class Magnoliopsida; order Alismatales; family Araceae; genus Amorphophallus; species Amorphophallus titanum. The sequence goes on along the minus strand of JANBPO010006859.1, from coordinate 6,216,181 downwards.
AAGGCAGGTATTATATCTCGTTCCTTTATCCCTCAATGCATTACTATATGTTAAATACGTTATATAATCTCGAGAACCGGCTGGTCATTCATATGTCCCAGGATCTGATGTTCCCCTCAAACAAAAATAATGATGATCTAGGCGCACATGTTTTGATCGTTGGATAAGCCATTAGGTTGAAAAAGCTTGGGAACGATGGTTCTATCTTGCATGCCGTGATTGCAGATGGTGTCCTAACCCTAGTTTCTTCAGGCTAGCAATACTATTCTCAAGTATCTTGCTATTTTATCTTTTCTTGGCATTCGTTTTAAAGATTTCTTTTTCTTTAGCCCAGCAAACATCATACGCATCTTTGAGCATTATTGTGCTTCGTCTGTCCCAAGGTATCTCAGTAAAGGTGAATAGCTATGTCCGTTCTCTCTCTTTTCGAATAAGGCTCTCTTTACACAGTGGTTGCGGCTCTGGCAGTCTTCAGCTTCTTGCCCTTCCTTTCGATCTAGATGCCGTCAATTTATAGAATGGAGCATCGAATGAGTGAGAAGGAGTCCACCAATCTGATTTCTCCACATGGATTTTGGATATTCCCAAATCATTGGGTTCTCTGGTGTTCTGCCACGTGGACACACCTTTTCTCGCCAAAAGACTCCACACGTGAGATACTCGTAGGTTTTGCATCTGAGCTGTTTGGTGAAATTCCTCTGATACCCCTTTCAAGTGTAAAGTGGTCACTTGCCCTTGAGCAGTTCTTTATTGCCTTGATGCTTCGATCCGTTCAGGTCAAAGCAATGTCTAAGACTTCAGCTTCCTAGGTCTTGAAGGTGCATCGACCTTTCTTGTGCGATAACCAAGGTGGCATCGACCTTACTTATGCGAATACTTGAAGTGCATCAACCTTTCTTCTGTGATAACTGAAGTAGCATTGACCTTGTTTCTGAAATCACTAAGGTGCATCGACCTTGTTTCTATGATAACTAGATGTGCATCGACCTTTGTAACGAAGCTGCATCAACCTTTGTAACAAAGTGTTGTGATAACTGGATGTGCATCGACCTTTGTAATGAAGTTCTGTGATAACTAGATGTGCATCAACCTTTGTTCAGCTATAACTGGATGTGCATTGACCTTTGTTCTGCGATAATTCGATGTGCATCAACCTTTGTTCAGTGATAACTGGTTGTGCATCGACCTTTGTTCAATTATAATTGGATGTGCATCGGCCTTTGTTCTGCGATAATTGGATGTGCATCGACCTTTGTTCAGTGATAACTGGATGTGCATCGACCTTTGTTTTGCGATAACTGGATGTGCATCGACCTTTGTTCTGCAATAACTGGATGTGCATCGACCTTCCTTCCGAAGTTGCATCGACCTTGCTTCTTTGATAACTGAGGTAGCATCGACCTTACAGCACATGAGGTCTTCATCTACATCGACCAGAGTGATGTTAGCCAAATCACTTTCAACACATATGCATCGACTTTATGTGCATATTGTTGGAATAATGGTGGTCCTAGACAGAGATTCAGAGGGGGGTGAATGAATCCCTGTTCAAAAATTACAGAATTAAAACTATCTCTTAAAGATTTTTATGGAGGAAAGAGCAAAAATGACTGGTACGAGAATCTAAGCTCGTCTCGTAAGGGGTAGCAGCGGAGAAGTAATACTTCCAAGGCAGGCGGAACTGGTGCTCCAACCGCTTCACCTCTGCCTCTCCCAGCTCACTGCAGTTTGAAGCCGGCGGTATCACCACCCCTCTCGCCTCGGGCTCATCCAGATGCTGGTCTGCCATGGATTCCGAAGAAGAACTTGGGGAAGAAGGCTCCAAAGACTTCGAAGATTCTGGGGGAAGAGGAGGTTACGGGATCGCTGCCGTGGTTATCTCCGCCAACTCTGCGAATGCCGTTGCAAGTCCCTACTCTTCTGCCTTATCTCCACAGTGTCTAAAAGCAAAAACGAAGGAGAGCAAAAACCCTAAAGTAGTGGGGGTCCGGAATGCCAACAGTGCACAACGCTTATATCCTCTCGCGGGCGGCGGCGCGACATTCCAACCTCCAAGACAAAGGGGGCGTCTTCATTTCAAATCCATCAGGATTATCATTATTATGGGCCCAGGTGACCACGCCACGTGGCTTCTTAACACCGCTAGATTTCCACCCACCGGAGTCACGTCGGTCCAAAACCCAACGGCTACTCCTCTGAGCCTGACAAGGCTTGGGAGTAGGAGGGGGACAAGTGGAGAGGGGGGTTTCTGTAGCACAATTAAGACAGCCATACGAGGTCCAGCAAGACCAAACGAGGCCCAGCTCATCTAAGTGACAGTCCACAGTGCCCACTTATCATGAAAGCCCAATAAGTTCACTCAGAATCAAACACCTCCTAGGCGGCCATTAGGCTCGGAGGTCCGAGCATCGGTCCGATCGGAGGAAGATTCATGCCTGAGCTACGCCCCATATCGGGATAAGGGTTGGCACCCCACACCCACTCCGATCGAATAACATTTGAGCTATGCCTATCGCCCGGATAGGTGCTGGCATCCTCCATGCTTGGGTCGACCGATGGGTGCTTATTCCCGTTGCCATTGAGAGCCATTTATGAGCTGGAGTTTATGAGGATAAGGGAGGCCAAGAGTCCTCAAGGCTATAAAGAGCCCATGATGAGGACGTAAGGAGCCCACATCGAGGACATAACTGATGTGACACAACCTAAGACGTAAGCAAGCAAGCACTCAAGCAATCCGGATGGGCCGATGATGGCGGCCAACTCACTCGATTTTCACCATCATCGGTGAAATCGATCAACATAAGCCATCAGCTCGGACCCTCCGTCCCTGTCGACAAACAGACCTCTTGCTTCGGCATTTAACCTATGCTGATGAATAAATCCTACCATCGATTTTTACCATCATCGACAAAATCGATTAACATAAACCATCGGCTTGGACCTTCTATCCCTGTCAATAAACAAACTCATTTGCTTCGACATTTAACCTATGCCGATGAACAAATTCTACCATCGATTCTCGTCATCATCAGCGAAATCGATTAACAAAACCATCGGCTCAGACCTTCAGTCCCCGTTGATAAATGGACCTTTTGCTTCGGCATTTAACCTATGCCAATGAACAAATCCTACCATCGATTCTTGTCATCATTGGCGAAATCAATTAACAAAACCATCGGCTCAGACCTTCTGTCCTTGTTGATAAATAAACCTCTTGCTTCGGCATTTAACCTATGCCAATGAATAAATCCTACCATCGATTTTCGCCATCACCGATGAAATCGATCAACATAAACCACCGGCTCGGACCTTCCGTCCCCGTCGATAAACAGACCCTTTACTTCAGCATTTAACCTATGCCAATGAATAAATCCTACCATCGATTCTCGTCATCATCGGTGAAATCGATTAACAAAACCATCAGCTCAGACCTTCCGTTCCCGTCGATAAACAAACCTCTTGCTTCAACATTTAACATATGCCGATGAATAAATCCTACCATTGATTTTCGCCATCATCGGCAAAATTGATCAACATAAACCATCGGCTCGGACCATCTGTCCCCGTCGATAAATAGACCTTTTGCTTTGGCATTTAACCTATGCCTTGAACAAATCCTACCATTGATTCTCATTATCATCGGTGAAATCGATTAACAAAATCATTAGCTCGGACCTTTCATCCCTGTCGATAAATAAACCTCTTGCTTCGACATTTAACCCATGTCGATGAACAAACCTACCCTCAACTTTCTTCGTTATTCACAGAAATCAATGAACCTACCCCTGACTCGGGCCCTTCACCCCTGTCAAGGAATGAGCATACTCCTTGTCTTCGGCCTTCAAGCTCACTGACAAGAATGTTACCTATAAACTTCATCACTATCGATGAGGTCTGCAAACAGACTCTCTGACTTTACCCTTTGGCCTTAGCGGTCGCTACACATTTACCCTCAGGCATCCAGCCAATTCTAGCTAAAGTCAGGCCTTAGGAACGATTGCGCTGTAGTGGTGCGAACTCCTCATACCTTCGCTAAAGGCATGAGTGCTCTTCTACCTTAGAGATTCTACCTTAGAGACTCGTATATCCAGGCTAAACAGATTAGCTAGAAGGAAAAGGAGAATGAAGCTGTAATTCAGTGGTAAATATGCTAAACAGATAATAAAGACATTTCATTTGCATAAAAGGGGCAAATACATAGTACTCGGGGCATCCCCCAGGATACATGGAAGTCCACCAAAAAAAGAGAGAGGAAGAGAAGAAAACAAAGCTACTGCAGCGTGCGTCGAAAGATGTCCTCGAACTCCAAGATCCCCAAGGAGGGGTGACGAACGAGCTACTACAGGTGAGACTCTGTGATTTGCAACTGCATTAACTTCTCTTTGAGAGAGGCAGCTTGTCCCTCTACCAACTTCGCCTCATCTATACTCTGGACTTCCTATTGCTTGGCCAGTTCTAGCTCTGTTTCGGCCCGGGAGAGTTTAGCGTGAAGTTTAGCTATCCAAGCCGTCAAGGAAGTCCGGCACTGGGTAGAGACATTAGCGGCATCTTTCACCTACTGGGTGGTTCCTCTCAGAGATGCAAGAGTGGTTCGGCACTCCGCCCACTCAAGCTTTATGGCCGTCAGCTGATCAATTACACCTTGGCCAAGGAACTCCCTTCTATTCACATGCTTTAAGAACAGGATCACTCGCTGTATCCAGCCCTCCATGGGGCAGCCAAAAGCCAACAATGTGCGGGAAAGGTGTATTGTACATCTTGTTTTGATGATGACATACTATAAGTCATTATTTCCAACAACTCATTAAACTTAGCTCTTATGCACTATATAAATATGAAATGCAGGTGTAAAGGTCAAAGCACTCCAAGAAACAGGAAGAGAAGGAGTCAAAAGTTTCAAAAGAACAGGGTTTTCTGTACCCAGGTGGTAGAAGTCAACACCCTGTGAAGCAAGAGTCGACTTTGACTGGCAGATAGAACCACCCAAGTTTTGGACAGGCATAGGTGTCGACACCTGAGGGCTCAAGAGCTGACTTTGGGTCTAGAGAGAAACCAAGTTGGTTCTAGCAGGTGTTGAGAGTCGACTCTAAGGTCATGTGAGTCGACCATCGCTGAAGGATCATGTTAAAACTCCAAAAACTGAACCTAGCTGGCTCAAGACCCGACACCCAAGTCGTGGATCCATTATGACATGCACATAGAGGGTCCAGATGTGCCAAGAAATGTGGGTTTTCATCAGATTCTCTTGCGTCACATGGAGGAGACTTGGTCTTCAACTTCCTTGCTGAAAAATAGGAGATTCCCACCGATTCTTCAACTGAACCAGCAGATATCGTGGAGTTATTCAAAAACAAGAAAAGAGATGGCGAGAAGGTAAAAATAGAAGAGCAGTAAACTAAAAAATAAGAAGAGGTTGGAAAAATAGATCTGCATCTCGTGGGAAGAAAAGAGAAAAAGGGGCTGTGCAACCTAGATCAAGAAGAAGAAAGAAAAGAAGAAAACTAGAAAAGCCCCAGGAGATCAGAGTGCAGCACAACCTCTACAAGCAGAAGAGCAGCATCAGAAGGGCAGCAGCAAGAGAAGCACTGGCAGTAGAAGCATCATCTCAACTGGGATCTGAAATTAGAGAAGAAGCTCGGTGAACTTCATCTACAGATCGAGATACCCAAGCATCAGAAGAACTCTATACTCGATCTGTATTCTTATCCTATATTCAATCATTCATTTTACTTTCCCATTCTGTTAATCAAGCTGTTCAGCAGCGGAATGCTCAGATCGAGTTGGGTTGCTCAGATCTGAGGTTGTTCAGGCTGTGAGTCAGCCAAGTGTTCAAGCTGTGAGTCAGCAGAGTGTTCAAGCTGTGAGTCAGCAGAGTGTTCAAGCTGTGAGTCAGCGGAAGGAAGCCTCATTGGGTTTGGTGAGGGGTGGACGTAGGCAGACTGGATGTCTGGCCGAATCACCTAAAAATTCCTGTCTCCTTTTGTGTGTGATTGTTTGCATTCGCTTGTAACTTCCGCTAGATGCATGTCTAGGTCCGTCTTTGTTATGCATAGAGAATACACTTTAATTTTCGCTTAAGTCGCATAGTTTAAATTGTTCACATAAATCTGCAATAGTTTTTGAATTTGGGGGCGGATCTATTCACCCCCCCTCTAGACCGCCATTCCACACTAGCACCATATGTAGATAACCAGTCAGCTCCCAAAATAATATCATATCCTTCCATCTCCATGCATACTAAGTCAGTCGGTAGGTTGCAACCATTGACGAGAATTTCACTAGCGGGGTAAAAATATTTAATCTTCGATCCCGCTCCAATATGAGTAGTAATAGTAAGTTTGGGTTTTAACGGGATAGGCCTCATCGACAAAGTATCAACAAAGCTCTTCGATATGAATGAATGCGTAGCTCTAGTGTCAAATAAAATGGAGGCAACCTTTGAGCAAACAAAAAAAGTATCTACCACAATGCCTCCTTCTTCGGTAGGTTTTACATCTTTAAGAGCTTGAAGTCTTCCTTACTTTTTGACAACAATTGAAACTTTTTCTGGCGGAACTTGCTCGTTGAGGAGTGGACAATTTGAGATTCTATGATCCTGACTCGCACAGTGAAGGCACGCACCAAGTCTTCTCCAGCACTCTTCCGCCTTATGTCTGGACTTTTCACAATGCTTGCATAGTTCTTTTGATGGAGTAGCAACAGGAAAAATTTGCTTATCATTCCACCTGGGCTTCTTGTCCTTTTGAAAATTACGCCCATCCATTTGGAAGTTACGCTCATCAGGATCGGGCCTCTTCTTCTTGAAAGAGGGCTTGAAGTTACCAGAGCTAGTGACTTACTCCCTCTTAGCTTCTCTTCCCCGGATGCGATCAGATATCTCTGTCGCATCTTCCAGGAGTTGGGCTCTTTTTACCATGTTGACATATACTTGGATATCAATCGGGACTAGTTGAGTAATATATTGGGGCTTTAACCCATTTAGAAATATCCTTGCCTTCATTTTCTCGATACCCACAAGGTGTGGTGCATACCGAGATAGCCTCGAGAATTGAGCCTCATACTCGGTCACCGTCAAGCTCCTTTACTTCTTTGAAGCAAATTCGGCCGCTTTCTTTTCTTGAACCCTATCGGAGAAGTATTTATTATTACAGTGTTCCACAAACTCTTCCTACAATATCTGGTCGTGTTGTAGAGTTGCTTCAACAGACTCCCACCAAGTACGGGCATCCTTTTCTAGCTAGAAAGTGGCCAATAGGACCTTTTCCTCATCCGCTCATTGCATAACGCGGAAGATCCTCTCGATCTCCTTTACCCAGTGTTCTGCCTCATCTGGGTCCGTGAACCCCATAGTGTTTAGTGAATGTGGAGTTGCTTTCTACCCACATGATCATCTCCTAGGGGTGACTCTCATTTCGTCTCTTACTTCAATCATTTATTTGATTCTCCCCCAGTCACGTCATCATACAACTTCTCCCACACCCATGAGGACTCCCTTCCTCAGGGGCTCTCAAAGGACCCACCTAGGGTCATTTCTCTCCAGGGGAGAGAGGGGTCCACCCCTTCTCTTCCGACTACCATTGCTGAGGGTACCCCACCCTCCCTCTCAGATTCCTCCACTCACAACTCGGCTAGTCATGTCCTCCACATGATGGCCCAATTGGACCCCCACTCAACTCCACCTACTCAAACAGGCTTTGCAAGGGGCAGATGCCCCGACTTCAGTACTGTCTCCTAGCGTGTCTATTGTCGCCAGTTCTACCTCTCCAGTTGTTGGGTCAACCACCTCTGTCGCCTCCATTCATCTTACCCTAGTCTATCCTCGGACTCTCTGATTCCCCAATATGGAAGTAGGCCAGGCTTCTACCTCGGCCCACCACTCTCTTGATAAGGGGAAGACCCAAATCCCCTTGTCATCTTATTCGGATCTCTATACTACCATCTCTTCAGTGCCATAGGCCCTCGTGGCCTAGGCCGATTTTACTCGCCTTCAGTCAGGGGCCGCCCAACTTGCTTACTCTAATATGGGCCCTTCCCTTGCCCATCATCCTTCTTATGGGCTTCCCCCTCCAATGGTCTATCCGTCAGCTCTGTATACAAGTTCTGCTCTTCCAACTTTGTCTCCTCTATCCTAGGAGCGAGAAATCCTTGAAAAGTGGGCTGCCATGCAGTAATAAATCAACCTTCTTCATAAAAGGGTTGGCCCACAATCCCTTGCCAATGTTTCCGTTCCCAATTTCAGAGATATTCACTTTCCCCCTCAGTCCGAGCTCCCCGTATACCGAAAATACGACGGGAATGGCAATCCGTTTATTCACATCTGGGAGTTTTTGTATGAATCGACGCAATTTCAACACGATGATCGCCTCATGGTGCATCTTTTTTGCCGATCATTAGATGGGGTGGTGCTTGAGTGGTTTTACACCTTGCATTTGAAGGAGGCAGAAAGTTTCAAGATTGTAAAAGAAAAGTTTATTCAGAGATTCCAGGACCGGGTAGGTCCGGAATATTCATTTACAGACGTGACAAGATTTGGCTCTTAATATGGTGTGTGTGCACTGCACCTAAGTGTACTTTTGAGCTGGTGAAGTTGTACCCGCATGCATCTAGGCCATGGGTATTTGAAGCCTCCATCATCTGGTGGGCATGCACCCCCCTCAGCCAAGATGAATCGTCAGGCATGCACCCCTGACTAAAGTGTACCGGCAGGGTTTCTCGCTCCATTGATCCAGCGGGCACACGATAAGGTGAATCGGCGGGGCTTTTGAGTGTTGAATTGGTGGAGCCTTGTAGGCACCAAATCAGCGGAGGGGTAGTAGAGCAGGTGAATCGGTGGGCCTCCTTCATAAGGTTGAATCGGTGGGACCCCATGCGAGGTTGAATCGATGACGGGTGGTGAAAGGGTGAGCCGATGAATCGGCGGCCTTCCCTATGCGCTCAAACCGGTGGGGTGATGCTTGTTCTCCCCTTCCTCTCCTTTAGATCCCCCAAAAGGGTTGAAACCCTATTTTACCTTTCATTTTCCCCCTCTTATGGTGGCAACAGTGAGTCCTTGTAGCATTTATCCTCCTTTCTCCGACCACCACGAGCATGGTGAACGCGAAAGCTTCTTTGGGTTGTGGCGATCCGGCGAGCCTCGAGGCCACTACTCCTCTTTCTTTCTCCTCCGACCACCCTGAGCATGGTGAGCACGGAGTTGGCTTTGCAGTGTTCTGGTGGGACGGTCAGCTTCCCACCAGTTCAGAGAGAGGGGCTCTCCATCTTCACCTCCCTTTCTCCTCCAGCCACTGCGAGTGTTGCGAGCATGGTGACGGGCTTGTCGCATCCCCTTCTTTTCTTTCCCTATGACAGCGACGGCGGAGGAGCTGCGGCCGTGGGCAAAGTATCCCGATGAGGGTGGAGTCGTGTTCCTTCTCCCCTATCAGTGATGCTAGCATGTGCGCGGGACTAATGTCCCTTCTTCTCCGTACCACCAAGGAACGAGTCATGAGATCTTATTCATGGCCCTGGGGCTTTCTAGTAGGCTAGCCCTCGAAACATAGTCCCCGGGTGTCCATTTGGCCTAGATGTGACATCTACGGCCTAGCTTAGGGAACATCTCACCATTGAGTGTGGATGGGCTCCCATTTCTATTTGGCACATTCCCGGTTAAGAGGAGACTCTATCGAATTTTTTATTTTCTTTTATTTTTTCCTTTAAGTCTCTATGAGCCTGAGATTCTCACTAGGACACCGAGCTAGTTGTACCCTTAAAGCCCAATTTGTCTAGAAAGCACTAACACCATTGAGGTTTTCTTGTTTCTGAGTTCCAAACGGTCTTCATGGTGACCGCTAAGGCTTGCTTAACGGTCGTAATCATGACCATTTTTTCCTATCAAACGTTCAGCCCGTGACCGCATGTTCTCTGAGTCAAGTTCCTTTGTTCTAGCTTGGACTCATCATAAACGGTCCAAACTAGACTGCCTAGTTCATAAAATGGTCCAGTAAACGACCGCTTAGTTCCTAATTCTGGCTAACCTGAGGTTTGACCCTTTGGGTTAGTTTTTTTGAGTTCGTAGATGATCTTAGGATTATCTGGAGTTTAAATTATGTTTAACAAGTTAAGATTAAGTTATGATAATTTAATGAAAATGCTATTATACTACGGGAATGCTGTCGAAGCATAATGTACCTTAAATTCTTCTTTAAAATCTTATTTCAATATTGGTACGTTCTATGCCTTGGTTACTTGGTCATGAAACTTATTATTTGGAATTAGATTATTAGTCAAAAATTATTATCTCGTGAGTGTAGCTAGATTTATAACTTAAAGATGCAAGATCGGGCACGGATTATGTCTGAGGGCTCCATGCTAGTCCCCTCGACGGATTATCGAAAACGTGCTATAAACCATGGGGTACGATGATACTGGCGTCGCATTACGTTGGGAGTACTTTCTTTTATAAATGAGTGAAGAACCACGAGGCTCATGATAAAATTACATACTTGTCACATGACTTTGTAGTGCATAGTCTTTACAAGGTTGTGTAAATTACTTTCTAGTTATATGCTCGTACTTTCTTGTTCATGAAAGGCCAAATTTACATCTACATGATTAATCTTGCTTGTTCATGATATATACTCGATCTTGCTTACTTGCCCAGTTATCTCATGACTCTATATTCTTGGTTGTGTTGGTTTATATCACTGGTTTACTGCATGCCTATTTCTATCTTAAAGTCTAGAGCTAAGATATTAATCATTTAAATATTATCTTCATGTTGATGCGAAGATACCTACTGGATAAGTGTGCTCATACCTATTTTCTTAATTTTCCAGGAAGTATAGGTGAATTGGATTCGGAATATACAAGTAGCGAGTCCGAGAGTGAGTGCTATATAAAAAAACACCGCAGCAAAGAGATGCACCCCAATTAACTGCACAAAGACAAAAAAAGGAAAAAGTTATGAGCCTCCAAATTACATAAATCTTTCGCCCAGAAGGCCACCATGTCACAAAAGAGAAAATCATTTCCTCCGATCTCGCTTCCCTTTTGAAGATTCTTATATTCCTCTCGCTCCACATTATCCAAAGAATGGCATGAAGGACAAGCCACCAAATCACGAAACCGTCCTTTAGGATCCACTTCCTATGCCACATGGTAAAGAGCTGGTGTACCCCTGCAAAATGACTAAGCAGCTAATAGAAGAGCTGGCCTATCCTTGTCCAAATGTCCTTCGCAAAAGGGCAACCTGTGAATAAACGATCAATGTCCTCCACCTCTCCACACAAGTAGCATAAAGTGGGTATATGCTGCAAGAGAGGAGCCAGTCTGTAACACGTAGTCAGGCGGCCATATGAGATCCTCCAAACCAGCAACTTGACATTGAGAGGGCTCTTGGGTGCCCAAACCTGTGAGGCAAAGAGATGTCGCAATCCATCGTCTGAAATGAGGGAGTAAGCCGATCTAACTGAGAAACACCCTCCCTCTACCATCTCCATACCCATTTGTCTCCTCTACTGGCATCAGGTGTGAAGTGTAAGAGGAATGCTAGGAGATTCTCCAGCTAATCCATCTCCCGGAGAGTGACATTCCCCCTAACAGTTAGGTGACCAAATGCCCCTTGCCAACTGCACATCGAAGGATTGAGCAACAGAATCCCCCAGTGTACCCGCAATTAGCATATAAGGATGGAAATGACTCCGCTATGGTAAAATCCCCACATCAACTATCCTGCCAGAACAAGCCATCTCTATCCATTGCCCAGGCGGACCCGAACACTAGCTTTGATAAAGTCAACACACTAAAGGATGCCTCGCCAGATGGGGGAAGACATTGTACATATGGGACGGGATCAAATCCCACACTTTGGACGAAGTATAATACCTCTGTCTAATCAGTTGTGTCCAAAGCCCTCTATCTTCTGCCCCAAGTCTCCATAGCCATTTACATAGTAAGGTTAAATTGACATCTCTAATGTTCATGATACCTACTCCACCTGCCTCCTTGCTCTTGCAAACTCTGTCCCAGGAAATATCATGCTAACCCCTGCCATCTCTCCCACTGCCAAATCCCCAGAAGGCATTTCAACAAGCAACTCACAAGATATTTGAGATGTCGACTCCTCAATTCATGTAATAAAATCCTCAGAAATAAAGGAGTGAGAAGCACCAGAATCAAATAAGACACCAGCTGCATGACCAAAAATCATAATCGTACCTTCCATGAGGTTGGATGCTACTGCTTCCGCACGAGTTAAATGCAAAACCTTCCCTTTCTGCTTTTGGCTAGCTGCTGCAAAAGATTGCTGGAAAGATGCCATTGAAGCTTGGGGAAAGAACTGTTGAGGTTGAGGTGGTGGAGGAGGTCGAAACTAAGACTGCTGAGGCTGAGTAAACTGAGAAAACTGTATCGGCACAGACCTCATTGGACAATCTCGAACTACATGACCTGGCTGATCATAGCAAAAAAAACCATCGGCAACGAGCAGGGCTTGCCTGGGTGGCTGCCACCACACCTCACACACTTCCTCGGCTGACTCACTGTAGAATCCTGGCGCTGTTGAAAAGAAGGCATCGACTATTGAATAGCACCGGAAGACGCCTGCTGATCCCACTTCTTCTTGGACCTCTTAAGTCAGAATTTCTTGCCCTTGGATTTAGAGAAAGAAGTATCGCCTGTAGCAGGGAAAGCAGAAGGAATTCCTGGGACTGAGGGATGATGAGTCTATGAAAACTGCATAGTCGGCTGAATAAATCCAGCGTAAGCAGACCCTCGAGATCTTGCCAAATCAAGTTCTATCACAATTGCTGCCTGGTATGCTTCATCCATCTCTTTTACTCTAGTGGCAAGCAATGGCAACTGTAACTCAAGTTTCAATCCACACAGAAACTACTCCGTCTTCAAGGCTTCATCAGAAAGAACATGGGGCGCATAGTGACCCAATTCAATAAACTTGTTCTGGTACTACAGTACGGTCATTTCACCTTGAGCCAATTCCAGAAATTGATGCATTTTATCCATCCGAAGATAGGCCGGACTGTAAGTGTGCTCAAAAGTAACCACAAACTCTGTCCAAGTGATCTGACAAAGTGGATGGGAACGGAAAGCAACTTCCCACTCTGAAGTCCACCACATAAGTGCTGCACCCTGAAGCTGAAAAGTAGCAAGCATAACCTTCTCATCCTCTACGCATTCCATTGAACGAAACACGCACTCAGTCACTTCAAGCCATACCCTGGCTCATTCGATTAGCTAGTTCTATTCCGCTGCAACTTGTTTTAACTAGCTATAAAGAGGGCTGTATTGCGAAAAGAGGGGTAGATCTATTCACTCCTCCCCTCTAGATCCGCCATCCACTACTCAACAACCCCAAGCACACACACGCTGCTTCCGCAGCAATACACGCACGATGGCACGAGGCCTTGTCTCAACACGCTGCCACTACAGCAAACACACACACAATCAGGGTACGTTCCCCAAACATGACAACCACACGGAATCGAAGCTCTACCCACACATAACTAAACACGGGGAGCCTTTCCCCACAATAAAACCACACGCGGAGATGCAACTCCGCCCACACACAGTGTATTCTTCAGTTTAATGAAAGAAGAAGATATACAATAAATGCCCAAATGACAGACTATGCTCGAATAGAAGTATAGAAATGAGAGAAGAACGATTCCACCTCAAATCTGCAGTGAAGCCACATCCAAGGGCGAGTGGGGTGCGCTGGAACATTCTATCTGCGAGGTAGAAGCTGCTCTATGCTCGTAGAAGGCGCCCTAGGGAGAATGGTTGATGACCTCGCTCCCAGTTGGTTCAGATCGGCGGAGAATGGCTCATTCTTGGCGTCCTCCTCTTCTTCTTCTTCCTCCTCCAGATGGGGCGGCGCCTTCCTCTTCCTTTCTGTAAGCAAATAGAGAACTATTAGCAAAAGGGGCTCATTCCTCCGATGGAATTTGTAGGGTATATAAAGGGTAGGAAATAGAAGACCAAAAGACCTAATAACCCATGCCTAAACCCTTTAGACCAACACCTATTAGATGTATGGAAACCCTAAGGCCATCGGTGTAAAAACCCCAAGCAAGCGGACCATCAAACCCTAAGTTCAAAACCAAACCGACAAGCCTGATCCGAAAAGTGCAGTAAAAGTGTCGACCTACAAAGGTCGACCTTCGCGATCGGGGTTTCTGCCAAAACGAACAAAATCTGATACCTAGTGAAAAAGTGTCGACCCCATGGGTCGACCTTTTTTCACGAGTGTTCTGTTTGAGAAACAACACAGACCTAGGCTCGAGGAGGGGACCCTTTCCCTTATCTTCCCTTCGGGCAGGGTGATCTTCCCTACGGGCAGGGGGCGTAGGCAACAAGGGTGGAAGTGTAGGTGCCGGTGGACGGGCAATGGGTGCCGGTTCGGCACCAGACGTGACTGGATCATCAAGGATTATGCTACTGGCGATGTTATTGGTAGAGCTACCAGGTTTGTCATAAAAAAAAAGAAAGAAAAGAAAGAGAAGAAGAAAGTAAAAAAAGAAAAGAGAGCATGCATGCAAGAGGATGGAATAAATACTGAGCTCTGTCCTTTATTCATCAATGTTATCAAAGAAAGGAGCCCGAGACAAACCCTCGGGATAACTGAGACAAGAATGGGCAAAGTACAAAAGCCTTGTGTACAAGAATGTGCCAAAGCTTGACAAGCGCCAGATTCGCTCCTCTTCAGGTCAGCAAAGAGAGTCTCACTCTGAAGAGCCTCCTCCTAGAGACTCTCAAACCTACGGTGGAGAGCCTCTACATCGGCACGCATGAGACTACGCTCCTCCTCGATCTCTTGAATCTCCCGTAGAAGCTCCTCCACTCTGCGGGAGGCTGCCTGCTCGCGCTCTTGAGTGGCCTCGATCTGGATGCCAACCTCAGCCTGGGTTGCTCGAAGTCCGTAGAGCTACTGCTCCTTTTACCGGATCTGCATCTGGGTCCTCCGTCTCTGCTCCTGAATAGCGTGAAGGCGGGTGAACTCCTCCCAGAGATACGTGAGCTCAGTCATCCAGGCGTCCCGAGGAAGATCGAATGTATGGTAACCTCTGGTGCAGCACTTCAAGTGACCCCTCATAGCCTCAACGGTTGGGAGGGGGTCGATCTGTAGTAGCGATCGCAGATTCATAATGAGCAGGGTGCCCATATCAGCATTCGTCAAGGCTACACTAAGTTGGGGCCCATCAGGCCACTCTAACCCAAGAGCGGGAAAGTCTTGGGGCGCATCTGGAGCCACCTCTGCCGGACCTGAATTCAAAAAGAAAGAAGGATAGAAGATTGTGAGTATGCCATCACAATAAATCAGCATGTGCAGAACTCTAAAATACAAGCCATAACGGCCTTGTTGGAGACAACTCTGCACGCCAGGTCAGTTGTGGAAGGAGGCTCCTCCTCCGAGATTGGAGGAGAAATGTCAACAGGGGCTGACTCCAGCTCTGTAGGTAGTGCAACTGCAGTCAGGCTGTCTGCAAGTGAAATGAGACATAAAAAAATTATAATATTTCATTTGCACCAATAACAAAGATGAGGACTTCAGAGTGATAAGAGCATACCAATCTGAAAATGTAATTTTATTTGTGCTATTTTAGCAATCATGATCAACTATAGTAATTATTTACTGTTTTATCTAGAAGTTGAATGTATTCCTATACACCATCGCGCACTCCTTTTTATCCCTTCGGAGCTTTACCGCTCTCGGGAGGCCTCTCAGGATCCAAGTGGTTTCGGGTTTACCCGAGCCCGGATGCTGGGATGTTACAGTTGGTATCAGAGCTGTGTATTGCGAAGGATGTATAGAGGTACATGGGAATTCAAGATATTGTAGTGCTCAGAGTCTGTAAGGTCCAGTACAGTAGGCTGTTGGCATAGGTGTTATGTTTCTGTACTGCTTGCTTCTCATGTGAGCGCTTGCCTATGCTCTCGTCAGGATGTGATGGAGAGTGTTCTTTTGTTATGGTTTTGTTTTCGGCTGTGCGGCACTGGGTAGAACTTGCCAGCAGGTGTGAATCTATGGTGCAGTGTTTGCTTTTTTCGTGGTATGTTCAGGTGGCTGATGGGCTCGGTGATGGTTGTGCATGTTCTTCTGAGGAGATTATGTTGTTTTGGCTATTCCACTTGAGGATTGGTCAGCCCCTGAGGTGTTCGAGTTGTGCTTTGAGGTGGTTATTTGGATGCCTCATTGAGAGAGGGCTCGGGCGATCCTAGGATCCATGCATAACTAGACAAAACACACTTGAACTATGGCCTAACAACACTGCGTGGCATAAGCGGTCTATCAAGAGCCGCTGGACAGGACCTAGTAGTCTGTCTCTAGGCCGTTCAAGCCATGCAAGTCCAAAGACCATACACGCCTTATGTGGTCTATCGAACAACCACTGGATTTTCCGAGCGGTCTAGAGAAGAGCTGCCTACCCAGACCTTACGGTCTATCATTGGGTCTCCATCACTCAGGGGTTTCAAAACACTACGATTGTAGTAAATGGTCAAACCATGACCACCGCCCTGGACTTTACGGTCTATCGTGGGGCCTTTCCATGTATAACGGTTCCTATTAGGGCCGTGTACAAGCCGCCATGCCCGATCTCCAATGATCTCGATAGACTTCGATTGAAACGACTAATACACTCAGTGTGGTGCATGGAAATTGGGCAAAAAGTTATCACTGGAAAGAGAACGAAGAGATGCATAACATAAATTAATCAATTGAATCTTTAAGCCTGCTAAACCCTACATTCGGAATGCTAACGACGAGTGATGAAAAGGATATTTTTGCATGTATTACAATGTAGTGAGGTTATTAAGAATAATATGGGTTTTTAGAAATAAGCCCCTTAAAAATCAAAAATTAGGAATAAGCTCCTCCAATCTCACTATTTATTAATAAGTCACCAAATTCTTCTCTGTTACAGGAAAAAGCCCTTATCGTCCTTCTCTGTCAGAAAAGTCAGGTTAACTTTACCTAACCATGGTCTAGCTTAACCCAGTGGGGTTAACCCAGAGAGAGAGGAGAAGAGGGCGCATGAGGGGGTATCCCCCTCCGGTGTCGACAACCTCACGTCGGCGATGGCGATTCTGCCGGCCGTCTGGGTGGGGGGGTGACACAGAGAGGAAGCAGGGGAGGTCGTCGGCGTGATGACCTGTGAGAGAATGGAGAGAGAGAGAGAGGGGAAGCAGGGGGTGCAGCCGTCTGGCTGGGAGAGAGAGAGGGAGAGAGAGAAGAGACCTCCCTCTTCGACCCAACCTCCGACCTCATCGTCTATCCCACAAACTTTGCAGACGGTCAAGCAGGAGACCAGGGCTGGTGGCTGCAGGTGGAGTTGGACACTGGTGGCATCGACAGAGCTGCTGCGGCGGCTGGTGGTGGACGGCGGCGCCCGGGTGGTTGCAGGGGGCAACGCAACTTAGGAGACGCCAAAGGGATTGACGGCAATCAATAAAGGCGATGGCGGACCAGCATGGGCATCACGACAATGGCTACCCAGCGGGTGGGACCTGCAACGGCCCAGGGTGGTGACCGACATGGGCACGGGTGGCTACACCGTGGGCATTGTGGTCGCTGGTTTTGAGTGCTGGCGGGCGGAGTGGTGCAGGGCAGAGGGCCACGAGGTGGCAAACCCCCTCTGGAAGGGAGGCGAGGGCGGCAGCTGTGGCGGGCCGAGGAATGGCTGGGGGCAGTGGGTGGCGGAGGGTGCAGTGCTCTCACTGGATCTGGGTGGCGATGCTCTTTAGTGGGGGTGGGAACGGGAGGTGGAGGGCAATCCCAGTGGTGGCGCGGTGGTGAGAGGGAGGGTCTGGAGATGTGGCTGGGTGGGGCTAGGGTTCCAGGGGGTGTGAGGTTCGTGACAGGGAGGAAGATGGAGGTCTAGGTGGGCTCGCGGAGGTAGGGGGTGGCGGTGGTAAAACAAGGAGCTTTATGATGTCAAGTTTGAGGTGTTCACTGACCATAAGAGTCTGAAGTACTTATTTTCTCAAAAGGAGTTGAATCTAAGACAAAGAAGATAGGTCGAATTCTTAAAAGGCTATGACTTTGAACTGCGATACCATCCAGGAAAGGCGAATGTAGTAGTCGATGCTTTTAGCAGAGAAGGGGTTATGTTACAGCAGGATTAGAAGATAATCAAAGACGTAGTGTAACTTATGGCTGTGATCGAACCTCAGATATGTCAGGCATTTGTGGCTCAACTGACCATTAGGTCCACAGTGCTTGACAAGGTGATAGAGGTGTAAAAAGATGATCCCCAGTTGTAAGAATTGATCGGAAAGACCGGCTTTGCTCGTGATGAAGATAGAGTGATTTGATTTCAGCACCGGGTCTATGTACCTGATTTGGCCGATCTTAAAGGTAGATTTTAGAGGAAGCTCATCGATCAGTGTTCTCTATTCATCTAGGAGGTGATAAAATGTATCAAGATTTAAAACGGTCTTTTTGGTGGCAAGGAATGAAGGAAGACGTAGCTGACTATGTTGTAAGATGCTTAGTTTGCCAACATGTAGAGGCAGAGCACGAAAAGCCGTCAGGACTAATGCAGAAAATGAAAATTCCTCAGTGAAAATGGGAAGTAATCACTATGAATTTTTTGATTGGGTTACCCAGATCGGTAAAGGGCAATGACTGTATATGGGTGATCGTGGATCGATTTTTAAAGTCTGCACATTTCCTTCCTATGAAGGAGAAGCAATCGGTGAAAAATTTGACAAGACTATATGTAGATAACATCGTGAGACTTCATGGGATTCCAAAGTCGATCCTCTCCGACAGGGATCCCCGGTTCACATCTAGACTGTGGCAAGGGCTGCAGGAAACTTTTGGTTCGCGGCTCAAGCCCAGTTCGACTTTTCACCCGCAAACTAATGGTCAGTCTAAAAGGATGATTCAAACACTAGAGGATGTTGGGTTCAGTGCGCCCCCTCGTTGTCTTTCACAATGATTTTGATGATTCTAATATATTATGTGTTTTATGCTTAATGACATTTTGATGATAAACAAGTTAACATGATGGTATTTTATTCTGCAGGTTGAAATTCAATGGTACTTCATGTATATATTCTTGATGTCGACTCTTGCATTGGACTGTAAGAGTTCACATAGGGACACAACAAGATCAGATGGTATTTCGGGAATGCCATAAGTCATTGATGAGGACCACACCCTTTGGTCCATATGTTAACAATGCTTCTCCCCTCACCTTCACCATGACACTATTGGGGGAGATTATTTGCGCCCATAATGGAGGAAATTACTTCCGTATGGGTAGTAAGGAGGTCGCATTCAGTGTGTAAGATGCGGGCATAATTTTAGGATTACCTTACTTCGGTCAGCCGGTTCAACATTATGGATCTGCAAAACAGAAGTCGAAGTTGCAGCATCAATTTGGATTTGCAAGAATATTTGATCGGAAGAAAGTGTGCTCTCTCATATAGTAAAATGTTAGGTCCGATGAAGAGCAAGATGTGGCCGACACTGTTCGACTGTGGATTGTACTCCTACTGTCCACTTTCCTTTGACCACGATTGGCGCATTCTTGTCCACAACAGATGATGTCATGCTTAGATGACATTGAGAGAGTTTCATATTACAATTGAGCAGCCGCCGTGCAACAGGTAACGATGCACAAGTTTGAGGACTTAGTGTCGGCGGTCCAGAAAAGATGGTCAGGTACAATTGATAGTGCTAAGAGAAGAGCCGGGGATGCATCCTGGGCCCATACATTTATATTTGGTTGTTCTGTCGTACTTACTGTAAGTTTTTTTTATTGTGTAATAATGTGTCAATCATTGATTCTATTACATTGTAAAATAACTTGATATATTTCATATTACAGGTCTTGTTTTTTGAGCACACGCGGGTGCGGCAGCCACTAAGGCAAGTGGTATTTCCCTGACTATTTAGGTGGGGGCCATTTGTAGATAGGAAATTAAAATTATCCATTGGATCCCTGTGAGACCAGTAGGTATTATGAGTACTAAAAATAACTTCTTCTTTGTCATTCAACATTAATGAATAACCGAAGTGATGTGGCTTGAAATGTAGGTGATCGAAGAGCTCCTTGTTGAGCCAAGCGAAAGGGTGATGGTGTACGGTGGTCAGATGATGACCCGACCCAGTGATGTGGAGACATCCTCATCAGCTCTATACATGCCTGTGCTATAGGATATTTCCGCTACATTGAAGATCCAACAACGGCTACTTGAGGAAATGAGGGCCTTCTTTCTGACTAGGGTGCAAGGGGCTCACATTGCCGCTGATGCAGCACCTCCTAAGAAACGAACAAGAAAAACATAAATCCCTTCAAGGGAATGTAGCTCAAATAATTGAGCAGACTCAGCTCCGGTTCTAAACTAGGAGACTGAGGAATAATCTCTCACAGTCAATCTCTCACACACCACACTCTCAACTCTCCCTTTCCTCTCTTCCTCTTCTTTTCTCTTCTCTCTAGATCGCACTCACTCTTCTCTGCTTCTGCTCTTCTGGAAATTATGCATGATCACCTTCTCCAGAAGGAGAAGTCTTCTTTTTATAGCAGCAGCAGAAGGGCGTGTGTCTTCCATGAGTTCCCGCCCTGGAGCCTTGACACGAGGTAACATCTCACCATGTCGCTTTACACGTGTCACGATCCTGACACAACCTCCAGCTTTGGATCAAGTGCCATTCTTATCCTCCTCGAAAAGTATCTGTCATTTATAGCAGAGAGACATGAGTTCTGGACAGTTAGAAGTATTCTATGAACAGAAGGAAAAGTTGTACGGGCTTTATTGCAGATAGAATGTGCGAAGCTAAAGATGTGCACGGGGTTTAAACCATAGTAGGTAAAGCATGCACGGACTTGTGTTCTGCCAAAGGAAAGTGTGCACGGGGTTTAAACCATAGGTAAAGTATGCATGGACTTGATAACAAGGAAAAGAGATGCACGGACTTTATATCCTACTTGCAAGGAAAAGATGCACGGACTTTACCATGCTCGGACTTGGTGTAATGTGCACGGACTTGTGTTCAACAGAAAAGTCTACACTGGGTTTAATAAGCACGGACTCTATGAAGGATTGCAAGGAGCTTGTGAAAATGTGCAAGGACTTGTCTCAAAGCAAAACTTGCACGGGGTTTGATGTCCACGGGGTTTGTGTATTCGTGCAATGACGTATGACATTGTGCAAGGACTTGAAGACATGTGCATGGACAAACAAAAGGTGCACAGACTTTGACTCTTCTACAATGCATTCAAAGATGAGATATGCACGGACTTATGAATGTGTGCATGGACTTATGTTCTTGGCCAAGGCCAGAACATGCATGGACTTTGCAATGCACGGACTTTGATGGAGTCACTGTACATGCATGGACTTAGTGTCAGACATGCACGAAACATGCACGGACTTTAGTTCGTGCCTTAGACAGATGTGCACGGACTCTAAGTCACAAGGTCATGCAAGATGTGCGTGCGGTCGAACCAGGGACTGCACATCCCTTATGCGGCCCTGTCCTGGCCGCCCATCAGCTCGGACCGCTGCGAGTCAGGCTCGACGCGCAGCGGGGTTGAGCGGTCTATCGTGGGACCGCATGTCTCTACGTGCGGCCCCAAGCTGACCGCCCATCTCCCAGGGTTTTGACTGTCGTTTATGACCGTTATGCAGTGCACTGGGGTGTGAGGCCAGGGTCTGGCCGCATGACCCTTCGTGCGGCCATGGGCTGGCCGCACGTCACCTGACGCCATTGGCTCGGCGCGCAGTGAGGCATGTGCGGCTTGTCCGTGACCGCATGTCCCTTGAGCGGCCCAAGACCGACCTCTCATCCCATGAGTTTCCAACCGTTGTTTGTTACCGTTACTCAGTGTTTTGAGGTGAGCGGCTAGGGTCTAGCCGCATGTCCCATGAGTGGCCATGGTCTGGCTGTTCATCTTCCGGTACCGTTGGTACATGAGCGGCCCAGGTGGGACCGCCCATACCTTTGAGCGGCGGGGTCCTAACCGCCCTTTTTCCGTGCGGCCAATGATGGACCGTTCATCATCTGAGGCCTAGCCGGTGGTTTCTTCCATGCCGATTCGAGTCCCGGGAGAGTGGACCTCGATCCACATGTTGACCCGTGATCTGACTGATGCTAAGCATCATGTGGGGACCAAGTGTGGGGCGACTTGGGGGTCTCGGGATGTGGCATCTTCGGCTTACGCCACCATGAGTCAGTGTAGTACGAAGAGCGATCTTTGTACTCGTCTACCTTCGGAGTCATTTTTCGTGACGTGAGGGTCTGTACTTCCGGTGACCCATCCACTAGTCGTAGCCTCCACGGCATGCGTGTGTCGGTCCACTAGGAGCACTGGTGTGGCGCACCCGAGAAAGACGGTGAGTAGGCTGGTTACCGTAGGACCCCCGCGTACTGCCGAGTCCGGGCTGGTGGGGGAATTACCAGCTAGAGGATAGACCTAGGATGTATGGTCTGAGTGTACACACGAGGTTGAGGGTTCGGACCTGTGCTGACGAGCGCGACCTCAGCTAGTCCTTGTTCGTGGTACTTTGGTTACTGTGCGTGTCTGAGTCTCACACCCGGGGCGTTGTAGCTAGACACTTGTGACGCGGTGTAAGACGTCAGGGGATGCATCCGGTCGTTCTTCTAGTGGTGTGCAAGTGTGTGAGTCGGTAAATTGTAAATTTGATAAGCGGGCGTATTAACGACGTGCGATCTTCGCTCAGTCAAGCGCCGATCATGTGAGTGACCACCGCGGGTGAGCTGTGAGAGTGAACTTTCATCCCCACACCCTCGGCGTGCCGACCGCCGGCGAATTGGGCATCCCTGGCCCATTGGGGTCCTCCCCGATGTTGACACCCATTTTATGACCAATTAGTTGGGTCGTCTCCTTATTCATTCTAATGATGCTCCGAGTTATTCACCCTTGTTGAGTCTTCTTGGGCATGTTAGAGGTCTCTTTCATGGGTCATTGCTTTCCTTGGTTGGGTCTTATCCATGTTTTGTTGCTTGGCAAGCACTTCCGTGTCATTTATCGACTTTTTTTTATAACGCATCACGACTGGCACGTTATAGTCATATAACACCCCTCCTAAGGTCCTTTATAGTTCTCTCACCGTCTTTTACTCATCATCTCAGCGTCTCATCTAGCCTCTCATATAGCGTCTCTATTATTTAACGGTCCTATACCCGTCTGTTATTCATCATATAATGCCCTCATCCTGGTCTGTTACCTTCTCTCTGAGTGGGGGCCTATCGTCTCATCTACCATCTCATTCACCGTCTCTCCTTCCGTCTCATTTAGTGTCTTTGTTGTTTAACGGATCTATGTTCATCCATCATAATATCACATAACGCATCTCACTGGGTCCGTTATATCCCCCCAAAGGTCGAGTCTATCACCTCCTCCACCGACTTCCTTATCGTCCCATCCACCGTTTGCCTGGATGTCTTCATTGTCATAACGGATCATCGTCCATCCGTTATCTACTCACTATAACACCCTTGTTCCTATCCGTTATGCTTGCCAGAGTCCTAAGTCCGAACGCTTCGCCTATTGATCTTATCTTCTATTGGATAAGGTCAAATGACGGACTGACGATGGTGCGTTATATTCACATGGCAGTCTATCGTGGATGCGTTATGTCTAACGAAAGAGTTTTAGCCGAACTGCTCTTCTCTGCTACTCCGTGGATGGATTACAGAGTTTCATGTCTTGATTTCTCCCCAAAATCTGATCCTTAGAACCTTTTGTTGGTTTCTATAGACTCTTGGGAGCATTATCTTCAAGAGTTTGTCCATAATCCTCCTACTTTTTAGCTGTTCTCTGAGGGCCAAGACCCAATATCCAGGCCGAAGCACGAGTGCCCCGACGGAAGACTTATACTTCATCCAGGTGGGAGATGACCCTGGCAGAACACTAAAGGTTGGCGTGAACTTATCCGAGCGCGACAGACAAGCCTATACAAGGTTCCTCACCACCAATCGGGACGTGTTTGCTTGGTCCGAGGATGAGCTCCCCGGAATCCCGCCAGAGGTCATCACGCACCAACTATGGTTGGACCCCACTTGTCGCCCGATCCAGCAGCGCTGAAGACGTTGCAACCCCGAGCGGCAAGCCATTATCAAAGAACAAGTTAACGAGAAACTACGCTCCATGCTGCTGCGACCTACTCAATATCCAGACTGGGTAGCCAACATGGTCCTGGTCCCCAAGAGCAACGAAAAGTGGTGGATGTGCGTCGACTACACCAACCTCAACAAAGCTACCCCCAAGGTAGCTTTCCCATGCCTCAGATCGACCAACTGGTCGATGCGACAGCCGAGCATGAAATGTTGACCTTCTTAGATGCCTACTCCGGGTACCATCAGATCAGCATGCACAAGTCCGACCAGGACAAGACCGCATTCGTCACCGACCACGGCCTCTATTGCTACACTAGAATGCCATTCGAGCTGAAGAACGAGGGGGCAACCTACCAACGACTTGTCAACCACATGTTCGACTCACAGATCGGCCGCAACATGGAGGTGTACATCAATGACATGCTTGTCAAAAGCCTCCAACCCGCCGAGCACCTGGACGACCTGGCAGAGACCTTCGCCACACTCAGGAGGTACAACATCAAACTAAACCCAGCCAAGTGTGCGTTTGGAGTACGGTCAGGAAAGTTCCTAGGCTTCCCCGTCACCAACCAGGGAATCGAGGCCAATCCCGACCAAATTCGAACAGTGTTGGAAATGCAGTGGCCAGGCCAGGTGAGGGACGTACAGTGCCTCACTGGTCACGTCGCCACCCTGGCTCGGTTCCTGTCCCGAGTCGTCGAGCGGTGCCTCCCCTTCTTTCGGTTGATCAAGCAAGCCAACCAGGAGCTGGAGAAGAAAGGACACATCGATTGGGACTAGGAGTGCGAGCAAGCGTTCGAAGAGCTAAAATGCTACCTAGCGTCCCCTCCCATCCTCGCCAAACCGCAAAGGTGTGAAGAATTACTCTTGTACCTATCAATACCATTAATAATTATTCTTATATTATGAAAATTCTTGTAACTCAAGAAAAATTCAGGGATGCTAGATAACAACACTAGGGTGTTGCACCCCTATGGTTTTGATGATGTCATACACCATAGGTAAATCAATATAAGTCAAATATCATGACATAGTCTTACAAGAATATGCCTTGGAGTGTGCATGTCAATTCATCGAACAACCTGTGTGCATGCTAAGGTCGGTACACTTCTAGTTTGAATAGTGATCAAGGTCTGTTCATATAGGCCATCCACTCATCTAACATCCGTGCACACTTTCTTATTCAGCATCTAAGTCAGTGCACGTTATTGTCACCTGCATATAAGATTGGTGCATACTCTATTAGTTTGCATATCTAGGTCGGTGCATGTCTTACATATGGCATAATAAGGTCTGTGCTAGTCTCTGTAGCACACTCACTTAGTCTGTGCATATGAGCATTCCAGAGTCGGTGCACGTTGTGTCTCTTGTGCATAAGAACTCGGTGCTGTTTATTGTTTAACCCATACCAAGTCAGTGCATATTAGTTATGGCTTGCATCAACTAAGGTCGATGCTAGCTCTAGGTCAGTGCATGTTTGTGTCTGTTGCATATAGTCGGTGCATATTGTCATTTGCACAGACTCAGGTCGATGCACGTTCTGTTGCTTTGCATTCAACCTCGATATAGGTCTCGCATAAGTCAGTGCATATGGCATGTAAAGGTCGGTGCATATTGCTGCCAGTCGCACACAAGGTCGGTGCAAGTCTTGCGTTATGCACGATAAGGTCTGTGCACATTACTGTAGCATGTCAGTACATGCTATGATCATTGCATACTAGGGTCGGTGCTCCTTTTGATTCATGCTGCATGAAGTATGTGCTATCTCCTGTTCAAAGTCGATGCTAGTATGCACGATGTCTCTCAAAGGTCGATGTTAGTAGCATACAGCTATCACTAAGGTCCGTACATGTTTCACTCAAAGTCTGTGCACACTTGCATAATGCATGGCCAAGTATGAGCACACATTGTAGCAGGGTTAGAGCAGCAGAGGTGTTTGAGAAATTGCCTGGCTGAACTAGAGTAGGCGCGTGCCAACTTAAAGCACGCACGTGAACTCCAAGAAGTCTTCACACTTAATAAATAGTACCCTCTCCTTAGCCAATTAACATAGGAAAAAATGGGAAAAAATCTCAGAAAAATTTAAAAAAAAGGAAAACATGTGGGAAAGCTGGGAGAAGTTGGATAGTCAAGAAAAGAGAGGAAAATCACTCAAATAAGTCGATTTGAGGGTCAAATGGGACATCGTTACGCGATAGGAGATATGCTCAAAATGATGTTAATTTTAGCGTGTTTACAGGTAGGTCTCAACCTCTTCTATGAGGATGGTGGCTTCAAAGGTTGGGAACATGAATGTATGTGTTTGAGGGTGCCACAACTCCACTAGGGCTGAAATGCTAGGCCAATCAAAAGAAATTTTCTTGAAAATCTTGGCTAGAACCAATAAGGGGTGTAGGTGCCATTCCTTTAAGATTGAGATGACTTCTAAAGGGAGTTCTTTTATCATGGGAGCCACCCACTTCAGGTTGGAGTACCGTCTTGGGCTAGGAAGAAGCTAGAAAAGAAGAAAAAGAAGAAGAGGAAGAAGAAGAAGGATAGTGTCATAAGAATCTTAAGGAATTCATGAATTAATGAACTTTAGCTTGGATTACCTCTCTTGAAGGGCTTGTGCTCAGATGCTTGGGGATGGAGGTCAGCCACTGCAGCTCCCCATGCTCTTTCCTAGCTAGCTTTCGCCCATCATAAGCAACTTCCCCCATGGCACTAGCTTTAAAGCTCCTCTTCATATTGATTTGAGTGCTTTTTATGAGGTTTTCAAGATTTAAAGCAGGAATTTTCTGAGAGCTACGAATTCTGGGTGTATTCCTAGTTATAGGGCTTTAGTTCAAGCCTTAATGCATTACGATTGAGGATGGTTAGCCTCAATTTAAGTTAGAATGGGTTTTAGTGCAGATTAGGTGTCCCTCTCCCCGGATTAGGACTCTTCCAGAGAGTCCCATTCGATTTTAACAGCATCTTCACCCTTGCGGTCTATCGCTTGACTGCTAGGCTCCTCTAGTGGTCGTCCAGTGACTGTTTCTCCCTTTATTCCACCGCCTTCACTCTCTCTTGCCTAAACGGTCATGCTCAGACTATTTGTGCCTCCTTTGTGGTCTCCAGTAGACCGTTTTCACATGTTTCTTGGTTTTTTCGTGTCCATCCCTGACGAAATTTTTTTGGACCACCACCCAGGCGTTAGCGGCCCTGCTTAGACCATTTTCCTCACAAGATCACCAATTCTCCCCTATACTCTCTCTCTGTGGTCCTCGTGTTTTAAAGCCTGCTCCCTCTCTCTCCCACTCTCTTCGTTAGCCTTAGGGGTCGTCGTTATTAATAAGAGTCAGCATTAACACCAACACATTTTTGCATTTAGGAAAAGCAAAAAGATCATGTCTTATAAAGTAAAGGAGTCATGTACATGCATATGTCCAAAGAAATAGAGTACAAGGTGGCTCTCAAGCCGGTCCCTCTCCAGGTCCCCCGCTATCCCTAGTACCGTCATGGTGCTTCTCTGGCAGGCCCATGGCGGTGCTGCCCTCCTCTTGCCGTCATCGTCTCTCTGCCTCCTTGTTCCTCCACTGGTTGGAGGAGTTGGTGAGGAAATCCTGGTGAGGACACCCAGGCTAGAGATTGGCGTGATGCGGCAAAGCGTCACTACATGACATGTAGCGCTACTCGAGACTTGCAGGCATCTTTATGGCGTGGAGATAACATGGAGAGCTAGCTAGGAGCATAGGTACTCTTTTTATCTTTATTATGGACCATTTGTAGGCCAATTTGAGGCCAATTTGATGGTTGTCGGGTCATATTAGTGAGTATTAGTGTAATAGGAGGTTCTTGGGCCATAATTGGCTTGCCCCAATAGGGCATGGGGGGCCACCCCTCCCCATAGGGGGCCCACCTAGGGGGGTGTGCCCTTCCCTCTCTCTCCTAGGCCCACTAGGGCTTGGGAGAGGGGCGCCCCTCCTTTCCTAATCCAATTAGGAGAGGTGTTTTATCCCCTTATCTCTTATCCCGTTATCCTCTCACCCCTTTCTGTAGGACTCCAGATAGGATAATAATTGTGGTAAATTGAGATTTTTATTAGGATTCCTATTTGGAATGTAATTAGGGCTTTCCCCTCCCTCTATATATACTGAAGAGGGGTTATCTCACTCTGTGCCTGAGCTGAAGACGATGACCACAATATTGAACTGCAAGAAGGAAAAACGGGTCAGAGGTGCCCAGGGATGAATCCCCATGGTAAACCCTCTGATGCCTAAGTCAGTAGAGCCGTAGTGCGAGGAGTAGAAGGAAGGGAATGGGGGTGCGAGATTTCTCTCCACCAAGTGGTGAAGTGATTCCTGCTCAGGAAGTTTAGGCTAATCGTGGCCTTACCGTTCGCCGGAGGGTTTCCCAAGTATAAATAGTGGTACGTTGGCTGCATGACTCCTGTAAGCGGAGGAGTTTCTGGGAGAGTTACGTCCTCGATGTGGGCACTTTATAGCGTGAGGACTCTTGATCTTCCTCATCCTCCTGAGCTTCCTACTTTTACAGGGCTCTCAACGGCCATGCCGATAATCTTTAGTCAGCCGTTCAAGCGAGGAGCACTAGCTCTATCCAAGCGCTAAGTGCATGGCTCGGGCGGGGAATTTTAGGTCCCGAAGGAGCTTTTCCCGATTGGATCAACGCTCGGACTTCTGAGCCCACAGGCCGCCTAGGAAGCGCTTGATTCCGAGTGAATTATTGGGCTTGTAGTAAGTGGGCCCAGAAGGGCTGCTACTTGAGGGAGCTGGGCCTCGTTTGGTCTCGTAGGACCTCGTTTGGCCGCTCTTGTTCGGGCTGTAAAAATCCCCCTCTCTAATATCTTATCTGCATTGTCTTTGTAATATAACATACAGTGATTTGAGCATGCATCTATTTTCACATATCCAAGCCCTAGCTCATTGACCATCTTTTTTGCACAGTAAAAAATTTCTGGCAACTTCTCATCTCGAGGCAACATACTCTTGATCAAGGGGAGGAGACAATCAAAACAAGTCTAATTAATGTGAAATTCAGATTTCAAGTTCAACAATTGTGACACTGTAGATAATCGAGTGTGCTTTTCACAACAATCCCATAGCGGCTCATCAGCTTCCTTAAGTAGTTTTATTCAGTGCTTCTTCCATGTATGCATGTTCCTCATGAACATTAAAATTCAGACCAGTAGTATCTACAACCATATCCACGTACCCACTTGTGCCCGTAATATTATCGGGCTCATACGATAAGACATCCTCACCATGACATATCCAATTCGTATAACCATCCACGAACCCTTTCTTGTACAAATGATGAGAAACATCCCATGGTGAATGCCGCCTCAAGTTTCTACAACTTGGAGAAAGGCATCGAATGTGACTGTCACAGTCTATTGCTACACTTGGATTCCCCAATGCAAAATGAATGAAACTCTCAACTTCATGCTTAAAGTCAACAGACATCACCCGGTCAACTATCAACATGGGATCTCTTATGACAAATTTGATTAGGTCCTGTCGTACCCAAAGGAGGAGATCTCTACCTTATGCATCACAACTGACTGTGGTATTTATTTATGCTAGGATCAGCTTGATGGGAGATGTGTCCTTTGACGTACGGTAAGATGACGTATATAACAAACACAAGCTGTTCACTGAGTTCGGATATTATTTGGGCCCTAATGGAGAATTATGTAGAGATGTAAGAATGTATGGAGAAGAATCTGAAGATGAGGGAGAAGAGGAGCCACAAGAGGCTCAAGCACCACCCCCGCCTCCAGATCAGCCCAAGGAATAGCCACCTCCTCCTCCACATACAGATCCAGAAATGCCACCTCCACCACAGTTTTATTATGGGGAGTCCTCTACTCAGGGTGCTGGACAGCCCTCTTGGGCAGACTATGAGGCTTTTGATAGGCGTCTCTCTGGCTTGGAAACTCGTATGGATACCCTTGGGAGGTAGTTTCCTGATTTTGGGAGTCGGGTT
The DNA here is from genome assembly GCA_024336825.1 of Amorphophallus titanum. NCBI lineage: Eukaryota > Viridiplantae > Streptophyta > Magnoliopsida > Alismatales > Araceae > Amorphophallus > Amorphophallus titanum. Next base: position 6,186,123 of record JANBPO010006859.1, on the reverse strand, counting down.
GACACATCCTTTGGTCTACTTGACACCTTCATGGACACCATGTCTGGTCAGATGGACTCCTTCTCCACCGTTTTGGATACTCTCTCCACCTAAATGACCAACCTGTCCACTGAAGTAACCACTCTCTCCACTAGCCATAATGACTCTCGCTAGGCCTTTCAGACTATGAACCGCACCCTTGTCGCCATCCAGCATAGTGAACAACTTCATGGCAATGCCCTTGCCAATATTCAACACCGCCTCTAGTTTCAAGATCATACTCTTACTGAGATCTGGCGTCGCCTTGATGACCACGGGCCTCCTGCAGATGACCGTTGAGGACCTTCTGTTTCCTCCCCTTTCGTGTCTGTCGTTGGGTCATCTAGTTCATTTTTGGGGCTACTCTTTTGTATCTCGTCCCCTCTTTTGATGATGCCAAAGGGGGAGAAGTTGTTATAGCTCTTTGCTTTATCTATATCTTATGCATGCCTATCTAATGTCTATATGCGTGTTTGCCATTGGGGATTTGTGAGTGTCATTTGCATTCGTGAGTCTTTTTGCATTTGTCAGAGTTTGCATCTGTAATGAAATGGGTCAAGTGTCCTTGCACCATGTAATGAACATAAAATGAAATGAATGGAATGCACTTGATATTGGACAAATATGTTGGTACTTGTACTTCATTTAAAAGATCCTCTTTGCTTGGCTCAGACCTTCTGTCCAAGTCAATGAACAAAAAGATCCTCTTTGCTTGGCTCGGACCGTCCGTCCAAGTCGATGAATAAAAAAGAACCCTCCTTGGTTGACTCGGACCTTCCGTCCAAGCCAATGAACAAAAAGAACCCTCTTTACTTGGCTCGAACCTTTCGTCTAAGCCAATGAATAAACAATACCTTTTAACCTAACACTATCCATCCGCCCCACCACGATGTTCAATATGACCTAAATGGCTTAGACCTTACGTCTAAGGCCAGATGAACCTAATCCCTTGCGTTAGCATAGGTCCAATGCTGATGATGTTATCTGGATTGGAGTCTGACTCTCTGTCGAAACCAATCGATATAGTGCACGGACAAGGCCGTTCATGTGAAACTGATGATTTTCTACTCTGATGTTGACCACTGGCTAGACAAGAAGATACACTTGCAGGTCCCGCGCACTCATCCCTCGCTTGTGCCACCCACTAGTGGGGGGCATTTGTGGACATCAAAAAAATGGTGGTCATACGGCATGCACGTCTCGACACTCGAGGGCAAGTCGAAGATGGAAAGGCCAAAAAACCCCATGCCTCACTCGATCGGGACAAGAACATACCTGAGGGTCTGCTACTTGATAAAGAAGCCCCTTAAGCAGAAGATGTGGCTACGGCTCCCCAACTGGCAGTGCCGAAGGCCAAATCAGAAAAACCCAATAATTCAGACACGGGTTTGGCATGTGCCGAAAATCACTCAAAGTCCTAAACCGAGGTTCGAAGGCTTCGAATTAAACACCTCAGAGGCAGTGCATTACAACTAAAGCATTGTGGGAGTGCAAGTGTTCGTCTGAATCACCACGAAGCCGGGACGAAGTCTCTTGACACTTAAACTGGTGCGGCCTGCACTTAAACTGGCACACCCCCTCCAAGATGTAAACTGGTGCGCCCGTGGGAGATCCTAAACCGGCACGCCCCACTTTCTTTGCTAAACTGGCACGTCCTTCCTTCTCCTACTGATCCGGCGTGCCCCCTTTATGCTGTTAAACCGGCGTGCCCACCCCCTGTGCTAGTTTAACCCAAATCCATCCCATCTGACTTGCGACACTCTATTTTCGCATCAGTCTTGGGAGCAGATGTGGACGCACTTTTGGGACACTTCTTTTGTTGGAGCTTGCCAAAAGTCACACACTGACCAGAGATGTTAGAAATGAACCTTCAGATATAAGCTAGCCTTCCTTGAAAGGACTTGAGCTCGCTAAGATTTCTAGGTGGTGGAAGCTCCTAAATAGCTTTGATCTTGCTGGGGTCCACCTGAATTCCCTAGTATCTAATGATGAAGCTGAGAAACTTGCCACTAGATATGCCGAAGGCACATTTCATAGAGTTAATCTTGAGCCCATATTGCTGGAGTCGGTTGAAGACTTGGCACAGATCATGTAGATGGTCTTCCCGCCTTCTTATCTTGACAATGAGGTCATCGACATAGCATTTGATGATATTGTGCAGCATTTCGTCGAATATTTTGGTCATGGCCGTCTAGTAAGTAGCAATGGTATTCTTCCAACCAAAGGGCATGCGCTTGTAGTTGACAATCCCTTTAGGGGACCAGAAGGCTATGTGATTCTTGTCTTTGAGGGACATCCGATTCTGGTTGTAACTAGACGATCAGCCCATGAAAGACAAGGCTTCATGTCGGGTGGTCATATTGACCATGGTTTTTGTGATTGATACTAGGAAGTCATCCTTGGGACATACTTTGTTAAAGTCTCGAAAGTTAACATAAATGTGGACTTGACCATTTTTCTTCTTTACTAGGATGATGTTAGCAAGCCAGATCAGGTAGAAGCACAGCTCGATGAAGTCGACCTCTGCCATTTTATTAACTTTGACCGAAACTTGGAGTTCTAGCACATGGCACATATGTCACTGTGGCTGCTTAACTAGAGTTGCTGAGGGAGAAATGGCTAGCTCATGTTCCGCTATAGAGGGGTCTAGCCCTAGCATCTCTTTGTACGTCTAGGTGAAGCAATCTTCGTATTTGAGCAGGAGTCACTTGTAGTTCTGCTTTTCTGCTTCCGGGAGGAGAGCACTGACAAACGTTGGTTGGTGGGCTTTAGCTTCACCCAAGTTGATCTCAACAAGTTCGGCAACGATTGCTTGTCCATCGTCCTCCAGCTCGGGAGGAGCAGGTTGGAATTTGATGAAATCTTCATCATCAGTGTTAGCTTCGTGTACTTCTTGATTTTCGAAGCCACTGGTCGACGCTGGTGTAGACACGCCAAAATTGACGCTAAGTTGATCAAATTTCATGTCACTATATTGACGCCCAAAAGTGAACTTCACCAACCCTCCTGCCCACTGCACCCCCCACATCCACCATCTCACGGGATCACCCACAACTGCCTGGAGGCTTCCACGTCGTCATCCTCGTCCACGCGTTGAAGCTTCCTCGACTCTGCTACCTGCGAATTCAGGATAGATTCTGAGGCCAGATTTCCAGACCCCATCATACCCACATACAGCATGAACCAGTGCAAACACTCTTCAGAGAAGTCGTGCAGCTTTGAGTTGTCTTCGCTCCTTAAGTGGTCCCGCATCATTTTGTCATTGGCATCAACCGCGATAGGCAATTCCGTGCAACCGTGCCAGAACTACACCAGTTTCTGAGTACCATTTGGAAACAGTGGTACCATCTTCCCCTGTGCCAATCGGCCAGAACTCCCTTCATAAGAGTTCTTCATCTTCGAGTCACCAATGATCCAGAGGTGGTCCCGCAATCGTTTGACAATGCCTCCCCCCGGGGTGCCCATTTTGCTATGACTGTGCCAGTCCTAGAAGTTTCTATCTGTCTAGGGCAGACTGTAACTTCATTGACCCCGGCACGTCCCCATCCTCTCCGTTTCGGATCGATCTATCTTCTCAGAAGTCGTGCCCCTCGACGATACAAAACCAACCCAAGTGGTTTTGTCTCCTTTCGATATCAGCACTGGAAGTTCCACCATGGCTGTTTGCCCAGGAACTAGAAGTTGACCATTTCGGTGACCATGACTGGCATGGTGATCCAACGGCATCCAACTTTTGAGGGATCGTAGTGCCCTCTGTCTGATATGCCCCCGAGTTGGTCCCATCACATTTGTAGTTCTACAGCGAGCGTACCAGTCGACACACTTCGACCATGCCAACTTGTCCGGCGAGATAGAACTGTGCAGGCCATCGGCTACGACCATCCCTACCCTCCAGCGATCTCGGGTCAATGTCAGGATCTCAGGAGCTCTTCGGCATCCACCAGGCTTCATCCAGGTGATGACGACACCTCATTCGGACGTTAGAGCTGGGCGCATGATACGGAACAAGCAGGCTTCATCCCGACAAGGTGGTGCGCAGATCGGCCGACCAGATTCCTCCACCCCTTGTTCCCCCCTCCTGCATGAGGGTAGTTCATGTAATAATTTGCCCATCCCCATGATCCCCTCCCTACGTGGAGTGTAGTGATTGTATTAGCAGGGATCGACGCCGATTAGATAACTGGCAACCGTGATATAAACTAAGATAACCAAGAATATAGAGTCATGAGATAATTGGCTAGTACATATGTTTGAGTATATAGTATGAACAAGCAAGATTAATCATGTGGATTGTAAAATTTGGCCATTCATGAACAAGAAAGTATGAGCATGTATCTAGAAAGTACTTTACACAACCTTGTAAAGGCTATGTACTAGAAATTCATTTAACAAACACGTATGATGAGCCTCGTGGTGTTTCACCGGTCTACAAAAAAAGTACCCCCGGTGTAATGCGACGCCAGTATTTATCTGTTTACGCGCGGGAGGGAATTCCCTTCTAGTTATTTCCCTCACGGCGGGGACGCACACTCGCCTTTCATGGAAGGTCGAGATGGGTCGACTTGGCATGCAGGGATTCTGGAGGTATTGAAAGGAGGGTGGAAAGAACGATAGGAATGCACTGGAGGGAGTGGCGTATGGTTAATTATTCTGGAAGACTAGAACAAGGATGGTTGGATGGAATGCGGGCGTGCCAGTCGATTTCTCAACAATCATCTATGGAACCAAATATTTAACAGGGGATGTGCTGCCAGGGCACGACATGTGAGCACAGAACGTTGTGCGTCATGTGGAGAAAAGGAGGTTCCGTAGGTACGAGTGTAGACGATTGTGGGGGCTCGTGTATTGGACGTCTTTCTCACTGACCGCAAGCGATAGGTGTTTTTTTGACATCGAGCGGAGCCCAAACACCTTTGTTTCTACTACCGAAGAAAGAGCCATGGACCCTGGGAGTCAAGATGTCGGAAGGGCTTCGTCCGTGCAACAGCGACAGTGATACGGGACGACAGACGCGGATGCGACACCAAGTGAAAATGCACACCTAAGACTCTAGCAAGCTCACGTTCGTCCAATGCGAGGGAAGCGTTCGGACGTGCACGGTTAAGAAACCGGTAATGAGCTAGGGTGGTCAACTCTCAACCTCGTGCCCGGGTCGGGTCACGGGATGGCCCGCTCTCTCTTGCAGCAATGAAATAAATAGATCGAGCTAAGGACCCTAAAACATGCTCTCTAGCAGCGGCAGTAAAGCGTATATTAAGAAAGTAAATAATGACTATGTGGGGGTGCCGAGTGTACCTCCACGCTCCGGGCGTGGGGAAGATGATCCCGGCCAAGTCGGTAACTCCCGCATTTATAAGTGTAATGGGTCAAGCTTGTAATATGGGCTACACTTCATGTAAGGGGTCCAATTTCTACATTGGGCCTTAAGACCATTAGGGGCTCAATTGGGCCTTCTAGAAGGCTTAGACCATTGGGCCAAGGAGACAAAAGTAGAGGATTCTTCCTCCTTGTTCCCCATGCTTGTCCTCCATTGGTCCACAAGTCAGATGGAATATTTTCCTCCTAGGAATCTTCCACACTCCAAAGCATGTGCATTGGAATGTGTGCCAATGATTGGAGTTAACTGCCACGTGGTCTTCATAAGTTGTTCACGTACTGCCCGATCAAACGAAAGTCCAGGTCATTGAGTCGACTCACAACCCCATTGCATCGACTCACAGCTCTTCATGTTGCTAAGCTTTCATCTCCATTTGCCCACTGAGTCAACGCCGCCTTCATGAAATCTGTACAGTGTCGATGCACACATCAAATCACTTGCTTGAGTAACTTCTTCTGCTGCCTGAAATAAATTCAGTAGACTTAAGCTTGATGGCATTTTGTCGAACACTTGTTTGACTGACTGAATTCTTCATCATCTGTTGGCTGAGAACCTTGAATACGTCGACGCAGAAGTCCATGGAGTCGACGCAGGCTTCTTGAATAACTTCTGTTGACTCAATGCAGGAATACCAGTGAGTCGACTCACTCTACCAAATTCGACTTCACCAATATCAGTCCATTGATTTTCTTGAAGTCTGTTGACGTTTCCTTAAGTCAGTCAACCTGACTGACCGTTCTTTGGCATTTGACTCCAGCAATTCCAATACATATCCAATGACCTTAACTGACTTCATTTGGTCATGAATTGACACAAATATCATCTTGAACTATCATGCTTGAAGGTCTTCATTTGAACTTCCAAAGCTTCTGAACTGAACATCTGAACTTGTGACTTGAACATCTGACTTTTTGAAAATTTGATCTTCTGAACTTTCTTCTGAATATGAACTTCCTTGAATTTCTGGACTTCTGAAATTGAGATATTTGAACTTGGTTTTTCTAAACTTCTGAAATGCAATTTCTGAACTTTCTGAAAAGCAATCTGTTGACTTTTTCTTTGTACCAAATTCAAGGATATGATTCAAGGATATAAAGTTGACATCATCAAGACAATATGTGAGTCATTAATGAATCATAGTTTGATTCATGCGTGAGATAAGATGAACCTCGTGAGCTAAGAAATAATGCTTATGTTTTTGAACTACCCAGACTAAGGCTGCACAGGTCTTCTCCATAGCTGTATACTTCTGCTCACAGGGGTTGAGAAGTTTAGACAAGTAGTAGGTTGCCCTCTCTTTACCTTCTTCATCAATTTGAGCTAGGGCAGCACCCACTGAGTCATCCAGGACAGAAATGTAGAGAACGAGTGGTTTGCCTGGAACTGGTGGCCTCAGGACAGGAGGACTGGTGAGATAGTCCTTTAGTCCGTCAAAAGTTGCCTGACACTTGTCATCCCATTTAAATTTAACTCCTGGCTTAGTAAGCTCGTAGAACGGCCTACACCTTTGTGAGTGCTGGGAGATAAATCGGCGTATAAACTACAACCTCCCTATCAATCCTCGAACTTCCTTTAAATTCTTGGGAGAAGACATCTCTCTTATTGCTTGCGCCTTATTGGGATCGATCTTGATACCCCTCTTACTAATGATGAATCCTAGCAATTTCCCTGATGATACACCAAACACGTAATATTTGGGGTTCATTTTTAACTAATATTCTCGTGATCTTTGCAAGACCCTAGCCAAAACCCTGGGATGCTCGGTCATTGTCCTCGATTTTACCACTAGATCGTCAACATATACCTCAATATAAATGTGGACCATATCATGAAAAATTACCATCATGGCCCTTTGATATGTGGCTCCAATGTTCTTAAGTCTAAAAGGCATGACCACGTAGCAATATGTCCCCCATGGTGTAGTGAAAGAGGTCTTCTCTTGGTCTTCCTCAGTCAGGCGGATCTGATTATAATCGGAGAAGCCATCCATGAAAGAGAGGGTCTCGTACCTTGTCGTGTTATCAATTAGAACATCAATATAAGGGAGGGAGAAATCATCTTTAGGACATGCGCGGTTGAGGTCCAGGAAATCTATGCAAATCCTGACCTTTTCATCCTTTTTCATAACCAGGGCGATGTTAGCCACCCAATTAGGATAGAGGATGACTCTGATGAATCTAGCCTTATGGAGCTTATCGACCTCCTCTTTCATTTTCAATGTCATGTATGGGTGGAAACATCTCAACCGCTGCTTGACCGGGATGAACCCTGGCTTGAGTGTTAATCGATGTTCAACGAGTGTAGGATCCAATCCCGGCATTGGGTAAAGCAAACTCATGTTGGTGTACAAGGGCATTCTCCACCATTACCCGGACTCATAACTAAGTAGATGTAGACCGTTATACAAAAGCATATGCAAAGGTGAAACAGCGCAAGGTAGAAGTCGAACGAGAGCATGGTACAATGCAACAACATATGCAGAGGTGAAGCACAGCAAGAAGGATGGCATATGAAACTACATACCATATCATTCACAACAAAATGAAAGGGTTGTAAAAAGCACAGCAAATAGAAATACTGCAAAGAAAAAAAGATTCAGTAAGATCTACAGAAGGAACCAGTGGCAGCAAGGGGCCGAGGAGGATGCAGAGGAGACGCAGTCTTCTGCTATTGGGGAAGCCACCACTTCTGGCATAGATGCTGGGGATGCCATTGCGAATGAGCCCTAAAAGGGGTTAAAATAGGAGAAGGGCAAATAACATTGTAGGCTCACGAGCGAGAAGGGTAGCCTATCGATTCAACCCCTCTCTGCAAAAGTTGATTTCCCACAAGTATGGGGAGCAGGAAAAGGGGAAGAACATGAACCCTAGCCACACGATCGTCGATCGATGGGAGAAGATTGCAGAGGTGATTGGACAAGAGATGGGTGTAGGCTTGAGGGTGTCCCAACAACTCATATGACCTTATAGTAATGGTCGCCGTTGACGGCCCACCTCCTCGTCAAGACAGCATTATGTGGGGATGAAGCCTGGAATATAGAGTTATCATGGCGGCAAAGGCAACACGAGTCAATTGGGCCAGCAAAGGGAGAGGTAGCAACAAGGGAAGAGCGGTCGAACGATGGTGGAGCAGGCGGAGCAGCCAGAGCCGAGTGACATTCGTTAGACGCAGAGATAGGGTTCCATTGGGAGAAAGGAAAGGGGGGAAAGCAGATGCCCTCGCGATGGTGCCTCGGAGGCTGTGAAAGCATGCGTGCAGGCGTATTCGGGTGCTACGGTGGAAGAAGATAACCTGGGTTAAGACAGGTTACGAGGGGGTTACATAGAATAGCATAGAATACCCAATAAGAGGTGTCAAAGCGAATAGGAGGTGTTAAGGCAGGGTATCCGACCTTATTCTGCTATTAAACAGGGCCATAAACATTTAAACCCTGTTAAGCCATTGATATATCTCATGCCTTTTTTCCCCTTTTTATCTTTATCCTTTAAAAATCTTCCTTTTTTTTCCTTCTTTTTTTTTGACATGTAACACAGGGGTATGCCCCGAAGCACATGTAGCTTATTTTCTATGAGGAATGGAATACTGTTACTTCATACCCCTCTTCTGTGCATATGGTATTCCGAAATCTTTCCTTTCTCTTCTCGTATTCCAATGGAGTGTAAGTTTGTACTAGTACTTCATTAGGGGAGAGCCTGGCGGAGCTTGCGAGGGTGCACAGGAGAGTGCTCGCCTCTCCAGAGGAGAGACGAGGGGATCACTCCACCATGCCTGCCGTGCGGTCTACCAAATGGTTCCACCGGGGCGCTCGATCCGAGTAGGTTGATTCGACCCTTAGGGGACGGAGAGAAGAGTTTGTTCATGCAATGACCTAGATGGAAGGTCTCGGTCAAGAGCAGGTTGCTCGTCACCCGAAGGGACGGAGAGAAGAATTTGTCTATTCAAATGATTTGGACGAGAGGTCCAAATCAGAAGGGATATTCGTCACCCGAAGGGACGGAGAGAAGAGTTTGTTCATTCAATGATCTGGACGGAAGGTCCAAATCAAAAGGGTGTATTCGTCAACCGAAGGGACGGAGAGAAGAGTTTGTTCATTCAATGATCTAGATGGAAGGTCCAAATCAAAAGGGATATTCGTCACCCGAAGGAACGGAGAGAAGAGTTTATTCATTCAATGATCTGGACAGAAGGTCCAAATCGAAAGGGATATTTATTGCTCGGGGGGACGGATGGGCTGTTCATTAGTCAGTGCCAACGGGGTACCGGGGTTGACGTGATCTATTCGACTCTTGAGGCGTTCGTCGGCACCGGGTCGGTGCCTATGCAAGGAGGAAAGGTTGATTCCCCAATTCCGAACGGAGGGTTCGGGCGAGGTGTTCATTCGTCGGTGCCAACAAGGCGTCGGGCCGACGTGGTTTGTTTGTCTATTGGTGTTTTCATCGGCACGGGGCTGGTGCCTACACAGGGAAGGGGTTTATTCCTTAATCCAAATGAAAGGTTTGGATAAGGTGTTCATTCGTCGGTGCTAACGAGGTGTCGGGGCCGACGTGGTCTATTTGTCTCTTGAAGTTTTCATGCCCCGGATAAGCGTTAGTCGCGGGGAACTTGGTCTATCTCTCTCTCTCTCTCTTTTTTTTTTCTTTTTTTTCTTCTTCTTTTTTTCTTCTTTCTTTAAAATCTGATTTTTATTGTTAGCTTTATCTCAAAATTATTTTTGATATTTTATTACAATGTCATTTCTATTCATTTTTATTTCTGTGTCCATACTAGTGTTGCTTTCCATATTTTTAATGATCATGATTAATTTCATATAGAAAACTACATATATATCATTTAATGAACTTGACGCCTAAGCACTTAGGCGCTCAAGGACCCCAAGCTCTCCTTGGTCGCATTATTGCCTTGACAACTATGGACCAGAACTATCTGACTGAAAATTCTCCAAACCTCAGCTTATTGGACAAAGGATCATATGGTGGTCTACATCTTCATCCACAAAGCCACACAGAGCAGATAGTGTCACAATTTGTTGCCCATTTCTATACAGCTTAGTAATTAAGCATTTCTCAAGGAGTAGCCACATAAAAAATGCTTGTAGACCATTTCTGTCTATACAGCTTAGTAATTAAGCATTCCTCAAGGAGCAGCCACATAAAAACACCTATACTTTCAAAGGTGGTTTCACCTTCTACACTGCCCACAAACTGTGGGTATGAAGGCACATTAATTTCCAGTAAATTGATGACAAGATTTGATAGTAAAACTATCTCCAGTCTGCTTCCAAATAAATTTTTCCTGGCTGTCACTGTCCACCTGAGTTTCACATAGAAGTGCTAGCAAAGAAGATATTTTGACTCCTCTGCTTCTCTTAAAAGCCGACACAGAATAAGGTTCCATGAAACTTTACTACCAACAACCTAATAACAATCCAGGACAGTACGCCGTTTATGCTGACACAAGAAAATTTTTCTTGAATCTGATTTTTAAGTGTCTCTTCTCCATGCCACCTATCATGCCAAAATAAAGTATTTGCCCCATTGCCAACCTTCACCCTTGTCCCCTGGGGCACAAATGGAGCAGCCACCATGATCCCTTTCAAGATGGGTGATGGAAATCCAGGATTTCCCATAGCTAAATAGAATCTATTGTGCTTTTTAAAGTGCTTGTGCATAATAAGCTGTTTCCACATAATGTGCTCAGTTTGCAGAAGCTCCCATAATCATCTACAAAGGAAAGCCATATTCACTTGATGGAGATTTTTGACTCCCAGCTCGCCCTGTTTTGTAGATTTGCACACTTGCTCCCATTTCACAAGGGGATACCTGTAGAAAAGCTACCATGATCCCCAGTTATACCTGCAGGAAACAGAAGTATCTCTGTCTTTTCCTTTCCCTGTTCTTTTGTCATTCACCCCTTCTCTTGTCTTAATTTTCAGTTTTCCTCCCCTCCTCTCCCTTCCTCTTCTTTCTCCATTGTCCTTCACACTTTGCCTCCGCCTACTCTCTTTTTCTTTTCTCTTTTCCCTTTTTTCTCGAAAGAAATGTGGATTATACCACCAATTTTATTATTCAATAAACAGAGGTAGTACAATCTGAAATGGAGGAGAGGTTCCTCACAAAAAGACAAACTAGAAAACTACCAAGCAACCCCACTGCACAAATCACTCACAGACATCCTATGAGTCTGAACAGATTAAAGTGTTACACAGAAGCAGCTGCACAGATTCCTTGATTGCACGAATGTCCTCTGCCGGGTTACCACACCTGCGCTCTGGGCATCCTCCATCAAAGATGAAACTTCTTGCCATCCTTGAGCTGGCTTGTGAGTCGGCCCATCTCGACCAAGAGTCCTTAGTAGCTTTCTGAACTGTTCTGCCTTGTTGTTTATTTGAAGTCCTAGCAGAGTAGCTTTTTCAATCAGTTCATCATTACTCCAAGAAAGAAAAGACTCTTCACCTGCCCGAACTGATGGCTGTTCTTCTCCTTCCTCAGGGACCACGTCAGCGGTCTTAGAAAGAGATCCCGTCAACGTTAGTGAGGGGCTCCTCCCCATGATCAAGGGGACACCGTCCTGCTTCAAAGGGTTCATCTCTGGCTGGAGAAGCAAAGGCCGGACAACCTTCAATATCAGAGGGTTGGCAGCATCCCCCACGACTACAACTGCTGAATCACCCTCTTGGACTGCTGAGGTGGGGAGATTTTCCACAGCAGCTGGAAATTGCCTGCTCCCCCTTTGCATTTGAATTTTGAATTTGATTTGAAGGTAAACTATTACTCAAAACCCTGCACCACACTCGCTTCAGGCTGCTTTGAAATTTCTTCCCATTTAAGCAAAGAATTATTAAGGAAACCCCCCCACGAATCTGGTGGACTCTTGCCCTCACCGGCATCGTGGCTAGGTGAGTGGGACCGAGTTGACTCAACAAACACAGCCATCTTCAACCTCGGGACATCGACTATGTTAACAGTAAAGACCCTAATGTCTGACTGAGCCGCCACAGCATCTTTGTAACAGAGCTTCACTCTATGAACCTCGACCTGCTCTTGGAGAGACGATTCAACCATGACTGATACCCAATAATAAATCTTACACCATCGAAGTTTAAGATACCACGGGGTTGTGACCATTGGGTTGAATTCAACTTGAAATCTTGCAGACTGCAAGTCCTGCCACAAGAAAGTATTTTTATCAATGACCACGACACAGCCAAAGGAAGACACCAACTGAAAAAACACCTCTGTACTCCACAAAGGCAAAGGAACTCTAGACAGAATGCACCATCTCAGAGGACCTTTAGAAGCCACTCTCGTACCTCACCCTTCCTACCATTCAAACCATACTTATCAGCTATGATTAACGAGGAGCAACTCAGATTTCAGAACTTGATCCCTCGTTTCCATGTTGGAAAAGAAAGCAAGACATCTATTCGATGACAGAGCTGACTGACCATGTACCCATGCTTCCACCATTTATTCATGGCATTGAGCAAATTGGCACGCTTCACAGAGCCCTCCTGAACAGCACCTACTAATCCACAACTTAGAGCCTTAACATTCCGGTCGTAAGCAGGGGACCACGGTGCTCCCACAAGTGTAAACTGCAGAGGTTCATACCGCTGGGTGTCAACTACCGGATCTGCTTTCACAGCTGCCTTGGCCTCGTTGGGAAGAACAGAACAACTGCATTAGGAACTCTGGTGACCCTATTGCTTACATCTCCAGCACACTGCCTCCTTGATGCAGGCGGAAGCATGGTGCCCTTCACTGAGACACTGAAGGCACAGGTTGGACAGGGGATCTGGTCGCCAAACAACCCCCCTCTCACCTTCCGGGAGCAGATGGGCGATTTCCTGGGCCTCTGCCAAGGAGGGCTTAATCACTGCAAGTCCCCTCACGTTCGCCCTCACCCTCTCCCTCAGTTCCGTTCGTCACCATTCGCGAGTAGTTGCTAGTTGCTTCTATCCCCCCTTTTTGCTCTATTTTCGTCATCAAAGAGGGATTGGCCGGATCTCTTGAGCTTCATTTTTTTTATCAATCTCATATTTGAGTATAGATTGGCATATCTTCTTGATCTTGACAAGAGCAGAGATTTATGAGACTTATGAAGCAAGTAATAAGTTTTAACAAATGTAGTTTCAGATGCTTCACAAGGTCAGAAAATTCTTATAAGTGTATGCATAAAATTCTCCATGAGCATCGATGCATAAATGAGATACATCAGCCTGTATAGCTGACACATGCAGCAGGTTAGAATAGAAACATCGACCTTAGAATTATACTGGTAGACCTTATTTGTCAGATAAACTGACTCTATAATGAAGGTGCATCGACTTGTCTTTATAGTGAATGCACAAGGTGCATCGACCTTGAGAATGATGACTTACAAGCATCGACCGTTCTATAACATGCATTAAACTATGCTGCAGTCGCTTGCTCACTAGCATAGACCTTTCTATTGTGCATCGGCCTTAAACTTCAACTGCTAGTTCGCTAGCATCGACCTTTCTATGACAAGCATCGACCTTACGCTGCACTCACTAGGTCACTAGCATCGACCTTTCTCTAACGTGCATCGACCTTATAGACTATAATGCATATGTGCATTGACCTTCTAGACTCAGCGGCATATGTACATCGACATTCTTAGTCTGTAACACATATGTGCATTGACCTTCTAGAGTCAATGACATATATGCATCGACTTGTTAGTTCAATAATGTGGAGGATGCATCGACCTTAAAACTCAACACTTATGCATATGCACTGACCTTCTAGGCTCGAAGCGAACATGTGCACCGACCTGACTTTCTCAATGCATGAATGTGCATCGACCTTGTAATGCAACAGTATGAGCATGCATCGACTTGTTAATGAACAGAAGCTCATTCTGACTTAAGAGAGACTACAAGATATTAAATGACTATTGCTAGCATCCAAACAGACACAATGACTGTTGTCAACATCAAAACATAACATCAAATCCAGAGGAGACACAACAAAAAATAGAATGTAGAAGAAGAGCACAGAGAAAAGATAAGAAAAGAAAGGCCGAGAGAACATAGAAGAAAGATTTGAGCGTTCATCTGAGAGCCGCTGAGTTGATTTCTAAAAAGATAAAATTCAGAGAGAGTTTGAGAGAAAAAGCAGAAAGAAGAGAGAGCATCATCTGAATAGTTCGAGAATTCTGAAGATCACTGAAGCTTGGTCTTGTGGATCAAATCCAAAGCTAGTCTACTCACTCGAGCTACATTGTAAGGACTTATAACCTGCACGGACTTAGTGTGGCCAAGGCAGGAAACCTGCACGGACTTTATGTGGCCAAGGCAGGAAGCCTACACGGACATTGCCTCAGACCTAATGTAGATATGCATGGACATTGAATGCAACTAGGAAAACTAAGATAGGCTATGCGCAGACTTTATGAGACTATGCATGGGCTTATATGCAATTTAGTAAGACGTGCACGGACTTATGAGACGTTCAACAGACATGTGCATGGACTTTATTAATGAACAAATCACACTATGCCCGTTGTGCAGACTAACAGACCATGCATGGACCTTATGATGAATAGCAAGTGCAGCATAACATGCAATGACCATCTAAAATCTGCAAGATGTCTGACCTTACCAAAACATAACATGCAGCATCATCATCTCCAGCATATGGTGACTCATAGTGTTTAGTCCTCAAAGCCACAGAGTAAAAGTTCAATCATGCAGATTCATATGGTGACCTATGGTGTTGCTATCATCAAAACCACAGCCATTCAACCATGCAGACTTGATGCAGTCATTCAAACATACAGACTCATGTGGAAGCTTATAGTGTTACTATCATCAAAACATACATCACACTATCATCAAAGCACAAGGGGCACAACATGAACGACCACCCGCTTCCTAGGATGTGAAGAGGGCTTGACCAGGTCATCCTCCTCTGAAAATGGTGCCAATAATCCTTCTGGTCTGGATGTGGGAGCTTCTGCAAGCTGCTTTTGACTTTCTACCATAGAGGAAGTGCACAGTCTGGCAAAAATGACTCCTCCGAGTGGCTCCAAATTCTGAAGATGGTAAGACCACCTTCGTTGCGAAGCAGACAGGAAGGTGATTCCACCGGTTCCTGTTGTGCTCCTAGGAACCTCGTGGTGATGTCGTGGCTGGCTCTACAACTAACTGGCAAATTTGTAACTCTCACACTGAAAACAAAAATGATGGTGGTGGCTATGTGGACGAGGTTGGATCGGCGATGGGCTGCCGGGGAAGGCTAGAATGGTTATGGGAGATGACTGAGAGGTGGGAGGGGGGGTGTTGTGATGGCGGGGAGGAAGGCTAGGGCGGAGCTGGTTTAGAGCAGTGGCTGGGAAGGGTGGTGGGAGTGGGTTGCGTACAACACAAGGAGGAAGAGGGAGGGGAGGAGTAGAGGGGGGGATGAAGGACTAAGCTACTAATTGAAAATGTGCGCGAGGGCACGACAGGAAAGACACCATTGGAGAGCGATTACCAACCAATGTGGAGGTGCTGCAACCAAGGTGAGAGTGCAAGAAAATAAAGAGAAATGAGATAGGAATCCAATGAACAAATGTTGTCAAGGAACCAGTCTTAGTTGCTTCAAGGAGAACACAATACTTGGTTTGGAATGGAATATCTCATCAACTTTTAGAAAACCAAACGTGGACTTCATTATCAGCGTAATATGAAGATTTCATTATCAAAGCTCAAAGACCTACATGATGCATGCTGGGCTAAAAGAAAAGACTAAAACAAACTAAAATAGAAAGTAATCAAGGATAATATGCTAAACCATCCAAATTTGGTCAAGAATCCATATCTCTAAGCTGACACCAAATGCGTCCCCGCATCAACCCAGAAAATGAAAACCAGCGTACCAAACCTTTGAATGACTCAACGGCCTTTCCGTGCGATTAAGATTCCCCCGGAACTATCACTGTTTTTGATGAAGGGGAACTCAAATTCCAGGGTTTATCGGAACCACAAGGTCCTTGATATGCTATAATAGCGTAAGTACTATATAGTAATAATACATACAGAGGGAATACAGGACTTGATGTTACCGAACTCGCAATGAGCGCCATTAAAATGACCTGTCTTCCTGCGCTCAAAGATTTATCAGTTCACAAAGTTCATAATATATACTCAAGAATGCAAATAATCCATAAGTCCATCAACACAGAGTGAAAATAATTAATTCCAGAAAATGACGCCTTCAGCATAGGCGTTCTAATAACAAATGATGACAATTTAAATGGCTCTATTCATAGTCACTGTTCGAATAGGAAATGGATTACTATTCCAGTAAATGACGCCCATTCAAACAGGCGTTAGTTAAACAACTGATGACATTCAGAATGCCGTTATTCAAACTCAGAGTTCGATTCAGAAAAGGACTCTATTTAGAATGAATGACGCCTTCCATGAAGACGTTTCATAAAATGACGCCCTTGAGACGGGCGCTATTCCAACAAATGACGCCAATGAGAATGCCGTCAATTGGCCAGGTCTCCGTATCCTTACCGGAAACGAGCAACAGAGAATTCTGTTCTCATTCAAACTGTCAGCACTATAAAGGAGGCTTCCGGGGCTGCTCGAAATATATCCGAGGAAGGCTCCAAAATAATGGGTAATTCGGGACATCAAAATGATGAATAAGAGAATAACTCAACTTGTGGGCTAAAACGGGTGTCAACACCTAGGAGCTGTCCTTGCACAAGTGGATGACGCAGGTCAGGAAAGGGCAGCCTACTATCTTTCTAGGTTGTTCAATCCTGCTGAGGCTAAGTATACAACCATGGAGAAGACCTGTGCAGCCTTGGTTTGGGTAGCTCAGAAATTGAAGTATTATTTTCTTGCCCATGAGGTTAAGTTGATCTCTAGAATGGACCCAATCCATTATCTTTTAGAAAAACATGTCCTTTCTAGCAGATTAGCTTGCTGGTAGAGTTTTCTCTCCCAATTTGATGTTACCTTTGTTGTTCAGAAAGCAATCAAGGGATATGCTATTACTGAACACCTCACTCACTCTCCTATCCCTTGTACTGATTCAATCTAGGACAATTTCCTGATGAACACCTTGTTGTACTTACTCATCACCCCTTTTGGTCATTGCACTTCGATGGTGCGTTAAATTCTCAAGGCCGTGGGATTGGCGCCGTTCTCCTCACTCAGGAGGGAGTAACTATTCCCCTTGCTTATCAGCTCTCTTTTCCTGCCACCAATAACATAGTCGAGTATGACGCTCTCCTTGCCGGACTGAAGCATGCTTACATCTTGGGTGCGCGATACCTAAACATCATAGGAGATTCTCAGTTGGTGATGCGTCAAGTTCTTTCTACTTATCGCACCCGTGACCCTAAACTCAAACCCTATCAAGATCTGGTCACGCTCTTGGCTAGGCAATTCCGTAAGTTGATCTATATTTATACCCCTCGTTCTCAGAATATTCTTGCCGATGCACTTGCATATCTGGCTTCCTCCCTTTCTTTCCCTCTCAGTCGCTCCACTGAGACCATTGTGGTCCAGCGGTTCGACACCCCTTCCCTTCAGGATCCGTGGTTTGATAACCTTAGGAAGTCCGTAGAGAAGATGGCTGGCTGAGAATGAAGATTTGAAAGAAGTTTCTTTAACTGAGCTCGAGGAAATTTTGGAAGAGGAGGAATTGTCATGGTATCACGAAATTAAGCAATACTATAGGGCTGGTTCGTTCCTAGAATCTGCCAATGCCGAGTAGCGCAAGGCCATCAGAAGTGTCGCCTCGAGATTCAAAATAAAATAATATATGTTGCTAGCATCAAAACTAAACAACATATATATACTTGTGCCCTAGGGGACACAACATAGGGATCGTCACCCTACCTTTGGTCCACGTCGAGGCGCGCCGGATCGTCCACAAACCGCGAAGAACGCAATTAAGAACCTCGTTCCACCAAGCTTCCCACACCCGTCGCATGCCACCGGGATCATCCCGCCATCACCCACGTCCTCGCGTCATCACCCCATTCTGTTTGCAGCCGGAGGGGACGCTGCCACAGTCAAACGGGAGAGAGAGAAGGAGAGGGCGGCCACAGTGGGGAGAGGAGGAAGAAGAAGAAAAAGAAAGAAAATGGGGGGTTGTAAATAGAAAATTCATATTTTCAAAAAAATACCAAAAAATAGAAAATTACGCTCCCGCGATCCTCGAAATGCACCGATCACAACGGTACCACACTCGCCCCAGTGAACGACTCGGTTCATCCATAGTGAAGTTCTGCAAGATTTGTCGAAAATCGGGTCGAAAATCGAAAAAACACGCGAAAAAAGTCACGGAACGCCTCCGGGCCTTCAAAACAGCTTTGGATCGCGCCAATCCGATCATGAAAGATGTCCGACATGCACAGTTGGACACAACGGAGCTGGACACTCTGAGAAAATAGATCTGAGACCCAAAAATAAGGATCCAAAAGGTCCGGGATATTACAGGACGTATGTTGTCCAATGGTTTGTAACTTCTCAAGTTTGTAATTTCACTACCATGTTTGCAACTTAGCATATTGTTTGTCATTAAACATGAATCTCATCGCTCTCTAAATCTCAAATGCAGGTCACTAAAGTCTGGTGGGATGGGAAAGTATTGTTGTTATGTTGTTTGGGTTAGACGTCAACCAGGCGTATACTACACATGGCCAGAATGTTATACTCAAGTACACGGGTATCTGGGGGCTCGGTACAAGGGATTTCACTCTACGGAGGAGGCCCAACATTCATATTATGCATATTTTCGAGGGCCCTCTAATAATTCTTCAATAGTCCATCAACCACAAATCGCAAGTCTGCCGCTAGCACCAACTGCTAACACTGGACCAACAGTCAACAATTCTATGCATTTATCCTCCACGTCCTCCATCATTATTGGTCTTATGTTGTTACTTGTACTATTGTTGTTTCTAATACTTGTAGGCTATTACAAATAAAAGAGACAAAAGGTTCCCTTGCTCTAGCCTCCCTCCTGAACATCCTGTTGTTTTGTTTTCCCCATAAAGACTAAAGAGTAGCATCTAGTATCAACCACCAGACGACTCTGTCACCTCTAAGGGGCCAGCTTCTTACCCATTTCCCAATTAGATGATGTACCTCTAACAGTTAAAGTCACACTGAATCTTCCTAGCAAGCTCCCTCACACCCCCTGTGAGTAGATGCATCTTACAAACATGTGCTCTAAGGTCTCCTCTCCACACAAGCAACATGTCAACTGGATGCCTGGAAGCAACTGGAGCAGTCTATCCCGAGTGGGTAGCCTCCCGTGGAAAATCTTCTACGTAAGAAGCTTCACCTTTAGCGGACTCTTGGACCTCCAGCCTAAGGGGCGAGGCTGTGGCGCACCTTTCCGTTTGAGATAATGGTGTAAGCTGATCTAACTGAGAAGGTCTCATCTCTCCCCTACCTTCATATCCACCCGTCCTCCCTGTCTAACTTAGGAACAAAATCGAAGAGGAAGTGTAAGAGGTCCCATAGCTGCTCTATCTCGTCAAGCTTGAGATCCCTCTCGAAAGCCGATGCCCAGATGCCTCATGAGCTGAGAGTCAAAAGCTTGAGGGACCGACCTCATAGGGTCAGCTGAAACTACAGAAAGGTTTGGGTATGAAATTTCCAAGGTAAAGTTGCCACACCATATGCCATTCTAGAAAAGGCACTTGTCACCTTTTCCAAGTCGGACCCGAACATTTGAGGAGATAATGTCCCTGCAAGACCAGATATCGCTCCAAACGGTGGAAGTCTGATGCTGTGAAGTTGGTGCCAAGTCCCAGACTCTCCTCCCGCTATAGTACTTTTGTCTAATAACTTTCGCCCATAACCCATCCTCTCTCACCCCCAGCTTCTACAATCACTTACACAAGAGAGCCAAGTTAAAGTCTAATATTCTTGATGCCCAGGTCTCCCTCTTCCTTGCTTGCAACCATCCTACCCAACTTGATGACATGCTAGTATCTTCTCCCATTGTCATATGAAAAGAATCTCCCCTGAATAGATTCTATTTTTTGGCCGCCGACATTATTATATGAAAAGAATCTCCCCTGAAGAGATTCTATTTTTTTGGCCACCGACTTTGTGATCTGGAACTTGGAAAGGAAGTATCCACTCATGCTTACAAAGTATTTGATAAAATGCTCTTTGTCTTGACAGGGATTTGAGTACGAAAAGGCTCAAGCAACCAGGATCGAACACCTGGGTGGCATTAAGGCGAACTTCATTTCCTGCTCGTGCAAGTTAAGTAAGGCACGTGATCCAAGATTCCAGTGAGGGGCACGTGAACCCAGAAAGCTTATGATTGGGCACGTGATCCAAGGTAATCCTTTGATTAGAATTATTCTACCACGTGGACAGCACGCCTTCATCTCCTGACACGTGGACTTCAGCGGAGCACTTCGTTTCACTTTTCCCTGGGCGGGAATGTGTTTCCCATGCGCGCCTTTCACGAGCCTATAAGTAAGAAGCCAAGTCGCTCAATTCAAGAGAGGAAGAGAGACAGAAAGAAAAGGAGAACTGAAGAGTAGTGGGATTGAGAAGAGTTGAAGTTTTCAGAGTTCGAGAGAAAGAAGAGTCATAGAAAAGATTAAGAGAAAGAGTTTGCAAGGTTCATAGAGAAGAACAGAGTGTCATAAATTGGAGAGCTATTCTGAGTGGAAGGAGAGTCTGAGATAGTTTGCCTCTATGAAGTGACTCCTGGATCAAATCCAAAGTCAATTTGCTCCTAGTGAGCTACATTTTTCATTTCTGTTCTTGTTCTTGTTCTCTTTTGTTCAGTGTTTTTCATTGTACATCTCTTGTTAGCTGTGTGTCAGCAGCAAGGAAGTATTCCTTGGAAGCAAGCTGTGAGGCTCAGCAGAGCAAGCTATAAGGCTCAGTGGTCTGGGATCAATTCCCCGAAGCTGTGGATCAGCAATTGTAGGAATTATATCCCCGAAGCTATGGATCAGCGTACTCAAGCTGTGTGGCAGCTATAAGCCTTACTCAATTGAGTAAGGGGTGGACGTAGATCTCTGGATAGAGATCGAACCACCAAAAAATTCTCTTCTCTTGTGTGATTGATTTATGCTCAGGTGTACTTACAGCTTTTGTCTACTCATTGCTTAGATGAATGCTTATGAGTGTTTAAGAGAAGCATGTTTTCATTTGTTAACATTACTATCTGAGATACTTACTTAAGCTCTTCATCCAGTAGGTATATCAAAAGGTGTGGTTGGAAGGATAGGTTACGCCTATCTGGCATTCCACCTCTTGCTTGAGGCTAGCCTCCGCCATTGTATCGTCATCATTGGTTGGGGTGACAGAAAATATCGTCAAGTTCCATGAGCCCGATAGAAGGATGGTCGACTAGGTCTTGTAGTCAGCGCTCTTCAGCTTGCAGCTTTAGTAGCTCCGCTTGGATGGAGCTAGCGTGCCCTTCCGCCAATGTAGCTTCATCTAAACTCTGTATTTGTAGTTGCTTGGCGTGTGCCAAATCCTCTTCAACCTGGGCAAATTTAGCACAAAGATCGAAAGTCCGCTTCTCTAGTAGTGAAATTCGATCGATGGCTCCCTCACTAATGAACCTCTATTGGCCGATGATTTTTGTGAAGGCTTGCAGCGCAATAAGGCCCTCCTTCCTTTGAAGCTTCAGGGCAGTTAGTTGATCCCTCAAACCGTGATCAATAAATTCTCGCCGGTTCACATACCGGAGTAGCAAGATCACCCGAGGTGTCCAATGTTGCAAAGGATAGCCAAAAGCCATGAGGGTGCATGACATGGGCTCTACCAGCTCCCTCAGCTGTGCATAGGATAAGTCCAGATGGGCCAGCACAGCCTACTTCAACATCTCTAAATTCTACCACACCATTTCAGTAGATGATTGCAAGCCAAGTGATTGTGTGTCAGGGAGATGAAACTCCACTCGACTGTCAACCTCAGCCCAGATTTCATCAGTAGGCTGTGAAGAATATGTGGGCAATGAGGAAGATGGTTCCACCAATTCCTTCTCGAGTTGCTTGGTTGACTCAATACCAACTAGGGCAGGAACTTCAGCTTCAACCTCTATTGAATGATCAGAATTCTAAACTTCAAGGCTCCCATCTTCAGGGGTGAGTTCCACGTGTTGCTCTGTCTGTGTCACCTTTTCCAACTCGGTACCAGCCGTGAGAGCCAGAGCAGTTGTTTCACTGACTATTTCTCCTTCAAAGTCTTCACCCTCCAAGGAGATCTCGTCATGCTATCCCAACCGGGCTGCCTGTTCTAGTTCGATGTCGGCCTCGATCGCTAAGATAGAAGTATCGCTGGTCGCTGCTTTGAGCCCTGCACCGGTCAATGTCTTGACAGAAGCACAGCCGCAAGTTCTGATCCGGCTTCCACAGACTGAAGCTGAAGTTGCCCCCCGGAGGGTTGACTGAAGCCCGGCATTGGAACGGACCCACCCAGGAATTTTCGGGTAATCGACCACAGCACGGGAGCCGGCCACCGCGGAGTGAGGTGAGAGCAACCACTAAACCCACGCCCTTGGCGTGTTGGCCGCCCGTGATTTGGGGCATCACTGGCCCTTAGGGGTTCAATCCTAGGCTAGCCAACCTCCGGAGCAGCGAGGTTCTTTCCCGGACCCTCACTACCATCGCCGGATTGCCTACGGATACGAGAGCGCACTTAGTGGGTAAGTCCGCTTGAGTGAAGTCACCGACCCGCGCATTGCTTGCTTGCTAGGTCCGAGGGATCTTCAGTCTTGTGGCTATCACCCCCAAGGTGGTGTTACATCAGTATCGTATGGTTTTGATGGTTATTCGAGTGAGTATAGCGCGCATGAGGAGGCGTGTCATACTGAGCATAACGCCCCAGAGATGGCGCGTTATAGTCTGCATGTTTGAGTTTTGGTATTTGCACGGGTGAGCATAATGGCCTGGGGGAGGCTTGTTATGGTCACATAACGCCCCGCCCTTGGTCTGTTACACTCTGCTGTTTTGGAAATTTTGGGGGAGCATGTTTAATTCCCGTTTAATGCATTCTATGCTACGTCTATGTTATATTCATGTTAATTTATGATTAATGACTTGCTCCTAGAGTCCCAATGGCGTGCTTGGACTTTCCATGTGATGGAACCACTAGACGTAGCCCTAGACTTCACAGAACATCGACCCACCTGGGAGAGGTGGAGGGGCAGTCCCATCAAATGGTTTAAGCTAGTACCGTGGGCCCTCGGCTTTACCGTAGCCCTCTACGGGGAGGAAAATCTAGCTAGAGGCCTGGCCCTAGGCAGGGGTTGGTGTGTGCACACATGGTCAGAGGCGAGAGCTGACACTGATAAGTGTTACTCTGACTAGTTCTCGGTTGGTACAGTTCAATTATGCCTCTCGCTTGTCGTGGCACAGACTTGTGAGTTGCCTGAGATGCAGTGTAAGTCGTCAAGGGACGCATCTGGTCTCTCTCTTTTGGTGGAGTTTTCCCTGTTCTTTCTTCTGGCACTAGAATGATTGAGTTTATTCTATTGGTAAATGTAGTTTTTACCGCAAGTTCCTGTCGCTAGCAGTTGCTCTTGTTACTTATTTATTTACGTTGGCGTCTCGTTAGCTGATTTACTTATCTAGATAGACTTTTTTGTTCTAGTCTTGCAGCATGTTGGATTAGTGCATCTGCCTGTTTAATTATCTAAATGCATGCTCTAATTGTATTTTAATTGCCTGCTTGATTGTTTAGTGAGCGTGGGGATCCGTATGACCCCTATTGAGTCTGGTTGTGACTCACCCTTCCTTTTTGCAGGTGAGCCACCACAGCCGTCCACTAGTGGTTCTCATGGTTTCAGAGACCGTGCGTAGAGTGCCCGCCGTCGGTCTGTCCCTTTTTTTTGTGTTTTTGTCCGGGGTATGTCCCGTGTAGTTGTAGTCTTGTTTCTTCTTCCTTCTATGGGACTTGTACATTCATGGTTATTGTTGTAAATCTGGACTAGTTTATATAAATACCACTCTGATATTTTAAATCGCTTCCACACTATTTTAATTAATCATTGTAAAAAATAACATTGCGCACCTATGAATTTCAATTTATAATGCAATCTCTCGACAAAGCCCACTAACCCTTCGGGGGCCTCATCTGCCTCCTGGGTGTCGTCCCCAGTTCTTGGTAGCAGTAGTCTGATACTTGTATCGGGTTATCGGTGCCCTGAGCTCTGGGTCGTCACAAATGGTATCAGAGCCATGTTGGGAAATTATATCAGGAATTAAAATCCGCGTTGGTCCAGAGTAAGTCCCTTTGAGTCGTTCGATGCTGGCTTAGGGTGTTTCTTGCGAGTATTGATGTATTTTTCGTTGTCATACTTCCCTAGATTCAAGATGCCACCTCATAGGCGTAGAGCCCCAGTTCCTCAGAATGAGGCTAGTGTTTCACATGCTCCTGCTATAACGGTTCCTGTCCAGGCTGCACATGTTCCTATTCCGCCTACGAAGTTACCCGGTGGTCATGGATGAGCACTGAAAGAATTTTTGTTGTTCCATCCACCAACATTCGAGGGTCAATCAGACCCGGAGGCAGCGAGGGAGTAGTTGGATGCCACTGAATGCGTCTTCCAGTGCATGGAGTGTGCCGAGGACAAAAGGCTTATGTTGGCTTCTTATTAGCTTCAAGGTACTGCACGCACGTGGTGGACCACAGAGTGAGAGGTTGCCTTCTATTCCCGTCCGCTTCGACAAATCACATGGGCGGAGTTCGTTGCTACATTTGAATGTGTCTATACTCCAGCTTGCCTGAAGTTAGCGAAGATGTATCAATTTTTGGAGCTGACGCAGGGTGAGATGTCAGTGCTATAATATCGAGATAAGTTCATTAAGTTGGGCCGGTATGCACCCCACATATTTACCGATGAGACTATGAGGACTCAGCAGTTTCTGTGAAGACTGAAAGCAAAATTGAACCTGCCGCTTTTTGCTACCCGTGTAACTAAGTTGGATTCTGCATATCAAGCCAACGTCGCGCCAGAGTTAGAGTTGGCGAGGACTCAAGGACTCCCTCAGACTGAGATGGTTCCGTCGGCCGTGCAACATCAGTCGCCCCACAAGTCGTTTGTTCCAGGAGCTTCTCCCACTTTATCTCCTGTAGATGGTGCTTCCTTCCCGCAATCTCAGGGCAAGGGATTCCGATTTAAGAAGAAGAAAAAGAGGGTCGATCAGTCGGCGTTTTCTGATGCAAGTCAGCAGTCCATTTCCTCTGTTCGACCGCATTAGGATTTTGTTGCTTTTCAGCCGAGGTTGTGTTCTAGGTGTGGTGGCAGTCATCTGGGTGTGCCGTGTTCTTTGCCAGTTATCTGTTATCGTTGCGATCAGCGGGGGCACATCTCCCGAAACTGTCCGTTAAGGCCACAGACGGTGCAGTTCTCATAGACTTCTTAGTCGCAGCAGTCACAGTTTCATCTTCCTCCGTCGCCTCAACCTCAACCGTTTCAACAACCAGTTCCTGCTCCTTCTTAGTAGTCGCCTGTAGCTAGCCGCCCGCCGAGAGCCAGAGTTACTCACATCACTCGTGCGGAAGAGTTAGCTTCTAATCTAATCGAAGGTACGATTTTGATTTAGGATTGTTCAACGGGTGTTCTTTTTGATTCAGGTGCGACCCATTCTTTTATCTCCGAAGATTTTATTATGCGTATCAAAAAGTTAGTGAATGAAGTTTCCTGTGAGATGCTTGTGGAGTTGCCGTCTGGCGATTACAAGTCTACTCCTCTGTGATTGGAAAATTCTCCGGTTATGGTCAATGGTCGAAAACTGCCAGCGAGACTTTATGCATTACAGTTGGCCGACTACAACGTGATTCTAGGTATGGATTGGCTGAAACTTTATGGTGCCATGGTTGACTGCCGTCTCAAGCGAGTCTACTTCATGCCACAATGCTCGGCGGCAGCGTGGAGCAGATCGTCAATGCGGTTTCAAACGCCTGGATCGATGGTGGCGCACTGCGGACCTACCGGCATGCGCCTAATACCGGCTCCCGCAAGAGCTGGGCTGCCGGGGATGCCACCAGCCGCGCGGTTCGTCTGGCCCTGATCAGCCTGACGGGGGAGATGGGCTACCCGTCGGCGCTGAGCGCCAGGACCTGGGGTTTCTGTGACGTGCTGTTCAAGGGCAAGCAGGTGTCGTTGCCCATGCCCTTCGGCAGCTATGTCATGGAGAACGTGCTGTTCAAGATTTCCTACCCGGCTGAGTTCCATGCCCAGACGGCGGTGGAAGCGGCGATGACCCTGCATTCCAAGGTCAAGGATCGTATTGCCGACATCGACCGGGTGGTGATCGAGACCCAGGAACCGGGAGTGCGGATCATCGACAAGACCGGGCCGCTCGCCAACCCGGCAGATCGTGACCACTGCATCCAGTACATGGTTGCGATTCCGTTGCTGTTCGGGCGACTGACGGCGGCCGACTACGAAGACACCATCGCCTCGGACCCCAAGGTCGATGCCCTGCGGGCCAGGATGGAAGTGCGCGAGAACCCCGGCTTTACGCGCGACTACTACGCCTCGGACAAGCGCTATATCGGCAATGCCATCCAGGTGTTCTTCAAGGACGGCAGTTCAACCGAACGCGTCCAGGTCGCCTAAACTCGATCCGAGACCCACAAAAGTGATCCGAAATCCACGAATCCTGATTTGATAATTATCCAAAAAATCTGGGGCATTACAAGGCTAGTCTGCCTAAACCCTTCCCCAGGGGGGGTTTAGGCGGATCAGAGGGAGAGAGAGAGGGGGGCCAGTCCCCACTCTCTATAAAATCCAATTTTTTGCCATTTTTGTCCTAGTTTGACCAATAGCAAGAGGATAAAAGGATACTGGTTGCTGGAGGAGACTAGGATTGACATTGACTGCGCGTGTGGACCCGGCGCGTGACCTCGTGCCATTATTGTTGTTGAATCCCTCTATGCAAGGCATGCCGGTTGACTTTGCACGATCCTTACACGAACTGAGAGCACGAACTGGAAGCTACTGAACCAGAGAATGACCAGGAGGCCACTAGGCTGGGAGGAGGGCGCGGCCACCGAGGGGTTTGCCCTCCATGGGGGCGCGGTCGCACCTTGGGGTGAACTGCCCCTGGGTGAGTTGCAACCCCAAGGGATGGCCCTCAGGGGTCTTCTTTCATTGTCTGGGGGTGTCCTCTAAGGGACACGTGGCTCTAGGATGCTGGGATTAGCTCGTGGGGGCTGTTGTTGTCGAGTCATTGTTGCCGCCTACAAGGTGTTCGAGTAAATGCCCGACACACCACGGGTTGTCAAATGGCCTAGATAACTGGCTGAGGGGCCTCAGAATGGGCCTTGGGTTGAGGATATGGGCTCGTGGGAGCTGAGGATAGGCACTTTGGGCACGTGGGCTCGCCTCGGGGTGTGTGCTATGTTACATGGCTAGTTGGCAGGGTAGTTTCGGGTTGGCCCGAGAGCTAACGACAAGTGGCTCGTTGCTGTGTGTCTGAGGATAGGGGTGGCCCTGACCTACTGGGGGGTTGTCTTAGAACCCAGCTGGCATGCTGGAGTCATGAGTCGGCCCGCGGTTTGCTGTAGAGCGGCCAGAATATATGCGCCCGCAAGGTGTTCGGAAAAATGCCCAACACACGCGTGTGAGTCGTACATGTGTGTTGTAGGCCTCCAAAGCCTGTGGTTGACTTAATTTAGTCTTCCTTTGACCTTGGAAGGTTAAAAGAAGGCATCTTTGGGTAGGCCCCGGCCTCGTTGTTGGGTGCCAAGTGGCATGGCTTATAGTCAGGGCACCCCCGGGTTGGCCCGGGTGACAGTGTGGAGGGCGGGCAAGGCCCGCAACTGAGCGATCGGGAGTGCTCCCAATCAATTACTGGTGTCGCCGTATGTCATGGCTAGCTGGTTAGGGCCCTGGGTCAGGCCTATCGAGCTATAGGAAGGGCCGACTTGCCCGTTCCTCGAAGGTGTTCGAGGAAATTCCTGAACTCTTATTCCTGAGCATTTTGCTAGGAAATTATCCGGGTAAAACAAATGGCCCCCACGGGCATGCGTCGGAGGCGGAGACGAGGGCGTACGGCCTGTGTGCCCCTTATTCTAGGTTGCTATAGTTGTATTTTGACACTTCAAGTGCCTTTTGTTTGTTGCATTGTATATGTTGACTTTCTGGTGTGTTGACTATTTTTCTATGCTTCGTCTTGTAGCTATGGCATGATTTGGCAGAGATGAGTGGGTCTCGAGGCGTGTGGCTCGGGAAGAGGATCACTGGGTATGGAGGACTGAGCGGCCCATGCCTCCCTTGTGCCCGCCAGTTGTTACTATGGCGAGTGCAGATCAGCTTGACCTAGGATGCACGGCGATAGCCGAGGGCCCCGTCAGCGAGAGGGGGAGTGGAGTTGGGGCCGTGGAGGTGGCCCGAATTTCAGGAGCAGGTGGATTATACACCTATGATTGCAGCGAAGGCTACCCAGTAGGGTTTCCCTTGGACCGCTACTTGTTTGAGTTCATCAGGAGCTACGTCTCCCTCGGTATGGAGGAGGGAGATTCGCAGGTTGCTGGAGCGCATCATCGGCTTGAGCGGGCAATTTTGGTAGGCAAGGATAGCTTGCATTGGGTTATTTTTTACAGCTTTCTGAGCTTCTCTGGGGATTACTGGAGGCAGTGTCAGTTTCCCAGTGTTGAGTGCCTGGCTTCTTTAGCAGAGCAGATCAGTTTGGGGTCCAAGTTGGACCGATGGGTCCCGCTTCCTGGGACTTGCATGGCGACCACCGGACAGAGACAGAGGGCACGACTGGGCTGGTGCTAGAGCCGTCTAGACTGCAGTACGTTGGAGAGGGGTACGACAACCACAACCTTTTAGATGAGATCATGCAGCAGACCATTGTCAGCTAGTATGGCCATTGGGCAGTGATCTCTTCACACCGGTACCGTCAAGGAGCCACCGAGTGGCTGATGAGGATAGTGCACCACTACCGGGTGCTGCTGGATAGAGCGGGCATCAGATATGTCGTGGCTGTGGCGTTGTATGTGTACCCGTGCCATACGTGGCTGTTGTAGGGATTGCTGGAACACTTCAACCACAGGTAGAACACAGTAGCGATGACTAAGGGAGAGACCTCGCTTGACTTGTGGTCTATGTTCTGGATCTCTGGGCTGCCGATCAGTGGCGAGGGATATGAGGAGGTTGTGCGGGATGACCTTCACCGTAGCCACACTCACTGGCAGGGGCGATATCGAGTTCCTTACAATTATCGATATCTACTGAAGACCTAGAGGGATTTAGCCCTAGCTGGGAGAGACAGAGCGGCACAGACTCCTAGGGTGCCATTGAATGTGTGGGTTTGCCACTTCTACAATGGGCCCTTTTCCTTCTACCAAGAGTTCGCGAGAGACCAGACTCCGTGGGAGGAGTATACAGAGGTAGATATGTGGTTCTGGACGTACTCGAGGTACATTTATGCACCGCGAGAGGGGTGGAACCCCCATGGGCCACCGGACGTGACGCACCTAGCGGGCTACTTTGCTTACTGGTTGATGACAGTTATGGTCCCGCACGAGGAGGATGGCCTACTGAGGGTTGAGCTACTGTGGCCAGCATGCTTGCTGGCGGAGGGATGACGACTAGCCCTGACTCCTATAGCATTGGCTGTTATGTACTAGGGGATAGGAGTATTGGTGGTGAATCTGAAGCCAGGAGAGAGGAGCTTGCTTCTACCGAGCCACTACCTCAGTGTGTGGGCTGGCCTGTTCTTTTCAAGGCTGGTGACTTGGGGGACCGTGGCGAACCCGACAGCACCTTTGCTGTTAAGATTCACCAGCCAGCCAGACGGGGACTCTAAGGCACAACTGGAGGGGGCCCAACGGGCTCTGTGTTACTTGCTCGGGGGGGGGGGGGCAAGGAGGGGCTGCCTTTTGACTACGTCACGAGGGATTCCCGCCTGGTTCTAGTGCCATCGAGTAGAGGGGCAACCAGTGCCCTCCCCTACTAGAGGGAGCTAGACGTGTCACTATACACAGAGTGGGTGATGAGCACCCGACCAGCGGTGTTGGCACCGCACCGGTCCACGACGAGTTCCTTGGAGCCATACTACCCGCACAGGTTCACAAGGAACTTCGACTACGACCAGGGGATCTCGCCGAACTAGGAGTTTCCTTTGACGAGTCGATAGAACAGGGGCCGGGACACCCACTTGCTGGCTGCAGCATGGTGGGATTTCTACTGTCGTAGGGAGCCAGAGCAGCTACCGATGTCGGGACTAGGGCGCAGAGGACGGTTTGACGTCGACTACGCCAGGTGGTGGTTAGAGCACAGCCACCTGTACCAGCCGAAGGCCTCAGCGATCAAGAGAGCTGAGGAAGGTCATCTTCTAAGGGAGGATTTACTTCCTATCCCACTAGACAATGGGTACTTGGGGACTTGTGTTGCCCGGATCCACTGGGAAGTGGAGCGGATAGCCCAGCAGTGGCCCCAGAGCGACCGAGGTTCGTTGTCTGCGGGTCGAGGTGGCAACGGGGCGCTAAAGCCCTTGAGGCAGGTGTAGGTAGTGAGTGTAGGCACTGTAGCTAGGGCTTCTCGACCGAGGGTGCCGAAGACCTGGTGGGCCTAATTCCTAGCCGATTCCAGATTTAGGAAGAAGGGCTTGCTAGACTTGGTGCTCCCTGTAGGGAGCTTTGTTGATATGATGACTGACAATTGGAGGTGACACATTGGCCATGCGATCAGGTCGGCCGGGCCCGTAGAGTTGGTGTCCCATATCGAGTGTGCCCACACTCTGAGGGACGTTCGAGAGGCTATCGCGAAGGTTGCTCGGGTGTTGGGGCTGAAGCCGAAGCAGCTGGTTCCTCTACCATTGAGCCCTTTCGGGGCCTCAGGTAAGATCCTTTGCATAGTGTGTTGTCTTGGCTTCATTATTTTTTGGGGTATGCGACTGAGGTGGTGTGTATTGTTGTGGTTGTTGACAGGCTCTGTGGTGGAGGGCGATCACCCCTCCATGGAGACATCCTCTGGGAGTGGATACAGGGGCCTACTGCCTAGGCAAAAGCGCCCACGAGTGGATGCTGAGGCAACTGGAGTCGGCGAGTCATCTAGGGGACTCGAGGCTGGGAGTTGGTCAAGGCAGAGCTGGCTTTAAGTAAGCATCACATTCACCTCTCTGCTTCTTGATGGTTTAGCCATGATGACTGACTAACCCTATCTTGCTGGATTTATTTCTTGTAGCCCCACTGGAGACTGGCGCAGAGCCGGCCTTCTCTCCCCCCCAGGAGATCAACCCTCTACCTGATGACGGGGGCGAGTACGAGATAGACGTGGAGGGGTTCCTCCACGTGATGGACGATGTTGCCCCCAATGTCAAGACATTCCCTGACTTTGAGTCGTGGAAGGCTTCAGAGGAGGCCCGTTCAGGTGAGGGCTTCTGACACTAGACATATGTTGGCTGTGACTTTGCCTAGTCATGGCTAATGACATAGCCATTCGTACTGTGTACGGGTGGCAGAGGTGTCGGGGGCCGCAGGTCCTTCCGAGGCACAGGGCGGGGCACCCGCACAGGTGGGAGAGCGGACACTGGTAGTGGCCCAAGATAGCTTGAGTAAGCATTAGATTGCCGTGAAGGGAATTGCCTTGCCTTTGTTGTGCTTCTGATGGGCTGGAATTGCTGATTGAGCTTGCATTGTATGTTTACCAGGTGAGGATGCGGCTACCACTCTGGAGATGATCCAGGAGTTGGCCAGTGCTGGCCCATCAGTGGCTCTTCCGTCCTTTGAGGGTGAGTCTGAGCAGGTGGCCTCTTTGCCTCCACCTATTGCCGGGGATGTATTGGGCGTACTACCACAACTACTGGCGAGGATGTCTCTCACCATGCTATGTTTATTCAATTTATGCAACATATTATAACTGCCATGACCTAACCTACGATGCCAAAGATAGGCTAAGTCATCCTTATTAATAGTGATACACAAGTTAGTGTGTGTTGCATCATCTAAATCTACCATATAGATGTTATTGACTCTTTTACCGGTCAACTTCACAGTTTTAGAATTGGGTTCAAAGATAGTACATGCAAGAGAGTCAAAAATAACCTTATGGCCTTTATCACACAACTGATTAATACTAAGCAAATTGTAAGCAAGCCCTTCAACTAGTAAAACTTCTTCAATACAACAGGAAGAGCACTTACCAACTTACATGTTCCAATTATTTTGCCTTTTCTATTAACTCCAAAGGTAACATAACTAGCATCCTTTTCAACCAGCATGCAGAATTTATCTTTATCCCCAGTCATATGCCTGGAGCAGCCACTGTCAAGATACCACCTGTTGTGATTAGCTGCTAGGCATACATGCAAGCAAAATCAAGTGGAGAATTTTGGAACCCAAAATTGTTTGGGCCCATAATAGCATTCAACTCATGCAGACAAGACAGCAACTATTATGGTATCTACATTTGTTTTTGTGTCTTTACCTGTGTTGTAGATTTATTAATTTTTTGCTCAGTCTATCTTTTCTTGCCACTCTGAATTTTTGATGTTTATTTTTATGGTGTGGCATTTTTATTCTTAGAACCATGTAGAGAGTTTCTGTGCCAATGATTGATCCAATGGACATTATGAAGTGTGTGTGCACTATAGACCCTAGGCTGATCAGACATAGAATGGACAAAGCCATATGAGTTTTGGTTTCTAAAGTTTCTGAACCTAGGTTGCACAAAGGCATTCCAAGGGTAAGGTCGATGCACCTGACTAGAATGTGGGTTCTGGATGTTATGCTGCATCGACCTCATGTAGAGGCTGCCTCGACCTTTCCTACCAGAGTTATAGTGATAGGAATGATGGAATGATGGATAGGACGGTGCACTATGGTAGTAGCATCGACCTGAGGTACCCCTGCTCTGACCTTGGTTTCTAGAACATCTGAACCCAGAAGGAGTATGCGTCAGTGCAGGTTGGTGGTTGCATCGACCTTTCTGTTGAGACTGGGTTACTTTGGCTTTGAGATTTCCTTGGACTTTAGCTTTAACTGTTTGACCCCTAACATGTCCCTTAGCCTGAGGTGTAGTAGTGTGTGTGCATGATTCTCTAGACACATGTACCTTCCCTTTGTCCTTGTCCTTGGCACTGGGCTTGATTTGCTCATTATTTTTCACAGACTTTTTATTGTGACTTTCTTCAGAATTCATTTTTATTAAAGGTTTAGATGTTTCTTTTTCAGCAACAAAGAAAATGGTCTTCACATCAAACTTTTTCTTGCCCGAGATCCGGCCTGTTGAGCTGAAAGAATATGTCCCCTGGGAGGAGTTCGAATCCCTCGAGCTGACCCCCGAGGTAGAAGCCCAGGCAGAACAGGAGCCTCCCTTATGGGGTGAGTTCCCTCAAGAGCAGCCACTAGTTGTTGCAGAAAAGAAGAAGAAAAAGAGAAGATCCAGTGGTAAGAAGAAAAAAGAGGTCGTCGTCGCCTGCAACACCCTCTCGGCGCTGTTCGACAGTACCCTCTCTCTGGAGGAAGAAGAAGAAGGGGCATCCTGGGACCCACCGGAAGTGAATCAGGCCGAAGCATCCACCTCCCAGCATGCCACCCGGTCAGGGAAGAAATGGGGACGCCCTCCTTAGGACAACCGCAACATCATGCTAAGGGGCGAGCAGCCGTACCAAGTCCCCGAACCTAGGGTTTGAGGTACGGAGATCCCCCCACCGTCAGGTCTTTATCCCGAGAAGCCGAAGAGCCAGGGCGCTCCCTCTTTCGCCACCTTCCTTCGGGCCCACACAGAAAAGTAGGTGCGCTCGCAAGGACCCCGGCCAACCAAGGGAGTCAGCAGCCGCCCGACTTCGCCTGCAAGTAATCCTCCGACTCTACCAGCGGTGGTCCCGTCCCAGTCGGCGGAAGAATTTGACGGCATACCTAACCTTGCCGAATTTATGAAGGAGAAAGAGGAGGCCCAGTAGGCCCCACAAACTCAGGTAGCTGTGCCAGATCCGGTGGAGGAGTCGTCTTCTGACCCGACGTCCCAGGCCCAGGCTGGGGGCAGATGCGGCAAGGCCAAAGAGATGAAGTTGCTTAAGGTTCGGACTGCCGACCGAATAGTCAGGCATCTCGAGAAGATCTCAGCCCGGTTCACCATCTGGGAGATGCTATCCCTAGATAAAGAAACATGGCAAGCCATCATTGCTGCGCTCCAGACGCCAGCTCACCTTGAAGCCTGTTTGGCGGAGATGTCCCCGGAGGTGGCCGTAGCCTTCACGGAAGACGACATGCACTTGTCCACCTGCAGTCATAACAGACCGCTCTGCATGAAGGGGCAGCTGAATGGGTAGCCTATCAGCAGGGTCCCGATTGACCCAGGAGCAGTAGTCAACATACTCCCCTACCGGGTGTACCAGAAACACTACTTCGACGTGCACCTGGTCGAAGTGAAGAATGTCAAGAAAGAATAAAAAAGAAAAGAAAATCTCAGACTCAGAAGATCGTATCACATCAAGCTGGCTTATCAGCTGGTCTTTTGTCAGAATCACTCTTTCCGGCTCCCTTGCTAGCTTTAGTAGTGTGGGTTAATTCGATGATGTTCACCTCCGTGCTGGACTGGCGTTCCCCCGTCTACTTACCCTTTGCTACAACATAGCTCGGGTTGTCAGCGAAGAACATCTCTATCTCAGCAACAGCCGAGTTGAGCTGGTCGAAGCCCTTAACATTGGTGCCGAGAAGCTTTTCGCTAACCTCGGCCGCCAAGCCTTGACGACAAATGGTGATGGCATCCTCCTGGACTGGTGGATTGACACACCTCATGTTGAGGTCTTGCCACTTCTTGATGAAGTCAAGGGCGCTCTCGCCCTTCTTCTATCAGAGGGAACAAAGCTCAGCTAAGGAGACTTTCGCTCGGCCATTTGGAAACGATCGAGGAACTTTTTCTGGAGATTCGCCTAGTCAATGATGGAATTGGGCTTGAGGTGGGAATACCACTGGAAGGCCGTTCCCGTAAGTGAGGCGGCGAAGTAGCAAAGGAGATAAGACTCATCCAACGCGAGCTCGCCCATGGCCGTAACGTAGTAGGCCAGATGCTCGTGTGGAGACCCATGCCCGTCGAATTTTTGTAGCTTCGACGGTTTGACATACTCTGCGGGAAGCTTCTTGAACTGATGGTGTAATGGGTAGGGGACACTGTAGAGATCTACGATCGCGACCCCTTCTCCAAATTGGGCGACCTTGGTCTCAACGATATGCTCGATCATCTGGCACTGTGCCATGAGGTTCTCTGGCACCAGCGTGTTGGATGGCCTTGGTTGAGCCTCGGCCAAGGGCGTGCCGAACCCAATAATTGTAGGGGTTCGGGCAGCTGTGTCACGTCCCGAACCGATAGCAGCGGAACGTGTAGTTCGAAACGTGGTAGTGTAACAGTCGTGAATGATCAGAGCAAACATAAGACACAAGATTTTAGGGCCCATTAATATGGCAAAACACAACCTTTATTGATATTTCAATATTTGAATTACAAGTCTGGACTTTACTTACACATAGAAACAAAAAAAAGGACTCACTATTACATTCTTACGAAAATAAAAGACTTAAGACCTAAAATAGAAGACATAAACTCAAATGTGTCAGGCGACAAGGGAGGGCCTGTGGATGCACTTTCGGGGACGTTTGTTCTTTTTGTTAGTTTATTCATCTTTTCGTTCGTTTATTAGGTTTATTAGTGCGAGGGCGTGCCAGTCACCGAGGTGATGATTTATGCGGGCTTAAAGAAGCTCGTGGTGTGCTCGTTCTGGCTAATCAGACGATTGTGTGTATCGTGTCGGGATTGAGAACCTACCGTACCATAAAGGCTACGATGTTAATTACATCCCCTCGGAGAGGAAAAAACCCTTAATTGATTGCCCGGAAAAGGGACTCGATGGCCTAAAGTTCGTAATGTTGAAAGCGAGAGCAGAATCTCAGATTGTGCTTAAACAAATCCTGCATTGGGGTGTAAATGTTCACAGGTACGCATATCGGTCAC
Organism: Amorphophallus titanum; assembly: GCA_024336825.1. NCBI lineage: Eukaryota > Viridiplantae > Streptophyta > Magnoliopsida > Alismatales > Araceae > Amorphophallus > Amorphophallus titanum. The sequence goes on along the minus strand of JANBPO010006859.1, from coordinate 6,149,796 downwards.
TCATGGACCATTCTTTATTCAGACGGAGGTCTGTATTAGCAGCGTAAGGGACGGTGACAAAACCGTACAAATGTCTGTCGTGAGTATGACAAGTTTAATGTAATTGCGGGATTAGATCCCGACGTATGTTGGTCACTAACGGACCATTCATTGTTCAGACAAGAGTCTGCATTTGAAGCTTCAAAGACGACGATAAGGCCGTACAAATGTATGTCGTAGACACGGCAAGTTTAATGCAGGTGTGGGATTGAATCCCGGGAGAAGCGGGTCAAGCCGATGGTCTTTGGCCTGAGACGATTTCGGACTATGGCCATATCAGGGATTCTATGGACCACGTCCGATACCATAAGATATCATTACTTTTCTCTTCTCGCACAGTCTGGGGGAATGAATTGTTAAGTATGAAGCCTAAACTCGCCATCGTGTGCCCTCGTACGCAGATGGACCTGCACGGTCAGGTCACGGGGATCGACCGGGGGTCAAGGGGGCAGTGCCTCTTGTGGGGGTTTTCGGGGGCAGAGCCCCCAGAACAAAATTTCGATTATAGCAGAGGTTACATTGTTTGTTCTCATGAGAGTGGTTCATAGTCTTTTATTTCATTCATTTGTTTGGGTCCTTTCTTTTAATCTATTTATGAGTTTTAAGCTTTTCTTCCATTTAGTTAATTGTGTTTTTTTTATATGAGGCACGTTGGTTTAAGGAAACAAGTGGGCGCGATAGATTAGGATGCTACATTGGTGCAAAGAGCCCGCCGTATTAGGGAGTTGAGAGTGGGCTCACCAGATGTGTATGTTCTCACTTTTTTGATGAGAATGTATATATCTATCTCTAAGTCTTGAAATATTCCATTTGGGTAGTCTATGAATATTTGATCGCACTTAGGCGGTCATTTACTATATGTGTTTGTATAGTTTGTTGATAATTTTGGTTATGTCTTCTCACTCTTCGCTGGTCTAACTTTATTAATTTTGGGTATTTTCTTAACCACTTACTAGTAAGTGTTTAAAAAAATTCTTATTTAATAAATATTTTTGTTTGTCAAAGAAGTGTAGGGAGATGTTGCCAAAAATTTTAACAAATCGTATAACATATAGTAAGTGATGGTCCGATCAAACATTCATGGATGGGTTAAAAAGTGATAATCTAAATAATTCACCCTTCCTATGCAAATGGTCTATGACTAACAATGTGAGGAAATGATCAAGCTTATTTTCAAGAGTAATAATTTCAAAGTTTTTTATGAACATTTAGTGGGTGCATGAAAAACGTTGATATATTATTCATTAATTTATCGTAGAATAGTTGGCCGGGTGGTGTCTGTTAAGTTTAAGTATGGAGTTGAGAGTTTCATTCATTTTGTATTGGGAAATCCAAATGTAGCAATATACCACGACAGTCACATTTGATGCCCTTGTTTAGGTTGTAGAAACTTGAGGTGGCGTTCACCATGAGATGTGCTGCTGTACAAGAAAGGGTTCATGGATGGTTATATGAATTAGATGTGTCATGGTGAGGATGTCTTGTCGTATGAGCCTGACAATGTTGCAGGCACAAGTGGATACATGGATATGGCTGTAAATGTTATTGGTCCTAGTTTTTATGTTCATGAGGAACATGCATACGTGGAAGAAGCGCCGAATAAGATAGCCAAAATATTTTATCAACTACTTCAGGGATGCTGATGAGCCACTGTGGGATGGTTGTAACAAGCACACTCAATTGTCTGTGGCCTCATAGTTGTTGAACTTGAAATCTGAATTTCACATCAGTGAGACTTATTTTGACCATCTCCTCTTCTTGATCAAGAGTATGTTGTCTCGAGATGAGAAGTTGCCTGAAACTTTTTATCGTGCAAAAAAAAAAGGTCAATGAGCTAGGGCTTGGATATGTGAAAATAGATGCATACTCGAAACACTGTATGTTATATTACAAAGAGGATGCAGGTAAGATATCATTTTTGGAGTCCATTGGACACTGGGGAACTACAAATTGGACATACCGACACAAACAGACAAGACATGCAAAGTTGGAATGCGACTACAAACCTAGACTCTAACCAATATCCGGTACACGGCGGAGATATCAATCCAAAGACCAATCTCACGCAAGGAGGCTACCCTCCCAAATAGGCGTAACCTATCTGTCCAGTAACGCCTTTTGATATACCATATACTGGGATGCAATGCAAACCAAAACATTTTTTTTCAAAACAATGACTACCCTAGACTCGACTTAGCTCTGATACCAATTTGATGAGGGACGGACAGCGGACTTGATCGATTTGATGCAAACATGGGACTCTAATCAAGCTCGTGACTCGTCCCTTAGCGAGGGAAGCGTACGGATGTGCGCGGTTGAGAAACCGATAATGAGATAGGGTTGTCAAACTCTCTTTCGTGCCCGGATCAGGTCACAGGACAGTTCTCGCTCTCTCTCGCAGTAGTGATTAAAATATTTAGCGAGCTAGTTTAACCTATCACATGCAGGCAGCGGCATAAAGAACTATACGAAGCAAGCAAATGTCGAGTAAAGGAGCGGAAACAATACCTCCACGCTCCGGGCGTGGGGAAGACGACCCTGGCCGAATCTCGTACTCCCAGTACAGGAAATATTTAATTTACAGCAATGAATATTACTGCCCACTCCACGTAGGGAGGTAAAGGACTACACGTGGGACTCGGGACTAACGGGCTCGGGTTGACGGGTAGTGATTTGGGCAGCTCCGATGATCGTGGGGTCCACGTCCTGGTCGGTAGGCCGAGTGGGCCGGGAGTGGTACCGCTGTGACAGGGACTCCTGGAGGGACGATTCCCCTAAGGGAGATGCACTGGTTCGCCTGGTGGAAGGGGAGGCGGCCGACCTGGCGGTCGTTGCTGCTTGCTGTCCACGAGCCTGTTCTGCTGTCAAAGCACTGCGCGACCTGGCGAGAACGCCAGCTGCGATCAACCCCGACGTCGGATCAACGCGAGACTAGCACCTTTAGAAAGCTATTTCAGAGTTCTACGACCACCTAGTGTTACAAAAAAAAAATTTCTATCTCTGTAGTGGCCGTGGTTGAATTTAGAATAGGCTAGCTCTCAGGTTCAGATCTAGCAGGATAGATTTGAATCTGCCTGAGAATGTGATTTGACCGGCTGGTCTCACCCAAGCATTACAGACTATGGCCCAAGCCGGCACTAGGGCAGGCACTGGAGATTTACATCGTAATTTTCAGAGTCTGAACCCTCCACGATTTTATGGTTATTCAAATCCAGATGAGGTAGAGAACTGGATAGATGAAATGAACCGTATATTTGAGGTCATGCAGTGTGCTGACCAAGAGAAAGTGCGTCTTGCCACTTTCAACCCAACAAAGATGCACGTACAAGGTGGAAGTCAGTCTCGGCACCGCTAACAGATGCACCCCATACATGGGAAGGTTTTCTTACACTATTCCGTGCCAAGTATTTCTCGAAGCATGTCAAGGAGCGAAAGGCCATGGAATTCACTTCCTTGCGCCAAGGCATGATGTCTGTGGTAGAGTATGAACTTCAGTTTTCTAGGCTGGCACCTTATGCACCTCATCTGGTCAGTACTAACTTATTAAAGGCCAATCGATTTATGGATGGGTTAAGACCCTATTTTATTCAGCAGCTCAGGACTCAAAATATTCGTACTTATGCGGAGATGGTCCAATGGGCATATTTGTGTGAGAGGACCTTAGAGAAGGTTAAAAAATTGAAAGGAAAAAGGGAAGAGTTAAGTCGAGGGTCAGATTGACGTAGTAAGAAAGAAAAGTTTAGCATCATAGAGCCCTACAAATCCCGTGATAGCAGGAAGAGATCCAGGAACGGGAGTAGTAGTGGTTCCCAGAAGAACAAGAAGGCTAAGGAAGAGGACAAGCAAGTCATGGCGGCTTGATCCTTTTATGAGAAGTTCGACCATGCAGTCAAAGAATGTTGAAAGTGCCTCAGCGCTTGTTTACGTTGTGGTAGTCAGGAGCATTGCATGCCAAACTACCCTCTTATAAAGGATCAGCCTTCTGGTGGCGGCCGTAAGAGATAGGCTCGTCTCAATGCTGTTTTAGATGATGATGAAGTGCCCAGGGATGATGAGCTTATGGAAGGTACCATCCACATTTGTTCCCATCCTGCGTTTGTACTATTTGATACTGGTGCTTCTCATTCCTTTATATCTACTGCTTTTGTAAAAACCTTACCAGTTTCATCAGTTCCCTTACCTTCAGACCTTGCTATTACTACACCCTTAGGCCCCGGAACAAAGCTTACCAATTACTACCCTGATAGTGAGGTAATAGTTGAAGGACATGGACCCCGGGTCGCTACAGCTGGTATCAGAGCGAGGTTGTGAAGGTGTATAAGAATCTGAAATAACTGCAGTGGTCCAGAAGGTCCATGAATGTCCTGTATAGTCAGCGACTGGCATAGGGTCCGTGTGTTTTATTGATTTACGATCGTTCTTCTTGATGCCAGGTGTGTTATGGCGCCGCGGAGGAGGGCTCGTTCCCAGCAGGGGGAGTCGAGCGGTGGTCCAGAGGAGCAGAGTAGAGCCACGGTTCCAGAGAGTGCTGCTGGAGGTGCGCGAGCTCTAGGGATGGACGATTTCTTCCGAGGCATGTTTGACTATGTCTTCCAGCAGCGGCAGCAGGGAGACCAGCAACAGAGAGGAGATGCTAGCGAGGGTTCGTCATCTCGAGGTGGTCCTAGTCGGGTGCTGAAGGAGTTCTTGCAGTTTCAGCCACCTTCTTTCGGTGGGCAGTCAGATCTAGAGGTGGCTAGAGAGTGACTGGGTGATTTGCAGAGGATTTTCAGTGCGGTGGAGTGTGCTGAGGAGGAGCAGGTGGTGTTGGCTACGCATCGCCTTCAGGGAGCAACCCAGACTTGGTGGACATCAAAATGGGAAGCAGCGTTCCAATCTCGTCCCCTTCGGCAGATCACGTGACAGGAGTTCGTCGTGGCATTTGAGTGTGCCTTCTGTCCATCTTTCATCAAGACGCAGAGGCTGCGTGAGTTCATGGAGTTGACCCAGGGTGACATGTCAGTGATGCAGTAGCGTGCCAGGTTTGTCGAGTTGGGCCGTTATGCGTCTCACATCATGGCGGATAAGGAAGTGAAGACCGATCAGTTCATTGGTGGTCTGAGGGTCGAGCTGAGGCACCGTCTTCTTGCGTCAGGTGTGACTACTTTGGATGCGGCATGTAAGGCACGTCGGCATTGGAGAGAGATTTACAGAAGATTCGAGGGTAAGGCAGTGCTGGTCAGGTTCAGGCAGGTTTCGGTCAGTCGATGGAGGTCCAGCAGCAGAGTACTGTCCAGCTCTCGACAGGTGGTTCCGTGGCAGTGCAGTCTGTGGCTCCCGTGCCAGAGTCATCGTCCTTCAGCTCGAAGCTCAAGAAGTTGTTCAGGGAAGTTGTTCAGGGGAGTCGATGGGCAGTGTCCAGCAGCTGGTAGCTTTGCATCGTCAGAGTTCGGTGACTGGTGCTCCTATCAGAACCAGAACCAAAGTACCGTCGCGAGTGACTAGTCAGGGTCACGCCTGTTGACGTGAGTCCAAAGCCCCTAACCACATGTGCACACACTGGCCCACGGCCTAAGCCAGGCCTCTAACTAGTATTCCCCCACCGAACGACGCTACGGTTGGACCAGGGGCCCACAGAACTAGCTTAAGAATCGTAAATTGAGAAAGTGCCCTGCTACAAGAGCCGTCACACCGTAGCGTGACGTAAGGCTATGACTAGTGAAGGCTCACAAGACATGGAGACTAAAAATACGATTGCAGAAGTACATATAGGCAAGAGAGCACTATCGCACGTACTTCAAAGCACCAATGGCAGCACAGCCACTGTCGACAAACTTAGGACAAGGCAACTAGACCTACTCATGTAATAATCCTTGAGTCAGACGACTCGGAGGCTAGATCATCACTAATAGCAGAACAAGCCGCCAATCGATCTAATCCTAAGCCAGAGAAAATGACGCTGGCAAAGAAAATGACACGCGAAGACCTGAGGGAACACTGAGAACTCTCAACACACTTAGACACGTAGAACGAGGTAAGATGATACCTCACTACAGTCAGAACCATGTCTCGAACTGGACAGAACCATCGAGACACACGCAAGGCTACCTGTCATCCACTGGGTGACACCGGGTTGACCGGAACCAGACAATGACGACTCAACAGTAGGGAAGGGAACCCTACTACAAGCAAGAAGACTCCTGGCTGCCTTATAACGCAGTCTTAGCCCTCATTGGATGTCTGGAGACATCTGCGAAAAAAAGAGCAGACCACAAGGACAAGCCAAGACAAGCAGAAACCAAAACACTGGAGGATGACGCTCTGGGCAAAGTGAACCATCACTCAACCACTAGGCAGACCTGGCAGTCAAGGAACAGTCGCTACGCAACCAGAGATAAGGATGCTGGCAGTCCCAGATTGAGTCATTAGGGAACTGTCGCAGTCAAGGAAGGGACCGCACCCAGTTACCTGAACCGACCTATCTAGAAATCACCGACATACAGACACCGCCCTAGAGCACAAACCTAAGATAGACGAACATGAGACAAGCCATTACGGCCAACGGACAACATCAAGGGGATGGGCAGTCACAAGGTGGCCACCCAAGGGATGAATAGACCAGAGAGGGCTGCTCACGCGTAGTAACTCTACTGGGACATAAAGATGTATTTTTATTCATAAAATAACTTAAACATGGCGAAGAATGTATTAGAATAATGATTCATTACTCTTAGGATAGTAGAGACTATAACGGATCAGAGCTACCCCGTTATAGCACATAACGGATCAGCTCTGCCCCATCATATATCATAACAGATCAGGTGGGGTGCGTTAAATTAACATGGCGCTCCTCCTCTGGTCCGTCATTCTCATCTACCCCAATTAATCCCGGACTCAGCGGTCATGATGGATCAGTGATGGTGCGTCATATGGCATAATGCACCTCCACTGGTCCGCTATGACTACCCGAGTTATTTTTATTAAACTTATCGACCCAAAAACTGTAACGGACCAATGGAGGTCCGTTAAGGCCACCCGAACGTGGAAAATCCACAGTTTTCCCATAACTATAACGGTCATGGAAGGGGGAGTTATATTAACGACCTATCTAACATATGCATGAGCATAACGGACCAGTTGTGGTCCGCCATATGGGTATAACGCGCCAGAGGCGGTGCGTTAAATACATAACGGTCACTGGAGTGACCGCCATGTGAGCTGGGTGGCGAACGGGTTCGGTTTGAAACCGAACCACTCCCCGGTTGACTGAAATTGACGGGTTCGCTTACAAAAACCTATAAAAACCTGTAACCTACCATGCCATGCATCCATTCCACTCAATAGAAGCTAGAAAACATAAATACAATGCCCATGAATGATTAAAAATACTAATTATCACATTTTAGGAAAAAACTAAAAATGGACATTAACTAGGCCAAACGGCCGTGGATGGGCGTACATGTGGTATAGAAATGATCCTAGCGGGGAGGTGATTCCATCCCCCTACCTCATTTGTCCCGAAACTGGCGTTTCAGCAGCATGCGGGCGAGGTGGAAGCCGCGCCCCACTCATCCCACCTCGCTCAACCGTCTCTCGAACCGCGCGATGGAGGGCGTCAACGCGTTCCTCTCATCGCACTGGTTCCAATGGTACCTCCTGCATCTCGGTCTGACCCTGAAATCATCAAAATCGAGAAGGAGAGAGGAAGGAGAAACATTGGGAGAGAGAGTGTGTGTGAGAGAAATCGGGAGAGAGAGAGAGGGTTAACGAGAGAGAGAGTGAGTGAGTGGGTGGGGTGGGTTTTTGTTAAAAAATACCTTGAAGAAATACTAATGACATTTTACCTAATTTGAGAGAGTTTTTGCATTTAATCTTTAAATATGAGTCTAATATTTATTAGTCAAAAGAAAAAAGCAATCTGCGTAAGTTGGACATCTGTTAGGTTTGGACTAAGGTCTCTCACAATCCACAAAAAATTGGGTACACTGCACTAAATTCCTCATTATATCATAATAAAAAAAAAGAGTTTTTGCAAGTTTCAATCGAACATATGCACCGCAATCAAGCAGCATAACTAGGTAAAACACTGATACATGAACTAGTTTTCCAAGTTTATTTAAAGTTCGCCACCAACACACTGATCCCAAAGCTCTATCATCTATAGTTTGTAACAAATCTCAGCATCACAAACATATCCTTCGGCGGTTCTACCTCCCTCTTCCATGGGTTCGGCTTCGCCATCGGCCTCCATGGCTTCTGCTTGGTGATCAATGTTCCCGGCTTCCTAGAGCGCACACTTTGGGTGCAGATCAAAGTCGCACTCTTCGCAGTAGAAGGACCATCCCTGCCCATGTTCATTACACCCATCGCAGAGATATGATCGCCGGAGAGTCCGCACGAGCTCATGGGCTTCATGAAGCACATGCTTCAGCTTCTCCGGCCAACCCTTGGCCATCTCCTCAATCTGTGCCTCCAATTCCTTGATTCGTTCATCGGTGAATGGGTAGGCCGCCGACCCATGCTCCGCCACCAGCTCCCTTCCATCCCTGGTGACTGTTCGTCCGGAAGGGCCGATGACCACAAGGGCAGGGATGCCACGGATCTTGAACTTGCGGCTCAGCGAGTTCTTCCTTTCGTCCCCGAAAGGAAGAGCCAGCCAGGGCATGGTGGCGAAGAACTCGTCAAAAGAGGTTTGGTCTTCGTCGCTGGAAATGAAGATCACTTCAAACGCACCGTCCTTGGCTTTGATCTCATGGTATGCCTCGATCAGTTTAGGCAAGAATGCGCGGCACGGAGGACACCAATGTGCAGAGAAATATAGGAGTATGTTCTTACCAACCAACTCTGACACTAAAACCTGTGGACACCGATAACAAACAAGGCAGATGGATCACAAGGTTTTATCAACAAGTCTGAAACAAAATAAACTTGGAACAGATCACTGCTACAGGAGCAAGCATCAATCTTCTCAAAAGATACTGCTGATTTCAGAGTTCGGGATGAGATCTCCACCGTTGCTTGTGCACTCGTACAACCCTTTCCTAGGCTCCAGAGCGTGGAGAAAGTCTTTCCAAGCTTCCAGAAGTGTTCCTTAGTCCACTTCCATTCGAAGGGTTGAGTCCAATCTCTTCGAAAGGTTTTTATAGCATGTTTCCTAGTCTAAGATGCCGCCTAGATGGAGCTCTCGACGTTCCACTCAAGGGGAAGCCAACGGTCAGAGACAAGAGGCCCCGGATCACCCACGGTAGGCAATGACACCTCGTCATTGTGGACGCGTAAAATTACACGTCCATATGTCTCGGCCAATTCAGCATCAACAACAACTTCAACCGAAGAGATTGCGGACAGCACGTCCCGTCCGGGCCCTCCGAACAAGCAACACATTGCCGTGAAGCTACTTTTAGAGTCACGACAGCGAAGAGAAACCAACTCTCGGGAGGCTCACAATTCGTGGGCCCCGAAGAGAATTAAGTGGATCGTCAATTGGGCTCAAAGCGGGCCCAGATCCTCTATAATGGCACCCGGGCCTTCAGCGGTATGCCCAGTGTGGTCTTCAACAGCATGCCCCATGCTGACCTTCAGCGGTGCGCCCAGCGTGACCTTCAGCGGCACGTCTCATGCTGCCCTTCAGCGGCACGCCCCCATGACCGTTCAGCGGCACCCCCATGGTGTCTCCAGCAGCATGCCTTTGGTGGGCTCTTCAACGGCACACTTCGCCAAGCCTCCAACGGCACAGCTAAATGCCCCTCAATGGCAGGGTCTAATTCTTCAGCGGTACGCTCTTTCAACGACCTCTCCGATAGAAATAAATCTCACGCCATTCCCCTATAGATCCTTGGCACAATGGGATGACTGAGGTGTCAAATGGGGAGGGAGACATGCTCCCTACTCCCTGTTAACAAAGGACAACCAAAGTCAAATCTTAATTAATGAACCACGTTCCCGCCCCCGTCGCTCCGCGTTCGAAGGCCCCATGCCATTGGGGTATAAAAGGCTCCTCTCCATGGTAAACAAGAAAAAAGAGAGACAGACAAAAAAAAATACACAGACAAGAGGAAAAGGGAGGAGGAGCCACCACCGGGTACCAAGAACCAGAGAAGAAGAAGAAGAGGAGAAGTGAGGGGATTTCTTTCCTTCGGCAGCCACCAAGAAGAAGAGAGTAAGGCCCTTGCCTTGCCCATGAAGGAAAGGATCCTTCTAGAAGCCACCTAGGATATTGACCAGCCCCACATGGGCCCTAGGGCATAGGTGGACCAATGGGGAAGAGGGTGGGGCCCCCTACTTGACCTACTGACTTTTTACAAGAAAACCCAAGGAATCCTAAGGAATGACAAATTGACTTATAAAGCCTTACAATTGCATATATGTTTTCCCAAAGATATAAATGCAAATTAAAAGGACTCAAATGTAAAATAAAAAGTTAGTGGTCTTACTCTGATGTCCCCATCAATTCTCCCCGGGTGGGAAGAACTCGACCCCGTCGAGTAAGGGGTGTGGCTGCTCGTGACGCCGGCGGCTCCGTCATCGTTCCCGGAAGCGTGGAGTATGCTCCACTCCAAGTAATCAACATCTGCTCATCCCGTATAGATTCGATATGCACACGATGCTGGGGAGGAGGCTAGAGATGGACACTCCGGGATGGGGTCACTCTCAAATGAAGGGAGGTGGTGCAAAGACTCACTAGGCATTCACTACTGGGTCCCTTATGTGACTAGATCCGATATGTGAGGTAGAACTGATCCCAAAGTCTAACAAGTCTCACACTCGAAAGGGACTGACAACGCGAGCGTAAAAAGACCGACTCGACTCGATGCATGCGGACTTACTATGATTTCCTAATATGTTGAACACATGCATGGACAGACACACAAGACCCTAGACACACCTATTATTAGTCTGTCCCGTACATGTGTGACGGTGGACCAGGACACCCGAATGTGTGCCATGCATGCATTTGATGAAACCGGAGGTTAACGTCATGGTGTGCTCCTAGACATCGTACGATGCACCAATCATGGACATTGGGCTTGGATGTGGGAAGTCCGGGAGGTTCGGGTGGTTTAGGTGGGTCAGGGGAACCAAAGTCTTCATTACCCCCAAATGATGGTTTGGACCTATTGCTATGTGGAGGTTACTTGACCCGGGTGGAAGAGGTGTGATAGTAAACTCCGTGGAAGAAGTGGAGTGGAGGTTCAGTAGCGAAGGGGTCAAAAGGGTCAAAGAAGGTATGACCCCTTGGGGTGGGTTCCCACAAGTCACGATGCCACGTGTAGAAGTCTTGAAGGTGTGGATGGTCACCTTCATGCAATGTGGTAGGGGGGACGGTGACCATAGGTAGGAATTTTTTTAAATTTTTAGAATTTTGGGGTTTTTCTATAAATAACACCCACCCCCTCTCTTTCTCTCATTCTCTCATTCTCTCTCTCTCTCTTCGCTTTCTCTCCCCCTCTCCTCCGGGCGGTCGACGGGGGTGATGGTGGGCGAGGCAGGGACGACGTGAGGGAGAGGAGCGTGAGGACGCGTAAGGATCAAGGCGGTGGAGGCGTGGCGAAGGTCGGGGGCGTGTTCGTGAGTCGACAAGGGTTTCACGGTGATTTCTTTGCGAATCGGCATCCACGGTACGTCAAATCTTCAGTGGAGGAAGGGGGACAGAACTTTAGCTCGTGCACTTCCTTTCCCGTGAGTTTCGTAGGCCGTGGTGAGCCGAGCGAGATTATTTGGGCATTTTGAGAAAAATCCATGATTTTGGGGTGTGCGCCCGATCTAGTGATTCAACCGCGTTTTCAGGGTTTAATCGGGTCCTCTCGGTGCTAGAGAGGTAGGGGATTAGTTTTCCCTTGTTTTCCCCATCACGTGGGCGTGAACGGGACATGGAATGGAATTTTTGGGGTGGTTCGTCGGTTTTGGTCTCGGGACAACTTGGCGGTCCTTCTAGAGACCGCCACACCCCTGGCGGCCTAAGGTAGGCGCACCACGGGGTACTGTTTTGTCGGCAGGGCAGGCGTCGGCTGGCGACCGCACGATAAACTGCTAGCAAGGGTGGCGGCCGAAGCTTCGACCGCCAGCTCCATTTTTGACCGTTGCGTCTTGGGGAGCATGTTTTGACCATTAGGGTCACGTGCCCTCTAGCGGTCGTAGGTACGGGCGCCATAGGGAGCGTAGCGGCGTAAGGTTGGGCTGCTAGAGCCGTGTGGCAGCCCAAGAGAGGACCGCCAGGTAATTCACCGTGTTCACCGTGCCTGTTTCGCATTGTGTTGGTCTCTGGTCGACCCGGTTGTGACACAGTGGTTGACCTTCGGCCTCATGAATGTCTAGGACACCGTAAGACCTGTGTCTATGTTTTTGGGGGTGTCCGGAGGTGCCGCATCATCTTGATTAGCGTGTTCGTGAGTCTTGGGGTCCGGGTGACCCCATGTGTGTGCTCCAAGTTTCCGTGTGGGCCATGTGTGCGGCCTTGGACTGCGAGTCCATTTCCCCAGCTCGTGGCTGGAGGTCTCTTGTGTTCCCCTGTTGAGCCTAAGGAGGTTCCCTAGACTCTGATTGACAACTTCGATTTGGCCATCAGTTTGAGGGTGGTATGCTATGGAGAATTTGAGGAGGGTATCCATCAAGTGCCAAAGGGTCTTCCAAAAGTAGCTGGTGAACTTGACTTCCCTATCGGAGACTGTGGTCTTGGGTAACCCATGGAGGCGAACAACCTCATCAAAGAACAATCGGGCCACTCGGGAAGCATCTGAGATTTTGGAGTATGGGATGAAGTGGTTCATCTTAGAGAATCTGTCCACTACCACAAAGATCAAATCATGTTTCCTTTGGGTCCTGGTAGGCCTAACACAAAGTCCATGCTTTAGTCTTGCCATGGGCGGTCGGGGATGGGGAGAGGGGTATAAAGGCCGATGTTTTACTTCACCTATTTGGCCGAAGCACATATGCGGCATTGACCCACTATCTTGGCTACATCTCTCTTGAGGCTTGGCCAAAAGAATTGACCCTCAACTAGAGCAATATTTTTATGAACCCCAAAATGACCAGCTAGTCCCCCTGCATGTAATTCCCAAATCAAGAAGTCACGGAGTAAGGTCCGTGGTATACAAAGCTTTGGCCCCTTGAAGAGGAACCCATCCTCTAAGATAAAACCCTCATGTTCCCAGTTAGACTGGGTGGTCAAGGTGGAATAGATGTGCCCAAAGTCAGGGCATCCGGGGTACTCATCCTTGAGCCTCTCAAACCTGATAACCTCCACATGGATGGTAGACAATAAAGAGATCTTCCTACTTAGTGCATTCATTGCGCGGTTCTCACTTCCTGCCTTATGTTTGATGACAAAGGTGTAGGATTGGATGTACTCAACCTAGCGGGCATGTCAGGCATTCAACTTTTGCTGGGAGTTGAGATATTTTAGGGCCTCATGGTCAGAAAAGATGACAAATTCTTTAGGCAACAAGTAATGTCTCCAATGTCTGAGGGACTGAACCATGGCATCAAACTCCTTGTCATAAGTGGAGTATCTTGTCCTAGCATCACATAGCTTCTCATTGAAGAAGGCCACTGGGTGCCCTTCTTGACTAAGGATCCCTCCTATTCCTATCCCGGATGCATCACATGTGACTTCGAAGACTTTGGAGAAATCGGGTAAGCATAGGACCGGGGCTTGGGTCATCTTCTCCTTAAGCTCATGGAAGGCCTTGGACTAGACATATGAGGGTGTTTCTAACATGTTTTAGGAGGGTTTTATGGGTCATTTGTCCACTCTATCTTGTATATATATATTAGCTCCGAATTTGTGAAAAACAACCCTAATGAGCTTATAGGGTGTTTGGTTACGCTTTTTTCCCTCTTTTTTATCTCAAACTAAAAAATAAATAAAGAAACTCACACAATCACGTTTGGCGACTATTTCCTAATTTTTGGGAGAGGATCCTTACCCCGTTCAAACTTGTTTTAAAATAAAAACAACACCCGAGCAGTTTTTTATTTGAAGACGCTGGAAGCCCGCGACCTCGACCCTCCCGACTCTCGCGTCTTGAGCGAAGACTCTTCCCCAAGGTATGTCCCCTTTCTCCTTCCCCTGCGATCCGTCGGCATCCCCCCTTCCCGGCTGCCCCTCCACTGCGTTCTCCTCCTTGTGCCCCCGGTGGCCCGCCGGCCGTCGCCCTCTCCCACCTCCTTCTTGTGCGTAGGGCACCCAGTCGGATCACCTGCTGCCGTTGAACCCGATGTTCCTGCTGCCGTAACCCAGCGGGTTCGATGGCCCCGCTTTCTGCTTCTCCGACTTGGGAAGGGCGAAGAAGCCGGCGGCCTCCGCCTCCACCCTCGCTATAACCATCGCCGGCACGCCGTGGTTGATCACCTCGAAGAATCCGAATTCCTCGCAGGCCCTCACCATGAGCTCCGCCGCCCGGCCACGTTTCTGTGAGAGGTCCACGACGGGGACGCCGAGCGTACAAAGCCTCTCATGGTGGACCGACGTCGGAGAGGCGACCACCATTGTTGCCGCCACCACCACCACCATCACCGCTGCGGCCATCACCGCCCCTCTTCCTCCCCTTCCTCGTCGCCGTCGACCACTGTGTGCGCCTCGGGCACGAAGTGGTGCCCGCCGGTGACGCAGAGGAGGGGTGGTTGGGAGGAGATGAGGCCGCCCAGTCTCGATCGGGGGGGGGGGGACACCGGGCAGAACAGGCGTGCAGGGCTGCGGCGAGTCGCCACGGCGTCGGCAGGGCAGCTGTGAGCAGCAGCCCACCTGCGAACGACGGCAACAGCGGCAGGTCGGGATTCCACCATGGTCAAACCCGCAAGAACTTCCTCCCTCTACCTCCATTCTCCATAGTCAAACTGTGGGGGCGTTATGCTCCAAGTTAGTGGTAATATTTTTTTAAAAATAGAAAATAAAAAAAATCACATTTTAACACTCACCCTTCTCTCTCCTCACTCTCGCGACACTCTCTCACTCCCCCTCTCTCTCTCACTCAAGCGCTCTCTCTCTCCCTCTCTCCCATTCTTCTCGGTTTCAGTTGAAACGACGTCGGACTGGAGCATGGGAGGCGTCGTTGGAACGGGCTCGACGAGTAGGTCGAGGCAGTACCTTCTATTCCGCGGTTCGAGGACCGTGGGGACGAGACGGGTCGAGTGGAGCTGCGATGCCCCGCCGCCCGATCTGCACCGTTTTACAGGCCTCGTCGCGACCAAGGTAGGAGAATGTATTTCTCGTCTTGTCAGGAGCATTTTGACGCCTCATTCGTCGCCGATGGCGGACGTTTGTCTCATTTTTCGTGTAAATCTCTTTTTGGTAAATTTTAGGCCTAATTTGGAGTTTTTCTTCTCCTCTCCCGATTTTTATCGAAACGGCCGTTGATCGAGGCAGGGAGGTACCGTTGGGAAGGTCGTGTCATGAGGATCGCGTGGACGTCCTTCTTCCCACGATCCGCAGAGCGTGAAGGCGCGTGGTGTTGGAAGGTTACCATTGCCCTCGTCGTCAGTTCGGCATCGAATCGGCTTCCTCATCATATCAGAGGTAGGGCGATGGACTCCTTACTTCGTTAGGATCATTTTCACACCACCTACACATCTATCCACGGCCATTTGGCCCATTTAATGTCCATGTTTAGCTTCGCCCTAAAATGTGTTAAAAGCATGTTAATTAGTGTTTTAAATACTTATTAATTATTTTTGGGCATGTTTATTTCATTTCTAGCTTCTGTGGGCATGGTTGGATGCATGGCATGATTTTCCTTTCCGTTTTCTATAGGTTTTGTAGCGAACCCATCGATTTCTATCGACCGGGGAGCGGCTCGGTCGCAAATCGAATCCGCTCGTCGCCCAGATCGCATGGCGGTCACCCCAGTGATAGTCATGTGTTTAATGCACCTTACCAGGCGCGTTATGCCCTCATAGCGGACCACCCCAAGTCCGTCATGCTCCTGCATGGCTTAGATAGGTGGTTAGTATAGCGCACCTGTCCCTGACCGTTATGGTCAGGGGCTTTCTGTGGATTTTCCACGTTCGGGTGGCTTTAATGCACCTTTGGTGGACCGCCATATCAGGAGGTCCCCAATCTTGAGGGTCAGTCCACAGTATTCTATACGATTGATGAACAGCCAGTGAAAGGAGATGATGATTACAAATTCCCCAAAGAAATTCACGATCCAGTCGTCCCTATCATGGGGCTCCCTGATATATCCAGCAAAATGGTGAAAATGGCTAGGAGGCAGCAAGTTTCCTTCTTTCAATCCACAAGCCATTATCAGATGTTCAAAAAGTTGTGGTATCCACCCAACCTGGATAAAGAACTACTAAAGATTACCTGACATCTTGGCCGGCTTGGGTTTCTCAATAGAAGAATTTTATGAAGCAAACAGGATATCTCTCTCGGCTTCCACCGGTGAAGATCCTCCGGGAGATCTAGATATGCCAAAAGTCGTAGGCCAGGAGCAACACACGCCCATGGATGGCGAGATCCAAGATGAAGAGATACACCTTTGGAGTTCGTCTCCACGTAGGGATAATGGGCTGGGTACGTCCACTTCTGAAGGACCAATCTCGGCTAATCATGGGGAGTTGTCACCCCCACTCGGTGTTGGAATGGAGGGCAGTGGTTCGGACCACTCTCCAGATTTCTCCTAATATGACCCTACTATGCTTGCATTGTTATATGAGAAACAATAGGAGATCAAAAGGTTGGAGAAGCAGCTAGCTGAAATGAGCATACGCCAGTCTGATTCAACAGGGGGCACCCTCCCTCAGCGATGCAGTCATCCAAATCTGAAGTGTTCCCTTATGACCAGGGCAGAACTGTATAGGCACAGGAAAGAAGATGATGAGCTTCTCCTAGATTGCATTAAAAGATGGAGAAGCCTCTATGCAAGGTGTGAGCTTCCGTTGAGCCATGAAGTCGCTACCCGAATTTACAAACAAAGTCTGAAGGAAGAAATCCAGCGGAGGATGATTGGCATCAACATTCAATCTCTTGATCAGCTAAACATGATAGCAATTGATATGAGGCCTTTCTGGTAAAATACTGCCCCGCTACCGTCACGACAAAAAAAGAAGATAGATCTGAAGGTGTTGACCTCAGTGCTTTTGAGCAATTGACAAAGGAAGTGCAGGAGGTAGCCAGCCCTTCAACCAGCAAGCCTATATGATGTGACACGACTCTCTTGGACCTAATATGGCAAGCAACCTAATGAGTTGGCAACGTCACACTAGCGAACTCACTGCCCAAAGGCACCAGTGCCGGTTCGGCATCCCAGCTCCCAAGTCCCGTCGGAGAAATAGGGACAAGGGGGACCAGCAGTCCGACTTGAGAAGGATCTGGGTTACCCCAGAGGAAGCTCAAGCTATCCGGGAGGCACGTTTTAGCAACCCCTTTCGGGCACTAGGACGTCGCGCCAAGCAAGGTGCGATTGGCCCTACAGCCGCATCATCTGATGGCGCCCAGGCCCCCATCGCCTCTCGCTTAGATAGGTGGAAACAACGACGGGCTCATTCTGGGCCCCACCAATATCTAGCCCTGAGTCCTCCTCAGGCAGATGCAGCAATGGAGACTCCTCTACAACCCACCTCAGTCTTTGATAGGTTGGGGACACCTATCCGCCCTAAGAGGCATTCTCAGAAGAGGCGGACAGTCCGGATCCTCAATGACGCAGTCAGGGTGTTCGCGTGCTACACCGCCAGGCACCAGCCTGAGGTTCAGACTGATGATCTGAACCAGCCCATATCTCACCTCAGGAGACCTCGTCACCCGACTCAGCCATCGGCTTCGGTCGGCCATGTCGGCACTTCTGCCGGGCCTCAGACATCGACACGAGCGAATGAAGTTCCCGTTGAGGAGCCTACTACCCATGTCAACACGGAGCCAGTCAACAACGACCCTCCGATCGGTGAAGTCCAAGAGATGACTCTTGAGACTCTCATGAAGGAGAACTAGCACTTGAAGGCCCTTCTGCAAGACTTACTTTAGGAATGTGACCTTCATCCTCAGCTGCCCACTGGTCCTTCGACGGAGGCGCCGATCCTTCCAGGTGGGAAAAATGGTGCTAACGCCTCAGCGGTAGTTGCTCGAACCCCTACAATTGCTGGGTTCGACACGCCCTTGGCCGAGGCTCAACCACGGCCATCCAACACGTCGGTGCCAAAAAATCTCATGGCACAGTGCCAAATGATCGAGTGGATCATTGAGACCAAGCTCGCCCAGTTTGGAGAAGGGGTCGCGACTGTAGATCTCTACAGTGTCCCCTACCCGCTCAACCATCAGCTCAAGAAACTTCCCCTGGAGTATGCCAAGCCGCCGAAGTTGCAGAAATTCGATGGACAAGGGTCTCCGCATGAACACTTGGCCTACTACATCACGGCCATGGGCGAACTCATGTTGGATGATTCTTACCTTCTCCGAATTTAAAAGGAAGAACAAGGAGGAAACTGAAAAGGAAAATCATACCTCACGGGAATAAGAAAGGAAAAAGCTGACGCATCTCATCCTCACGTTCCCATGTAGCTTCATTACCGGAGTGACGCTGCCAGATAACTTTTACCAGAGGGATCACCTTGTTCCTCAACCATTGCTCACGACGGTCTTCAATTCTGACAGGAAACTCTGGCGTAGACAAATCAGCTATCACCTCGGGCCAAACTGAATCATCAAGGACGTGGGACGCATTAGGCATATACTTCCTCAAGTAAGAGACGTGGAAGACATAGTGAATAGCTTGCATAGCCGCTGGCACCTGAAGCAGATATGCCACCTGGCCCACACATTCCAAAATAGGAAAAGGACCAATATAATACGGACTAAGATTTCCATGCTTCCTAAACCTGAAAACACCTTTCATCAGAGATATTTTAACAAACACCATATCTCCAGGCTCAAATTGTAGTGGATGTCTGCGGTGATCTGCATAACTTTTCTGCCGACTCTGAGCTATCAACAATCTCTACCTGATCAGACGAACCACATCTGCACACTGTTGCACCATGTCAGGTCCTATCAAAAGTCTGTCACTGGCATCAAACCAGTTCAAGGGAGTACGACAAGGATGACCATATAATACTTCATAAGGTGCCATGTCGATGCTAGAGTGAAAACTGTTATTATAAGCAAACTCAACTAGTAGCAAATGCTGACTCCATGAACCCTGCCAGTCAAGGCAACAAGATCTCAGCATATCTTCTAAAGTCTAAATAGTCCTCTCTAATTGACCATCTGACTCCATTTCTAACATTACCGAACTTACAGAGTGTAACGGACTGGGTAAGGGGCATTATGCGACTATAACGCGCCTGCCCAAGGCCGTTATGCTCGCCCGTGCACTAATTGAAACTCAGGCATGCAGACCATGATGCATCACCGATGGGGCATCATGCAATGTATGACGCACCTTAGCCCGCACGTTATGCTCTCTAGAGAACCTTTCAAAAACACACAGACCATAACGCACCAAGACGGGTGTGCATGCGACTATAACGTACCAGGAGTGGTCCGTTAAAGTCACCAGAACGTTAAAAACTCAGAAAAACTCCATAGTTAACCACATAGTATAACGCACCAGGAGTGGGGCATCATACTGGCCGCAAACGGTGTTTGCGACGGAATTTCAGACGGATTTCCGACGGATAGTGCCCATCTGAAATCCCACTTTTTTTGGTAGTGAATGTAACCTTGAGTGAAGCCAAGCGCAAGCTACCTAGACAAGTTACGTAAAACACAAGCCATCGTGTCATGTGACAGAAGCACCTCCTCACTAGAAGAACAGTCAGATGCATCCACTACCGTCTTATACTGTGCCATAAGTATCTCTCACTCGCCTAGAGTGGCGGTAACTGAGACGCTCACAAGTACAAAGGAACTACAGTAACGAGTGACTAGTCGGGGTCACGCCCGTCGGTGCTCATCCAATTGCCCCTGATCATGTGTGCACACACAAGTCCAATGCCTTAAGTCAGGTCTCTAGCTAGTTTTGCCCCCTAGTAGGATGCTACCGTAAAGCAAGGGGGCCCACGAAAACTAGCCTAAAAACTGTCTATCAAAAACTGCACCGCCACCACTCCTAGGTGGGCCGACACACAGGATAGTGTCATCAGGCTATGACTAGTGGAGGCTCACAAGACACAGAGACTCTGAAACAGAGAACACTGAAGTACAGACATGGTAAGCACACACCTGTCACACATACCACAAAGCACAATGCAATACAAAACTGCAACTAGACTCAGGACAGTCAACTAGACTTGCTGACAACAATCCTTGAGTCATAAGACTCGGGTCAAGATCGTCGCACATCATAGCAACACGCTGTTAATCAGCCTAGTCCCTAAGCCAAAATCATGATAAAACACATTAATGATGAGTCCTCGGCCATCGAGCCACACAACAGACTCACACTTCCGTATAACACGAAACACAAAACATGAGGGATAACCAAAAGCTCTCAAACCACATGGCCCACAAATCGAGACAAGATAACACCTCTAAGCACCCAAAATCATGTCTCGATCCTTACAGGATAGACGAGACACTCATGAGCTCACGTGTCAACCACTGGGTCACAACCAGGTTGACCAAAAACTATAATGACCCTCAAAATAATACAAAACACTACTTGGTACAATGGCACTCTGAGACACCCTATAACACAGTCACAGCCCACATAGGACGTCCAAGACATCCACGGAATAGTGGGCGCACCAAGGGGTTAAAGCCACATTAACCGAAAACCAAACCAGCACAAAAGAACACTCTGGGTAGGAGGCGGTCTCACCCTGGCTGCTAGACCAACTTGGCGGTCATCCAAGGGCCGCTACCATCAAGAAAACCCTAGATTTAAAATCCACGAAGATAGGAGCCTTGCGGTCTACCTGAGACTGTTTCTAGCATCAGGTGGTCTCCTCAGGGTTGCAACCTGAACCCTAGCGGTCATGACCTAGCCGCTACGCCCAGTCAACTCCCAAACAGTTAAACCGACTCAACCGGTCAAACCAACCAAAATGGTCTACCAAGAACCATTTCACAGAGATTAGCGGTCATCCTAAGGCCGCCAAGGACACCCAAGTGGCTGGAGCTAGATCGCTAGCCCAAACCGACATAAATGACAGGTGGCTATCACAGATGGGCCGAAGCAGCTAAGTGGCGGTCAGTCGCATGGCTGTTACCCAGCGAACTGACATAGCCAAACAAAATGAGGAGAATGGTGGTCACCCTTGGGCCGCCACTCAAAGCCTAATGGTCCACCCTAGGGTGCTATGCAAAGCTTAGCGGTCCTCTAAGAGCCGCAAGCAACAGCCATGTGGTCAGTTGCATGACGTTTAGCCAAACCAACTTATACACTATTAAAGGAGCTTGGTAGCGGTCCCCATTGGGCCGCTTCACCTTAGTAGCAGTCTTTGGTTTGACCGCCACTCCCATACGGTGGGAAACTATAGGGAAGCTCAAATCTGATCATTTCCATACCCCAATCGTGTCTAAACAACGGGAAAACAACCCTAGACACGTTATACACCTTCCACAAGCCGGAAGGGATCAAACCACGCACAAAAGCTCAAGAAACGCGCGATTCCCATGAATCGACCTAAAATGAGTCACATGGATGGCCGGGCTCATACTGGCTCCGATTCTCGACCAAATGCAACGAAACTGGCGGGAAAAGATTCCCAACATGCCAGGGGTTCAAATGAAACCATTTAAACTACAAACCGTTGCCTGGAAGGGCGAACACGGCTCACACCCCCCGAACATGATTTTCACCCAACCGAAGCAAAACTCGCTCGTAGTTACACTGTTCGGCTAGAAATCGCGAGAGAATGCAGGAAAAGAGTAGGGCATCTGTCCCCCTACCTCCACCGAAGATCTCACGCTCCGAGACGGCCACACCATGCCGAAAATGATCACACGAACAACCTACGCCTTCTTTTAATCCACCGAGGGATCGCGTCAATGCCACGCTCCATTCTTCATGCTAGCACGCTCCACGACACCTCCACGACATCTCCGCGACATCCCCGGGCCTCCTCCGTCTGCAGCTGGAGTAGAGGGAATGAAAGGAGAGAGAACGGAGGGGGAGAGAGTGAAACGGCGAGAGAAGAGAGCGGAGAGACGTGAGAGAATAAAAAGGAAATAGGAAATTAGCAATTTTTCTAAAATCTAATTTTTGGCACAAAAATTTATAAATTTAAAAAAATATAAAAAAATAGTCTTCGCAATCCTCAGAATGAGCACAATGCACCAGTAGCGTCCTTGAGTGGCACGAAAATTTGTAAATTTAGAAAAATATGAAAAAAAAGTCTTCGCGATCCTCAGAACGGGCACAACGCACCTGTAGCATCCTTGAGTAGCAAAACTCAACGGTCAACTCTCCATAGGGTTTTGTAAGTTATATAAGGGAAAAATCTGCATGAATCGTAAAACATGTATCAAGACTTACAAAAGTGATCCAAAAGCTCTCCGATCCAGATCTGAAGAATCCAGGTATTACATCTATATATGGTGGCGGCCTGAGTGGACGCCAATTACCCTGTTTCATAAATGTCTTAGTTTTTATGTGAGATTTATCGATATGTCATCATTACTCAAAGTTCTGTCCTTGAACTCCTTGTTCCATGAATCTACCTTTAATGTTCTTACAATGGCTTATTCCCCTGAAATTCTATTGGCTATAAACTATAGTGGATGTCTAAATATTTACATGACTCAATACTTGGCGTTAATTGGGCCCGGTTTAGTCCTAGGAGGAGCACCTGAAAGTACTTGTGGTCATAGGAGTTGATTGACCACGATGTGGCATTGCATCGAAGTGCATGACTTACTTGATTTATGACATTCCACAATCTCTCTAGTGCTTAGTATTACTTGACATGACATGCATGACTTGCGTGGCCCGACATGGGTAGTACTTGAATGAATGAATGGCCAATATCTCATGACTTGACTTCATATTACATGACTTGGTACTTGACGACTATACTTGAATCTCGTGAATACAAGGATTAGTCGCTGAGAGTCATTCAACCAGTAAGCCTCCATTCTTCAATGGAAGCAATTATGCCTACTAGAAGAATTGCATGCAAGTTTTCCTTCGTGCGAAGGATTATGAAATTTGGAAAGTTGTCAGTAAAGGTCCACGTGATTTGCCTCCTGATGAGGAGTTCTGGACTAAGTAGCATATCTGAAAGTCCACTTTGAATTGGGGTGTCATTAACGCTATTCAATGTGCACTCCATCCCACTGAGTTCTCCAGAGTCTCTTCCTGCAAAACTGCTAAGGAGATGTGGGATAAGTCAGAAGTCATCTATGAGGGGACTTCTCAGGTTAGAGACACCAAAGTGAATATTCTTGTCTCTAAATATGAGGCTTTCAAAATGAAGCCTGAGGAGTCCATCTCGGACATGTATACTCGTTTGAATGTCATCACCAATAGCTTGAGAAGACTGGGAAAAGTCTACAGTGACTATGAATTAGTCAGAAAGATTTTGAGGTCCCTAACACCACCCTGGCACACCAAGGCCACCATAGTTGAGGAGTCCAGGGACCTGACTAAAACCTCTGTAGATGAACTTATTGGTTCTCTCATGACATATGAGCTGAACCTTAAGAAAGTAGATGATGCTGAGAAGAGAAGAAAACTCCTTGCTCTCAAAGCTAATTCTAGCAAAGGGTCATCCAGTGAGTGTAGCAGCACTAGTTCTGAGGAAGATGCTGATGAGTTTGCTATGTTCACTAGGAAGTTCAAGAAGTTTCTGAAGAACGAAGGGAAAGGGCTGAGAAGAAAGTATTTCTCTGGAAAATGGCAACCCAAGCATAGATTAGAACTTGCAAAGAAAACTGACTCTATTGTATGTTATAATTGCAGGAAAGTAGGACATATCTAGATGGACTGTCTTGAACTCAAAGAGAAGCAAATCAAGTGGAAGAACAAAAAGGGAAAAGCTATGGTTAGCACCTGGAGTGACGAAGAAGAAGAAAGTCAGAGTAGCTCCTCTGACGATGAGAAAGAAGAGAGGATTTGCCTAATGGCAAAAGGCGATGATGAGGCAACTTCCCCATTTGATAATTTTACACAAAATGAATGGGAAGATGTATATGCTAAAGTTCTTGAAAAATATGAAGACATGCGTAAGGAGAACAGACACTTGAAAAAGAAGATAAACTCTTTAGTCCGAAAACAACACGAACACGACCTCGTCAATCAGAAGACCTTCATGAGTTATGAACACTATTCATACTCGAGGTTCACTTGGACAACCAAGGACTTTATATACTGAAATATCTAGGAGATTGAGACGACACAAAGTATGAGAACCCCAAAGTGCATGAGGTGAAGGATAATGAAAG
Organism: Amorphophallus titanum; assembly: GCA_024336825.1. NCBI lineage: Eukaryota > Viridiplantae > Streptophyta > Magnoliopsida > Alismatales > Araceae > Amorphophallus > Amorphophallus titanum. Next base: position 6,125,459 of record JANBPO010006859.1, on the reverse strand, counting down.
ACCAAAAATATTCATGCGTGCTGACCATTGTTCATGCACGAGGTAATAAGATCAGGAAACAACACGAGCTACTAAGGTTCAGGAAGCTACACGAGCTATGAATAAATCATGCACGCACTATGACACATGATGGAAGAGCACGAAGGACAGATGTTTTATTGAGACCCCTTTGTGCACGAAGTGGAACATGAAAAAATAAGATGAGGTATGAACACTGATCATACTCGAAGATTAAAAACAGAACTGCACGAAGTATGACTTCGTCAGCAAAATCTGCATGAGGTAAAGAACCCCAAAACTGCATGGAGTAGGCAAAATATGACGAAGAAGGGTTTTGAATATGCTCAATTAGAAACTTTGACACAATGTATGCATCAGACACATTGACTATTTAAGCAAAACATCATTCAGAATACTCATTCATTCAGCAGACTCATTGACTACATAAGCACAAGCATCATTCAGCAAGCATCATTCAGCAGGTTCATTGACAATGTATAAGCATAAACTCATTGACTCATGGTATTTGCCAACATCAAAACTCAGGGACACAACTATCTCCCCCTTTTTGATGATGGCAACACTATGAGTCATATGAATAATGAAAGCACATATGAGCAAATGAGCAATGACTAAAATGTGCAATGAGTAATGAACAAATCAGTATGTCTCCCCCTTTGTCAACATTAAAAAGGGGTGTAAGACAATAAAAAATATGGAGAAAATAGTTCAGTAGAAGCACATCAGCACATAAATATGATCAAATGAGTAGTATGAGAACAGAGGTCATTGAAAGTAGCGTAAATATCTTGAGGATGCTCCTCTCCGTCTGGGTGGAGGTTGCGGAGCTCGAGAACTGGGACTAGGAGTAGAGCTGGAGAAGGTTGAGTTCTTGGAGGTGGCACTAGAGGCAGGTCAACTGATCTGGCACTTGATGATGCTCCAGGAGTAGGAGTGCCAGAGAGAACTGTGGACTGGAGCTCTTTAAGATCATTGGACAGAAGATCCACCTGAACTGTCAAAAATCGTGGATGCTGCTGGGGGCCAGTGCTTGGAACCAGGCTTGAGCTCCTTGAACCAGGGTGGTCATGAACGCTCGGCATTGGATCACATCCAAAGCCCCGTGGAGAGTCATCAGGGTGTTGAAGCTATCATAGTGGTCAGCCAGGTCTCCCTTGCCGTTGTATGATTTGAAGGTCAGTAACGAGATTCTGGGAGAGATCTGGACCTTCAAGGCTTGGTCGGAGAATGGGGATTGCTTCTCATCCTCCTTGGTGGATGTCTTCTGCAAGGCGCGGAGGGCGCGCTCCTGATCTGTGAAACGTCTCTCGAAGTTCCTCAGTTGGAGGGACAACTCTGGTTGGCGCTGAGCCGAGGGGCTACGAGGGCACCCTTGTGGGCTACCTCATCATCCTTCGGGGGCATTGATCTCTGGGGGCTGTTGGTGCGCCCCAGACTTTTCTCTCCTTGGAGTGGAGGAGCCTTCTTGTTTTGGAGGAGGGGCTTCCAAAGGTCTTTCTGACCTATTGTACACAAGCCTCCGGCGGTTTGTACGGACACTGCTCCATGGGGGAGCGGGGGGAGGGGCTTTCAGGGGGGAGTCTGGACTTCTCCTCCCTAGCTGCATGGGTCCTCATCAATTCCACGAGGATATCCGGTTTAGCATTGAGGGTCTGGAGAGCGTCAGGATCCCCATTGGGAGGTTGCCCCCCCGTAGCTGGTGGAGGTAGCTCGTCAGCTTGGTGGTTGTTATTCTCAGAGGGGAGGCTTCCCGTGGGGCGGGAAGGCATAGGGTCTCCTTCCCCTCCCCCCACGGCGTTTCCCCGACCGACGGCGATCCTCCTGTCAAAACTTCTTCGCACCATTATGGCTCTTCGCTCGTTCCCACAAACGGTGCCAGATGAAGAGAGGTGATCTCGCATTGGTCCTGAGTGGTGTGATCCCAGTAGAATCTTGATCACGATCGCCACGCCTTATAGGAACTGCAAGGCAGGAAACAGGTCAGAGGTGCCTAGGGATGGATCCCCAGGGAAAACCCTTTGATGCTTAAATCATCGAATAAGGTAGAGCACAGATGTAGGGGAGATGGCAGGAGGAAAAAAGGGGTGCGAGATCACTCTCCACCAAGAAGTGTGGTGGCTCTTACCCAGGACTATTCTCTTACCTCATCGGGGGGATTTCATGTCACCGAGAGAGAGGTCATAGTGGCAGAACTGTATTCCACCAAGCAGAAGTAGGATGAAACTACCTTAGAGTATATCAAGAGGTGGAGGAATCTTAGCATGAGATGTAAACAGCCTCCCCACCAAGAAGATGTTATTTAAATTTGTAAGTAGAATCTGAAGAGAGAAGTGTTGGAAAAGATGATCGGCATTGATATCAAGTCATTTGACCATCTTAACAATGTGGTGGCAAAATTTGAGTCCTTTCTTGCAAAGCACTCTCTACCTAGCATCCCTACAGCTTAGAAGGGCAAGGCTATTGATCGGCGACCAGCCTCGAAAGAGGCAAACACTGTTGATTTCAAAATCTTTGAGCAACAAAGGGAAAAAGCTAAAACAGTAGCTACTCCTTCGACAGCTAAGTCCACTGATAAGAAAGAAGGTCTTTCACTGAGGGACAAGATGAAAAAGCTATATTCATTCTCAAAGGATAAAACTTGGGTCCGGTTTGAATGGGCTTACAAGTACAACAAAACAACATTGCCCAAGCCAAAGAGAGCTACTGATGCAAAAAGGCAAGATGATCCCTTGTTCTGTCCTTATCATTGGATGTTGGGACATGCTATAGAAGACTATTACATATTCAAGAACATAATAGAAGGAATGATAAAGTAAGGGGAGCTATAAATGGACGAGCACCAGGTGGACCCGCCATGCCCCCATGAACCTCCAGTGTTGAGGCAAACAGTTAACATGGTGTCATTATACCAGTATTTACCAGAAGAAGTGTCTGAGGCTAGCACTCAGTACACCTATGAGGCCTATTTCCTCACACCCATTATAGAACAGGCAGGATGGCAATTTGTGCCTATGAGAACAAGAAGAAGACTGCCAGCTCGTGGAACTAAAGGTGCTCATATTCATGGCATCGCTACATGTCCCGCTCCCCCACGGTGGCCCCTACATGGCAGAAGACAGAATGGCCAGCAGTCATCCTCATCCCAACTCACAACTAGAGGAGACAAACTCCACTACCCACTCACAAAGAAATAAGCCTTGAAGTACGACGCCTGCAAGTTTACATTAATGGGCTTGATGAGTATGAACAGCTCAAGTTGACACCCCTGCTAGTAAGAGACCATGTGCCATGGGAGCAGCTAGAAAATTTGACCATTGAAGAGCCAAATGAGACCAAGGACGGTCTATAGGAGTGGTTGGTTATGCCCTTTAGGCTTTCTAATGCCCATAGCACCTTCATGTGGTTGATGACCCAGGTTTTACGCCCTATGATAGTGGACTTCTTGGTCGTCTACTTCGATGAGATTCTTATCTACAGTTGCATTAGGGAGGATCACTTAGACCATCTTAGGCAGGCCTATGTCGTGCTGAGGCGAGAGAGTTTATTTTCCAACCCAAAGAAATGTACTTTCATGTCTGATCAGATCACTTTTCTCAGATTCATTGTGTCGAGAGATGGAGTCTCCACTGATTCGGAGAAGATTAGGGCCATCAGGGAGTGGCTTGAGCCCCGCACACTCCACGATGTCTGGAGCTTCCATGGCTTAGCGATGTTCTACCGTCGCTTCATTCGTGATTTCAGTTCTATAACTGCCCCGATCACTGACTGCATAAAGAAGGGGGCATTTGTATGGACTAATGCCGCCGCAACGGCATTTCAGGACATCAAGGAGCGCATGACCCAGGCACATGTCCTTGCACTATCTGATTTTTCTAAGGTGTTTGAGGTCACGTGTGATGGTTCTGGAGTAAGCATTAGTGGAGTGCTGAGTCAGGAGTCCCACCCATTGCACTTTTTAGCGAGAAGCTTAACGATGCCAAACTGCATTATTCCACTTATGATAAAGAATTTTACGCAGTCGTCTAGACATTGAGATATTGGAGGCATTATCTTTTACACCAGGAGTTTGACCTCTTTTCTGATCATGAGACATCATGATTCCTCCATACCCAGAAAAGGTTGACCGCTTGTCACAATCATTGGGTGGAATATCTCCAGGAGTATACATTTGTGCTTAAGCACAAAGTGGGGGCGGAGAATAAGGTGGCCGATGCGCTTAGCCGTCGGATGATGATGTTGACCACCATGAGTGTTGAGGTGGTAGGGCTAGAGAGGCTGAAGGATGCCTATGTTGATTGCCCGGACTTTGGTCCGATCTATGCCGTCCTTCAGGCCGGTCCCTCGCGTGATTATAGCGAGTTTGTTCTACAGGAGGGTCACCTATTCCAGGGTGACAAGTTGTACATCCCACGGACTTCTGTTCGTGACTTTCTCACGTGGGAGTTGCATGCGGGAGGTCTTGCTGGCCACTTCGACCGGAACAAGACCATAGAGGCGGTTGAGCATGCAGGGGTTGGCATGATATCAAATAGGAAAAGGTGGCAGCTTACAAGTGGGGGTCTGGGGAACAAGGATATTAGAGATTTTAATTTGGCTCTCTTGTGAAAGTGGATGTGGAGGTTGGGGGTGAGAGTTCATGGGTTATGGGCACAAGTTATCAGGCAGAGATACTATGATATGAGGAGAGTTTGGGATTTGGCTTCACCAGCTCAAAACCAAATCTCGCCCCTTTGGTGTGGCAACTTGACTTGTAGGGGGGTTATCTTCTCCAGCGTGCGGGTCCGACTTGGGAAAGAGCATCAGTGTCTTTTTTTGGAAAGACAGATGGTGTGACAACTTCACCTTGGAGACTTCTTTCCTGAGCCTCAACATTATCTCGACTGAACCGATGAGGTCGGTCTCCAAAACTTCCGACTCCGAGCTTTCAGGAGGCACTTGGGCGCAGACCTTCAAGAGGGACCTCACGATCAACAAGATGGAGCAGCTCCAAGCCCCTTTACTCCTCCTCGACTACGCCCCAAAACCCGATAGGAAAATGCGTGGACCTGGAGGTGGGAGACGGAGGGGACCTTCTCAGTTAGGTTGGCCTAAATTACCTTGAAAAGTGGGATGTGTCACAGTCTCACCCCTCAAGTTTGGAGGCCGAGGAGTCTGTTGAAGGTGAAGATCTCCCATGGGAAGTTACTCACATGAGACAAGCTACTCCAGTTCATTCTGGACATCCAGTCGACCTGCTATTCATGTGGACAGAAGGATGAGTCACTAGACCACATGTTTGTAGGTTGTTCTTACTCACAGGCAGTGTGGGAAGAGCTTGCTACCAGAACCAGCTGCACCATCGGTCGGCAGAGAGAGGTGCTTCACATTATTCAGCTTTGGGGCAGAAGGTGGGCGAATAGAGGGGACAACGTAGTGTGGTGGCTGATCTTGCATGCCACCCTTCGGCCTCTATGGGGAGAACGGAACAATAGGATTTTCAGAAGGGAAGTTAGAACTGAGGAATCTATTGTATCTTTCATTTGTGATAGAGTGCGGGAATGGGTGGGGTTGCTTTCTAATGTGAATTCTCTCAACTCCCAACTTTTTGTTTTGTTGGGGGGTTAGTGAGTGTCACACTGTCTTGGTGTGACCTTTTGTATAGGGATTTTTTTGAGAGCTTATTGATTATACTTGTACATCGCGCCGGAGAAAGAGTGAGAGGAAGAAGAAGAGGTCGGGAAGGGTGCTCACTCTGACTTCTGGATCTGCTCCAGAGTCAGACTCCATCGTTGAGAGACATATTCTCCTCTTCCATCTCTACTTTCTTTAAGATCCTTCCTTTTTCTTTGAAGTTACATTGTAAGCTATGAATCAGCAGAGCAAGCTGTAGTGCTTAGGAGGCAAGGGTGTTCCTCGAATAGCAAGCTGTGAGGCTCAGCTGTGTGTAGGGATTTCTAGCCCCGAAGCTGTGGATCAACGGTGTTCAAGCAGTGAGCCAGCAGTAAGCCACACTCTGGTTAGAGTGTGGGGTGGATGTAGGTGAAAATCGAACCACCAAAAACCGCTATCCAGTGTGACTACTCTTGTGTCTTGTGTGCTTGCATTCCATCTTACTCATTGGATTAGATGTATGCTTAGGAATGCCTAAGTCACGCATGCATTTTACTGTCTAAAACTAGTCATCTATTTTTCTGGCTTAAGTCTTACATCCAGTGGTATATAAAAAGGCGTGGCTGGAAGGATAGGTTACCCCCTATCTGGAATTCCACCCCTTGCGTGAGGAGAGCCTCCGCCAGGTACTGTATCTAGATGTTAGACTATTGGTTGTTGCATACCGTCACATTTCACTCCTCTCTTGACTGCGCTTGGAGCTTTTCATCTTCCATACTACTTGCCACTTTGCATTGTTATTCAAATAGTCTTTATTCCGCACCCATTACTCTATTCTCTTGTGTGTTATTAAAGATTTGGGGTAGATCTATTCACCCCCCTCTAGATCTGTGTTAACCCGAGCACACCCATCCTACATCTTCTGGATGTACCACACATTGCATGATATTCATGGCTGTCCAATTTACCGTTGACAAGCGGATCTACTCCCTGGTCTAGGTGCTTTCATCTTTAGGAAGCTCAAACGGACTAGTGGTGATGACCTTCCAAAGTTCATGGCTCTGTGCACGTAGAAATACCTCCATCTTGTTCTTCCAGTAAAGATAGTTAGTCCCATCGAAGAACGGATATGAAGCTGCGAGGAACACTGGTTCCAGGTCTACCCTGGTCATTGGACCACATGATGGGTAACCTGCTCTGATACCAAATGATAGACTAGAAGACAAATATAGAAGGGGGGATGAATATGTCTATCTAAAAAATTTAAAAGAATGTCAATAGGCCAAATTTGGAGAGAAAATTTAAAGAGAATGAAAAAACATAGCCATGCCATAAACTAAATAAAAGGAGACAGGTGTCTCTAACAATCTAGGGATCAAGCCCGATGGTTGGCCAAAAGGGACCAGTAGCAGAGCTGCAACTACGTGGAGAATGGGGCAAAATGAGCATCTGCAGAAGAGCAGCTCAGCAGTAGCCATCGAACTGAAAAGCAGCCAATCACACGCAAAAGATCATGAGAACAAATCGTTATATTGAAGGATATTGACACCATTGAATATCTCACTCAGGAAATTTCTGAATGAGAGACGCAGGGCGTCCAGCCACTCCCTGGAAAAGTACACTCGAAACTGCGGATCCAAGTTCGGGTTCTTAACGTAGGGAATTGCTGCCAAAACCCACCAATTATACGTCAAGATTTACATACAGAAACATGGAACGAAAGGAAAACAGAGAGAGCAAGATATGGAGGTCGCCACCAAACCACGGAGTCCAATCCTCGCGCCTCCGCAACAGATCGCCCCCGTGCGCCCCGAAGAATTCGATCACCTTGTCCTGCCGCCCAGACTGCAAGGCGTGGACGACGTAGTACCGCAGGATCGACACCTCGAGCTTGCCCAGCGCGTCGGCAAGCGACGCGTCGGAGGACGACGAGAGACGATGCCGGAAGAAGCGGAGCAGGCCGACGAGCTTGTCGGCCTGGAACCTGGGCACGTACGAGGAGAAGACCAGCTCGAGCAGCTTCTCCACCTGGAAGCCCTTCCCGACGTCGGTGGCCAGCTCGGCCTCGAAGGCCTGCAGGGTGGCCGTAAAGCCCCTGAAGACGAGGAACTCCCGGAGGAGCTCCTCGGCGTACACCATGTTCTCCATGGCCCTCTCCAACCCACCCCCCGTCTCTCCCGCACGCCTTCGCGGCCGGCGACCGCAGCAGCAGGAGCCGTTCCACCAGGCCGCGATGTGATATAATTGTTTAGTGTCGCCTCCCTTCCCTGGTGCTTCCTTTCTCACTCTGGCGGCTTCTTCGCCGCACGCAGCCGACGGTGGGATGTCACTTACTCTTCCAACCTTGACAAAATCTTAATTGTGCACATACTCGATCAATTTGATAATGAGATGTTTGCATATAAATCATTGCTGAAATAAAAAATTTGTATTTATATTCTCAGCTCATCAATCTCCACTCTAAGACTCTCATTTTCATCTTCTAAATCCTTCAATTATTTTCATCCTTCCTCAAGATTTTCAATCATCTTTCTAAGATCCTCATTTTCAACTTGTAAAGATACAGCTTTATCATTTGAAGGTTGGTCATGAACAAGAGTTTCTACTTTCTTCTTGAGAGCTTCATTTTTCTTTTTATATAGTTCATACTTATCCATTAATTCAAAATATGCTTCTTCTCAGTCATCAGTAGAAAAATGCTCGAAAGGAGATCTTACCTCGTCGTCTTTGTCTCCTTTTGCCATTAAGCACAAGTCTTCATTTTCATCATCACCAGAGCTCTCTTCACTTTCCTCCTCTTCTTTATCACTCCAAGTAGAGATCATAGCTTGTTTCTTCTTTCCCTTCCATTTAGGCACTTTCTTCTTGATTCCCTATGGACATTCAGCCTTGATATGTCCAGGTTTCTTACAAGAATAACAAACCAACTTATCAGACTTCTTGGGATTTTCAAATTTTTGTCTGAAACTCTTCTTTACCTGGGGCTTCCTCCTTGTGAAGTCTTTACCTTCTTTTCTTAGGAATCTTCTAAATTTCCTTGTAAGCATTGCAACTTCATCTTCATCAGAATTACTAGTTGAGGAATCTTCAATTTCTGACATGTCTTGAGAGCTTGGCCCTACCTTGAGAGCCAAGGGTTTCCTCTTACTCACCTCGGTCTCCTCCTTGTTCTTCAAGTTTATCTCGTAGGTCATCAAGGACCCTATTAGCTCCTCCACTTTGATAGTTGATAGATCCTTGGATTCCTCGACCACGGTGGCTTTTGTATGCCAGGTAGGAGTCAATGATCTGAGAACTTTCCTCACAATCTCCTGTTCACTATAGCTCTTACCTAGCTCAGTCAAGCTGTTAGTAAGCATGGTTAATCTAGCATACATGTCTGAAATTGATTCTTCAGGTTTCATTCGAAATCTTTCATATTTAGACACTAGGAGATTTGCCTTGGTAGCACGTACCTGGGATGTCCCTTCATAAATTACCTCAAGACGGTCCCGCATTTCTTTTACTGTCTTGCATGTGGCGACTCTTGAGAATTCAACTAGATGAAGGGCACACTGAAGTATGTGCTTTGCTCCCCAGTTTAGAGTTGATTGTCTGGTTTGTTCTATAGTCCAGGACAACATGCACCAATGAGTCATAGTGTTTGACATCATCAAAATCACAGAGAGAGATGCAAATAGTCAACATTGGATGGCTTTGTAAAAATTATATGTTGTAGCCCTGCGAGTCTACTTTCCAACGGCACCAGTTTCAATCCGATCTGCCTCCAGATTTGGCCACTAAAATTCTTGTTGTGGAAGCGCACAGATCTTTCCTTAGACAGAGGTACGGGAAGATGTTGGGGAATAATTCCCAATAAATTATCAAAGCTCAGATTTAGTGACTGCCACTTCTGGGAGTCGACTAGGGAAGTCCCTCTATCGTCTCAGCCAAGCGTCGCCTTTAGAAGTTCTCAGGAGGATGATGTCCCTTTGGAGGCTATTGTTCGCTATCCTGTCGGCCTGTAGATTTCAGATCTGGGATTGCTGCCCTCAACCGACCGGAACCCCGCCAACGTGCTGCCCGTCAACCAAGAATTGACGTTCCCGGGCTGTTGTTGTGGCCTTTTACCTCCCTGTGTGGAGTGGCCCTTAAAATCACTTCTGTAATTATTAACATTTACTGTACCAGGAGTCACCATTCTTGGCCAGGGTCATCTTTCTCACTCCCAGTAGCGTGGAGGTACACTCGCCACCCTCCTTACTTGACATTTTGCTTATTTCGTATATGTTCTTGAATGCCACTGCATGAATGATAGGATAATTAGCTCTTATATTATTTCAATCACCGCTGTGAGAGAGTGAGTGGAACCCATCCCGTGACTCGACCCGAGCACAGAAGAGCCGATACCCTCGACTCATTGCCGATTTCTCAATCGCGCACATCCGCACGCTTCCCTCACTTAGGTACATCCATGAACTAGAGTCTCAGGTTCACATCGAATTGGTCTCGAGTCCATTGTCTATCCCGCATCAAATTGGTATCAGAGAGGGTTAGAGTCTAGGGTAGTCTTTGCTTTAAATTTTTTTTTTGAGTCTAGTCGCCTTGTCCAAGGCTTGCATTTCATCCCAATACACGGTATATCAAAAGGCGTTACTGGAACGATAGGTTACACCTAGTGGGAAGGTAGCCCACTTTACGTGAGAGGATCTTCGGATCCCATCTCCACCAAGTACTGTATATGGGTTGAGTATAAGTTTGTAGTCGAGTCTGCATTCAACTTCAACACATGTAGTCTCCCCTTCCCTAATTTCTCATGGATTCCTAGTCGCCCAAGCGATATGACCGTTGTCACACCCATGGTCTTGGAAACCATCCCATCTCCTTCATTAGTCCCGAGGCCTCAAACTTTCATGGCTCCAATGTCCTGAACGACTACCTACATTGGGAAATTGTTATGGACAAATATTTTGATTGTTATCCCATGTTTGAGGCCAGGCAATTCTTTTTTGCCAAGGAGAGGCTTATTCACGAGGCTGCCGAGAAGTGGAGAGACATTGAAGGCTTGAGGGCGGTTAGGAGGCAATGGCCCATCGAGTCATGGTGGGACATGAAGAAGGAGCTTAGGAGGGTCTACCATCCCCACCCGGTCCCCTCCAACCAGTCCCACCCAGTGACCTCCAGCCGACCTCACCCACACACCTCCAACCAAGTGGGTCACACCTCTAGTCGGCCCCACCAAATCACCCCCAACCAAGTGGGTCACACCTCCAGCTGACCCCACCCAATCACCTTCAACCAAGTGGGTCATAGCCGGAGACAACAAGCCCCGCTTGTTGAAGAGCCTCGACCCAAGCTTAGGCCAAGCCATTATGGGCAAGTCCATCACGATGCCCCTACTCCAAACCCCACTATTGCCGAACTCTTCAAAACCATTTCAGATAGAGTGGATAGGATGTGCACTCAGATTGACGGACTCTTGCCCGAGTTTAAGGAGGTAGCAGCCGGTAGTCCTAACCCGATGCCATCTACGGTGCCCTCCCAACGTCCCCTCCCCATCATGGAGAACCCTCTTTCCCCACCTGTGAGAGCTCCGTTATCGTCACCTTCTGATCTTTATTCGGAGCCAACTCAGCCAGAGCCACCCGTACTTCTAACGGGGAAGCTATTCATAGATGAACCACTCCTTAGCTGGCTTAGGAAGGGTTTGGTCCTAGAAGCACCATGCTATCTCTCTATGGACCCCGCACTACAAGTAGTGCCCGCCCACTCGTTCCATACAACCTTCCGGTCCTTTGACTTTATTGATACATTAGAAGACCTTATTAAGAGGTTAAACCAGCAGTTGACATGGACACACATGTTGGCCCCAGTCTTCGACCAATCCACGAGTCATAGCTTCACACATCCAGCATTGGAGTCCATTACCTCCATGTACACCGTGGGTCATGTCACCACGGAGGTTCTCTTGTTCCTCCCCATGCCAGTCGAGCCTACCTTCATTCCATTCGTCCCAAGGGAGGACCCTTATCTGCTATACGAGGCCGTTGTCCCCTTAGCCACAATGGATGAAGGTGACCATCAACACCTTCTAGAATTCCACACACGGGATCATGAGATGAGGGAATCCATATCGAGGGGTCACACATTCTTTGATCCCTTCGATCCCTTCCTTAGTGGGCCTCTTGACCCACAACCTCCATCCCACCTTGTCTGGGGAGTTCCCTATCACACCCCTCTCACATGGGCTAGTCCACTTACACTCAGCCAGGAGCCCATTCATTGGCAAGAGCTACACACGTATAGGGGTGACGAAAAAGGTGAATTCGGCTCTCCTGGCCCACCCAAACCATCCAAACCTCCTAAACCTCCCAAATCCAAAGGGCCGTCAATGCATGACTGGTTCATACCAGGGTGTCTAGGAGTCCCCCATGTCGCTAACCTCCGGTTACGTCAAGTGTATGCTTGGCACACATTCAGATGTCCTAGTCCACCATTGCATATGTATGGGTCGAACTAATAGTAGGTTTGTCTAGGGTCATATGTGAGTCCATGTTTTTCTTTATTTGCCCAGTTTGTCAAGAGTCTATACATACATGTGTCGAGCATAGCGAGTCTACATACGTCGAGTCTAGTTAGTCTCATGCAAGCTCGTGGTGTCAGTCCCTTTTGAGTGTAAGGCGAGTCGGATCATGTGTACGTTGTAGACTTGCTAGTGAATTATGGAATCAACTTCTCTTCAGTGTATCGGATCTAGTCACTTATAAGGACCCAACGGTGATTCCTAGTGAGTCATTGAGCCGTCTCCTTCCTTTGAGAGTGGCCCCACCCTGGAGTGTCAACCATTAGTCTCGTCCCCACAGCAGTGTGAGCATATAGAATATATACGGGATGAGCAAGTGACGATTACTCGGAGTGGAGCATACCCGCACTACCTGGTACGGTGATGGATCCGGAGGAGACACACGTGCAGCCACATCCCTTACTCGACGGGGTCGAGTTCTTCCCACCCGGAGAGAATTGATGGGACATCGAAGCACTGATATCGTAAGAATGAACAAGACACTGAGTAAGTTTGACATATGATGTAGCCTGAGTGTCTGTCATGTTACCTAAGTTCTCCTGCCTTCTGACATGTAGTGAATAAGGAGTCCAAAAAGCCATGTAATCTCTGATCAGATTTGTGCTTATCATATACAAACTTCATCCACTGGCTGTCCACAGTCTATTCCACGTGTAGCATTCTGGCATCAAGTCTCTGAATGGCTGAGTGTAAGTGCAAGAACTGAGCATTCATAACTCTGCTTTGATTCGAAATTAGATTTACCAGAGTAGTAAACATCTCAGTGACTTGTGGATTTGAGCTGGGTCCATCAGAGCTGGAAGCTTGAAATTCTGGTGGAATATATTGTTCGTCAGGAGATAAAGGAGGTTGAATCCCTGAAGGGGCTAGTGGCCCAAGTTGAGGTCCATAAATGGGAGCATGACCCATATATACTCCTTGTGGAGCTCTGGCCACAGCTTCTTGAACCTCAGGGAGTTGCTCTTCTTGAGTCTCTTCCAAAACCTCTTCTTCCCTTGGTTCTTCCTGTAGGTCTTCCTGAACTTCTTCCATTTCCTCTCCCAGAACCTCTTCCTCTATTTGTTGTTCAACTCTTTGTTCATCTTGGTCATCATGTATTTGTTGCTGCTGCTCTTGACCTATCCTTTCAATTATACGATCAATATGTTGGTCCAATTGTAGTAAGAACTGATCATCATCTAATAGCTGTTCATGTTCTTCTCTTGTATCCACTCCCATTTCCACAGTAACATTTTCTTGGTGCTCTAAGACTGCTTGAACATCTTGTTCTGTCTGCCACTGCCTGCTCAGCTTCTAACGGCAGTTCCTCCCCCTCACCATGTTCCTCCAACTGAGGATGTTCAGTTTGACTTTCAACTTGTTGTTGTTGAGGCTGTTCAGCGAAGATCCCTTGTGCCTCTGGTTGTTGCTGCAGTTCAGGCACATGTGGTTCCTTTACTTGAATGGCTGAGGATGGCTTCAGTTTCATGAACTTAGAGATGAAATCCATATTATGGATATTTACTTTAGGGATCTCCTTAGACACTTCATTCTTGAAAGAAATATGGATTTTCTTAAAAATTACAGTCAAGTGGGCTGCATAGGGTAAGCTTTACCTTGACTCTTTGCATGTTCCCATAATCTGAATCATTATCCACGTTCGGGCCCTCAGTCCTCCCTCTGTGTCACCTAGTGTGAACCTCCAGCACCCCCTGACCTCAGTCAACACCACCCAGTATGAGGTGAACCTACAGCTGCAAAGTGCTCTCGGCTCCCCACCTAGGACTTCAGGAATATACAGACTCCTCTTCGGCATGGAACGAAAGTCTTCGGATTCAATCCGATGTAAATAAACACCAACTGCTTATGGTCGGTGGGAAAAGACGTCCTGTACATGACTCCCCACAGTCACCTGCGCACTCGCACCCACAGAACCATCCTCCCCTCCATGTGTCTCTCACCCCTCGAGTCCATGTGCCGCGCCCTGGCGGCGCATCCCCCGTTAAACATTCGGTTCCACGGGTGATTGTCAAGAAATCGATTGGCACGCCCGCATCCCAGCCATTTTTTCCCCCAAACCCGGAAACCTCCCGTGTCGCTCGGTCTCCCCTCGACTCTTCGTAAAAGGCGAGTGCACGGTGCCGCTCTGAGAAAGATACGGTCATGAGAGGGAGTGCCCGGAATGCACCGCATTCCAGTACCTCTCCCGTGGCTATATCCTACCCCTCACTCCGGTCACCGCACCCGGGCCGCGTCGGTGATATGCCCGCTCGTGTGTGAACATCGAGGCACTCATTTGTGAACCCACAATGATGATGAGCCCAAATCGATCCGATAGGCTCTTACATCATCATCTGGGAAAGAATGGCAAGCTGCCATGCAAGATGAGATGGATTCCATGATGCAAAATGAGGTATGGGACTTAGTGAATCTTCCGCCTGAACATAAAGTAATTGGAAACAAATGGGTTTTCAGATTAAAACGTAAAGCAGATGGATCTATTGACAAGTATAAAGCACGGCTTTTGGTGAAAGGTTATACCCAACGGGAAGGTATAGACTACGAAGAGATGTTTTCTCCGGTGGTGAGATTTGCCTCTGTTCCCCTTATACTAGCTATTGTCGCACATCTGGATTTAGAACTGTTTCAAATGGATGTAAAGACTGTATTTCTTAATGGAGAACTAGATGATGAAATCTATATGACTCAACCAGAGGGTTTTGAGGTCATAGGAAAAGAGCGCATGGTTCGTCGCCTTAAGCATTCCATATATGGATTAAAATAATCATCTAGATAGTGGTATTTAAAATTTTTTAAAGTTATTATCTAAGAACAAGTTCTCATGTTAACATTGAACCATAACCACAAATGAAGTCATTCAACCTTTCCATCTCACCACCATGAAATAGTTAAGAAGTGCCATCACAATGGAACACAAAACCATTCAAATATGTAAGATTGACCATCAAGAGTCATATTCTAAAGGTTCGTGCCGACAACAAGGTTAAACAACTACCACAGTCGGATTTCATTAAAAAGATGAACTACAATGCAACATATGCTATGCCATGAATGCAACCTTGCTAATAGACATGAAAGATACAGATATAAGACACACAAGCATGCAAGCACACATCACACAATAACATATAAGTAGCCAATAGCTATGGAAGATAGATAGTCGGGCACACACATAGTACAAGATTTCACCCCCTTTGGCATCATCAAAAAGGAGGGGGGAATATGGATAAGAGGTGTGCCAGTCTGCAAGAGCACAACGATCTAATCGTCATCCGGAGTCGGAGGCTGTGGTGGACACTAAACATAATCCAAAATTTCTTCAAACATGTGGGCTTGAGTGGCCAAGGCGTCGATGAAAGACTGAGCGTGCTCTTGGTGTGAAAGCTTCAAATCATGAAGGTCTTTTTTCATAGCTTCCATGGTCTCCCATACTTGTCTAACCGACCATCAAGGTGATCCAAACGATCCATGATTAGCTGAGACACCTCGGAAGGCATTCCTTCAGCAAGGACATGTGGGTGTGGTGCTTCGGCCTGCTCTTCATCATTATCCACATCTTCTTCAGAGTTGTCATCTAGTGCAACTCCTTTCAATTGGCGAACTAACTCCCCGTCTCGCAGTTCATAACCCATGTGATGACAGATCGAGTGGATGGTAAAAATATCAGCTTCTCAGATTGTTTGTGATTGCTCTTTTGAGAGATTAAGCCCCATAAATTCAAAGAGAGCTGTCAAGACTGCAGCATATGGTAAGGTCCTATTTTTATGCCTCATGCTTGAGCAAATATGATCCAATATAAGTGCTGAGAACTTGATAGGAAGGCCACCCAAAATGCAGTAGAATAAGTACATATGAATTTCTGTGACGTTGTCATGGCCTCCTCTTGGTAGCAAAATAGTGGTGATCATTCAGTGTAAAATGTGTTGCATAGGAGGGAAATGGTTGGCATTTAGTCCCGTGACCAATCTATCTCCGATCTCTTGCCGGCAGCCGACGAGTGGTGGTGCCATTGCCTGCGGGAGGGGGGGGGGGCTGCGAAAGGAGGAGGGGTGAAGGCTCAAGGCTCTCAACTTACGGGACTACAAAGTTGAGCTTGTGAGAGGACGGAAGCCCTTGTATCGGGCGGTCTAGATGTGGTGAACCATGCCGGACTGGCCAATTCGGCTAGTTGCGCCCTGGTTCGTCCCCTTTTGTCCTTTCTTTTAATGGGTATCGGTCAGTACCAACACCAAAATGGCCGAATCAGACCGGTCGGGCCCAATATTGAAACCTACCTCTCGGTAACAGTACGTATTGGGCGGTACTATAGACCATGCATTGGACCAAATATCTTGTGTGAAAGAGCAGCTAATGAATAGGTGATCAAGGGTCTCAGCCTCCACTCCGCACAAGTAGCAAAGGGTGTTGAGATCCGTGAGAAATGGAGCCAATCTATCACAAGTTGGGAGCTTGTCATGGGAGATCTTCCAGACTAGAAGGTTCACTTTGAGTAGGCTTCAAGGAGTCCAAATGTGTGAAGCAAAGCAATGCTGTGCTATGTCATCAGAGATAATCTTGTGTTCTAATTTGACTGGAAAACACCAACTTTTTCCCATCTCTAATACTACTGGTCCTTCCTGCTCTGCACTGGTGCATAGTCCAAAAGCAAAGATAGTAGCCTCTCTAGCTGGTCCACTTCCTCCTCCCTAAGATGCCTCTTGAAGGATGATGCCCAGACTCCTCTTGAGTGGTGTATGCCAAACATATGGGAGACCACGGCCAAAGGTGCTAAAGAGATGGCATAAAGCTGCGGGCACATATCCTCAAGGGTCTAATCACGAAACCACCGATCCTTTTAGAACCAACACTTCTGACCACTCCCTAGATTTACATGGATGCTTGCAACCATGATCCCCCTATACTGCAGGATACCTCTCCAAATGGGTGAGATGTTATGTTGGTAAGAAGGTAAGACATCCCAATCCCTTCTCCTCTTATGGTATCTGTGCCTGATGACCTTTAGCCATAGTCTATCCTCTGTTAATCGAAGCTTCCACAACCATTTACATAGCAAAGCCATGTCGAAATCATTGATATTACTGATACCCACCTATGTAGTCAGAGGCGGGCCTAGGCGTTTGAGGCGGTGAGGCCGTCCCAAACCGCCTCGCTTTCGCCCCTAGCCCTTTCTACAACCTTGTGGGTCCCTACGAGGGTCCTGACCAGCTTGCCATGACACACGGCAACACAAGCAACTGTCCGGGGCCACCCCTGGCTACTCACATACAAGCCTTGCCCGTATCCTACATAGCCGCCTGGAACCACCTGGGGGCACCCTGACGTTAAGCCATGCCATGTGGCACCCAGTGAAATGGGCGAGGGCCCACCCGAGACCCTTCTTTCAACCCTCCAAGTTCAAAGGGGGACCTAACCTAGTCAACTACAAGCTTTGGAGGCCTATCACACGCATATATAGCTCACACGAGTGTGTTCGACATTCTGTCGAACATCTTGTGGGCATGTGTATTGTAGCCCCTCTACACCAAACTATGGGCTGCCCCATGATTCTATCACCTCAATTGGGTCCTACAACGACCCCCCAGCAAGTCAGGGCCAACCCCGACACTCAGACACATGGCAACACGCCACTTAACTCTAGCACTCGGGCCAACCCGAGGCTACCCTGCCAACCCCCTACGCAACGCGGCACGTAGCTTGAGGCATGACTCACATCCCTAAGATGCCTCTCCTTAGCTCCCACGAGTTTCCTTCTTCAACCCAAGGCCCATTGTGTGGCCCCTAAGTCATCTACCCAAGTTGTTCGGCAATCCGAGGTGTGTCGGGCATTTACCCGAGCCCCTTGCGAGTGACTACAATAACTTGAAGAACAACGGCCTCCCACGGGCCCGTCCCAGTCCCTCAAAGCTTAGTGTCCCTCAATGGACACCCCCAGAGAACAAAACAAGACTCCCAGGGGCCATCCCTCAGGGTTACGACTAGCCTCGTGGCTAGTTCGCCCCGGGGGCGACCGCGCACCCCCAGGGAGGGTGAACTCCCTGGGGGTCACACCCTCCCTCTAGCCCAGTGACCCCGTGGCCCCACTCATGCCCTGTTCATTCAATTCTTAGTCCTACAGTGCAAGTCCTATGGTGTAGTTCATGTGTTGTACTAGTTCGTGAAGTCGACACATGGACGTGGTAAAGCAATGACACAAAGACACGATTCCTTGAGTCAATGCTCACACAGGCCTTCGCAAGCTCCATGTATCCTTCCAACCAATTGTCATATTCCTTATTTTTTAATTTAGGGAGAAAATAGGCCAAAAAACTAGATTTTATAGGGTGGGGACCGCCACTAACTATCTTGGCCAATAGCTTGCAAAGGGTTTTATTGAAGGCCTCGGCCAACCGGTTGGCTTGGAGATTATAGACTGACGACGTCCTCCAATCAATATGGAACTTGGATTCCAAAGCATACACGGTCTTGTTCCTGAATGACGTGTCATTGTCCGAGATGATCCGACTGGGGGTGCCGAATCTCTATATAATCTAGTGCCTCACGAACTGGGCTACTATTTCCCCTATAACTTCTCATAGCAGGATAGTTCTGCCCATCTAGAGAAGTAATCAGTGGCGGCCAATATGAACTTGTGGCCTTGAGATGATGGCGGGAATGGTCCCACAATATCCATGCCCCACTCCGCAAACGGCCAAGTAGGCACAGTGGGATGGAGCGGATTAGGCGGTCTCCACGACACTAGCCCGAATGTTTGGCATTGGTGACATGTACGAGCGTATTGGTTACAATCTTCGTACATGGTGGGCCAATAAAACCCCTTAAGCTTAATGTTGTTTTTCATCTTGGCTCCTGCTTGGTGAGCCCCGCACAATCCAGAATGGGCCTCGTGCATCACGGTCTTTGCTTCCTTAAATGAAAGGCACTGTAGGAAGACCGATCGGTCTTTTTCATGGACAAGCCTAAAAAGCAAGCTGTCAATTAGCTGGTAAAATGTTGCCCGGCATAACAATTGCACCCTCTGAGCCCAATCGGGGGGAAGCCAGCCGTTCTTTAATTTTGTAATTGGCTCACGCCAGTCTTCTTCTTCGGGAGCATTCTCCTCTTGAATGTTATTGACCTCGTAGACAGTGAGGCTGAATTCTTCGTCGAGCACACTTGGCATGAACCTTCGGTGTCTGACAGTGATATTTAACTCTATTTCAGATGGGAGTTTTAAGGCTACTGCCAGCTTTGCCAAAGCGTCTACTTGGGAGTTATGACCCCTTGGGACGTGGTCTATTTCAAATAGGTAAAATTTTTCCTTCAGCCTCAAGACAGCTACATGGTAGGGAATAAGCTCCTTCTTCCGGACATCATAGTCGCCCAGGACCTGTCGAATGTCGAGCTGAGAGTCCTCGTATACTTTAATGCACTAAATGTCCATCTCTAGTGCCAGAAGCCCAATAATTAACGCTTCACACTCAGCTTCATTATTAGTCAACGACTTCACGAAGACACAAGAATTATGAAGGGTGCAGCGGCTACTGTTCACACATGAAGGTCGATGCACATTCATGTTTCATCATAGTAAGGTCGATGCACATTCTTATATATGAAGAAGTAAGGTCGATGCACATTCTTATATATGAAGAAGTAAAGGTTGATGCATATTTGTATCTTGCATTAGTAGGTCGGTGCATATTTGCATGTTGATCATGAAAGTCAATGCATGTTTGCAAGTCTGCGCATGAAGGTCGATGCATGCTTGCAAGACTGCACATGAAGGTCGATGCATGTTTACAAGTCTGCACATGAAGGTCGATGCATGTCTGCAAGTCTGCACATGAAGGTCAATGCATGTTTACAAGTCTGCACATGAAGGTCGATGCATTTTTACAAGTCTGCACATGAAGAAGGTCGATGCACGTACTGTAGCACATGCTGAAGACTAAAGACTAAGGTCGATGCACATGCTGAAGACTGAAGACTAAGGTCAATGCACATGCTAAAGACTGAAGATTAAGGTCAATGCACATGCTGAAGACTGAAGACTAAGGTCGATGCACATGTTGCAGATTGAAGACTAAGGTCGATGCACATGCTGAAGACTGAAGACTAAGGTCGACATACATGCTAAAGACTGAAGACCATGGTCGGTGCACATTTGCATTACTATTCATGAGGTCTGTGCACATATGTTTTTTCTGCTCAAGACAGGTCTGTGCACATATAACATTATAAGGTCTGAGCATGCTTGCATATAACTTCGTAAGGTCTGTGCATGTTTTGCATATAACCCTATAAGGTCTGAGCATGCTTGCATTTAACTACATAAGCTCTGTGTATGTTTGCTTTGAAAGCATAAGAGGTCTGTGCATGTTTTGCCTTCAATGTATATAGGTTTGTGCATGTTTGCCCTCAACGTAAGAAAGGTCTATGCACATGTTCTGTCTTGCACATTAAGGTCGATGCACATACATATTGTTTGATGAAATGCCTTAGTGAGCCCAAACCAATTGCATTGACCTCTCTGCTCAAGTCCTCATATGCTCAATGAAGAAGAAGCATCTATTTTATGAAATGCCTCAATGAGTGGTTCCCAAGGCTATTTTAGCAAATCTACAGGCTTTTCAGAAAAGGATCCAAAGAGCAAAAATAGGAACCGCAAATACCCAAAAACATGTCTTTTGAGGCCTGGAATGGTCTAAATTTAGCTTTGCCCAATTATAGGTTTTTATTAGAACTCAGAGTTTCGCTAGAATGGCCCTTGTCTGACCAAATTCGAGCCCAATCCGAGCTCAAATGGGATCATTTCGAACCCAATCGATCGGCCCTTGATAGAGGCCCATTCCCCCTCTCTCTCCCAGTGAAAACCCTAACCCTAGCCGCCAGATTTTGAAGGATTAGCTCATCGAATCGGTCAAGCGTGAATATCACACGGAGAACTCTCCTCGTCGATCCCCAAGCCCACGTGTGACTCTTCTATCAACCCTAACACTATAAGATGATCCCTAACACTCAAGAGAACCCCCTTTGGTAGCAACAGTCACTGGTGCGCGCATCCGAGGATGAAGATGATGAGCTAAGGAGCAGATTTTCTCTTCTGGGTTTAAGCGTTGGCATCCCTTCTTCTTCCATTTCAAGTAGGTTCCCCAGGCCAAATGCTAATTAATCTATACCATCATGTGCGCCTTCGAGCCCTCTTCATTTTTATAGCAAATAGCCTAAATTTGGTGTTGTATAGCATTCACAATTAGGTTTCCAATCAAGGTATATCAAATTAGGGTTCCGGTAGCGTCCGTTTCATCTTATATCGATCTAAAGTTAGGAATTTCTCCGAACACCTCAAGAGTGACAACAACACGACATCCACAAGCCCCCACGGGCCAATCCCAGTGTCTTGGAGCCCCACGTCCTGTAAAGGACACCCCCAGATGACAAGAGAAGACCCCCGAGGGCTGCCCCTCAGGGCCACGGCTCGCCCGGGGGTAGTTTGCCTCAGGCGTGGTCGCACCCTGGGGAGGGCGAACCCCCTTGGGGAGCGTGCCCTCCTCCCAGCACAATGGCCCTATGACCATGTCCCTGTCCTAGTCATTCTCAATTCGTGCAAGGTTGACCAGCGTACCGTGCCTGGAAGGCTTTGGCTACAACAACGGAAGCACAAAGTCACACGTCCGTCCACACACGCAGGCAATACCAATTCAACTCCAGTATCCTCTAGTATCTAGTATCCTTTTGTCCTCTTGCAAATAGTGAAAGTAGCACAAGAAAAGTAAAAAATGGGATTTTAATAGAGTGTGGACTTCCCCCCTCTCTCTCTCCATTTGCTCCGCCTAAACCCCCACGGGGGAGGTTTTAGGCAGACTAGCCTGGACCCCCAGGATCTGCATAGAACCAGGCATCCTCTACACGATAGTAGTCTAGCCTTCCATCCTGCAAATCTAGACTCGTACTTCTGCACCATCTCCTGCCAATCCCTAAAATGAAGTGGCCCAGAAGACAAAGGGAGGCTCAGATAAGAGAAAAGGAATTCCCCAATCTGACACCCAAAAATGAGAGTTACCCTCATGATAACTAACTCCTCCATATTGATCCCCACTAAGTGGGTTTTGCTGTTATTCATCTTCAGCCCACTGATATCCTGCACTATCTCTAACATCAATCTGGCATCAACCAATTGTTGCTTCTCCTCGGCTAGGAATAAGATAGTGTCATCGGCATACTGCAGATGGGTGATATTACTACTAAACTAGCCTACCTGGAAGCCTCCAATAACCCCTACTGCATCAGCTCTCATCTACAATCTCCTCAAGATTTGAGACACCAGAACAAACAAAGTGAGGAAATTGGGTCTCCCTGCCTGAGTCCTCTCCCACTAAGGAAGTAGGAGGAAGGCTGCCCATTAATGAGCACAACGAAGGAAGCTGACAAGATACACTCCTGTATCCATGAAATCCATCTTTGATCAAAGCCCATCTTCACTCACACCTGAAAGAGGCAACTCCAGTTGATCTTGTCATATCCTTTCTCAAAGTCCAATCTAAGAACCACGCTTTTTTTTTAGATTTCATAGCATGTAGATACTCATGAGTAACAAGAAAATTCTCTTGAATGTGTCTTCTCCTGATAAAGGCCCCCTAGTAACTACTGACTATGCCATCCATCACCCTACGAACTCTCCTTGCTAAGACCTTAGTAATGACTTAAGTGTTGTTCAACAAATTAATGGGTCTAAAATCTGCCAGATCTTGTGCCCCCTCTTTCTTAGGGATCAAAACCAAGAGAGTTTTGTTGATACCTCTCAAATGAACTCTGCCTTCCTAGAATCTGTGATAGCACCAATGAAGTCCTCCTTGATGATGTCCCAACAATGTTGAAAGAAGACCACATGAAAGACATCTGGCCCCGGAACCTTGTCACCTGCAAGAGAGAAAGCCATGCGTCTAACCTCCTCCTGAAAGGGACTCGTGAGAAGCACGCTCTCTACAGAGGAAAGGTGGAGAAGCAAATCATCCGCAACGTCCGGTCTCCTCATCCATGATTTTTTGTCTCGGATGGATAACATGTCTAATAATTTTCACAATCATGAGGATGATCAACCTAGCACATCCTATGATCCTCAATTTTACAATTCTCACCACAATTCTTTCATGGGACCTCGTCCTCATTCATATGGTCTTGCCCGACCTATGGGTAATTTCTAATCTCATGGTCCCTCGATTCAATCGCGAGCCGCTACTCCCACGGGACAGTCTCCTCCTCACGATGAGAAGGTCTCCCAAGTCCTTCATGCATTGGATCATCTCACCCCTCAGCAGATCCAAGCCTTTAAGGCTATTGTTGAGGGTACATCTTCTTCTTCATTACTACCTCCTTCCAATTCTACTCAGGTAGCCCATCACCCACCTCCCTCTTCTATTCACACTTCTACTCGGGTAGCCCATCACCCGCCTCCTCCTATCCATGCTCCTCTTCGGGTGTCCCATCACCCGCCTCCTTCTATTCCTCCTCTTGCGCGGCCCTAAGGCCCATCTATTCCTTACAACTTGGCCCGTCTGGGTCCTTTTGTGGGTCAGCCCATTAACTCCCCTCCACGGCCTTCATATGCGGCCCCTTCTTCAAGGTCGTCATGCCAACCCACCGTTGCTCAAGTTACACCCCTTCAACAAACTCTTCTTGACAAAGTCACTTCGTTGGAGGAACAATTAAAGAGGGTTACGAGCCCACAGCCCGCTCCTCCACCTCCTTCTCCAATCAATCCCCTTCACGTCGTTCTGAACAATATTACAAAGATGGGGAAAGATTGGAAGGATATGAGAGACGATTACGGCATCGACAGTTCAAGTGAGCCAGAGCCGATAGGTTTCAACCATCAAGTGGACGCCGTCTGCCCTCCACCCATTCACCCCGTTCATCAATGTAGCCCTCCGCCTCCGCATACACACTTACATTCACAAAATCTTTCATAATACCATTACATTTCACCACCCATTGTTACGCCTCCATTACGGCATCCACTTGAACCCGACAACGAAGAGCCGACGATTGAAGAATTGAGGACAACACGTGATGATGAAGCTCCAAAGGCACCCATTCTGAGTTTCCTTCATTTTCCTCTACCTCCACTACCATCAGATGAACCTCCTGCTCAGGACGATGCCGCCGTCCCAAATCCAACCCCCATTTTTGAGACTTATTGGTGTTATGATGATGGGTCGATACTCCAATCACCCGCGTCGGCGCATCAGGAGTGTTCTCCTACCCCTAACACCTCTCGCCCTATCTGGCACTTCCTACGCACCAAACTTTCCCCTTTTACATCTCCCATTATGCGATCAACCTCCATGGCATCGGCCTTCGTCGAACCTTCCACCAAACCTCCACCCACTGTACCATTAACCTCTATGCCATCGGCCTCTGCCGAGTCCACCACTAAACCTCCTCCAATCAACTTTCCATTGCTACCACCTTGGCCCTCCACTATCCCTTTAACCCCAAAACCCAATTTGCCTATTCCTCCACCTAAACCTCCACCCAAACCTGTGGCAGATCCCGAGTAGGGTCTACTCCTTTCTGCACTCGAGCCAACCCCATCTGCCCCCAAACAAGGGGAGAAGCTCGACGTGTTTCCTCCAACATCTTCCACTACACCTCCACCATCTATGGAGCCTTCCATCTCCGCCTCACCTTTTGCTTCCACTCGGAACGGGCATCCTTCTACAAGTACTTGTGCCAAAGATGATCAAGAGCTGGATAAGAAGGAATTGGCCATGCTATTCAAGAGGCAAGAATTTATTTGCCAGATGTCCATCCACATTTTTGTGCCGAGCATGGTTGAAGAGGCCAAGTCCCCGCCACTGCTCATTAAAAGAGAATGTCAAGCTTTGATGCCGTGTAAGTCCATGCCCAAGGGCCAAGCAGGGCACCCCTTGTTCCAACTATTCAATCTCGAACCCATTCTTTTGTTCAAGGGGTGAATGCCCATTTTGTTTAACACTCCTTATACATTACAATCCCTGGGTAAGACGATGCTTCCTATTCCAACTTCCCCACATTATTGCTCTTCGCCCTCCAAGGGAGTTGTCATTTATTGTTGAAACTTCATCATGGGCATTAATTTTATCCACTAGGCCGTCTGATCGCACACTTTCATTGCTATGGAGGGGCGGGCATTCTTCTGCTAACGGGCCTTCTGCTTTCCGCTCAACTTCATCCATACTCCTATCTATCGCCAATGTCTCTTCATGGGCCACTCCACGGGTGAGGAGGAGGATCTCATCCTCTCATCCCATGCATTCTTTGCACTCATCGCATTTCATGCATTCATCGCATCTGTTGCATTGCATCCGCATGCATCTACATTTCCTCTTTTTCGGGTTTCCAGACCCAAATCATCCCTGCCTTCCGGTACCTCCATATCCTCCGCATTTCCCATCTCGTTCATATCTACCTTTGGGATCTCCGAGTCTCCTTACACTTCCTAGGCATCGCGCCCTCTCTAGATTTCTCTCAGGGCATTATGCCCACTCTCAATTCTTGCATCCGGACCTTCTGGATTTTTCTCTCATCCTCCCGAGGCATCGCGCCCCATGGTGTCTTGTTCCTCTGGAACCTCCAGACCCTTCTTCCTCTTCTAATCCACTCTCCTCAGGGCATCGCATCCCTCCAGATTTTTATTCCCTGATTCTCTCGGGGCATCACACCCCTTTTCCTACTATTCCTCCGGACCCTCCAAATTTTCCTTTCTTCTAGGGCATCGCGCCCTTTTATACCTTCCTCCTCTGGAACCTCCAGATCTCTATTCAAGGGCACCGTGCCTCTTCACACCACCACTTTCGGATCTTCCTAATTTTTCTCTTCAACCAGGGCATCGTGCCCTTTTATACCTTCCTCCTTTGGAACCTCCAGATCCTTTATCCCTCTCTCTATTTCCAGGGCATTGCGTCCCTTCTTTCTCTATTCCTCTAGAACCTCTGGATCTTTTCTCTTTCTTCTAATTCCTCCTCCTACTCCTTCAGGACATCGCGTCCTTTATTCCCTTCTTCCTCTTCCATCATCTTTTCCCATACCTCTTCCCGAGGCATCGTGTCCCTCGGTATTTCCTCCCTCCGGAGCCTTCAGATTCTTCTTCCCACCATGATTCTCCTCCCTTGCCTTCGGACCCTCTGGATCTTCCTCTATCCATTTACCAATTTCTCCTCTTAATTCCCCCTGATCTGGGGTCTGACCTGACTTCTTCAACATCAACTGCTTTGGGCAACTGCCCTTTCACCCATTACTTTCGAGGCTTTAGTCCTCACTACGCCTCTTGATTCTCCGTTTGATGCGGGACGGACACGGGAGCCGACTCTACGTGCATTGAATCTCAGACTCTAAGACGGATATGACCAGCAACACGTGGCTAGGAGTCACACTAGACCCGACACTAAGAGCTCCTAGGGGACTATACGTCGCTCACAGATTGTTGCTCAGATCTGGAGATGACTGAGTATTAATTTCTCCAGATCTCCTCGCAAGCCCTCTGGATCTGAGTCTCTGAGTGGACGAAGTATTTCGAGTTCTCTTCGCGTTGCCGCCGATCTCGCGTCGATCGGAGATCTGTGCTGATCGTGGCGGGGATTTTCGTGGGATCGCGCAAG
Source organism: Amorphophallus titanum (assembly GCA_024336825.1). Classification (NCBI taxonomy): domain Eukaryota; kingdom Viridiplantae; phylum Streptophyta; class Magnoliopsida; order Alismatales; family Araceae; genus Amorphophallus; species Amorphophallus titanum. The sequence goes on along the minus strand of JANBPO010006859.1, from coordinate 6,098,672 downwards.
CTGATCTGTGCAGACCCGACTCAGCACCAGAGCCGACTTCCCGAAGCTGCTCCGCCATCCCCTTTGCTGATCTGATCAAACCCCTTGGTCAGACCCTTCCTCTAATGTCTCCAACGATCTACAACAAGCGGCGCCTCGATCGGACATCGGGAGCCATTTTTCCCTTAATTATTTATCTTCCTGTGCAGTTCTGTGTATGCAGAACCAGAAGCTGAAAGAAGTCGCTGCTGCGCCCAGATCTGAAAGGATCTAAACGCGCCCTTTGGAGTGGGAGAACTTCATCAAGTCGTTAACGTTTTCCAACAAACGGCACCACGATCGGACGTCGGATCTTGGCATACCGGCCTTCGCAAGATCACTGCGCAGAGTGACCAACGTGGGTAGAACCAGACCGGTACCCAGTCGTCCCCGGGATCAGCCCAGACCTGCCTCCCTTGGCTACTTCGAGTGCGGCCCGTCAACCCAGACTTTAGCAACCCCAAAATTGATGTTTGTAGCCTGTTACCTCCCTGCCTAGAAAGGGCATCAGGTTCTGAAATTGTAAATTTAACAATTGTGTGTATTGGGGTTGTTCGGATTTGGCCGAGAATTCTTTCCCACGCCTAGTCGTAGAGGTATGCGCTTCGTTCCTCTCTCACTTTGCTGGTTTAGTATATGTTCTATCATGCTGTGTTTGTGAGATTAGGGCTATTAGCCAGCTACAATTACCGTGATTATGTGTGAGTGAGAGTCATTCCTTGGCTCCAATCGAGCACCGAGCTCGAATTGCACACCCTAGGCGCCAGTGGTTCCTTAACTGCTGTGATCCCACGTTTCCCTCGCAAAGGGATGATTGTTGGGTTAGTTAGAGTTTCTATTGAGAGACGTCTCCACCCGGAGAATGCCACGGTAGTCAACCGCTCGGCTTACCTTAGTGTGCTAGTGCTGGCCGCACTTTGAGTCAGCCATACGTCCTAGCCCGGCCATGTCACCCATCCCGCATCACTGAATCTAGACGCTAAACTACAAAGCTGTAAAAGAAACAGAACAGGGAGTAGGAGTAGGGAACAAGCTAAGGAAGAAGTCATACCAGACAACGGCTACTGAACTAACCTCAGTACCCCAAACTACTCCAAGCAAGGGTAGGCGAGCGACTCAGAGCTGACAGAGTCAGGAGTTGCCAAACTGTCGACGTAAGGCACCTACAAAATAGACACTACAGCAAGCAAAGACAGAAGGGTGAACCCTGAACTAAAGAAGTCAGAAACTTACCGAATTGTCGACACGACGCCAGGCTCCAAATGAAGACCTACAAGGACAACAAGAAAGCCTAGAAAAACCTAGACAGACAACCAACACAGACAACGGATGACACGACTAGGACGTCGTGCACACTGCCACATACACAACTAGAATGTCGAGCGGGCAGCAGACACTGACCCCAAGTACAGCCACAACAAGGGCTAACCTAAAAGGTCACGACGAACGAGGAACGCGAAGAGAACCGCGAAGGGGCACGTGTCACGTGACTGGAGTGCCCCACACTAGAAGAACAGCCAGCTGCATCCACTGACGTCTTATGCTACGCCTACAAGCGTCTTGTCTGCTATGCCTACAGCCAGGCAGAGACCAAGACACTGTCAGAACCAGAACAGTAACCAAGCCGGGAGTGACTAGATAGGGGAACGCCAGTCGGTGTCAGTCCAAAGCCCCTGACCACGTGTGCACACACTGGCTTTTGCCTAGGCCAGGCCTCTAGCTAGTTTTCTCCCCCCGTAGGATGCAATGGTAACCGCGGGAGCCGACGGAAACTAGCTTAAAAATCGTGAACCAGAAGTGCCCCACTGTAAATGCCGTCATGCCAAAGTGTGCCGTAAGGCTACGACTAGTGAAGGCTCACAAGACACAGACTCCAAAACATAAGTGCCGAAGGACATACAGGCAAGAGTGCCCTATAACACGTACTTCGAAGCACCAAAGGTAGCACAGGAGACTACTAATAGACACAGGATAAGGCAACTAGACCTACAACTATAACGGTCCCTGAGTCCTATGACTCTGAGTCGAGATCGTCACACATAGCGGGACAAGCTGCCAATCGGTCTAACCCTTAGCCAGGGAAAATAACGCTCCGAGAAAATGATACACAGAGACCTGAAGGGACACAGAGAACCCTTAGCACACCTGGACACACTTCAGGGCCTCCCCGATACGACCCCGTTACACTCACCTTGTACCATAGTCAACAATGGGAGATCGAGATGCTGAAGGCACAATTGGCCGAATTGACTGCACTTGTGGTATACCTGATTCAGGGCTCCCTCCACCCGTGGGGCGAATATGAGACTTGGTCCCGGGCCACTAGCCCCGACACCTCCGTCCAGTCAGGGAGGGGGGCGAGGAATATGGTGAGTCCTTCAGCCAGACAACTAGCTGGGCGAGGCCTCACATTGCAAGAGAAGCTGCAGAAGCCCTACTCCTTCCCAAAAGAACAGACCCTAGGCATCTTTGACTGGGCCTGCCACTATGGCAAGGTCTCCCTCCCGAGGTCTAAGAGGCCTCAAGATGTTCAGAGAAATGGTGACCCACTATTCTGCACTTATCACCAGATACTCGGTCACGCCATTGAAGACTGTTATGTCTTCAAAGATATTGCTCAAGACTTGATCGATAGAGATGAGCTCAGAATGGGAAACTATGTGGTGGCCCCGCCGCGTCCTCACGTGGCAGGCGGCCCGGAAAGAGGAGTCTACACAATATCCATCCTACACCAAGCCCTTGAAGATGCAGCGGCCTCAGCCCCGACCGAAGCCACCTATGATGATTACCTAGAAGACTCCAGGGTAGCCTTATGCCCTCCCACACCAGGAAACCCCACAGGCCTGTCGACTATAGCCCAAGAGGGATGCGAGGTGAATGCCGCTTTGGCACCAGGCCAAGACGAGCAAGGAGAGACCTACGGCATCCTCGAGGCCGAGGAGAGCAAAGATCAAGACTTTGTCGATTTACTATCGGCCCCGTCAGAAATTAAAGATGGTGGCCAGGCCATCGTCGATGAGCTGATCGAAATTAACCTTGGCACGGAAAGTGACCCCAGGCCAACCTTTCTAAGTGCCCTCATACCTCCTCTAGAGAGAGAGGGGTACGTGAAGTTCCTGTAGGATTTCCACGATTGCTTCGCTTGGAAGTACAAAGAGATGCCCTGTCTCAGCCCCGAAGTAACCCAGCATATATTGGCGATTGATCCCAAAATGGAGCTGGTGAAGCAGCCTCCTCGACGCATCCGACCAGAATTGATAAAACAGGTCTGCAAAGAAGTCGACAAGCTCATAGATGTCGACTTTGTAGCAGAGAATCAATACACCACCGGTGTGGATTGAGCTCCCTGGGCTCCCAGCCAATTTTTTCCTTGATGCAATGATCAAATCGATTGCTGGGAGTATCAGACCAATTCTCTACGTTGATCTAGATACCACTCTCCTTGCAAGGTCTCACGTTGCTCGCGCTTGCGTGCTCCTGGATGTGTCTTAGAAGCTCCCTGATCGCATTTGGATTGGGGTAGGCTCCAATGGTTTCTGGCAACCCATCGTTTATCCCCATGTGCCACTATTCTGTTCTGCCTGTCGGCATTTGGGGCATGCTGTTGCTGCGTGCAAAAAGTCTGCTGCTCGTGACTATATTCCTAGTGCTTCTGGCACCATTCTGTCATCCTCCGGCAGGGCTGCTCCGGTGAGGTCTCCCGTGGTAGCCTGACGTGTTGTTCCCGATTTGTTCGAGTTCCTAATCGCTCTGCCGATCCTGCTGGCTCCTCTTCGCATCCCTCTGCGTCCGTTGCTACCTAGGCCACCGAACAGATGCCACTTCATGGTAGCAGCCGGACCATTATGCCCTCTGCTGGCATGGTTCCCTCTAATACCTCTCCTCCTGCAGTTCAGTTCTCTGAACAGCTACTTCCAGCTTGCGTTGATGCCTGGCCTAATCCTGTCTTGGAGGATATTGGTGGGCCTGCGATGCCTCTCGATGCAGTCGTCCCTTGTCCAGCGCCAGCGCCACCTCCTACAGCTTTGTCTTATGATCAGTAGCCTCCTGCTATTGTTGAAGCTCAGGTTGATGATGGACTTAAGGATGTTGACGCCCCTGTGGTCCCCCCTGCTGCTGTTCCCCGTCAGGATGCTCGGGGCTTCCTTGCTATCCTAAGATCCCCTGTAGTGTCTGCTTCTTCGGAAGGTGGTGACAAGGTGAGGACAGAGTGCGCCTCCGGCCAACTAGTAGTCCCCCCTGGCAGTGTTTCTCCGGCCTTCCCGACTACTCTGATGGGCCCAACTGCTATCGTCCTCCCTAAGGAAGCGGACCGATTGGCCTGTATGGTTGCACTTCCAACGATGAGGGATGAAATCAACGCTCTTCCAGCCTTTTCTCGGCCTGGGACTTCTGGCCTTCTTCGGCCCGACAATGATGTAGCGCCCTTGGCGCCGTCTCCGCCGGCCTTGCAGCCCCCTCACGACGTGCCTCGCAATGACGTTCCTTCACTACCTGCTACCTCTTAACAAACATCATTCATCCTGTTAACCTGTTCTTGAGTAATTTTTAGAGATAACAAGATATCATCATTAAAAATATGAATCCCATTCACTGACTTATGATGACTCATAGTGTTTGACATCATCAAAATTATAGGGACATAACAATGTAGAGGTGAAAAAATGGTCCCTAGCCCTCGTACCACACTTTTCTATTTATTTGTTGGGGAAGACCACCCGACACTCGTAGAAGCCTACAAACACCAGAAATGAAGGGCTTCAGAAGGAGCCCCGAGCGTTACCCTAGGGGAGAACCCTCTGATGCTTAATCCAACACTCGAGAGATGGAGAAGTAGGAAGGATAGTATGAGAGAGAGAGAGTTGAGGGGCGACAGAGGAAGACTGGAGGGACAGACTACCTTTCGGGGAGGTCCTCACCATGGCCAGCGGGAGCTCAGAGAGTGCTACTGGGCGATAAGGGTCTTGGGTGGTAAGGGTGCTTGGAGGACAGTCAGAGCTTGGCAGGGGCTTTTTCTCCACAAGAGTGCTACTGGCTTCTCCTTTCCTTTGTCTAGAGCTGAGTGTGTGTTTCTTGGTGAAAATCACTGTGTCCCTATCTATACATTGAAGTCCCATTTATAGGGGGTTATCCTGGTGGCGAGGGCCTATCCCTTATCAGGGAAGGGGGTGAGTCGTGGAGTAATGCCTCCCCGCAATCATGAGGAGTTTCCCGTTGGTCCGTTCCTCTGAAGTCGGATGGTTCTTCTTGCGAGTCTTACGACATCTGGGGAGCGTGCTAGCCCTTAGTGGAGTTGAGACTGACGTTGTGGGAGGTAACGTTTGGTCGCCGGAGGGTCATTTGATGGTCGTTGCGCCTGGGTCAACACCCTTTGTGCACTGGCGAATCCAAGGATGATCCATCCCGGGCCACTCGTTACGGGCCGCAGTTGTCGAGGTCCGATAGGTGCGTCGTAGATCATGGGCCTAATTGGGGTTAGCGAAAATGAGCCCTACATGGGCCGAGCCGATTTTACTCTCCTCACTAGCCCCCTACTCTCATATGCCGAGAACTTTTTTAGGAACTAAGAGTCGAGTTCAAGAGGGTGCATCAAAGGAAGGTTCCGAGGATGGTATCTGTAGCATCCCTAGAATTTTTTCGAAATTGTAAGAATTTGTTTGGAGTTTCTGAGAATTTTTGGACTGGGGGCCAATCCAGACTGTGTAAACCCCCCAGGGGGTTAACGTAGGGCAGAAGTGGGGTTCTTTTTCCCCGAGGCCTATAAAACCCCCTATTTTGTCTATTTCATGTATTTTGGGCCCACTTTGACTGCAAGGACAAAGGATACAAGCTTGGACTAATTGGCTGGCCACGTGTGAGTGTAGAACGAGGAGATTAACATAAGTTATGCACGGTCTTGAGACTTCTTCTCTGTGAGCGCCTGTGAGCTGGTATATGGATCGATTCTTTGACGGACCAGGGCTAGGATGAGACAATGCTAGGACCCACAAGGCTGGGTGGAGGGCATGGCCCCCCAAGGGGGTTCGCCCCTACTGGGGCACAGTCGTACCTTGGGCGAACCCCCCTCGAGCGGGGTGGTCGTCACCCGGAGCTGGCCCGGGTGGCTTTCTGGGGTCATTTGAGGATGTCCTTTGAAGGACTTGGGCTGAAGAAGTGCTGGGCTTGACCCGTGGGGGTCCATCACTTGGTATTGGCACTGCCACCCGCAAGGTGGTTGGGAGAGTTCTCGACACACCTCGAGTTGTCAAATGGCTCGAGTATCTGGCCGACGGGTCGTGGATAGGGCCCCAGACTGGGGGTAGGGACTTATAGGAGCAGAGAGAAGGCCTTTCAGGAGCGAGGCCGAGCCTTCGTGGGTTGTACCGCATTGCATGGTAGGTTGGTAGGGTAGTCTCAGGTTGGCCCAGGTACTAAAGGTGAATGGCCCAATGCCATGTGTCTGAGGGTTGGGGGTGGCCCCATCTTACTGGAGAGTTTTCGTAGGACACGGCTAAGGTGCTTGAGCTGTGGGTTGACCCATGGCTTGCTGTAGAATGGTTGGAAATATGCACGCCCATAAGGTGTTTGGGGAAAATCCTGGCACACGTGCATGGGTTGTATGAGTGTGCTACGGGACTTTGAAGCCCATGGTTGGCTCGGATAGATGTTTCTTTGACTTTAGAGGGCTGGAGGGAGGTGCCTCGAGGATAGACCCCGACCTCGTTGCTGGGTGCCACGTGTTGTGGCTCATAGTTAGGGTGACCCCGGGTTGGCCTAGGTGGCTTAGTTGAAGGGGAGTATATCCGCAACCTGGGTGATCGGGGATGGCCCCGCTCAATTGTTGGTGTTGCCGTGGGTCCTGGCTAGTTGGTTAAGAAAAGCAGTAGAAAAAGTCAAGACAATCAGAGAAGAACTTGACTAATAGTTTGAGAAAGAATCTGGCTACGATTGGTAAAGTAGTAGGAGCAAGCAAGAAGAAAGTGTCGACACCTAGAGTCGACCATTGAATTGAAGAGTTCTATCTAACATCTATAGTATCAATGCAGTCGATGCCATGATGAAAAGGAGTCGACGCAGTTAGTGTATTCTGCAAGACCATGTTCAAGCTTTACAAGATCGAGCCTGACGCAGCCAAGTCCAAGAATTGACCGTCGAGGGTCGAGCCTGATGCAACCAAGCTCGGACTTCACAAAGCCTAAGCTTGAAGCTGTTGATAGTTTATACTACCCTGCCTCGAACTAACTAACTATGCAAGTATATGCATGTAGCATGAAACAACATGAAAGTAGATCAAAAGGGTATGAATAGATAAAGATAACTAACCATGATCGCCACCAAGGTTGCAACAACGCCAAGAGATGATGAGATGAAGGGAAGGGCACCGTGTACCTTGGAAAAGGATGAAGACTTGATTACGCTTGAAGAATAGGGTGTCGAGAACTATGTGGGATCAACCTCCTCTCCTTCCAGCCGGCTAGAGGAAGAGGGCCTCACATTCAAAAATGCTTCTCCTGCAAAACAAAGACCAACCACAATAGAAAACCCATTAGAACATGTAAGTGTAGTATCAATCTTGCAGTGATAAAATAGGGGTAGAAATTGAGGGCAAACTCACAGGAGGGAGGTTTGTAACCCTTGTGGAAGGGTGCAAATAATAGGTGTGTGTATTGTGATGAGAATAGAACAAATAGAAGGAGAAAACACACAGTATAACTGTGGGAATATGCTTATGCAATATGAAGAATAGTGCTGACAGAGTGCGGAGACATAATGTAGTTGTGGTGATTTGTGAAAAGTATGAGGAGAGAACTAAGAGTAGAGATGATGAAACTAAGCCCTTGAGTATGGAAATGTATATTATACTTCCCTCTTGAGGCCAGGGTCGAAGAGAAGACTTGGCAATGCAACATGGCTTCGCCCCGAACCAAGAAAGAGCCCCCCTTCGCAAACTGCGAACCTGGGTGCTTTATATAGAAGTGCAGGAATCTAGAAAGTTCTCCCAAGATTTTAGGTGATATAGCCCACCAAAATTTGAGCTCTTTGGATCAAATATGTAAGAAAGTTCAGTATAAGGCAATTTACACAAGGTGAATAAGCAATTCGAGAGCTGTACAAGGAAGTATAGCCTTATAAAAATCCCAACCCACCCATTCTCTCTCCTCACTCGAATCTCACTCTCTCTCCATCGTGCTCTCTCTCTCTTCCCTACATTCTCTCTCCTCCACACCCTCATTCCTTAGTTCGTGGTCCAAACGGACTCCGGTCGACGCGTGGGAGGTACCGACGGGAGGGGCACGACATGAGGATCGTGCCAGTACCCTTCTTCCCTCAGATCATGGAGCGTGGAGACGCGTGCGAGCTAGAAGATGATGTGGCCCCCGTCACCCGTTTGGCACCGATTCGCAGTCTTCGCCACGCAAAAGGTAGGGGATCAGACTCTTCATCTCGCCAGGAATCCATTGACGCCCTCTGCTTCGCCATCCGTCTTAATTTGTCTCATTTTCTAGGCAATTTTTCTATTGGGAGATTTTGGGATTTATTCTCGATTTACGTGTCTCTCTCATTTCTTGACCCAGACGACTGCTGATCGAAGCCAGAGAGGTACCATTGGATTGGTCACGTCGCGAGGATCACGCTAACGTCCACCATTCCTTGATTCGCACAACGTGGATTTGAGTCGGGTCGGGAGGCGCCGTTTCTCCCTCATGCTGGTTCGCCGTCGATTCGTAGCTTTCGCCATCGTCTAGGTAGGGGGATGGATACCTTATCGCGCTAGGACACTGCCGGTACCACTTGTGCCGTGGTCCGACGCCCTTTACATCATATTTTGTGCATGTTTCTATTTAATTAATTTTTAATTCTTTTAGGCATTAAATTATCTTTTAATTGTTAAATCAATTCCATGGGCATCGTATTTAATTTCTAGTGACATGTTTAGGCTATATGATCAGTATGGGTTAGCAGGTTTAACAGGTTTTGTAATCCGTTGCGTCCCCCATCGATTTCAATCGACCGGGTGGGGTTTCCGATTCTGACCTCCGAAGTCACGAAACCCAGGTGACATAACGCTCCTAGCCCGGTGCGTTATACCCCTTTAACGCATCTCTAGCCATGCGTTATGTGGTCCGTGTTTTGAGTTTCCTGCGAATTTTAATGTTCGGGTTGCTTTAGCGCACCTCAGGTAGTGCATTATAGTCCTTTGTGTTGAGTTAAAGGTTCATCGCCCTCCCGGGACTACACAGTAGCACAACACCTGGCCTCGACACGATGCCTAGCATCTGTCAGACCACGGGTCAACACGCGGACCGATGTCCACACACCTGGGACTCGAATCAGCCAAGATCAAACACCGGTCAAGCTGGTACCATTGAACGGTCCACTTTGGGCTGCTCAGGGACATGCAGTCGAACAGGGGCCGCACCAGGGGATATACGGCCATCCACAGACCATCCTTCTCCTGGTTTAAACGGGCATATGCGGTCAGCCTCTAGCCGTACAAAGGAAAGATGGCTGACTCTCAGCCGCACGAGGGGGATGGGCGGTCCAGCACAGCCGTCCATCCTCTAATGGTAAAAACACATGTGCGGTTGGACCCTGGCCGCATAAGGGAAGGGCGGCTAGGACCTCACCGCACAAGACATGTGTGGTCCAACTCTGGCCGCACCACTGCCAACGTCACCAGGTGACGTGCGGCCTGTCCCTGGCCGCACAACGGGTCATGTAGCCAGACCCTGGCCGCACACCCTAGTACACTGTGCAACGGTCACAAGCAATGGTCAAAACTCACGAGATGGACGGTTGCCTTGGGGCCACATATAGGATGTGCGGTCCCACGACTATCCGCACATACCCAGTGCACGCCAAGTCATTGGGCGGTTAGACCATGGCCGCACATGGGGGTGCCCACTGCGGGCCAAGCAGAAGGGCGGTCGCGCCAGGGTCGCACAAGGGATAAACGGGCCCTGGTTCGACCGTTTATCTCTCGCCGACACAAAAATGATGAACCGGCCGAAAAACTTCATTTTCAGCCCCATATAAGCCCCACGGAGGGGGAAACGCAAGAAAAATAACCCCCAAACCCCCTAGCATGCTTCTACACCCTTAAAACGCAGAATCGGGGCGTAAAACGGCGGATCGGGCGAACTCTCCCCATGGCATGAACGACCCTTCCCGGTGTGAAAATAACCCCTCTCGACCTCGCCTCGGGCTAAAACTCACGGGGAAGAAATGCAAGAGGCTAGGGATTGTCCCCTACCTTTGGTTCGCGTCGAGGCGCGTTGGATCGTCCACACACCATGAAGAACGCGGTTAATATCTCTGTCCCTTCACGCTTCCCACGCTCACCCCACGCCGCCGGGATCGTCCCGCCGTCACTTACGTCCTCGCGCCATCTCCCCGCTGCCAGAAGAAAAGAGGGAACTCATCTATAACCCATAGGGTGAGATGGCCCTGAAAATAAGCCTTAGGACAAAAAGGCTAGGCTTTCAATAGCACACCTATGAGGAGCTCTGAGGCTGTGAAGACGAGGGAAGGAGGCTGTCATGTGCAAACAAGGGAGGCCACCGTATGCGAAGAAGAAAGAATGAGAAGAAGGGTTTTGCCGTCGTGAAGGTTTTGCCACCGCAGGAGGTGAAGGGTGGGGGTTTTACCACTTCTCCAAGCCTTTAAACAAGAAGAAGGTGAAGAGTTGCACCCCTAGCCACCGACTTACGTGCCAAGTGCCACCGACTCACCCGCCAAGTGTCGCCACCTCACCTCCACGTGTAGTAGCCATATCAAGAGCTCAAGGCCGCCGCCTCACCTCCCCAAGTGACAACTGTCTCAGTCACCCCAAGTCACCGCCCCACATGCCCTGGCCTCCGTATTACTTATGGCTGCCATCTCCACAGCTTAGCCTACAGGTCAATAGTCCAAAGTTATTCCGTCAGCCCAAGAGCTTGACCTATGCAGAACAAGGCCGATGTTACCCAGGATATAGGTCTGAAGAGGTGAAGAAAAGAACGAAATGATCCTACTGGATATCCAACAAAGAAATGGGCATTGCACCCACAGGCCCCGTACTGCTCATTCTTCATTTACACCACCTGTAGGTGGGGAGCATTTGTTGATGCCCAAAATATCACTCAGGAATGTGACGATAGCCGGTTAAGGACAACAATCACAACCTAAAAATAAAAGATACCTCCTCGAGTCGCTGAAGCTCAGAAGAGGAAGCGGCAACCAATTCATGCCTAAGAAGCTCCCTCGGACTGAAGCACACACCCGGAAGAAGCACCAAAGAATGTTGGCATTGTCAATCAGTGAAAGGAACCCACTGTAATAGAAGAAGCATCCAGCCATGCCCTTACAGTAAAGCTGCTATCCGATGAGATCATTGTCTGTCATAGGGAGCGATCGAGCCACACAAATCCCAAAGAAGACAGTCTTTGTGTTGGAACCCTGGTTTTGATGATGTCACAACTATGAATCATGTTGTGGTAAAATTGCTTAATAATGCTTGACAGAGTTGTTATCTTCCATGAGTCAGAATGGCATGACTTGTTAAGGCATCTTGATCATTCAGGTTATACAAGTACGAGACCTCCCAAGGGCGGTAAAGCCCCTAAAGGGAAAAAGGGATTGTCATGGAGTACATTGAAGTGACAGATATAGCAGTAAGTAATAATATTTCATTTGATTAGTTTGCTAAAGTAGTAGAAATAAAATTACTTTTTAATTAATAGTTTAAATTTAATTATTATAGTCCAGAGTCAATCCCAAAGAAAAGACAACAAGTGCCAAGTATAGTTGACAGAAAAGAAAAGACGTACTAGGAAGTCGGGGGAAGCCCGATGAGGGTACTAGCTGGCCACAACTAGACGCTACGAGCACGCGCATTGAAAACGAACGAAAGCAGAACGAACGGCCACCACCTGTAGAGTAGGGGTGAGCCTCGTGTCACTGGCTCAGTAGGGGTCACGCGGATCCCAACTAGAAAACACACAATAACACGCTAAAAATAGCCGGTAAGCAACAGTAAGCAATAAGTAAGCAGTAAAGCAGGAAAGCTAAACTACAAAGCTGTAAAGGAAACAGATCAGGAAGCAGGAGTAGGGAACAAGCTAAGGGAGAGTAGGAGGAAGAAGCCATACCAGACAACGGCTACCGAACTAACCTCGGTACCCTACCCTAAACTACTCCAAGCAAGGGCAGGAGGGCGACTCAAAGCTGATAGAGTCAGGAGTTGCTGAATTGCCGACGCAAGGAACCTGCAAAATAGACAAAAGAGGCCTAGGAAAAGGCTAGACGGATGACCGACACGGACGACAGACAACATGACAAGGACATCATGCACACTGCCACACGCATGACAAGAACGTCACGCATGCGACAGGACACCGACCTTGAGTGCAGCCACAATAGGGCTAACCTAGAAGGTCACGACGCACGAGAAATGTCGAGAGTCACACAACACATGACTCGAAAGCGGAGAGGTCAGCTGCATCCACTGATGTCTTACACTGCACTACAACTCGCTCCACAAGTGCCTCGACTACCAGCCGAACGTGGTCTGCCACAGCTAAGGCCGAGTCGTAGGCCCACGTGGAAACCACCACTGCAAGGACCAGTCAGGGTCACGCCCGTCGACGTAAGTCCAAGCCCCTGACCCCGTGTGCACACGCTGGTTGTAGACCATTAGGTCAGGTCTTCTAGCTAGTATTCTCCCCCGTGGACGCTATGATAAGGTCGGGAGCCCATGGAACTAGCTTAAAAATCATGTCTCGGGAAAAGTGCCCCACTACAAGAGTCGTCACGCCAAACCGTGTCGTAAGGCACCAACCAAGGAGGAGCCACAAAACTCGAAGACTCTGAAACACAAGTGTCAAAGTATAGACAGGCAAGAGTGCCCTATAACATGTACTTCGAAGCACCAGAGGCAGCACAGAAGACTGCCAGCTGACTCAGGACAAGGCAACTAGTCCTACAACTATAACGGTCCCTGAGTCCTCCGACTCTAAGTCAGGACCGTCACACACAGCGGAACAAAGCAGCCAATCGGTCTAATCCTATGTCAAGGAAAATAACGCTCTACGAGAACCAAAACACGGAGACTTGAGGGAACACTAAGAATCCTCAGCACACCTGGATACGTAAATCGAGGTGGAGCGGTACCTCGAGGCATCCAGAACCCATGTCTCGAATTGGGCAAGGCCGTCGAGACATAACAAGACTTCCTACGGACCACAAGGTAACCCCAGGTCGATCGGAACCAACACGACACTGACACACTCACACATCCACCGCCATCGTAGAACAAGCAAGCAGAACCAAACAAGGACAAGAGCAGCGGGAGATGACAACACTCTGGGCAGAGCAACTTGTCAATCAACTGCTAGGGAAAATCCAACAGTCAAGAGATAGCTGCTATGCAACCAGAGACCCCGACAATGGTAGCCTCTAGATTGAATCGTTAGGATACTGTCATAGTCTAGGGAAAGACCACAACCAGTCACCTAAACCGACCAATCCAGATAACCACTGACAGACAAACACCGCCCTAAATAAGGACCTAAGACAGACAGACACACTACACAGCACAAGCAAACCATAAATATGGCAAATAGGACTATAACACGCCAGCAGAGGGGCGCTATACCCACATAACGCACCACTAGAGGGGCGTCATGCCAACCAGACTGAGAACTACAACAGACGATATAACGCGCCAGCATAGGGGCGTTATATCAACATAACGCACCCAAAGAAGGGCGTTATGTCCAACAGACCCCAAACACGAACGACACGAAGTATAATGGACCTCAACAGGCACGTCATACTAGTATAACGCACAAGGGCAAGTGCGTTATACCCACCAGACACCAAAATGCATCAACCAAAGACCAAGGGCATATAACGATGCATAGGGTGAGGCGCATTATATCAACCGCCATACCCAGTCAAAGCATCGGTCAACGAATCCATAACGGCTCTACACCTAGGCGTTATCTTAAACATAACACATGGGGAGAATTCTGCCATGCAAATCGACTGACACAGTCTTCGAAGCAGACACGGTCGTCGAGGGTTCTGACATGGCAGTCCTCGAAAACCACCTGACCATAACACACCTGGACAGGGGCGTTATGCTCCACATAACGAATTAGGCCTGGTCAGTCATGCTCCAAGACCTCCGAAGACAAAAATCCACGAACGATGCATAACGGTCTATCGGGAGACCTTTATGCACATAACGATCTCTGGTAGGACCGTTATGCCAATCCGACGGTGAAAATGGTGAAACGGCCCAATCAGTCCGTTCCACGCCCCATGCACGCCGTAGCGCAGGGGAAATACATCCATTCTGTAGGAAATCCTTCAAGGATTCCAAAAACACCACATGTACGCCGTGAAACACACTAAATCGTGAGATCCTGGCGATTCAGACGAATCGACCCAAATAGAGTCACCGGGATTCCCGGACTCCTACCGGCCCCAAATGATGACTAATCGACACAAAACTAGTGGGGTTGAGATCTTGAGATCCCAGCGGTCAGTTTGACACTAAGTACGTCGCGAGAGGTTGTCATTTTTCGGCCAACCCTACGAACCCCAAAGACTACGGTTTATACTTAACTAGCTCGATCTCCCCCGATCGGCCACCAAACTACGCACAGAGATAGGGAAAATGTGCAGAACGCAGAGAGGGTCCATCTCCCTACCTCCACCGACGAAATCGAGCGGCATGGGCGACTAAACCGCACTGAGAATGCCATCGCGAATCAAACCACCGACTTCGAATCTGCCATTCGGGGTAGTGCCAAATCCACGTTGTTCCTCGCTCCACCACGCGTCTCAGCAAGTCCCACGCGTCGTCACCTCACCCGCGGACCGCTCCATTTGCAGCCGGGCATCTCCGGGAGAGAGAACGAGAGAGAACGAGGGAGAGAGAGAGTGAGAGTGTGAGAGTGAGAGAGAGGAGAGGGGGGGTGGGTTTGGTTGTACCAAAAAGTCAGGGGAAGCCCGATGAAGGTACCAGCTGGCCACTACGAGAATGCTAACTCCAAGAACTGCGGAAGCAGAATGAACAACGACAGCGACAACCACCTGAAAAGTAGGGGTGAGTCTCGTGTCAATGGCTCAGTAGGGGTCACGCGGATCCCCACTGAAAAACACGCAATAACATGCTAAAACAACGACAATAGGTGTAGTAAAGCAAGAAAACTAAACTACAAAGCTGTAAAGAAAGGGTAGTAGGAGTAGGGAGCAACTAAGTACAGGGGAGCTGAAAGGAAAAGGAAGAAGTCATACTAGACAAGCACGACTACCGAACTAACCTCGGCTCCCAAAACTACTCCAAGCAGACACTACACCAAGCAAAGACAGAAGGGTGAACTCTGAACTAGGCAAAGTCAGAAGCTTACCCAACTGTCGACAAGATGCCAGGCTCCAAATGAAGACCTGCATGACAACCGATAAAGCTTAGGAAAACCTAGACAGACTTAGACCCAGATGACACGACTAGGATGTCGTGCACACTGCCTCATACACGACCGGAACATCATGCAGGTGACAGACACTGACCTCGAGTATAGCCACGAGAGGGCTAACCCAGGAGGTCATGGCGCACAAGAAATGCGAAGAGAACCACGAAGAGTCACGTACCACGTGACAAAGCAACCCCTCACTACAAGAAAGGCCAGACGCGTCTACTGAGCCAACGCCTAGGAAGGCAAAATCTTAGCTACGTTCTGGAAAGAACCAGAAATAGAACTATCGCATCGAGAACTAGTCAGGGTCACGCCCATCGACGTGAGTCCAAAGCCCCTAACCACGTATGTACACACTGGCCGTAGACCACTAAGTGAGGCCTCTAGCTAGTTTTCTCCCTCCGCAGACGCTGCGGTCGAGGGCAACAGTACTGCCAAATCAGGAGCCCACGTAAACTAGCTTAAAAATTACATATCGGGAAAGTGCCCCGCTACAAGAGCCATCAAGCCGAAGCGTGCCGGAAGGAGACAACTAGTGAAGCCTTACGAGACACAGACTCCGAAACACGAGTGCTGAAGTACTAATAGGCTAATCATGCACTGTCACCCGTACTACAAAGCACCAATGGCAATATAGGAAACTACCGACAGACTCAGGACAAGGCAACTAGACCTACTCACGTAACTTCCCGTTTAGTGTTTGCATCCAAGACATAAGTAGAGCTCATGTGCAATTCAAAGAGAATTTTAGTTAACATCAAAATCAAAAGGCATTGTACATGAGGAGGGGGTGCAACACTAGCAATTCTCCTCGACTGGCGCAGATCAACTTCACTGGTACCAGGTCAGACTCCATGTCACCATTCTGCTTCCAACGCTCTACTCCGTCCTCTTATCAGAGCACTGTCAGTCTCTGTTCGAAGCTAACTCTCCCACGATCACGTCAACACCAGCCCCACCCTCATCAGAGCTCAAAAGAGCCTGAGCTGCCCTTTTTCTCAGACCACTTTGATTCTAGATAGATAGTGCTACACGGGATCAGTCAAACTTGCAAAAGCTCCGACGACCAGCCCTCTGTGATTCATGGAGTGACCCTTGGCTGAGAAGAGCCCCTACTAGCCCTCTTCTAGTTCCAAGATGGAGTAGGCCATTTGAGCACCGGAGCACCAAGTTTTGACCTTCCCCGTGGGCGTGCGCAGGTAGTCTTGCCAGAAATAATTTGGACCCTGTCCTACTATTATGTTCACCATCCTATACTCTGATCTCTTCTGGGGAACCTTCCCTGTGGGCGTGCGCAAGCAGTCTTGCCAGAAATAAGTTGGACCCTATCCTACTATTATGCTCGCCATCTTATACTCTGATCTCTTCTAGGTTCCCCATCAGTCCCTGCTTAAAGAGGACTTATCCATGGTGGCATTGGCACTGGCCTCACCTTCATTGGATCTGGAGAAAGCTCATGGTAGTAGTTTTCTCAAGCCCCTACGGTTCAGGGTCAGATAGGGTTGACTCAGAGTTGCCATGGTCCCGGCGCCACCACGGCCACAGCCAGACTCCGATCGGTCCACACCTCGACTGGTGCATCCTTGGACCATTCCTGGACATTTTTGTGTCAATCCTGTCTTCATCAGCGATCGCGAGTGATCGTGGTGACCCCACAACCGGCTCGCTGTCTCTGTAGAATCAACTTCGGGATAGAATTCGGTCCCCGGGTGATCAGTCTTCACCGTCTAATTCCCCACCCACCCTTGCCTGGCCGGCTGACCACCCCTCCCGATATGGAGGATAATTTTGGTTGTAACCGTTAGTCCAAACCCGCTGCAAGGGTGTAGTGGTTGTACTAGCAGGTCGTCAATCGAAGCTAGGTTTACATTAGGCTGAGGAGCTGAGGTTGTGATGGTTGAATGGCCCTGAGAGACATGACGGCCAAAGGCTAGAACTGGGGCTAGGACTGGCCAACTACTTCGTGAGGAGATGGTAGCTGAAATGCGGGGGTTGGATATTGGCGCTTGGTCTGGGTAACTGACTCACGGAAGCGTGATGACCGGATTGCTGAATTGGCACTGGGACTGGTGCTGAGTGGCTAGCCTATTGAGGCATTGTAGACGTGATACTGGAATTGGAAGCTAGGACTGGAACTGGGGGGCTGGCCTATAGAGGGGTTGAAGCCATGGTGCTGGGACTAGAGACTGGTACTGGAACGGGGTGGCTAGCCCGTGAAGGCATTGAAGCCACGTTGCTGGAACTGGCAATTGGTATTGGAGCTAGGTGGCTGGCCTGAGAAGGCGTTGAAGCCACGGGGCTGGAACTGAGGACTGGAACTGGAGCTGGGTGGCCAGCCGATAGAGGCATTGAAGCCACATCGCTGGGATTGAGAATTGACACTGGAGTTGGGTGGCTGGCCTGGATAGGCATTAAAGCCACGGGGCTGGAACTGAGGACTGGAACTAGAGCTGGGTGGCCAGCCTATGGAGGCATTGAAGCGACATCGCTGGGACTAAAAATTGATACTAGAGCTGGGTGGTTGGCTTGGAAAGGCGTTGAAGCCACAAGACTGGAATTGAGGACTGGAACTGGAGCTAGGTGGCCGGCCTGTGGAGGCGTTGAGGCCACGAGGCTGGGACTGGAGGACTGGGACTGGAGCTGGGTGGCCAGCCTATGAAGGCATTGAGGCCATATTGCTAGAACTGAGGACTGGAACTGGGCCTTGTCCCACCATTGAGGGAGTAGTGGTCACCCTCGCTGTGGAGTGATCTGGAGATAGCCATCGACAGAATGTTGAAATCGACGGCCCCTATCGGCGAGGAGTAGAGAAAGAGAAGTATTTTATTTTTTCTCTTTACCAGCCCTATCGCCCTTTCGGGTTTTCGCCAGAGATGGCCCCCTTTAGCTTTTTCTGGTATGTCCTTACGGGTTTTCATATTGAGGGGTTACCCGATTTTGCTTGGCGCGCCCTTACGGGTTTTCACCCTAGTTGGGTTGATTACAATTTTTACCCCCAGTGGTCCCACAACAGGAGCCGACTGAGGCCGCCGGGGTGATGCACCTGGCAGTCGCGAACGTGCATTAAAGGAGTTTTTGCTATTTCATCCACCGACATTTGAAGGCCAGACCGACCCGGATGCCACCAGAATTTGGTTGGACGCCACCGAGCGCGTGTTTCGTTCTATGTAATGTGCGGAAGATGAAAAGATGATGCTCAGTACTTTTCAGCTCTAGGGCGCGGCGTTGACCTGGTGGAACACCGAATGGGAAGTTTCTTTTCAATCCTGCCCACTCTGCCAGATCTCGTGGACTGACTTTGTCGCCACCTTCGAACTCACTTTCAGCCCAGCTTATCTCCGCATGGATAAAATGCATCAATTTCTACAGCTTGTCCAGGGAGGGATGTCGGTGCTCGAATATCAGAATATATTCATAGAATTGGGCCGTTAGGTGCCCCATATTCTTACAAATGAGGCACTGAAGACAGAGCAATTTCTGCGTGGCCTCCATGCTGAGTTGAGGCAGCAGCTGATAGTTGCCCGGATTACCACTATGACTGAAGTATATCAGGCTGTAGCAGCATTGGAACTGGATTTGGCAAGATCTCTTGTCCCTTCTCAGGCATTGTTGGTTCAGCCGACAGTTCAACTTACGTAGGGTTATCTGCCCCCTGTTCTAGGATTTCCTTCTGCCACTCCAGCAGTAAGTGGTGCAGCTTCTTCTGGAAAGCCCCAGTTTAAAGGATTCAAGAACAAGAAGAGATACAAGAAGCGTTTCGATCGGCAGGCTTCGTCTGGTGCTACCCAGCAGTCAGCCCCATCTTTCCAGCAGTGACAGACTTCTACGAAAAGCCAATTTAAAGGTTGTGCGCGATGTGGTGGCAGCCACCCAATCAAACCCTGCTCATTGCCGGTGGTGTGTTTTCGATGTGACCAGCCAGGTCATGTGGTGAGAGACTGTTTGATAAGAGCAATTCCAATACAGTTTGCTTCAGCAGCTCCATCCCAGTCGTCTCAATCCCAATTCAGGCCTCCACTCCCGCCACCGCCACCATCTCAGCAGTTTCAGCAGATGCTTTCTCAGGCTTCAGTAGCGTCTTCTTATCAGTCTTCTACAGCTGCCGGTAGAAAGATGAAAGGCAAGGTGACTCATATTTCTCGAGCAGAGGCTATAGCTTCCAATCTCGTCGAAGGTACGATTACTATTTTTGGTTGTGCAGCCCGTGCTTTAGTGGGGATCGACATCCCACCAGAGGAGGTTCTGAAGGAGCCACGCAACCACCACACCAAGGAGCCAACTCTCCAGCTCTGACAAATCTGTCGTCATTGGAGGCCTTAGGGTCCATCTTGATGGGCAGAGGTCCAAGATGATCCCGGCCCGTATCATGCCGACCATTCCAATCTGCAACTCCTTCCAAGGACTGGAGAAGATGAAGGGAAAACTGGCACCCGCCATCCCGACCGCCGCACCAAGAGACACATCGGCTCATAAGCCGACAAAGCTGAAGCAGGCTTGGGTTCCCAAGGGGACCCAACCCATGGCACCGACCCAGGCAGGGACTAGCCGCGCCCACCGTACAAGGGGGTGAAGAGACGAAAGGGTCAAGGTGACAACCACAACCCACCAGCCGACAGTCATTGTACCAGTGCCGCCCGAAAATGCCCATTATTGACGTCATGGGCGCCGTCACCATATTGACCACCCGGTGTACGCGAATTACACCCATCATGGTGTCGCCACCGACACCCAACCATCGACCGTTCTCCCCGACCAGGAGTGGGAGGGGATAGAGCAGGCCATGAGAAATTACCTCTGGGGCCCAGACAGTACTCCCTTGGGTCGCCAGAGGTTGCTGGGGGCAGTGGCCTCCACCTTCCAAGAAGAAGAAGAGGCTCGGCCCGTACCTAGCGCGGAGTCGAGAAACCAATCGGAAGAGCGACGTCGGTCCCCTGTGCGGGAGGAGGCACCGCCTTGATGGTCGGTCTTTGATAGACTAGTATTCCCGAGCAAGCCATCAAGGAAAATGGCAAGAAGAAGCGGAGGCTGGAGAGTCTTCACCTGCAATATGGCATGATTCTCTAGTCGGTACGAGGCTTTACCTACCGACCCTGAAGAGGTGGCTAGGCTTGCTGCCAGGCCCGGCCCCCTCACCAGGAGAAGAAGAGTGGCAAGTGAAGTGACGCGGGCAGGTGTCGAGGCAACCTCCCCCGAAGACCCTCCCACAGCCTTGGAGGCCAATGTTATCACTACCGGGGGCACGAGTGGCGGACCCTCCACGTCACCCGAGGACACTTTGACCGAAGAGACAGGCAGCATGCCCGCTCTCCCTACAACCGACCCCGCCATGCTATACATGATACAGCAATATCAGCGGGAGATCGAATTGCTAAAGAAACAACTCAACGGGCGGCTGGCTGGGGGGTTGGGGTGGTATAACAGTGTATTGCTCCTGGACCGTGTGTAGTGTTTTGGCATCTCCCTCTGCCGTTTATTCGGGTTCTCATGGTCTCTCTTCTTCCATCTGGTCACATGATGCAGGGGCTTGAGTTGGAGTTGCAGACGGAAGATCGCGTCGGCCTCCTTTCAGATATCACGAGGGTATTCCGAGAATATGGCCTGTCGATCAGGAGAGCTGAAATCTCGACCAAGGCCGGCAAGGCCATCGACACCTTCTATGTCTCCGACGTGTCGGGAAGCCCCGTCAATCCCAAGACCATCGAATCGATCCATCGACAGATTGCACTGATTGGTGAGACTGTCCTAAGAGTGAAGGGGAGTCCACATGTGTCTTTCAAACATCCTACAGAAACAACAGCAGGGTTCCTGTTTGGGAATTTGCTCAAGGCTTGCTCGTTCCAGAGTTTCAGGCTCATCAGATCCTACTCCTGATTCACAGTGTTCATGAAGTTTACAGTGCAAAAGAATATGGATAATAGGGAAAGGACCATATGTTCCATCATCACAGACTGTACAGGATGTTCATTAGTTGACCACGTATACCGCTGGTAGGGGAGGGAACTCATGTGCTGCCTGCACTATTTATCATTGATGCATGGCGGCTTCACCATCTAGAGTTTAGGTAGTGATACCATGTGTACAGATACTCATGGATTGTACAGATCTTTTGCACTGATATTGTGTGTCATAGCAATGTGTAATTGAAGGATCATCTTGTATGTATTCCTCTTGGCCTACTTACAGTTGAGAGAATGTTGAATTCCGAGCATGTCGCCGGCTTGATCCACTGTGTGCCACGATTTCTTTGGGCATACCAACGATGTCCCCAGCAGGGAGTTCTATATCCGTGCATTTGTGATAGAGTTTTAGACCTTTTAGCAAGTGTACGTAGTTAATCTTCACATAAACTGTTCTTGAGTGAATAGGGGTTACGAGAGGATTCATAGAGGGCTTAGTTTTGACAATTAAAATGATATGGGATATATTATTCTTAATTTTACTATGGTCTATGATCTAGTAATTATTCATGCCTTCTTTAAAAAGATGGATGAACACTTGACAACATATAAGAGTGAAACGCATATAGGCCAAATTGATTATTTTCTTATTAGGAAGGTCGATATACGGACTCTTAGAATATGTCAGATTGAAGAATATCAAATCACACAGCCAGTCAGAACAGCAGAAGTGCACGAGCCAACTTACTCACTGGACATAGAGAGTTATCGGCCTAAGCATCCATCTAACGAAATCAAGTATAACAATTAAACCACTGCACGAGTAATTTTTAGGTGGTTCAGTCTGAAGACCTACGTCCACCCCACGCTCCAAACTGGAATGTGGCTTCCGCTGATACACAGCATAATGGCTGGGCCTCATAGCTTGCCTACATCAGTTGAGCATCACAGCTTGCTTCCACTAGGCAATACAGCTTAGCCATCCGTTGACTCACAGCTTGAACCACTGGGCGTTACAGCTTAGCCGTCCACTGGGGATTACAACTTGACCCGTCCAGAGGAGTCCACCTCTGCCCGCTGGGGATTACAGCTTGACCCGTCCAGAGGAATCCACCTCTGCTCGCTGAGCTTCACAGCTTGCTCTACTGACAAACAGCTTGAAAGAAGGGTAAAAGGAAACAAACAATGGGAAAGACACAGCAACGGAAAGCTGTAAACAACGAAGCACAACTGTGGCTCTCAAGGAGCTGACTGACCTGGATTTGATCCACGGTCCAGTTGACACAGATCTTTAGTCTTCTTCTTCCTCTCTTCGATCTCTCTCTTCTTCTCTTTGCTGCTCTCTCTCTTCTTCTTTCTTCTTCCTCGTTTCTCTGCTGATCTTTCACTCTCGAGCTCTCTTCTTCTCTTTGCTCTCTTCTCTTTCTCTTCTCTCTGGATCGTACAAGCTCACTCTGCTTCTGCTCTTCTTTCTTCTAATTTCGATCACCTCTCTCCAGATGGAGAAGTCTCTCTTTTATAGCAGCAGCAACAGCAGATATAGGGCATGTGTTCTCCACGAGTTCCCACCTGTTGGGGATACACGGTGCTATGGATTCAGAGGGGGGGTGAATGAATTGCCCCTTTAAAAATCTTTATCTCTACGAAATCAATTGCTGATTATGCTAGAGATCTACTGCTGATCAAACTATAAAACGAGCCTAGGCAAGCATCTAATCGTTGACTGAAATAAAATGATCAAACCACACTCAAACCACGGGAGCACAAGAGGTTTTAGGTGGTTCGGTCCTCCAGACCTACGTCCACCCCACACTCAGACCAGAGTGTGGCTTACTGCTGCGCATGTTTAAGATGTGGTAGCAGGGACCACCGAATCCCTGAGTGTCCCCTTATCAATGAACCGGTAGCATCTGACAAGCCGCAAGGGAATCACAAGCAGCAGGGCAAGCTCCAGGCCCTTCAGGATGCAGAGGCTTAGACCGAGACTACCGAGGAAGGAGGTATTGTCGAAGGTACCCTTACTATTCTTTCTTAGCCAGTATTTTTACTTTTTGACACTAGAGCCACTCATTCTTTTATATCTCTGAGGTTTGCTAAGACTATATCTGTGGAACCAGTATTATTGGATTCTCCTCTTGCGATTTCAACCAACCATACCAAGCACAACACTAATCATGCATAATAGTCTCATAATGATCACTCAATCAAGCACTAATTTAGGAAAAAATGTGGTGACTCAAGAAGTTGCTATCATCAAAACAACACTCCATCATCAAAGCCCAGGGGGCACATCAGACCTTAGAGATGACTAAGGGAGATGTGCATTGACCTTAGTTGCTATCTAACATGATGTGCACCGACCTCGCCGAGTCACTAGCATCGACCTTGATAAGGCATCCTGCATGCAAAGTGAAATATGCATCGACCTAATTATGCCTAGAGACATATGTGCCCTGACCTTACACCGTTGAGACCAAAACATGCATCGACCTTAGTTAACAGAAGACATGCATCGACCTTGGATGTGCATCAACCTTGGTCTATGCTAGACTTGGATGTGCATCGACCTTACAAGGTGTGAATAGGGATGTGCGTCGACCTTATAAGATGTGAACAGTGATATGCATCGGCCTTATGTGTAGGGTGAAAACGTGCATTGACCTAGTTATGCATGATAGCCTATATGCATCGACCTTTATGCTATCAAATAAAATGTGCATAGACATCATGCTGACTAACAAAATATGCACCGACTTGTGTGATGGTGTGAATAGGGATATACATCGACCTTATAACACACCATGTATGCATATGCATTTACCTTATCTACATTCAAGGCAATAACATGCATTGACCTTATCTATAGTTGCTAGCCAACTATCATCGACCTTTACTGCAGTCACTATCCCATTAGCATCGACCTTCATGCAATGAGATGATCATGTGCATTAACCCTGGTATGAAAATGCTTGGACCTTATGAAGGTGCTCAGACCTTTTACATACACATGCTCTATTCCCCCCTCCCATCTACCCCATTCCCCATTACCTATCTCCACCCTTTCATTCTAGTTCACAGGCAGTAGAGGAGCGTCTAGTTTCAGAGTCTTCCACAACTCCCTCGTGCATCCTATGGTGGTGTATCCTACATTTCTGGAAAGCTCTTCGAAGCATCTTTCCAAGCGTTATGGTCTCGCTGTCGTCTGACTTCGGGGCTGCCCAGGAGAGCCATTCTTCTCTAATTACGCAGGACAGGTCCGGTCAGTAACCTGAAGAAAATTCCAAAAGCTCCCATGACCACATTCCTATGCTTCTTGAGGCACCACTTGGCAGGGAGCTTCTACGACAAGTCTTCTTCCATTACCAAGAAGAGGCACCCCGTTCGGCATCCGGAGCAGTGATTTCTCAATTTTCTCCCTCAGGTGCGCTGTTCTATCCACTCTAGGACTGAACAGACACCCGATCACTGTTCAGACTACTCTGCTCTGCTCTGACCTCCTATGGTATTTTTGTGGGTCTCATTTCGAAGAGAACTCGACAACGGTTCCAACAACTCCATCCAAGCTTGATTCAGAGTTTAGGAGCGCTCGTGGCGGCCTCGACTTCCTGCTATTGTGGTACCATAGTAGACAGAACCAGAAAGCAGGGACCCTGTTTGTGGCTCTTCCTCGACCGACACCACTAACCTGAGAATTCTCCAAAAATTTGACATCATCCTAATCTAGTCCTGAAGAGTTTGCCACTGGTCTCGTCAAAAACTGAGTTCGGGAGTGGTCGCAGCGGTGCCGACAATGAGTTCCTGTCTCCTGTTCCAGAGTGCGGATAGAACCGGCATCCCTCGCTTAGTTCACTTCTATTTCATTTTTCCCTCCCCGCTTGGCCGGCTTACCGCCCCTCCCTGTGGGAGGTAGTGTTTGGATGTAATATTAACTTCCCATCCCCTTGTTCAACCCCCTTGCATGGGGAAGTGGTGGTGTAAATCATTAAAACAGGTCGAAGCTTCACCGGTGCGGCGTGTGGGGAACCCGCGCTTCCCCGCTCACCCACGTCTCCGAACGGGATCGGTTTCTTTAAACCGGTTGAGTAAGTGCTCTATCCCTTGCTCATATTTGAGTGTCTTGTTCATTCAATATTAGTTCATAGCTCTGCTGGCCCGTGAGAGTGAGTGCCCAGCCCGCAAGCTCCATTGCATACACCGTACCGATACTTTGTCACCTGTGGCACTGGCGTCCTGGAATTTATGCGGAATAAATTACGGGTGCAACACCCTTCCGAGTCTTTGGGCTCGTGGGTGGCAGGCCGAGGTTCGAGTCGCGCCGGTTCCTTTCCGGTACTCAGACCCCCGGTCGCTACATGAAATCTCCCTTCTTCTGAGATGTGATACCTCCTTATCAGCCCCTCTCTGAGTGAGAAGCTCAGGTATCATTAGTTTGGAGCATGTGTGGAAGGATGAGCCAACAAAGGGGGGGGCTGAGGAAGGGTCTCTGCAATATTTGGCCTGGCTAGAGCGAGGTCGGTGCAAGTTCTGTTGGGCCGATGGGCAAGGTCGGTGCAATGTTTGGGCTGAGAAGGGCCAGGTCGGTGCAATGTTCAGACCATAAAGGGTCAGGGTCGGTGCAATGTGAGCTGGGGTCGGTGCAAGATAAGCCCTGACGTCGGTGCACATGGGCAGGGTTTGTGCAGGTTTGGGGCAAGGTCGGTGCAAGCCCTGATAGGGTCGGTGCAGGTTCCGTTGGGACAGTGGGCAAGGTCAGTGCAATGTTTGGGCTGAGGTCTATGCAGAGGGGAATTGAGTCAGTGCAGAGAGGAGTAAGGTCCGTGCAAGGGAGATTCAGAGCCCGGGCAGGTCAACCTGGGCAAAGGAAAGGTCGGTGCAATCTTGGGGGTGTACCAGGCAAGACACAAAGAAGGTAAGAGGTTGCATCGGATAGGGTTGGGCTGGTGTGCCGTGGAGACGCCAGGGGAGTGTGTCGGACAGGGGTAGGAAGAGGTGTGTCGGATAGGCCATGGCAGGGCGTGCCGGCTGAGGTGGGAATTGGGGGTGCGCCGGGCTAAGGAAATGAGGGTGTGCCAGTCAAGGCGCTTGGGCGGTATGTCGGATAAGGCCGCGTATGGTGTGTGCCAAGGAAGGGTTAAAGAAGGGGTGCCGGCCAAGGGGTAGCTAGGGCGTGCCGGGGGAGGTCTGGGGCTAGGTGTGCCGGGCTGAGCCTGGCTGGGGTTTACCGGACAAGGAATGTGCAGGGTGTATTGGGTAGGGTGGAGCTGGGGTACGCCGAGCGAGGGTCACGAAGGGCCTCTCCCTCCCCACTTTCTTATGCCTTTTCTCTTCTTCTCTTCCTTGATTTTATGCAGTACACGTGGATTTTCTCTTCCCTTTTTCCTACTCGCATCCTCTTCTTTCTTCTTTGCATGGCAAGTGTTCGGATTTGCTTGGTTAATACCCAGTCCGGTTCTCTTTGTATTGTCCATAGCTCCCTTGTCTTTATTGAAGCACTTTGCCATTAGTCATTTCATTTGTTTGTTGCTTCCTTTTATCCTTTTAACATGGTATCGTCCCATTTGTTTGTTGCTTCCTTTGTCTTTGACATACTATTATTTTTTAGCAAAATTCGGCAGCATCTCCCCTTGACTCGGATGGTAAGGGAGATAAAGGGGACGCGCCCACTTGGAGTGGCGGAACCTGATAATCTGAGGTGCGTGTCACGGGCAGCAACACCTTTGATGAGGTCTCAGAAAAATCGGAAGAACCGATGAATGGGAGACACCCCTAAAGCTGGTTGAGGGTGCACCGGGTAAGCAGCGATGACCAGTATGCCGGCCAAGGAACTAGGGAGGTGTGTCGGACTGGCTGGCGTAGGGGTGTGCCAGGCTGGGAGAATGGGGCGCGTGCCAGGCTGAGGGTGCTGGGCAATGTACCGGGCAAGCCGAGGCTGGGTGCTCCGGGGGACTAAAGGGGTTGAGGCAGCGCCGGGCAAGAGGTGAGGGGGTGACTATGCCGGGTAATGCCAACTGGTGTGTGCAGGGCTGGGAGTCTGCGGGGGTATACCGGGCTAAGGAGATTACAGGTGTACCGGCCATGGGTTGGGGGATAGTGTGTCGGCCAGGAGGGGCAAAGGTGCACCGGATTGGGGCCTTTCAGAGAGATTAAGGTATAAGAGGAACCATGCTAAGGGTGTTGGGCTAACCAAACACAAGGGAAACTTAGCAAGAGGGGTAAGGGCTTAGGGAGGCACTGGGACAATAGCATTGGGCCCGGTTGTTTGAGGGGCAAGAGGGGAGTATCTCCCCACAGGCAAACGGATAAGGGTAAGGGTCAGAGGCCCCACGAAGGAGCCATGCCAAGGGGAAAAGATCAATGCCAGAGGCCACACCACCGGAGGGGGGAGAAGAAGACGGCCAAGCACACATAATGGCCCAAACCAACGGAAGCAGTAAGAAACCTGAAAAGGGGTGATTTTCATTCACGAAGAGAAGTGGCCATGACCGGCCATGTACATTGTAGTACATCCAAGCTACGTTACAGGGAGAGGGAAGTGGAAGAAGGACATGAAAAAGAAGAAGTAGGAGGGGAGCTGGGGTCAAGCAGGGGCGACGGCTCCCTACTCTTCCCCACTCCCTCCACTACATCAAAGCTCACTCTCCCTCTCTTTCTTTCTCTCTTACTCTCTCTTGCCCAGTGGTCGCCAGAGAACCTCACGCCGGAGCCCTCTTCTTACTCCTCTCTCTTCTTTTTTTTGGTAGCGCTGTCGTTCCTCTCTCCGCTTGTGTGCGTTCTGTATATGTATCCCTCTCCTGTTCGCCGGAGAAGAGGAGTTTTTATACCCCCAACGGCGAGAGCGTTCGAGCGCGAGCGCAGGCGGCGGGAAGCAACTAGCATTGAATGGGGATTTGACTTTCCCCATCCTTGGTGGGAAAGGGGTAGGCAGCATGGCTTCCTCTCTGGGCGACACCTCAGCGAGCCCACTGTGCGCCAATGGATCATAGGGAATGGGCATCACGTCCATCCTGCCGGTTGCACCGGGTGGCAAGGTGTGCCGCTGAGTGGCTAGAAGTTTGTGCCACTAGAAGACCCAAAAGGTGTGCCACGGAGGGGCTGGCAACGTGTGCCGTTGGAGGGCCAATAGGGCATACTGCTGAACGGGTTTGCCGAGCGTGCCGTCAAAGGACCTAGAGCCTTTGAGGGCACACCGTTGAAGATGCCTGGGGGGGGTGTGCCGCTGGGGCAATCGGCGATGTGCCGGTGAAGGCGCTTGCAAGGTGTACAGTTGGAGGCCTTTGTGGGTGTGCAGCTGGGGTGATGAGGAGATGTGCTGCTAAAGGGGGCACAGGGAGTGTGCTGGCCAGGGACCCAGTGGAGTGTGCCGTTGGGAGGCTAGCCTGGGTATGCCGTTGGAGATCCCAAGGGGGTGTGCAGCTGAGGGCAGGTTTGTGGTGTGCCACTGAGGAGGCACTAGGTTGTGCCAGCCAGGGCGTTGAGGGTGTGCCACTAGGGCACTCGCAGGGGCTTCCTTTTCTTCTTTTCTTCTTCTCATCTTCTCTTCTCTTTTCTCCTCTTCTTTATTCCCCTGCACGTAAACATGGGGTGAGAATTTTTTATGCCCCTCCACCACTCCCAGGTGGCTTGACCATCTGTGAAGTCTAGGGCTACGTCTAGTGGTTCCATCACATGGAAAGTTCAAACACTCCATCGGGATTGTAGGAGTGAGCCAATAACCATAAAATAGGACATTTATAACATAGACAGAATGATAAACATGCAACTCTAACATTTCTCAAGTAGCAGAGTATAACGGACTGGGCTGGGGGCATTAAACGAATATAATGCACCTCCCTAGGGCCGTTATGCTCACCCGAACTCAAGAAAGACCTGAACCCGCAGACTATAATGCACTGCCTCAGGGCCGTCATGCAATGCGTGGCACGCCTTGGCCCATGCGTTATATTCCCTAGAGATCCTTCATAAAGCATCCAGGACATAACGCACTATCGTGGGTGCGCCATGTGACTATAATGCACCAGGAGCGGTCCGTTAAAGACACCCGAATGTTAAAAACTCAGAAAACTCCACAGAAAATCACTTCATATAACGCACCCTGACTGGAGCGTCATACATTGCATGGCGGTCTGGGACCAGTCCGTCATGCCTCATAACCTATCGACCTATTTGAAACCTCGGTCACATAGCGGTCCTTCAGCGGTCCACCGTGCAATGCATAGCGCACCCCCTTGGGTCCGTTATGCTATCTGGAAAACGTGAGGGACGAGTTCATACCAAACTCCCCTCCGGTCAAGCCGGATCGGCACGAAACAAAAAGGAAAGGGGTAGAGGAAGTTGAATAGTTAAATTTCTATAACTACAGCATGCTTCAAAACTTAAATCTACCACCCTTAAATAATTGTTAAAGCATTTTAACCCTAAAATCTCCTAAAATGGGACTTGCACAGAAAATGATAAAAACGCCTACCAATGGACATGCATGTGCTACCAAAATGCTCCTAGCGAAGTAAGGAGTCCATCCCCCTACCTCGATCGCAGTGAAATCCTCGAAAAGTGCGCGAACAGATGACGGGACATCGGGACGCCTCACGACCTGACCCGATCTTACGGTCCACGATCAGCCAAAAGAATGGCACTGGCACGATCCTCGCGATGAGCCAGTTCCAACGGTACCTCTTGCACCTCGATCCGGGGTCGGCACAGCCCAGAACGGACGAAGGAACGGCCAAGTCCATCTTATCGTTGTTATGAATGTAGCAAGTTGAGCCAAAGCATAGTCTCACGGGAGATCTAAGAAATATTCTTCTTCCGCGTGAGGCACTGGCTTCAATTGTTCATCAAATTGAGGAAGTGATGCGTGATATAGCTTCAAATGTCTTCCGTTGAGGGGTGAAAATTGAGTCTCCCCCCTATGGTTGACAACCACGTACGCACTCACTTCGTAAACTTTCTAGACAACATATGGCCCGAGCCAATTTTCATTCAACTTGTCTTTATGGTTGGCAGCCATGACCTCTCTTCTTTTGACTATCACGAGGTCACCTTTCTTGAATTCACGCTTCTTGACGAGCTTGTCAAAGGTATGAGATATGCGGGCCTGGTAGACCTGTATGTTCTGCTGGGCCTGGAGTCGCTTCCCCTCTAGGTCGAAGAGCTCTTCCAATCTTCGTTTCGCATTTATTCGGTCGTCTCTGACCAATTCATGTTGGATAGCGACCCGAAGTGAGGGTACTTCTAATTTAATGGGGACAATTACTTCCGAGCCGTACACCAAAGAGAGGGGAGAACAGTCTGTTGGTGTTTTATAGATGGTACGGTACACCCACAATGTCTCATACATCTTGCTTCCCAGTCCCTTTTGTTAAAACTGACAGTCTTCGTCAGGAGGGTGCACAATGTTTTATTGAAAGCTTCTGCTAGCCCATTTGCCTGCGGATTGTACGGAGTAGATGTCCTCTAGTTAATCTTGTATTTTTTGTCCAATCTATAGACCTTTTGATTCTGAAAATGGCTTCCGTTGTCTGAGACAATCCGATTGGGAATGCCAAACTGAAATATTACATTTCGTCAGATAAATCGGGCCACGATTTCTCCCGTCACTTCTTTCAGGGCTACAGCCTCCGCCCAGCGGGAGAAATAGTCTGTTATTGTTAGAATATACTTGCATCCTAAAGATGATGGGGGAAATGGGCCCATAACATCTGTTCCCTATTGGGTGAAAGGCCAACTGGGTGCTGTTGGATGTAGCTGTGTTGGCGGTCGCCTGGGGACCGTTGCATGCTCTTGGCACTTTTGGCATGCCTTGGCGTACTTGCAACAGTCATCGAACATTGTCGGCCAATAGTAGCCCAACTTTTTAATTTTAATTTTCATCTTCGGCCCAGCCCGGTGTGCTCCAGCCGACCAGCATGGATTTCTTTCATGACTCTCCAGGCTTCTTCCATGGTTGCGTTTAAACAGAGCCCGCATTGGGGCGTAAACGTTCACAGATATGCATATTGGTCACTAGCGGACCATTCTTTATTCGAACGGAAGTCCATATTTATAGCGTGAGAGACGGTGATAAAACTGTGCAAATGTCTACCGTGAGCACGGCAAGTTTAATGCAATTACGGGATTAGATCCCGATGTATGTTGGTCACTAACGGACCATTCATTGTTCGGACGAAAGTCCATATTAGTGGCGTCGAAGACGACGATTAAACTGTGCAAATGTTTGCCGTAGACACGGCAAGTTTAATGCGGGTGCGGGATTGAATCCTGGTAGAAGCGGGTCCGATCAATGATCTATTGGCCCGAGATGGTTGCAGACTATGGCCATATCGGGATCCCCGAGGTCCACGTCTGATACCATGGGGCATCGTTGCTTTTCTCTTTATGCGCAGTCCGGGGGAGGGAATTGTTTAAGTGTGTAGCTCGGGCTCACCAATGTGCGCCCTCGCAACGCGGATTGACCTGCGCGGTCAGGTCGCGGGGAAGATGTGAAGAGGGTCACGGGGAATTGTTTAAGTGTGTATCTCGGGCTCACCAATGTGTTTCTTTCATTATTTTTTTATTAACATTGATATTTTCATTCATTTTTTAAACCTTTCCATTTTTAGTTAATTATTCCCTTTCTTTTTATATATGAGGAAGGCACGTCGGGGAAGATGTGAAGAGGGGCGCGCCGTATTAGACGGTGCCGGATTAGCATGCACAGGAGGCAAGAGAAGATGGGGGGGTGCCAAAATTGGCCGCGTCGGTTTAAGGGTTTGAACAGTGGGCAATGGCCAATTGATGCGCGCCGGATTAGGATCTTGAAGGGAAAGGAGGGCGCGCCAGTTAAGGCCGCGCAAGAATAGCGTGCAACAGGAAGGGCCATGGGAAATGGGCGCGCCGGTTAAGGTCACGTCGGATTAGAATGTGAACAGGGCAAATGGGAAATGGGCGCACCGGTTAAGGCCGCGCCGGATTAGGATGTTGAGGGTGCGCGCCGATTTAGGGTTCAAAGAGGGAGATGGGGTTTTGAGAATGAGGGGTTAAAATGGCGTGGTGGAACAATGACCACGCCAGATTAGCCCACGCTGAGATAAACTCTCCCGAGGGTTTAGTTCACAGGGATTGACTGTGTGTTTCTTTTCTTCAAATGCATCAAGTTCAAGCTATGGATCTCTATACATCATGAAATATCACTCAATCCTCAATCGGGCATCCCTGCGAGGTTAGATCTCACGTAACTCTCTCAAGTAAGCCTGGTACTCCTCCTGGGTCTCTGTCACCTCTGTTGGTAAGATGCGGGTCCTACTGATCTCCCACATGATCAACGCGCTCCTAACGGCCTGCTCGTCCTCCTTTGTCCCGAGTCTCCTAGCCTATAGTGCAGGTAGGTGGGGTAATGGTGGAGCCATGGTGCGTGGGAGTCCAACCTGTATAAAGCACCTGTGGGGGCTGTACATCACCAAGGTGGTGTTCCCCATGAGCCTCAAGTCAAGCCCAAGGTAGTACCATGGAGGAAAGGTGGGCACATCACGAACCGGTCTAGTGGCAGAGTGTTGAGGTACAGACGCCACTCATACTTAGTCTTCTTATTTGTTGTCCGGCACTCAACCTGCTGTGGGAACCTGAAGGCACCACCGATGAAGAAGAGTGGATGGCTCCCGAAGATGCGGCTAGCAGAAGGGACATCCTCCCTGGGTGTGAATTTCAGTCTAACTCTCATCCAGCACTCGAGTAGGATCATGGACCCAAAGAGTGGACCTCCTAAGGCAGTTGAGCTAAGTCCCTCATACAAATAGGAGAGGATGGCCTGTGAAATGGATAGACCCCGCCACAATCCACTAATGATGCTAAGGTTGGGTATATCTAGAAGGTGGTCGATGGAAGGGAAGAGTATGGCCCTACACAAGCAGATGGAAACGGCCTTGGCTATCGCCTCATCCCACCCACACTTATTTTTGCAATGGGATATGATCCACTGGCTCAAAGGTATTAGATGGATGTGGTGTGGACTAACTACGGAGTTGATGTCCTTGGCGCCAGGAAGGAGCTCCCCTAGGATAAGGATAGGGTCTATGGGCGCGATTGTATGGCAGACTAGGTCTTCCTCACCAATTTTGGATGTAGGGAGGGATAGATAGGTCTCTACCTCTTCTAATAGGATGGTGGCCTCAAAGGAATGAAATATGAAAGTGTGAGTCTGGGGGTGCCATAACTCCACCAAGGCTATGATGCTATGCCTGTCTAATGAGAGTTTGGGGTAATTTTTGGCCAAGACTAAGAGAGGGTGTAAATGCCAGGCCTTTAGAGTGGATATTACTGGGTCTTCCAAGCAGCGGGGGTCCAAGCGCAAGGATCCCGTGGAGAGGATGCTGCGGGACACCGTGAAGGCCAAAAATTGGGCCAAGAAGGCCGGGGCCATCCCCGCGGTCGAAGACGGCTCTGGTTCGGCTCTCCCCTCTGTCGAGCTAGAAGGGGCCGAGGTGGCCGCGGCTATCCCTGAGGTTAGAGGGGGAGTTAGCTCGGCTCTCCCCACTACCGGGCTAGAAGGGGCTGAGCCTATTCAGCTAGCTCTCCCGTCTGCTAGGAAAGAGGGGCCCGAGGAGGCCGGGGCCGAAGCAGGTGGCTCTAGGGAAGTGGCCAAGACTAGAGTGCTGAGCGAGGTAGGTGGCATTCAGGGCGGAGACGCCGGGGCCGAGCCGATGGCGGCTGGGGGGTCGCGAGAAGGGGTGACGCAGCCCCAACCGGTCGAGGCAAGAGGGGTGGAGGAAGCAGCGGCTCAATTCGGGCCAGCCAGTGGGGTTCCCGAGGGGGTGTCGCTTGGAGGGGGAGACCCTCTTCCGGCTGCTCTGGAGAGGCTGGGCATCCGGGTCCCTCTATACCAGAAGTGTTGCAGCATAGCCACTAAGGTGGTGTGAGGAGGAGATAGGCAGCGCTCCCTGACCGCGGCCCTCGAAATGGTCATGGAGGGTGGCCTCCTAGGCTAAAGCTTACGGTCAGTCAGAGTTGGACTGGGCGAATCTCGCCTAGACTCTCGGTATGTCCGACAGGAAGATAGCTCCGCTCACTGAGTAGCGCGATGGGCTTCGGTGGGAGCTCTCCTCATTTAAAGAGCTGGCGAGGGTGAGCCGGGCGGAGGCCCAGGCCCTGACCGAGCAACTGGCTCAGGCACGTGAGTCGCTAGAGAGGAAGAGCAAGCTTCTGGAGGAGGAGTGCGTGGCCCATACCGAGCGAGATGGTCAGTTGGAGGCCGAGTGCGCTGAGCTACTAGACCGAGCGGAGGAAGCCATGCACCTTCGGTTGGAGGCTGAGGCTGATCAGGCCGAGGCGGAGAAGCAGATGGCCGAGGCAGATTAGAGGTTGGCCGAGGCAGAACGGGAAAAGGCCGAGCTCGCTAGTAGGGTGGGATCGATCAGGGTGGAGGCACTCAAGCAGTATATACGCTCGGAGGCCTGCTGGGTCGACCTCAAGGAGGCGGCCCTCCCCTACTATGAGTGCTACGACTAGTGGTTCCATAACAAGGAAAGAGAAAGTAATTCTATCAGGATCTAAAATAATGTCATAGTTTATAAAATATTTTAAACATGGCAATAATGCAGCAATTAAAGCATAAATGAATGAATATGCTAAGAAATTAGAACTGCAGGAGTCAAGCTGTTTTGACAAGCCTGGTGAATGGGTTACACGGTTAAGGCGAGGCCGCTCAAGAGGCCAGAGCGGTTGGTCATTAACCGCTCAGACGCTGACCTCAATAGGTTCAATGACCATGAGCGGTTGAGAGCCAACCGCTCACGTAGTGAGGCGATTAGGGATTGCCCGCTCAAAGGATGCAGGGGTCCGTTGGGCGGTCGGTCGATACGCCGTTCAGGAAGCTTGAACCGATCAGTGGGGGCCGCTCTAGTGTTCACCACCTTACTGTTCGAAGGGTATGAATGGTAGAGGGTATACCGTTCGGGGTCTGGAGTGGTCCGAGGTGAACCACTCAAAGGGATTTAGCAGTCTGGAGTGGACCGTGGGATGATGGATGGTCTCCTAGTGGACCGTTATTCCACTGCCACGGCGAGAACGGGGTCTCCACCATAGGAACCCCTCCCGGTCGGCTCAAAATGAGGGGAATGAAATTTCTAACTAACCTGCCAAGCCAAACCAACCATTCTGTAACTATTCCATACATCAAAACATAAAACAATGCCCATGGAATCAATTTCAAGAATTTAGGCTAAAATCTTCTAACATGGTACTTTGCACAAAAAATGATGAAAATGGCATCAGACGGTGATGCATGTAGCACCAAAACGTTCCTAGCGAGGCGAGGAGTCCATCCCTCTACCTCGATCGCGACGAAGTTGACGGCCCGGCACCGAATGGACGACGAAAGCCGTGTCGATCCCACGCTTGCACCCATCTCCACGCCCCACGGATCGAGACGAGGTCAGCGCCCAAGCGATCCTCACATCAATCCCATTCCAACGGTACCTCCCACGCCTCCGTCTGTGGCCGAATCAACCGAAACCGAGAGAGAGGGAGAATGAGGGCACGTGAGAGAGAGAGTGAGAGAGAGAGAGAGAGTGAGATTGAGTGAGGAGAGAGGGGGGGCGACGGTGGGGTTAAATTTTTTTTGATTTTATTAATTTTTCAAAAATTCCTTAATGTGCATTTTAACCCTATAAGGATCAACGCGCCTCGACATGGAACGAAGGTAGGGTGACGTTCCCTAGCTCATTGCCTTCCATTCCTGTGGTTTGTAGGCCAAGGCGAGATCGAGCGTGGGTGATTTCGCGCCGGGAATGGGAAACCATATCACGGGGAGAGTTTGCCCGATCCATCGTTTTACGTCGTGAATCCACATTTTAGGGGCGTAGAAACATGCTAGGGGGCTTGGGGGTTGTTTTCCCTTCATTTCTCCCTCCGTGGGGCTTGTATGGGACCGGAATGGGCGAAATCCAGCGAGCTCACCATTTTCGCGCCGGTGAGGGTTGTGCGGTCAAACCAGGGCCCTCACATCCCCATGTGCAGTCCAGTGGGGACCGCACAATGGCTCGGAGTGCAGTGGGGGTTGTGCGGTCTATCGTGGGACTGCACATCCCCTATGTGCGGCCCCATGTCAACTGCTCATCCCCAAGTTTTTGACAGTTGCTTGTGACTGTTGCACAGTGCACTAGGGTGTGCGGCCAGGGCCTAGCCGCATAACCCTTCGTACGGCCAGGGGCCGACTGCACGTCACCTGGCACCGTTGGCTCGGCGCGCAGTGGGGCATGTGCGGCTTGTCCTGCGATCGTACATCCCATGCGCGGTCCAAGACCAACTGCGCATCCCGTGAGTTTCCGACCGTTGTTTGTTACCGTTACGCAATGTTTGGGGTGAGCGGCTAGGGTCTAGCCGCATGTCCCGATGAGCGGCCATGGGCTGGCCGTTCATCTCGTGGTACCATTGGTGGATGAGCGGCCCAGGTGGGACCACCCATGCCTTGGAACGGCGAGATCCTAGCCGCCCTTCCCCTAAGCGGCTAGTGTCCTACTGTTCATGTTTCCTATCGTTGGGATTGATGAATGGTCAAGTTGAACCGTCCTTCTCCCACGCGCGGCTAAGGCTTAGCCGTGCATCCATGAGCGGCTAATGATGGACCGTTCATCATCTGAGACCTAGCCGGTGATTTCTTCCGTGCCGATTCGAGTCTCAAGTGAGTGGACCTCGATCCACATGCTAACCCATGGTCTGACTGATGTTAGGCATCATGTGGGGACCATGTGTAGGGCACCGTGGGGGGTGCCAGGATGTGGCGTCTTCGGCTTACGTCACCATGAGTCGGTGTCGTACGAGGAGTGATCCTTGTACTTGTCTACCTCGTTGTGCTCCTTCGGGCCGTCATAGAAGTACTGCAGCCATAGATTCATCCGGACCCTCTTCCGGTCGCCGCGGCGGGATTTAACCCTATTTTTTTCATTTTTTTGACCCGGGAACATTGTAGCCATTGTCCGTAGCGTGCTACTGTCAGGGGACGTAACCTGAAGTTTGTGCTATTGATGGCTTGTAGCCGTTGCAGCCATGACTGTGGCTTCGACTGGTTGCTGGGTAGCATGGAGTTTGACTGGTGATCAGGGAAGTGGTGAGCTTTAGTGGCGTGTTGCTGAAATCATGATTGGGATCTGAAAACTGGTATACTTTTATGCGTATTGCTGGAGTTATGACTGGGTTTGTGGTGACTCGACCATGATAAGCTAGTAACTGAGAATTATGGGTTGATGGATTCTCATGATAGATGGACCCAAGGTTGTCGTAGTATAAAGGCCAACCGAGGTGGTGTGTCGGCTGAGATTGTTAGGATGAATGACTGGAATGGTGCATGAGTTGCAGGTGTTTATGGGCCGACCTTAGTGGTGTGAGGCCGGAGAAGGTGTGAGCCAACCGGGGATGTATATGGCTAACTAGGAATTGTAAGATTGACGAGCTGGAGAGGTGTGTTAGTCAGGGATTAGGATAGGCCAACCAGAGAGAAGAGTGGCCCAGGGAATTGGCATAGGCCGAATGTGACGGTATATGCCCAACAGTGAGGTGCAAGATTCACAACTGGAGTAGGGCATTAGTCGAGGACTGGTATGGGCCAACTGATAGGGAGTATGATTGCTGGGAAGTAAGTGACTGGTTTCCCCGGATGGAGGAGAAGAGAGTTTTTTGTTCTCTTTACCAACTCCGTCGCCCTTTCGGGTTTTCACCAGAGCTGGGCCCCTTTCAATTTTTCCGACGTGCCCTTATGGGTTTTCACATCGAGGGGTTATCCAATTTTACCTGAGGTGCTCTTGTGAGTTTTCACCTTAACCGGGTTGCTGGTCTTTTTGCCCCCAATCGCCTCCCTGAGAGAGAGGACGACTGAGTCCATCGAGGTATCTCTATTTTTAACCCCATTTTGATTGATTTTTTTGTTTGTTATTTTTTTTTTTTTTGCTTACCTGGGAACCTAATGGCTGGGTTGCAGTTGGTGCAAAGGCATCCTTGTTCACGTTGTTACAAGGCCGGAGGTGGGGGGGCCAGCTCTGGCGAAAACCCAAAAAGGCGGAAGGGCTGGTAAAGAAAAAAAACACAAAATACTTCTCTTTCTCTGCTCCTTGCCGATAGGGGCCGTCGATTTCAACATTCTGTCGACGGCTGTCTCCAGATCACTCCACAGTGAGGGCGACCACTACTCCTTCAACGGCCAGACAAAGCCCAGTTTCAGTCCCCAGTCCTAGTCTCGTGGCCTCAACGCCTTCACAGGCCAGCCACTCTGCTCCAGTTCCAGTCCTCAGTTCTAGCCATGTGGCTTCAACGCCTTTCCAGGCCAACCACCCAGCTCAAGTATCAATTGTCAGTCCCAGCCTCGCGTCCTCAACGCCTCCACAGGTTGGCCACCCAGCTCCAGTTCCAGTCCTCAATTCCAGCCATGTGGCTTCAACGCCTTTCCAGGCCTCCCACCCAGCTCCAGTATCAATTGTCAATCCCAACGATGCGACTTCAACGTCTCCATAGGCCGACCACCCAGCTCCAGTTCCAGTCCTCAGTTCCAGCCCCGTGACTTCAACGTCTTCCTAGGCCAGCCACCCAGCTCTAGTATCGATTGCCAGTTCCAGCAACGTGGCTTCGATGCCTTCACGGGCCAGCCACCCAGTTCCAGTACCAGCCTCCAATCCCAGCACCGTAGCTTCAACGCCTCTATAGGCCAGCCCCCCAGTCCAGTCCCAGCTTCCAATTCCAGTATCACGGCTACAACACCTCTATAGGCTAGCCGCTCAACACCAGTTCCAGTGCCAATTCAACAATCCGGTCATCACGCTTCCGTGAGCCAATTACCCAGACCCAGTGTCAACATCCAACTCTCGCATTTCAGCTACCATCTCCTCACGAAGTAGTTGGCCAGTCCCAGCCCCAGTTCTGGCCTTTGGCCGTCATGCTTCTCAGGGCCATTCAACCATCACAACCTCAGCTCCTCAGCCTAATGTAAACCACATTTTTCGGCTAACAACATGAAGACAACCAACACCCCATGCATCGGCCTATGACCGACGCGTCCCAGAACCAGCCCCGAGTCTTCACCTCGTAGGTCGCCACATCCCGACAAACCTACGCTAACCCCATACAATACGGACTTTTCTCTCCTAGAGACTAGCCCCCAGCACTTGGTCTCTTTCTAGTACCCAGTCTCCAGTTCCCAGTATCCAAAGTAAGCTTCACCGACTACGCCTTAGCGCCAAGTCAACCATAGACCACCCTGAGAGGCTCAAAGTTGATTTCGAGGCTAACCTCATTGGCTGAGCAATTGACAAGAGCATATGCCTACCACTAAACTGCATCTAGCTCGTGTGTGCCTCAGACGAGCATAGGGTCGAGCAGCTCACGACATTTATCGTCACTTACAAACTGTAACACCAGTCTAGGAAAAGGGCTAGAAGGGACAAGTCCATCATCTTCCATAAAGGAGACATGGTCCCTCCAGCCCCACTAGAAGATGATTTCGGCTGGCCCAGGCAAGTCCACAACACCCCTGAAGCCGTCTAGATTCTGGGTGACCTGTCACCTCGCATCGAGAAGATGTGCCTCAAGTAGCACATTCCCCTATGGCAGAGCTCCGCACAGCAGAGGTACTTCCAGAATCTCTGGACACCCTCACAAGTCTGGGGGCAACCCCCGTTCTCCCAGAAGGACACCAGAGGTCTCGACTATGATCAAGACCCAAACTTTTGTGTCTACCATGCGGTCCAAGTCGTGGGACTAATGCAACCAGCCGCTGACCCAGTTGTCGCCAACACCAAGTTCGACAGCTAGGGAGATGAGGGAGAGGAAATTTTAATTCCACTCTCCGCCAGGACCAGTACCCCAGTTTCAGCACCTGATAAGGCTTCCTCGTCCATCGACAAGGATGTTGAGATGGACG
This sequence comes from Amorphophallus titanum, assembly GCA_024336825.1. Lineage (NCBI taxonomy): Eukaryota > Viridiplantae > Streptophyta > Magnoliopsida > Alismatales > Araceae > Amorphophallus > Amorphophallus titanum. The sequence goes on along the minus strand of JANBPO010006859.1, from coordinate 6,058,434 downwards.
AGACCCCCGTGGCTTCCCAACTAATTCCAGAACCTAGCTCACTGCACTCCCCCCATGAGGAGGGTCCCCAGAACGAAGACAGCAAGGCATCAGTGACGTTGGCAGACAACTTCGACCAAGCCTCCGGGATGCCAGCCGACAGCTGCCAGTCCGACATGGACGGCCCGGGACAACCTCTGTCCAGACCCAGTAGCGACAGCCTTCCAGTCCCATCCGCTTCAACTGTTGGCTCCGAAGACCCACGGGTCTACGAAGCCGACACCGACAATGAAGACTTCATCGACTTTCAGCCTGCACCTCCTGAGCTGGAGGATGGTGGCCAGGCGATCGTCGATGAACTTGTCGAAGTCAATCTGGGCGAAGACAAAGCCCCTCAGCCAACATTCCTCAGTGCTCTCCTCACCGAAGCACAGAGACAGGACTACAAGCGACTACTGCTCGAATACAAAGATTGCTTTACCTGGACGTACAAAGAGATTCCAGGGTTAGATCCCTCCATAGCGGAGCATGACCTGGTCGTATCTCCCTCAGCCACGCCAGTCAAACAACCCCAGCGGTGCATGCGCCACGAGCTGGAGCTCCAGGTTGCGACCGAGGTCAATAAAATGGCAGAGGTCGATTTCATCGAGCCATGCATCTACCCGGTCTGGCTCGCCAACATAGTCCTAGTCAAAAAGAAAAATGGTCAAGTCTGCATCTGCGTCGACTTCCGGGACCTCAACAAAGCCTGTCCAAAGGATGACTTCCCAATTCTGATCACAGAGACAATGGTCGATATGACCATCGGACATGAAGCTTTGTCTTTCATGGATGGGTCATCGAGTTACAACTAGATCCGGATGTCCCTCCGAGACAAGGGTTACACCGCCTTCAGATCTCCCAAAGGGATATTCAACTACAAGCGCATGCCCTTCAGTTTGAAGAATGCCGGTGCTACCTACCAGAGGGCCATGACCAAAATCTTCGACGAGATGCTTCGTCGAATGCTATGTTGATGACCTTGTCGTCAAAACTAGAAGGCGAGAAGACCACCTACGCGACCTGCGCCAAGTCTTCGAGCGCCTCCGGTAATATGGGCTCAAAATGAACCCCATGAAATGCGCCTTCGATGTATCCAGTGGTAAGTTTCTTGATTTCATTATCCGATACTGAGGAATCGAGGTGGATTCCAGCAAGATCAAAGCGATCCGGGAGCTACCACCACCCAGCAACCTCACCGAACTTAGGTCACTCCAGGGCAGACTGACCTACATTCGGTGATTTATCTCCAACCTCTTCGGTCGATGTACGCCTTTCAGCAAATTGATGAAGAAAGATGCCCCCTTCATATGGGACTCGGAATGCCAGGCCGCTTTTGAGCAGATCAAGGAGTATCTCCTCACTCCTCCAGTCTTAGGGGCACCTGTCAAGGGTAAACCCTCATACTCTACATTGCCGTCATGGATGCCTCACTGGGAGCTCTGTTGGTGCAAGTCAATGAAGAAGATAAAGAGCAGCCGCTCTACTACCTCAGTCAGAAATTGATCGGCACCGAGTACCGTTACTCCCCCATGGAGAAAGTATGCTTGGCATTGGTCTTTGCCGTCAAGAAATTGCAGCACTACCTCCTGTCCCATCGGGTTGAGCTTATATCTAAGCATGACCCCCTGAAGTTTCTTCTCAGGCAACCCGTTCTCTCAGGACGATTGGGGAAATAGGCACTCCTGCTCATGGAGTATGGCATCACTTATGTCCCTAGAAAAGCAATAAGGGGCATGGCATGACTGAATTCTTGGCAGCCCATCCAGTACCAGAAGATTCTCCCTTCAATGCGGAGTTCCTAGACGAAGAGTCTCTTGCTCTTCAACAGCAACAACTGGCTAAGCAGAGCAGAGGTGTCTTGCATTACTGGTAACAAGGCGCCCTCACAGCCAACCTACCTTGCTGGGAGCTATACTTCGATAGCACTTCTCGAGGTACTACCCAGAGCAATCTCTGCTCAGGCATTACGGCAGGTGCCGGAATTGTCTTCCTGACTCCTGAGGGAGGAGTTTTGTACAACTCCTGCGTCCTCATGAAGGTCCTGACCAATAATAAAGTCGAATATGAAGTCTTGATCATCGGACTCCAGATGGCGCTCGACATGGGCGTCAAATGCCACAAAGCCTATGGAGATTCTCACCTGATAGTCCGACAGGTGCTTGGCATCTACGACATGCGGAAGTCAGAGCTGGTCCCGTACCATGTCGCCATCACTCGACTCACCCAGAAGTTCTATTTCTTCGAAATAGACCACATTCCTAGAAGTGACAACGCCCAGGCGGATACCCTGGCAAAACTGGTTGCGGCCATCAAGCTACCGCCTGAGAGTAAAGTTGACATCATAGTCAAACACAGAAGGCTAATGCCCAGCTCACTTGAAAGCAACTCCGGCCTCACAGTTTACGAGGTCCAAGGCTGTGACCAGGACACTCCTCCAGAAAAAGAAGATTGGCATGAGCCTATCATCAAATTCAAGAGGGGATTGCTCCCCCCTGATCGGGCTCAGAAGGTCTGACTACTCCGCCAGGCAACATCATATGAGTTGATTAGTGACTCCCTATACCGACTCGTCCACGAGAAGGACAAGTCCATCCTCTTGAGATGCGTCTCCCCAGCTGAGGCTCGAGCTATTATGTGTGAAGTTCATTCTGGACTGTGCAGTGCACATCAAGCCGTGGGCGGTCGGGTGCCGGGGGGGACGGTTGTTATTGCGGTTGTGGCGTGGTCGGGCGCCGCCGGCCCCGACATGACTGGGGTAGCTGGCAGTCGGGTGTCGGGGACAACGTTGTGACTGAGTTTGTTGAGTGGTCGGGCGCCGCGGCCCTGACGTGACTGGAGTAGCTGGCAGTCGGGTGCCGAGGGCACTGTTGTGACTAAGGTTGTTGAGTGGGCGGACGCTGCGAGCCCCGATGTGACTGGAGGAGCTGGCAGTTGGGTGCTGAGGGCACCGTTGTGACTGAAGGAGCTGAGCGATCGGGTGCCGCGGGTCCCGATATGACTGGAGTAGCTGGCAGTCGGGTGCCGGGGGCACCGTTGTGACTGAAGTAGCTGAGCGATCGGGAGACCTTGATGGTCGTGCTTGGGGCCCGTTGACAGAGGCAGGGGCCTGACACTTCATCTTGCGCCGGGACTTGTGAAGTATGCCCATTGTTTGGGTAATGGCACTGAGGGCACGCTTATCGAGGTAACACCAAGGTGGTGTACCATCATCGAGGCGGGGAGGTGGACAAGGCGCTTCGATGGAGCCGCGTCTGATGGTGCACAATCACTGAAACAGAGACTGGGCAGGGTGCTCTCATCAAGCAATGTCTGAGTCGTGCACGAACGTCGAGGCGAAGACCAAGCATGGCGCCTCGATCGAGCAACATTTGATGGTTCACAATCATTGAGGCAGGGACTGGTAGGGGCGCTCCCATGAAGCGACATCTGGGTCATGCACGAATATCGAGGTGGGGCCGAGCAGGGTGCTCCCATAAAGTGACATCCGGGGCCGTGCATGATTATCGAGTCAGGGCCAGTCAAGGTGCTTTCGTCAAGTGATATCTGGGGCCGTGCATGACTATCGAGGCAGGGCCGGGCAGGGTGTTTTCATACAGCAGTGTCCCGGTCATATGTGATCGTCAAATGACACCTAGATAGGGCATGTTCATCAAAATCGGGGCCGCACTTAAGGGGGTTTGTGTCTTGGCCAAAGGCCAGAGGGGGAGCTATCATGCGGCATGCCCTTGGCGTGAGCCTAGCGAACACAAAACCAGCCAACCACGCCCTTCATGCGCCGTTCGTAGTCCGGGAGATGAGCTCTATGTATGTTCTCCTGCTACTTGATGCTTGCCCGCTTGGCTTCCAGGGATTTGGATTTTAGCAGAGCTTGGTTAAACAAATCTTATGAGAATTGGATAGCACTTCCCCATACCCAGAGGGTCATGGGGGAAAAGTGAAAACTCACCCACAGAAACTGGGGTAAGCTCCTAAATGCCAGGAGGCTAACACGACGACCGGCAAATCCGAACGGATGGAAACCCTGAGGGATAGCCTACGAGGGGCACCAACGATCCATGGGCTAGTAGCAACTCAATAAGATGGCCTGAATGGGAGGAGATCTCGAGGGCTAGGCTACAAGGGGTTCAGTAACCCATGGCCACCACACTCCCTCATGGGACATGTGGATTTGGTTTACTATGGGATCAAAGATCCATTCATATTCACCCTGGTGGCTGTTTAGGCTCCACGTCATATGGGGACAAGGCCTTGCAACTATTTGGCGATAATCAGAGGAAAACCAATGACGGAAAGCCATTGACGGGGAATGTTCCCCCTCCCCGACTAGTGAATCGATATCATTGAAAGAAGCATGGTGCTCGCAATGGCACCCTCATATCACCCATATAATGGGAAGGGGGAAAAATGGGCCATATGGATGGACCCTCACCCAACCCCTCTCGAGGTGGAGAAATACGATGATTGACCATTTGGCTATCAAGAAATTGATGATAAATTGGGCACGAGGAAGTTAATTGGTTAGCATTTGCGGTTAATCACAAACACATGAGCTACGAAGCTCACAAGGGGGGACAACATACAGGCATGGTTGTACAGGACAAATATTCAATCATTTAGCAAGCATCATATATGAAGATGATTATAGTGCTTGGGCATCGCGGCGTCAAGGTTGTGGGGACGACTGCACTCCACCCAGTTCATGGCCATGAATGAAGGGGCAGTGAGGGAGCCAATCCTGGAAGTTGGCAGAGGAGGGCTTGTATACCTCCGACGAAAAAAAGAAAGACGTCAAACAAACGAAATAACTCTGGTATGATCAAGACACCAAAGCAACCCCAGGGAGGGAATGATATTGATATAGCCCTTTGAGAAGCTCAGGGGATGTTCTACGCTAACACATAAACCCAAATGGTGATGTGCACCCAAGATAAAGAGAAATATAGCAGAAGAAAGGGGATGCTAAGATACGCACAGATATTCACACCCAAGATGCTATGCTATTACAGTGCCGAAGAGAGGCCAACGTTGGTGAGTCAAAATGAAAAGATGGGATGAATTTTTTTAGACTTCATTCGCATGAGGGCAAGCGTGGTCAAGGAGGCTAGACCTTCATCCCAGACAATAGGGATCGAGGACCTAGACTCTCACCTAGTGGCAGCGCTCAATAGGTCTAAGGCGAGGGAGGCAGAGTTTACAGAGACGATATGACTTATGCACCCGTTTACGAAATAGAAAATTTCCACATCTTCCTTTAATATGTGTGTGTGCACTTACATCTTATCCTTGTAGCAGAGGAGTTGGAGGCTATCCTAGCTTCCCAACGAGAGCTAGAGACACAGCTGGGCTAGGCCACTTACCGCATTGAGGACTTGACATGCTGCTTGGCCGAGGTGGAGATTGATGTGCTACTATAGGGTTGCCTTGGCGAGGCAAAGGAGAGAGAGGCCGAGACTCATGCTCAGGAGATGGAGGCGGTGATCTGAGGGTGATGAGCTCTCGAGCAACTAAAGGCCTTGCGACGGGTGGCACTAAGGAAGTACTAAGGTAGGGCTGCCACAAGCGAGGCTATAGGAAGACGTGTTGCCCCTTCAGAGTCAGTGCAAACAGGAGGGTCTTAGCCTTCTCTTTGAGGGAGCCACTAGGACTCAGTGCTTCTTCTCCTAAGGTGTAGCAGTCAGATCAGCCACCAGCCTTGGGGGCCTCTCGGCCTCCGAGGTCAGGGGCGAGACGTGACCAGGATGATAACAAGGTGAGCAAAAGACGCAGCCAACCTAATCCAGATAAGGCGCAGGAAGGTGGAGGAGAGAGAGAGGATTAGCTTGATTACATGTACACGGGGGGTATGCCCCTAGAGATATTTTGTAAATAATGGAATGGAATGGGCATTTTGAAATGCAATGAATGGTCTTTAGTGTACTTGTCTACTTGTGATGATGTTGTCTTGATTCCCTTTCTACCTGCTTCAACCACACTAAAAGGGAAAAGGTTAGTGTAGTTTTGATTTTAGCCCCTGACCTGAGAAAATTTGTACCTTCTTCGATGCAAGGTCAGGAGGTTAAATCTTATTAATGAGTTTCACGACAAAAGGTAAACATGAATGTAAAATGGACATGCATGCAAGCAAGATGCAAGTAGGAATCAAAACATGCCCATGTGATGCACAAATGTATGCAATGCTTTTTTTGTTTTGTTTGGTTTTATACCCTGGCCAGGGATTTCTAAGTACATGTCCATAGAGCATTCTCTCTCTTAATCCATGCAGAGAGTGAATGATCCATTGTTGTCCACTAAAGTGTCTTCACATGAATCTCACTGAGTCCAAACAACCAACTATTAAGAACCACAAGGCTGAGGTTCATAAGTCGGCAACCAAATGCTCAGTGGAGTCCACGCAAAACCTCTTTAGTGACTCAGGTCAAAGATCCAATTGTGCTACTGTAACACTAGAATCTCCTGATTGATAGTTAGCATGATTGCCATTCAGGAATTCTAGATCAGGTCAATTCAGTGAACTCATTCTACTAATGAGCATCTGCACGTGTACGTTGATGTCATCACACCGGTGGTTATGAGATCGACCACTCTCATCACATGAGTGAGTACCACGTGCACCAGTCTATCTGGATCTTCAATGTCCCTTATTAAAGATCCCATGACTAGGAACATTTAGAATACAAACATCTAGATGAGTGATCTCATTATCATAATCTCATCATGATTCCATCATCATAGCTCATATTCAGGGACTTCATCACATTATTAGACATACACAATTTAACGTGCTAAGAACATAATGAAGAAATGCCATTATTATTATCATTGAATGAATTTGTACAAGAAATGCTGTCATCACAACACTTGTGATTGGCTTGAAGGGCATACATCTCTAACAGACCTACCTACCCCACCCTTTTACCCCCAACCGAGCACATCATAGTTGGAGGAGTAGGGCCCCACCTGTGTATGAGTCTAGGTCTGAGACTAACTCTCATGATTACTGGCAAGACTCCCAGGACGTCTCTTTCCCTAGGGATCCCACCCTCACCGAGCTCCTGCAAACCTTTAGGGAGAGACTTGAGAGGATGCGCAATCCTATTGGGTCATCGACTTCCCCTAGCCCACTCCCGAGCCAGGACGAAGTCTTGCCAGAACCTACAGAGGTCAGGGCCGACACTCTCAGCCCAGCACCCTCGATGGAGAGACTAGGTCCCATCCACTTCATAGAAGACTCTCTTGCCCCACCCGAGGGGGATGTTTCACCCTTCGACCCTCAACTAGAGCCACTCTTGTCTCCCGAGGGCGAACTTGTCATTGGAGAGCATTTAGCTAGCTGGTTAAGGAAGGGCCTACTTCTAGATGCTCCGATCTCTTGCTTGGAATGATTGGCGATGACGTGGGGACCGCCAGGAGGCGATTCTCCATAGACCGCTTTCTTCTTTCTGTATTCTGCTTCTTGTTAACTCTAAATAGATTGCAGCTTAAGCTTTATAATTATATATTAAGCTTAGCTAATTAGGTCCTTTGCCTAGTTATGACTATATAATCATAATTTTGGTTATATTGTGCATCAATCATACTAGATTTCATGACCTACATGTTTCATGAACTTATTTCAATCTTATCTTAATTCCATGCTAAAATCATAGTCTTATATTAAAGTTATTTTCATATAATTTTTAGCGCTTGTTACATTGACGATTTGATCAATGTTTTCTACACGATTCACTCTTATATTTAGTCTTTCTTAAGTACATAGCACGTATTCCGATACGATGCTATTAGTTACACTTGCACATGATAGGCACACTTTCTTGGACTTGTGATCCTCTCCGTCAGATATTCCTTCTGTCGGACTAGGTGATTAGGTTTCAAGGTCTCCGTTAGTCTCCGCGAGCTTGAGATTCGCACTAGGACGCCGAGCTGGTTGTACCCTAAAAACCCATTGGTCTAGAAAGTACTTGTGTTATCAACATTTTTCTATGCCCTGGATAGTCGCAGCCATCAGGTGACCACCACTGTCAAGTAGCAGCGTTCTTGTGACCGCATTGTTCCATAATTTCACTATGTCGACACTTTCTTCTCTCTAGCATCGACTCTATCTGGTAGCTGTCTTGACCTAACAATGACTTCATGGTAGCGGTCCTGGCATGACCGCGTCCTCAAGAAATGATCTAGACCTGACCACTTTCTATCCCAGTGTGCTTAACCCAGGGTTTAACCCATGGGTTGATTTTCCTATGTTCCTAGATGGTCTATGAATTATCTGGAACCCAACACTTTGTTCAATAAGCTATTAATGGATTGTTGTGTATGTGATTTTGATGATTACAAAATGTGTTCATGATTACAAAATGTGTTCGTGATTGCAAAATGTGTTCGTGATTGCTTGGCCTTATGTTTTGTATTCATTGAGTGAAAAGCTTGATTGAGGATACTTTGTATACAATCTTGTTTGGAACTCACATTTTCACCATTGAGGTCATGGCTTTTGAATTGATGAAGTTTCGGGTTCATTTGGATGCCATTTTGTTCATATTCATTCTAGAAAAGGCGCTCTCTCACCGCCGACGGAGCAATCAAATGCAATACTAAACTAAGCAAAGAAATCCCAGCAATGAGAAGTGTTTAGGAGCTCACCTGATCAGCGTGAATACACCGATCCTGGCCGGAGATGAGGGTGAGTGGGGAGGCGTGGGTATGCACCCGCTCGCCGCGCCGGTGTCGCTTCAACCTGAAAATTCAAGTACATGCACTACGCCCCTTGCAAGGGGGTTGGACTAGGGGTGGGGAATTAGGTTACAGCCAAAATGTATCTCCACGCAGGGAGGGGTGCTCAGTAGGCCAGGCGGGGAGGGGAAAAGCCGAGGTTGGAACCAATTGGGAGGCGGTGGCCAGTTCTATCCGCACTCTGGAACAGGGGACAGGTGGATGTTGTCAGTGCCGCTACAACCACTCCCGAACTCAGTTTTTGACGAAACTAGTGGTCAACTCCTTTTAATTGGACCAAGGTCTTGACTGAATTTTCTGGAATTCCTAGGTTGTCGGTGCCGGTCGGGGAACAGCCACGAACAGGGTCTCTGCTTCCTGGTTCTGTCTGCTATAGAGCCACAGCAGCAGGAAGCCGAGGCCGTCACGACCACTCCCGGGCTCAGAATCGAGTGTGGCAGGATGCGTTGGAACCGTTGATGAGTCTTCATCGAAACGTGACCCATGGGGGTGCCAGACGATGTCAGAGTAGGCTGGAGCAGTCTGGTGAGTGATAGGGTGTCTGCTAAGTCCCAGAGGGGACAGAATAGTGCAGTGTGAGGAGAAAATTAAGAAGTTGTTGCTCCAGTCACCGAATGGAGTCCCACTTCTTGGAGAAGGAAGAAGACTCGTCTTAGAAGGTCCCGGCCAAGCCCTGCCTTCAAATCTTCCAGTGGCGAAATGTGGTAGCCTCTACAAGTTGTCTCTGGCTGACAATCAGGATGCAGTTGTGCAGTCAAGGGAGATCGCATGCCCCAGACAGCCACAAACTCGGAATGAGACAAGATGACTGCCAATGCGAAGAAGACTCAGAGACGCTTCCAACAGTACCACTTGGGCCTCTTGAAATACTGGGATGAAGCTGCAGTCACCTCTGCAAATTACTGGTACTCTACTACCTTTGAACTGAGAACTGCAGATTGAAGTTGATGGGGGGGAAATGGGGTTTATGGTAGGGGAAGTGGGGTGGATGGGTATGGTTTCTTTGTGTTCGTGGGCTTCACTATTGTTTTGTACTATTTTTGACATCTTGGGACGTTACAGGGCTCTTCATCCTTGGCTGGCCTAGCATGGAAAAGTCGAGTCCCCACCAACTCCCCTTTTCAAGGCATCCTGTGCGATCATCATCCTACGAGGCTCAAGTAATAGTCTCTGGCGATCACACTATTCTTTTGTTTCTAGTTCATGCATTGTAGATCTAGCAGTAGGTGACAATAGCAGGAAAGGGGGGAGGTGTGCAACCCCTCCTCCAAACACCTACCACAAACGGCCTGTCGCCCTGCTGGCCCCATAGAACGGTGAATTCTCCTGGCTCCTACAACCCTCTGGCAACCACGGTGGGACCCGCTATAGCCTACTGTAAGTCACAGATCCCAGAAAATCCAAGATTTGTTAGGGCCCATGATCATTTACTTCATAAAATAGTTTAGCTCTATTTGTAGGCAGGAGAAGGCCAGATTCCGAGCCGCCTAAACACCTGGGTGACCAAACTCCTGGCCACCCAGGCCCTGGTAAAGAAGGCCCTCCCTTTGGCCGCTTAAACCTCTGAACAGCCTAAATGTTGGCTGCCCATCCAACCAAGATGGCCCACTGTCTGGCTGCCTAGACACCTTGAGCGGCCACTGACCGGGCCACCCGACTGATATACACTGAGAGTGATCTAGAAGGGGGGTGAAGATATCACTCCCAACTTCTACCGATGATGGACTTTACCCGATGAAGGTAGAAGCACAGTGACTTTATCAACTTTCAAGTAGCCCCATCCAAACCAAAACAATAAATATTGCTCGAAGAGATCAGAGTAAGATGAAGCGGTGATCGTGATAGCCTGAGACTAAGGATCGGACTCTCACTGGCATGCGTGACTTATCGTTTGAGCTGCGACTTAATATGCCTCTTGGGCACAGTGTAATCACACATGCAATCACAGAGCCAAATAAAACAAACCACACGATATGGGACAGAGGATTTTTTATGGGGTTCGATTGCTTCCCACAATCTACGTCCACCCCTTCTTCACACCGAGCAAGGATTCCTTGTAATAAGCAATAGTAACAAGCAGACTCAGTCTGTAATAAGATGCTGGCTCACAGCTTGAAACTAGAGGGAGACAAATCCCTCAACCCAAGTTCTTCTACCCATAGAAACTTGGAAGAGACCATGGTTCTATGAGATTGTCAAATATTGCAATGATTAGTCTTTCCCTGAAGAAGCCACAATGGAAGATAGGAAAGTCATAAGGAGAGTGGCGTAGAAGTACACATTGATTGGAGGGGTGTTGTACAGAAGAAGCCGTACTGGTGTTCTTTTGAGATGTCTTGATGATGACGAGGTATGGAAGTGTATTAAGGAAGCACACTTAGGTGTGTGCGGTGGCAATGTGAATGGCTAGATGCTTGCTAAGAAGATCCTTCGACAAGACTTTTACCTGCTCACCATGAAAGAGGATTGTGCTATTTATGTCTGTAAGTGTGTTAAATGTCAACTTCATGTCGAAAAAAATCATTCACCATCTTCCTCACTTCATCTAGTATCCTCCCCATGGCCCTTCTCCATGTGGGTTTTTGACATCATCGGCCCTCTTGATGATTCTAACTCTTACCAAACAAAAATCTTTTATCCTTACTGTAACGGAGTGCTTCACCAAATCGGTCGAAGCAGAAGCTTACATGGAAATCAAAGCAATAGTTATCTGCAAGTTCATTATGAAGAACATCATCACCAGGTTTGGCATTCTAAGCATAATCATCACCGACAATGGACCACAATTCATTTCTCAAGACCTTCAAGACCTCTGCAAAAGGTATAAAATTACATTGCATCATTCAACACCTTATTATCCATAAGGCAATGGCCAAGTAGAGGCCACTAATAAAATATTGATCAAAATTATAAAGAAAACCTGTGAGTCTAACAAGTTCTCGAACTGGCTAGAAAAATTGATTGAAGCTCTATGGGCCTATCGCACTTAAATCCGCACTCCCACTGAGCAAACTCCGTTCGCCCTTACTTACAGGATGGAGGTGATAGTCCCATATGAAATCTTGATTCCTTCTCTTAGAGTACAACTGGACAAGGAACTTTTCCTCGACGAACGTCGTGATTCACTCCTTGTCCAATTGGAACTCTTAGATGAGAAGCGACTGGCGGCTGTCGAACACGCACGTGTTTACCAGAATAGACTCACACGTTTTTATCAAAAGAGGGTCATTGAAAGAAAATTCAAAGTCGGTGAGATGGTCGTAAAATTTTTTTTTGTAAAACCTGGTGGGCCACGTTCTAAACTCCAACCTAATTGGGAAGGACCATATGTGGTTCAGGCTGTACATATAAACCCCATTCCCCCCCAATATTTTCAAGCTACTTTCCTGCCTGCTGTCACCCAGATACCAGCAGCTTGCAGGATTCACTACGGTTGCATCTCGCAGTCCCTGAAGGCACAAGAGGAACCAAAAGAAGTGTCTCCAAGTCTTCTTCGCAGTGGTGGTCGTCTCGCCCTTATCCGAGTTCGGGGCTGACTGGGGGAAGCGTTCTACCCCAACTGCGTAGTCAACTCCCAGACAGCAACCTGAGGGCACTTTCAGACTCAACCACGACCAGTAGCTAGAAGATCTGATGACAGGGCTTGGACGACGGCTTCCTCGACATGTCTCCTTCCACCTCCAAGAAGCGGGACCTCGTTTGGACTCCGGAACGATTTATTCTCTCATTTCTCCCCCGAGTGTGCAGCTCTGTCCACCCTGGGATAGAGCTGACACCCCGTCAGTGATCGAGTTGCAGCGGCCTACCCTGACCTCGGCTGGCACCCCCGTGGGTCTCATTTCGAAGCCAGTTCGACCACGGTTCCATTGCCGCTGACTGTGCCCAAATCGGAGTTTGGGGTTGTCCGTGGCGACGTCTCCTTCCTGAAGCTGAGGTGCTGCAGCAGTTTAGGACAGGAACAGAGGCTCTGCTGCCAACCCTGCCCCGCCCAGCGATGTCAACTTCGGCCACCGCCAAATTTTTTGTACCATCCCTCGCCAGTCACGGATGTTTTGGCACTGGTCTTGCTGTCATCGGAGTTCGGGAGCTCCCACAGAAATTCTGGAAACAGCGATTGGTACCCTATTCCAACAGCAGACCAGATCCGGCACCGGCCCCATGTGGAGGCTTAGTCCTCGTCTCTCCCCTCCCCGCTTGGCCGGCTGAAGGCCCCTCCCTACGTGGAGGTAATTTTAGTTGTAACGCATTTAACCCCACCCCGAGATCCCCCCTCCTGCGGAGATGTAGTGTTGTAAGTGGTTTGGCAGGTTGAAGCGTCCTCGCCGCTGCGTGGGTGAGCCCACGCTTCCTCGCGCGTCCCCGTCTCCAAGCGGGACCGGTTTCTTCAAACCGGTTGAGTAAGCACTTAACCCTTGCTCTCAGTTTGGTGCTTATCATTCAATATTAGCTCTTAGCTACGCTGGCCAGTGAGAGAGAGTGCCCGATCTCGCAAGTCTCAGACTTTCGAGTGATCACCGTGGGAGAAGGCACAGGCTGGGGTCGTCGTCTTCCCCGGACGTCGAGGCCTCAGGTCTAGCCCTGAAGAACCAATGCACCCACAGGCACCGCCCGACTCATCCTTCGCCCACGCTACCAGTGGGTGGGGGGCATTTGTGGATGTGTAAAATTACACGTCCGCGTGTCCCGATCAGTCCAGCATCAACAAACAACTTCAATCGAAGGAACTGCGGAAAGGACGGGCCAACCGGACTCTCCGGATGAACAATACACTGTCATGAAGCAGCCCCCGAAGTCACATCAGTGAAGAGAAACTAACCCCCAAGAAGCCCACAACTTGTAGGCCCAGAAGAAAACTAAGTGGACCATGGATCGGCCTCAAAACGGGCCCAAGTCTACCTCAACGACACACTCTTGCCGCCCTCAACGACGCACGCCCTAAGGCCCTTCAACGGCACACCCCTCTAGCACCTTTAGCGGCATGCCCTGAAGCCCCTTCAGCGACACACCCCCAGGCCTTCAGCGGCATGCCCTGAAGCCCCTTCAGCGACACACCCCCAGGCCCTTCAACGGCACACCCTGAGGCCCTTCAGCGGCATGCCCCTCCAGCGCCTTCAGTGGCACGCCCTGAAGCCCCTTCAGTGGCACACCCCCAAGCCCTTCAACGGTGCACCCTGAGCGCCCTCAGCGGCACGCCCCTCCAGCCCTTCAGCAGCATGCCTTGGAGTGGCGCTTCCCCGGCACACTCTGGCTGCCCTTGGCCGGTGCACCCCTGGTAGCCTTCCCCTGCACGCGAACCCTGAATCGTCTTCAGCGGCATGCTTGTAATCGATTCAACGGCACGCCCACGAATGGCCTTTGATGGCATGCCCCGGACCATGCCATCTGGCACGTCCGGCAGAAGAAATCTCACTCCATCCCCCTACGGATTCTTGGCGCGCAACATGTTTAGTTGAGGTGTCGACCGGAGATGGAGACACGTGGGCTACTCCTCTGCCACCAAAGATGCCCGAATCAAATTCGGTTCAATGCCGCATGTTTTCGTGTTCGTCGTTTGTGTTCAAAGGCTCGTGCCACTGGGAGTATAAAGGGCCGTCTTCTCTGACTAGAAAAACACACAGAGGTACGCGCAGACATGCAGACATAGACTGAGAGAGAGCAGAGGAAGAGAAGAAGAAGAAGAGAAGAAGAAGCAGGAGGACTGCCTCAGCCTCTGAAAGATGACTCGGAGGTCCTGCAGATGGTCTTCTTTCTTTTTGATCTTGACTACCAGATCATCTATGTAGCACTCGACCTTGTGGTAGAGCAACTCATCAAATATTTTGGTCATTGCGCGCTGATAAGTTGCACAAGCATTCTTCAGTTCGAACGGCATCCTTTTGTAGTGATAGACGCCCTTGGGAGTTTGGAAGGCAGTGTGGACCCGGCCATGCATCGCGATCCAGATTTGATTGTAGCCGAATGACCCGTCCATAAATGACAGGGCCTCATGGCCAGTTGTAGCATCAATCATCACTTCCGTTATTGGTACCAGAAAGTCATCCTTGGGGCAGGCTTTATTCAGGTCCCGGAAGTCGACACGTATCCAGATCTGTCTAGTTTTCTTCTCCACAGGCACAATATTGGCTAACCACATGGTATATTGATTTTCTTCAACAAATCTCATGTCAATGAGCTTGTCCACTTCTTTGCAGATTTGAGTAATGAGCTCCGGCCTCATGCACTGCAGTGGTTGCTTCACCGGCTCAGCTTTAGGACTTATCGCGAGCTCGTGTTGTGAGACTGCGGGGCTCAGTCCTGGCATCTCCTTGTAGGTCCAGGCAAAGCATTCCCAGTATTCTTGTAGCAGCTGGATATACAGCTCCCGTTCTTTAGAGGATAGCTGGGCGCTGAGGAAGGTGGGCCTAGGGTCCTCCTCGCTTCCCAGATTGACTTCTATCAGCTCATCGACTGTAGCTTGACCTCCGTCTTCTATTTTCGAGGGTGCTGGCTGAAGATCGATGAAGTCTGGAATATTATCTTCGAGGTGGAGGACCTCAATCTCTCCACCTGGCTTCATCAGAGCTTCTGTAGGAATCTCTGCCTCATTCAATAGTGGCTGTGTAGATTGTTCTATCAGCAAATTCATCACCGTCGCAGCTCCTAAGGGTGAGTGAGCAGTCTTAACCCCTACAGCCAGGATTGCAGTCGTGACAGACCGGTGGTTGTTTGTCGTTAGGCTGGAACAGCCAGTGACAGGTGAGGAGTTCTCACCCTCTGAGACAATCATATCCTCGGTAGAAGTGGCCTTTTCTTTCTTAGTAGTGTATATCTCTTGATCGGAGTCGGATAGAGCTTCCCCGGTCAGCATGAGAGGTGTTGAGTTCATCATCAGTGGAGATCCACTGAGGGGAGACAACCTCATCTCTTCAACATCTTTGGCTTCGTTGCTACTAACCGTGTCAAATCTGGCGTGGAGGGTCGCTTCTTCAGGGTAGACCTGTTCCCAGCATCGGCAAGGAGTCATGGTCTCTGCTTCTCAGTCTCTTGATCGAGTCGGTTTAGTATATTCAACTACCGCTAGGTATTCATCAAAGGTTACCCTCAGCGGGTTGTCTTCAGCAGGACAGAAAGCGGAGATGGCGTCCACCTCATAGCACCCACTGTAGTAATATTCCTCGAGGGTGAAGCCCAACCCTGGGTGCTAAGAAACATGTCTCAGTTCTTTGTCCAGACTTGCGGGATTCCACATCTTCTGGAAGGCTTCTTTGTCTTTATGCGACTGATCGGAGGGGATGTGTTGCTTCTGGAACATCCTGGCCATCCGATCGGTTGTAAATGCCAGGCCTTGGACGGGAACTAACGGACTTTCTATGTCTTCAGGCAGACAACAGTCTGTGTCCTCCCGGGTAGGGTGCTCTTCAACCATATAAAACAAGCTACTGGGCCCATCTATCTATGCTACCTCCCAGACTTTGAAGGGCTGATAGTAGAATTATCAAGGCAGGGATTGGCTTGGTGAGGCCTCCCAGGACCCCTATGTGGTCATGCTGCTGATCGACTCAGACTTCATTGGCTTCGGGGTATATAGCGGGAGGTGCTATCCTGCCCACGTCCCCGGTAACGGTGATATGAGAGACCGCCTTGGGCTTGACATATCCGCGCAGTGGTGGCTGGAACCAGTTGTCACCTGACGTGCCTTTTGTGCCCCTGCAGGGATTTTGGCTTCAAAGGTCTTCTGCGACTGCTCTGCATACAGGTGAGCGTCTGCCAGGTGACACTCAAATACTTCGAACGGATGGAGGTCGGCAAATATCTTCTCCTCCTTCCCTTCCAGATTGTATTTAATGCATTGGTGGAGTGTGGAGGGCACCACCATGTTTTCATGCAACCACGAATGGCCGAGCAGTGCCTTGTACGAGGTGCAGGAGTCAATGACATGGAACTGCACCTTCATAGTGAAGTCTGCCAGGGTAAGTGTGAACTCTGCTACTCCAAGTGACACTTTACACTTTTGATTGAAGCCGGCGATATGCATATCTCTGACTTTTTCGAGACGCACGTTGAAGTGATGCCTCTCATATATTCTGTAGGGTAGAATGTTTACTACTGTGCCAGGATCAATCAGAATCCTATTCAGCTCCCGCCCATTTAGGTGCCCCTTCATGTATAGCGGCCTTTTGTGGCTGATAGTAGGGAGTAGCATGTCCTCCTAAGTGAAGGTCATGCTGGCCTCTGGTAGTGCTTCAGCCAAGCAGGTCTCATATTGAGCAGGCATCTGTAGAGCAGTGATGATCGCCTGTCGGGTCTCTTCACTCAAAGAGAGGATCTCTCAGATTGTAAATCTTACAGGGAGCTTCTTCAGTAGCTTCATTATTCTGCTCCCAGCTTGAACATTGGACAGCTTCATCTCCTCCGCCATCTAGGCTTGGGAGAGCCCTGGACTGTGGTCTCTGATGGACTCGCTTCCTCTGGCTCAGATTCTATGCCTTTTTGCTTGGAGCCAGGCTCTTATTGCCCTTCATCGGCTGCTGTCGGGCAAGCTCTATCTACATCCATTGCTTCGAAAAACTGTGAGGGCTGCAGGTGAGTATTCCCGGTTGCAATGTCGGCCTCTTGACATGGCTGCTTTCCCTTGGACATCTTCACGAACTCCAGAAATGAAGGGGAAGTGCTGCCCCCATTCTTATTGTAAAGGCCAGACGGAGGAGGGATTTGAACTCCCTTGACCTCCGGGGGAGGCGTCTTGTAGGATTGTTCTCCCCTAAATATGATATTATGGTTGGGAGGTGGTTGGCGCCCCCATTTCTGACCTGACCGGGTTGCATGTGTAGCAGTTGCAGCTTCGGCCTTGCCTCCCTTGGCAGGGGGTATGAAGCAGATTTCATCTTCATCTTCCTCACCGGGTAGGTTGAAGAGGGCTGATAGGGTGTTGCAAGAGACAACCTGCACTTTATTGACCTTAGCGGCCTTTCTTTTCTTTCTTTGCTTCTCCTTTTTCTTCACTTCAGCAGGCGCCTACCCCCAGAACAGATTGCCATCCTTCTTAGATGCTGCATCGGCTTCTTCCTTCTGCTCGAGAGAAAGCTGCTCCAATTCTCGCCATGGGACGTGGTCCCGCATCAATCGTGTATGCACTCGCACCCGTGGAACCCCCTTTCTCTCCACGTGTCACCCGATACCCCAAGCCCACATGTCGCGTCTTGGCGATGCTTCCCTAGTCAACCCTCGGTACCAATAGTTATCGTCGAGAAATCGACTAGCACTCCTACACCCTGTCTATTTCCCCGGTCCTCCCGAAAATCTCTCATGCAAGTTGACCCCTCTCGACCTTCCATAAAAGGTGAGTGCATGGTACTACCATGAGAGGCATATGGCCACAAAGGAAAATATCCCCGAGATGACGTCAGCTCCCTTATTTTCCTTTATCGCTTTATTCCCTACCTCACTGCGGTCACCGACCCTTCGCTCATCGCCATGACGGAGTGACAAAGAGTTGGCACGCCCGATGGTATGTCTCTCACCTTTCTTCGTTCTGCTGAAGAGAAGCCTGCGCTAGCCCAGAAGTCATGGTGCCCTTTTCCTATCATTGCAGGAGAGGTAGAGGGGGGACACACATTCCCCTGCAGCCTCCAACTTGCGTTTCGACAGGCGGACCATGCCTGGTGACCGTCTTCGACCGTCGCTCCCTCCAGTAGCCAGCATTACAGCAGCCATGGCAGTCGTGACCTATGGCCCCATTATCATCACCATCCACTCACGGGTGGGCTAATTGGAGACGCTGATCACTTTTGGTGACTTCGCCCTGGTCATCGGATCACCTTACTTCCTGGGTGTGGTCCCAGTAGTTGTTCCACAGCCGATCTCGGTCCCTGTTCCTGCTCGCGTGATCGACATGCCGTGCTCTTATCCAACATCGGTGGTCTTTCCGAGTGCCAAACTCGGGGTCTCCACTATTGGCCCCTGTATGGGCCCCAAATCGTCTCTCGCCTGGGTGGACGCCAGCTCTTAGGTCCAGCATCGGCTGATCTTCAACACAGGCTCTAAGCCCCGGACTTCGGCTACTACCTCAGCATCTTACTCTGGTCTCCGACCCCAAGTCCCAGTCAAGTCGACACCCAACACGGGCTCCTTGCCCTAGATTCCTGACTCCTCAGCCCTTTACTCGGCTGTCCAACCCTGAGGACCAACTAAGTCAAGCCTCGACACCAGAAGAAGCACCGTAGCAGTCATCTACCACCTTGGAGCTGGGTTGTAATACCTTGGATCCTTCAAATCCAAATTAGAGAGCTTTTGGAATGGGTTGTACGGGGCTCACCAAGCAGGAGCCAAGATGAAAAATTGCATCAAGCTCAAAGGGTTTTATTGTCCCACCATGTACGAAGATTGGAACCAATACACCCGTACATGTCACCAATGCCAAGCATTTGGGCTAGTGCCTCGGAGGACGCCTTACCCACTCCACCCAACTGCGTCTACTTGGACCTTTGCAGAGTGGGGCATGGACATTGTGGGACTATTCCCACCATCATCTCAAGGTCACAAGTTCATACTGGCCATCACTGAGTACTTCTCTAGATGGGCAGAAGTCATTCCGCTACGGGAAGTCACAGGGGAGATAGTTGTCCGGTTCGTGAGGCACTATATCATATACAGATTCGGCACCCCCAGCCGAATTATATCTGGTAATGGCACGCCATTCAAAAACAAGACTGTTTATGTTTTGGCAGTCAAATTTCATATTGACTGGAGGACGTCGTCGGTCTACAATCCCCAAGCCAATGGGTTGGCTTAGGCCTTCAACAAAACCCTCTGTAAGCTGTTGTCCAAGATAGTGGGTGGCCGCAAACGAGGTTGGGGCGAGAAGATCCACGAAGCCCTATGGGCTTATTGGACCATTTACAAAACCCCCACGGGTTGCTCCCCATTCTCCTTGGTCTACAGAGCTGAAGGTGTAGTCCACGTAGAAATCGAGCTGGCATCCTACCGCGTTGCTGTGCACGCCGGACTGTTAAGCCAGGACCAATCTGAAATAGAAAGAAGGCTTGAAGAGCTGTCCAACCTCGAAGGTGAAAGACTCAAAGCCTACAAGCACTTGCAGATGTACCAAGCCTGCATGACACGTGCCTATGACAAGCTGGTCAAGCAACGGACGTTCAAAAAAGGCGACCTCATCATGATCAAGGAAACGGAGGTTCTTGTAGGAAGATCCAGCGGCAAGCTCCAGCCCAATTGGCGAGGACCTTATGTCATTCAGAAGGTCTACGAGGGAGAGGCCTATACGGTCGTCGACTACAAGGGACGTAATCTCTTTCCTCCTTTCAACGGCAAGCATATGAAGCTCTACCATGTGCCACCGCAAGTGTTTCCCCGGTAGTCCTTACAAGACTTACCTATCCCCAGTGAAGGTTCTAGCTAAAAAAAAAAGAAAATGAAGTTAAAAATATTGATACTTCAGCGGACTTGGTCGACCTTGAAAATCAAAAAAATCACGTTTTATATAACTCACGCACCCCCCTCTCTCTCCTCACTCTCGACACACTTATCTCTCTCTCTCCCTCTCTCTCTCTCCTCAAATGCTCTCTCTCTCTTCCACTCCCAATTCTTCTCAGTTTTGATCGAAACGATGCATCTCTCTCTCCCTCTCTCTCTCCTCAAATGCTCTCTCTCTTCCACTCCCATTTCTTCTCGGTTTCGATCGAAACGACGCCGGACCAGATCGTGGGAGGTGCCGTTGGAACGGGCTCGACGAGTAGGTTGAGGTGGTACCCTCTATTCCGCGATTCGGGGAGCGTGGAGACGAGACGAGTCGAGAAGAGCCGCGACGTCCCGTCGTCCGATTTGCACCATTTTACGGGCTTTGTCGCGATCGAGGTAGGGGATTGTGTTCCTCGTCTTGCCAGGAGCATTTTGACACCTCATGCGTTGCCGATGGCAGACGTTTTTCTCATTTTTCATGCAAATCTCTTTTTGGTAAATTTTAGACCTAATTTTGGGGTTTTTCTTCTCCTCACTCGATTTTGATCGAAACGGCGGCTGATCGAGGCACGGGAGGTGCCGTTGGAAAGGTCGTGTTGCAAGGATCGCGTGGACATCCTTCTTCCCTCGATCTGCAGAGCATGGAGGCGCGTGGAGCCGGGAGGTCACTGTTGCCCTCGTCGTCCGTTCGGCATCAGATCGGCTTCCTCGTCGTGTCAAAGGTAGGGGGATGGATTCACCTCCTCGCTAGGATCATTTCCATACCAGTTGAACGTCCATCCATGGACGTTTGGCCTACTTAATGTCCATTTTTAGTTTTTCCTAAAAAGTGGTAAAAATGTGTTAATTAATATTTTTAATTGTTTATGGGCATGTTAATTCCATTTTCCAGCTTCTATTGGCTTGCATGGATGTATGGCATAGCAGGTTTTACATTTTTTTATAGGTTTTGTAAGCGAACCCGTCGATTCCCATCGACTGGGGCGTGGTTCGGTTTCAAACCGTACCTGCTCATCACCCAGATCGCTTGGCAGTCACATCAGTGACTGTTATGTGTTTAACGCACCGCATCTCGCGCGTTATGCCCACATAGCAGACCACCCCAGGTCCGTTATGCTCATGAACATGGTAGATAGGTGGTTAGTATAACGCACCCTTCCCTGACCGTTATGTTCTTTTCTATAACTTGAACACATCTCTTGATACCTTATTCGGTCCCTACAGGGAGTTGCAGGAAGACAGACAGAAGGAAGTCTGGTCTGTGGTTTGGCCGGTTGGGCCCGTAAGCTGTGTCAGCAATTGGCTTGGTGAAGCCCGCAAGTTGTGTGTCAGCATTTATTTAGTGCAATTGCATTAGTGAAGCCTCACTTGGTTGAGTGAGGGGTGGACGTAGGACTCTGGGATTGAGTCCGAACCACCTTAAAACTCCCTGTCGAGTGTGGTTGTTTGTGCGGTTGTTTTGCGGTAGATGCTTGCATAGGCCATCTTCCTATCTCTCTTTGACTCCTATCTTGTGGATCTTCCTGGGCGTTAGCCTACCTTTTATTCTGCTGTGTTTTACTTTGTAAAAAGGGGCTGATCTATTCACCCCTCCCCTCTAGATCCGCCACCACCACACAACACATGGTATCAGAGCCAGTCTCTCATGCAAGGGTCCAACGACCTTGAGAGAAATGGTGGAATGGCATCAAGGGGTCAAATGTCTGAGGGTCATTCTGTTAACAGCCCACCCTTCTTCACAGGTACTGATTACCCTTACTGGAAAAGTCACATGCAGGTGTTTATTCGGGCACAAGACTATGAGATGTGGATGGTGGTGAGCAAAGGTCCCTTTGAGCTACCTCCGGAAGAAGAGCTTTGGACTAAGGAGCAGATAAGAAGATCTACGCTCAACTGGGGCGCCAGGCACTTAATGTAGTGCTCTCTTCATCCAACAGAGTTCTCAAGAGTGTCTACATGTTCTACGGCCAAAGAGATGTGGGATAGATTAGAGGTAATCTATGAAGGCACTTCTCAGGTACGTGAGACAAAGGCCAACCTACTCATTACAGAATACGAGATGTTTCAGATGAAGCCTGAAGAATCTATTTCAGACATGTACACTCGTCTATCTGTGCTCACTAGTAGTCTGACTGGTTTAGGAAAGACATATTCAGAGCAGGAGATTGTAAGAAAGATCTTAAGGTCACTTACTCCGGCATGGCACACGAAGGCAACTGTCGTTGAAGAATCAAAAGACCTCTCAACAACTAAGGTGGATGAGCTCATAAGGTCTCTTATGACCTATGAGATAAACTTGAAGAATAGGGAAGTTGAGGTAAGTAAGAAAAAGCCTCTCGCTCTAAAAAGGTGCCGAGCCAGAGGGAACCATGGGTGATGTCCCCATCAACATACTTCACCATCCATTGGCAAGGTCAGTGCACTTTAAGCAATTCAGAGCAAAGGTCGATGCAACAACCTAATATCTGCCAGTAAGGTCGATGCATGATCAAAAGCCTAGACAAGTCAAAGGCCTTAACCAATTCAAAAAGTGTTTGATGAAATGCCTCAGTGAGCAGAGTCAGCGATAGCTATATACGGTCAGTACATTCATGATCATCAGGATGGTGCACCCCAGGGTATTCATGATCATCAGGACGGTGCACCTCAGAGCTCTTGATGGAGAAGTCCAAAGCAGTGAAAGCGTCCTTTTTATACTTATATGAAAAATAGATTTGGGTCTAATAGTCCCACTCCAAATCATTGAAAGGGACATCCTTCGATTGAACAAAGTTCTGGAAGACCAGTTGTCAGAAAAGTTACCTACTTTCCAGCTGGTCCAATGGCAAGGGTTTCCATCTAAAAAGAGGTCATACCGTAAGGATAAGATCTTGTACCTGATGAAGATACGCTTGACCAACTTATGGAAAACTACAGTGTACCGCATGAAGCAGATTGGCCAGCCAATGAGAACTCACTGCACCTTATCACTTCTGGACCAATCAGAAGTCACCTCGTTCTGGCATTCAGGCCTCTCGATGGAGATGGATGGCCCAGATTATCTCTTACCTAATCAGGGGCTACCAACCTTATTTGCTTCCAGCAGAAGAAAAGAATGTCTGACCCAAAATAATGTCAACTGGGAGACACTCTGCAAAAGCATATCGCATAGAGAGTTCAAGAGAAAAGGTGGATTTGCTCAAGATGGAAAGAGATGGTACAAGAGTGAAAGGGGCATTGAGCACATGAAGGAATGAGGATAAGGGGGAGCATAAAAGGAGCAGGAGGAACGGCGAAGTGGAGAGGGAGAAGTGACTCCAGGGGAAAGTAAGCCGTAGACAAGAAAGCAAGAGCGAGAGAGCTCATGGGAAGCCAACAGCAGGAAGAAGAAGCCTCATGACGTGAAGCTAGTTGAGGAGAACCTGCTGCAACCTTGAAGCATTTGAAGATGGGCGTCTTCATCTTTTCTCTTCATCCTGCGAGAAGAAGAGGAAGGAGCTTCAACTTCCTATGAAGGAGAACCTGCCCTTCTAGGAAGCACTCGCGACACGAGATCCGAGAGATGGTAAGTCAAAATAAATTGATTGATTTTGAATTGGAATTGATTGAATTTGACTAACCGCTTGCCCCTTGTGTTCACAGCGAGGAGAGTTGACCTATGTGAGGGCTGGAGTAGGAGGAGAGGCTGGCCCTTCATTCCGAGCTGACATCGTGGATGAGCTGGAGGATCGCCTAGCTGGGGTGATCGAGCGAGCTGAGGAGTGGGAGGCTGAGCTGGCCGAGGTGGTAAGAACCTAACACTCAAGCTGAAAGCAGTTCTCTTCTTTATCATCTTTAAATGATTATTTTCTTCTGTAGAGGAAAGAGTTGGCGGTCAGCCTGGCCATTCGTCGGGAGCAGGAGGCCCGCATCGAGGAGTTGACTTGCCAACTAGGGGAGACGAGCACGGTTGAGCAACTCGAGGGTCGCCTTGCTGAGGTGAAGGAGAGAGAGGCCGAGGCACGTGCTCGAGAGATGGTGATGGCAGCGAGGGAGCAGTGAGCTCTCGATCAGTTGGAGACCTTGCGGCGACGAGTGCTCTGGAGGTATCAGGGCAGGGGTGCCCCAAGAGAGAGAGTCAGACCTGCGACTCCGTCTGAGTCACTGCAGACCGTGGGAGATGTGCATTTTACTATGGACGAGCTCATGGGCATGGTACAGTCTCTGCCAGGATAGGAGGCGATTCAGCCAGTTGCCTCCGGTTCGAGGGCTTTGCGGCCATCACGACTGCGAGACAGGGTGAGCGGAGATGGAGACGAGGCTGACAGTCGGCGTAGCTGACCTCGCACTGATGTAGATTAGGAGGAGAGAGAGAGAGAGATGCAGCTGGGTAGTGGCTACCCCTTTTGTACACTGGGAGTATGCCCCAAGGATGTTGTTGCAATGGAATGTAATGGGCATATTTGGCAATGAAATGAACTTTTCTTTAGTGTACTTGTCTTGCTTGGCTTGACGTCGTCTTCCCGTTTTACCTGTTTCACCTGTTTCAACCATACTAAAGGGAAAAGGTTAGTGTAGTATGATTTTAGTCCCCTACCAAAAGCAGATAGTACCTTTCTCGATGTAGGGTCAGAGGGCTAAATCTTATTAACAAGATTTAGAAAAGTAAACATGATATGCACATGCAAATAAGTGAAATGTAAACAGGAAGGGAAACATGATCATGCAAATGCTCATGCCTTCCCCAGTTCCTGGTATCGGTATGTCGGTATTATCGGTGTATCGGTATCTCGAGCTCTGGGTCGTCACAGCAGTCATCCAAGAACTGGGCCCACCAGGTCCTAGGTGCCCTCAATTGATGCACCATCATCCCGGTCATCCCCGTCATTGTCGGTACCTGTCTCAGGGGCTTCAGCGCCCCGCCGTTGCCTCAGCTCCCAAATGAAGAACCCCAGTTGCTCCGGGGCCACTACTCCACAAGTCGCTCAATCTCCCGGTGAATCTGAGCAACACAGGTCCTCAAGTACCCGTCATCTAGTGGAACGGGAGGCAGATCCTCCCTCAGCAAGCGACTCTCCTCTACCTTCCTGATCGTGGAGGCCTTCTGCTGATACAGGTGAATGCGCTAGAACCACCACCTGGCGTAATGGACGTCGAATCGTCCCCTATGTCCCTGTCCCGACATCGGGAACAGCTCTGGCTCCCAGTGGTAGTAGAAGTCCCACCGCACGGCCGCTAGCAGGTGGGTGTCCTTCCCTCTGTACTGTCGGCCCGTCAAAGGGAACTCCCGATTCGGCGGGATCCCCAGGTCATACCCGAAATTCCTTGAGAACCAATCTGGGTAGTACGGCTCTAAGGAACTCGTCGTAGACTAGTGCAATGTCAACACCACCGACCGGGTGCTCATCACCCACTCCATCTACTGTCCAACCTCCGGCTCCCCCTGACTGGCATGGGAGCTTGTCGCCCCTCCACCTGCAGCCCGCAGAAAAAGAGTGCAGTCTCTCACGACGCTGTCAAAGGGCAATCCCTCCTTGCCCCGGGTAGGCAGGTACCAAAGGGCTCTCCTAGCCCCCTCCAGCTATACCTCGGTGTCCCCATCCAGCTGTCCAGTGAAGCCAAACAAGAGTGGTGCCATCGAATTCACCATAGTCCCTCATGCCACCAACCCAAGAAATAGCAATCCGACTGACACACTGAGATAGTGGGTCGACAGAAGTATACTCCTCTCTGTCGGCGCTGGGTGCGTCGCCAGAACTCCCAGTTCCTGATAGATGTTGGCCAACGCCGCAGGAGCCAAGGCCAACTATCCTCCCTCTGCCAACAAGCAAGCCGGCCACAGCAACTCGGCTCTCAGCAAACCATCCTCTCCGTGCGAAACCACGAAGGTCACCAACCTATAAGCAAGGTGTGTCAGGAGCACCTCCCACTAGAAGAATGACCGGATGCATCCCCTGACGTCTTACACCGCGTCACAAGTGTCTAGCTACAATGCCCTGGGCGTGAGATTCAGACACGTACAGTAACCAGAAGTACCACAAAATAAGGACTAGCTGAGGTCGTGCTCATTAGTGTGGGTCCGAACCCTCAGCCTCGTGTGCACACTCAGACCATACGCCCTAGGCTTGTCCTCTAGCTGATAATTCCCCCCAAGCCCAGACTCGACTGTGCGCGGGGGCCTTACGGTAACTAACCTACTCACCGTCTCTCTCAGGTACGCCACACCAGTGCCCCCAGTGGGCTGACACATGTGTGCCGTGGAAGTTACGACTAGTGGACGGGTCACCGGAGATAAGAACTAACTCACAAAAACCACAGATCGAAGCAAACGGGACTACAAACCACCCGGTGCAGCTCAGACTCTGGCAGTCCAATCTTGGAGCGCCACACACTCTGGCGGTCCAACTCTGGTCCGCCACAGGACTCTAGCGGTCCAACCTAGGAGTGCTAAAAGAAAAGGTCGCACTGTCTCTGGTGCACCTGCCTCAGGCCGCCACAGCGATCTAGCGGACCAACCCTGGTGCGCTAGAAGACAGATCATGCTAAAACTAGCACCCCACTCTCAGGCCGCCACAGCGCTCTAGAGCCCGTACCTACGACTGCTAAAGGCACATGACCCCAACGGTCAAAAACCCAACGGTCGAAAATCAACGGTCAACTCACCCCTCTGGCAGTCAAACTATGGAGCGTTACACGCTCTGGCATTTTATTGTGCTGCTGCCACGCCGACGGATGCCCTATCGACAAAAAAGTACCTTGTGGCGCACTCTCCTTGGGCCGCCATAGCCTCTAGCATGCCTACCCTGGTCTGCCAGTGAGTGTGACGATCTCTGGAAGGACCACTACACTCACCTGAGAACGGGATGGCGGGAACATTCTCAAAAATTCGTTCCACGCCCCGATCATCCACGGATGATGGAAAAAATAAGGGGGAAGCTCCCCCAACACCGCTAGCATGCATCTATGCCCTTAGATCAGTCAAAAACTCGACGAATCGGTGGATTGGCATACAAGCCCTAAAAACATAGATTTCACCCTCCCGGCTCAAAAATGTCTCTCTCGGCCTCTCTACGGCCTACAAATCACGGGGCGCCGGAGGAGGGAATCGAGATCCTGAAGGCCTGGCTGGACACCCCCTTCAAGGCCCCATGCCCGGCGTCCGGCGGTGAACACTGGCCCAGCGAGATCCAGGCCTTACTGGACAACTCCACCGCGGAGATGGCGAAGATCCCCACTGCGCCCACCTCCGCCGCCGCGTCCACCGGCGGGATCCGCTGCCTGAGGAAAGGGATGGAGTTCGAGCCGGTGGAGTTGATACCCGGGGCGGAGATGAGGATCGTGAGGCAGAGCCCAACGTCGGCGGTGGTGAGGGTCGCGGCGGGCAGCGTAGAGCCGGCGCACCACCACACCTTCGGTTATGACTTGGTGGTGACAAAGGGGAGGAAGCAGGCGTGGAACCTGAGCAATGGGGAGAGCTACAAGCTCGAGCAGGGGGACTGCCTCTTCACCCCGGCGGGGGACGTGCACAGGGCCAAGTACTTGGAGGACACCGAGTTCTTCATCCGCTGGGACGGGGATCGGGATTTCATCCCCGACGAGGACCTCGAAGCCGCAGACGCCGCCATCAACAAGGAACTGGGCAATGGAGGCGGCGATTAGAGGTTTGCTCTCTACACTCTAACCTCCGTAAAAAACGCAGCTTCCTTGTAATTGTCGGAGGTCAAAGGATGTGAGCTTATAGCATTACTAAGTTATCCGTGAAGTGTTCGTCGTCGTATGGCATGCAACATGTTCCAACGTGCTTGTGTTTGTCATGTTCCGTGTTTGCCATTGGCTGTTGGACGAGCATCGTCAGAAGTCTCAGTGGCAGTGTTACTGTTAGGTGCTTCCGTGTGTTGTTTGAGATCAGTGTTCCTGTTCAAGGATGCTGCATAAATAAGAGCTTACTTTGCACGTCGCTCTTTCCGTTGCACTCGTCCGTTGGTATTATTATAATAGGTGGTCTGTGCCCTGGTTGCAAGTTTTGTAAGTAGCTCATGTTACCATGCATGGAAGAGCATTCCAAGCTGCTACTCATGCTATGGTTAAGTCTCCTGTTTGCAGCTCGTTAATTAGAAAATTGTAGTGACTAAAACTTCGGTTTAATGAATTACAAGTTGGGAGCTAACAGGAGTGCACATGGTTGGACACTGGATGATACTTACATGAGTAACGTCCTGTGCACCGAATTCAGTGCATAAAATTTCGTTATTTTATAATATTTACATCGCGAACTATGCCAGGTTTGGATACTTGGCAACTCCCATCACTTTCGGTGACTTCCCTCCGGTCGTCGGCTCCCCCTTCTTCTTAGGGGTAGTGCTGGTCACCGAGGGTAATATAGTCGCCCCTACCACTGCTGCTAGTCGGGTCTGCCCGGCCAAGAAGACATCTGCTGAGGGTGCTCGGCCGTCTGCTCCTACTGTTGGTCGGGTCCACCCGGTCCCGTTCTGCACTTGGCCGAGTCAGGTCGGCCAAATGCAACACTATGTCCGGAGATGTTAGGCCCTCAACGTCAACCATAGGCTTGGGTAGGTAGGTCACCAAGAAGCCTATAACTGGAGGTGTCAGGTCTTTAGCCCTCCCAGTTGGCCGGGTGTTCTCGGTTAACCAAATTTGTGCCGGCGTCGCTCCTCCCCAACAGGGACAGCACCGTCGTTGCCATAATGGAAGCCGTTCTGAGACGGCCGCCCTTGCTCAACGGGGGCAACGCCGTGTGCGCAACAAAGCACGCCCGACAGCTGCTAGCTCACGCTCCGGCAAGACTGTACTTGTCGGAGACTTCCGCATCCGGCTCGATGGAGGCGAGCCGATTGTGCCCCAGGATCGATAGGTCACCACTATTCCTACCTCCAATCGATTCGAACTTCTCTGGAAGGTCCGGGAAGAAGGGGTGAAGGTGAAGAATTTTGTCGCGCCTCGGCCCAAGGCGACAGTCCCCAGAGTCAGATCTGGGGGCAACTTGACTGAGGAGCCATGGCTCCGAATGAAGCAGATTTGGGTCACCAAAGAGGAGGCTCGGGTCATCAGACAGGCCAGATCAGAAAAGGCCCTCTGCCAGTCTGAATTACAGCGAGCGTGGAGCCTGGTTACTCATCAACAGGGGGAGTATTCAACCTCTCACGAGGCAAGGACTCACTGGAAACTAGGGCGGAAGCGCCATGGAACGGCCAAGCCAGTACGCCCAACTTCCCCCTGGGCTAGTCCGGTGCATACGGGCGAGGGCCACTTCGAGCAAGAGTCTATACCTCGAGTGTCTGTTTTTGACACGCTAGGGGGAATATCGAAGTCAGGGCGGCACCCGCCGAGGATGAAGCGAGTGACCCAGATGACAGATGACACCGTCAGGGTGTTCACTTGTTATGTCTCTTCCATCGACAAGTAGCCGGAGGGCGCTCAGTGCGTGGTAGGGATCTGCGTGACCCCTACTGAGTCTGGCTGTGACTCACCCTTCTTCCTTTCAGGTGAGCCACCCCAACCTTCGACCGGAGGACCTCGCGCCTTTCCCTACCGAGTCTAGTCAGCCAACTGTGTCAGTGTGGTCCTTTCTGTACTTTTGACCGGGGTATGCCCCGTGTAGTTGTACATTCAGACTTTGTATATTGTGGACTTGTCCTTTTGGCAATTCTGGACTAGTGTATATTGTGTAACACTCTGATTTATATAAATATTCTAATTACTTTCACATTTCAGTTTATAATAATTTAATTCACGCATAGTGTAATTCTAATTCATTATACGCTCCCTCTACAAACTCCCCCAACCCTTCAGGGGCCTCATCAGCCTCTTGGGTGACTTTCCCAGTTCCTGGTATCGGTAATTCGATGCTACATCGGGTTATCGGTATCCGGAGCTCTGGGTCGTTACATTATATATCCGTGCGGCGGTGGTGGGTACCAGCTGTGGCCGGATGTGTTTCTTGATGCCCCCGCAGGGGTCTTAGCTTCAGAGGTCTTCTGGGACTGCCCCATATATAGGTTGGCGTCTGCCAAGTGACACTCGACTACTTCGAACGGGTGGAGGTGAGCAAATATCCTTTCCTCTTTCCCTTCGAGATTGTACTTGATGCATTGGTGGAGCGTGGAGGGCACCACCATGTTCTCATGCAGCCATGGGCGGTCGAACAGTGCCTTGTACGAGGTGCATGAGTCTATGACATGGAATTGCACCTTCGTTGTGAAATCTGCCAGGGTAAGTGTGAACTCTACCACTCCCATCGACACTTTACATTTTTGATTGAAACTGGCAATGCGCATATCCCCGACTTTCTCGAGACACATGTTGAAGAGGTGCCTCTCGTATATTCTATAGGGC
Organism: Amorphophallus titanum; assembly: GCA_024336825.1. NCBI lineage: Eukaryota > Viridiplantae > Streptophyta > Magnoliopsida > Alismatales > Araceae > Amorphophallus > Amorphophallus titanum. Next base: position 6,027,921 of record JANBPO010006859.1, on the reverse strand, counting down.
AAAATGTTGACCACTGCACCAGGGTCAATCAGAATCCTGTTCAGCTCCATTCCATTCAGGTGCCTCTTCATGTACAGCGGCTTGTTATGGCTGGTGGTAGGTAGCAGCATATCCTCTTGAGTGAAGGTCATGCTGGCTTCTGGCATTGCTTCGACCAAGTAGGTCTCAAAGTGAGCAGACATCTACAGAGTAGTGATGATCACCTGTCGGGTCTCTTCACTCAAAGAGAGGATCTCCTAGATTGTGAATCTTGTGGGGAGCTTCTTGAGCAGCTTCATTATTCGGCTCCCAGCTCGGACATTGGAGAGCTTCATTTCTTCTACCCATCTAGGCTTGGGAGAGTCCTGAGCTACAGCCCCTGATGGACCCGCCTCCTCTTCCTCAGATTTGGCACCATTCTGATTGGCACCGGACTCTTGCTGCCCTTCATTAGTTGCTACAGGGCAAGTTTCATCTGCATCTGGGGCTTTGGAAGACTGTAGTGGTTGCGGGTGAATGCTCTCGGGTGCAGGGTTGGCCTCCTGGCATGGCTGCTTTCCCTTGGACATCTTCACGAATTCAAGAAATGAGGGGACTATCTTGCCCCCACTCTTGTTATATAGGCCTGACGGAGGAGGGATTTGGACTCCCCTGACCTCCCCCTCCGGGGGAGGTGTCTTGTAGGGCTGCTCTCCCCTGAATATGATGTTGTGGTTGGGCGGCGACTGGGGCCCCCATTTTCGGCGTGACAGGGCTGTATGTGCAGTAGCTGTGGCTTCGGCCTTGCCTCCCCTTGCCGAGGGTGTGAAGCAGATTTTCTCTTCTTCCTCCTCACCGGGCAGGTTGAAGAGTGCTGAGAGGGTGTTGCAGGAGACGACCTGCACTTTATCGACCTTAGCGGCCTTTCTTTTCTTCTTCTTTTGTTTCTTTTTCTTCTTCGCTTTGGCAGGCGCCTGCCCCCAGAATAGGCTACCCTCTTTGTCTGATGTCGTATCGGCCTGCCCTTTCTGCTCGAGCGACAACTACTCCAGTTCTTACCATGGGACGTGGTCTTGAATCAACAAAGGCTTCAATTCGGGCTGCACATAATCATCCAGCCCATCTATAAAGTTTTGCAGCTTTCGAGCCCCGGGGCTTACTTCCATCACTATTGGCAGTGGAGTTTGCCTCCTCCGATTGTGAGTGGGTATTCTGATAACCGCAGGTGGAGTGGTCTACACTGGTGCTGCTATTGGTGGAGCAGGTCGTGGTGTAATGCCATGCACATGTGCCCCCGATTTCGAGCGAGGTGCCCTCTCCTTCTTGCTCTTTGCAGGGACCTACTGCCATCCTTGTTGCTCTTTCACGGGCTCCAAGAAGTGAGATTCATAGGTGCGCCGCGTGCTTACTTCAGAGATCTCCTCAGGCAATGCCTGATATAAGGAGATCATGTTGACTCCTGCCCTCCTCGGAGGGGCTTCATGTGGTTGAGGAGGGTCCACCTTGTACTCTCCCAACTCTATTTCATCTTTCTTCACCCTCCCTTCGATGATGTCCTTAAAAATATAGCAGTCCTTGATCGAATGCCCAGCATCTGGTGATAAGGGTAGAATCTTGGACTGTCTTTTCTTTTCAGGTCCTATGGCCTCTTTGGCTCTGGCAGGGTGACCACGCCATATTTTGTCACCCAGTCGAACAGAATTCTGGTCTTGTCTCTCGAAAAGGAGTAGGCCTTTTTCATTTTATCCCACAACGAGGGACCCTCTTTACCATCTGTGGCTTTTGCAGGCTGCGGGGCAATCGCCTTCTTGCCTCTATCTTTCTTTTGCTGTTCAAACGCCTTGATATCAAGAGCGTTGGCTTCTTTAGGCGTCTGGCGCCGCTCCACTACCTTGCCCTTCTGGGTTGTGCTGGCAGTCGATGTAGGGACAGGTCTAGCCAGGAAGGCTTCTACCTCGGCCACAACATTGTTTAGTCGGTCGAATGACTGTATTTCCATTCTAATCATCTTTTCCAGAACTTCCCTCTTGAGGTTCTGTTTGTAAATTTGATAGCGTCCTCCTGATGTGGGGGCCGCTTTCATCTCATCCCGAGGTTCCTCCACCTCTTAATATAATCAAGGGATGACTCATCTGTCCTCTGCTTTGTTGAGTAGAGTTCGGCCATTGTGACCTCCCTCTATGTAACATGGAATCTTTCTCTGAACTTCCTCTGCATGTCTGACCAGTTGCTGATCGACCCGGCCGGAAGGCTGGCGTACCATTCAAATGCGAGCCCCGTCAGCGAGGACCCGAAAAACTTCAGCAGATATGACTCGTCTGATGCCAGGTTGCCCATGACGGTCATGTAGTACGCAACATGCTCCTTCGGGGATCCCTTCCCGTTGAACTTGTCGAACTTCGACAGGTTGTTGATCCCTGGGGGAAGCCGTTTGGCAACATGGTGCGGCGGGTATGGTACCCGATAGGCATTAAACGTGACATAGTCGCCTTCACTTCTTTCTGCAAGCTTTAGGTCGATCATTCTCTCCACCTACCATACTGAAGCGTTGACGCATTGGAGTATTCCGGTAGCTGCTATCTTTGTTGCTTGCACTGCTGCGTCCACGCCACCATGCTGAGGCGTTGACACTCTAGAGTATTTGGTAGCTATTCCTATCTCATATTAAAACAAGGATAAATGTACATGTTACTGAAACTAAATTGAATGTGTCATCTTGGAGTTCAGTTCATCATGCATCCATCCCTTAGTTGTCATCATCAAAACCAGAGGGACAACATAAGTAAAAGAGAAGCAGGGAAGAACAACCCAACGACACCAACACGAATCCTGAGAAACACCGCTCAGAGGAACACAATCAGACCATAATCACAAGTACACACTCAGGACCGAGCACGATAGAAGTGAACACAATTCCAACACCTCTAAAACAAGGCAATGTTGCTTACATCTCACAAGGAAAGAGACACAACCATGCCACGACAATAGATCTTGAAGAAACAAAACGACAAATACGACAAGCATCGGCTTAAACAAGGAGACATAATCCTCACAGCTGACAGCTCAACAACATTATCGGGTCCAGTGCCAAAGGCAACAGGGAACACCTGGCACACAGGATGCCAACGACAACAACACTGGACCACAAGCACAATCAAGTCAGTCCTCTCTCAGACATTACATCTGATCGAGTCGCAATCTAACTCTATCAGAAGAGAAGAGTACAACAAAGCTAACCGACAAGATCACAGTCCACATAGTGCCAAGACAGACAGACAAAATCATAGAGAAACAATGCTAAAAATGACAACAACGGCAGCACCTGTAGGATCTCGACTCCGTACAAAATACAGAACTATGGAACACAACTGTAAGCTGGGTCACATCAAGGCACAATAACAGCTGAAGACATGACCACAGGGGACGAGTCATGTATCAAGTAGGTCACCAAGAAAAGACCCACGACAATAAGAAAATGACAATCTAGGGAAATGCAACTCAAGGACCACGATCATGTCCTGAGAACATAACACCCAAGAAAGAAGTGCAGAGCAGAGGGTGCTCAATCAGCAAGAATGTCAATAGATTCCCCAATACTCACTCATGCCAATGCTAACACCAGAATACATCCGACAGAAGCACGGCAACAGATGACATCAAGGCACAGGAATCCAAGATGAAGTCACATCGAGAAAGACAATTATCTCATGATCGTTGGCCCGTTACCCCTGAGCGACTAGCGGACCCCCTACATATCCTGGCTCCGAGACTCCCAAGAGCCCCCCGACCCTCAGGAAGCTCAAAGATTGAAGTACCAAGCCCAGCACTTCGTCATCCTAGATGATGCCCTGCACCGTAGGTCTTTCTTTGGTCCCCTCCTCAAATGCCTCGGTGCCAACGAAGCCAGTCGAGCAATCCAAGAAGTTCACGAAGGCATCTACGGTGCGCATCAAGGAGGAAGATTGCTCGCTAGGATCTTGCTTCGGCAGGGTTACTGGTGGCCCACTCTTCAGTGTGACTGCTCGGCCTACGTGTAAAAATGTGACCGATGCCAACACTTTGACCACCTGGTCCACCACCCTATCTCGAAGCTCATCACCCTTACCGAGTCATATCCCTTCACTCGGTGGGGAATCAACATCTTGGGGCCATTCCCTATGGCTCAAGCCCAGAAGAAGTTCATCATCGTCACCATCGACTACTTCACAAAATGGATTGAAGTCAAAGACACTGCCAGGATTATCGAGTCGGTCGTATGGAGCTTCATGTGGAAGTTGATCATTTGTCGTTATGGTATCCCCTGGGTGATTGTGAGCGACAATGGTCGTCAATTTGATTCTCACTACTTTAGAGACAGATGTGCCAACCTAAATATTCGTAACTACTTCACTTCGGTAGCCCACCCTCAGGCCAACGGACTGGTCGAAAACGCCAACAAAGCTATATTAAAAGGCATTAAAATCAGGCTCGGCAAGGCCAAGGGAAGCTGGCTCGAGGAATTATCAAGCGTACTATGGTCACACTGAACTACTCCAAGAACGGCCACCGGTGAAACCCCTTTCCAGCTGGTGTATGGCACGGAAGCCATAATTCTGTTGGAGATTGGCAACCCCTCTCTCTGAGTCACCAACTTCTCGCCCGAGGTGAATGAGCGGAAACTGCTGGAGAACCTCAATTTGGTGAGCGAGATCTGAGAGATCGCCAACATCCAAGCCACAGAATACCAGTGGCGCCTCACTCAATACTACAATGCCAAAGTCTGAGATAGACACTTCCAGCCAGGAGACTTCGTCCTAAGGAAAGCTGAAGCCTCTCGACCACTGGAGGCGGTGGGCAAGCTGGCCCCTAACTGGGAAGGCCCCTACCGAGTGGTCGAGACGCTTGGGCTACGACTAGTGGCTCCATCACAAGGAAAGAGAAAGTAATTCCATCGAGATGTAAAATATGCCACAGTTTTATAAAATATCTTAAACATGTCGATAATGCGGTAATTAAATGCATAATAACATTAATATGCAACCATTAGATTCTCCAGGTACTACACGATTTTAACCCGATCGCTCAACGACTGAGCGATCAGACGACTGACCGCGCAAGGGACCTACACGGTCAGGTCTTAGCCGCTCAACGCCATACTGGAACCTGCTCTGCAAGGCCTACGCGGCTACGGAAGGGCCGCTCAAGGGGCTGCACGGCTTGGGATTAGCCGCTCAACCACCAATGCCACATAGGGTCCTAAGTGCTACACGGCTGGGAACAAGCCACTCAAGAGTTAGGCAGTTAGCTACTCAGAGGGACGAAGGGTCCCCTAGGCGGTCGGGTGACAGGCCGTTCAAGTGGATTGAACGGACAGACCTTTGCCACGCTAGTTCACACCGCCCTACTGTTCAAGGGAGCTACATGGTAGGGAGTGTACCATGCAGGGTCTAGGACGGTCCAGGTTGGACCTTCCAAGGGTTTTAAGCGGTCTGGAGTGGACCGTGCACTACGGAACGATCACAAGGTGGCCGCGCCATTATCGCAATGATGGGAACGGGTTGTCCAGACTGGAAACCCCTACCGGTCGACTCGGATCGACGGGAATCAAATTTTAAACAAACCTGCCAAGCCCACACAACAATTCTACAGCTTTGCATGCCATCAAAACTTAAAGATGATGCCCATGGAGTCAATTTCAGTAAATTAGACTAAAATATACTAACATGGGTTTATGCACAGAACATGAGGAAAATGGCGTTGAACGGTGACGCATGGGTACCAATGCACTCCTAGCGAGACAAGGATTCCGTCGCCCTACCTATTGCGTGACGAGGCTGGCATTTTGGTGCCAAACCGTCGAATGGAGCCATGCCGATCTCACGCCCTTACCCGTCTCCACGCTCCACAGATCGAGGCAAAGCTAGCGTCAATGCGATCCTTACGTCGTAATCAATCTGATGACGTCACATGCAACTCTGTCTGCGGCCCGGACGGACGACCACCGAGAGAGGGGGGTGAGCACCATCGCGTGAGAGAGAGAGAGGGTGACAGAGTGAGAGAAGAAATGGGGGGAGTGAGCTGGGCGTCAAACTTGGCTGGGAACATCCTCTACCAGTCTTCTTTCATCCCCAAGAAGCGGAGCGAAGTTTGGATCTTGGCAGCAAGAGTTCTGAATTTTCTCCATGAAGTGTGCTAGGTTGGTTCCCCAGTTCTTGAACTGTACCACTCCCACCATTCTGGCTAGTAAGATCATCCCTGACATCCGCAGAGGTTGCCGTCAGTCCCTTGTGAAATAAGGCTTGTCCGCGGTCATTTTGGCACTAGTCCCGCCTCCAACCGAGTTCGTGAAAGTCTGTGGCGACTTCTTCTTCTAGCAACACCACCCTGTGAGTGGACAGAACCAGAACTGTCTGGCTCTGTTCCAAATCCAGCACCGGCCAGAGGCCTTCTCCGAGTGAACCAAGAAAATTCAGGTGTCTTCCTAGGTCAAGTGAGAGAGTTTTGGTCCTAGTCTCAGGCCATTTGGAGTTCGGGAGTGTCCGTGGCAGTGCCCTCTTCAGCCAACTGTCCAGTGGTTCCAGAAGCAAGCAGAACTGACGCCGTCTGTCCGTTTAGTCTCCGTTCGGTCTCTTCCCTTCCCCCGCTTGGCCGGCTGAAGGCCCCTCCCTGCGTGGAGGTAGTTTGGCTGTAATCCCTTAACCCCCACCACAAGAACCCCCTCCTACATGAGGAGTAGTGTTGTATCTATTCTGTTTTCAGGTCAAGCTTCATCGGCGTAGTGTGCGGGGAACCCACACTGCCCGCTCGCTCTCGTCTCCGACTGGGATCGGCGTCTTCACGCCGATCAGGTGAGCTTCGGGCCACTCTCCTCTGCTGGTTATTCTTTGCTTAGCTTAGTATTATTTCTGGTTGCCCGTCGGATAGCGAGTGAGTGCCCGTTCTAACTTTTCACACATTGAGTGAGCACCGTGGAGCGAGGCGAGAGCTATCCCTTACATCCCACGCCCTCGGCGTGCCTGTCGCCCCTGAAAATTGGGCATCCCCGGACCCTTAGATATTCAGCCTCAAGCTAACCAAACCCCTGGAAACTCAAGGTCCAACCTCGGACCCTCATCCCCATCGCCGGTCCACCTACAGACCCGGGTGTGCGCTTCGCGAGTAGATCCGCGTGAGTGATGTTGTGCATCCCTTTAGTTTTGATGATGACAAAGAATATGTTTGACTAATCAAAGATCTACTATTTTCATAACACATCAAAAAAATAAGAAAATCAAAATTTTTAAAACTCACGCACGCCTCTCTCTCTCCTCTCATTTCACTCTCTCACTCTCTCTCTTTCTCTCGAATCCCTCTCTCTCCCTCACTCATTCTCTCTCCATCTCTCTCCTTCTCTCTCGATTTCGGTCCAGACGGGCTCCGATCGAGACGTGGGAGGTACCATTGGAACGAACTCGATGCGAGGAATGCGTGGATGCCCTTCTTCCCTTGGTGCGTGGAGCGTGGAGACGAGACGGGTCGAGTGGAGCCACGTCACTCCGTCGTCTGATCCGCACCAAATCGTGGTTTTCGTCACGCAAGAGGTATGGGGATGGACTCCTCTCCTCGTTAGGACACCGCCGGTAGCACATGCACCGTGGTCCGACACCCTTTTCCTCATTTTTCATGCATAATTTTATGTTAGTGTTATTTAGCCCTAAATTCATTAAATCGTCTCTTTGGGCATCATTTTTCAATTCTAGCGGCATGTGTAGGGATAAAATGTTGTTATGGCATCGTAGGGTGGTTTAGACGTGTGTTTCCCCGTGGTTTCAGTCGATTTCGGTCGATCGGGAGGGGGTCCTACTCTGGGCTCCATAATCTCACAACGCAGACGGTGTAACGCGTCACTCCAGCTGCATTACAGTCCCCTGACGTGCCTGAAGTGGTGCGTTACCTGAAGTTTAACGGATGACCCCTGGTCTGTTAATTGACCTTTGATCAATCATTTGACTGTTGACCTAGTAAGGCGGTTAGTGTAGCGGTGCATGGTAGGTCCGTTACAGTCCTATAACGCCCCGGCTCTGGTGCGTTATATCATGCATGAAACTGTGAATTTCTGTGGTTTTTATGTGTGCAAGTGCCTTTAACGAGCCTAAACCTGTGCGTTATAATCACGTAGCGCACCTGCCTTGGTGCGTTATGTTTCTATTCGACTGTGGATTCCTAGGCATTCTGGTACCCTTGACGGATTGGTCCTAGTGCGTTAGGGTTATATAGCGCACCTGTCTTGGTGCGTTATATTTTCTGAGTGACTGGTGAGCGTAACGGGCCATGGGAGGTACGTTACATTACTGTAACTCCACATCCTTGGTGCATTATAGCTTGTGTGTGTCTGTATGCTTGTATTCCTTACATAGTTCAGGAGAGTGTAACAGACCTAAGGGGGAGCACAACCAGCGCGCCCCTTCTCCACACCAACCCTAGCCGCCCACTCCAGCACCCCACGCCCCTGCCCTCTCTCCCTCTACAACACACGTCCGCCACCCTCTGCTCCGTGCGTCCACAGTAGTCCCGGAGCCGCTCCGTCGATGCTACGTCTCCCCGTGGAGTAAGAAGCTCTGCTCTACTACTCTCTGTTACAAGCATGCAGCAAAGACTCAGTTGGCAGACCTTCCAGCGGGGTCCATAGTGAGATTCAGCTCGAGGTGTCTTCAGAAGAGTCATCCACCTCCGAGTCAGCCATGCTCCAGAAGTGGTCCCGCCTCCGTTCGTCAACAGCATCAACTGCTACAGGCATTTCCGTGCAACTGTGCCTAGACTACATCTGTTCCTGGGTGCCGCTTGGCAATGCTGACACCGACTGCCCCTGTGTGAATCAGCCAGAGCTCCCTTCATGAGAGTTCTTCTTCTTCGAAGCGCCGATGAACCAGAGGTGGTCCTGCCTTCTTTTGACAACGCCTCCGCCTGGGGCATCCATTCTCCCTCAGTCGCACCAGACCTAAAGCCCTCTGTACGCCTAGGACAGTCTACTGCCAAGTCGGCCCCGACACTCTCGCTTCCACTCAGTTTCAGGTCAATCAGTCTTCTGAAAAGTTGTGGATTTCAATGATACAAAACCAACTTAAGTTGTTTCCTCCCGTTCTGACCTCAGCACCGAAAATTCCACTAGGGCCATTGTCGGCCTGTCCTACTATTTGCCAAGAAACCTGATGCCAACCGCATGGGCGACCCCAACCTGTGAGATGATCTGATGGCTGCCAACTTTTGAGGGTTTGTAGTATCCCCTATCTGCTACCCCCATGAGCTGGTCCCATCGCTTTTGGAGTTCTACAGCGAGCGTACCTACCGGCGCACCACGACCCCACCATCCAGTCTTGCAGGGCAGAACTGCACAGACCAACGGCCGTGACCTCCTCCACCTTCCAGCGACATCGGCTCGACGTCGGACCTGCAGGCATCCTCCGGCATCCCCCAAGCTTCATCCCAGTATTCACTGCACCTCGGTTGAACATTGGAGTGAGGCGTACGGTCATTGTTTGGTTTCCCCCGCCCCTCGTTCCCCCCTCCTGCGCGAGGGTAGTGCATGTATTGGATTGCTCCCACCCCCGTGATCCCCCTCCCTGTATGGTCGGCATTTTTGGGCTTGGTTCTCCGTTTCGCCGCCGGGATGATATAGCAGTCATCCCAGTGGCCGTTATGATCATAACGCACCCAGGAAGGTGCGTTATGCTCCGTGGGTTTTGAGTCTAGTCTTCATAGGTTTAACGGTCCCACGACTGACCATTATGTTCAACATAACGTCCCGGTGTTGGTGCATTATGGGTTTCCGACCATTAATTTTTGACCGTTGGGGGTCCTGGTCACATAACGCTCCTAGGTAGGTCCGTTATGTCCTATGACGTCCCAGGGAAGGTGCGTTATGCTTAACGCCATTGCCTTCCACTTAACGCACTGGATATGGTCCGTTAAGGTCTATAATGCGCCTAGAGGACTGCGTTATAGTCTGTTTTCACCCCGTGACATAACGCACTATGACAGGTCCGTTATGTACATAACGCCCTTGGAGGAGTGCGTTATGTTCCCTTCCGTGACTTGGGACTTGACGCACGTGTGTTGGTACGTTAAGCACGATAACGGCCCTAGGCAGGCGCGTTATAGTCTGGTCACCACTGGGAGTGATGGACGACCAGGTTAGACCGTCTTTCTCTCTCACGCGGCTGCGGTTTAGCCATGCATCCTTGAGTGGCCAATGATGGACCGTTCATCGTCTGAGGTCTAGTCAGTGATTTCTTCCGTGTCGATTCGAGTCCCGGGTGAGCGGATCTCGATTCACGTGTTGACCCGTGGTCTGACTGATGCTAGGCATCATGTGGGAACCAGGTGTGGGGCGCCGTAGGGTCCCGGGATGTGGCGTCTTCGGCTTACGTCACCATGAGTCGGTGTTATATGAGGAGTGATCCTTGTACTCGTCTACCTTCGGAGTCATTTTTCGTGACGTGAGGGTCTATACTTCCGGTGACTCATCCACTAGTCGTAGCTTCCATGGCATGCGTGTGTCGGCCCACTAGGAGCACTGGTGTGGCACACCTGAGAGAGACAGTGAGTAGGCTGGTTACCGTAGGGCCCCCGTGTACTGTCGAGTCCGGACTAGTGGGGGAATTACCTGCTAGAGGATAGACCTAGGGCGTATGGTCTGAGTGTGCACATGGGACTGAGGGTTCGGACCCGCGCTGACGAGCGTGACCTCAGCTAGTCCTTGTTCGTGGTACTTTGGTTACTGTGCGTGTCTGAGTCTCGCGCAAGTGCGCCCCCCCACATACCTAACCCTAACCGCTCTCACCAGTACCCCACGCCCCAGCTCCCTGTCCCTCTGTAACCCACATTCTCCTCCCCTCTGCTCAGTGCACCCACAGCAATCCCAGAGTCGCTCTATCGTCGCTCCATCCCCAGTGGAGTAAGAAGCTTCGTACTGCTACACTCTGCTACAAGTCAGCAGTAGAGACTCGATCGGCAGGCATTCTAGCGGTGTCCATAGCGAGATTCGGCTTGAGACATCTCCAGTAAAGTCGTCCACTTCGAGTCGGCCATGCTCCTGAAGTGGTCCCGCCTCCTTTCGTCAACGGCATCAACCGCTATAGGCATTTCCGTGCAACTGCGCCCGGACCACACCTATTTCTGAGTGCCACTTGGCAACGTCGACACCGACTTCCCCTGTGCGAATCGGCCTAAACTTCCTTCACAAGAGTTCTTCCTCTTCAAGGCACCGACTAACCAGAGGTGTTCCTGCCTTCTTTCGATAACACCTCCGCCCGGGGCTTCTATTTTCCCTCTATCACACCAGATCTGGAACTCTCTGTTCACCCAGGACAGACTGCCACCTAGTTTGCCCTGATACTTCATCCTCCACTCAGTTTCAGGCTGAGCAGTCTTCTACAAGGTTGTGAATTTTGACAATACGAAGCCAACGCAAGTGGTTTTATCTCATTCTGACATCAGCACAGAAGATCCCACTATGCCCATCATCAACCTATACTACTATTCACCCAGGAACCTGATGCTGACCATTTTGGTGACAACGACCGGCGAGGTGATCTGACGGCCACCATCTTTTGAGGGTTTGTAGTGCTCTCTGTTTGCTATGCCCACGAGTTGGTCCCGTCACTTTTGGGGTTCTACAGCGAGCGTACCTGTCGACGCACCACAACCGTGCCATCTAGTCCTACAAGGCAGAACTGCGTAGGCCATCGGCTGCGACCTCCTCCACCTTCCAGCGACATCAGCTAGGTGTCAGACTTTTAGGTGTCCTTTGGCATTCCCCAAGCTTCGTCCAGTAGTTGACAGCACCTCAATTGGACGTCAGAGCTAGGCGTACGCTACGGAACAAGCAAGCGTAGATTGGCAGTTTGGTTTCCCCTCCCTTTGTTCCCCCCTCCTGCGTGAGGGTAGTGCATGTAATGGTTTGCCCATCCCCGTGCCTCACGTGCCCGTCAGCCACGACCATGCGCGCATCATGACATCTTGCTCCCTCTCAGTAACGAGGCCACGTCGACCACTCAACTCGAGTCGTGATTGACCCTCATCTAGATACTGGACCGATGTGTCTCCTCAGTTGCCCGTTCAGTCACAAGCCCCCGTTCGACACCGCGGCCATGGCCCACGTCACGGGAGGAACTCTCTGTGAAGCACACATGTACTCATACATCGCGCATCGACTCGGGGACCGGCTAGCATGTCAGAATTGTCCTGTGGCATGCACCTGTTGTACCCTGGCCTCCACGGCCCGTCTGTAAAATATATACATCTCAGTGTCACACCGCCAGTTGGACGTATGCTTTCGCATCCACGTTCGGGCCCCCAGCTACCCTCTGTGCCACCTAGCGTGAAGCCCCAGCACCCTTCACCCCCAGCCAACACGACCCAGTCTGAGACGAACCTACTGCTGTAAAGTGCTCTCGAGTCTTCATCCTGGGCTTTAGGAATACGGACTCTGCTCCGGCTTGGAACGAAGGTCTTCGGATTCAATCCGATGTAAATAAACACTGACTGCTTACGGTCAGTGGGGAAAGACATCCTGTACACGACTCCCCACAGTCGCCTACGCACTCGCACCCACGGAACCGTTCTTCCCTCCACATGTCACTCATCCCCCGAGTCCATATGCCGCGCCCTAGCGGCGCATCCCCAGTTAAATGTTCAGTTCCACAGGTAATTGTTGAGAAATCGACTGGCATGCCCGCATCCCAGTCACGTTTCCCGTTAACCCGAAAAATCTCCTGTGTCACTCGGTCTCCCCTCGACTCTCCGTAAAAGGCGAGTGCACGGTACCACTTTGAGATGGATACGGCCATGAGAGGGGGTGCTCGAAGCCCATTACCTTTTGAAATCTCTCCCGTAGCCATATCCTACCCCTCACTCCGGTCACCGCACACACCGCTCCCGCGGGCCCGCCGACCGACCACACACGCACGCCGACGGACACACACCCTTCGGGGCGAAACAAGGGTAAACGATATAAATCAAAAATTGGGACTCCATCTATGGATGTGAGATAGGAGTGCCAAGAGCCCACGGTTATGGGTTGGAAACTCGGGGAAAATCAAGCGATCAGGAAGAATTGGCGTCCTTCCTGGCAGACGCTATTTAAAATGGCATTACAGCCCTCCCCCCTTAAAAGAATTTCATCCTCGAAATTCAGGACAAGCACCAAGCGACAAGGGGAGAACGCCATAACCAACTGACAACGCCGTCAGGGCCCCAACCAAATCTCGATACTCACAAAAACCACGATCCTGAGGGACGCGGCCAGATAATGATCACGGACAACGTCTCGCTCATAACCCAAAACACATCGAGTAGCAGAGCAGGCACACGTAAGAAGCACAAGTCTGGCGTCACCTCAGCCAATCACGAAAACCAACCACGACATCACAGACACCACCACGCTCAGCTAAAACACACTCCTCATCACAAAAACCAACACCACCGGTCGACGCCCACGCTCGGTGGACCAACCAAATGCCAGCTTCACAACTCACTGACCAGACTCACACCGTGCACCAGGGGCAGCCAACGCTGAGCTTCCACCAGCTCACACCCGGTAAGCCAGATGCTGACAACAACACCGGACCAACTCTTGCTGGAAGACAACTTCTCACAAACCCCAGATCCAATCCGGGAAAAACACACCTCATAATCGGCCACCCATGGACTCGCTGGCACACGGCTCACGCCACTCTTGAGCCCCAACAACCAGCACCTTCTATCTGTGAAAGACCATCCACGGGTCACCAGATACGCGTCAATGGGAAACCTCCACCGGCCTAACAAGCACGGTCCAAATCACGACAGGCCATCCGCTGACTCTTCCACAGACCAACACCACAACTCGATCCAAAGCTCACTCAGACACCGTAACCGATCTCGAACTTCACACCAACTCTACCCTCTCAGGGGAGCTTGGCGAAACCACATGACAGGATCCCACCTCGGTATGCACGCCACTCGATGTAACACACCGGAAAATCCTCCCCTGTTGAACACAGACCAGGGATCACCATACCCAACGCCAACGTCTCGCAAGAGACCTCCGCACACTGACACCGTCCTTTATCCTGTCTCATCAAATCTTTGGCCTCAACGATCCAAAAGGACACCTGCCAATCCCGGTTCCACTCTCACCACAGAGCCTCGGGACACAACCTCTCACGACCCGCAGCACACTTCTCAAAAACCCACAAGTGCCGCCTGCTACCATAGTAAACAGGTCGATAACGTCACGACCAATGCACACGGGTCCCCAGATAATACATTTCTTACCATGGTCGCATACATAGGCCGAACCCGGCGGGACTGGAAAGACAGGTTTGACCGCCCTAGTGGGACGAGAGAGTCAGACCCGAAAGAATGAAAGAGGAGATTTGACAGCCCGGGTGGGACGTAAGAATCAAATTCGTAAGCCGATAGGCAAATGGGGTTGGCAGCCTGAGAAGGACATGCATAGGCCAAGCCCGTGGAGAACAAAAGAGTGAACTTGACAATCCCAGTGGGGCGTGTGAGTCAAGTCTGAGGCCAAGAGGTGAGATGAGTTGGCAACCCGAAAGGGGCATGCATAGGCCAAACCCAAAAGAAGGAAATGATGGATTCGACAGCCCTAGTGGGACATGAGAGTCAAACCCGAAAGCCGATGGGCAAAGGATGGGTTGGCAGCCCGAGAGAGACGTGCATAGGCCGAAACCGGTGGGACAAAGAGAGTGGATTTGACAGCCCTAGTGGGACGTGAAAGTCAAACCGGAAAGCCGATAGGCACGGGATGGGTTGGCAACCCGAGAGGGCATACCGAGGCCAACATGATGGGTTGGCAGCCCGAGAGGACATGCTGAGGCCAATCCCTAGAAGGTAAAAAGAGCCGAAAGGCATGATGGGTTGGCAGCCCGAGAGGGCATACTGAGGCCAATCCCTAGAAGGTAAAAAGAACCGAAAGGCATGATGGGTTGGCAGCCTGAGAGGGCATATTGAGGCCAATCCCTAGAAGGTAAAAGGAGCTGAAAGGCATGATGGGTTGGCGGCCCGCAAGGGCGTACTGAGGCCAATCCCAGTGGGACAAAATATGCTAAAAAGCGAGTTGAGTTGGCGACCCGAGAGGGCGAATTGAGGCCGACCCCGGTGGGACAAAATGTGTCGAAAGGCGATTTGAGTTGGCAGCCCGAGAGGGTGTACTGAGGCCGATCCCAGTGGGACAAAATATGCTAAAAAGCGAGTTGAGTTGGTGGCCCGAGAGGGCGTACTGAGGCCGACCCCGGTGGGACAAAATGTGCCGAAAGACGACTTGAGTTGGCTGTCCGAAAGGGCGTACTGAGGCCGATCCCAGTGGGACAAAATGTGTCGAAAGGCGACAATAGTGATACGATAGTGAACATTCCCGGGTGGGACTGGATATCACCATCTGCTATCACAGGATGAAGTCACTGACTCAGTATATCTTGTGCGAACTGTTGTAGAAACTCCTACGGTGGTGCATAATAGAGCTTCATGTATTTCCCATTGAGAGGTGGGAACGAGCTGTTGCCTTTGTGGTCGACGATCGTGTAGGCTCCCCCTTCAAAGATCTTCTGTATGACATAAGGCCCACGCCAGTTGGGTTGGAGTTTGTCGCTGGATCTTCTTGCTAGGACCTCATTTTCTTTGAGCATAACCAAATCGCCCTTCTTGAACGCCCTGTGCTTGACTAGTTTGTCGTAGGCACACGTCATATGGGCTTGATAGACTTGTAAATGCTTGTAAGCTTGGAGTCTCCTACCCTCCAAACAGGATAATTCCTCAAGCCTTCTTTCAACCTCGGATTGATCTTGGCCTAGTAGCCCAGCATGAACTGCCACCCGATACGATGCCAGTTCAATTTCTACAGGGACAACTGGTTCGCCCCCGTAAACCAAGGAGAATGGGGAGCACCCAGTGGGAGTTTTATAAATGGTCCGATAGGCCCAAAGAGTTTCGTGGACCTTCTCTCCTCAATCTCGTTTGCGACCATTTATTATCTTGGCCAGTAGTTTACAGAGCGTCTTGTTGAAGGCCTCCGCCAATCCATTGGCCTGAGGGTTATAAACCGAAGACGTCCTCCAATCGATATGAAATTTGACAGCCAGTGCATACACTGTCTTGTTCCTGAAGGGTGTGCCGTTGTCAGAAATGATCCGACTAGGGGTGTCGAATCTGTATATAATATGATGTCTGACGAAGCGGGCGACTGCTTCGCCAGTCACTTCCCGTAGGGGCCAAGTAATCAATGGCGGCCAAAATAAATTTGTGCCCCTGGGACGAGGGAGGGAATGGTCCTGCTATATCTATGACCCACTCCGCAAATGGCCAAGTTGGTGCCGTGAGATGAAGTGAGTTAGGAGGCCTTCGAGGAACCGGTCCGAATGCTTGACATTGGCGACACGTACGTGCATATTGATTGCAATCTTCATACATGGTGGGCCAATAGAATCCCTTGAGTTTGATGTTTACTTTCATCTTAGCTCCTGCTTGATGAGCCCCACATAAGCCCGAGTGGACCTCCTGCATAACAGTTTTAGCTTCTTTGGGCGAGAGGCACCTCAAGAGGACTGGATGGTCCTTTTCATGGATGAGTCGGAAAAGAACACCATCGACCAGTTGATATGATGTAGCCCTGCGTAGCAGTTGCACCCTTCGGACTCGCTCAGAGGGAAATCGCCAATTCTTGATTTGTATAATTGGCTCACGTCAATCTTCTTCTTCGGGAGCATTCTCCTCTTGAATGTTACTGACCTCGTAAATAGTGAGGCCAAATTCTTCGTCGAGCACGATGGGCATGAGCCTCCGGTGTCTGACAGCTATATTCAACTCTCCCTCTAGTGGGATCTTCAAGACAGCTGCGAGTTTTGCCAGAGCGTCTGCCTGGGAGTTACTGCTTCTTGGCACATGATCTATCTCAAATAGATAGAACTTCTCTTTGAGCCTAATGACGGCTTCGTGATAGGGAATCAACTCCTTCTTCCGCACGTCATAGTCACCTAGCACTTGGCGAATGATGAGTTGAGAATCCCCGTATACCTTGATGCATCTAAACTCCATCTCCAGTGCGAGCTGAAGACCGATGATCAGCGCCTCATATTCCACCTCATTATTGGTCAATGACTTCATGAGGGCACAGGAGTTGTGAAGTATGCCTCCCTGAGGAGACACGAAGACTATGCCGGCGCCTGACACAAAGCCTGTGAGGCCGCCAGGTCTTTTAATGGTTCTAGACGTGCCATCAAAATATAGTTCCCATAAAAGGGAATGGAGAGACAGCACATCATGTTCGGTCTGAGATGGGGCATCTGTATCGCACCCTTCCTCGTCGAGCGGGTATAGCAACCTTTCTTCATCCGGCAGCTCGATATTGAGAGGGGAGTCCTCCGGCACAGGGTGTGCAGCGAGAAACTCAGCCATCCCTTGCCCCTTAATTGCTTTGCGTGGGACAAAAGTGATGTCAAATTCCATGAGGATGAGCGCCCATTTTCCCAGCCTTCCAGAGAGGACAGATTGGCTAAGGAGATAGTGCCTCAACTTTTTAACAGTGAACACCAGGGCGAGACACATCTTTTCCATGGGCGAGTAGCGATGCTTGGGGCCGATCAACTTCCGGCTAAGGTAGTAGAGGGGCTGCTGCTTGCCCTCTTCATTGATCTGGGCAAGGACCGCTCCGAGGGAAGCATCCATGGCAGCAATATATAGAATGAGGGGCCTTTCTTTGATAGGTGCCCTTAGGACAGGTGGAGCCAAGAGATACTTCTTGATCTGCTCGAGAGCCTTATGACAATCTTCATCCCATATGAAGGGTGCCTCTTTCTTCATTAGTTTTCCAAAGGGAATGCACCTCCCGAAGAGGTTAGAGATGAACCACCTAAGATAGGCGAGCCTCCCCTGGAGCGATATGAGCTCTGTTATATTTCTGGGTGGGGGAAGTTCTCTAATGGCCTTGATTTTGTCAGGATCTACCTCTATCCCTTGATACTTGACACAAGAACTTGCTGCTGGAGACGCCGAAGGTACACTTCATCGGGTTCATCTTGAGTTGATATTGTCGAAGTCTCTCAAAGACCCGATGTAGATCAGCTAGGTGGCCATCCCGCCTTTTAGACTTGACAACTAAGTCATCGACGTAGCATTCAACGATGTCATGCAACATCTCGTCGAAGATTTTGGTCATTGCCCTTTGATAGGTGGCGCCAGCATTCTTCAAGCCAAATGGCATCCTCTTATAGTTGAAGATCCCCTTAGGGGACCGGAAGGCCGTATGATCCTTATCCTTGATGGACATACGGATCTGATTGTAGCCTGACGATCCATCCATAAAGGACAAGACTTCATGACCCGTGGTTACGTCTATCATTGTCTCAATGATGGGGATAGCAAAGTCGTCCTTTGGGCATGCTTTGTTCAAATCCCGAAAGTTGATGCAGATCCAGACTTGGCCGTTCTTCTTCTTGACTGGGACTATATTAGCGAGCCAGATAGGCTACATATATGGCTCTATAAAGTCCACATCGAGCATCTTGTCGACTTCGGCGTTGACTTTAAGCTCCAGTTCATGGCGCATACGCCTCTGGACCTGTTTGACTGGCTTAGCTATTGGAAGTATAGCCAGTTCATGTTCTACCACAGAGGGATCAAGACCTGGCATCTCTTTATATGTCCAAGCAAAATAATATCTAAATTCGTTCAAGAGTTGCCAGTATGCCTGTCTTTCCTCCCTGGTAAGAATGGTGCTTACAAAAGTGGGCCGGTAGTCATCCTGGGTGCCAAGATTAATCTCAATCAACTCATCAATGGTTGCCTGGCCACCGTCTTCTATTTTTGGGGGAGCCGGCCAGAGGTCGACGAAGTCTTCATCTTCATCCGTACTAACCTCGTGAACTTTGCACTCCATAGGACTTGTCTGTTCACAGTTAGAGCTAGAGGGAGCTGCCCCGGCTTGTGGCCCTCCAGCAGGTGTTGACAGGGGAGATGCCAAGGCATGCTCGGCCTCACGGTGGAGCTCTTCAGCTATAAGCTCCCTTTGAGCCTAATCACAAGGGGGAGGCAGGAGTCGTATGGAATTAATAGCATAATGAACTTGGAAGTCTGGCTCCTGCTCATAGCCCAACCCCCGAGTGTCTTTACGAGAGAAAGGCGGTTACCCCCTGACCTGTGGAGGATTCCAGAGGTTGGATAAGAAGGCCTTCTGCGTGGGGTCCTACGACTGCGGAATCCCCTGCTTCACGCACATGCATTTGAGTCGGTTTGGCATATAATCCATTTCTTGAACTGGCTTTTGTGCCTCAGTAACGGGTGTTCCCCACCTGAAGTCATCCTCAAGAAGACCTGGGGGGACTAAATCTCCTTTGTAGAATTTAATCAGCCAGGCCGGTTCACCGTCCTTGCTCCGAGCCTTACGCCTGTAAGAGACTATAAAGGTATTCAACTCCTCCACGTTGTTTTCCTCCCTTACAAAGGGAAGCTGAATGCACTCTGGAGGCAAGGGGACACTCTGGTCGATGGTTCGGCTAATAAGATTAGCCTCTAAGTCCACCTTGTGCCTTTCTGCTTGAGTGGGCTTTGAACTAGGCTTGAGGCTCAATTGGTGGAGCTTTAACGCCTCACGGTTAACTGTAAAAAGTTGACCCTCCTTAGGCTCAGCTTCGACCTTTTGCTTCCCCTTGTCTTTGACTCTATCAGGGATTGTTATGGTAGGCTCCCCGAAATACAAGGAGGCGTCAGCCAAATGACATTCGTTAGGGTGGAAAGGAACTTGGTCCGCGAAAATAGTATACTACTCTCCCCCTTTGGAATACTTGAGGCACTGGTGGAGGGTCGAAGGAATGACCCAATTTTCATGCAATTAGGGCCTTCCCAACAACACCTTATAAGACGTGTCGACGTTGATAATATAGAACGTGACTTTAGTGTTAAAGTCACCTATGACCAATTTCACCTCGACCCAACCGAGGGCTTCTTCGAAGCCTTAATTGAACCCCAAGATTTTGAGGGCGCTGGCCTTTTGCAAATACGGCGCCAAGTACAAAGACTTCAATGTCTTCAAAGGCATGATGTTAACCGCCGCACCTGCATCGACCAAGATTCGGTTCATCTCGTGCCCATTGATTGTCCCTTTCATGTATAGGGGGCGATTATGGCAAGGAGAGGCCAGCAGCATATCCTTATCAGAAAAAATAATATTAGCTGCAAGAGCTTCATATGCTTGGGCCTGCAGTTTCGCTACATGGGCTTCATAAGCCTCGAGATCTTGGAGCACTTTACGAGAGCTTCTCTCAAGTCTTTACTCCAAGTAATAGCTTCCCATATGGTGACATTAGTAGGGAGCCGCTTCATGTGTTGAATGATCTTTCAGTCTGCCCTAGCGCGTGTCTTATCGAATGGGGGAATGATTTCCTCCAGAGTCCTCGGGATTCCATGTGGATTTTCCCGCTTGGAAGGTCGCTCTCTTTCATCTTGCACGCCCGCTCCCTCTTGAAATAGTGGTGCCAGAGACTCTTCCACATGAAGTTGAGACTCATCTGGACTTGATTGACCCGAGGGCCCTTCTCCCTTGCCAGTACTGGTTGACGGATCTGCCTGCTCCTGGGTTGGAGCTAGCGAAGGAATGCTATTTGGAGTCTCTTCCTCATCGGAAGAATGGACTATGAAAGGGATGCCACCTGGCCTTCGGGCCTCTGCACTAGGATCTGCGTTCTCTGAGGATGCAATTATAAAGGGGATGCCCCGCACCTGTGGTGCCGGGATGGGGCCCGACTACTTTCCTCTAAATATTATAACTCGGTCGAGGGTTAAAGGGCTTTCTCGCCCTCGACCTCGACGATTCTTTACCGATCGGCGTTGGTATGTTGCCACAGGGGCATTGTCCTCCTCAACGGAGGCATATATATTGTCAGGAGGATAGCCACTATGTTACATGACAGCTCCTACATTGCTTGTTCAAGGGCCTCCATGGTGAGCTCATCATCTTTGTAAAATTGGGAGAGCTCCTCTGGAATTGAAATTCTTTCGCCCTCCTCCAGTCAGTGCAGGGTCTCCCGGAGCCAACCGAGGAGTCAAGTTTTTTGCTCAAACCTTTCCCAGGGGATATATTTGTCAAGTGTGACCACCCTGGTGGGGCACGGAGGCACGTATTCTTCAAGCTTGTTTATGAGTTTTTGCAGTCTCTGCACGGGGGTAAGCTCTTTAGGGGCCTCCATGGCGGCTGCCTACTCAGCTTATTTTTTTAATCTTCTCTTTAGAATTTTCTTTCTGTTCTTTTCTTACTTCTTGAGGCGAGCCACCTCCTCGAATGAAGGTAAGGGTGGCTTCACAGGTTGAAGTGACTTGCCCCCGGTGCCTTGTTTTCCACCATGAATTGGTCGCCTGACATTTTGGAGCCCACAACCCTTTCTTGGGGCGATACAAGTCCACTCCCCTTCAGCCGGCTGTGGTTGAAAAGTGGCATTAATTGACTGAGCAACTATCTCCAGTGGCAATTCCTGAAACTTTGACTGACCAAGGCGAAACCCCAGGGGGCTTTGGAATGCCGCCAATTTTGTTTCAACGAAGGGTTTAGCCCCCGGGTGTTGTTGAGAGCCTCTCAAGAGGGTGGGTCCTCAACACTGGACCACACACAGCATTAAGTCAGTCCTCACTCAGATATCGCATCTGATCGAGTCGCGAGCTACTCCACCAGGAAAAGGAGCACAACAAGCTACTGACAAAATAATGATCCAGCACATAGACGCAGAGTCATACAAAAATAGCACTTACAGAAACAATAGCCAACAACAACAACGCCTACAGGATCCCAGCTCCGTGCAGCACAAAGAACCTCAGAATACACTGCAAGCAGGGTCGTATCAAGGCACGCGGCAGCTGAGCACACGACTACAAGGGGCGAGTCATGCATCCGGCCGTTCACCAAAGAAAGACCCACAACAATTGAAATCAATCACAAAGTGACAAGAGACACCACAATGTCAGGGAACGCATCTCAAGGACTACGAATACACCTCGAGAGCATAACACCCACGAGAAGGAATGTAGAGTAGATGGTACTTTATCAGCAGGAAAGCTGACGATTTTCCCAACACTCATAAAAGCCACACTAAAACCAGAGAAATGACCGACAATGGCACGGTCACGACAACGTCTAGGTGCATGCAGCTAAGACAAAGTCACATCGAGAAGGAGCGACTCTCTCGACTAGTCAGAATTTGTATGAAAAGAATCCTCGGCTCGTGGGTCATCAGCCCACACGCTTCCACTGTGCACTCAACAACGCACGAAGGCATCAGAAAGATCCTGGGCCTTCGCATCTCAGCACACACTAGGCATCATCGCAATCCCAGAAAAATACAATATAACACGCCTCGAGCACTGATCCAGCGAGCAACCGAATGGAACAAGCCTAAGTGCAACAGAGAAGAGCACCAGCTTCAACACAAGCCCAAGGAAAAGCACTAATCTCGGCCTACCTTTGCGTCTTGTAAATGGTAATCGAGCCTCTCAACATGTCAGCCGTTGGGCACGGCATGATGAGACACGGTACGCAACAGCTCTCGACACAGAAATTAGGTCCAAAGTCACATAACTGTAAAACAAGGAGATGATCAGGCTCAAATTAAGTTGTCTACACTTGAGTAGACACAGGATAAGGCGGTACTGAAACAACAACTCCAAGGCCAACCTCATAATGAGACCCACCAAACAACATGGGAAGCATCGAGCTTACTAACAGAAGCTCACCAAAAAGGGAAGAGCCTAGTTCGCTCGAGCAGCTTCTCAGCACGCAAAGAGCAAAGAGTGCACGGACTTGATAATAGGCAAAACGTGAAATGATAAAAATATGCATGGACTTATATGCGAGAGAAACATGCACGAACTTTATAACCACAAATGCAAAACCTGCACGGACTTCATAATATGTACTTGACGTGAAAACGTGCAAGGACTTTGCAAAACCTACACGAACTTCAGAAATGTGCAAATGTGTAAATCCTGCAACATGCACGGAGTTGGTGGTCAAACAATAGCATGCACAAACTAGGTGATCAAATCAAGAACATGCGTGGACTTTGGTGTTCACACCAAACATGCACGGACTCAATGAAGCAAAACATGTAGATGCAGAATGTGCACGGACTCAACTTGAGTACGTGCAACATGCATGGACTTTGTGGTCAAACAACAACATGCAAGGACTTGGTGGTCAAATCAAGAACATGTACGGACTTTGGTGTTCACACCAAACATGCATGGACTCAATGAAGCAAAACATGTAGATGTAAAACGTGCACAGACTCAGCTTGAGTACGTGCAACATGCACGGACTTTGCCAAAGTGTGCTATGTGAAAGATGCAGAACGAAACATGCTTGGACTATGTGTGCAAGGACTTTAGTTCAGAAGAAACGTGCAACGACTTTGTTGGAAAAGTGTGCATGGACTCTGCTTGAATAGAAACATGCACAGACCTTATATGCATGGACTTTGTGTGCAGTTCCATGAGAACTTGCACGGACCTTATATGCATGGACTTGTGTGCAGTTCCATGGGAACTTGCACTTGCACGGACCTTATATGCACGGACTTGTGTGCAGTTCCATGAGAACTTGCACAGACCTTATATGCACAGACTTGTGTGCAGTTCCACGAGAACTTGCACGGACCTTAATATGCACGGACTTATGCTTTGAACAAAACTAGAACATGCACGGACTTGTGTGCAGTTCCACACAACTAAAATGTGCACGGACTTATGTGATCAACATGAATACCTGCATGGACTTTATTTTGCAAGCGTGCACTAGCATGGACACAACATGCACGGACTTTAACGTACAGGGAGACAATCTGCATGGACTTCATACATGTAAGGACTTTATGTGCACTAGCTTAATACATCGAGCAGGATTCTTTCTAAGTCTAGAACCTAAACCTGCACGGACTTGAGAGACAAATGAGCTCGGATTCCCACAGACAGCGCCAAGAAGTGTAGAGGCTGGAAAATAGTTCCTATGCCATGTACCACCTTCTCTATTTATTTGTTGGGGAAGTCGTCTCAAGCCCGTAGAGGCCTGCAAACACCAGGAGGCAAGGGCGTTAGAAGGAGTCCCAGGTGTTACCCCAAGGGACAACCCTCTGATGCTTAGTCAGCAACGTATTAATGAAAGATAGAGGAGAGTGAATGAGAGAGAAGGAAAGAAGTAGTAGTAGAAGGTCGAGGAGCCGAGTAGATCCTCCTAACGAGTGCTCGCTGCCCCCGACGCTCACTCGGTGAGTGCTCACTGGGTGGTAAGATCGCCAGAGGGGGTCTTCCTTCTGGTGTAGACTGGCATGGCTCTCTTCTCTCCTTGCTTGAGTAGCTCTATCCTCTTGAGTAGCAGTATAGCGGAATAAACCACCGTGTGTTCTTCTCTCCTCTATCGATCTCCCTTTTATATGGGGTTGTCCTGGAGCGAGGGGCCTTATCCCTTGATAGGGAAGGGCATCCGTAGTAGAGTAACGTTTCTCTGCTATAGTGGCAGAAGTTTCCCGTTAGAGGGTGATTACCCTGGCGTTGGTTGGTTCCGGGGTGAGTCTTACGGCGCTCATGGGGCGTGCTCGCCCGTTATGGGGGCAACGGTCAGTCGCCGGAGAGTCCTCCCGCAATAACTATGCTTGGGCCGTAGTGTTTACGCACTATAGAATCTGATGCTCCTCTGGGCTGGGCCTCCCTTTGGTGGGCCGCGTACGTGCGCCCGCCCACTGGGAGTGCTCATCGTGAGCAATCCGGCGTAGGCCTGCCATTTTTGGGCCGTCCCTGGGCCAAATCGAATTTATCCTCCTCACTTATCATCCAGAGATTTATAATCGGATCAGTTCAGTGAATCCTATTCATGTAATGGACACCTACACATAAAACTTAGTGTCTCCATACCAGTGACTATGACATCAGTCACCCTCATCACATGAGAGGATATCATGCGCACTGGTCTATCTAGATTCTTTGATGTCCAGTCTCACAGATCCTATGACCAGGAACATTTAGAACACATACTTTTGGAAGGTTGTCTCACTATCATAATCCCATTATGATCCAACTTTCTCATAGCATACGTTCAAAGACTTCATCACATCAAGCAAAAATACATAATATTCAACTGACTGGGGCTGATCAGGCACAGGGCCGTGGCGAGTTGTATGAGGCAGTCCATCGTTCTGTTCTCCCGGCTGTTCTCAGCCTGTGGAGCACAGATTACACACTCGGTGTAAGCGTGTCAACACCGGGAGTGTAAGTGGTGAACGAAAGTGTAAGGCCGCCCCGTATCGGGCGGCCGTCTATGCTGGATGGATCAGGACCGGAAGGGCGGCTGTGGCCGCGTAGGAGGCGTATTAGACGGCTTGTCGCCGGACGGGGAGGCTACGCGCTTCTCGTACTTCGCAGCCTGCAGGAGCCTTTCCTGCGCGTCCTTATCAAGCTTGGTCCAGATCGATAGTAGTTCGCGGGTGGCGGCATCCATAGCGTCCTCGGATAGCTTAGGCCCGCGGCCTGTTTTTAGCCATTCCGTATTGACGCCACGATTCATCGCAAGCGTGGTCAGGTTCTTCTGACCGGGCATGCCGATGCCGTCGCGCCATTTCTTCACCGCCGACGGCCAGACATCCAGCTCCCTGCCGATGTCCGACAAACCGCAAGGCAGGCCGACATCCTGACTGGCTTCTTCCAGCCTGTCCCAGAACGTCTCGTGCGGATGCCTTGCCATGGCGGAAGTGTGAAGCATCGGTCTTACACTGCCGGACTATTGTCAGTTTGCATTTCCGGTGTAAGCTTGGGCCCATGTCCACGACCGTCACAAGAGCAATTGCACATATCGGGCTCACTCCGGTAGCGAAAAAGTTCGATGTATGGCCCTCAGCCGTCCAGAAATGGCGGGACCAGGGCTTCCTGCCTGAATCGGAACTCTCCGGTCGCACGAAGTATGCCCAAGGCATCGAGGAGCTATCGGATGGCATGTTCAAGGCCGACGAGATGCTGGCGGAAACGCGGGATGCGTGGCAGGCGCGCGCGAAGCAAGCGGTCGCCTGATGTGTTCGTCCTGTTCTCATTCTGATCCCCCTCTCGGCTCGGTCGCCGATGTAGTTCAAGTCTGTTGCCGGGGACTCCATTCGGCAACAGACGCTTGTGACACTGGGGTTTCACGAGCGTTTATGCCACCCCGTTCGGCAAATTCAGAATCGCGTTCATTTTCGATGGGCGCTGTGTCTCAAACGCGAGATGTACCCATTGACATACAGCATCCGCCAGCAGGCGGCGATAGTTCGCGTCGCGGAGCGGATATTAAGTGAACAAGATTAAAACTACAGAGCAAGGGTAGAGTTCACCTAGTTGGTTTGAAGAAACCAACGCCACTCGAAGATGGGGGCGAGTGGGGAAGTGTGGTTCCCCGCACACTGTGTCGTTGCCGCTTCCCTTAAGAACACTACAACCACTACTCCCGGCACAGGGGGGTTAGACTAGGGGATGGGAATTTAAGGTTACAGTAAAATACTACCTCCACATAGGGAGGGGCATTAAGCCGGCCAGGCGGGGAGGGGAAAGAAAGCAACGAGGTTGCCGAAGGCGTGACTTGGCCGAATCTGCCAGTTGCAGGAATGGGCTGACCACTAGTCGCTGTCGAAGGCACCACGGTCTGAGATGAGCTCAGATGATGGTGAAACCAGTGCCAAAACGTCCCTAGCTGGGTCCGACAATCCTCAGAATTTTTGGGTAGCAGCTTGAAGACACCTCCGATCGTAGTAGACTCCGGAGCAGGGCGGCTCTGTCTGGACTGGCTCTGTCCTCAGGACGCAGCAGCAGGAATGCGACGTTGGTACGAGTGCTCCCGGAGTCAGATTGGGGTGGGGCCAAAGTCGGCACATCCGTCTATGAGTCTCCTTCGATCTCCGGCCAGGAAGAACTCCAGGAGTGGTCGGAGCAGAGAGATAGGAGGATCGCAGCATAAGGGTATCAGAACTATGTTTCTGTGGACTAAACTGCGCACCCTGACAAGAAAATTCAGAACAAATGGTCCCGGACTCCAAATGCAGTTCCGTCAAAGAGGTTGTAAGGAGAATTGGTCGAAGAACGGTCCGGCCAAACGGTGATCCTAGGGGAGCAAGGGTGTGACCGCAGAAGCTTCTGCACTGATGCTCAGATCTTACCACAGGTGCCAACTGCGCACTCCGACGAGATCGACCCTCCCGGACAGTCGCGAACTCGGATGATGGCGAGACCACCTCGAGGACGAAGCCAACTAGAAGAGCTTTCCAGAAGTATAGGGTGATCACTCTGGAGCTCCGATCTATAGGGGCGACCAGCACAGTTGCTGGATGGGACTCTGCTTGGCAACAGCAGGGCGCAGCAAAGTGTGGGAACGGAGGGGGAAAATAGGATTTTCTATAGTGGGGGATCCTTGGATCTGCAGTGGAGGTGGATGGGGTATGGAAAGGGGTTGGAGGAAGGAGGACGGGCTATCCAACCCTTTCTACAATCCTGTGGGTCCCTACAAGGGCCCTGATCGGCCTGATGTGATGCACGGCAACACAAGCAACTCCCTGGAGTAAACTCCGGCCACTTACGTGCGGGTCTCGCCCGTATCCTGCATCGTCGCCCGGGACAACCTGGGGGCGCCCCGACGTCGAGCCACGCCACATGGCACCCAGCAAAAAGGGCTAAGGGGCCCACCCAGAAGCACCCCTTTCAACCCTCCAAGGTCAAAGGGAGACTTAACTAAGTCAACCACGGACTTTGGAGGCCCGCCGCACGCATATACGGCTCACGCGGGTATGTTCGGCATTTCATCGAACACCTTGTGGGCGCATATGTTGCAGCCCATCTACACCAAACCATGGGCCATTCCGTGGTTCCAGCCCCTCAATTGGGTCCCACAACCACCCCCCAGTGAGTCGGGCCCAACCCCGACACTCAGACATGTGGCAATGAGCCATCTGATCCTAGCATTCGGGCCAACCCAAGGCTACCTTGACAACCCACCATACAACGCGGCACACAGCCTTAGGCATGGAACACATCCACAAAACGCCTCGTCTTAGCTCCCACAAGCTACCGTCATCAACCCAAGGCCCGCCGTGTGGCCCCTCAGTCACCTACTCAAGCCGTTCGGCAATCTGGGGTGTGTCGAGCATTTACCCGAACACCTTGTAGGCGGCTATGACAACCCAAAGAATGGCGCCCCCACGGGCCCATACCAGCCTCGCGGAGATCAAAGTCCATCTAAGGACAGCCCCGAACAATGCAAGAAGACCCTTGGGGCCATCCCCCGGGGTTACGACCTCCCCCGAGGCCAGTTCACCCCAGGAGCAGTCGCGCGCCTCAGGGAGGGCGAACCTCCTTGGGGGCCGTGCCCTCGCTCTAGTCCGGTGGTCCCACAAACCCACTCAGTTCCAGTTCGTCCCATTTACGGACATACGACGCGGTTCGTGTGCCATACCAGTTCGAGGAATCAGCGCGTAGAAGCACGGAGTGACAGCACGACGGGTTCACTCTCCGGTCAACGCTCACAAGTCTCGGCTTCTACGTATCCTCCCAGTAAAAATATCCTTTTCTTCTTAATTAATTTAGGGAGAAACATGGGCCAAAATATAATTTTATAGTGTGGGACCACTCCCCCTCTCTCCCTTGAATCGGGTAGTTGTCATAGACCACTTCTGGCGAGCTCTTAGTAGTGAAGATGGTAGAAATGATATCCACCTCTATTTCATAATATTCTTGGAGGGTATACCCTAGGCCTGGGCTTTGAGTGATCTTCAGGAGTTCTTTATTAGTGTTGGGTGGATATCACAACTTTCTAAATGCTTCCTTCTGGCTGGGAGGCTGAAGAGAAGGCACTTGCATCTTGGCAAAGAGACGGGATACTTGGTCAGTGGTGTAGTTTAAGCCCGATATTGGCACCATCCGGCTTGTGGACTCTTCAGGAATTATGCAGTCTTCATCATCCTTGCTAGCAGGTCCTCCAACATAGAATATTGTAGGCGGCTCACATAAGCGAGGGACTTCCATGGTCTTCAATGACTCCACCATTTGACATTCGAGGTTCAAAATGGGCTTAAAGAGCCCTGACGGCATCTCAATACATTAAAATATCTTTTTCATATCAACTTCATCACCCTCAGGATAGGTGGCCGGTGGTGTAGCCCTGGAGATGTCCCCTATCTCGGAGATATGAGAGACCTCTCGAGATTCAACATAGCTGGGTGGCGGTGGTGGGAACCAATCATCAGATGAAGTCTTTTCTTTCTTTTTCTTCGCAGGTTCCCCCTTCGTTGTTGGCTCTCGTGATGCCTCTATATATAGAGGTGCATCGAGTAGATGACACTTAAAGACCTCGAAAGGGTGTAAATCAGCAAATGCCTTCTCTTCTTTTCCATTTCTACAATACTTGATGTACTGATGGAGTGTGGAAGGAACTATCAGATGTTCGTGCAGCCAAGGTTGGCCAAGCAGTGCCTTGTATGAAGTGCTGGAATTAATTATGTGGAACTGCACTGTTGTAGTGAGATCCCCCAGTGTAAGGTTGAATTTTGCTACTCCGAGCGGGAGTTCAAACTTTTGGTTGAAGCTAGCAATTTTCATATCCCTCACTTTCGTGAGGTGGACATCAAAATAGTACTTCTGGTAGATGTGTTAGGGTAGAATATTGTCTGCGGCCCCCGGGTCTATTAAGATTCGACTCAACGGTTGGCAATTAAGATTCCCCCTCATGTATAGTGGCCTGTTGTGCGTCACTGCCAACTTCCATGTGCTAGATATGGACCCCACCTTTAATGCCATCTTACGGCGTCCTTACATTTTGGCACACGCAGGGCAGGTTGGGAGTTTTTTGCACAAGTCTATAAATTCCCCATTTTCTATCTCTTCGGCCTACTTTTGACTCAGTGTGACCACAAGAGGACAAGGATACATACTAGTCTGCACACAAGGAACGAGGAGGCTGACCCACTTTGTGCACATCCGCAAGGATCGTTCTCCACGAATGCTCCCGGGCTGGTACGAACCTTGAACAAGACTGGGGATGGGGGCTGAGATTGGCCCGTGGGGACCAATTACTTCATGTTGTCGCAGCTGCTCGCAAAGTGTTCGCGAAAATTCTCGATACACTTCGGGTTGTTGGACAGCTCGGGTAGCTGGTCGGTGGGCCCTAGATTTGGCCTCGGGATGCAGATGACGGCCCGTAGAAACTGAGGGAAGGCATCCTGGGCGTGTGGGTCTGGCCTTGGTGAGATATGCCATGTTGCATGGCTGGTTGACGACTCATCGTCACGTGTCTAAGGGTCGTGGGTGGCCCCAAATTGTTAAAGGGTTGCCGTATGACACGGCTAGTGCGTCCATGCTGCGGGTTGGCCCTCGGCTTGCCATAGAACAGCTGCGATATATGCAGCCACGTGGTGCTCGGGGAAATTCCTGATACACAGGCATGGGCCGTATAGGCATATTAAGGGCTCTTGAAGCTCGTGGATGACTAGGAAAAGTCTTCCTTTGTCTTTAGAATGCTGAATGGAGGTATTTTGGGGATGAATCCCGGACTTGTTACTGGGGCCACATGTCGTGCCTTGTGGTCGGGGCACCCCCAGGTTGGCCCGGGTGGCTCAATTGAGGGCAGGTAAAACCACATGCTAGGTGATCGGGGGTGGCCCCCATCAATTATTGATGTCACCGTGAGTCATGGCCAGTTGGCTCAAACCCTCGGTTGGCCCGGGTGGCTCAGTTGAGGGTAGGTCAAACTGCATGCTGGGTGATCGGGGGTGGCCCCCATCAATTGTTGATGTCACCGTAATACAAGGGGCTGGGCAGATGAAGCCTTGAAGGTCTTCGGGGAAATTCCTGAGCCCATGTTTCTTGTTATTTTCTCTAGGAAAATGTCAGGGCACAACAAATGCCCCACACAGAGTGTGGGTTTGTCACGTCCCGAGCGCGGAAGATTTCTCGGATGCGTGACGCGTCTATATAGATCGTGTCATTAGAGCAATAAGTAGCCGAACTAACCTCGGCACCCCAAACTACTCCAAGCAGTAACAGGAAGGCGACTCTGAGCTGACGAAGTCAGGAGTTACTGATCTGTCAACGCTGCAAGGGACCTGCAAAATAAACAAAGAAACCTAGGAAAAACCTAGACAGATGCAGACCCAGACGACAGGACCAGAACGTCATGCACACTGCCCCACACATGACTAGAACGTCATGCATACGACAGGACATTAACCTCGAGTGTAGCAATGAGAGGGCTATTCCGGAGGGTCACGACGCACAAGTACCTCGAAGAGAACCACGAAGAGTCACGTGCCACGTGACTGGCGTGCCTCTCACTATAAGAATAGCCAGCTGCGTCCACTGACGTCTTATGCTGCGCCTACAAGCATCTCATCTACGCTACCTACCGTCAGGCAGAGACTAAGACACTATCAGAATCAGAACAGTAACCACAGTCACGAGTGACTAGTCAGGGTCACGCCCCTTGATGTAAGTCCAAAGCCCCTGACCATGTGTGCACACACTGGCCCATTGCCTAAGCTAGGCCTCTAGCTAGTATTCCCCCTCCGAAGGATGCTACGGTTGGACCGGAGGCCCACGGAACTAGCTTTGAAATCGTAAATCGTGAAAGTGCCACGCTGCAAGAGCCGTCATGTTGTAACATGACGTAAGGCTACAACTAGTGAAGGCTCAGAAGACACAGAGACTCAAAACACGAGTGCAGAAGTATAGACATGCAAGAGAGAACTCTCACATGTACTTCGAAGCACCAATGGCAGCACAGTCACTGCCGACAAACTCAAGACAAGGCAACTAGACCTACTTACGTAATGATCCTTGAGTCAGATGACTCAGAGTCAAGATCGTCACTAATAGTGGAACAAGCCACCAATCAGTCTAATCCTAGGCTAGAGGGAATGACGCTGTCGAAGGAAACGACGTGCGGAGACCTGAGGGAACACCGAGGACCCTCAGCACACCTGGACACATAGACCGAGATAAGATGATACCTCAAGGCATCCAGAACCATGTCTCGAACTGGACAGAACCGTCGAGACACACAAGGTTACCTGTCGACCACTAGGTGACCCCGGGTTGACCAGAACCAGACAATGACGACTCAACAGTAGGAAAGAGAATCCTACCACAAGCAAGAAGACTCCTGGCTGCCTTATAACGTTCTGGCCTCTTCAGTGGTCGCAGCAGCAGCAACTTCTTCTTGAGCTACTGAATAAAATATGCTAAGTCAAGAATGAAGATGTCACAAAGGTGAGAAGCCCGCAATTCATTGAGAAGGCAATGTTACCTTCAGATGTTTGCTGGGCAGCTTCCTGCTAGACAGCAAATTCCTCAAATGAGGGAATAGGAGGTAAAGGGACCTCAGCAACATCGGCTGTGGAGGAGGACTATTTCGCCAAAGTCTTCCGGGCCTTCTTTGCCCGCCCCATGACGACCTTCACTGCAGAAGCTGCTCTCTTCTTGCCAGGAGGCAATGGGGTGGTGGTTAGCGCCGGCTCGAAAATATCAAAATATGCAGGCTTCTGAGCCTGGGAAATGATCTTCCGGTAGATCCCTTGCTACTTGATGTCGGGTCTATCTGTCAAAGAGGATGCACATTATTACGAAGAAGATCAAGCAATAAGGCAAACATCATGTCAACCAGAGAAAGTCATACCTGTCGGGCTATTGTAGAAAGATGAGAGGGGCCAATACTGATAGGCCACCTCTTTGCTATGGGATGCAGCCTCCCGAATGAGCCAGCAGATGTCGCCAATCTTCTAACACTTCTCCGCTAAGTTAGCGAAGTCTGTATGGCCGCGAGAAGCAAGGCAATGGTATAAGTCGAGGTGGTCCATACACCAGCCATCAGCATACTGAAAAGGTACAAACAAAGGCCTGCCCAAGATACTGGCTACAGGGTTGTCAAGGGTCAACCCATGGATATTCATCAGAACAAACAACCAAGACGTACACTGATAATACGTCAGGGTTCTATCCTCCCTCCTTACAAACGCCCTGTGCGGGCAGGAGCGGTCAGTTTCGCTTCTCCATGAAGCTGTCTTGGGAAGCGGCTCCTCTATAGGAAATGAATATTGCTAAGTTTCCAAGCGAGCACTGCCAATTTGGCACAGATGCTTCAGATTCTTCATAAAGGTGTCTTCATTCACATCAGCGAGCACTGGTGTCAACTGCTGAGAGACATCCTCTTTCAGGGCTCGCCGATTTGCTAAATATATGTCTACTTCCTTTGGGTGCTGAGAAAACAATCTCTTCAAATGGGCCTCATCAATGTCAAATACTGGCCCAGGCTGCTGACTCAGGAAGGTGCGCTCCGCTACGTCCCAGCAAGTTACCCAATTTCCTCAAACCCCCAGTCCCTAGCCTTCCCTACCCTCAACTGAAGCCCCTCTTGCCAGTTGAACCAAGCCCCTAGACCCCACGACCTTCTCCCTCTCATTGGCCTTAAACCACCCTCAAATGCCTTCGCCGGCACACTAGCCATTCCTTGACCGGTATGCTCCTAGCCCGGCACAACCTCCTTGGCCGGCACACTGGCCCCTACACCTCTTCACCGGCACAGTCTTTGGCTGGTACGCCCCTTACCAGCCTTAGAGAGGCCTTCCCTCTATCGATTTCCTTAGGTTTTTCGATGTTTTATTAAAGGTGCTGCCGTCTTCGGACACCCACCTCCACTTGTCGGGTTCCGCCACTCCATGTGACCGCGTTTCCTGTATCTCCCATATGCCCGGGTCGAGGGGAGATGCTGCCGAATTTTTGTCAGAAATAATAATATGTTAAAAGGCCAAAGGAAGCAACAAACAAATGAAACAAATGATAACAAAATGATTTAACTAAGCTGAGAGAACCAGGGGCAACATGAAGAGGACTGGACTGAACAATGGCTAAGTATCCCGAATACTCATGCTAGAAGAAGGAGGGCCTTAAAAGAAGAAAAGGAGGAAAAGAAGGATAAAAGAAGGAAAGAAAGGCCTTAAGAGGGTGAAGGAGGAGTGGGCCCTTCCCTGGTGCAGACCGCCTTCCCCGCACACCCTTCGGTTCACCCCTCGCCACTCAACTCCTTCGCCGATACACCACTCCCAGGCCTTCGCCGACACGCTTTTAAAAACCCTCCCCGGTACGCCTTCAAACCTTCCCCGGCACCCCTGGCAAGCCTTCGCCGGTACACCTCCCCAGGTCTTCCCCGGCACACTCAAGAACCCCTTTTACGACATGCCTTTAAACCCCTTCGCTGGCACGCCTTCCCTTATCCTTTGTCGGCACACTCCTTGAGCGGTGCACCCCCCTTTTTGCTAAGCCCCCTCGCCGATACACCCGCTTCGCCGGCACACTCCACCCCATTACTCACTGGCATGCTCATGTCCTTCCCCAGTGCACCCATCTCCATGTAACTCCAACCCCGTGCATAACCTGCACGGACCTTGTCCCCCCTACATGCACAGCCTGCACGGACTTCACCCCCCTTTGTAGCTCCAACCCCGTGCATAACCTGCACGGACTTTATTTTTCCCCCTTTTTTGCATGCTGGTACACCTTCTTCGTCGGCACGCTGCACCCTTCGGTTAGCCCTTCGCCGGTACACCCCCTTCATCGGCATGCCCATGGCCTTCTCCGATGCACTCATCCCTCGTGCAGCTCTAACCCCGTGCAGCTTCAACCCCGTGCAGACCTACACGGACCCAGCCTGCCAGGCCCAACCATGCATGGACCTCATCCCCCTGCACGCATAAGTCTTGCACAAGCCTTGCATAGACTCTGTGCAGACCTTGCCTCCCTTGCATGCGTGTGCACTGACATTGGCCCTCATATGCATGGACCTGCATGGACTTTGTCCCTCGCATGCACCGCACGTGCACTGACCTTACTAGCATGTGCACGAACTTGACATGCACGTATACTGACTTGGCCTGCGTGTGCACTGACTTGGCCTGCGTGTGCTCTGACTTGGCTTGCATGTGCACTGACTTCGCCAGCATGTGCACGGACTTTGCTTGCATGTGCCCCGACCTTGTCCTTGGCATACTCCATAGGTGCACTGACTTCACCAGCATGTGCACGGACTTTGCTTGCATGTGCCCCGACCTTGTCCTTGGCATATTCCATAGGTGCACTGATTTGGCCTGCACGTGCACTGACCTTGCCAGCATGTGCATCGACCTCACCCCCATGTACACTGACCTTCTTTCAGCCTCTGGCCCCACTTGCATTGGCCTTACCCATGCATAGCCCCCACCTACACCAACCTTGGCCTTGCATGCACGGACCCTGCACGGACCTCAAGCTCCCACATGCACGGACCTTGCATGGACTTCGCCCAGCATTGCATGGACTTATTCCCAGTTGCGTGGACCTCATCCCAGCCTTGAACGGACTTCATCCCTGCACGAACTAGCATTGCATCACCCTTGGCCAGCACTTGCATGGACCCTGCATGGACTTAACACCTAACATGTATGGACTTTGTCTAGCTTGCATGGACTCAACCCCAAACATGTATGGACTTCGCCTTAGTTGCATGAACAACCTGCATGGACTTCGTCCAACCTTGCATAGACTTTGCCCACATCATTTTCACTAACCCCATACACTCTGCACGGACCCCGCTCAAACTCAACCTCATACATTTGCATGTACTTTGTTCCAAAACCTGAACATATGCATGGACTTAACCTGCATGTGCATGGACTCAGCCCAGATCTGCACGGACTTCATCAAACATGCACGGACTTCGTTTCTGAACCTGCATGGACTCAGCCATGAGCATTTTCCTGGACTCTGCCCCTTCACCCCGAAACCTACATCCGTGCATATGCACGGACTCCATCCCGTAACCTGAACATCTGCACAGACTTCGTCCGTTAACCCTGTGCATTCGCATGGACCCTGGCCAAAACGTGCATGGACTTCGTTCTTCAATCCCAGAACCTGCACGGACTTCATCCCAAACCCCGTGCATATGCACGGACTTACTCCAGAACGTGCACAACCCACATGGACTTTGTTCTTCAACCCCGTGCACAACCTGCATGGACTTTGTTCTTCAACCCCGTGTACAACCTGCATGGACTTTGTAATTCAACCCTCTGCACAACCTGCACGGACTTTGTTCTTCAACCCCCTGCACAACTTGCATATACTTTGTTCTTCAACTCCATGCATACCTTTCAGGTCCTGATGTACTTGTTATCTCCTTCCATATATAAAATTTTCCTGGAGGGTGGCTGGGGGTGGAGCGTACCTTCCCTTCTCATAGGGTTGAACGGTCCCCTTCCTCCTACCTAACAGGTTTTGGAGTTAAAAAAAAAAAAGTCCGAGCCCGGGGAATATTCGTCACTGGAAGGGACGGGGAAGCGGGCTTGTTGGCTTATGAGGCCTGGACCAGATGCCCCTCTGTTGAATGATTGGCTCTTCTGTCATTTTTTCCTTCTCTTTTTATGCTTGACGATAGCCAATTCTCACTCTTTCAGATCTTCAACTAAAGGGTTAACGCAGCCTGCTTCAAAGAGTCAACGTCGTACTTCAAGGAGTCGACGCTGCCCCCAGTGCATCGACGCAGGCCTTGAATGCGTTGATGCAGAGGCAGGGCAGGGTCAACGCAGCCCTTGAATGCGTTGACGCAGAGACAGGGCAGGGTCGACGCAGGCCCTCCAGCGCGTTGACGTAGCACCCCGAGGAGTTAACGCAGCGGCAGGGCAGGGTCGACGCAGCCCTTGAGTGCGTTGACGCAGGGGCATGGGCAGACTGATCCTAGCACAGGAGGGAGGCCTTCGACGTCCATATAGGCCGCCGGTTCAGGGAGTAGTCATTTAGTTTGTCATTCATTTCGTCGGTCTTGCTAGTCTTTTCATTTCGTTGCATGCACGTTGTTCTCCTCCTTGTCACTTGCTGTTTTCATTCTCATTGTGATTCACACATCCCACCCACGTTTTGGTGCCCCCTAGGGGGTTAAAAACCTCCTGGTGAATCCCCATCCATGTGGTTTAGTTTCAATTTAGTCATTTTTAGCATCTACTACACTTCTTAGATCTAACTTGGGTTTCTTCTTGCGGTTTACATGTTGTTTTGCAGGTCAGCAATCATCCAACACGAGGCCCATTCTTTCTGGCCCGCCGGAAAGGGTGGAGGAGGAAGTTCCCATGACTTGAAGGTGGGTGGAGTAGTGCGGCTGACTGTCATTCGCACATCTTCATCCTGCGGTTGGAAGGGAGCCGCACAAACTTAGGTGATTCGTCCTTGGCCGTACAACCTCCCAACGTTGAGTTCCGACGAGTGGCTTCTTCTTTCTTAAGACACGGCATGTTCATCACGTCCGGGGTCTTGAGTGGCGATCATAGGTTCTATTTTCCACCTTACTCTTCTGATTCCCTAGTTTCATTTCATATTCTCCAAGTTGTGAGCAAATAGGTGGATTGTTTTAATTGCCGATACGTCAAACAAAGAGAGGAAAAGGTCATTCTTCCTACCAATAGTCCCCTTTTTTGGCGATCACGGTGGGACTCCTAGTGCCCATCGTGTTGGTGTTTTGCTGACCCCTCCGTTCTCTGGTGTTTCGGTAGTTCTTGTCTTGTCTCAGTTGTCACAGGTTGCTAGTTGGAGGCTCTGTTCCCGAGTGGTTGTGCGGTTCACCGAGGGCCACCTTAGTTGTTATACGGATCGTCAGTGATTGCCCTTCATCATCCCTAGCCGGGCTCGCTGCGCCACCTTGTTGTCTTCTGCGGCCAGTCATCGACCGCACTTGTGTTCTGCGGCCAGCAGCCGACCGCTCTTCCTCCTAGCACAGGTACGCACCCCGTTTGCTTGATTCCATCTACAATTGTGCTAGGGTTGTTCTACGATATGCCCTGCTGGTGACAGGTCACCCACCCAGGTACGTCCACCACTAGCTCTGTCATTCACATAGCATTGCCTTCTTGTAAAATGAATGTTGTGGCTGATGCTCTGAGCAGGAGGGTACAGGTCAGTCATTTATTGATGCATGAATGAAAATTATGAGAACAGCTTCCGAGTGAGGCGATTAGTATGGAGTTTCCTGCAGATCCGAGGTCAGCTGTTGGTGCTAATCTGGCTATGACTTCAACTTTATATCAGCAGATAAAAGAAGCCCAGCAGGCTGATCCTGACTTGTCACGTGTGGTGATGATGCATGACATCGAGTTCAATGACGAGCTGGTCGTCAGTTTTCATGACAGATTATATATTCCAGCTGTTAGCGTGTTGAGAAATGTAATTCTGAGTGAAGCCCATGGATCTTGGTTTGCAATTCACCTAGGTACCACCAAGATGTATCAGAATCTGAAGCAGCAGTTTTGGTGGCCATGTATGAAGAAGGATGTTGCAGCCTTTGTTGCTCGTTGTTTGACTTGTCAGCAAATTAAGGCCAAACATCAGAAACCAGGTGGACTACTCCAACCGTTAGAAATTCCAATGTGGAAGTGGGATCATGTTGCAACTGACTTTATTGTAGGTTTGCCTCGGTCTTCAAAGGGCTTTGATGCTATCTGACTGCTTGTTGACAGGTTGACTAAGACAGCTAGATTATTGCCGATAAAGATTTCACGGAATGTGTAGAAGTTGGCCGAGTTGTACATTGAAAAGATCGTGCCACTACATGGTATTCCAGTTTCACTAGTGTCCAGTTTCACTAGTGTCAGATCGTGACCTATGTTTCACTTTCGACTTTTGGCGTAGTTTTCAGAAGGCTTTGGGCACTGAGCTTGCTTTTTCTTCAGCGTATCACCCTCAGTCCAATGGTCAGTCAGAAATAACTATTTAGACCTTAGAAGATATGTTGAGATCGTGTTGTCTTGATTGGCAGGGTTCGTGGAGTCAACACTTGTCGCTAGTAGAATTTACTTATAATAATAGCTTTCACTCCAACATCAGCATGACTCCGCATGAAGCGTTGTATGGTCATCCTTGTCATACTCCACTGAACTTGTTTGATGCCGGTGATTGACTTTTGACAGGACCAGACATGGTACAGCAGTGTGCTGATGTGGTTCGTCTAATCAGGCAAAGGTTATTGACAGCTCAGTGTCAAAGAAAAGTTATGCAGATCGACGCAGACGTCCACTCCAGTTTGATCCCAGTGCCAGGCATACCTACAAGGGAATTAAGTGGAATGATTTGGAACCCAAAGCTTCTTGGGTCCCATAAAAACATTCATTTCATGCAAACAAGAAATAAGATGCTTTGGTATCAACATTTGATTTGGCTTCTTCATGGCAATTGTGGAGTTCTTATCATTCAATTTGGTCTGCTTTTTCTTGCCACTTTTATTCTTTGAAGATGGTTTCTGAGATGTGGCATTTTCCATCTTTTTAAAGTTGTTCTTAAAATTTCTTTGCCAGTATTCAGTCCAATGGACATTGGGAGTAATGGGTGCACTGTAGACCCTAGACTGACTGGGCATGGTATTGACAAAGCCATAGGAATTCTGACTCCTGAAATTGTTGCGCCTAGTCTGCATATAGGAATTCCAAGAATGAGGCTGATGCATCTGAGTGGAGTATTGATTCTGAAAATGATGCTACATTGGCCTCATGTAGGAGTTCCCTAGACCCCCCCTTTCCAAAGTTATGGTGATAAGTGTTATGAAATGTAGGGTAGGTCGGAGCTACATTGTAGTAGCCTTAACCTGAGGTGCTTCTACTCAGCCCTTGGTTCCTAGAGGACTTATACCCAGAAGAAGTAAAAGTTGATGCACATTGATGGGTGCCTTGACCATTCTGTGGAGACTGGGTTGTTTTGGCCTTGGGACTTCCTTGGACTCTAGCTTTAGAAGACTGACCCCTAGTCTGGCCCTTGGTCTGAGGTGTGGGAGAGTATGAGCATGATTCCCTAGACACCTCTATCTTCCCTTTGCCTTTGTCCTTGGCACTGGGCTTAATTTTCTCCATATTTTCATTTTCTTTTTATTCTGACTTTCACCAGAAGTCATTTTTATTAGGGGTTGAGATGTCCCCTTTTCTGCCACAAAGGAGATAGTTCTCACATCAAACCTCTCCTTATTAATTGGGTTGAAACCCAAACCTTCCTTTCTAAAATTACATTTTGTTCCCAAGATGGCATTCAGATTTTCTACACCTTGTGTCATGCCTTCCAGGGAGTTTTATTTGTCTTTACTTTCTTTTTCTAATTTTTCTATTATCTTTTTCAGATCACTATTTACACCATTGACAACATCATATTTTTCAGTGGTAATTCTTGTTTCTTCCTGAAATGCATGTATTTTTATTTTGAGTTCATCAATGGTGTTCTGCAATTCTGCGCTTAGATCCATTCACCCCCCTCTGGATCCACTTTCTACTAGTTAGATCGTGTCCATCCAGTACCCAACACCTCTTGCTTGCGTCGAAGCTGGCTTTGATGGTGTACAAGTAGGCGACTGAGTAGAGGGCTTCTTCTTGTGGTCTTGGCATTGGAAAGATGATGATGGCCTCTTCAGCTGGGCCTTCTTCTCTTCTTGGTATTGCTCCATGTCACTTACTTGCCGTCATGCTGCACCGAGAGCTTCTTCCATCGTTCGGTGGTTGAAAGCAACCAATTTTGTCCTCAACGATGGTCGAAGACCTGATACAAACTTCTTCACCTTCCTCCGCTCATCTGCTACAATATGAGGTGCATAACGTGCCAACTCCGCAAAGCGAGCTTCATACTCTAGCACTGTCATAGACCCCTGGGTCAAAGTGAGGAACTCCTACTCCATCTGGTCTTGAACATGCTCGGGGATGTATTTCGCTCGGAACAAGTGAATAAAATCTCCCCACGACACCTCTCTAGCTCCATCCTCAAATTGATTTCACAGAATTGAAGACCGCCAAACATCAGCACGCTCCTCCAACATGAATGTTGCCAAGTTAACCTTCTCATCCTCATCGCAACGGATGCTCTGGAAAATCTTCTCCATCGCTCGTAGCCAATGCTCTGTAACTAGGGGCTGACTCTCTCCATTAAAAGAAGGCGGGTTCATCCTCCAAAACTTCTCCATGGCTGACGGCCCTTCAGCCATCCTCGACACTACCTCCGGATGCGGTTGAGCCTAACCAAATCACACAGATCAGTTACGAGGCCCACATGACATCCGACGCACAATTCCTTCCAATCCATATCATGCCTGGGCCTGAGCTTGCACCTGAGCCTGCAATGCCACCTGCGCATTCACCTGTGTCTACATCACTTGCACCAATCCCTACATGAAGGTGCCATAGTCGACCAACGGCGGTGGTGGTGGTACCGGTAATCCTTGCTGACCTTCACCTGCATCTCTCCTCGGCTCCTCGTTACGGGCAGGGGCAGCAGCACGGCGACTACGGTATGCCATAACCTAGAAAAAAAATTAAATTTAGATCAACCAAGTTAAATGCCTTATTATTGTTACTTATCTGCTTTCCTTTGTTCTTTAGCCACTTACTAGTGGAACTATCTAGATCTTGGGATAATTCTAACCCTTCTTTTCTGAAGTTGACTCTAGTGCCTAAAAGGGCATCCAGAATGGATTTACCCTAGGTCATTCTCTCTAGGACACATTGTTTGTTCTTCAATTCCTTTTTAGACATTATTTGTCCTTCAATTCCTTTTTAGCTTTTTCAAGAATTTTTTGTAACTCATCTGAAGAGGCGTGATCTCGCGACGATCTTGAGCCGTGTGATCTTGGGAGAATCCT
This sequence comes from Amorphophallus titanum, assembly GCA_024336825.1. Taxonomy (NCBI): domain Eukaryota; kingdom Viridiplantae; phylum Streptophyta; class Magnoliopsida; order Alismatales; family Araceae; genus Amorphophallus; species Amorphophallus titanum. The sequence goes on along the minus strand of JANBPO010006859.1, from coordinate 5,986,286 downwards.
TGATCACGATCACCATGTCTATATGAACTGCAAGGCAAGAAATGGATCACGGGTGCACAAGGATGAATCTCTAGGGAAAACCCTCTGATGCTTAAGTCAGCGAATAAGGTAGAGCATAGGTGCAGGGGGAGATGGTAGGAGAAAAAAGGGGAGCAAGATCGTTCTCCACCAAGAAGTGCGGTGGTTCTCACTCAGGATTGTTGCTTACCTCTTCAGAGGATTTTCCAGGGTTTATATAGCAATCCATTTAACGTAAGAATCTAGGGAGTCCACAGAGTTGAGGGGATTCAGGGAAGGTTACATCCTTGTCATAAGCTCTTTATAGCGCAAGGACTCTTGCTCTCCCTTATCCCTTAGAGTTCCCTGCTCCTTAAAGATGTGTAACGAACACTGGGGTACGCTTTCGACGGTCAGTCTGAGCCTGGGGCACTAGCTGGGAGTCTTCCCGAGTGATGGGCGTATAGCTCGGATAGGGCATTAGGCCCTTGTAGGGGCTTTCCTGACTGACCTATCGCTCAGACTTTTGGACCTGGGGGTCACCTAGGAAGTGCTGATTCGAGTGGGTTTTGGGTATGGAGTAAGTGGGCCCAAAATGGGGCTATCACTTTGGGAAGCTGGGCCTGGTTCGGTCGAATTAGACCTAGTTGGGACGTGCTTTCGGGCAGTGGATTTTTCCCCTCTCCACTTGTCCCCCCTACTCCCGAGCCAAAATTGGGCTCGAATGAGTAACATTTGTGGGGGTGACGTCAGTGGCTCGAATTGGGGAGGGTTTCTCTCCGACAGGGGCCATTTAATGCGACTATCCTTGAAATACGCCCGTGATGATGTGATGCGGAATGGGGCTGACACGGACTGGGACCTATGAATGCAATGAAGTGCGGCCAGCACTCGCACGCCAAAGGCAAGCCGGGCGGCTGACCTCCGTAGCGTTCCTCCGAGGGAGGCGTCTCTATCCCCCATACCACACCCACACCACATCTGTGCACCATTGCCCCCCCCCCCCCCCCACTATACAAGCTGAAGGATTCATCGTCCTTGCTCTCTCACCTGCCGCAAGCCAACCACCCCTCTCCTCTCCCTTGCGCAGGCTGGCCCCTCCCCCTACACCCAGGCCCGCCTCCGTCCAGCCGCTCTGAGCACTCAGGCACAGCTCGCCATCATCCCCACCAACAAGAAGTTACACACCCCTATCAGCATCGCAAGCCCCAACCACCACCACCACCGCCGCCCCACTCCCCTGGCTAACCCATACGCATGGCCCCTCACACCTGCAAGGCTGTAACCGCAAGAAGGTCCTCCGCCGGCAACTGCGGCCACCGCCCTGCCAACCTCGGCCGCCCTGCCCATCACCAGCACCCCCCCTCGTGATGCCCGCCCGACCCACTCTGTCACCGGTTTGTGGCCGCACCACTGCCTTCTACTTCTCCGTAGTCACCACCATGAGCAGGCCCAGCCCAGCCCCGAGGCGGCGAGCCCGCCGCTGCCACCTCCCTGCCCCATTCCCCTCCACCGTAACCCCCCCTCCTATCAAAGCAGCAACAATAACGCCACTAGCCATGCCAACCCCATTGCCGCACCCATTCCCCACTCCGCCATGCGGAGCCAAAACAGGGCCTCCGGCCACTCTCCGCGGAGCACCCAGGCAGCCCACGCTTCTCCTGCGCCCACCCGCCAACTGGTGCCGGCCGCCATCACCTCCAACAAGTCACTCCCTCGCATGCAACATCGCCACCTCCCTCGTCTCCCACCACGGCCATGCATGCGACGTTGCGGTGCCCACGCCGGACAGGTTCCCCCCGGCAACCATGCTCCCATCGCCTCCGCCATCCAGGTTCACCTGCACACGGGTGACCATGGGTGCTGCCACCTTGCACTATCGGCGACGCGAACACGGGACCGCCGTGTCCCTACCGGCTTGGGCACCCCTGCAGGCATCCAGCCCTTCGAGCATGCTGGCCTGCACGGCCTCGGCTCCGCCACCACTCTCGCGAGCCCCCCTATCGGTCGCCGTCGACCGTTCCCAGCCACTCACCGCCGTCACGCTCGGGCCCCTCTCACTGGGCAGTTGCTGCTCGCTTCCGCCTCCCCTCCGAGCCAGACCATCTCTCTCTCTCTCTCTCTCTCCACCTCTGGCCACAACCTTGGGAAAACACACTGGAACGCTCCAGAAGCCACGTCTCACAGACGGGGAATAGAACCCAAAGCACAGGAGAGTCACGTCGCACGTGACAGGAGTAACCACAACTCCAACACCGGTCTCTAGGCGCGAAAACACACACACGCGCGCCACGGTGAAGCAACCGGAACCCAACGGTCAACGCGACCAAAGCAAACAGCTGCTCTCTGTCCAGAACAGGAGTACCTCCCTCCTAGAAGAATGACCAGATGCATCCACTGATGTCTCACACCACGTCACAAGTGTCTAGCTGCAACGCCCCGGGTGCGAGACTCAGACACACTCAAGTAACACCACAAAGAGAGTGACTAGCTGGGGTCACGCTCGTCAGCGTGCGCCCACTGTCCCCAACGATGTGTGCACACATAGACCACGCATCTTAGGTCTGGTCTCTGACTGGTTTTCCCCCGAAACCAGACTCTGGCATGGATGAGGGGACTCGATGAAAACCGGTCTAAAATATCGTCTCTCAGGTAAGCCTCTCCACCTACTCCTAGGTGGGACCACACGCGTGTAAGCAGGCTACGACTAATGGAGGGTCGCTGAGAGAGAAGCTCCAAGAACCACACACGCACACACACAGCGCGAGAGCCGAGAGGAACCAAGTGGCGCGAAGCCACTGGACTCAGGACAGTCCTCTAGACGCACTAAACCCAATGGTCCTTAAGTCACAAGACTCGGGGTCAAGACCGTTGTACCGGACAGCACGAAGTCGTCAATCTGCCCTCACCCTAGGGTCAGAAACCTCGGCACGATAACACACAGGCAGTTCACAACCTCCACAATCATCCCCAAGAAGGGAAGAAGGGAAACCTCCAGCTCCCAGGCTGGTAAACAAGACTCACAGTCCACGGCCTCGCATAAGGCCAATCAGGAATCGCTTCCTGAAGAAACCGACGACGTACGAAAACTCTCACCGCACACACACCGACACACGGTGACACGAGTAGAAAACCACCAATGCCCGAGATCACACTGTACCGTGACGCCTGGACCCGACGAAATGCACAACACCCGTCAGGCCACGGGTCGACACGTGGATCGAGGACCACACACCCCGTGTAACGCCCGCGCCTTAATGGATCCTTAATGGTTCGGATCTAGGCGTGATTCTATCAGTTCTAATGTCTTCCAACTTGGTTTCCTTAGTCTCCTTGAGTGTTACAAAGGCAAGGAACGATATGCATCCCTTCCTTATCATTTTGCTAGCTCGGAGGGCTGAGATAAGTGGTGTCTTGCTCTGCTTCTTTGGGGGAGTAAAGACTAATTCCGGGAGTTCTTGGAAAATAATTTTGCTATTCCGACAATCTACCGTTGCCTGATACTTGGATAGCCAATTAGCTCCTAGAATGACGTCATACTCCTTCAAGTCTAGACTTCTTAAGTTGATAGGGAGATTTTTTCCCTTCACTAATACTTCACAATCAAGATAATGATGTAAAATAGTTGATTCTTTGCCCAGAGGTGTTTCAATAACTAAATCTATCCACTCCGATTCATTAGGTAGTGGATCGGCAAACTTCTTAGAGATAAAAGAATGTGATGCTCCAGTATCAAACAAGACATATGCAGACTTTAAGCAAATAGTGAGTGTACCTTCTACTAGTCTGCCTTCATTGTCTGGTTCTGCCTCCATAACTACATGGAGAGGGGCACTTCTTGTCACTGGGCATTTTCCTTCTCCTGGAGATTCTTTCATCATCGGGCAGTCCGGGATTCAGTGATCTCGGCTCCCACAGTGAAGACAAGCTCCCAGTTTCCTCCAACACTCTTCGGCCTTATGTCTGGCCTTGTCACAATGTTTACACACCACGTTTGATGGGGTGGTGGTGATGAAAAATGGCTTAGACGTCTTCTTTAACTTCTTATCCTGTGAAGACTCGCCTCCACTACCGGGTCTCTTCTTGTTAGTGAAACTTGGCTTGTAATTGTTATAATCGGCAATGTTCTTTTCCAGCCCATGGATCTTATCAGATAGTTCCGTGGCATCTTCCAATAACTGTGCTTGACGCACCATCTCGAAATAAATTTGGATGTCTAACGGAGCCTGCTGGGTGATATATTGGGGCCTGAGCCCATTAAGAAACCTTCTTGCTTTCATCTTCTCAGTGTTAATTAAGTGCTTAGCATACCGAGACAGTCTTGAGAATTGCGCCTCGTAGTCAGCCACCAAGAGGGATCTTTGCTTGAGTGCGGTAAATTTCGAGGCTTTCCTTTCCTAAACCCTATCAGAGAAATACTTGTTGTTGAAGTGTTCAACAAATTCCTCCCAAGTTACTTGTTCTGGATCTATAGTAGACAGACACGACACCATACATAAGCACTCTTAGCCATCTCATTATGGTCATAGCCCTCATAGGATGCCAACAGACATCAACAGGTCACGGCCAAACCATAAGGTCAAGCCAAGACAGATAGAAACCGAAACACCGGTAAACCACACTCTGGGCATAAGCGATCCATCACTCGGCCATGAGGCAACCCAAGTAGTCAAGGAGAAAGCTGCTACGCATGCAGAGACAAGGACACTGGCAGTCCTAGATTGGGTTGTTAAGGAGCTGTAGTTGTCAAGGAGTAGACCACACTCAGTCAACCTTGAACCGACCTATCTAGTCAGACCACCCGACAGACTCACGCAAACTAGCAGTCCACGCCAGAACTGTTAGAGACACCGCCCTAATCAACCTAAACGTTTGACGCTAGTCAAACGGGACACACACACGGACAGACGAACATGGGACAAGCCATCACGGACAACTGACAACACAACGGACCCAACTCACTATGCGGTCACCAATGGACCGCTCAGTGAACTGGAAGGTCTCCTAGAGGCCGCTCAGTGGGACAAAATGGTCTGGAACAGGCCGTTCACGCGAACCGACTCTCTACAGTAACAGGTCAAAAGGCAGTCAGAACGGTCCTAGAATGGCCGCTCAAGAAGTGGCACGGTTAGAGGGAAAGTGCTCCATGAATCGCTAGAAAATTGTTGACCCAAGGTCAACCAGGCTAAGCAGTCAAGACCTGGCCGCTCAACACAACAGGGAAGACAAAACGGCTAGGCACCGACTGCTCAGGTGGACTGGACCGCTCCCATCAGGTCGTGCCATCCACTGGGCAGTCTATCATGTGACCGCGTAGACGCCCAACTGACCTATATTAAATGGTCACACGTTGGACCGCTCAATCACCTAAACGGCTTCTGGAACGACCGTTCAAGCGTCACGACGGGAAAACCATAGGATCGGCTCGATCGTGGCCTTTCCACTCCTCGTTCGTTCCGAAACGAAGGGGATACAACCATGACAACCATACACAACACATAGACTCTGACAGGAGTCAAATCGGCTAAGAAATGATGAAAAATGGGCGATTTCTCGAAATCGACCCAAATGGAACCACCGGACTTCCCGGGCTCCTAACGGTCCCGAATGACCGCCAATCGACACGAAATCAGCGACTATGGAACGTTGACGATACGATAGTCAAGTCGCGCTAAAGGCGGTAAGAAATTGACAACTCAGATTTTGGAAATCACTGCCATTATATATAGAAAGGAAAAGTTTTTACTTGGCAACGTTCAGAAAGAGAAAGAACTAGGACATCCAGCTCACGCCCCTCCTAGTCTATGGAGATGGGGGGCTTCCTTGAGACTCGACATCTTGAGGAGCGACGAGCGAAGAATCTTCAATGCCAGGAGATCTACCCCAGGCATTCTCAGTGGCCGCCGATCCAGGCACTGACCCCACAGGTGTGGGAACTGCCCCGATCATGTGCTCCCCAGAGGTAACCAAAGTTGGCGACTCCTTTGATGAAGTAGTGGCATCCCTACTCCCCCTATCACTTGACGACGGAGAGGGAGAGTCCGTGGCATCCTCATCAAAGTCATAGCACCACTCAGAAGGGAAATCAAGCTCGTCAAGTACCTACTGTTAGGCCACGGTGGTCGCTCGATGGAAGCCCTGGGCGAACCCCTTCCATAGCCCTTGTCGGTAGCCTGGCTCGTAATACAAGAAGGTAGCCTGTGTAGTAGCCCTCCAAGATCCTATATCGATCGACCACCTCCGCCCCAGCTTGCTTCGCTTTCTCCTCGAGCTCGGCCACTCTCCGCTCGGCCCCAAGCAACTTCATCTCGGCCTCAGAAAGCTTCACCACGGCCTCGACCCGCGCTACCTCAGCCCCCCCCGCACTCGCTCGACTTCTCGAGCCTGGCAATTGAGCTTCTCGCGCTCGGCCCTCCACTGCTCGTGGCACTCGACCTGAGCCTTGCGCTCCTCCTCCATGAGCTTGCTCTTCAGGTCGGCCATATAACGAGCTTGGGCCAGCTGCTAAGCCAGTACCCGAGCCTCCTCCTAGATCGACTAAGCTTATGCCCGAAACGAGGCTGCCTCCCGTCGAAGGGCCTCGAGCTCAGAAGATAGCTACTCAATCCTACGATCAGACTCGGCACGAGCCCGAGAGAGGGACCTCTCCTTGCTTTCTAGCCGTCTGATGTAATCGACTATCTCGGCCCCCAGCTGCGCCATGATTAAGCCACCCTCCATCACCTTCTCGAAGAGTAGGGAGGGGGGACCACGCCTGAATTCCTCCCCAACCAATGAAGGCATCAAGGACCAGTACCTCTAGTACAAGGTAGCCCGACGACTGGGGCACCAGCTAGAGGAGGGAGAGTCCTCTCTGGGCATGCCACGATCGGACCGTCACCTCCGAGCATCCACATTCTCAGGACGGCTTCACTCGGGCGAGCAGCGGTTAGAGCGTCCCCTCCGAGAGTCCCCATTCTAGGGACAGCTTCACTCAGCTCAAGCAGGGTCGATGCCCCGACTTGCTCCCCCTCGCCCCCCAGCCAGGATTTCGGGACCAACTACTTCTGCCTGATATTCGGCAGGCTCTGCAGCAGCTTCCCCACTAATGGTAGCAACCTCCGGCCCAATAGATAGGAGATCTGCGGAGCAGACTTCCTCGATCGAGGCCCCCTCAGCCAGGCGCGCCTGCTCCTCGACCGGAGGGGCAGCCCACACCTATTTCAATCACTTCTTCTCTGCAAGGAAGGCCTTCATCGAAGACAACAGCAATGGCTCGCCATGCTCCTTACGCTTGGACCCACTGCGCTCGGGGATGTCATCTCGAGCCTTCTGCTTGCCCTTATCTCGGGCACAGGAGGAACCCTCGGAGGTTTGGGGCTCACCCGGAGCAGGCGTCTCCCACAAGTCTTCGGTCCCCTGATCCTGCGGCTGCTCCCCCTTATCAGCCGTCCGCCTCGAATCTGAGCAACAGAAGCCAAATCCTTAGAAGGGGACCCATCTGCCCGGCCAAGAGGCATAGTTTGGGGCACTAAGGTTCTTACCTTGCTTGGACAACATCTGGGAAGGATATTCCTCGACGCTCACCACCGTCATCAGCTCGGCGGTCGATTGGTGATGCTCCTGGAGAATCCTGATCTCCTCTTCTAGCCTCGGGGGAACCACCGCCTACTTCAGAGGAATAGATAGATGGAAGTTGGGCACCATCGAAAAACCCTAAGAGATGCCACCCTTCGACGAGCCCACCTAGAAAAATTGGGTCTTCCACCCTTTGTGAGAAGAATCCTTGGTAGAAAGCGTCACACAACTCCTTCCCCTCTTCGCCTAGAGATAGAAGAAGTCTTTGCCCGCGTGGGCGTGCTCCTTCAACTCGAAAAAGGAATGGAAGTGGTCCAGTGAAGCGTCAAGCCCACACGAGCGACAGGGAAAGATAAAGGAGAAGATGAAGGTGTACGAGTTGAAAACCAACTGGACAAGAGCCAGTTGGTAAGACTAAAGCAATCGGATGACAAAATGGTGGAGAGGTAGATGGAACCCGCACTTCCAAGCCAAGAGGAAAGTGTAGAAGAGACCCAAAAGGGTATCCAGGCTGGAGTCGTGAGGTTGGGCTGGGGAGAAATAATACTGCCAAGGTAGTTCGAATCGCCCCTCCGTTGCCTTTACTTCATCCTCACTCAACTCGCTGCGCATCGGATGTTCGGGCTACAGCACTAGACATCCCGTGCCTTGACCGGCTTCCTACTCCTCAGCAGTGGAGTATGGCTTCGCCATGGCCGACCGAGAAGAACAAGGGGAAGAGGAAGAAGACGTCGACTCAGGTGACTCAGGAGGAGGTGGAAGTTGATGAATCGCCATCATCGCGATCTCCACTACCTCCGCGAAGCCCTCTGCAATTCTCTACTACTCCAGCCCCCCCTCGCGGCGCATGAGCTCTTCAAAATGCAAAAGTGATGGAGAGATAGAACCCTAAACAAAGGAGGCACAGAACATAAACCCGCGCGATGTTTATACTCACATCGGTTTGGCGGGAGGCGGTGCGACGTTCCACACTCCAAGAAGGGACTCCTCACATTGACTCAAGAGAGTCATCATCACGGGCATATTCTCAGGATAGCCGCATTAAATGGCCCCTGCCTGAGAGAAAACTCCCACCCCATTCGAGCCACCAATGTTACACCCATATATGCTACTCATTAGAGCCCAATTCTGGCTCGGGAGTAGGGGGGGCAAGTGGAGAGGGAAAAAATCTATTGCCTAAGAGCACGACCCAACCAGGTCCAATATGACCGAACCAGGCCCAGCTTCCAAAAGTGACAGCCCCATTCTGGGCCCACTTACTCCAAGCCCCAAACCCACTCAGACTAGCACTTCCTAGGTGGCCCCCGGGTCTGGAAGTTTGAGTGACAGGTCGATCGGGAAGGCCCCTACGGGGGCCCAGAATGCCCTGTCTGAGCTACGTGCCCACCTGATGTGAAACGACCTAGGGATGAGTTGGAACCGACCAAATGACCCTCGGACCTAGCAAGCAAGCAACTCATGGACCGATAGCTTCACTCGAGCGGACTCACCCGCTAAGCCATTCCCACCCCATTCCCCTCTCCTCATCTCCCCACTATCACCCCCTTCCACCACTATACCCTATCCAGTTCGCAGGTAGCAGCAAAGGCCCGAGTTGCAGATCCTGTCCCGGAGTCATTCGGCATCATCTGAAGACATACCATATATCGACGGAAAGCTCGTCGAGATAGCTTCGTCGCTGTGGTGGTCTTGCCAGCATTCGACTTCTCAGCTATCCGGGAGGTCCGATCTCCCTCGACTGCGTAGATCCAGACCAGTGGGCAACCTGAGGTGACTTCCTGGAGCTCCCACGGTCGCACCCCACCACTGCTGAAGGCGCCGTTCGGCCGAGGTCTTCTACAACCAATCGGCTTCCATCAGCCAAAAGGCGGCATCCCGTTCAGCATCCGGAGGAGCATCTACCAATTTTCTTCCCCCAGGTGCATAGAATAGGTCACCCAGGACCAGACCTGACCCCCCTTCACTTAACAGGTTCCTCCTCGCTGCCCCGACATCGTCTGGTGCTCCCCCTGATTGCTGCTCGAAGAAGACTCGTCCACGGTTGTCCTCGACTTGGTCCTGCCACGATTGGGCTTCAGGAGCAACTGTGGTAGCTACCACCAGCTGCTACTGCACCCCAGGATCAGTCTGAGCCAGAGCACAGAGGACCAGGACCTAAGTCTGCCTCGGCCAGTGATGAAGACGGGGCCACCCACAGAAATTCACAAGCATACCAGGGCCTGTCAGCGACGTTTTGGCACCAGCCACGATGACTTCTGAGTTCGGTGGAGTGCGTGGAAGCCTCTACAACGACTCCCTGTCCTGCTATTCCTGACCTGGATAGAACTGAAGAAGCGAGCACTCGGCAACTGCTTAGCTAATCTCCCTCCCCGCTTGGTCGGCTTACTGCCCCTCCCTGTATGGAGGTAGTGTTTGTTTGTACTCTATTTCTCCCCACCTTGAGGTCCCCCTCCTGCGCGAGGAGTAGTGCTTGTATAATCTAAACAGGGGAAGCTACATCGGCACAGTGTGCGGTGAACCCACACTCCCCGCTCACCCTCGTCTCCGGCCGGGATCGGCGTCTTCACGCCGATCAGGTGAGCTCTTGATCACTCTCCTCTACTGGTCGCATTCTCTTTGCTAGCTTAGTGTTACTTTCAATTGCCCATCGGACGGTGAGCGAGTGCCCGGTCCGCTACAAAGCCTTGGGGCATATTTCGACTAGCGAAGACTAGCGGCACTAGAACTCCAAAGGCGCTACTCAAGGCCTCCGGGCCACGTGGAGGCACTTCAAATCTGAATAGAAAAAGGGGTGAGTCTCATCTCATTAGCTTAGTAGGGATCTCGCGGATCCCCACCACAACAATAACAATAAACAACGAGAACAATAGCAGAAGTGGCGGCAGCAAGAGAAGTAACAATAATAATAACAATAACAACAGTAGTAACTGCAACAACAAGAGTAGTAACGACAGCGGTCGGAGAAAACACGGCTCTCTAAGCTACTCCTATTCTCAGCGGGAAAACCTGGACCTCACGGGTGAAACTGCCGAACTATCGGCAAACCACGGCTATGCCACCGGGAAGGATCCACGACACCTTTGTCCTGAAGGCCTGTCCTTGCCGATCAAAGCCACTGCCTAGACTACGCAGTCAAAGGCGCAACCTCCACTCTTGGGAGGACTACGGCCTCAAAGTCGGAGAAACCTCGGTCAAGAACCAAGAGGGGAGCCACGATCTCGCCGTCGTGTAAGCTCTGCCTCAACTATCGGGAGGGCCGTCACAACGCTGTTGGTATCTCTACCTCAGCCGACCTTCTCTCATGTCTCATACAGACGGCCCACACCTTGTCCTCGAGTGGGGCAGAGGCACACACACACACCCCCCTCTACGCCTATCAGCACGGCCGTGTCTTTCAACCTGACACGGGGTACGCGCCCCTGCGTCCATCAACGACGTACACTTGTTCTAACTAAGGCGCTTTACGCTTTGGGCTGTCCTCGCCTCTGCTGTACGAGCGTTGCACACACCGGCTGTCCTCGCCATGTCCATCCACAAAATGCCCCCAGGGCACTACTAAGGTAAGATAGTAAACCCATAGTCTTGCGAAAACCATCTGGGTGCCCACTCACGTATTCAAAACCTGAGTAGAGTACGGTCTCAAGCCGTGGCACAAGGTCGGACATAAACTAGCTAAAATCGGCCTGAGCTACTCACACCCACACATCTGTCGAGTCGGCACACAAGGTCGGCTAATAACCTAGAACCACTAACCTCGAGTAACTCACGCAAGAATACCCAGTCATGAGGGTAAACCCTCTGCGAGAACTATAAGACTTCGCACATGGCGAGTCGAACCTTGGGGCCAGGGTCGCTCATCTCCCGAGTTCACGTGCTGCATCCTGGCGGTGCATCCCCAGTTAAACGTTCGATTCCATGGGTGATTGTCGAGAAATTGACTGGCACGCCCGCATCCCAGTCACGTTTCCCGTTAACCCGAAAAACCTCCCGTGTCACTCAGTCACCCCTCGACTCTCCGTAAAAGGTGAGTGCACGATACCACTTTGAGACGGATACAGTCATGAGAGGGGGTGTCCGAAGCCCATTACCTTCTAGCATCTCTCCTGTAGCCATATCCTACCCCTCACTCCGGTCTCCGCACACACCACTCCCGCGGGCCCGCCAGCCACGCACGCACGCCGATGGACATAGCCCCTCCGGGGCAAAACAAAAAGGATGGCATGGCCGGTGGGATGTCTCCCTCCTTCCATCTTTTGTTGAAGCGAAAGCCTGTGCCAGCCCTAAAGTCCGGGTGCCCTTTCCCCGTCCTTATAGGAGGGGTAGCAAAAAAGCACCTGTTCGCACTTCCCAGCAGCTTCCAGTTCGTCTCCCAGTTGCCGGATCGTGTTCGACGACTGTCCGCGGCCATCGCCTCTACTCATCCAGGACTTTAACAACTATGGCGACCGTCACCTACGGTCTCATCATCGTCGCTACCCACACATGGGTGGGCTACTTGGCAGTGTCGACCGCTTTTGGCAGCTTCGCCCCAGTCGTCGGATCACCCAACTTCCTAGGTGTGGTCCCCGTGGTGGCTCCACCACCACCTCCAGCTCATGTTTCCTCCGGCGCCACCAATGCGCCACGCCAGCTGCCAGTCCCGACAACCAGGCTGAGAGTCAGGCTTGGCTCTCCTGCCACCGATGCCCATAGGGGTCCCGGACCAGTCCTAGCCCGGGCAAGCATTAGTCCCCGGGGCCAGTCTCAACCGACTTCTGACGCAAGCCATGCGACCCAGGTTCCAGTCTCTAGTCTTGTGGTTCGCTCGGGCCTCCAGCCCCGAGCCCCAGCCAAGCTGACTTCTAGTGTGGGTCTCCACCCTACGGTGTTCGGCTCCTCAGCACTCTGCTTGGGCCGTCAATCCCGAGCTCCCACCGAGCCAGCTCCCCACACGGGCCTCCTAGCCCGGGGGCAGGGCTCCCCAGCATCCAGTTCGGGCCTCCCGACCCGAACCGCAGAAGCACGATCGCCACGCCCTGGTCCCTCCTTACAACCTACCGGAAGCAAATCAGGCCGAGGCATCCACCTCCCAACATGCTACCCGGTCAGGGAAGAAATGGGGCCGCCCTCCTCAGGACAGCCGCAACATCATGCTCAGAGGCGAGCAACCATATCGAGTCCCTGAACCCGAGGTCCGAGGCACTGAGATCCCTCCACCGGTGGGTCTCTACCCCGAGAAGCCGAAGAGCCAGGGCATCCCCTCATTCGCGGAGTTTCTGCGATTCCATGTAGAAAGGCAGGAATGCCCGCAGGGACCTCGACCAGCTGAGAAAGTCAGCGCCCCTCCAGCCCTACCGGTTAACAAACTCCCGGCTCTACCCATGGTGGCCCCGTCCCAGCCAATAGAAGAATTTGACGACATCCCCAACCTCACCGAATTCATGCAAGAAAAGGAGGAGGCCCGTTAGGGTACGCCATCCCAGGCAGCTGCACCCGACCCAACGGGGGAGCCATCTTCTGACCCAGCATCTCGGGGCCAGACTGGGGGCAAACGCGGCAAAGCTGAAGAGATGAAACTGCTCAAAGTTTGGGCTACCGACCGAATAGTCAGACACCTCAAGAAGATCCCTGTCTGGTTCACCATTTGGGAAATGCTATCTTTGGACGAAGAGACGCGACAAGCCATTATCGTCGCACTCCAAACACCGGCGCGCCTTGAGGCCTGCTTGGCGGGGATGTCACCGGAAGTGGCCATGGCCTTTACTGAGGATGACATGCTTCTGCCCACATGCAGTCATAATAGGCCACTCTACATGAAGGGACAACTGAATGGATAGCCCATCAATAGGGTCCTGATCGACCCAGGGGCGGTAGTCAACATACTCCCTTACCGAGTATACCAGAAGCATTACTTCGACGTGCACTTGGTCGAGGTCAAGAATGTTAAAATCGTAGGCTTCAATCAGAAGTGTGAGGTGCCCATGGGGGTGGCAGAATTTAACTTGGCCCTTGGCGACTTCATCACTAACGTCTAGTTCCACGTGATCAACTCCAACACCTCCTACAAGGCGCTGCTCAGCCGACCCTGGCTGCACCAGAATAGAGTGGTGCCGTCTACCTTGCACCAATGTATAAAGTACCCCTGCGAGGGAAAAGAAGCCAGGATCTTTGCTGACCTCCACCCATTCGAGGTGTTCGAGTGTCACCTGTCAGACGCCAAATTTTGTCCTCAAAATTCAGGACAAGCACCAAGCGACAAGGGGAGAACGTCATAAACCAACTGATAACGTCGTCAGGGCCCCAACTAAATCTCGATATTCGTAAAAATCACGATCCTGAGGGACGCGGCCAGACAATAATCTTGGACGATGACTCGCTCATCACCCAAGACACATCGATCATCAAAGCAGGCACATGTAAAAGAGTACAAGTCTGGCGTCACCTCAGCCAACACGAAAACCAACCACTGCACCTCAACCACCATCTCACCGAGAAAACATACTCCTCGCCACGAAAACCAACACCGGTCAACGCCCATGCTCGGCGGACCAACCAAACGCCAACTTCACAACCCACTGACCACTCTCACACCCTACACCAAGGGCAACCAATGTTGAGCTTCCACCAGCTCACACTTGGCAAGCTGACCACTTACAACAGCACCGGACCAACTCTGCCAGAAGATAACTTTAAACAAATCCCAGATCAAATCCGAGAAAAGTACACCTCACAATCGACCACCCAAGGCCTCACTGGAACACGGCTCTCGCTACTCTCGAGCCCCAACAACCAGCATCTTCTGTTTGTGAGAGACCATCCACTGATCACCAGATACACGTCAACGGGAAACCTCCACAGGCCCAACAGGCACGCTCCAAATCACGACACGCCATCCACTGACTCTCCCATAGATCAATACCACAACTCAAGCCAAATCTCGCTCGGACACCGCAACCGATCTTGAACTTCACACCAACTACACCCTCTCAGGGAGCACGGCAAACTCAAATGATAGGATTCCACAATCTTCAGTCCTCACGCCACTCGAATCAGACTTACGGGGAATCCTCCCCTACTAGTCACAGACCGGGGATCACCATTATCCAATGCCAACGTCTCATTAGAGACCTTCACACATGGGCATCGTCCTTCATCCTGCCTCATCAAACCCTTCGTCTCAAAATGATCCAAAAGGACGCCTGCCAATCCCAATTCTACTCTTACCACAGAGCCTCGGGGCATCACCTCTCACGATCCACAGAACACTTCTCCACAACCGACAAGTGTCACCTGCTACCACAGCAAGCTGGTCGAAAATGCCACGACCAATGCACACGGGTCCCCAGACAATACACTTCTTACCATGGTCGATCACTCGATCAACCTCACCAGCCGCACGTATGAACAAATAAATATGCCAATCATGCAACAATAAATAAACTCAGGAGAGATCAACACCCAACAGCATGGAACGAATGTAACATGACAATCTAATTAAGGCTCGGGTGCACTATAGCACAGATATGCGGTCTTATGAAGACCGCCCACGGGGATAGGTGGTTCGTGGTGAACCGTCCAACAGCAAGGGGGTGACAATAAGTGCAGAACAAAGATGAAACGAGCTGGCAATACTAAACAAATAACTAAGCCACTGGTGAACGTACCTGGGTGGCCAGCCTGTCACAAGTCGGGCAAGTCCTGGAGCGACCCTGACACAATCGCAGATAGAACAATGCAAACAGGGGTTCGAACTTGTGCCAGGAAGACAAGCGGCCGACTGATGGCCACAGAAGGGAAGCGCGGGCGCTGGTTGGCCACAGGAGGCAGCAGGGTCGCAGAGCGAACGCGGCTGGGGATGATGAAGAGCGGTCGACCTCGATCCGCACTAACAATCAGGCGGCCCTTAAAGGACCGCACAACTGCCGGGGAACAGAACCGAAATGCCAGCCAGCGACCTGTGACAACTTGACAAGAACGGAGACTAACAACACAAAAGTGTGGAGGGGGGGTCAGCAAACTCCAGCACGATGCACACTAGGCGTCCCATCGTGATCGCCAGAAAGTCTATTGATCGAAAAAATACCTTTTTCCTTTTAAGTGCCGACAATGAAATAAGATCACCCTTTTACTCCTCCCGACTAGGGAAATACGAAAGAAATGAGGAAGCCAAAAGGGTAAGGTGAAGATAGAACCCGTGTGATCGCCACCCAAGACTCCGGACGCGTTGGACACGCTGTATCTTGAGAAAAGGGGGGAGACACTCGCCTTTGCTTAGCGCTAAGAGGATGAGCGGCCGATGACGGATTGCCTAAAAGTTGTGCGGCTCTCTGTAGGCCGCCTACAAGCGCTGGAATGAAACGCGGGATGAAGCACGTCAGTAGTGGTACGGTTCTAGATCAGCCGCCGGATGAGGATGGACGGCCACGAAGTGGCCGCTCAACGTCTTGGACGGATGACAATCAACCGCTCCACTCCGCCTTCCTCCACAAGCATGGGACTTCAACCTCCACTCTTTCCGGCCTATTAGAAAGAGTGGGCCTCGTGCTGGATGGCTGCTGACCTGCAAGACACTATTTATCATCATTCGTTTATTTTCTTCTTTTATTTATTTATTTATTTTACCTCATCCAAGCATGCAGGCACCCAATGACCGCAAGCATAGAATAGATATATCTAGAATAGGTCCCCTATACCGGGGATAGGATAAAGACAACGCCCAAGATTCATGGACATGGTGTGGCTCACGAAGCACAACTAAGGGAGATGTGCATACGTGTAGGGGACGCTGCGCAGAACATTTGCATAGCATGAATCACATTCTACACCTCGGACTACTCCTCTATAGTGTAAAAGTGCAGTTATATGGGTAGTGAACCCTAGACATAGGGACGTGCGGACGTTCTGAGTAACACTAGAGGATTGCTTCATCGCCTACACACTCATTCGGGGATCTCGACTTTTGGTAGCTTCGCACAACCCCCTTTTATTCTTAATTTTGAACTTCACTGTTCGACGCGAGTTTCCTCATGTGTCTCAATGGGGATTCCCGGCTACTAAGATTCGTCCTTTATTATGATATTGTGGTAGATTTCATCGTTTGACGCGAGTCTCCTCATATGTCTCAATGGGGATTCCTGGCTACTAGGATCCATCCTATATTAGAATTTTATGATAGATTTCACCGTTCGACGTGAGTTTCCTCATGTGTCTCAATGGGGATTCTCGGCTACTAGGATTCGTCCTCATTTTTTGATTGTGGAGTTTGCTGCATCGTCTTCACGCGAGTTTCCTCATGTATCTCAATGGGGATTCCCGGTTACTTGGATTCACATTCCATTTATCATTTTTATCATCATCTTTTTTCTTAATGAAGGGGGTAGGTAGCTTTTTCCTCACGGTCCCCCTTTACGCGAGTGTAGAGGTTTAGGCATCCGTGAAGTGTTAACGAGAATTTATGACGTCCCTATGGCTAAGGACCATTGCTCATATCGTGTGAAGTGTGGGAGTTTCATCTAGGGTATATCACGTGAGTCGTGCTAGCAACACGGCTACGACTCTCCCCCTAATCGTATGCACTCGTCGAGAATCAACTTTTCACCCTTAAAGTGTGTCGTGACGCACACATAGCCTGAATCAGGACAGCGTTATTTAGCAAGGGAGTACGCGGTCTTAGAAATTTGAAGAAAGGTGTACTAGTACTATACTTCAGGCAGACATGCATGTGAGACAAACAAGCACACGAATCACACCTAGAGGTCACCCCCATACACATCCACTTCATTTCCCCTCCCATATATCCCATTTCCCCCATCATCTTCAACCATCAGATCTCAGTTCGCAGGCAGTAGACGAGGCCCAAGTTGCAGAACCTGTCCCAGAGTCATTCGGCATCACCTGAAGACGTATCATATATCGACCTAAAGCTCATCGAGAAAGCTTCGTAGCTGTGGTGGTCTCGCTGACATCCAACCTCCCTGCTCTCCGGGATGCTCAATCTCCCCCGACTGCGTAGATCAGGATCAGCTGTGAACCTAAGATGACTTCCTGGAGCTCCCACGGCTACACCCCACAGCTTCTGAAGGTACTGCTTGGCTGAGCGTTTCTACTACCAGTTGACATCCGTCAGAAAAAAGTGGCATCCCGTTCGGCATCCGGAGGAGTGTTTTCCAATTTTCTTCCCCTAGGTGCGCAGAACAGGTCACTTTGGACCTGACCTGACCCCCCCTCACTTAATGGGCTCTTCCTCGCCGCCCAGACATCGTCTGGTGTTCTCCCTAGTTTCTGCTCGAAGAAGACTCGTCCATGGTCATCCTCGAATTGGTCCCGCCATGATTGGACTTCGGTAGCGGTCGTGGTGGCTACAACCAGCTGCTGCTACACCCTGGGATCAGCCTGAGCTAGAGCGTAGAGAGCTTGTTCCAGGAGCCACCCCGGCCTGTGGCGATGACGGGTCCATCCACGAAAATTCTCCAGCGTTCCAGGGTTTGTCAGCGACAATTTGGCACCAGTTTCGACAACTTTCGAGCTCGGGGGAGTGCACAGCGATGACTACAGCGACTCACTGTCCTGCAGTCCCAGACCTGGATAGAACCGGAGAGGTGCTCACCGGGCACTAGTTTTAGCTAATCTCCCCACCCCGTCTGGCCGGCTTAGCGCCCCTCCCTGTGTGGAGGTAGTTTTGATGTAAACCAAAGTTTCCCACCCCTTGTCCAACCCTCCTGCATGAGGTGTAGTTCATATATTAACAGGTCGCCATCTGAAGCTACATCGGCGCGACGTACGGGGGCATACCCACATCTCCCCGCTCGCCTTCGTCTCCGTCCGGGATCGGCGTCTACACGCTGATCAGGTGAGCTCCTGATCACTCTCCTCTGCTGGTAGCATTATCTTTGCTAGCTTAGTATTGCTTTCAATTGCCCGCGTAATGAAGCAAGAGACTTACCTCCCTCAGCAGGCCCCTGTGACCGGGAAGCCTCAAAATCAGCGAAGGAGGGAATTGGAGGAGGCACGATATCTGAGCCTCCCTTCGTGGCTCTCCTCCGACGTGCCCGCTCTGCCCGGGTCTCCGTCTTTTTGGCCTTCTTGGCCTTGCTAATGGCCTCCCTAATCTGGGATCGACTCCGCTTCCGAGAGTCCCTAGGAGGTAGCGACGTCGTGGTAGGGGGCGGCTCTGGAGCCTCAAAATAAGACAGCTTTCGCGCCTTGGAAATCAGTTCCTTATAATGGCAGGTCGTCTCCAGAGTAAGTTGAGCTACAAAGGACATCCGAATAAGAAGACATGGCACACATAATAGAAAGTAGTGCAATGATTAAGCCTGGAACCGGATGTACCTGACGGTCCCATATACAGGGGAGAGAGCAGCCAATGCAGCAGCGGAGGCACCTTGTCGCGGGAGGCCGCCTCCCTAATGAGCCCCATAGATCCCCTATCTTCTCGCTCTTCTCGGCTAGCGACGCCAGGTCCTCATAGCCTCAAGAAGAGAGGTGGCATGCCAAATTCAGATGGTCCAGACCCCATCCGTCAGCATACTTGAAGGACACCGACAACGAATGGTCCCGAATGGCGTCCAAAGAGCCAGTAATAGATAGCCCATGCGATTGCAGCAGGGCGAAGATCCACAGCGTATTGGCATACATTCCCTCCCGCCGGTCCGTTCTGCTGATGAAGGTCCGGTACGGATGAAGTCGATCTGATTCTGGACGCCAATCTACCGCAACAGGGAGTGACTCCTCTACCGGGATGGGAATTGCCTGGAGGGCCACCCTCTCACTGCTAACTTTGCAGAGCCCCTGAAGGGTTTTAACATAATCATCCTTCTTGATGGGCGGCATCTTCGGGTCAGCTTTCGAGGGACCACGCTTTGCGGCCTTTCGCGCCTCCATATAAGCCGCCACCTCGGGTCCGGACCACCCCTTCAATTTCTTTAAATAGGTGGGGTCGATATCCAATACTGGCTCTGACTGAGCATCTAGGAAGCGGCGCTCAGCGGCCCTCCAGCAATCTTTCCGGGAAACGCAGTAGAAGCCCGTCCGCGCATTCCACCATTTAATGAACTCCGGTGTCACCCGGGGCAAATGAGCAGGGGATGGCACCCCCCGAGCTTGGAAGTCATCATGGCTGGTGCCAAAATGTCACTGACAGGCCCCTGGTACGCCTGTGAATTTCTGTGGGTGGCCCCATCATCGTCACCGGCCGGGGCGGGCTCAGATCCTAGTCCTCTACACTCTGGCTCAGGCTTCTCCTGGGGTGCGACAGCAACTGGAAGAAGTTGTCACAGCCTCTCTCGAAGTCCAATCGTGACGGAACCAAGTCAAGGACGACCGTGGTCGAGTCTTCTTCGATCTCTAACCAGGAAGGACACCAGAGGAGGTCGGGGCCGAGAGATATGTCCAGAAGAGTGGGAGGGGGTCTGGACGGGTCCTGACTGACCTGATCTACTACCTTGGGGTGGAAAAATTGGAACGGGCTGCTCCGAGCTTCAATCGATGCCCCGCTTGTTGCGTTGGATAGGTGACTGGTGGGACTCCACTCTGGCTAAGTGGCGCGCCAAGGGGAGCCATGGTGTGGTCGCTGGAGCTTCTGTAAGTCGCCTCTGGTTGTAGGTGGAATTGGTTCTGCACAGTCTGTAGGGAATGGCTCTCAGGAAGGCAGCGCCGTCATGATCACTCCCGTCGTCGAAATGGTGCTGGACCAAAACGGGCGCATCCGTGAATGAATCCTCTTCGATCTCCAACCAAGAAGGCCACCAGGGGAGGTCGGAGTAGGGAGATAGAGGACGTAGAGTGGAGGGGTGTCTGTTCTGATTTTGAGTGGACTGACCTGCGCACACGGGGAAGAAAATTTGGAACAGACAGCATCGGACTCCAAACGAGGCTCCTCTAGTTGTGTTGGATAGAATACTATGAGAGGAACGTCCCAGCCAAACGGTGCACCAAGGGGAGCTAGGGTATGGATGTAGCAGCTTCTGCACCGGTGCTCTGGTCTTCTCTCGGATTCTAGATGCGCGCTCTGACGAGAATGGACCTCTCGGACAGCCCCGAACTCGGATGAAGATGAGATCATCTCGCCTGTGAAGGTGACTTGACGAGCTTTGCAGCAACGTATGATACGCCACCTGAAGATGCGCGATGCCTCTTGGGCAGACTCTGCAACTCGTCTCTTGGCTGCTATCTGTGAACTGGTGCAGGGTAGGGTGATAGAGTGTGAGAGCAGGAGTGAGGGAAAGGGGCTGGATTACCATAGGATGGAGAGGGGGAGTGTGGTCTGACCCTCAAATAAAATATAAAAACTACATGCCATGACTCAAAGAAATGTGAAGAACACGATGGCACATGCTGACGATCCATTCGAGCTTTGAAAAATGTGAAGGGGGTAAATGATGCCCCCATCAGACACCCCTAACATGAACTATTGGGGCGGGCTGAGGAGCCAATCTTCTTCTATTTTTCTTCGGCACAGACTGCGAACCCACTTGATCCTGGGCCGGTGCTACCATAAAAGCTTCATAAGTGGCGCGGGTGCTAGCCTCCACCCACTCTTCGGGTAATTCTTGATATAGAGATATCATGTTGGCACTGGAAGTCATATTGGGCATTTCATGTGGCTGCGGAGGATCCACCTTGTGCTCTCCCATATCCAGATCCCCCTTCTTTATTAAGGACTCAATGACATCCTTGAAGACGTAATAGTCTTCGATGGTGTGCCCCAGCATCTGATGGTAATGACAGAAGCGTGGGTCATCCTTCTTATTTAGGTCACCGGACCTCTTCAATTTTGGCAACGTGATTTTGTTGTAACTGGTTGTCCATTCGAACAGGAGCCGGGACAGGTCTCGAGAGAAGGAGTACAACTTACTTCTCATTTTCTCCCTGAGCGAGGGACCTTCCCGCCATTCCATGGACCTTGGCGGTAGAGGGTTTGCGGCATTTTTGGCCCTTTCCTTCTATTTCTCAAAAGCTTGAAAGTCCAAGGTGTGGACTTCTAGTGGGATGGGCTTCTTTTCGACTTGCCTCGCTCTTTGGCTTGATGCAGCCAGGGTGGAGGAGTATCGGGCAAGGAATGCCTCGATCTTAGCCACCATGTTATTCAGACGGTCGAAAGTCTTGACCTCTGCGCCGATCATCCTTTCAAGGATTTCCTTCTTTAGATTTTGCTTGCAAATCTGCACGGCGTCCTCCTAATGCGGGGGGCGCCTACACCTCATGCTGAGGTTTCTCCATCTTTTGATGAAGTCGAGTGCCGACTCATCATTCCTCTGCCTTGTGGCATAGAGCTCTGCCACGGTGACCTCCCGTTCAGCAATGTAGAATCTCTCCTTGAACTTCTTTTGCATGTCGGGCCAATCGGCAATAGACCCGGGCGGCAGGCTCGAATACCACTCAAAGGCAAGCCCAGTGAGTGTCGAGCCAAAGAACTTCAGGAGGTAGGCTTCATCAGCAGCCAAGTCTCCCATGACATTCACATAATAAGTGATGTGCTCCCTAGGAGATCCTTGCCCATTGAACTTCTCAAACTTCAGCGGCTTAGTGATGCCAGCCGGCAGCTTCCTCGCAGCATAATGAGCTGGGTAGGGGACTCGATAAACGTCAAACGGCATTTGATCCCCGTCGCCCCTTTCCGCTAACTTCATATCTATCAGTTGTTCCAACATCAACCGGCTGACTGCTGCCGGGTCGACCGGGCTTGGATAGAAGTGGGCAGGTTGCGCGACCGGGATGGTCAGCACGGTTGCCTGAGGGGCTACGAGAGACCCCTGGGGAGGTGAGCCCTGCAGTGGGGCTGGGTACTGTGCTTGCTGTAGGGGCACACCCGCAGGGAAGCTGGGGGTTGGCGGGAATGCTGCAGCTTGCAAAGTTGCTTCAAAAGACTGCCTGTTGCCCCCGGGCACTTCCGGTAAGACCTCGGTCTGTACAGACGTCGAGGGCTGGGCGTTCCACTCATTGAGTTGTTTCTTTAGCAATTCAATCTCCCGTTGATATTGTTGTATCATGTATAGCATGGCGGGGTTAGTTGTAGAGAGAGAGGGCATGCTGCTTGTCTCTTTGGCTGGGGCGTCCTCGGATGATGTGGAGGGTCCGCCACTCGTGCCCCCGGTAGTGATGACATTGGCTGCCAAGGCCGTGGGGGGGTCGTCGGAGGAGGTCGCCTCGACACCCGCCTACGTCGCCTCACTCACCACTCTTCTTCTCCTGGTGAGGGGGCCAGGTCTGGCGGTGAGCTTGGCCATTTCTTCGGGGTCGGTGGGTAAAGCCCCATACCGACTAGAGAATCCTGCCATATTGCAAGTGAACACCCTCCAGTCTCTGTTTCTTCTCGCCGTCCTCCTTGATGGCTTGCCCGGGAACACCAGCCTATCGAAGACCGACCGTCGGGGTGGCGCTTCCTCCCGCACAGGGGACCGGCGTCGCTCTTTCGATTGGTTTCTTGACTCCGCGCTAGGCACAGGCCGGGCCTCTTCTTCTTCTCAGAAGGCTGAAGCCACTGCCCCCAGCAATCTTTGGCGGCCCAAGGGGGTACTGCCCGGGCCTCGGAGGTAGTTTCTCATCGCCTGCTTGATCCCTTCCCACTCCTGTTCGGGGAGAGCGGCCGGTAGTTGGGTGTCGGTGGCGACATCATGATGGGTGTAATTCGCGTGCGCCGGGCGGTCAACATGGTGACGGCGCCTATGACGTCGGCGGCAGGCATTTTCGAGCAGTGCTGGTATAGCGACTGCCGACTGGTGGGTCATGGCCATCACCTCGCCCCTTTTGTCTCTTCGCCCCTGATGCGGGACAGACCACGACTCGACCTAAACTCTAAGCAAGCTCGTGGTCCCCCCTAACGAGGGAAGCGTACGGACGTGCACGGTTGGGAAACTGGCAGTGAGTTAGGGTGGTCGGCTCTCTCTTGTGCCCGGATCGGGTCACGGGACGGTCATGCTCTCTCTCGCTCGCAGTAGTGAATAACAATAAATATCAAGCTAGGTTACCCTATCATGCTCTCTAGCAGCAGCATAAACAGGTATATATGAAATAAAGCAAGTCGCCGAGCAAAGGAGAGGGCATGATACCTCCACGCTCTCGACGTGGGGAAGACGACCCCGGCCGAATCGGTACTCATGGAACAATTATTACACAAATATTACAACAAAAGAATTACTGCCCACTCCATGCAGGGAGGTAAAGGGCGACACACGGGACCCGGGAGTAGCGGTTTCGGGTTGACGGGCGACTTCTTGCGTAGCTTCGGCGGCACACGTTCTCGCGATCGTGGGACCCGCGTGCTGGCCAGTGGGTTCGTGTGGGATCGGAGTAGCACCGCTGTAGTGGGGATGCCCGGAGGGGCGCTCCCTGAGATGGTGGCGCGCTGGTTCGCCAGTCGGGGGTCGATCGGCTCCGATCTCCCAACTTTGGAGTTGCTGCCCACGGACCTTCATTTCTGTTTTCAGGCGCGCGACCCGACGAGATCGGCTGCTGGGATCACTCCCGACGTCGGATCGATACCCACAAGATACCGTTGGAAAGCTCTTTCGAAGTACTTCAACTTAGGGCTAGAGAGCTGAGCTGGATCTACACGGATCTGACCTTGATCTATTTTTGAAGCTGCTATTGGATATTTCCTGAAATCTGAGAATAGTAGAGCAGTTACCTGATAACTACCTTTGACCGTAGATTAGATCTCTGATTCAGACCTCGGACTCAACGACACGGTTCGCATAGAACCGTTCCCACTTAGGACGGCCTAAAGAAAGGCCGCGCAGCATATCAAACGACGGGCTTGGAACGGTTTACTTGAGACCGTGTTCCAGAGGACGGCCCCCCCATGGGCCATTCAGAATATGTTGGGTCGGTTGTGGAACGGTTGAAAGGAGGACCGTGCCACGTAGGACGGCCTACAGACAGACCGTGCAGATTGACAAGGAAACCGTCTCGCCACAGAATGGTCAGATGAAGACTCTTATCATGCGAAGGGAGGCTGAAAAAAGGACGGTTAGTCTTTGACCGTGGATTATGTAGATGGCCCACCATGGAATGCTCTACGGGGAGTGAGACGGAGGGGAAGACGATCCCCCTGAGACGGAGGGGACTCTATGAGCAGACGGTCTCCTTCAGACCGTTCAACGGGGAGTGAGACGGAGAGGAAGACAGAGAGGGGAGGAGCACGATTTTCCTTCAGACCGTTCAATGGGGACTGAGACGGAGGCAAAGACGATGAGAGAAGCAGACGGTCTTCCTTCAGACCGTCCAATGCGCAGTGAGACGGAGAGGAAGACGGTTAGGGTAGTAGCACGGTCCCCTTCAGACTGTTCAATGGGGACTGAGACGGAGGCAAAGACGATGGGAGGAGCAGACAGTCTTCCTTCAGACCGTCCATTGGGTAGTGAGACGGAGAGGAAGACGGTGAGGGGAGTAGGACGGTCCTCTTTAGACCGGTCAATGGGGACTGAGATGGAGGCAAAGATGATGGGAGGAGCAGACGGTCTTCCTTCAGACCGTGCAATGGATAGTGAGACGGAGGCAAATGATCCTCCTTAGTCCGTTCAATAGAGAGGGCGGTCCAACTATGACCGCTGAATGACAGGGCGATTCATGATGAGCCGTGTAGCTGACAGAGTGTGTGATTTTTAGTTCTTTTCTGCTTACTGAGATCTGAAATGAATGCAGGGGAAGCGGCGGACCAGGATCTCGTGGCAGCAGGTCCGGGTAGTGTATTTGGCATTACCGGACTTCCAGCGCGAGAGGTTGGCGGCGATGGGATTCGCCGAACTCCTGAGCATTGAGGTGTGTCGCTTCGACACCCCTCTCCTATATGCTCTGCACGACCGCTGGGACCCGGTGAGTCGGTGCTTCCTTTTCCCGTGGGGGCACATTACGGTTCTATTTTAATCCTCTAGAATTCCTCAGAACCGTTGCAGGTATGGTAGAGAGAAGAGATAGAGATCTTCAATGGAGTCGATGCGGCAATGTGCGAGCACTCGCCTTTCTCAGCTCGACACCGTCAATCTCTCTCTTCTCTTCTCTGTAGTCCCTTTGCTCGCCTTCTCTACTGCCTTCTGTTCGGCACTGCTATGGTGGCTTGGACTGCTATAGTGCTCAGACTGCTACAGTAGCCCGGATTGCTACAGCGCTCAGGCTGCTACAGTGCTCGGAGTACTATGGTAGCTCGGCTGCTACATTGCTCGGAATGCTACAGTACTCGGACTGCTACAGTAGCTCGGAGTGCTATAGTTGCTCGTATTTGCTACAGTAGCTCAGTCTTCTCCAACTTTAGCTCAGGCTGCTACAATAGCTCGGGTTGCTATAGTAGCTCATCATTCTCCAACTTTAGCTCGGACTGTTATAGTAGTTCAGACTTCTTCAGAAGCTCGGATTGCTACAGTAGCTCAGCCTTCTCCAACTTTAGCTCAGACTGCTACAATAGCTCGGACTTCTTCAGAAGCTCAGACTGCTATAGTAACTCGGGTTGCTACAGTAGCTCGGCCTTCTCCAACTTTCGCTCAGACTGCTACAGTAGCTCGGCCTTCTTCAAAAGCTAGGATTGCTACAGTAGCTCGGGTTGCTATAGTAGCTCAGTCTTCTCCAGCTCAAGCTCAGACTGCTACAGTAGCTTAGATTGCTACAGTAGCTCAGTTTTTCTACAGTGCTACAGTAGCTCGGTTTGCTACAGTGCTCGGAGTGGTACAACAACTTGTCATATAGGACTGGCTCACCTACTGCATTGATTCCATGAGCGTTGCAGACACCAAACAGAACCTTGTTAAAAAGGTGTCGACTCTTGGTGTCGACATTCTTCCTCTGGTTGTCCCAGACAGAACCTTGATAATTAAGAGTCGACTCCTGGTGTCGACTCTTTTCCTCTAGATTTTAGAAGTCTGCTAATCTTGAGAAAGTTGATGTTCTGCCTTCAGGGAAAATTTTCAAATGTACTTAGCTTCACACCAGTCATCAGAATGCTTGACAATGAATTGAATTGATGTATCT
Source organism: Amorphophallus titanum (assembly GCA_024336825.1). Taxonomy (NCBI): domain Eukaryota; kingdom Viridiplantae; phylum Streptophyta; class Magnoliopsida; order Alismatales; family Araceae; genus Amorphophallus; species Amorphophallus titanum. Next base: position 5,959,793 of record JANBPO010006859.1, on the reverse strand, counting down.
TAGGCGTGTTCATTATACTTCATCTCTTGTAATTTCTAACTGCATGGACTTTTGTGAAACCTGTATACCCCCATCATTCACAGCGCGCATTTCCCTTTTTATAAACAGGAGAGAAACTCCCTTTCTCTCCGCCCTCCACCACGTGTCACGCTCACAGCGTCCCCCGTCGATTTCGATCGATCGGGAGAGGTTTCTAATTCTGACCTCCGGAGTCACGAAATCCAGGTGACATAACGCGCCTACCCCGGTACGTTATGCTCCTTTAACGCCTCCCTAGAGGTGCGTTATGTGGTCTGCGCCTGAGTTTCTTGTGGATTTTCATATTCGGGTGGCTTTAACGCGCCTGCCCCAGTGCGTTATAGTCCCTTTGTTTTGAGTTAAAGGTCCGTTACCTTTAACGCCCCTACCCCTATGCGTTAAATTCCATATGACGCCCCTATTGAGGTGCATTATATTCCGTGATTTCCTATGAATTTTAGTCATTCTGGTGAACATAACGGCCCATGAGAGGTGCGTTATGTTCACTATAACGCCCTACCATTGGTCCTTTATATCCCCTGGAAGTGGTGTTATGTGCTTGTTGACTTTAACGCCCTTGATCCAGTGCGTTATAGTCCTATAGCGCACCTACCCAGGTGCGTTATAGTTTGATTTACCTGTGGATTCCCTGAGTTCTGTGAAGCATAGCGGTCCTTCCCTGGTCCGTTATGGGATGTAACGGGGTGAGTCCAGTCTGTTATATACCTGGAGATTTCAAAAGCATGCATGTGTAATTTCTAATGCATTCCATGTTGCATGTGCGCCATGTTTAAAATATTTTATACACTGTGGCATTTTTCTACATCCCAAGAGAGCAGCTTTCTCTTTCCTTGTGATGGAACCACTAGTCGTAGCCCGACGACGTCCGTATCGGCCCACCCGGGAGAGGTGGCGGGGTATTCCCGTTACACGGTTTGTAAGCTAGTTTCCGTAGCCCCTCTTGCATAGTCAGTAGCGTCCTACTGGGAGGGAAAACTAGCTAGAGGCCTAGCTCAAGACGATGGGTCAGTGTGTGCACACGTGATCAGAGGCTTGGACTGACGTCGACAGGCGTTACTCTGATTAGTCCCTCAGTGCGGTACTAGTGTTGTGTTGTCACCAGCTTGTCGTGAGCTAGACTGCAAGGTGCTTGAGACGCAGTGTAAGACGTCAGTGGACGCATCTGGTTTCCTTCTTCTGGTGGTCTTCCTTCCTCCTGTCCAACATGAAGCTAAAGGTTCGACATGTGCAGATAGATGCAAGGAGAGGTGAGGGAGATTGCGACCTAACAGCTGCTATGTACTTGCGAGACGATGATGACCCCATGGTTTCATGGGTTGCAAGAACCACAACTGAGCGTGGTGAGGCAGAACTTGACGAAGAGGGCGAAGAACCAAGAGAGACACCACGACCGAATACTTTTCTCGCAGCAGCTGTGCAGCAGGCAGTGGGGGAGGGAGATGACATCGATGTGCAGACGGTTGGAGACGAGTCAGCAATGGGACGTGATGAGGAAGTTAATTTGGATGAAGACCACATCATTAGGGGTGGAGACTATTGGTATCCGCTTATTTTCCCTAAATTAATTGAGAATTAAGCATAGGGAAATACTCCCTAAATAGAGCAAAGTGGCACAATTCCAAAGGTGCTCTACCAGTCTACCCGGGCTCAAAAATCGAGATGTGTTACCAGGCCAGGCAGCACGACATAACAACCGGGGATCGCCCTCGAGCACAGGATGCTGCACTAGTCATCGGGCCCAACCAAGGGTTCTGTCCAGCTAGCTGTGACCCATGGTGACATCAACAATCAATTGGGCCTACTCCCGATCACTCAGCTTGTGGGTTTACCCGCGTTCAACACAGCTACCTGGGCTGACCCGGGGGCGCCCTGACTACAAGCCACGCCATGTGGCACCCAGAAACGAGGCTGGGCTCTACCCCTGAGTCACCTCTGTCCAACCCTCTGAAGTCAAAGGAAGACCCATCTGGGCAAACCACAAGCTTCAAGAGCTCATAGCACCCTTATCCGCCCCCACACGCACGTGTTGGGAAGTTCCCCTGGCACCTGGTGGCGCGCGTATGCCTCCAGCCACTCTACAGCAAGCCAGAGCCCAACTCAGGACTCCCAGCAATCCATCGCGGCCTGCACCACCATCGCGCGCCCTCGCACGTGGATCGACCTGAGTGGTCAGGTCGCAGGGGTCAAGGGGGCAGCGCCCCTTACGGGAGTTTCCGAGGGCGGAGCCCCCTGAAGAAAATCCCTTTTTTTAACAAGGGCATTCCAGTCTTTTGGTAGCCTGAACCCCTAGTCAAATTTCCAGTCAAATTCTCAGTCAAAGTCCCAGTCAAATTCTTAGTCAAATTCCCAATCAAACCCATGGTCAATCCTCAGTCGCTAACCATAGGCGGACATTCCTGGATAACTAACTCCATGGGATGAACATCAGAAAATCGTGGAGTTTTGTTACTCGGCACCAGAAGCATGAGATTCGACATCTACACTCGACAATCAGGCATGAAGCATAACTCCCTTACCAAAAGTGCTAGACAAAATTGAGGGAGAGTAATGCATGATGTTGACACGGCTGGCTTACTGATAAACCAAGTGAGATTACATAACAAGTGTAGAATGTCCATGGAAAGTGCAGAAGATACGGCTAATTGCCCCTTGAACATAGAATTCATCATTTCCTTAGCAACCGTACGAGTTAGCACAACTTGGGTAGAAAACCCTTCTTGGCCTGTGATCTGAACAGCAATCGAGCATGAGGTAATAACAACATCAATAATTGAACTTCCGGTGAGCAAAGAGATTGCCACCGGCCTCGCTTTTGAAGAAACTGGCACTAGTTCAAGGGAACTCCTCTTGGTAACCATCTTCGGAAGCATAGGCTCATCCCCAAAATAGCCTGGGACCAGGACTCAGACCGGCATGTGACAAATAAAACCTTGAATCTTGTAGTGCAGAACCGACACAAAATTTCCCTGACTTGGCTCATCATCTCCCTGGAGACCAGACTCGAGAGGCACCAAAGAGAGCACACACCCACTCCGTGGGGTGGAAATGGATGGAGAAGGAGGAGAGGTAGAAGGTTTGGATGGCATGGAGGCTTCAATGAGAATGAGGGTGTCAAGTGGTGGCAAAAGCGATGTGGCAATGAGGCTCGGGTGAGGATAAAGGTGAAGGTGGAAGTGTAGGAAGGGGTAAAGGTGTAGGTGGCAGTGTAGGTATAGGTATAGCCTGCTCAGGTTCGAGCAACGATGGCGAAAGGGATGGCAAAGGCAGTGAAGATGGTGGAAGCGATGGAATAGGGGTCTTTGGGAGAGGAGGTAGTGAAGGCGATGGTGACGGGTTAGGTAGTGGTGAGGGTGGTGAAGATGGTGATGTAGGCAAAGGGGGTAGTGGAGGCGAAGATGGTGAAAGTGGTGGTGAGGCAGAGGAAGTGGAGGGTCGTGGCACCCATCGTCGCCGCATTGACACGACGCATTGAGCGACATTGGGAGTGGTGTTGGGGGAAGAGGAAGTGGGAGCACTAGCCTGAGCAGAGGCTTAGATTTGTGGAGGTGTTTAATCAACAACAGAGCAACATCAGTTAAGTCAACAACAGAGCATACAGATTAAACACTCAATCATAGATCAATCCTTACTTTCTTATGTGGTGACTCATTATGTTACTATCATCAAAACATCACATCATCATCAAAGCACAAGAGGCACAACACACTGTAGCACACATGGACGATCTCTGGGAGACCGTGCAGGGAGGACGACAGTCCTATTTGGACCGTCCAATAGTCGGGAGTAATAAACATAAAAATGATGATGACAGAAACTGGAACGAACGAAAACAAAACTGTAACGGACGAAAGGGTGTGAGCAGAAGAATACCTGGAAGGCCGATCTATAAGTAAGCCGTTCAAACTCTTTGACGGCCCTGAAACGACCGCATAACATCAGCAAATATCACCAGTGCAAAAGCAACAGCGTACTTGAGCCAGCGGTATAGACAGCCTCAAGAAGGCCGCATGGAAGATGAACGGGTGGCACAGGGTCGCTGAAGATAGTAGGCTTGTAATAGGAACAGCACTGAAAGCAGATAAGAATGGCCTCCTCACAATCGTAGAAGACAGTGAATGGCTCTAGATGCACCGTACATCTGCCAGAAGACAAATACGAAGGAAACCCTCAAACAACCTGAAACAACTGAAAAAAGGAAACTACTAAAGCATAGGAACGGATTAGCAAATCACTAACACGATGGGCACTAGGCGTCCCACCATTATCACCTGAAATTTTGGATGTTGATATATTTTCCTACCGGCTAAACTTTCATTAACCCCTCTACTATATGGATATAAAAAATAAATAAATAAACTAGAAGCAGAAGGGAACAGAAGTGTGAACCTATGTGATCGCCACCAAGGTGCCGAACACGATGAACATGCCGTACCTTGGAAAGAGGGAGAGACACTCACCTTGTGAACCAGCACTAGGAAGAAGAACGACTGTGTAGGAACCACCTGTGAGGTTGCGCGGCCTATATGAAGACCGCTCACCGGTGCTGAGGACAAACGCGGGATGGAGACCGATGGACGAAGAACGGCTTGTAAGTGGTCGCAGGATGAGGAAGAATGGTCCTGATGTAGCCGCCCTACCCTTCACACGAACAGGAGAAGACCGCTCATGTTCTATCACCCACCAACTTGCAAGATCCAAACCTCCACCCCTTCCGGCCGGCCAGAGCCGATGAAGCTTCAACCTGAAAATTCATGTTACATGCACTATGCCCCTTGCAAGGGGGTTGGACTAGGGGTGGGGGATTGGATTACAACCAAAATGTACCTCCACGCAGGGAGGGGCACTTAGCCGGCAAGGCGGAGAAGGGAAAAGCTGAAATAGAAACCGAACAGATGGAAGACACCAGTTCTACCCGCTCTCTGGAATAGGGGACAGATAGTTGAAGTTGATGCTGCTGTGGCCACTCCCAAATTTTTTTGTCAATGAGACAAGTGGGAAATTCTTCGGGGTTGGATCAGGATGACGTCTGATTTTTGTGGAATTTCTTGGTCGACGGTGTTGGTCAGGGAAGGGCCGAGAATAGGGTCCCTGAGTTCTGGTTTTTACTGCTACGGTACCATAGTAGTTGGAAGACGAGACCGCCACGAGCACTACTGACCTTTGAATCGAGTGTGGCTGGAGTCTTTGGAATCATTGTCGAGTCCTCTTCAAAATGAGACCCATAGGGATGTCGGGAGATGTTGGAGCAGATTTGGAGAGCTTGAATAGTGGACAGGGGTCGGTCCAGTCCCAGAGGGGACAGAACTGTGCATCTTGGGGAGAAAATTACGAACTCACTTGTCCGGGGTCCAATCGGGAAGCCACTTCTTGGTACTCAAAGCCGACTCATCGTAGAAGGTCTCGGTCAAGCCCTGCCTCTAGATAGTCAAGAGAATGGCCGTGGGGGCCTCTGAAAGTCACTTCAGGTTGACTATCAGGAAGTTGATGCGCAGTCCAGCGATGACAGCTCTCCCGGGCAGCCACGAGCTCAGAATGGGACGAGACGACCACCGTTGAGTAGAAGACTCGAAGACGCTTCCAACGATACCTACTTGTGCATCCAGGGGCTTCAGGATGAAGCCATGGTAGGCTCTGAAACCAACAACTTCTATGCTACCTGCAAACTAAGAACTGCAAGTTGAAGAGGGGAGGTGGGGAATGAGGTAAATGGGAAGGGAAAGGGGGTGGATGGGTGTGGAGGCAACCTAATGTGACACAACCATGGACCTATCTTGCAAGCACAATTCGCACAGTGAACGGGCCAAAATCAGCGGCCAACTCACCCGGCACTCACCCCAAACCCGTGGGTAACTCGACGATGCCGAGTGGAGGATGTGAGGGCTGGTCCCTTGCTGGTAGAGTGCCATTCCTATGACCGCTAGAGTCTGGGGTTTCCGTGTGGAGGAGCGGCTCTATTGCTAACTACTTGGCTTACCTAGCAAGGAAGTGATCGACTGCTTATCGCCGGAGTGCTATTTTATCGATGTTTTAGCTTTTGATGGTCTTGGCTTGACCTTGTGGTTTTCCCATTGTCCTGCGGATGTCTCTTGATATCCTATGAGGGCTATGACCATGTTAGAAGGTAGCCAGGAGTGCCTTTCTATTGAGCGGTCTTCCGTACTGCTTTGGGTTCTCGTCAAGCCGGTGAGATCCAATGGTTGATATGTGACATTGTGAGTGTCTCGACTATTCTAGTTAGATCGAGACATGGTTCTGGATGCCTTGAGGTGCTGTCTTACCTCAATTTATGTGTCCAAATGCTTTGAGAGTCTTGGTGTTCCCTCAGGTCTCCGTGATTCATCTTCTACGGATGTGTCATTTTCTCTGACTTAGGATTAGGCCGATTGGTAGCTTGTTACTACTTTGTACGACGATGTTGATCCCGAGTCGTGAGACTCAAGGATCATTGTGTCGGTAGGTCTAGTTGCCTTGTCCTGAGTCTGGCGACAGTTTGATGTGCTACCTTGTGTTTTATGTCTGGTGCTTCGTACTACGTGTGACAGTGCATTCTTAGCCTATTTGTACTTCAGCACTCGTGTTTCAGAGTATCTGTGCCTAGTGAGCCTCCACTAGTCGTAGCCCGATGACCTCGAGTGTCGGCCCACCTAGGAGTGGTGGCGGGGCAGTTCCCGACTCAAACGATTTTTAGGCTAGTTTTCGTGGGCTCCCTTGCTTAGCAGTAGCGTCCTACTAGGGGAGAAAATGAGCTAGAGGCCTGGCTCAAGGCATTGAGCTTGTGTGTGCACACGTGGTCACTGGCGTTTGGACGAACGCCAACGGGCGTGACCCTGACTAGTCACTCGTTACTATAGTTCCTGGTTCCGTTTAGTGAGCATCTCAGTCTTCGCCATCTTTGGCATCCGCTGTGAGATACTAGTGGCGCAAAGTAAGACGTCAGTGGACGCATCTAGCTGTTCTTCTAGTGAGGTGGTGCTTCTGTCACGTGACGCGTGACTCCTGTGTTTCTCGTGCTTCGTGTCGTGACCTTCCCGGGTTAGTCTTCTCTTGGCCTAACCCGAGGTCAGCTTAGGATATCACAGAAAATCAATCAAAAAAAGGGGGGAGAGAAGAAGAAAAGAAGAAAAGAAAGACATTAAAGGAATGAAGAGGAGTGGGCCCTCCAAATGTTTCCCCGGTACACCTTTCCAATCCTTCCACGACACGGCCTTAAACCCCTTCGCCGGTACGCCCCTAACTCCCTTTCGCCAGCACACTCCTGAACCCCTTCGCCGACACGCTCAGACTTTCTTCCCCGGTACACCATCCGGCTTCCTTGACCAGTACAACCACTCCCAGGCCATTCGTCGGTACGCCCTTCAGAGCCTCGTCGGCACACCCTTGAACTCCTTGGCTGATACACACACAACCCTGCTCCACCTGCACTGACTCTGGCCCATGTGCACGAACCTTGCATAGACCCTCCATGAACTCAGCCCCAATCTGCATGGACTTCATCCAAAACATGCACGGACTTGCCCAAACACGCATGGACTTTATTTGAACATTTGCATGGACTTCAGTCCAAAACATGCATGGACTCAGTCCAAATCTGCATGGACTTCATCCAAAACATGCACGGACTTGCCCAAACACGCATGGGCTTTATTTGAACATTTGCATGGACTTCATCCAAAACATGCATGGACTCAGTCCAAATCTGCATGGACTTCATCCCAAAACCTGCACATTCGCATGAACTTAACCCCTTAAACATGAACGAACTTCATCAAACATGCACGGACTTTGTTTATACCTGCATGGACTTTGTTCAGAACCCGCATGGACTTAGCCCTATACATCTGCACGGACTTCGTCCAAAACCTGCACCGACTTGCCTAAATGTGCACGGACTTCGTCCTTAGCCTGCATGCATCTGCACGGACTTTGTCCCCTAGCCCGCACAAACATGCACGGACCTTGCCCCTGGCCCGCGCGCATTTGCACGGACTTTGCCCCCCCCCCTCGCTGGAATCTGCACGGACTTAGCCCCAGCCCGGTACAACCCCTAGCTCCCTGGCCGATACACCCTTAACCCCTCCTCCAGTGGCACAACCTCGACCCCTCCTTCAGTGGTGCACCCTTAGCCTCCCTCAGCTCACCCTTCACCGGCACAGTCGTTCACCGGCACGCCCAGCCACAGCCCTCAGCGGTACACTCTCAATATTTCTCACCGGCACACACCATCTCTCCCTCCATCTCTCTCTCGCCGGCAAGTACTCATCAAACTCCGCGATGTAGTCAGACACGGATCGGTCCCCTTGGGTGAGACTCTGCCACCTATCAATAAGTCACTGACGGTACGTGGCAGGAAGGTACTTGCACCTAAGCTTGTCCTTCAACTCATCCCAAGAACCTACTTGAGGTTCATGATGCTAAAAGAGCAAGATCTCCACATTGCTCCAGTAAGTCTGTGCTTACCCCAGCAACTTCATTTTGACATATCTAACCCTCCGGTGGTCTGTTGTCTCGAACCACTCAAAGTATCGGTCCATGCTGGCCTCCCAATCAAGGTAGATCTTGGGTTCCAAAGACTTGGTCCCATCAAATGTGGGAGGGTCCGCACGGACGGTCCTAAGGATCCGTTCGTCCTCTTCATCCCTTTGTGGTCGGTGACCACGTCGGCGCCGGCCATTTCCGTCGTAATCGTTGTCAGACTCGTAGTCCTCAAAATGGAGGGCACGTGGCTGTTGCTCCTCAGCCCGAGGTAGTGTAGGCTGGGCGGTAGGCGCGGGCTGGGCAGCAGGCGCCAAAGGGGCTGGAAGATTGCTGGGTAGGTCCCGGTGAGGGATTCTCTCCACACTCTCTAGCCTTCCAACCAGACCTTGGATAGATCGGTCGGAAGCCACGGCGCGGTCCTCCATGGCCTTGAGTCAGCTCTCCATACTCTCGGTATACTCCCTAAGAGTCTGGTCGGACCTATCCATGCGCTCCATGAGAAGAGCCACCAAGTCCTCTAGTGTTCAGCCTCCCAGGTTGGCACCTCGGGGTTCACCCATAATGTCACGGTGATGGTATTGGGCACCTTCACGGGTGGGCATGCAATGCAATTTAAAACACTTTTTTTTTGAAAATAATGACTACCCTAGACTCAAACTGGCTCTGATACCAATTTGATGCTGGGCGACTATGAGACTCGACATAGACGGGTTGCGACCATGGACTCTAAAGATTGACGTGACTAGCAAGATGACGCGACCAGCATTGACACTACAACGCGGCACCAAACGAGCTCCAGAAGAGGTGATATGCCCCAAATAAGGAGTGCTAACTCACGGTCGTCCCCATCGAGGGAAGCGCGACGATCTGCATGGTTGAGTAACCGGCATTGAGTCTTGGGTGATCGGCTCACTCTCGTGCTCGGAACGAGTCACGGGACGGGTCTCGCACTTTCTTTTCTTCTTTTCCCCTCTTATGCTTGATGTATTTGGTCTCCGTTTGCCATGAATAAAATGTCTTTTTTTCTGCCGATCTTCGTTTGCGTTGTGCATCATTGGAGCGATTTCCCCCTTTGTCTGTTCTCCCCCCTCTCTAGTGGTTTGGTCTCCTTCAAAGGATCTCTGGCCGTCACCCTCATCCACTTGCCATGAGGGGGAGTCCCTTCTTCTTCTTTGGGAGCCCAAACCTCCCAACACCACCGTTGGTTTTCGTTTGCCCCAATCTCTTCAAACCCCCAGTCCTTAGCCTTCCCTACCCTCAACTGAAGCCCCTCTTGCCAGGTGAACCAAGTCCCAGACCCTAGGGCCTTCTCCCTTCCACTGGCCTTAGGACCACCCTCAAATGCCTTTGTCGGCGCACTAGCCATCCCTTGACTGGTATGCTCCAAGCCTGGCACAGCCCCCCTGGCTGGCGCATTGACCCCTACACCTCTTCACCGGCACAGTCTTTGGCCGATGTGCCCTTCACCAGCCTTAGAGAGGCCTTCCCTCTGTCGGTTTCCTTGGGTTTTCTGATGTTTTATTAAAGGTGTTGCCGTCTTCGGACGTCCACCTCTACTTGTCGAATTCCGACAGTCCATGTGGGTGCCTTTCCCGTATCTCCCTTATGCCCGAGCCAAGGGGAGATGCTGTCAAATTTTTATCAGAAATAACAATATGCTAAAACATCAAAGAGAGCAACTAATCAACAATAAAATGCCTTAACCAAGGTGAAAAGGACCAGGGGCAACATGAAGAGGACTAGACTGAACAATAGCTAAGTACCCCAACACACATGATAAAAGAAGAAAAGGAGGAAGGGAAGAAGAAAAGAAGAAAAGAAAGGCCTTAAAGGGATGAAGAGGCGTGGGGGCCTCCAAGTGCCTTCCCTGGTGCACCCTCCCAAACCTTCAATGGCACGCTCTTGAATTCTTCTACGGCACACCCTTAAACCCTTTCGCCAGCACACTTTCCCTTACCCTTCGCCGACACACCCCTTGAGCGGTGCACCCCCTTCTTTTTATGCTAAGCCCTTCACCGATGCAGGCTGCCCTCTCTTTCACCTGCACACCTTCTAGTCCATCCTTCGCCAGTACATCCCCTCCGCCGGTACACCTTCTTCTCCGGTGCACCCTTCTAGTCCTTCGTCGGCACGCCCATGGCCTTCCCCGGTGCACCTATCCCCTCTCAATTTCAACCCCGTGCAGACTATGCATGGACTTTATCAAGCCTTGCACAAGCCCAACATGGACCTTGCATAAACCCTGGCCCCCATGTGCACGGACCCTGCACGGACTTACCCAAGCCTATACAGACTCTGTTCCTACCTTGCACGCATCTGCACGGACCCTGCATGGACTTTGCCCAGTATTGCATGGACTTAACCCTTAACATGCATGGACTTTGCCCAGCATTGCATGGACTCAACCCTGTGCACATGCACCGACCCTGCACTGACCTTAGCTCATGTGCACTGACCTTAGTCTGCATGTGCACAGACCTTAGTTTGCATGTGCACTGACTTCATCCCATGTACACTGACTTGGCCTGCATGTGCACTGACCTTGCCAACATGTGCACTGACCTTGTCCTTGGCATATCCCATGTACACTGACTTGGCCCGCACGTGCACTGACCTTGGCCTACATGTGCACTGACCTTGCTAGCATGTACACTGACCTCGTCCTTGGCATATTCCATAGGTGCACTGACTTGGCCCGCACGTGCACTGACCTTGCCAGCATGTGCACCGACCTTACCCCCATGTACACTGACCTTCTTTCAGCCCCTGGCCCCATGTGCACGGACTTGCCTGCACACCTGCACGGACCCTGCTCGCACGTGCATTGACCTTGCACAAGCCCTGCACGGACCTTGCACTGACCTTGCCCCTAGCATGCATGGACTTAGCCCCTTCGCCCAAAACCTGCATCTGTGCATATGCACGGACTTCATCCCACAACTTGAACACCCTGCACGGACTTGCCCAGTCCTGCACAGACCCCATTCTTACCTTGCACGCATGTGTATGGACTTGGCCCTCATGTGCATGGGCTTAACCTGCATCTGATGGACTCAGCCCGGATCTGCATGGACTTAACCTGCATGTGCATGGACTCAGCCTAGATCTGCGTGGACTTCATCAAAACATGCACGGATTTCATTCTTTAACCCCGTGCAGAACATGCACGGACTTTGTTCTTTAACCCCGTGCATAACATGCATGGACTTCGTTCTTCAACCCCATGCAGAACATGCGCAGACTTTGTTCTTCAACCCCGTGAATAACATGCACAGACTTTGTTCTTCAACCCCGTGCAGAACATGCACATACTTTGTTCTTCAACCCCGTGTCGAATATGCACAGACTTTGTTCTTCAACCCAGTGTAGAACATGCACGGACTTTGTTCTTCAACCCTGTACAGAACATGCACGGACTTCGTTATTCAACCCGTGCATAACATGCACGGGCTTCATTCTTCAACGTGCATGGACCTTGTTTCTCAACTCCAAAACCTGCATGGACTTTGTCCAAGCACGCATGGACTTTGTCCCATCCGCATGGACTTCACCTAAAATATGCATGGACTTTACTCGCACATACGCATGGACCTTGCCCAAAACCTGCATGGACTTCATCCCTTAACCCCGTGCATAGCCTACATGGACTTACTTGAAATCTTGCTTGGACTTTGTTCTTTTGCCCCAAAAAGCTGCACGGACTTCATATGCATTTTTACATCCAGAAACCTACATGGACTTAACCCCAATGTGCATGGACTTAACCTTTGAAAACTTGCATGGACTTTGATCCTTTGTTGATAAACCTGCACAGACTTCACCTTGCATTGCATGCACTTTGCATACAAACATGCACGGACTTTGCGTGAGCATTTGCATGAACTTCACCCCAGAACCTGAAACCTGCACGGACCTTATCCTTCGCAGATATGCTCCTTGAACCTTCACCGGTGCACCTTTCTCACTTCTTCGTCGGCACAAGCCTGTGGACCCTTCTCTGGCATGCCTGCCTTCGGCCTTTCACCGGTGTACTCTGCCCATTCCTTCGCCGGTACACCCTTCCTGCCCTCACTGGTGCACTCTTTTAGTGCCTTCGTCGGCACGCCTAACCCCAGCCTTCTCCGGCACGCTCCCTATGTGCTTCGCCTGTACACTTGTCCTGCCTTCACCGGTGTACTCTTTCAGTGCCTTCGCCGGCACGCCTAACCTCCAGCCTTCACCGGCACACCAGCCCAGTGCCCTCGCCAGCACGCCCCATGGCGGTCAGCGGTACGCTCCTTTTAGCCCTTCGCCGGCACACTATCCCCAATTCAGTCTCAGCACCCCTTCTAGCCCCTCTCTAGCCCACTCCTCTCTCCACTTTGGCCGCCGCTTCCCTCCCCTCCGTCCTCAAGCTAGCGCGCGCCCCCACAAACCCTAACCCAAGCCACCAGCACCCCACGCCCCAGCCCTCTCTCCTACTGCATCTCAGGTCTGCCCTCCACAGCTCCCAGCGTCCACGGTGTCCCAGAGTCGCCCCATCATCGCTACTCCGTCCCGTGGATCAAGAGGGTCGTGCTACTGTCCTCTGCAACCCTCCTACAGCAGAAGTCAAGTTTGCAGTGACTACTTTGGCCTCCACAGTGCAAACCAGCTAAAGCTTCCTTCTGGGTAGTCATACGACATCAAGTTAGCTTTGTTCCAGAAGTGATCCCGCGGCGATCCGACCTCAGCACTGCACGCACTGCCCGTTCTCGTGAAACTGCGCCAAGCTCAGGTCTGAACTTCAGTCCCAAATGGTAGCAGCTCCACTGCTCGCCCGGCATAATTCAAATCGAGCTCTCTTCATGAGAGTTCTGCTACTCCAAGGCACCGATGCACCAGAGGTGGTCCCACCCACATTCGACATCATCCCTGTCCGTTGCATCCAAACTCCCACAGGCGCGCCAGACCCAGAACCCCTTTTCACCCAGGATGAACTTCTGTCAAGCGGACCAGAAACCCCTTCTTCTTGTCAGTTTCAGTTCGTAACCTCTTCACCAAAGTTGTAGCCCCCGATGTATCAAAACCAACTCAAGTGGTTTTGTCACGTTCTGACATCGGCACCAGGAGTTCTGCCCTGATATTTGGCGTCCTATCCTGTTGCTCACCCAGAAACCTGACGCCAGCCGTCCCTGCGACCACGCCCAGCCAACTGATCTATTGGCCGCCCCCTTCGGAGGCCTCGTCAACCTCCCAGTCAGTGACGTCCCCGGTCGGGTCCTGCCACATTTGGAGTTCGGCAACATCCGTACCGGCCATCGCACCACTTCTGCGCCGACCAGTCCAGCCAACCAGAACCGCGCCGGCCTGCTGCTGCGACCGCCGCTCCCACCCAGCGCCGTCAGCTTGACACCGGGTTTTCAGGCGTCCGTCAGCATCCTACGGTCTTCATCATCGAGGTGGCTATGTCTTGAGTGGCCGCTACAGCCCGGCGCATGGTTGATGGCTCACTTCCCCTTCCCCGCGATCCCCCTCCTGCGCGAGGGTAGTTGTAGTGTGTTATTGTTCAACATGCACGCAGTAGACAAATTAGTGCAGGCAGTGTGATAGAGGAGAAGACAGCACGGGGTTTGGAGCTGGAAGATTTGCACGAAGGTTGCTGACCTCAGGAAAATGCACGAGGTGTGACAGAAATTTTGTACAAGAGGTATAACAGTGCCAGAAATACTCGAGGTATGATATTAAGAAAGAAAACACCACGAGGTAAGAAGCGACACGAGGTATGGAAGTGAAGAATCAACAAGAAACATGACCTCGTCAACGAAAAAAAACTGCACGAGTTATGAACACTGTTCATACTCGAGGTTCACATGGACAAGCACGAACTATGAAGCTGAAACCTGCACGAGATATCTCCTCGTTTGTGCAAAAACTACACAAGATATGAACTTGGAGAAACAACACGGGGTAGACTTTTCAAAAGTAACTGCTCGAGGTAAGAAAGGTGAAAAAACTGCTCGAGGTATGAAACTTGAAGAAACAACACAGGGTGGGCTGAAAAATGCACGTGGTAAGTTTTTTGACAAAATGGCTCGAGGTAAAGAAAAATTGGAAAGCAGCTCGAGGTATGCGAATGAGAAAGCTGCACGAACTATGATCACTGTTCATACACGAATTATGAGGGACAAAAACTACACGAGGTACGATTTCGAAAGCAGACTTGTTCGAGGTATGTTTTTCGAAAAATTACACGACGTGCGTTTTAGAAAGCAAACTTATTCGAGGTATATTTTTGGAAAAATTGCATGACGTACATTTTCGAAAGTAAATCTGCTCGAGGTTTGTTTTTCGAAAAACTATACGAAGTACATTTTCGGAAGCAAATCTGCTCGAGGTATGTTTTTCGAAAAACTACACGAAGAACGACTTCGTCAGGCAAAACCTACACGAAGTAAAGAAACCCAAAGTGCACGAAGTGAAATACTCCAAAGTGTGAGTGTTGTGCATGAGGAATGGAACTACTTTTCTGACCCCTTTGAGCACGAAGTAGAAATTTCAAGTGAAAGAACCTTTGTGCACGAAGTATAGAAAATTTCAAGTGAAAGAACTTTTGTGCACGAAGTATGGTGATGTTCAAACAAACAACAGTGACCTAATCAGCACGGTTAAAAGATTGATAAATCAAATGCATAGAGATTAATATAGTGTTAGCATCATCAAAACAACAGGGAAGAACACAACACTGCCACTCCAAATACTGTCTAAGTGTTTGATGAAATGTCAGGTACCTCCTGACCCGTTGGAAGAAATATACCCCAATAATGAGGACACGTGATCTGAGGTTTCATCCCTCTGACACGTGTGGCAGACGTGCAAGTGTATCTGGAAGGCCCCAAGGGCGTGGAGCATGCCGTCCACACTCCCGGTGACCTATTGTAGGTCCTATAAATATCACTGGTCGTCGTCCAAGACCAAGTGCTGAAAAGAGAGTGGAAAAGTGTGTGAAAAAGAGAAAGATATAGAAGAAAAGAGTGAGAGAGCAGAAGAGAAGAATAGAGAAGAAGAAAGAAAGAGCGAGAGCAGCAACAGAGAGAAAGAATGTTTGAGAGAGGGAGAGCTCGTGAAGAGAGGCAAATTTGAAGACCTGTATCTACTGGACTGTGGATCAGATCCAGGCCAAACCGCTCCAAAGGAGAGCTACATTTGATTGTTTCTTTTTTTTATAGCTTTCAGTTGCTATGTTCCTATTTCTTTTTTTTCTTTTTACACTTCAAGGTTTGTTCTTCCAATCCTCTAGATTGAGGTCGGGGTTCCTCCTGTGGATTCTGGAGAAGGGAGACTTTGTGTCTCCAGTTTGCAGGCAGTGGGTTGCTACCTATGGGTTCCCTCCTGGTTGGAGGAAGCGAGACTTGTTCTCCGGTTGCAAGTGATAGTGTGTCACTTGTGGGTTCCCTCTGGTCTCAGAGGAAGGGAGTCTCGGACTCCGGGTTTGTAGGTAGTGGTTGCTACCTGTGGTTTCCCTTCTGGTGGTGGAAGAGGGGAGTTTGTTCCCCAGGTCAAGCTGTGTATCAGCATCTGTTGCAGACTAAGTCTGCGGTGCTAGCTTGTGCTAGTGGAAGTCACATTCTAGTTTGGAGTGTGGGGTGGACGTAGGTCTTGGTGACCAAACCACCTAAAAATCTCTTGTGTAGTGGTTTGTTTACTTGATTCATTCTTCGCTAGATGAATGTCTAGGTGTGGTTCTACTTGCATGTCAATCATGTCTTGTTCATGCTCAGATTGGTTCATCCGACTTGTTCATGTTTAGGTGATTGTTGTCTGGGTTAATGTCCATTGTATTTAGAGGGTTAATGTCCTTTGTTCAACTAGAAAGTCGGTTCTAGTTGTGCCGTTCAAGTGTTTGAGCTTGTCTCATTTGCGACCAAGCTATTATGGTGGTAGGCCACACTTGTCTGTTCTGGAGATATGTGTCGCGAATTGTTCAGGTGAGGATTGACAGGAGTCCATTTAGAGTAATTGAGATGAGATGAGATTCGATTGGGTAATGAACGATGCTGGCGTATGGAGGTCTTTTAGAAAGACGTTGGGGTTGGATGGTGATCCTTGGTCTGTGACTCGCATGGGAGGATTTCCCTGCAAGTCTAAGTCGAGTGTTGTAAGGGCTGAGGATTGTGGAATCCTATCATTTGGTCTCGCCGTGCTCCCCTGAGAGGGTAGAGTTGGCATGAGGCTCGAGATCAGATGTGGTGTCTGAGTGATGATCAGCTTATGCTATAGTGTTGGTCTGTGGAAGAATCAACGGATGGCCTATTGAGATTTGGAATGTGCTTATGAGATCTGGTGGAGGACCAGGATAGAAGGAAGAAGCTGAGTGAGTCAAGGTTTCTCATTGATGAGTATCTAGTGATCGGTGGATGGTCTTTCACAGATAGAAGATGCTGGTTGTTGCAGATCAAGAATGGTCAGGACTGTATGCCAGCGAGGCCTTGTGTGGCCGATTATGTGATCTGCCTTTCTTTTGGATTGGATTTGGGAGTTGCAAAAGTTTGTCTTCTGGCAGAGCTGGTTCCTTGTGGTTGTTGGCATTCGGCTTGCCGAGTATGAGTTGATTCATGGCGCGAAGCCGACGGACTGTGGTAGTCAGTTGAGATGGCTGCGTGAGCTGGTCGAGACTCAGTGATGGTTGTCCCTGATGCTGGGTGTGAGATTAGTCAGCTGGTGGTAAAGATGATGTTTGTTTGGTCTACCGAGCATGCATTTTTGATCGGTGGTTGTTTCTCGTAACAAGGAATGCGTCTCCTCGGTGAGCGAAATGGGGGCAGTGATGCCATGGTCAGTTTCCGTTGTGGCTGAGGTAGGGCCAGACTCGTTTCCCTTTGTGTTATGCTTGCTCTAATGATCGATGTGTGTTGTGTATGGAGCATGGAGTGCTGTTGTGATCAGGGTCTGGCTATATTCCTAAGGAACTGTGTTTTCGCCAAGGTTTGACAAACCGGTCTGGGACGGCCCGAACCGCTCGTCCTGGATCGTCCCAACCATAGACCAGGATGGCCTATCTGTGGGACGCAACCGAGATGATATATATAATATATTCTAATATCCCTCCTAAAGATCATATCCCCTACAATCCCTCCACCAATTACCAAAAGGAAGAAAACTACCTAAACAAAAAAAATCCCCTCCTCCACTTTGGCCGCCCCTTCCATCTCCCTTCCCATACCAGCGCGCCCCCCATCAAACCCTAACCCTAGCCAGCCCACCAGCATCCCACGCCCCTGCCCTCTCTCCCTCTACAACCCAGGCTTGCCCTCCCCTGCTCTGTGCATCCACAGCTAGCCCGGAGTCACCCCGTCGCCGCTACGCCCTCCTGTGGTTCGAGAAGTCCTGCCTGCTGCTCCCTGCATCTAGCCTGCTACAGAGAACGAGCTTGCAGAGGCTACCCCGGCGTCCACTGTATGAACCAGCCAAAGTTATCTTTTGTGGAGTCGTTCTTCGTCGAGCTAGCTTCGCTCCAGAAGTGGCTCCGCTACGATCCGACCTCGGCACCGTTCGCGTCATCCATTCTCGTGCGACTGCGCCAAATTTGGGTCAGAACTTGAGCACCTTTTGGTAGCAGCTCCACCGCCCGCCCCTGTGCGAATCAGTCAGAGCTCTCTTCATGAGAGTTCTTCCTCTCCGAAGTGTCGACGTACTAGAGGTGGTCCTGCTTGCTTTCAACAACGTCTCCGTCCAGGGCGTCCATTCTCCCTCAGTCGCGCCAGACCCAGAGTCCTCTGTCCGCCAAGGACAAGCTGCTGTCAAGTCGGCCCCGACACCCCCTCCCCCTCTCAGTTTCAGGTCGAACGGTCTTCAGCAAAGTTGTAGCTTTCGACGATACGGAACCAATGCAGTGGCCTTGTCCCGATCCGACGTCGGCACTTGAAGTTCCACCACAGCTATCGGTGACTGGTCCAGTTGTTCACCCAGGAACCTGACGCCGGCCATTCCTATGACCATGTTCATCCAGGTGATCAGACGGCCGCCATATTCTGATGGTTCATAGATCTCCCTATCAGCAACATCCATGACTTGGTCCCATTGCGTTTGGAGTTCTGCAGCACCCTTCTCGGCCGACGCACCACAACTGCGCCAATCAGTCCTGAGTGGCAGAACTGCACAGGCCTGCCGCACCGGCCGCCGTCCCCATCCAGTGACATCAGCTCGGCACCAGACCTTCAAGCGTCCTTCGGCATCCCTCGGGCTCCATCTAGGCATTGGTTGCATCTCGAAGCCAGAGATAGCAGACTACGAGAGCCAGAATAGCAGGCTATGAGAGCCAGAGATAGCAGACTATGAGAGCCAGAATAGCAGGCTATAGAAGCCAGGAATAGCAGGCTATAGAAGCCAGGAATAGCAGGCTTTAGAGAGCCAGAGATAGCAAGCTATAGAAGCTAGGAATAGCAGGCTATAGAAGCCAGGAATAGCAGGCTATGAGAGCCAGAGATAGCAAGTTATAGAACCCAGGAATAGTAGGGTATAGAAGTCAGGAATAGCAGGCTATAGAAGCCAGAAATAGCAGGCTATAGAAGCCAGGAATAGCAGGCTATAGAAGCTAGAAATGGCAGGCTACGAGAGCCAGAGATAGCAGACTATAGAAGCCAGAAATGGCAGTCTACGAGAGCCAGAGATAGCAGGCTGCGAGAGCCAGAGATAGCAAACTACAAGAGCCAGAATAGCAGGCTATAGAAGTTAGGAATAGCAGGCTATAGAAGCCAGGAATAGCAGGCTGCGAGAGCCAGAGATAGCAGGTTACGAGGGACAGAGATAGAAGGCCACGAGAGCCAGAATAGCAGGCTATAGAAGCCAGAAATAGTAGGCTTTAGAGGCCAAGAATAATAGGCTATAGAAGCCAGAAATAGCAGGCTACGAGAGCCAGGAATAGCAGACTTTAGAAGCCAGGAATAG
Source organism: Amorphophallus titanum (assembly GCA_024336825.1). Taxonomy (NCBI): domain Eukaryota; kingdom Viridiplantae; phylum Streptophyta; class Magnoliopsida; order Alismatales; family Araceae; genus Amorphophallus; species Amorphophallus titanum. Next base: position 5,940,374 of record JANBPO010006859.1, on the reverse strand, counting down.
CAGGCTGTGAGAGCCAGAGATAGCAGGCTATAGAAGCCAGGAATAGCAGGCTATAGAAGCCAGAAATGGCAGGCTACGAGAGCCAGAGATACCAGGCTATAGAAGCCATATGACAAGATAACTGGGGCATAAGGTAGTTGGTTTTGACCGTCATGGCCAAACCAAAAGATAGGATAGTGATCACATGCTATAGGGAAGCGGGCTTCCGAGCCGACATCCAGAGAGGTGGAATGTGAGCTGAAATCGAGGAGAAAGGGACTGAAAAGTCATAATCAAGGGAAGCGGGCTTCGACGATAGGTTCTTGGCCCTGATAGCAAGTCTTGGCCTGAAATGGCTAAGCCGAGGGATGGAGTAGTCGGAACTTGTAACAGCAGCTTTGGCCGAAATGGCTAAGCTGAAAGATAGAATAGTTGAAGATTTCGATAGCAGCTTCGGTCGGAATGACTAAGCCGGAAGCTAGAATAGCTGAAACTCATGATAGCAGCTTTGGCCGAAATGGAATCTTGGCCACCTCCACGGTCCTGACTCCAGCGGCTCTCTCGCCAAGGGGACCCTCAGCCACCACTGTATGCCCAATGTCTAGCTACTCTATGCTAGCCACAGTAACCACCGACGGGCCTAGAGGGGGCATCTGTCAATCGGTCCTCTACGCCCAGTGATCCTCCTCGCGGGCCATCCATCTCGGGACCCGTCCATCTCTGCCAAAGCGCGCCATAGCTGCAAGACAAAGCCTAGAGAAAGGGTCAGAACACCAGTAAATCAACATACACAGCATAGCAAAAATAAAGACATATGAAGTGTCAAGATACAACTACAATAGCCTAGAACAGGAGTCTCATGGGCTATACGCCCTCCTCTCCGCCTCTGACGCATGACCCATGGGGGGCATTTGTTGTACCTAGACTATTTCCCTGCAAAATCACAAGAAATGAGCGTTCGGGTATTCCACCAAACACCCTCTAGGCATGGGCTATCCAACCCTTTCTACAATCCCGTGGGTCCCTACAAGGGCCTTGACCGGCCTGCCGTGATGCACGGCGACACAAGCAACTCCCCAGAGTCAACTCCAGCCACTTACATGCAGGCCTTCCCCGTATCCTGCATCACTGCAAGGGCCAACCCAGGGGTGCCCTGACATCGAGCCACGCCACGTGGCACCCAGCAAAAAGGGCCAGGGGGCCCACCCAGAAGCATGCCTTTCAACCCTCCAAGGTCAAAGGGATACCTAACTAAGTCAACCACAGGCTTTGGAGGCCCGTCGCACGTATATACAGCTCACGCGGGTATGTTCGGCATTCTGTCAAACACCTTGTGGGCGCATATGTTCTAGCCCAACTACACCAAATCACGAGCCACCCCGTGGTTCCAGCCCCTTGATTGGGTCCCACAATGACCCCCCAGCGAGTCAGGCCCAACCCCGACACTCAGACACGTGACAATGAGCTATCTGATCCTAGCATTCGGGCCAACCCGAGGCTACCCTTGACAACCTACCGTACAACATGGCACACAACCCGAGGCATGGCTCACAGCCACAAAGTGCCTCCCCTTAGCTCCCACGAGCTACCATCGTCAACCCAAGGCCTGCCGTGCGGTCCCTCAGCCACCTACTCAAGCCGTTCGGCAATCCGGGGTGTGTCGGGCATTTACCCGAACACCTTGCGGGCGGCTACACCTTCTTCGAGCCGCAATCCACCAAAGCATGATGTGCCTCGAGCCAGTCCATACCCAAGATGACATCAAAGTCCTGAAGCGGTAACGCGTAAAGCCTGGCCGGTAAGTTCCGCCCTTCCACCCACACGGGCACCTGCTCAAAGCAGTACGGAACACGTACAAAGTCGTCGGTCGGTAGCTCCACCGCCATATCGCAGGACACCTCTGTCACCGAGTCCTCTACGCTCTGAGTGAAATCCTCCGAAATAAACGAATGAGAAGCACCCGAATCGAACAGAACGCGAGCCGCACAACCCAAAATTGAAAGAGTACCTTCCACAAGCTGCAGTGCCTCAACCTCTGCTCTGGTCATGTGAGTCACCCTGCCTCGGGATCTCTGCCTCCCAACGGTAGCTGACCTGGACAACTGAGGGAACTGCTCCTGTCGCTGGTACTGCTGCGGCTGCACTGGTGCATACTGGGGCTGAAACTGCTGCTGCGGAACCCCTGACGGCTGACTCGGCCTCTCCGGACAGTCACGCGCCATGTGGCCTGGCTGGTCACACCTAAAGCACACCACGGGCGCGGAACACTGTCTGCCCGGGTGAGAACCACCACACCGGGGACACCCGTCCCGAGCACCACTCACCGAGCTCCGCCGCTGCAACGCCACAGGCTGCTGAACACTGCCTGCCGACTCCTGCTGCGGCTGCCTCTTCTGACACCGACGCTTCCCGCCAAAGCCCGCTTCCCTAAACAGCCTCCTGAGCTTCGAACCAAAAGATGACGACTCCGGAACGGGGGCAGCTGACTGCGTTGCCACGGAACCTCCTGCTGAGAGCTGAGCAGTACCCTGTGGTTGAACCACCGACGGCTGACCGAAACTCGCCTGAACCTGACCGGCACTGCCCTGCCCTCGGACCTTCTGCAAATCTCTCTCCAGCGCTGACGCTGCTCTGCACGCCGCATCCAAGGTGGTCACGCCTGACGCCAGAAGATGGTGCCTCAGCTCGACCCTCAGACCATTGATGAACTGATCAGTCTTCACTTCCTCATCCGCCATGATGTGCGACGCATAACGGCCCAACTCCACGAACATGGCGCGGTACTGCATCACTGACATGTCGCCCTGGGTCAGCTCCATGAACTCGCGCAACCTCTGCGTCCTGATGAAGGACGGACAGAAGGCACGCTCCGGACTTGGAAACGACCTCAATGCAAGTATGCATGGACAAATCAACACGTGCACGGACTTAGACAACACTACATGCATGGAGTTCCACTGTGCATGCACGGGGTTGCAAGACCCAAAACATGCTCGGACTTCAAACACAAAAATGCACGGACTTAAGACATGCATGAAATGGTCTTACAAAAATAAGCACGAACTTGTCTATGCATGGACTTTGTGTGTGCCTAAAAACATGCAAGGACTCTGCGATGTGCACAAGACTAAGGCATGCAAGGACTTTAGCTCAACGAGGCCAGAATATGCTCGGACTTTGTATGCAGGATGTAGGATGCTTGAGTGCATGAGTGTTATGAAGACTTACATGGATATCCTATGCAGTGGACTGTGCATCCATGGACTTGGACAAGGTATGCACGGACTCACCTTGCAATATGCACGGACCTGCTGTAGTGTAGAAAGAGTGCAACATGCTCAGTCTGTAAATGGCTAAGGGCAGAAGTACACTAACCATGTAGCGGTGTATGCTCAGACTAACCAAGGTGCATCACCGACAATGCTCTAACCTAGCTAAGACTTACAATGACTTGAACACATGCAGACTGCCTATATGCACTGATTATGCACAGACTCTGACTATGCATAGACTTGCAACACCAAATGCAACAGGCAAACACTTGTGCACAGGGCACTAACCAAGCTATCTACTGGATAGCCCAGATGCACGAACCCAGAACAGATAGTAGTATTAAGGCATCAATCCACCATTCATCTCAAGCAGATGCCATTCATCTCAAGCATACAAGCAATCTTATGTGCCATTCATCTCAAGCAAATGCCATTCATCTCAAGCATACAAGCAATCTTATGTGTCATTCATCTCAAGCATACAAGTAATCTTATGTGGTGACTCAGAGAGTTGCTATCATCAAAATAACATACCATAATCAAAGCCCAAGAGGCACAACATTCTCTCCCTTTTTGCTGATGGCAACACAATGAGTCACACACTGACTCAACAAGCTATTCTCCCCCTTTGACATAATCAAAAAGGAAATGGTTTGCGAGATGATAATTCAATGCATTAGACAATGATTCCCCTTAAAATATGCAAGATGAGCATGAATACAAGAATGACCTGTACTCCCCCTTTGTCATGAAAATATATCACTCCCCCTATCCCATATAAGAGCCGAATTAATCATGGGCATAAGAAGAGGAGTTGGCAGCCAATACCTTTGCTTTAGCCCTAGTGAGATGAGCATCACTGATAAGATCACCAGGAATAGCAGAGATTTCATCAACTTCTTTAGCTTGAGGGTGATTTGAAGAACCTTTGTTACATTGACTGATCATTCGTGAATTTTCAGACTCAACTATATCAGAAACTATATTTGAGCCAATGATTTGAATGTCTTTGATGTCCATAATTAGAGAACTAACAGGCTTCTCTTTCATCCTCAGCATGTCAGGATTTTGGGATGAAGGGGGCTCCTCTGGATACCTTCGCAACTTTTCACCACCCCCATCAGGTAAAATAGTCACAGGGACTTTAGCTAACTGAAGAATTTCAGTTTCCAGACTGCTTTCTAGACCTTCAGAACTGGGAGGCCAGGCAACTCCCTCTCCTGCTTGCTGGTGACAATTTTCAGTCTCCTTCTTGTCCTCACTATGATGCTCATCAGGTTCTCCTATGATAATTTTATTGGAAGAAGGAAGCTCCACCATAGAAGCATGTTGAGTGGCTGGGACAGAATTCTCCCCCTCCAAATGCATTGGAACCTTAACAAGCCCTTCCTGTTGGTGAATAGTTGAATTGGCATTTACCAACTCTTGCATATCTACTGCCTATAGCAATACCTCAAATTTGTTATCTAGGACCACATTTTGTCGAATAGCCAGTGAGCCAACAGGCCGAGGCCTAAAGGCCTGTCGAAAATTCTTTGGGGCTGGATCTTGAACTGCTTGGGAACGGCCAGTCTTTCCCAACTTCTTCTTACAGTCATCTCTAGAAGGACCAAGCTTATGGCAGAAGGAACAAAGGACAGGAGCTCTATGATAGCTGACCGACTGCCAATATCCCACGCCATCCAGGTCTATCTACAATCGCTCCCTACGCGGAGCTGACAAATCCATCTCTATACAGACAAGAGCCTCCGATGTATCAGTCAAAGCTAAGGTTCTCTCATGAATACGCAATACAGTCCCAAAGTTTCCAGTGATTGAGGGAAGGCAATCTTCATGATATAGATTCACTGGAAGAGCAGGGAAATCGATCCAAACCGGCACCGTCAGCGAATCAACTTCGTAGTTAAAATCTAGAGTCCAACGAAAGAATCGAAACAGAAAACCTTTTAAGGCCCAGTTGCAGGGGGTCAACGCTCCATCTACCTCTACAGCGCAGACTCCTACTGACCGAGCAGAGCAGGAGGCGGAGTTCATTCGGATGGTTGATCGGGCCAAGGTGGCTGAGGCAGCGTTTGTCGAGCGGGTACGTCCTACACTTCCCTTTGTGAATTATGTTATTATATTAAAATACAGTTGACTAATGGTGAATGCTTGTGTGCGGGTGACGAAGCTGACCGTCGCTATAGGCGAGGGCGACCAGTTGCGAGAGGAGCTCGTACTGGCGCAGGATGAGGCCGCCCGTCTGTATGAGGAGCTGGCACAGAGTTACACTCTGAGAGAGGAGGTGACCCGCCTGCGTGGGGAGCTGGGGCAGAGCGTCCACTTGCGGGAGTTGGTGGAGCGAGGGCAAGCTGAGGCGTAGAAGGAGGTAGCCCGTCTGCGGGAGCGGTTAGCACAGGCCAGACCGTCAGACTCGGTGGAGACGACGGTCCTCCGGGCAGAGGTGGAGTGACTCTGGACCATGACCTCGGAGCTGAAGCCTTACCGATAGGAGGTATTCAAGCTACGCGGAGAGGTGCGGGCCTACAGAGAGATGAGCCACTCCCGCAGCGGGATGAGTGGTAGCCGTGCGGCCCCGAGCAGGAGTCAGGCTACTCATGGCTCCATTGGGTGATTCCTTGCGACTTCCTCTCAGCGGCAGAGGAATGAGGAGGAGGATCGGTGCCGGCGGCGAGAGAGGGAGGAGGGTGCGACCTCTACGATGGGCCCGCCATCGAAGAGGTAGGAGGGAGGGGGTGATAGCGACAGGCCAGAGGGGGCGGCCTGATTTTACTTTGTACTCCGACACCTATACATGATGCAATGTGATAGTGACCTAGCTTGTCTTTTTTCACTTTTTTTTGTTGATTTTCTTATGTGATGCATGTATGTGTGGAAAGATGCAAATTCGGACCGTGGACGACTTACGGGTGACACACACGGGAGGGGCGAGGCACGCCGACTTTACGAGAGCGACGACACGAGAGGAGTGAGGTACGCCAACTTCGTGGGAGAGACGACGCAAGAGGGGAGACATGCCGACTCTATGAGAGAGACAATGCGAGAGGAGAGAGGCACGCCGACTCTACGAGAGAGACGACACGAGAGGGGAGACACGCCGACTCTACGAGAGGGACGACGCGGGAGGAGAGAGACATGCCGACTCTACGAGAACTACGACATGGGAGGAGAGAGACAGTCAACTCTACGAGAGAGACAATGCAGGAGGAGAGAGACATGTCGACCCTACGAGAGGGACGACGCGGGAGGAGAGAGGTAGCCGACTCTACGAGAGAGACGACGTAAGAGGAGAGACACGTTTGTTCCGAGGAAGGAGGATGAGCTTCAAGCAACATAGCAATGGAATGGGTGACTGATCTTAGGCCGCACAAGGTTTATGCGGCTATCTCTAGGCCATATATATCAGATGGGCAGCCCACAACCGGCCATAGGATGTAATAATCATTCGACATGAATTGAGAGATGTGCGGCCAACAGAGAGCCGCTCAATAGGAAGGGTGGTCTATCGTTAGACCGCCCAACTCATCACGCAGTAAACCCGATCGAGACTCTCTTGGAGAGTCCCAATCCGAGGTGTTCTACCTCAACTTGACCCAAATCCTATCCAAACCTTTTCTAAGATTATCCCAACCTAATCCTAATGGGTTTAAACCTCTGGAGCAAAGATCTATATAAGAAGAGGGGGATCCAAATTCGTGACTCATTGTTCACCTCTATCTCTAGCCTTCTAAGTCTTTGTTTCTCTTGTCAAAACATCATGAAAAGGGTTCTAGGAGGAAGTTCCATTGCAGGAGCGAGCTACGAGGGACCGAAGCCGGCGTGAAAGGAGTGTGAGGCGCTACAGCGGCTGGCTACACTTCCTCGCCACCTTAGTTCTAGCCCTTCAAGAGAGGTGTGTTTGTGGTTTTATTTCAATTTCATTTCACTTTCTTCTTAACATTGTCTTTTCTCTTTTCCTCTCTCTTCACCCTCCCCTTTTCTCTTTTCTTTCCAACTTCTCCCTAGCCCCAGGCGCTATTCCACCTTGAAGTGGATGGCCCCGATGATTCGAGCATTACCTTTAGGGGTGACTCACATCCTTAATTCCTGGTGCCTACGCCCTCTCCTAGTTTTAGGCAATAACTACCCCAAGCTATCCTTGGACTGGCATAGCATTTCAGCTTTGATAGAAACCTGGCATCCTCAGACCCATACTTTCATGCTGCCATCTTTTGAGGCCACCATCTTGTTGGAAGAGGTAGAGACTTATTTTTCCTTTCCCAGGTCCAAGGTAGGTGAGGAGGACTCCATATGCCATACCGTTGCCCCCATAGACCCAGTTGCCATTCTAGGGGGGTTCATTCCGGACAGTAGGGAGGTTCGCACTTTCATAGGCCCACGGCACATCCACCTCCATCCCCTTAGTCAGTGGGTGGTAGAGCACTGTAGGAAAAAGTGTGGGTGGGACGAGGCCATAGCCAAGGCTGTGTCCTTCTGTTTGTGTGGTGCCATCTTGTTCCCTTCAACTGACCATACCCTAGATCTACCCCTTCTTAACACCATTAGCGGCCTGTGGGAGGGTCTCTCCATTTCCCAGACCATCCTAGCCTATCTTTATGAGGGACTCAGCTCAATAGCCCTAGGCGGGCCGTTGTTCAGCTCCATGATTCTCCTGGAGTGTTGGATGGGAGTTAGGATAAAGTTTACCCCTCGGGAGGATACTGACACAGTTAGCTGGATCTACGGGAGCCATCCCCTATCCTTTATAGGTGGCGCCTTCAGGTTCCCTTTGCAGGTTGAGTGCAGGACATCAGACATGAAGACCAGGGATGAGTGGCGACAGTACCTTAGCATGCTGCCCCTGGAGCGGTTCGTGATGTGCCCTAGCTTCCTCCTTGATACCGACATCAGATTGCCTAGAGGGTGGGGCTTAGACTTGAGGCTCGTGGGTGATACGGTGCTGGCGATGTACAGCCCGCACCGATGCTATCTACAGGTCAGGATGCCCAGGACCATCCTACCACTCCTACCCCACCTTCCCGCACTACAGACGAGGAGGATTGGTATAGAGGAGGATGAGCAGACGGTCAGGAGCACCCTGATCATGTGGGGAATCAACAGGGTGCGGACTCCTCCAGCGGAGGTCACCAAGGTGACAGAGACCCGCCAGGCCTATATCAGGGCATTGAGAGAGATATGTCCCTGGGCGGATGCCCAGTGGAGGACAGAGTGATTGTACCTTTTTCCTTTTCATGATGTTTAGAGTTTGAGATGTGAATAAATGAGTTGATTGGTATGGGATAGAACTTGAGTTTGGCTTGTGACTTTGTGGCTTATGGTTCCATCTTTGCCGTGTGATGATCATAATCTTTGGGGTTTGAGCGCTGGATCTCTCGTTTCTCGGAGTTTTTGGCCGATCTATGGGCATAGAATCATAATAGGAGGGTTGGGGATGAATTCCCCTTTGTTTCCCCATCATCGGGGGATGATCGGGGCGTGGATTGGGTTTTTTGGCCTTTCCCGCCGATTTCGCGCTCGGGTTGGGGTTGCGGCCCTTCCAGGGACCGCTAGGCCCCTTTGGCGGCCCTCGTGGGGCCGCCAAGCAGGTTTGGACGTCGGTTGGGCTTAGCGGCCCGCCCAGGACCGCGAGGACCGCTAGGCCAGGGTCGCGGTCTTGCGATAGACCGCTACCCCTTGATTAGCAGTCCGCTGCCGACCATTTCTCCCGTCTAGTCAGAGCACCCTCGGGGTGCGTGTTTTTGACCGTTAGGGGTCGCGTCCTGGGTTGCGGCCAGGGAACGACCGTTATCTGGAGTCTTGCGGTCAGCAGGTGACCGCATGGTGGGGTAAGCGGCCTGGTGATAGACCGCTAGGCAACCCCATGGCTTGCCGGTTGCAGTCACGGTGTGGCTGCCTGGCTGAGCCTAGCTGTCTCAGGGGGACCGCTAGGCCCGTTTGCGGTCTGGGGAGGGCCGCCAGGCTGAGGGGCAGTCCCGGGTGGATTGCCACTCCGTTTCCTTTTGATTGGTGACTTCCGCGAGTTGAGTCTCACCTCTAGTGACCTGTCCACTAGTCGTAGCTGTCCTGCGCACGCGGGTGCAGACTTACTTGGGAGTGGTGGAGAGCGCGACCCAGAGAGATAGTTTGTAGGTTGGTTACCGTATGGCCTCTTGCCTTTGCCGTCTGAGTCTAGTTAGGGGGAAAACTATTTAGAGGACCTAACTTAGAGCAGATGGTCTGTGTGTGCACGCGTAGTTGGGGGCAGAGGACCCGCGCTGACGAGCGCGACCCCAACTAGTCCTTGTTCGTGGTTGTTGCACCCGTAATTTGTCATACCAAATTCCGGGATACTAGTTTCACATGTGACAAGGTTTCGGTATGGTGTATCACCATCCGATAGGATATCCCTACACGGGGTTCATTATTCGGTGTATCGCCGTCCCGTCGGATATTCCTAAGTTTAAGGCTTTTTAGCCCACATGTGGTTACAATTCAAACCCCTCAGAGGGTGGCCGCAAGCCAAGTTTAAGCTACGACGATTGTCAGGAAGGGACAGGAGCCCGGACACCACGTTGCCGAGCACCGGGCGCATGTTCGTCAGCATCTTGCCGGTGTTGCCGAGCACGGTGGCCAGGTTGTTCTTCGCCGTCGACGTCTTCAGCGCGTCGGCCAGCCCCTTGCCCATGGCGTTAGCCCCGGACGCCACCTCCGTGAGGCCCCGCTTCAGGGTCGGCAGCAGGTTCGACGAGACCTGTTTCAGCTCCGTGGCCATGCCCTTGAACAGGCCATCCTGGACAGACTTCTTCAGGTCCTTGAACTGCGGCGACAGGGCTTTGACCGCCAGGGCGGTCGCCTTGGCCTCGGGGCTCAGCTTGGCCAGCGCCTCGGCGAACTTGGCCGGGTCGTCCATGTTCTTCAGGGCGTCGCCGAACCCGGACGTACCGATCTTCAGCGCCGCCAGCGCCGCGCCCCCGGCCAGCGCCGCCGCGGGCAGCAGCAGCAGCGACCCGGACAGGGCGGTGACCGAGCCGATCAGGCCACCGATCGGGTTGGTACTGATCGCCGCGGCGATGCCCAGGTCCTTCACGGCCTTGCCGAGAGTCTCCTTCAGCCCGCCGGCAGCCCCCCCGCCGCCGAAGCCCTTCCCGAAGCCCTTGGCGTAGTTGCGGCCGGCCAGCTCACCCTCGGCGACGTACCGGCCGCGCTGGTCGTGCAGGCGGCCATTCGCGTCCCGGGTGAACTGGTCCCCGAACGCATCGCCGGCCCGGCCGCCCGCGGCCCGCGCGTCCGCCGTGGCGCGGGACAGCCCGGCCCTGGTGTCGTTGACGACCCGTACCCTGATCTCGACGTCGTTAGCCGTCGCCATGGTCGACTCCGTGCGAGGTGATGGCGACGAGCTGGAGCAGGTCGGCCGACTCGGCGAGCAGCGCGGACGGCAGGCAGCCGAACCGCTCGCACAGGGACAGGATCATCTCGGCGCGCTCTAGCTCGCGAGGCTTTCGGACAACGGCTCCATCGGAATCGAGACCTCCACCGACGGCTCGCCATCGGCGGATGTCTCGTCCAAAGGGTCGGCCACCGCGCTGATCCCGTTCTGCCAGGCTCGCACGATGGCCTGGGCCAGCAGCACGTCCATGCTGCGCAGTCCCTGGAGCGTCGCCGGGACCGGGGCGTCGTCGTGGTCGGTGACGTTCCACGACACCAGCGCCGGGGCGAACGCCCGGGATCCATATTCTGTAGAGCTCGGACTTCTTCCAGAATGCGTGCGAACTCCAAGCATTCCCTTGCCTCATCAGAAAGTCGGTCTTCATCCGGGGTTCCTATGTCAAATTTTGCCTCAACCTGGAATAGGTCCTCTTTACAAGATAGCTCCTCCCAGCACCGACATGCAGTAGTTTCATCAGGTTCCTCTGCTTTGGGTTGGCTAACTGAAGGGCTGTTATCAGCAAGGGACTAGTAGATGATCTCTTCATCCCTTGAGGGGTAATCATCATATCCTACCTCAGGAGGGTTTTCATGGGAGTAGAAGGCAGAGATGACATCCATCTCGGCCTCATAATATTCTTGAAGAGTGTAACCCAACCCTGGGTATTTAGTGATCTTCATTAGTTTCTTGTTGCTCCGGGGTGGATCCCAAAGCTCCTGGAATGCCTTCTTCTGATCAGCTAGCTACAGTGAAGGCATCTGCATCCTGGCAAACATCCGCGTGACCTACCGTGCAGCGTAATCCAAGCCTACGACTGGCACCATTCGGCTTGTGGATTCTTCTGGGATCATGCAGTCCTGATCGTCTTCTTCGACAGGCTCCCTAGTGTAGAATATAATAGGGGCTTCGTAGAAGCGAGGGACCTCCATAGTTTTTAGTGGTAGTACGGTCTGGTATTCCAGGCTAGCAATGGGCTTGACTAACCCTTCAGGAATCCCGACTTCTGTGTATTTTTCTTTCATCTCTTCATCAGCCATGCTGGGATGGATATCTAGAAGTGCAATCCATGTAAAATCCCGGATATGTGAGACATGAGACACTTCATGCTTCTTAACATAGTCGTGTGGTGGCGGCGGAGACCAATCCTGTGCTTTTGTTGCTGACTTTTTCTGACTGATCGCAGCTTCTTTCTTCTTTTCTTTCAGTGGAGTGTCCATATAATAGGACGCATCGAGCATGTGGCACTCGAAGGCTTCAAAGGGTGCAGATCTACGAACACCCTTTCTTCTTTTCCATCATGGCAGTACTTGATACACTTGTGCAGCGTAGACGGCACTATCTGGTACTCATGCAGCCACGGTCGCCCCAGCAGGGCCTTATATGTGGTGTTAGAGTCGATCACATAGAATCGCACCACGGTAGTGAGGTCTCCCAATGTGAGGTTAAAGTCTGCCACCCCCAGAGGCGTCTCACACACACACACACTCACCCTCCCAGCCACTGCCGGCCAACTCCCGTGCCCGGCAGCGAGCAACCCCCCTGCATACCCTCGTCTGACCACCTCCTGCCGCGCGCCGCCGGCCAACCCCGACGCCACGGACGACTGCCCCGTCGCCGACGAGCCCTCCTAACCGCGGCAGCCACCACCGCTCCCCTCCTCGTTAGCCCACGTCGGCGACCTTCCCATCTCCCTCATGCACACACGCACGTAACTCCCGACCCCCTCTCCCACTCTTCTCTCCACGTCTCCCAACTCCCCCACCGTCGGCCACCTCCCAACGCAACTCCCCACCGATGCTCCACCTCCCTCTACTACCCTCTCCCCTCCGCGAGCCCGCCAACACCACACTTGACCTCCCCCCTGCAGCACCCCCCTCTCCCGTCAACCACCGCCTCCAGCTCCTCTCTGCAACCATACACACAGCCACTCCGCTGCCACCTTCCCACCGTCACTCCCTCCCACTCTCTTCACGGCAGCCGTCCACTGTGAACCCTCCACAGACACCGGCAGCCTCCGTCCACACCCCCACTCTTCCCCTGTCCACTGGAGCACCTCACTGCCGACCTCCCCTCCAGTTCTCACCCTCTCTCTCGTTCCCTCTCTCTCTCTCTCTCTTTCGCTCCTTCTCTCTATCTCTCTCGTCCCGTCTCTCTCTCCTCCCCTCCTTCTCTCTATCTCTCTCTTCTTCCCTCTCTCTCCCCGCGGGAACTCCCTCTCTCTCTTCTCTCTCACTCTCCCCCTCCCGTGGAGCCTCTCTCTCTCTCCCTTTTCTCCCTCTTTCCCGTTCCATCTTCTCTATCTCTCTCTATCTCTCTCTATCTCCCTCTCTCTCTACAAGCTTAGGATAATATATGTGTAGATATATATATTTTATTATTATTAATCTCCCTCATCCCCCCTATCTCTCATCCTCTCTCTATTTCTTTCTTCTCTCTACCTCTCTCTACCCACTACACTCTCATTTTATTTTATTTCATTATATATATATATGCTTATTATTCTTAAAACCTCACTCCCCTTCCTACTTGTATATTTTTCCCCCTTCATTTTTATTATTTATTTTTAATCCCTTTTTATATCATCTTCTCTAAATACCTTTATAAAAAAGATTAAAAAAAAGAGAGCTCTCTCTCTCTCACGGCGGCACTGGGCGGTCTTCTTTGCTCGTTGGAGGCTCGGTTTCTTATGTTTCCTTGTGTATCCCAGGGAGAGGGGGATTCTTTTGCGGCACGCTCCGGGAGGACCCGCAGAGCCGTTGCCAAGAGGAGGGGGACAACGGCCCCGATGGAGGAGGACAAGCCCAAGACACTCTCGACCGAAGAGGTGGCACAAATTGTGTCGTTCCTTCGGTCGGACAGCGGGTTGAGGCTCTTGGTTCCCCTTCCTCCTCTCCGGACGCTCGTGACGCCCGAGGAGAATCGTTTGCTGGGGGAGATGCTGGCCGGGTTCGTAGTCCGGGGCGAGGAGAAGGCTCAGGCCGAGGAGGCGGCCCAATTTCCACCGACAGGAAGGGAGCGTGCCCCGCCTGCCGCCCTTCCTACAACTGGGGTTGAGGGGGACCCACCGTCTGCGTTGGTGGAGTCCGATAGCGTTGCCGTAGTTCCAGCTGCTCCCCTGGCGGTAGCTGGTCGGGAGCTGCGTATTGAGACGGGAGGCCCAAGCAGCTTGTCGGTGGAGCTTCCCTCCTCCTCTACCGCGGTAGATACCGAGATATGGGCCGCGGTGGATGAGACGGTGGAGTTCAACCCGCCGGTGGTACCCCCTCTCGGCCACACCGTTTTGGACGCTCCCGTCCGGCAGATGCTGGCGACGCTGCGCTCCTTGATTCTTGCGGATCCGACTCTCATATATCAAGTGGTGCATGCTATAGCCGTGCAGTTAACCGGAGCGTTGCAAGTGCTGGGGTGCCCCCTGGAGGAGTGGTCATGACGGGTACTATTGCTGCTGAAGTACGTGAACCGTCGGGACTTCCTTGAACTTCAGGCCCCCAACGAGCTTGCCGCGATCGAGGCCCAGGCAGGGGAGTACCTGCAAGCCCTGGAGGAAAGTCGGCAAAGGGGAGAGCAGTCTGACAAGATTTCTGAAGGTGGCCGGTGAGAGATCGACTCCCTCAGGGGCCTGATCGAGGAGCTGGAGGGGCGGCTCGCTGTGGCCAAGTCTACGTTGGCCAAGGTCGAAGCAGCTGTAGAAAGATCCGACGAAGCGGGGGTCGTTGCTAGGGCTGAGGCAACCTCCCTCGAGGCAGAACTGGAGCGTCTCGAGGGGCAGAGGGGCCGACTGCGAGACATGGTGAGCTTCCCCTGCATCGGCATCCTCCCTCTGGCCAGATATAAAGAAGCAGGGACTGTATAGGAAGATCATTGCCCAGGCTGAGAAGCCTGACTATTTTACCATCCCTACAGCAGCACCAACAACCACTCCCTTGCCTCCGGGCAAGAAGAGGAAGACTTCCGCGGTCAGAGCTACGGTTGTAAAGGCCACAAGGGCCAAGAAAGCTCGAACTCAGCAGCCTGCACTGGCGGTGACAGAAGCTGAGACTCCTCTCCCCGATATTCCCTCATTCGAGGAGTTCTCATCACAGCAAGAGGCCACTCCGGCATCTACCCAAGGTATACTCAATGGCTTGCAGATGCAGCTTCTATTATTTCTTTTCTGACTCCTGAGGAGACCTTTGGCTCTGAACCCTTCTTTTTCCTGACACAGCCCTAGAGCAGACAGTGGCACCCCCAGAGGAAGAAACCAGGCTGCCTTCTCCTACGCCGGCTGGCGAGACTGAGGGTAAATGTGTTCTTCATCATTCCTTTTGTCTTTTAGTCTTTGTTTCATCATTTTTCTCAAGGACCCCTGCCGTGATAACAGCTGGAGAGGGAACCGGGGCTATCATGGCAGCGGAGGACGCACCTCGGCCATGGGAGGGTCACAAGACCCAGCTGAAAAGGAGTGTTGCCCCGACGAGGCAGATGGTCACCCGGTCTGCGTCTCGACATGCTTTAAAAGTAGCAGCCCCTCCTGTGGATAGGGTGGAGATATCTTCAAGTAGTTCCACGACCATCTTCGATGTAGAGGAGGAAGAGATATATTTTAGCGACAGTGAAGAGGATACTTCCAAGTCAGAAGCACTGCCCGTGTCCATCAAAGCTCTTCTGCCGTTCCCGCCTTCGAAGTTGTTAGTGATATCTTTCGAGGAGGAGTTGCAGGGAGAATTCACCGGGCTTGACATAGAGACAGACATAACTCCTCCCTTCATTGCCTCGGCTGTAGAGTTCTCATCCCCCCTGCATTCTTTCGAAGGCGTGGACCTTTCATTGACTGTAAGTCCATTTTATCTTGCTGTTTCATCCATTTTTTTCTTTCATTGCTTGATGCTGCCTTGGTCTGTTCTCAGGAGCCTGCCATCACCAGCTCACCGACGAGTGCCGCTTTTGATGCTGTTTCATCTGAAGCCCTGGCCACCAGTGCTGCCTTGCCAATAATTTGTGTGGGAACTGCGGAGATCTCAATGGCTTGCAGATGCACCTTCTATTATTTCTTTACTGACTCTTGAGGAGACCTCTGGATCTGATTTCTTCTTTTTCCTGACATAGTCCAAGAGTAAATAGTGGCGCCCTCCGAGGGAGAAACCAGACTACCTTCTCCTACACTGGCTGGCAAGGCGGAGGGTCAGTGTGCTTTTTCATCATTCCCCTTGTCTTTTGGTCATTATTTTATCATTCTTCTTAGGGACCTCTACTGCGATAATAGCTGGAGAGGGAACCGGGGCTATCATAGTAGCAGGGGACGCACCTCTGCCATGGGAGGGTCACAAGACCCAGATGAAAAGGAGTGTTGCCCCGACGAGGCGGGTGGTCACCCGATCCACATCCCGGCATGCTTTGGAAGTGGCAGCCCAACCTGTGGATAGGGTGGAGATATCTTCTAGTAGCTCCATGACCATCTCCGATGCAGAGGAGGAAGAAATATATTTCAGTGGTAGTGAAGAGGATATTTCTAAGTTGGAAGCGTTGCCCGTGTCGACCAAAACTCTTCCGCCATTCCCGCCTCTGAAACTGCTGGTGGTATCTTCTGAGGAGGAGCTGCAAGGAGAGTTTGCCGGGCTTGACACAGAAATAGACATAACTCCTCCCTTCATTGCCTCAGTTGCAGAATTCTCATCCCCCTTACACTCCTTTGAGGGCATGGACCATCCACTGAGCGTAAGTCCCTTTTACCTTGCTACTTCACCCCATTTATCCTTTCATTGCTTGATGTTATCTTGGTTCGTTCTCAGGAGCCTGCCATGACCAGCCCAGTGACGACCGCCGTTTCTGAGGCCATTCCATCTGAAGCCTTGGCTACCGTTGCTGCATCGCCAGTAGCCTGTGTGGGAACTTCGGAGATAATACGTCCTGTGCCAGTGAGGATACAGTTTTCTACAGACCTAGCATCATTGGACTTGGGCACTTCAGGAGACAGCTCCGTTCCTATCAGGGTTTCAGATTTAAGGGCCGAAGTAGACCCGGCCAGAGGTTCTGCATTTGTACCAACTGCGGTGATGACCGTCGCACCGGAGTCCGCGGTCCCTGCAGTATCATCCATGGAAACTGAACCTCTGTCGCCTCAAGTCATGGCCCCTGGGGTCTTATTATTGAAAGATGTAGCTGTCGCAGAAGAGGTGGCCGAGCAGGAGGCAGCAATAAACATGCAATTCTAACCTTTACAAACTAGCAGAGTGTAACGGACTGGGTTGGGGGCGTTATGCGACTATAACGCGCCTCCCCAGGGCCGTTATGCTCACCCGCACACAGGGAAAACCCAGACCTGCAGACTATAATGCACTACCTCAGGGGCGTCATGCAATGTATGACATGCCTTGGCCCGCGCGTTATATTCTCCAGAGAACCTGCGAAAATCACACAAACCATGACGCACTAGGAAGGATGCACCATGTAACTATAATGCACTAGGAGTAGTCCGTTAAAGCTACCCGAACGTTTAAAAACTCTGAAAACTCCACAGTTAACCACATAGTATAATGCACCAGGAGTGGGGAGTTAAACTGGCCATGGCGGACTAGACCCAGTCCGTCATGCCCCACAGCCTACAGACCTACAGAAACCACGATTGACATAACGGCCCACGAGTGGTCCGCCATGCATTGCACAATGCACCCCCTAGGGTCCGTTAAGCGTATAACGGCCTCTAGCAGACGCGTTATACCGACTGCGATATGCGAGGGATGAGTTCAGACCGAACTCCCCTCCAGTCAAGTCGGATCGACACGAAACAAAAAGAAAGGGGTACAAGAAGTTAAATAACAAAATTTTTATAACTACGGCATGCTCCAAAACTCAAATATAACAGTCCTAACCAATTTTTCAAGCATTCAAACCTAAAAGCCCCTAAAATGGACCTTGCACAGAAAATGATGCAAACGCCTATGGATGGACATGCATGCAGTACCAAAATAATCCTAACGAAGTAAGGAGTCCATCCCCCTACCTCGATCGCAGTAAAAATCTCGATAAGCACGCATGCAGGCGACGAAGCCCCGCGACACCTCATGACCCGAACAGTTCCCACGCTCCACGACCCGCGGAATGGATGGCACTGGCGAGATCCTCGCAATGAGCAGGTTCCAATAGTACCTCCTACGCCTCGATCTGGGGTCGGCACAGCCCAGAACGGATGAAGAAGGGATGGAGGAGAGAGAGTGTGTGAGAGAGGGAGAGAATCGAGATGGAGAGAGAGTGTATCGAGTGGAGAGAGAGAGAGAGCGGCGTGCGTGGGTTAAAAATCTAATTTTTTTTTGTTTTCAAAACTAAAATTATAATTTAGCCCCTCAAACCTCCAAAATTGTAAATATGTTTGAGAAAGCTACACATCGGGGTATAAAAGAATGCCATAGTTTTATAAAATAACTTAAACATGGCGAATATGTACTAATGTACCTTGAAAACATGTTGCCAAAATTGAAAAGCGCATAGATTTCCCATAAATACATTTTCTTTCTTGCCAATCTCAGCATCACCTCCAAAGTAGCCATCTAAGTACTCCATGAACTGGAGGGTGAGAAAAGGAGTAAAACTGAAATAAGCAAAGACCACAGTTCAGAAATGCTCCACGGTGCCAATAAGATACATATAAATAAATCATACCAGGCTCTGATCACCAAAAGGTTGAATTATAGGCCAAGGCTGAACATCCATCAAAATAGCGATAAGAATTCCTTCTTGAACCAAACCAATCTCACCAAACTTAAGAGCAACCACAGAAGCATCAAAAGACAAAGATAGGCTGTCAAGCAAACGGCCATAGAATGTTGGTTCATGCCGGCCCCTGTGAGAGACTGCTTTCTCCAATGCATTGATATGGATGAGTAAGTTCAAGGAGTCTTCAATAACGGTAGGATTTGGTGGATCCAGGACCTTCTTTAGCAATACTTAATATACATCAAAATTATGTTAGCTTCAATTTTACCTCAAGAGGGAGAAAAAAAAATAAGAAACCCTCCTCTATGACAAAACATCTCAAAGAGGGGAGAAGAATAACAATTAATGAAAACATTACAAATGCTGCTGCAACTTGGTGCGATGAATGGCAACATTTACAAGTATATCTCCAGGTGTCCAAGGAATTTTAAATTTAGTGTATAATCTTTGTATGGATCGGATTGGACTGGCCAAAACAGTTGACCTGACAAAACCAATGTAATTGAATCAAAATAGCAATGAAAATATTTGTATAATTAAAATTTATTTTCATGGCCGGCGCACCAATCCTCCCACATTGTCGCAGGTGGAGACTCCCCCTCAGGGGGGTCTGGGGATGCCGGTTACCGTAGGCCAGCGAAGGGACTCCCACTTCTCACTACAGTATCTGCGGAGGCGGACGGCACCTGTGCCAGCTGCTCATCCTTGCCGGCAGGCATTCTTGTGACCCGACCACGAATGGCCTCTTCCTGCAAGCTGCCACCGCAAGACCTGGGCCCCTTCTACAAGGAGGCCAACATAACCTGTCCAACCAACACCCGAGTGCGCTTTGCGGTCTACAGCAAAGATCCCAGGGGGGCTGATCTCCTTCAGGCCAAACCACCGACCTGCCTGTTGCCCCAAGCACCACTGCTGGAGGCAGGCAGGTGTGCCGGTGAGGAACCAGAGGCCAACAATGATAGAACAGCGTCGGCGCTGCTCAAGTTTGAGCCATTTGGAGTCATGGCCTGGGCACGGCACAACAGTCTGTTAATGGCCAGGGGGGAGCAGGAGGCCAGGGTGATGCTAAATGCAAAGGGGGAGATGCTATCACCAGAAGACAAAGAGACTGTCCCAGACACACCGGGAGAAGCTACAGGGCCAGAAGAGAGTATCTCGGAAGGAGAGGGAGCTACAGAGAGGGACAGGCTGGGAGGAGGGGAGGAGCTGATGGGGGGTGGAGAAGATGACAGAGCCTCAGATGAAGGAGTTGGCAGACAAGTTGGGGGTGCCCCTTTTGGGGACTGGAAAGGGACTTGAAGGGGATATTCATCGAGGTCCAGAGGAGGTGGCTGATCAACATGACTAGGGAGGCAAAGGGGGGGGGGGAATCACAGAAAATGGCAGTAAAGGATGTAAGGAGGGAGAGGAGAGGAGAAATGAGCTAGAGGACGAAGGGAGGGGTATAGCCTTGTCCGTATGAAAATTGTCTCCTAGAATATGAGAGGATCCGTGGAGGCGAGAAGAGGGTGGTAAAGGAGTTGGTAAGAAGATGCCAGATTGACATTTTGTGCCTGCAAGAGTTAAAAGTGTGAAGGGGATGGGAAGCAATTATGAGGGAGATTGGGAAAGCCGGGGTTTCAAAGGGGGTATCCTCCATAACAGAGGAGAGGGCCGGAGGTATCATGATTCTATGGAACCAATTTGAGGTGGAGGAGGATAGAAAGAAAAATAGGGACCAATAGGAAAATGCAAATAATAGGTCCTTTCAGCCAAACCCAGGTTTTGAGTTGACTTCTAGTTCTGGACCGATGGGAACTCCTACTCCTAAATAAAGGAGTAGCTTTTTAGGTTCTTTAGGAGGGCTATCTCCCTTCACGTCCGCAACGTGGGGGACGGTTTCTCATGGGATTTCTCAGAGATCTATGGACCCTAAACCAGGGAAGGAAAGAGATCACTATGGGATGAGTTGCTCCTATACCATCAAAGCTCGGGCCAGCCCTACTATGTGGGTGGTGAATTCAATGCAGTCGCAGTGGCTTGGGAGAAGACGAGGGACAACCCACATACGGGGGAAATGGAGGATTTCAATGGCTTCATACAGGAGGCGACTTTGCTCGACATTGGCCTAGTGAATGTTCAGTTCACTTGGTCCAATATGAGGGTGACACCTACATGCTCCAAGTTGGAAAGTCCTAGTATCGATTAATTAGAAAGATCACTTCCCTCGTGTGCAAGCATCATGTTTGGCTAGGTCGATATCAAATCACAAACCTATTTTACTGAAGACCAACTGCAGGCAAAAGAGAAGACAACATTTCAGGTTCGAAAGGTACTAATTCAAGGAGGCGGACTTTATGGAGACCGCTAGGCGGACTTGGAGTATGCGAAGGTACGAATAGTCTTCTATGACTACACTGATGGATAAACTAAAGCATCTGTCCCAGGTGCTTAAAGGTTGGGGAGCTGACAAAACCCTATCTGGCAGACTGACAAAGGTGAAAATTCTACAACAACTGGAGGGTCTGGAATGATTGGAGGAGGCAGGGTTGCTAGATGGATCTAACAAGACATACAAGGACACACTCAGCACAGAGTTAGAAGAGATCCTCACTCGGGAAGAGACATATTGGAAGCAGAGATCAAAGTAGAAATGACTCAAAGAAAGAGACAAACATTGCTTACTTTTAGAGGATTGCTTCAGGGAGGAGGAGAATCAACCATATAGCTTCCATCAAGGTTGGTACGCATACCTTCACAAGGAAAGAGGTGATCAAGGGTGTGTTGGACTGCGGCATTGTTATCAGAACCGAACCGGACCGGCCGGTCGAACCGATTCGACCGTGAACCGGTGCAAGAACCGGTCCGATTAGGCTCGGTTCGGTCTAATGTTAAAGAACCGGACAAACCGCGGTTCAACCGGTG
Source organism: Amorphophallus titanum (assembly GCA_024336825.1). NCBI lineage: Eukaryota > Viridiplantae > Streptophyta > Magnoliopsida > Alismatales > Araceae > Amorphophallus > Amorphophallus titanum. The sequence goes on along the minus strand of JANBPO010006859.1, from coordinate 5,919,125 downwards.
AACCGGTCCGAACCGGTTCGACCAAATTCACCTTTCAAAAAAAATATATAAATATTTAAATATTCAAAATAATATATATGTGTGAACAAAAGTATCTTATTATTATTGATTTGTTGTTATTTAGTATTTTATTTTAGATATATTTAAAGTTTAAATGTACAAGGGCTCATGCTCTCACGAAGGGATCCCCTAGTCATCAACTCCTCAACCTGACGCTGAAGCTCAGCGTGATCAGTAGGGCTCATCCTATAATGTGGCAGGTTGGGTAATGAGGACCCCGGAATCAGGTCGATGGCATGCTGGATGTCCCGCATGGGTGGGAGACCCTCGGGTAAATCATCGGGAAACACGTCAGCAAACTCCCGAAGGACACCAGCAACCTCAGAAGGGACATCTCTCTCCATCTCTCTACCCACCTCTCAGACTAAAATGGCAAAGATGGGGTCCCCCCTAACAAAGTCACGCTCCAACTCTCGGGGGCTCACAAGCATCAACCTCCTAGTCGATCGAACACTCAGAGTAGGGGTAACAGGAGGTGCCATAGCCTGAGCCGATGATGGAGTACTGGGCCATAGAGTAGACGGACTCGGAGTGCTAGGCCCAACGGGACCCCGGAGGGTCGGACTCCTCGGTTGGGATGGGTGAAGAGTGATCCTATGGCCCTTATGGTCGAATGTGCATGTGTTAGACCGGCCATGGAGGGTAGCATCCCTATCAAACAACCAAGGTCTCCCCAGGATAATACTGTCTACCTCCATAGGCAACACGTCACACCAAATCTCATCCTGGTAGGCGTGGAACTGTAATGGCACCAAACATAGCAGCCTGACGGGAATAGAGGTGGTATCATCCCAAGAGACACGATAGGGGGAGGGATGGTCCACGGGGGTCAACCCAAGGTGTGTGATAGTACCCGTGGAGATAGCGTTAATACAACTCCCACTATCGATGATCACTTTGCAAGCTTTCCCACCCAGCCTGCAAAAGGTATGAAAAATGGTGGTGTGATGCCAGTCATCACTCACCATAGGCTGGGTCAAAATGCACCTGACAACACCCAGCTGAACATCATCCTGACTCTGTATGAATTGGGCATCTAATTGCTCACCCTCCAACAACTCATCAAAGAACTCCTCGGTGAGCTCCTGGTCATCCTCATAGCTAACAGGTACCACAGTAGGTGCGGACTCACTGGTCGAAGAGTCCCCCATGACCAAGGCAGGCTGAGTGGGACAAGTAGCAGCATAATGGCCAATTCCTCCACACCGGTAACACTCATGACGAGACCCAGCACCCTGAGGTGCTCCACCAGTCATCGGTCCCTTCCCCTTGTAGTGAGAAATGCTTCAAGCTGTGTTTTATGCACAAGGGACACCTTCGCCAGGTAAAACCTGCATGAGGCATAATAAATGAGAGTGCACAATAGTAGATACTCAAAAGACAACACGAGGTGCAACCTTGTATAGTGACACTTGAAAAGTGTGCACGAAGAACACCTTCGTTAGGTGAAACCTGCACGAAGTATATTAGGTAAAAGTGCACGAGGTAGAACATGCACCAAACAGAGTTTTATGCACAAAGCTTGAAAGCTCTTCCCTAACCCCTTTAAGCATGAAGTGGAGGCTTAAAGAACAACGCGAGGAATGGTTTTTCAGCAATGACTTATGCAGTAAAAGTGTGCACGAAGAATCAATTGCTACAAGTGGAATATCGATTAGAGGACTTATATGATACAAGAAGGCAATGCATAGTAAATCGAGGTGATTTATATAGTGTCATCATCATCAAAGCACTAGAGAAACACAACATTCTCTCCCTTTTTGATGATGGTAATATTGTATAAATTACTGATCAATGCGGTTCAGAAATACTCTCCCTCTTCCTAACCTCCCTCTTCTCTGACTCTTTCCTCACAATTAACACCCTCTGTCTCTGTGCTTCCACCTGTTCCCTTTCACCACCTTTATCACTACGCTCCCCCTTAGCACAATTCTCTCCGCCTTAAACAAAGACTTCTCTCCCTTCATATTACCTTTCTATTCTTAACACAGCACTAATTTCTACCCCTTTCTATTCCTCTCCCCCTTTGACATCATCAAAACAAAAAGCTAATAGAGAAGAAGAAAAGTTGCTGACTGACCAGGAGTGTGAAGGGAGTAGCTCACGGGAATGAGAGGCATGGGAACTGTTTAGACAAGTAAGTAAGACACCCGCTCTAGGAAAAGAATTTTGGAGTCTGGTAGCCAAGCTGATTCAAGAACAAGAGTGAAGTGTATCTTCATACAGAAGAAATGATCCTCAGCAAGGATGGTCCAGAGTAACTAGCTGTGCGTGTAGAAATCTGGACTGAAAGGCATTCAAGAGATAGTTATAGACCTTAAGTGCATGGTATTGAGGACAAACAGCCTGACCTATGAGATTTTTGGGGTTCGAATATAGAAACACATGTTTTCTTTCTGAGATGAGACTGAAGATCAACAAGTAACTCAGCTAATCACACTTTTGACAGAAAGGCAGACTGGTAAGAAGATCAAGCGCCTCCGTACTGATAATGGTATGGAATTCTGCTCGAAAGAATTTGATGAGTTTTGCAAGAATGAGGGTATCGTTCGACATCGCACTGCAGCGGGAACACCACAACAGAACGGTATTGCAGAACGGATGAACAGAACACTCTTAGAAAGAGCGAGAAGTATGTTGTCTCAGGCAGGTCTGTCAAAAGCATTCTGGGCAGAAGCTGTCAACACGGCTTGTTACTTGGTGAATAGATCTCCATCCACAGCCATAGAGTTGAAAACTCCCTAGGAGGTATGGTCAGGTTCTCCTTCTGACTATTCTCACCTCAGAATTTTCGGTTGTCTTGCCTACGCTCATGTCACAGGTGACAAATTGGAGTCGAGGGCAAAGAAGTGCATTTTCGTTGGATATGCACTGACATAGGGTGTGAAGGCATATCGGTTGTGGTGTATCGATCCTCACAGGTGACAAATTAGAGTCGAGGGCAAAGAAGTTCATGATTAAGAGAGATGTGACCTTTGATGAGTCTGTGATGTTCTGGATGCGAGAGAATTCAACAATAGATGTCAGAGATCAGGTTAGTAGCAAGCAGGGAGAGATAGAGGTGAAGCTCTTAACAGAAAGTATAGTGCAAGAGGAGACAACCCCAGATGTGACAATTGACATGTCGGAGACCAGTACAGCACAACGGCAATCCCCACGAAGGTAGTACATCATCACGACTGGCAGAGAGCGAAGGGTGATCAGACCACCCAGTAGGTATAGTCATGCTGAGATGGTAGCCTTTACTTTATCTGTTGCAGATGATGTTGAGGGGGTAGAACCATGTTCTTATAGAGAGGTAGTTGCATCAGAGGTGTCCTCTAAATGGCAGTTGGCCATGCAACAAAAGAACAACACATGGAAGCTGGTGAAAGTGCCACCTGGTCAGAAGATTGTGGGGTACAAATGGGTCTTCAAGAAGAAAGAAGGAATCTCTAGTGTGGAAGATGCTAGATTCAAGGCACGACTAGTGGCAAAGAGTTTCACATAGCGGGAGGGTATTGACTTCACTAGGGTATTTGTTGGGTCCCGTGCAGTGCAATCAGATCTAGAAGGGGGGGTTGAATAGATCCTATCACGAACTTTGGCCTATTTAAAACCTGGCTACCAAAAGCATAGACAACGCTACCCCAGCCGCGCAACCTGCTCATTTCTACCCAAATCCAGTCGACCCGGCGGCGGTCAGTCGGCTGATGCTGGAGCAGATGATTGATATGAAGCTAGCTGAGAGGGGCGACGGGGAGCAGGCGCCATTTGACGTCTACCGAGTCCCTTATCTGGCTTATTATGCTGCAAGGAGGTTACCAGCTGGCATCACCAAGCCATCAAAGTTTGAAAAGTTCAACGGGCAAGGGTCTCCTAGAGAGCACATTGATTACTATGTGAACATGATGGGAGATCTAGCTGCTGATGAAGCCTATCTCCTGAAGTTCTTCGGCTCAACGCTCAACGGGTTGGCTTTCGAGTGGTACTCAAGCCTGCCTCCTGGGTCCATCGCTGACGTGCCCGACATGCAAAAGAAGTTTAAAGAAAGATTCTACATTGTAGAGCGGGAAGTCACCGTGGCGGAGCTCTACGCCACGAGGCAGCGAATTGATGAGTCGGCACTCGACTTCATTAAGAGGTGGCGGAATCATAGCATGAGATGTAGGTGCCCCCCGCACTAGAAGGATGCAGTTCAAATTTGTAAACAAAATTTGAAGAAGGAGATCCTCGATAGAATGATTGGCGTCGAGGTCAAGACCTTCGATCGTCTTAACAACATGGTGGCCGAGATCGAGGCATTTCATGCCCGATACTCCTCCACCCCTGTAGCACCAAGTCAAAGGGTGAGACAGGCCGAGAAGAAGCCAATGCCACTGGAAGTCCACGCGTTGGATTTCCAGGCCTTTGAAAAGCAAAAGGAGAAGTCCAAAGCTGCTACGAGCCCTCCTCCACCCAGGCCTGTGGAGTGACGGGAAGGTCCCTCATTGAGGGAGAAGATGAGGAGCAAGCTGTACTCCTTCTCCCGGGACAAGTCCTGACTCCTGTTTGAATGGGCAACCAGCTACAACAAGATCACCTTGCCGGAGCTGAGGAGACCCGGTGACTTAAAGAAGAAGGATGACCCTTGTTTCTGCCTTTATCACCAGTTTCTGGGACACACCATCGAAGACTGCTACGTCTTCAAGGACGTCATCGAAGGTCTAATAAGGAAAGGGGAGCTAGACATGGGAGAGCACAAGGTGGACCCTCCACAGCCGCATGAGATGCCTAGCATGCCGTCTTCGGTCAACATGATATCCTTATATCAAGAGTTAACGATCATATTATTTTTCTCTTTTGATATAGCTTTTCCCTTTTTGCTTATGTCAAAGGGGGAGATTTGGTGACTTTGCTTGTCACTTTGTTGCCATCATCAAAAAGGGGGAGAATGTTGTGCATATGTTGTCTACCTTTGATGATAGCAACATATCATATTCTGATTTGATGATTCTGTTTTGATGATAGCAACAAAGTACTTTCATGAAGCCTTGCATTAATCATTAATGACTATAGATTGCTTCTCTGTTGAATGCAGGCTAATTGTTAAGGATTGGTGTGCTGCAAGACTTAACACAGCCTTCAAGACCTGCGTAGACGCTGCAAGCCAAGGCGTCAACACAGCTGTTTGAAAACTTATCCAAAGCAAAGGCGTCAACGCTGCTTGATGACTGCGTAGATGTAGCTGTGAAGAAACCTCAAGTTCAAGCAAAGTGTCAACGCTGCCTACCCGGTGCGTGGACTTAGAGCTTTGAAGTTGTCAAAGGCTGACGCTAGTGCCTTCAAGTCCGAGCACATTCAAGCCAGCGTTAACGCACAGGCAGAGTGCGTCGACGCTGTCTTCATCTTTCAACGTTCTTAAGAAATCAACAAGACTGCGTCGACGCTGGACAGTCAAAGCGTCGACGCTGTAGTTATTCAAGACTTTTCATCAAGAAATCTTCAAGTGCGTCCACGCCAAAGGAGTATGCGTCGACGCTGCAGAAGAAAAGAAAGTCACAAGGAGTTACTTCAAGAAGACCGTCAAGAGCGTCCACGCTGTGGCTAGATGAGTGGATGCTGCAGAAGAAAAAATCCAAGAAGAACAAAGATCAAATGAACAAGGCTCTACGTGAAGACTGCGTCAACGCTGAGGTTTGACAGCGTCAACGCAGCTGATCAAGAGATTATCTCACGTGACTCCAATGGCTCCCTTCATCCAATGGCTACTCAGCAGGCCATTACCTGTTCATCCAATAGGAGAACAGATCAGGCATCTTTATTCGACGAAGGACAAAAACAAAAAAAGGAGATTCTTGTCCTAAGGCACCTTCTGAAAACTATTGGGACCCGTGCAATCATGAGGACGGCATGTGTCTATCTTCCTAGGACGTTCAAGCACGCTCTATGCGTGATGAAGGTCCGTGTGTAGCAGAAGAGCAGGGGGATATATAAACACACACAGTCTGCAGACCCCTGCATTCATTTCAGATCTCAGTAAGCAGAAAGAACTAAAAATCTCACACTCTGTCATCTACACGGCTCATCATAAACCGCCCTGTCATTCAGCGGTCACAGTTGGACCGCCCTCCCCATTGAACGGCCTAAGGAGGACCGTTTGCCTCCGTCTCAGTCCCCATTGGACGGTCTGAAGGAAGACCGTCTGTTCCTCCCCTCACCGTCTTTCTCTCCGTCTCACTACCCATTGGACGGTCTGAAGGAAGACCGTCTGCTCCTCCCATCGTCTTTGCCTCCGTCTCAGTCCCCATTAAACGGTCTAACAGAAGACCGTCTGCTCCTCCCCTCACCGTCTTTCTCTCCGTCTCACTGCCTATTGGACGGTCTGAAGGAAGACCGTCTGCACCTCCCCTCACCGTCTTTCTCTCCGTCTCACTGCCTATTGGACGGTCTGAAGGGGACCGTGCTACTCCCCCCACCGTCTTCCTCTTCGTCTCACTGCCTATTGGACGGTCTGAAGGAAGACCGTGCTACTCCCCTCACAGTCTTTCTCTCCGTCTCACTACCCATTGGACGGTCTGAAGGAGACCGTCTGCTCACAGAGTTCCCTCCGTCTCAGGGGGATCGTCTTCCCCTCCGTCTCACTCCCCGTAGAGCGGTCCATGGCGGGCCGTCTACATAATCCACGGTCAAAGACTGACCGTCCTTTTTTCAGCATCCCTTCCCATGATAAGAGTCTTCTGTGGCGAGACGGTTTCCTTGTCAACCTACACGGTCTGTCCGTAGGCCGTCCTACGTGGCACGGTCCTCCTTTCAACCGTTCCACAACTGACCCTACATATTCTGAACGGCCTATGGGGGGGCCGTCCTCTGGAACATGGTCTCAAGTAAACCGTCCCAAGCCCGTCGTTTGATATGCTGCGCGGCCTTTCTTTAGGCCGTCCTAAGTGGGAACGGTTCTATGCGAACCGTGTCGTTGAGTCGGTTTGCAGGTTTTAAACGGCCACCCCTGGGCCGTGTTCAATGGAACGGTTCCTTTAGAACCGCTTGGTTTAGTGGAACGGTCACTGTGGAACCGTTTCTACCCCGTCTTCCCGACGGCGTACCCCGCCGCCGTGGGTGACCCCATGGCCACCGTTTGGTCCCTGAGGACCGTGAGGCCTTCCCCATCCCCCTAGAACTAGCATGCATACGGGAGGTAGTGTTTGATTGTAATCCTACAGACCCCGACCCCTAGTTCAACACCCTTGCAAGGGGAGTAGTGATTCTAATCTGTTAATACAGGTTGAAGCGACACCGGCGCAGCATCGAGGGAATCCATGCTTCCTCGCTCGCCCTCGTCCTCGATCGGGGCCGATTTCTTCAAACCGGCCGAGTAAGCACTCACTTCTTGCTCCATCTCAGTGCTTATTTATTCAATATCATTTCATTGCTCCGCTGGTTAGAGAGTGAGCACTTGGTCCCGAAAGCACCCTTGCCTTCGAGAGACCGCCGTGGGGAAGAGTGAGACCTGTGCCCTTGACACATGGTCTGCCCCTTGAGTTAGGCGTTCGTATCCTTGGGAAAGCACCCTTGGCCTTGCTGGCCCTCCACCAGCAAGGGTCCAGCCCCACATCCTCAGCTCGGCATCTCCGAGTTACCCCCAGGTTTTCGGTGAGTGTTGGGTGAGTAGCCGCCGACGTCGGTCTGTTAATCTTGCTAATTGTGCTTACCTAGTTAGGTCCAATTGGTCTTTGAGTTAGTTGTTGCATTCCCTTAGTGTGTCACACCCATCGTGGTACCCCTCATTAAGTGGTATATCAAAAGACGTCGCGAGAAGGTCCGGTCATGCCGGTCTGGAACGAGGCCTTTCTAGCGTCGAGGAGACCTTCGGGTCCATCCTTCGTCTCATACCACTTGGCGATCGGGGTCACCACCTTCATCCTAGGTCGTATCATATCAAATTGGTATCAGAGTAAGTTCTAGACTTGTCTCTACTAAGTCTTGTCCTAGAGCCGTTGCATTTATCCTCCGTTCATCATGGCCACTTCCTACTTAGCATATTCATCCCTCTTGAACCAAATAGACATCTTTGTGTTTGATGGATCCCGCCCTAGTTTATACCAAGAATGGGAAAGCTCCATAGATCAACAATTTGTAAGGTTCACCTTGTTAGGGCCTATGCAAGTCAACTATGCCAAGAGTTTGCTTTGGCGTCAAGTTAGGAATGAATGGCAAAACATTGTAGGCTTAAGGGAAGTTAGAAGGCAAGAGCCCATCGACTCTTGGAATGAGATGAGGACCGAACTTAGGAAGATTTATGCTCCCCAACCCTTCCCTTCCCACTCGGAGAATCCTAGCCCGAGGAGCACTACCACTCCTCTAACTTCAAGACCAGGGGCACCCCTGTAGTTCTGCGCTTAGTGTAGCGCCCGCTCCATCACCTGTTTCGTTGCCTACCCCATCTTCATCTCCACCTACCACATCGTCACCTTCACCTACTCAAGCCTCTGCTCAGGCTAGTGCCACCTCACCTACCTCCATTCTCACCGCCGCTTCTACTTTCGATGCCACTCGACGGGTAGTGTCGATACGTCGAAGGTGCGCACCACGACCCTCTACTTCCTCTGCCTCGCCATCACTTTCACCATCTCCTTCTCCACTACCCCCATCGCCCGCATCACCATCTCCATCACCGTCACCATTACATAACCCACCACCACCGCCTCCTCTTCCAAAGACCCCTATTCCATTACCCCGACCATCTCCACCACCCCCATTACCATCACCACTGCCTCCTCCCCCAAAGACCCCCATTCCATCGCTTCCACCATCTCCGCCACCTTTGCCGTCCTCTTTACCATCTGTGCCTGAACCCGAGCAAGCTTCACCACTATCTCTACCCATGCTTCCACTTACCTCCAAACCTCTCACCTCCGCTTTGCCTCTTCCGCGTTCGCCTTTACCCCTACTAACCCCTTCTAAACTTTCACCCACACTCTCTAACCCTTCTCCACCATTTTCTCCATCCACTTCCACCCCTCGGAGCGGGTGTGCGCTACCTTCAGTGCCCCTCGGGTCTAGTCCCCAAGGAGATGCTGAGCCGAGCCAGGCTTTGATTAGGCAGTACAAGATTCAAGACTTCATCTGCCGCATGCCAATTCGAGTTCTGGTCCCTAGCTATTTTGGGGATAATGAGCATATATTTCCTATGGAGACAGTTGCTAAGAAGAGCTCCCTTGCACTAGTGCCAGTTTCTTCAAAAGCGAGGCCGGTGGCGACCTCATTGCTCGCCGGAGGATTCACCTTTGATGTTGTCATTACTCCTCGCTTGGTTGCTGTTCAATTCACTGGCCGAGAAGGGTTCTCTACCCAGATTGTGCTAACTCATACGGCCGCCAAACAGATTATGAATTCCATGTCCAAGGGGCAATTGGTAGTGTCTTCTTCATTCTCCAAGGACATTCTGCACATTTTATGCAACCTCCCTCAGTTTATTGGTAAGTCGGCCATGTCAACGCCGTGTATTACTCTCCCTCGGTCCCGTCCTGCTCTTTTATTTGGCCGTGAGGGGTTGTCATAATTGTTGCATGTAGAGCTGGCATGCTGGGCAGTGTCTGAGACACAGAAGGTTGGGCCACTGTCTGTTGCGGAGAAGGCTGATTTGGTATCTTGCCTTTATCAACTGGGGGAGGATTAGCTGGAACAGCCATCTCCACCGGGCTGGAAGTATGCCCAACAGGCTCAGGATGCCTGGAGACTGAGGTACCTTCATTCCTCTCATTCAGCTGTCTTCTGAGGGAATCAATCTCTTGCTGGTACTTTCTGAACATCATCTGGATCATGGGATCCAAGGTTGATGGGATTTGCATTTCTCCCGAGGTCCCTTCGGCAACATCAATGAAGGGGTTATCTTCTTCTTCGGTGGTCACCACATTCACTGCCATTGTAGTGACTCTTGGTACCTTATCGGTAGCTATTATTTTATCCTTCGCCGCCTGGCTTCTTCTTGTGACGATACCCGGCCTGCTCGCCAGTCTCATCAGCTCCTCCGGCTGGGTTGGTAGTGCACCATGCCTTCCGGCAACACCAGCCATATTGCAGGCGAAGATCTTCATCTTTCCTCTCTGTCTACGAACCTTCCTCTTTAGTGGATCAGGATAATTGAGACGGTCAAAGACTGAGATTCTCTCTTCTTTTTCTTCCCTCTGCGGGATGTCTTCTTCATACACGGCCCTGCGGCCTTCCTTGTGATCATCGGAGTCGGAAGAGGAGACCCCGAACATTGCTTCTTCTGACATTTCTTTTTCTTCTTCATGCAGGATGCCCATGGCGCGAGACAATCTTCTCTGCCCCAGGGAGGAGTTTCCTAGGTAGTGAAAATAGTCTTGCACTACCCGGTTCATTTCTTCTTGACTGTGCCCTTGCAGCTCTGATCGGGGCGACAGTCCTTCTTCAGTCTTCGGCTGATAAGCCAACCTTGACATGCGGGCAGCCGCATACTTGTCCTTGGAATATTTGAAAATGTCGGCCTGTCTGGCACAGGCCCTTGGTCTCTTTTGTGCATTGGCGGAGACCAAATGTCTTGCTCCTGTTTCTTCCTTCTTTCTAGACCTCCCGCTCCCGTCTTCATAATGACTGGCAGCAGCAGACTTTTTCCCTGGTCGGGAATTCATCCTTCCGACCCTTGGGTGGCTATCAGTAACATCCTCTTTTCTTCTCCATCTCTTGCCCCCGGCCTTCGGTGACGCTGGTCTTGCCCGCCTCGTGAGCCTCCTCGGGGACCTCGCGGGCCTCCTCGAAGTGGGCGGCGAAGGCCTCGCTCGGCGCCTCGGAGTAGATCGAGGCCTCGAAGCGGCCGACGTCGAGTCCGGCCGGCGCCGCCTCGTCGATCAGGGCCGGCAGCTCGTCGAGTTTGCGGCGGAAGCAGACCAGCCCTTCGCGCACCCGCCGCAGGTAGCGATAGCCCGCCTCCCAGCCCTGCTCGGACGCCGCCTCGACCGCGACGCAGGCCGGGAAGGTGCCGGAAATGGGCGCCTCCGTCCATAGTCGAGGGTCGCACGGCATCCCGGTCCGACCGGCTACGTTGAGCCAGTGCGACATCAGGTCCGCAAAGCAATCCGGCCCGCGCCCGATCGCCGCCTCGCTGTCGCGGTAGGCGGAGCCGAAACGGCGGGCGAGGCCGCCCATCGCCCAGACGACGTCGAGCTCACCGTCGAACTCCCAGAGCAGGCGGCGGAGCGCCGGTTCGGCAGCCCACGACCACGTGCAGGCGGGGTCGGAGTAGTAGCGAACCTCTACGGACACGTGCTCGACAATATTCACCCCTCGACCATGGCCTTCCCCGCAACCGGCGCCTGATGCCAGACCGCTCCCCCACCAGCTCGAAGATGATCGGCACCGTGCTCTCGGGCCGCTACCGGGTGGTCCAACCCGCGGAGTCCGACCTGCCGGGCTCGACCGCGTGGGTCGCCACGGACCAGATCCTCGACCGCATCCTTCAGCGCGAGGACCGGCGCGGCGGCGGCTCGGGCCTTGTCGATGATCGACTGGAAGAACCCGACGACGCTGCTCACCGCGGAGCCGCCGATGTCGAACGACTCGCGAACCGCGTCCAGCACGACGTTGAAGGTGTCACGGAAGAACCCGACGACCTCGACGCCCTTGTCCCACACGGTCTGGAACCAGGACCAGACGGTCGACACTGCGGTGCCGATCGCATCGAACGCCGTACCGACCGTGGTGACCGCCAACCAGCTGTCGTTCTCACCGAAGTGAACACGTTGCGCTATGTCGGTCACGACATTCGCGAGCGCCCGGTGAGTCACTTCCACGCCTTTGGGTGCGCCCGTGGTGCCCGAGGTATAGATTACGTAAGCCAGATCTGCCGGTTCCGGAAGGTTGCCAACGCTGTCAGATTGGTGGAGGCCAACACATAATAAGTTCCCGATTGCGAACCGTTGACACCGCTCAAAATCAGATTGGTTCCCGAAAATTGGATGCCGGTGAACTGAGGCGGCTGATTATCCGAAATCACTTGCAACACACCGCTGGTCGCCAAACTGTTTGTGTCCCAAGCCAGACCGCTGCCCAACGGCGGCAGATTGATTGTGCTAAAAGAGCCGGTATACGAACCTAAAAACAACTGAAAGCTCTGGCCTGCAGCCAGCGTACCGGAGATATTTGTCACCGTCAGCGTGCCACCGCAAATGACGCTGCTGGCGTTAATTTGATCGCTGCTTCCGTTTGCCGCGTTAAGTTTCATCACCGTCGTTCCACCCAAATGAGCCGTGCCGATGACGGTGAGTGTGCCGGTATGAGTTGCATCACCGGGCAAAATCGTTGCGCCGGTAGCGATGTTCAAATTCAAATTGACCGTGCCATCGCCTTCCAAAGTCTGGCCGTTGTTCAAAGTCAGGGTTTGATCAGCGCGGCCACGGACATCCAACATCCCGCCGCTGGCGATGGCAATGACTGCGCTGTTGGAAATGGAACCATTCAAAGCCAGCGTGCCGCCCAAGATAGTAGTGCTGCCGTTGTAAGTGTTCGCGCCGGAAAGTATCTCCGTGCCGTCGCCGGTTTTAGTGAGATTAAGATTATTGCCTTTGATCAATCCGCCATAATTTCCGCTGGCGTTATTGTTGCCCACGGTCAGCGTGGCTGTGTTCGCGGAACTGTTGGTGATCGTCAGCAAGATCAGATCATCCGATGGAACACCGGAATCATGTGATAATCCGTTCACCATTTGGTTGAAGCCATTCAAATCGAAAACCGTGGGCGCAATCGCCGGCTGATATTCAATTCCCGGAGTTGTCATGATCAAATCGCCAAATCCAGCGCCACTGGGAATGACGCCCGCCGCGCCTGATTTTAATGTTCCATCCGCATTGGTCGTGTTGCCAGTCCAATTGTTATTTGGATTGGACAAAATGAGAGTTCCACTACTGGCGCTCGACGATGTGCTCGTCCGTCCAAAACGGATTGCATGAGCGCCGGTGATTTGACCTGAAATCGTGGCGGCGTTAGCGCCGCGTGGCGTGATGCCTGCGTCACCGAGCAATGTGACGCCGCCGGATAGAATGACGTTGACGCCGAGGTACGTCTTGCCGGTGCCCGCCGGCCCGACGGCGAACATGATGTCGTTCTCGCGCACGAGGTCGACGTACTTCTTCTGCGTGGCGCCCTTGGGGGCGATCGGCCGACCGGTGCGCGGCGTCAGGATGGTGTCGCCGAACACGCCCTGGATCGACAGGTTCGAGCCGCTGCCGCGCTCCGCCTTGAGCATCTGCACCGCGCGCTGGACGTCGTCGGACGACAGCGGCTTGCCCGCGAGGGCGAGATCGTAGAGCTGCTCGATCGCCTGCTTCGCGGTGTCGACCGCCGCCTCGTCGCCCTCGATCGTGAGCTCGTTGCCGCGCAGGTAGATCTGCACGCCGGCGGTGCGCTCGACCAGATTGAGGCGCGCGTTGTTGCTGCCGCACAGCGCCTGGAGCGCCTCGGGATCGTCGAATGCGAGCTTCTCGCGGCGCGCGGCCGGAGATCGGGAAGAAGGCTGAGGCACGGGAGAGCACGTCATAGCACGCTATGGTGCCGGCCATGTCCCGTGGTTCCGGTTCCGCCCTCACCCGCCTCGTCGACGTCATGGACCGCCTGCTCGCTCCCGACGGCTGCCCCTGGGACCGCGAGCAGACGCTCGACACGCTGCGCCCGTTCCTCGTCGAGGAGACCTACGAGGTGCTCGACGCCCTCGCCCGCCACGACGTCGCCGGGCACAAGGAGGAGCTCGGCGATCTCATGATGCAGATCGTGTTTCACGCCGCGATCCGGCGGCAGGAGGGCGCGTTCGACATCGACGACGTGTGCGACGCCATCTCCGACAAGCTGATCCACCGCCACCCGCACGTGTTCACGGACGCCAAGGACGTGACGACCAGCGCCGAGGTGCTCGCGCAGTGGGATCAGATCAAGGCGGCGGAGAAGGCCGCCAAGGGCGTGCGCACCGACCGCGTGCTCGCCGGCCTCAAGCACGGCCCCGCCCTCGCCCGCGCGCAGGAACTGTTCGCGAAGAAAGTGAAGGACGAAAGCAAGCGCCCAGCCGTGGCCGCTCGCCTGAAAGGCGATCTGGCTGGCGATGTCCTGAGGCGCGTGCCGCCGTGGACCCCAATCAACGACGATAGGCTGGCATTCGGTGCATATGCGCGTTGATGACCTTGCTTGGTGAACGGCCGAGTCCGGATTTGTTCGCATCTGGGGGAATCGCAGCGGATCGCCGACGAGGGTGAATGACGTGGCGCTAACGTAGGTCGGCGCTGCGCCTGAATCTACCCATTGGCTAACCGATACCGTGTTATCGCCAACGCCAGTTACGTTATCGATGGTGTAGACGGGAGAGGTCGGCGGATCGGTATCGGTCGGAAGTGCTAGGACAAACTTATAAGCCCGCCCTTCCGTCAGCCAAATAGAGCCTTGCGTCGGTCGTCCCTCGGAATTCAAAATAATCGGGTTCGAATTCGGAATCGTGCCGGCTTCATCGCTGAAAGTCGTTTGCTTTTCCGAAGATCCGGCTACGTATGCAAAAATCTTGTAACCAACTGCCGGATCGCCGTTTGCGTCGACAGTCTGATCATTAAATACCGGGCTTAACTTCGCCATGTGCGGCTCCAAATAAAAAAGCCACCCGAAGGCGGCTTTGCGTTGAGTGTTTGTGTTTAGTTTTGAATGACGACGACGCGGTATTGCATAGCTGCAGGGTTAACCGCCCCAGACGTTGCATTCAGCGCATAGATAGTGACCTTGTCGTTCGAAGTAACGACGCCCTTGAATATTAATCCGACCGTATCCGCAAAAGGCGTTACCGTTACCGAGTCGCCGGCACGAACGCCGGGGATCGGCACCTCAATTCCAGCGGACTGAGAATTTGCTGGGACGGAAGGAAAATCAAGGTTGGGGAACTTGTATGACCAACCCTTAACCCAACCCAATGCCTCGAATAGTTGCGTAAAGAATGCCGTCCATCCTTGTGTCCATGTCGAGTCGTTCGGCACTTCGCGAAGTGGCGGACGAATGTTCAATTGCGCACCTCTGAATCCGCATCGGTAAAGGTCAGCACAACTTTGACCGCATCAGATATGCGCCATTTGAACGTCCAGAAATAGGCCGATCCGAGGCGAGTCCAGAATGCGCGGCGGATGTAGTCGCCAATCATCCCCATCGACACCCAAATTTCGTTACTCCATGTGCGGCCAGAGTCCTTGGATACCTGCAGCATCATTTGCGGGTCTGAACCTTGCCCTTCCACCAATCCATTACCTGTCTCGCAATCGACACCGATTCTGTGAACGGCAATACGCTGGTTCTGCCCAGCGAAAATCGTCTTCGAAACAATCTCCCTGGCAATCGGCATGCCGTTGTCTGTGTAAGTGTTTGCGTCGAGCGTGTAGAGCTCACGAAACGCATCACGGACTACAAGAAAACGGCCGCTTCCACGGACGCCGACCGATACCTCGCGAACCTCCTGATCACGTTCGATCGCATGACGGCGCCGAGCGACGCCCGCCGGTTCGCCCTCCGCTGGAACCTCGCCGAGACCCATTTCGGTCTCGAGCAGTACGCCCGCGCCGCCGCGGCCTACCGCTGGATCGCCGCGAACTGGGCCGACGGCATGAAACCCGCCGGCGCGCTCTCCCCGAAGGGCGCCCGCCACCAGGCCATCGAGGCGAAGTATCAGTCCCTCCGCGAGTCCGGCGTCATCCCGACTTCGGTCGCCGCGAAGGCTTCGATCCCGGTCTCGAAATCGCGCGCGGCCGCCGCTCGCCTGCTTTCTTTACGCGAATTCATCGCCTGGACCGCCGAGAGCGAGAAGCTCGACGGCGGCTCCCTCGATCACTATTCCTTCGAAGCGACCCGCGCGCTTTACGTGGCCGGATACCAGGACGAAGCCCTCGCGCGCGCGAAAGCGCTCGCCCAGGCGAATCCGTCCGGCGCGTTCTCGGTCGGCGCCGCCTCCCTCGTCGTCGATACCTGGATCGCGCGGAATCGCCTCGACGCCGTCGAAGCCGAAGCGCGCGCGTTCGCGTCGCTCTCCGGCTGGACGCGGAAGACGTTCTCCCGCGACATGCTCGTGCAGGCCGCCGCCGCGAAGTTCAAGCGCGCGGAGCTCGCCGCGAAGGCGAAGGACTACGCGACCGCCGGCGTCCAGGCCCGCGAGATCCGGAAATCGTATCAGGGTTCGAACCTGAGCCTCGACGCCCTCGGCATCGCGTGTAACTCCGATCTTTCCCTCCGGGCGCTCGACTCCGCCGTCGACTGCTTCTCGGATCTCGTTCGCGAGTTCCCGAAGACGAAGGCCGCGGTCCAAGCCCTCCACACGATCGCCCGCATCGAGGACGATCGGCTCCATTTCGCCGCCGCCGCCGCCGCGTACGCGAACGTCCTCGCGTCCGACCGCTCGCTCCCGGCGAAGGAAAACCTCGCGATCCGGAAACGGATCCTCCTCCTCGCGCGCGCCGAAGGCGACGCCGCGAAGATGGAATCCGTCTCTTCCGGTCGGAAATACTGCGCGCCGAAGCTCGAGCGCGAGTGTGACCTGAACCTCGCGCTCGCCGCGCTGATCTTCGATAAGTGCAATCGCTTCTTTATTCATGCATTTATTATGACTCCATAATATTTAATCTGTCAATACAAGGTGAAACGGAGAACGGAAGCGCATTAGCCATGGAACTTGTCCCGAAAAAAAAATATAATGAAGCTGACCGAAGCCGGCATACTACAGATAAGGGAGATGATCGGCAATGAGCGTTAAGCCAAGCCGGATACAAATCAAACGAATCTATGAGGAAGCGCAGAGCGCCGACGGCAAGCGCGCCTTCTCCTGCGGCGTGAATGACCTGCACCTCCAGCGCGGCGCACAGCTCACGTATGTCGCGGTCCAGGATTGGTCGCGCGAGTCGCTAGCCTTCCATCTCAACTCCACGCACGTGGGGCGCGATGCGACGGCGACGGCATTGAACGTGAACTTCGGCGGCGGATTCATCCGTGGCGAATCCCTCAGCCGCCTCGCCGGCGAGGGCGGCCGCAGCGTGATGCTTTCGGTGAACCCGATGGACGGCAAGCGCCTGGTCGACCAGCGCACGCTGCAGGACCACGCCGCGCCTCATGCGACAAGCGATTTGCTTTACCTCAACGCGCTCGAGGATTCCGCGAAGAGCATTTTCTCCGGCCTCATCCGCGTGGAGCCCAACGAACATTTCACGGACGCGTACCAGAAAGTCCGCAACCTGATCCTCAGCGAAGACGCCGAGGCCGTGTCGATGCCAGGGCTCGAGATCCTCGCCGACAAGGTGCGCTGCACCCACGGAGCCACTTCCGCAGGGTTGAGCGACGAGGAGCTTTTCTACCTCCAGGCACGCGGCATTCCCCGCGAAGTCGGACAGCGCCTGATCGTGAACGGCGCCCTGGCCGAACTGGCCGAATCGATCGCCGATCTCGGCGAATGCGAATTCGTCGATGCTTTCGCGCTGCCGCTGCCCGGCATCGTGATCGCCGAGCAATTGGGACTCGATCGCAGCGAGATCGCCAAGTTCAAGCGCTGGGCGACGGCGATGCAAAGCCTCCAGGTGAGGAAGCTGTCCGAGGAGGAATTGCTGACCGCCGCCCAACGGGGCGAACTGACCGATGCCCATGCGCGTTTGCAGTCCCTGACCGAACGCGTGCTCTTTAACCGGGCGATTGAACTGGCTGGCGGCAATCAGGCCAAGGCCGCGCGCTGGCTGGGCATTTCACGACTGACGTTGGCAGTCGCCTACGCGGCACTCTGTCGGGAGACACGCCACCTACGCCGCCTCCTCTCGGACGCCCCGGGACCAGGTCTCGAAGGCCCGCTGGACGAGCTTGAGTCGGCAGCTGATGCCCCCACCGGCAATGCCGAGGGGCGCGCCTAGGGCCTCCATGGTGACGCCGTCCACCCGGTTGGCGAGCCACATGTCCACGGACTCGGGCACGAGACTCCGGCGCATGGAGGACCGGCGCTGCATGGCTGCGACGAGCTCTCTCCGCACCCATGGCACCACGCGCTGGGCGTCCACGGCGGCCTCCACGTCGTAGTTGTCCGCCAGCCCGTCCAGCAGCGTCGCGCCCTCCTCGTCGCCCCTCCGGCCGGCTGGCGCGTCCAAGCTGGCCTCGCTGGGCGGCAGCGGCGTCTATGTCGGCAAGATCCATGACGACCGGCTGGGCGAGGTGTTCCGCCGCTCGATGAACGAACTGGGCGTGACCTTCACCACCCGCCCGGCCAGGGCGGGCGCGACCACCGCATCGTCGATGATCGCGGTGACGCCGGACGGCCAGCGCAGCATGAACACCCATCTGGGCGCCTGCCGCGAGCTGGTGCCCGACGATGTCGAGGAGCAGCAGATCGCCGCGGCGAAGGTGCTCTATATCGAAGGCTATCTGTGGGACGAGGAGAACGCCAAGCAGGCCTCGCGCAAGGCGATGGCGGCGGCGAAGCAAGCGGGCGGCCAGGTGGCGCTGACCCTGTCCGATCCCTTCTGCGTCGGCCGCTTCCGCGACGAGTTCCTGGACCTGCTGGAAAACCAGCTCGACATCGTCTTCGCCAATGAAGAGGAAGCCAAGGCGCTGTTCGAGGAGGAAGACTTCGACAAGGTGGTGGCGCATATCCGCCGCTGGGGCGGCATCGCCGCGCTGACGCGCTCGGCCAGGGGCTGCGTCATCGTCAAGGGCGATGCGGTGCATGAAGTGCCCGCCGCGCCGGTCGCCGAGGTGGTGGACACCACCGGCGCGGGCGACCAGTTCGCCGCCGGATTCCTGTATGGCCTCACACGCGGCAAGCCGCTGGATGTGTGCGGGCGGCTGGGTTCGATGGCGGCGGCGGAAGTGATTTCGCATTATGGCGCGCGGCCCGAGGTGTCGCTCAGGGACTTGGCGCAGAAGAGCGGGCTGGTTTAGCCCGATGCGCCATTTTCGGTCAAGATATTATTGGCCGAATAAAAGTAATGCCCTCTAATTTCCACCAAAAAATGAAGTTCTCCACTAAATTTGGCAAGGGAGAGGTCTGAGATGGTCAGACAATAGTTAGAAGGTGCTACATGATCTCGGTGGTAGTTGTACGCCCTGAGGAGGCAAATCGGGGGAAGGAGATCATCGAAGAAAAGATGGCAACAAACAAACTTAAAGGGGAGTTGTTGATGATCTGCCTAAAAGATGACACAACTCTTGAAGTCAAAATCAGGGCAGATCTACCACCTGAAATTCAAGTTCAACATAAAAATTTTCTTTCGAACTATGTTCATCACTTTGCTTGGTCTGATGATGACCTCCCCAGAATTCCCGAGGAGATTGTGACGCACCGCCTTAATATCGATCCTACTGTTAAGCTCGTTCAATAGTGGAAAAGAAAGCATGCCCCAGCTAAGCAGACGATCATTAAAGAACATATCAGTAAGGGAAAGAAAATCGGGCCATTTCGCCCTGTCCTTTACTCGACTTGGTTGGCTAACGTCGTCCTGGTGCCTAACTCGAGCAAGTGGCAGATGTGTGTCGACTTCACCAACCTCAACAAGGCTACTCCAAAGGACTGCTATCCTCTCCCGAGCATCGATCAATTGGTTGATTCGACATCGGGTAATGAGCTTCTCAATTTTCTTGATGTCTACTCCGGGTACCACCAGATCCGGATGCATCCTGAAGATGCAGAGAAGATGGCCTTCACCTCCAACTTCGACACATACTATTAGACCTGAATGCCTTTTTGGTTAAAGAACATCGGAGCAACATATCAAAGGCTGGTCAATCAGATATTCGAGGACCAGATCGGCCAGAACATGGAGGTGTACATCGATGACATGTTAGTCAAGTCACCAAAAGCTAAAGACCACTTTTCCGATCTAGCAAAGACCTTCGAAGCACTCCAGAAGTACAACATGAGACTTAACCCCGCTAAATGCACCTTCGGGGTTAAGTCCAGAAAATTCCTGGGCTTCTTGATTACTCATTGAGAGATTGAGGCAAATCTCGAGAAGATACAAGCCATCCTAGATATGGGACAGTCACAAAGCATCCAGGATGTTTAGCGACTGACTAGGATGATCATTGCACTTAATAGCTTCATGTCCCAAGCTGCAAAGTGCTACCTACCTTTCTTCAAACTGTTGAGGGGTCCAAAGGTGGCCGCCCAGACCTTCACCTAGGATGACGAATGCGAAAAAGCTTTCACCGAGCTAAATCAGTTACTGATGGCCCCCCTTTACTTTCAAAGCCTGTACCGGCAGAGACCTTATATCAGTACCTCTCAGCGACGCCCTCTAGTGTTAGCTTGGTGCTAGTTCTAGATGACAAGGTAGTCTAGAGGCCGGTGTACTATGTCAGCAAAGTGCTCTTGGATGCTGAAAAGAGGTACCCACAATCGAGAAACTCATGCTAGCATTGGTAACCTCAATAAAATGGCATCGATCCTATTTCCAGGGACACAATATCATGGTGCTAACTAGAGAGCCCTTGAAGAAGATCTTAGCACATCTCGAGGCCTCGGGGTGCCTCGTTAAATGGGCGGTTATGCTCAGAGCCTACGACATTTCTTACCACCCTCACACCACCATTAAGGGCTAAGCACTCCCGAACTTTATTGCGGAGAATACTGCTCAGCCCGAGGAATTCCCACCAGGAACGATCGGCCCAACCTGGGAGCTTTTCGTCGACTGGTCTTTGTGCTCGGCCGGTAATGATGCGGGAGTTATTCTCAGTTTCTCAGAAGGGGTGGAATTGCAGTATGTCTTGAAGTTTAAGTTTGCGGCATCCAACAATGCTTCCTAATATGAAGCTTTGATTTCAGGAGCCCAGATGACTAAGCGGCTAGGAGCGGAAAGGGTCAAAATCTACACCGATTCGTTGCTAATTGTTAGCCAGTTCAACGGGAACTATGAGGCTCAAGAACCATAGATAATCAGATACCTCCAACTAGCTAAGGAGGTAGCTTGGAAATTTGAGAGCTTCCAAGTAATCAGGATAGCTCAGGAGGAGAACTCCCGAGCGGATGCACTCTCTCGTCTGGCCTCCTCCACCAACCCATCCAAGACCCGATCAGTTCTCCTAGAAGAGATGGAGCGCCCCAGCATCAATCCCGAGCTAGTGGGTGCCGTCCAAGTGTTGCCCAACGATTGGAGGACGCCCTACATAATCTAGCTGAAAGATGGTCAAGTGCCCCCTGACCCTCGGGAAGCCAGGCATCTCAAGTACCAAGCTAAGCATTTCGTCTTGCTCGATGGATCACTCTACTAACGACCATTCGTGGGACCCCTCCTTGAGTGCCTTGAACCTCGTCAAGCTCGGCAAGCTGTCAAGGAAGTTCATGTGGGGATTTGTGGTGTGCATCAAGGAGGAAGGTTGGTTACAAGGATTTTGTTATGGCAGGGGGATGCAACATGTGGCACTACTTCGAGGTCCCCTTCCCTCTCCCTGGAGGGGTGGCATAACGTCTGGGGGGAAAAGATATATCACCAATCCTCCCTTATGTTTTGCCGTCCAGCCTCCTATCCTCAATTCTATTATGCCGAGATGATCGATTCACTCCGATGAACTCTAGAGCTTTCATCCTCGTCGGCAGAATCCATGGCCTCGTCGGAGTAGAAGAAGATACAGAAGACTGAGAAAGGAAGGGAGAGAGGCCGACGGGGCAAAAGAGAAATGGGAAAACCATAGCCCCTCTTCGCAACCTTTTATAGGCAGAAGACGAGGTGGTGCCCCTCCCTCTTGACAAAATCCCTTGTCATAACCACCTCTCCCCCCAAGGAGATGTGAGCAGAATTTAAAGAGATGCATGTAGATTCTTCGAGGAGCAGTTCCTTCTGTTCGTAGAGGTATTATGGACCCGCCATAGGGAACACGTGAAGGATGCACTCCTTTAATGCCTGGGGGATATGAACAGACGCATACGTTATGCCTGGGAATATGCACAAGTGAATCAAACGCTATACGCGGAGCCCCTGATTTCGGCAAGAGAATCGTATGGAGATACGACTTGCTGACGTGCGCAGATATTTTGTGTGAGGTTTGGTTAAAGATTTTGCATAAAACATATATACTTTGTTTATAAAATGCTTTCTTTTACAAAACAAAAAAAATGGAAGTGGAAGACAAGGGAACAAATCGAGCAAAAGAAGGAAGTTACAGTCGTGAAAAGACAAGAGGCCGAGTACAGGTCAGATCTCAATCTAGTGAGATCAGAGAAGAGACTCGAGGTGTAATGCCCCGGATTTTCTTTCGAATATTTATTGGATAATTATGGGTATTTCTCTCTAATGTGCCTTCGGAACGTTGTGCAGGGTGAACCGGTGCGTTTTTCTACACCGGAACAGTACCACTGCTTCGTGATTCTCTAGCCGGTTCGTCGAGGCTATGAGCGTCGCGCCGGCCCATGTTCCGATGCCACCCACGGCCAGCAGTAGCAAGGCTCCGATGCCCGTCCACAGCCACGTTGGGATGGTCACTGTGTCACCGTTGGCAATTGGTACTTGGATCACGTCGGCGGCTCCGTAGTTGTGTCGTCGGCGTTATGAAATCCCCGACCCGCGGGTTAGCGCGGGCCGGGGCAGGTAGCACCACGTTCCTTGTGGTGATGGAGGGCTTAGTGAGAGCGGAAGAACTGCGAGCAGCCGCCAGCGGTGAATGGTTGCACGAACTGCTGACTGCACCCGGCGCTGAACGGCTGCGCGTAGATCGGCTGAACGAACTGTTGAGCGTGGAAGGGTTGCACGAACTGCTGCTGCACAACAACGCGCTGGCGTTGGAATCGCGGCTGGCGGACAACCACCTGCTGGACGACGACGCGCTGGCGATGGACGCGGAACTGTTGGCCGTGGCCGGCGAAGGCTTCGACGCTGAACATACAGAGCAGCAGGGCGAAGCAGAGTGATAGGGCTTTCATGGGGACTCCTAAAGGGCAATGAGGAATTTTGCCAAAGCGATAACGGCGAACAAGAAAAACGTGATACAGGTCGAGTAGACCAGGGTGTTGAGCAGAAACAGGAATGACTCGGTGAGTGTGGGCATGTTATCGGCCTAATAGTGCATCGGTAATCGCGGCCACATCTTCCGGCTTCA
Source organism: Amorphophallus titanum (assembly GCA_024336825.1). NCBI lineage: Eukaryota > Viridiplantae > Streptophyta > Magnoliopsida > Alismatales > Araceae > Amorphophallus > Amorphophallus titanum. Next base: position 5,896,019 of record JANBPO010006859.1, on the reverse strand, counting down.
AGCCCGCCATAACGGGCTTCATTTTGTCGGGCACGTTCTCACCTCTCGCCGCCATGAGCATCCACGAGCGGAGAGCATCGGGTGGGAAGTCGGTTGTGCCGTCGATGGTGAGAGCGCCGGCGGGGGCTGCGCCACCGTGGCACCTGGCGCACTTGGCAACCAGGATCGACGTATCGACCGCGGCAGCGTTCTGCTGCTGCGGCTGCGTGAGGTTCAGCTTGCCAAGCTCCTCGCGGATGGCACGGCGTACCACGCTATCGAGGGCGATATCGGAACCGACCCCGTAGCCAACAGGGGCGACGACGACTTGCTGCACGGCATGGTGGACGCGGAAGAACTGGCGACAGTTGCCGGCGCTGGCAGGCGACGTGAGAACAGCCAGTAGCAGGCCGATGATGAAGGCGATGATGGTGCGCATGTTATTTCCCCCTGAAATCTGCGGACCAATTCCGGCACGCTGTCGCCGACCTACGCGAAGCAGGGCCTCAATCTCTCGAAGCTGACCGAGCAGCAGTATCAGGAAGCCAAGGCCGAACACGAGCAGGAACTGTTCCATCAGGCGCAGTACCAGCTTCAGCAGGCGATCCAGAACAATCCGCAGCTGAAGGATCTCGCCAAGAACCTGATCATCGACCAGACCGATGAAGGGCTGCGCATCCAGATCGTCGATCAGGACAAGATCGCCATGTTCCCCCTCGGCTCGACCGAACTCAGCGACCCGGCGAAAAAGCTGCTCGCCCTGGTCGAGAAGGCGATTTCGACTCTGCCGAACCGTCTTCTGATCACCGGGCACACGGATTCGACGCCCTATCTCAGCAAGAATGGCTATTCCAACTGGGAATTGTCCGCCGACCGTGCCAATGCCGCGCGCCGCGCGCTGCTGGCCGACGGCTTGCCGGCGGATCGCATCGGCACCGTGGTCGGCAAGGCGGATACGGACAACCTGATCAAGGACAATCCGGCCGATCCGCGCAACCGGCGCATCAGCATCGTCGTGCTGCGCCAGAATCCGCAGCCTCAGGCGCCGGCGTCACCGATTCCGCCGGCCACCTCCTCGATCCAGCCGCCGACCGGCGGCAGCGCGGTCGTGACCGCGATCGGCAGCGACGGCCGCTCGGCCACGGTCGCCATCCAGCGCCAGTAGCCCGCTCTCTTCGGATCGTCATCCGAGCGGATCAGGCGACGGGCAGTTCGAGTCCCGATGTCATCGGCTTGTGCTTCGGCTGCAGCGCTGCGCAATTATCGAAGATCTGCGCCAGGAGTTCGCGGAAATGCGCGACGTCGGACGACAGCAGGTTGCGGATCGCCACCGCCTCGAAGCGGCGGGCAATCGGCACGAGCTGCTCGGACAGGGCCCAGCCGCGCGGCGTCAGTTCCAGTTCCACTGCCCGGGCATCCTGCTGGCAGCGCAGGCGCTTGATCAGCCCCTTCTGCTGCATCGCCGTGATCTGGCGCGACAGGGTCGAGATTTCGATGCAGGTGGCCTGGGCCAGTTCGCCCATGCGGATCGACGGCTCGCGCCGCAGCACGGCCAGTACGCGCCACATGCCGACGCCGATGTCGAACGGCTTCAGCTCTTCGGAAAAGGCATCCGTGACCCGTCCGGCGACACGGTCCCTGGGGCATACCGAGATACACCCACGCATCGTACGTCTCGGGGGTGTTCGTTACCTGGAACAAACACTTCTCCCGTTGATACATGTGGCCGTTGCCTTCGATCCAATCGAGGCGCTCCATTGTGGCATCATCAACTTCGTACACCTCACCGTTGATGAAACCGGTTTTCTGGTTGCCCTTCACGAGAACGGGGAAGCCGCCCGTGTCAAAGAGCGAAAAGAAAGGGGCCACCGATTTGGCGACCCCTAGGAACTTCGAAGTCTTGAGTGCATCGTGAAGTCGGAAGCCCTTCTTCAACGTGCCGTATACGAAAACGTGGTTACTCATTGTCCAATTCCCATTCGACCTTGAAGGGTGCCTTGTTGAGATGCCAAGCTTCTCGACGTTCCATCGTCTCAACGTACCTCCGGCAATCATACTCGCTGCCAGTGTACAGGTGGGGGCCTTCTTGTGTCCCATTTGAGGTTTGCCAACTGTAGAGCAGAGCCCAAGTAACGAACGTGGGTTTCTTGTTCCGCAGGTACGCGCCACCGTTCTTACCGACCGGAGTAAAGATCATGACGTTTTCGTAGTAATTCCCTTGCTCTACGAGGGCGACAATGGTGTACATCCCAAGCCGGTTCGTGCAGATGATGCGTGCAGGGTGCACGGTGCCGGATGCCGTTACGTACTCCACGGGCTTGGTGGGATCAAAGTCCTTATTCACTGGGAATGTCCTCCTCGAATGTGTGGATCAGCTTCCACGCTGAGTTCTGGGGCTCCGGTACCGTCCCGGTGTGGTATACCCACTTACCGCAAGCGTTCTTCCGACGCCACGTATAGAGTGTACGATGTGTGGGCTCCACGTTGAACACGTCTTCCTTGGACGGCCACGATGAGGCGTAACCCCGATCCGTCACGAAATAGCCACCCACAGCACCGTTCGGATACTTTATCGTCACAAAGAAACCTTCACCCAAACCACTCGAAGAAGGCTCTGCGTGCGTCACAATCCCACCGTGCCCATTCTGCACAGGTTTCTTGACGTCAAGCAGGGGCCGAAGTTTTGCGAAGTTCATAGCCATGTTGTTCATATCTCAATCTCCACTTTCTTGCCGATATGGATATAGTCGGACCGGGTTCCTGGCTTGGCCCAAGCAACCGCCTCTTCGAAGGTTGGGTACGTCCCAGAAATGAGCGGTTGTCGCTGGATGTTTCCATTTCTTGCAATGGAATGTCTGGCTTGGCTTTCTCATAGGATGCATGGCGATGCTCGCATTGCTGATGCTCGATGAAACTGCCTGGAAGTCTAAGGCCATTCTCACTTTTCCTGCATCAGCCTATTGCCGAGGCCCACGGCTGCGGGTGCAGCATAAGGAATAACTGTTCGGCGTCCTGCTGCCTCTGCTGCTTGGCTTATCGCCCCGGGAATAGGCGTCATGAGGACGGCCCTTCCTGCGGCCTCGGCCTTCATTGCATCCCACAATGACCCAAGAATCGGCACCCTCTTGAGCACTCCATTCTCCAAGGCTGCAATTGCTTGGGCCGATGGGCCTTTGCCCATTCCAGTACCTGGAACCGGCTGGCGCAATGTCTCCATTCTCGCCATGCGTGCAAGGAACTGTCTTTCCTCATTGCTGAATAGAACGGATAACCTCTGATCTCCAATTTTGTTCATGGCCCTCTTGATGGCCCCAGAGCGCAGAGTCGCATTGCCCGCCTGATCTGCCGCATTACTGAAAGCCTGATCTTTGATCCATTGAATGGATTCAGCGCGCAAATCATTCCACGCTTGCAATCCTTCTTGGGCCTGACCCATGGCGCCAGGACGAACCCCGGACGAACCCTTGGTGAGATAGCCCTTCAATTCATTGAGATCAGATGCTTTCCATGATTTGCTCAGAATCGCTCGATCAAAGACGTCATCGGCCCGAATTTGATTCTCTAAAATATCACGTACCAAACTGCGCTGATTGGTGTCGAATTTGCTTAGTCGTTCAGGGCGCAACGCCGACTCAAACGAGGACTTGGCCTGACGTGCGGCTCTGTAGGCATCACGCCCCGCCATTCTCAACACATCATCATCAAGGGAATCTTTCATCTGGCGAATGATCTGACGCCCGAAATCATTGGTTGATGGCACGTGGCTATTGATTACTTGTCTGATGGTCTCTGCCGTATTCACATCAACCTTGCCCACCACATTGAAATTGCGGTCGATAATTCCGCGCTCCATCAGATCACCACGAATTGAGCGAATGAGACCACCTGTGAGTTGGTTGCTAGGTGCTTTCGATTTGAGCGTAGAGGCGAGCCGATTCAGGCCGATGTTCTTCTCCCCGCCAGTTGAGGCGCGTGCTGCCTTATAGAGGTAAGGCAGGCATGTTTTCTGTCACTTCATACAACTACAAGTTTTCTCATTCAAATCAGCCACTACCCTCTCTCTGGGTCTTGTCACCTACGCTATCTCATTAAAACTCTTTTCCACCAAATAACCTTACGATTTCTTGTTATGTTTCCTAGCCCTTGGAACCAAGTTATCTGACCATTTTCTACTTTCGATCTCCTGATATGCATAGTCTTCATCATCTTAGACCGGATTACATCAATGTTGTCCAAGATTAGTTTTCGTTGGGCATTTGAAATGAAGAAATTAAACGACTGACTTAAGTTATTGGTTATGTGATGGCACCTAGCTAGTGGCTGAAAACGCCATCTACTCTACACAACTCCATTCATTGAAGGGGCTGTCAAATATGCATGTGCTTCTAGGAAATTGTTTTAAATTTCCTTCATGACATCAAGGAATTCAATCTAAGTATATGCTCTTGTTACTCTCCACGGCAACCTCTTCATAAATTCACATGGACATTGCTTTTAAAGTTCTTATAGGATGTTCACTTGTGGGGTATCCGCTTTGTCTTGCACCTGTCCCAACGTGAACCTGTCTCTGCACATGTAGAAGGTGCAAATAAGCCAGAAGCAATAAACAAAGATGATGGCCTCCTGTACCCCTAAATCCCTAAGCAAGAAAATCAATAAACAATGCTAGCCCTTCACCCCACAATGAATATCTTAATTGCAAAACCTTAACCCTAAACCCAAGCCCCCAAATAAAGATGCCATCGTACATGAGCAGCAGACAGTAAATTAAAGAACCACCTTTCCGATTCAATCGACCCCACAAAAGAGGGAAGAGATGATATGAGATAGGAAAGACCGACGTAGAGAGCAGGAGAGGAAGACAAAGAGAGCGAAAATGTAGGGTACAATACTCATGTAAGAGAGACAACAAGAGAGTGCCAGAGAGACAAAGAGAGCATGCGAGAGTGAGGAAACCTGCCATGCTCCAATTGACCTCCGAGCTCTGGTGTGATGGCAAGGAAGATCCACAGAGCTCTTGGACGTTTACAAGTTCTACCGGGGAAAAGAGAGAGGAGATTGAGAGAAAATTGGAGAGGAGAAAGCGAGAAGAAAAAAACGGAGGCGTGAGTGGAGAGTGTACTTGGAGAGTCGTACACTAACCTAAAGGCAGATTAATCTTTTCATGAATATCAAAGAGGATCATCAAGGAGATTCAATATGTGATTTTGGAAAATATGATTTATAGTTCTTGAGATTCATGTAAATAGATATGTTCCAAGGAAATAACACAAAAGAAGCTTCATATAACTTAAGGTAATAAAAAGTGTTACAATTAGTTAACCAAACACTTCGTACTATTGCAGTCTCCATGCAAAAAATTGTATTATTCAAAACAAAGTTTAAGTTTTATGCCTTTACCTGACGAAGCTTCTCGAAGGAAAGGACATTGTTTTCTCGCCTTTGCAACTAAGAGACAAGACAAGAATAATTAGACAAGATCGATGAAACTGAAAATAAATTATCAAGCTTGTCACATAATGAAGAGAAATGGATTTCTAACAAACAGCTGCTCGCAAGCAGAATTTACTTGCATCATTTGGGGTGTGTATCACTTACCCTTCTTGTGTGAAGCCGGTGAGCCTTTTCCCTAGGTCTGAATACATTGTATGGGTTTGTATCACTAACTGGGGGAGGTGGCTGCATCAACAACAAGGGAGGAGCTATTATTGCGCCAGAAAGCAAATAGGATAAAAGTCATCATGCACTTAAGAATACAGTAGACAAAATAACTGAATAAGGGGTGAAAACAAGATAGCTGTTGTTGAACCAACATCTGTATCTAGCCAGATTCTAAGAAACCTAAGACAAAGCAGAATGGTGATGTTTCACACGGAAAAATAACAAAAAAAGTAGGTGTTCATTTGTTGAACAAAGATGTACATTTGTTTAGCTATTTAATTAGCATGTGCATGATTATTTCCACGCATTATGTTTATCAGACGATTTAGGGTTCGTGTACTAGACGTTTCCCGACCGACCGTGGTCAATGTTTATTTACATCAACATAAAATCTAAACACCTTTGATTAACTGTCAAAGAGACCCTTAACCTCTACAGTATCCGTTGTGATATTGAGGGCCTTATCTAATGGTCACAATCATGAAGATCACTCATAGGGACATACAGTTACAAGAGAAAATTGAATATTTCATTCTTTGATACATAGTATATAAAACCCCAATTATATGATCGGTTCATTTGATTTACATTTGATCTTCTACCGTCATCGGATCTACATTCGGTCTTTGATTAGACTATTGGATTTTATATCCGATCAAGATCAGACCATGTTATTTGCTCGACCTTTTCCGCTATAGCGGTCTTCCAGGTCGATCCATTGCGGATAGTCGAACAAGTTCCACAGCGCACGGTGGTCCAGCATGGCGTGGCTATAGGCGGCCGTCGAACCATGCTCGGCCAAACTTTCCAGCATGCGCGCCCCAGTGAACGACAGTGCGCGGGTCAGCGCGTTGGGATAGATGGCCAGGCGAAAACCCAACTGCTGCAGTTTGTCCTTGGACAGGATAGGCGTGCGGCCGCCCTCGACCATATTAGCCAGAAGCGGCACATCGACCGATCGGGAGATCTGTCGCAGTTCGTCTTCGGATTCGGGCGATTCGACGAAGATGACGTCGGCGCCCGCCTCGTGATACAGGTTGGCACGGTCAATAGCCGCCGCCAGGCCCAGTGAGCTGCGCGCATCGGTGCGGGCCACGATGTGCAGGTCGGCGTCGGCACGGTTGTCCACGGCCGCCTTGATACGGTCGATCATCTCGCGTTCGTCGACCACGTTGCGATTTGGCTCGTGGCCGCACTTCTTAGGCCAAGCCTGGTCCTCGAGCTGAATGCCAGCTACGCCAGCGCGTTCCAGCTCGCGCACAGTGCGGATCACGTTGAGAGGGCCCCCGTAGCCAGTGTCTGCATCGGCCAGAACGGGAATGTCGACCACGTCGCAGATCTGTTTGACCCGGTCCAGCACCTCGGCGAAGGACATCAGCGATACGTCGGGCGCGCCCAGTGCGCTCATCGAGATGCCCGAGCCGGTGATGTACAGTGCATGGAAGCCGGCGCGCTCGACCAGCCGGGCGGTAATGCAATCGTAGGCTCCGGGCACTAGCGTCAGCTCACTGCCACGAGTCAGCGCAGCCAGCAGGCGGGTGCGCGCAGGCTTGACGCGCAATACGCCGGGAACATTGTTGGAGGGGATGTCGCGGGTCTGATTCAAGACGGTTCCTTCATCGACGTCAGGCAGCACGCCAGATCTCCAGCAGAGCATCCGCATTGGCCAGCACGTATCGCGCTTCGAAAAGACGCATCGATCCTTCGTGATTCTGCGCGTTCGGGCTCGCGACCAGATCGCGCGCCACCACCACGTAGTAATCGTGATACGACGCACCGCGCACCGTCGATTCGACGCAACCCACGGTCGTGGTTCCCAGCACGACTACGGTCTTGATGCCATTGGCACGCAGCATGTCTTACTAATAGATGATTCTCTAACCACATACTCTGAGACCATGAACTCTATTAATTCACCTTTCTACAAAGAAACCATAGATAATGAAATGAACTTAATAATCTAAAAAAACACATGGGTCCTAACTGACATACCTCTTGGAAGAAAAATTATTGGATGCCAATGGGTATTTTAAGGGAAACTAAAACCAGATGGAACTATAGATAAATACAAGCCTCGACTAGTAGCTAAAGTTTACACAAAAAGTTAATGTAGACTACTTTGATGTATACTCTCCTGTGGCTAGAATCACCACTATTAGAGTCCTAATTGTCTTAACCTCTATACACAAACTAATCATACACCAAATGGATGTAAAAAGTACTTTTATAAATGGTGAACTAGAAGAAAAAATATATATGGATCAACCTGATGGCTTTATTGTTCCAGGTCAAGAAAAGAAAGTATGCAAACTAATTAGATCCATATATGGATTAAAACAGACACCCAAACAATAGCACTTAAAATTTAATGAAACAATTATGTCCTATGGATTTAAAATCAACCAAACAAACACTTGTGTGTACCATAAATAAATGTTTGGCGAATACATTGTCATTCTATGTCTATATGTTAATGACATTTTGATTTTTGGATCCAATATACAAGTTGTAAAAGAAGTGAAAGAATTTTTGTCTCACAACTTTGACATGAAAGACTTAGGTGAAGCATACCTAAGTCCAAATACTAGAATCATAAGAAGTTCAAGTGGAATAATTTTGTCATAATCCCACTATATAGATAAAATCCTTAAGAAAATCTATTATATACATTGTCAATCAATTTTCACTCTTTATGACTCTAGTGTTCAGCTAAAGAAATATTTAAGACATCTAGTACTACAAAATGAATATGCACAAATCATTAGATCACTTGGATTCCTAACAAAGTACACTAGACCTGATATTACTTATGCAGTCAACAGACTTGGTAGATATACCATTAACCCTAATGAGAGTCATTGGAATACCTTAGAAAGAGTTCTCAGATATCTAAAAGACACTATGACTTATGGATAACACTACAATGGTTATCCCTCTGTGTTGGAGAGATATAGTGATGTAAACTGGATTAGTGATTCTCTAGATGTCAAATCTATATCAGAATTTATTTTTCTACTAGGATGAGGTATAGGTCGAAAAGAAGGCCTGCGAGGCGGCCGCCGGACTTTAGCAGGCGATACATTTGATTGACATAGGCGGGACGCATGGCGGGGTCGAGGGCGCAGAAAAAGGCTTGCTCGATGATGAGGTCGTACTGACCCTTGTGATCGAAGAAATCGGCTTCTATGAGGGTGAGGGCTGAGCTGGTGTGGAGTCTTTGGCGGAGGCGGCCGATGAGTACAGGTGAGATATCGAGAAGGGTGATATTGGCGAAGCCTTTTTTTTGCAGGTATTCGGCTTCATAACTATTGCCACAGCCGGGAATGAGGATGGCGGTTCGCTTATCGGTGAGCTGGTCGAAATAAACCCGCAGGGGCGGCGAGACATCTCCGATATCCCAACCCATGTGCCCCTGCAGGTAGCGTTCGTCCCAAAAACGTTCATCAGGCATTGATGGCGGCGATGGGTACGTGGCTATGGTAAGCCAGCTCTTTGGTGCTGGAGGTCTTGAACATGCCGGAAAGGAAGGAATGTTTCCGCGGGAAGGTGAGGATCAGATCGATCTTGTAGTCGGCGACGAACTGGTTCGTGGCTTCCACGAAATCGAACAGCCGGATGAAATAGAATTCGGGGTTGTATTCCCGGAGCTGCGTTTCCAGCTTGGCGCGTTCGGTCTTATATTCATCTGTGACCTGGACATAGTGTTCGTGGTCGACGTTGACGATATAGAGGCGGGGCTTGAAAAGATCCAGCACGGATTTTACCGTGGGGATCGGGATCGTGTTCTCGATGTCTTTGAAGTCGGTGAGCAGGAGCACGTTCTTTGCCGATTGGGAATGCGCATCCGGGGGAACGATGATGGTGGGGGCGATGGCGCGTTTTACGATGTTCAGCGCGTTGCTGCCCATGAGGACCTGGCCCAGCCGGGTGGAGCCGGTGATGCCCATGACGATCAGCTGTATATTATTCCTTTTGACGTAGGCCTCGAGGGTATCGAGGAAGCGGTTGTTCTCTTCCGCCACGCAGGAGATCCTGGCTTTGGTGATGCTGGAAAGCTCGGTTTGCACGCTGGCAAGGGCGAGTTCCACGATCGCTTTACGGCTGGCGTCCTCTTCTCCTTCCGTGCCCAGGGGGCTGCTATCCGTGCCATATTCGAGCGTATCAAACACATTGTACAGGATTAAATGGGCGTCCGGGATCAGCGTCGACACACTTGATTACCTCGGTATTCCTGGGCTTCACATTGCTGGTAGCCAAGGGGTTATTGTCATAGCTATTTGTCAAGCTCTTCTGATGGTAAGACACTGGACTTTTCACAAGTAAGCAATGTCATCACAGAGAAAATGGCAAGAGAAAAAGCTTAATTTCGTCCATCTGTCATTAATTGTTCTCTTTCCGATGCTCCGATTAGCGGTGGAAACTGCTGCGCAGATTTTCAGAAAAGCATATTAGACATTGTTCCTGCAATGCCTGTTATTCTGAATTTACAGTCTCAACTTAGTATATAGCCTCTAAAACCATCCACCAATATGCTGTTGGACTTGGATCCATTGCCCCCATCTGAATAAGTGGGAGCGATCATGTTTATGCTCTGCCATGTTGATCATGGACTTCTGAGTCTCACGAATTGTGGACCATAAAATTGATGGGAGAGCGGGGTGTTTCAAACGTGCAAATCCTTTGTTAGATGCTTCTTGTCACTGAATGAGCACCACAGACAAGCCAATTCCTCTTCCCGGGGGCTTGGGTTGGCTCAATTACACGCAACTTTTCTTTTCTCATGCTCAAAATGGGTTTTGAAGTTTGAATATGAAGTGAACGTAATTTGTAGGTCTGATATGGGCAACCCCTTTTTTTTGTAATAGGTTGGACCCGAATACGCCAGGTACTGTGGAATAGAGGCCTTGGAGCCCCTTGGTATCTATCTTCCGGGTGACATAAACTACCCTGGAGGTTTCCTCTTTGATCCTCTGGGACTTTCCAAAGACCCGGTTGCCTTCGAGGAGCTCAAGGTGAAAGAAATCAAGAACGGGCGTCTGGCCATGGTTGCATGGCTTGGCTTTTACCTGCAGGCAGCTCTTACTGGTAAGGGACCTCTGCAGAACCTAATAGAACATGTATCGGATCCCCTGCATAACAACGTGTTGTCCACCATTAAGCTAATGTAAAGCATGTTCTTGTATAAATCAGTTGTTGGCCCGCACTAATTTAATGTGAAGTGTATTTTTTTGTATAATAATTCAGCAAATAGAATGAACCATTTGCTTTTTATTTTTATTTTTATTTTTTTGCTTTTTATTTATTTATTTATTACGTTGATATATAGATTAAGTGGCCTTGGAGGTCAAGATAGTTTTTTTAAAAATAAAATAAAATCAGTACGTAGGAGCAATGAGTAGGAAGAAATAAAGAAATTGAGGGTACAGGATCACTCTTCACCAGTTGAGGGGTTGAGTTCATAACATACCTCCTTCAGGGGGAGATCCCTGGGATTAAATACGCATGAACTCCCTCTTCGGTCCTACGGAGATCACAAAGAGGTCGTTAAGTGGAGGCGTTACGTCCTCCGGTACGTATTCGTTCCGGTATAAGACTCTTGCTCTTCTCTTAACCCCTTTGCCTTCTCTGCTCTTATGGGTTCGCGGGAGTTTCGTCTTCGGTTCGATCGGATAAGTGCCTAACTTACATTGACTTTCTCTGAGCTAAGAGGAAATCCCTGGCATAGCTCTATCCACCTCTGGGTAAGGGCTATTCGTTTCAAAGGGTCAAGGCTATTATGCATGGGTCGGCCTTCAGTGCCCTTTCGAGCAGGTTTGCTCGGCAACTTTCTGATCGCTCAGGTTGGTGGCGCGTTAAGATTCTTCCTGAGTTTGGGGAGAGTTCTCTACGTAGTCATCTGAGCGAGAGCTAAATGGCACTCCTTGAGTCCTTAACACTCGGGTTTTGCGTAAGTGAGCTTGATATGCTAGGTTGGACTGTCACTTCCTAAGCCGAACGCATCTTAATGAATTTTTAGGTCATAAAAATGATGGGCCGTGAATTTCTACCTCTCCGTAGACACTGTAGATAGATGACAACTGTGTAAGGCTTAAGCACCACCAATACTTCTTACTTCCGCACCCCCACCCACCCCCTTATATTTTTGGCATCTACTTGACGTGAGATTATTCTTAACACTTGTGAAAACTATATACATCTCAAATCGGCAAAGCAGATCCGCTCTCTCTCTCACATCTATCTACTTGCAGAATCGTTTTCAACAAGAATAAATGTCGTAGTGTTATTTTATTTCGACCTTTTTTTTTTGTCACGCTCGTCTCTGGTAAGATCGGATTCGAGAGCATCAAATTGACTTCAATGTTTTTCGCCGTCTAATTTTCATGTCCGAGTGAGGAAAATGGGAGCGGTAACCGGTAAGGGAGTGGTAAGAAGAGAAACATCATAAATTTCTTTTAAAGGATATCCTATAACCTACAAGTGCGGAGCAACCGTGTGGCCCTGTACATCGCCCGACTCAAAATCGTTCATGAATCCCCGTCCAACAAAAACTACGAACAGATTGTTGGAGTTCGCAACCATGTTGTAGCCCTCCGTGGACAAAGAGGAAGCTCTGAATTGGAGGAAGGGGACACCTGTGCCGGAGAAGCCTGCTGCGCTGGTGGGCTTCGAGGGGGAACTATGCTCCTTCACCAGGCTGATGTACTCGGAGACCCTCCCGCCTCTCTCTACTCCGACACACTCTACCTCTCTCTCTCTCTCTCTCTCTTAAGGTCATTTCCTCCTTTGAGTTAGGCTAAATTATAGTTGGGTTAAACTAATTAACCTGATCTTTACTAATGATATTTTTTAGGGGTTAAAAGTTAAAAATTTAGAGAAAAGGCTTCAATCACACTAGTGCTGTGAAAGGCATGGAGAGGATTCAAGAGACACACCGATAGAGAGTTGGAAGGAAAAAGAGGCCAATGGAGGATTGGGAGGAGGAAGAAAGAGGCAGCCTGAGCACTTCGACACAGGAAGGAGAGAGAAAGAAACAAAGTCGCCTATGTGAGACGTCATTTGGAGCGGATTCTCTGAATGCAGGGGAGGAGGCGACTGCGATAATAGTCCCCGATGACATGTATCTCCACCTGTTACATGTCCCATTTACCTACTTTAATTATCTTCGCCAGCCGATTAGCAATATTATTGCATTTAAATGCAGCACTACCTACCTGTTCAGTATTGCATTTAAATGTTCAGCATTGTACGTATAGATACAACGCTGAACAGTTAAATGCAACGCTACAGTAGCGATCTGTCGAACGTTTTAGGAAATCTGCTGAGAAGGTTAATCGATTTGAAGGGGAAGAGAAAGAAGAGTTAGTGGGATCGACATGTTTGCACGCATGCATCTACCATAATAATTATTTTGAAGTATATATACCGAGCACACCCTTAATTAATTAGTTTAACCTCATGAGCCTCGTCAAGCAACCAAAACGTACACGGCTGTTTTGTCTTCTGGTCGGCCGGGACCTGAAAGTCCACATTATGATCACCTCTCCGGGAAAACCATGCACCAAACGTACGTACGTATCTCAAACCATACCAAACACACCTTTGGATTGACCTCGATCGGCCTCCCACCAGCGGCCACTCTTTCTACTTTACACGAGACTAGCATCTATTTTTTTCAAAAAAAAAAGGGAAAAAATCAGCACCAATGAATTGAAAATTCTTCTGAGCTGACAACTTGAATTGGCCAGCCTCTAATGGTGCCACAACACATAAAATAACATATTTTGAGATACACAGTAAGAATTACAGGCAATAATTATAGAAAAGCATTCACTGCAAGCATCTATATGCAGAACGATAATGACATCATTTCCTTTGATTGTACATCTGGCAGCAGACAAAAATCTCTTCAGCTTGTCTACCTTCAGAAAACAAACCTTACAGTCCTGTTTTTTTTTAAGTGCAAACCTTACAGTCCTGTTAAGCCAATATAAATAAAAACAGTACCTACAGACAGTCACATTTACATCTACAAAGACAAATAAGTTTTAAAGCAGAGAAATCTATCTGGTGCAAATGCTGAGGCATTGTGCTATGGTAAACCAACCCACTTGAAACCATCTTGCACACCTGATACCTTTGGCTTAGATTGAAAAGGAGCAGCACTAAGATGTGAAACTAAGCTGTTCATCGAGTTCAAGCCACTTAGGTTTTTCATATGAAATGCAAAATAGTGTTGCATAATAGAAAAGGCACATCACAAAGTACACCTTGAAGATTCTTCATTTTAACATATCTTGGAAGGTCATCTATAAGTAAAGATTCTAGTATTTGTTTTTTTCGCAATGAAATTTACATGCAGCAATTAAGTTATTTCCTTCAATGTATTGACAAGTACACTGAGAACTACCATTTGCAAGGAGATAAAATTTAACTGCTAGCCAATTTTGAGAGTGGCAGGCCTCTAATGATGAATGCATTAAATATGTATGTGAGAAACTTCAAGTGCTAAATTTCTCCTTTCTTGTTAACCATAGTAACTAAATGATTTCCTTATCATGTAGAGTAGAACCATCTAATTTGAAGGTTGTGAGCCTTTTTCTTGGGGATAAGTATAACAGAAGAAAGAAAATAGTCTGATAAACATACTCTAAAATAACGAATTATGAAAAATAACCAAATCCTTTAACATTACTCATCATACTTTTGAAAAAAAGAATAAGAACCACTCCTAGCCATCAGAACAATACAACTTGTACAAATTCCACCCCATCTAAAAGTGCTTCCAGTCCTTGACTAACCCACCATATCATTGGCCCAAAATTGAAAATCTTGGTCAAAATTTTCAATCAATATTGTGACCTCAATCTACCATATGGCCATATGAAAACTCTTTGTGCACTGATATATATTGGGTCGATGTGTTGTGAAGGCTCATTAACCGTTTCAAGACATAAAGGTAGGCTGAGATTAGCACTTTTTCTCAGGCTTTGTGCTGAAGTTGGTACTCTTCTTCGTTGCTCTTAGGCTTCTTGTGACTGGTTGTTTGCTGGATCGGTACTCATGGTGTGTTACATTGCGATTCTTATGAGTTACGATGGCACCGTTGTATGCTGAGATGGGAATACCGAGCTATTTTTCTGATGCCTGTGTGCATGTGTGAGTGCACAGTGAAAGCGTGCGGGCTGATAACCCACTGGTCGAGAGGTTTACTTCTTCTCGATGTGACTTCATCTTGGCTTTCTGTGCCCTGATGTCATCCATTGCCGTGCTGTTGCTAGTAAATTTTCTGGTGTTGGCATCGGCATTTGTGAGTGTTGGAAAATTTGTCAACTTTCCTACAGATTGAGTACCCTCTGCTCCGCTATATTGTCTCTTGGGTGTTGTGTTCTCCAGGCGTACCTGTAGTCCTTGAGATACGGCCCTTGAGATTGTGGTTCTTGTTGTCATTTCTCGTTGTCGTGGGTCTTTTCTTGGTGATCTGCTTGATGTATGACTCGTTCCCTATAGTCATGTGATCAGCTACTTTTGTGCCTTGATGTGACCTTGCTTGCAGTTGTGTTCCGTAATTCTGTGTCCTATATGGAGCTGGAATCCTACGAGTGCCGCTGTTGTTATTTTTGTAAGTGCTGTTTCTCTATGTTGTTGTCTATCTATCATTAGCACTTTGTGGACCAACTCTTGCCGGTTAGCTTTGCTATACTCCTTCCCCCTGGTAGAGTTAGCTTGCGACTCGATCATATGTAATTTCTGAGTGAGGACTGACTTGATTGTGTTCGTGGTCTGGTGCTGCCATGTTGCTGTTGTCTCCGTGAATTTGTCGTTGGTGTCCTGTGTGCCAGGTGTCCCCTGTCGCCTTTGGCACTGGAGTGGATGATGTTGTTGGGCCATCAACTGAGAGGACTATGTTTCCTTGTGGAAGCCGATGCTTGATGTGTCTATCATTTTATTTTCCTTGGTGTCTATTGTTGTGGCAGTCGTGTCTCTTTTCTTGTGAGACGTAAGCGACATTGCCTTGTTTAAGATGTGTCGGACTTGTGTTCACTTGTGTCGTGCTCTATCCCGGGCCTATACTCGTGATTATGGTCTGCTATCTCTTCACCCGTGTCAAAACGACCAACCTTGGCCTTATTGCCCCAGTCGCGAAAATTTTTGGTGTCCACACCCACTTGGGTGATACTACGGATGTTGCCTCCTCCGTGTTCATCCTCCTTATTTTGGGGCTATCTCAGACTTTCTCCATGGATGAGTACCTAATTAACACCCCCCTAATGCTCTAGGTCTAGGGGAGATACTGCCAGATTTTCACCGGACAATTTTGGAGACTGATGACATAAAAAGATAATGATAGTTGATCTGAATTCCAGAGCATCATGGACAGGTGAACCGAACTAAAAGATGATCCATAAGAGCCGATGTCCAGCAAGATGTGTAGAAAATTGATAAAGATGTGGTAGGACAAAAAAAGAGAATATATGAAGAAGACGACTCTTAGATAAAATCAGGAAACAAAAAACTCTAAATGAGCATTGCATGCATATACATATGCACACTATGTGTGATTAGTCGAGAACTCCTTGGGGCTGGGCTATTCTCTGAGACAGATTGCCCTAAAAAAGAAAAGAAGACAAACTAGAGATTGGATTCACATGATAGTTTCTACAGAAGAGTTCATGATAGATTTCATGGGCACGTTAAATCCATCAAGATTCTATGTAGATGATCAAGCATTGCACGTGCGCACTGGTTCATACCAAATTTTCACTGGAATTGCATAAGCAAGGCGCGCATGCCCTTTCACTCATCTTTCAGAGATAAGCATGACATTAGAACCCGTATGCATGCCTTGATTTGTATATATATATTGCTTCATACATGCAGTCAAAGCTTCATGCACTCATTGCAAATCTGAGCATGGCAGATCTTGCATGCATCTTTGATGAAGGTAACAAAGAAGGATGTCTCCTGCATATTGCACACATTAAGTCCCTAAGGATCATGCATGAAGCCAGCAACTGATGCTCCCTTAAAAAAAAGAGCGAGATTAGATTTCAGAACCCTACCACTGAAAGGGTCGACCCCTCCTTGTGAGGGTTCTGTTCGGGGCCTCGACCCCTTGACCAAAGGGGTCGACCCCCTCCCCCCCTTTTGAGGCCTGGCCTGCCTTATGATTAAAAAAATGGGAAAGAAGAGGAAGAAAAATAAAAATTGCACTTGCATGATATCTCTTGCATAAAAGATTTTCTTTGTCAGTTTGCATAAACATGAAGCAGAAAATAAAGTCCTGGATTGGATTTTTGAAAAAGGAGAACTGGACTTCCTCAGCAAGGAAGAGGTTAAGGAATATCTGAAAAGTAGAGCTAACAACAGCCTGGAACTTATTGATTACTCTGCTGAATATCAGCTTGATGAGGTATTACTTAAGAAATCTAACTTTATGAAGCCTATGTTAGAGGCAAGTAATGATTTTGACTTCTTTGATCAGAAAGGATCGGAATATGATAAGAATAAATCTTTTAACGTAGAAAATATATTTGGATGAAATTAAAGTGGCTTACAGATGAAGCACGACAATTTTTAAATAATGGATATGTCTATAATCAGACAATTGAAGAAAGGTATTTAGAAATAGCAGATAACTTCGAGAAAATAAGTAAAATACCTGGATTTAGTAAAAAAGTACAAGGATATATATCCAAGGGGTGGGTTTCATTTGCTTCACCTGTGCTTAGTAATTTTGGTAAAGAAAAGGGACTTCCAGCCTCATGTAATATGGGTAAGATACCTGATACTCTCCAGGGTATCCTCCATGGTATGTATGAGATGGGAATGCTTGCAGGCAATGGCGCAGGTACAGCTAAAAACTTTTCTAATATCAGGGAGAAATATACTCGTTACGGAGATAATGGTAAGAGCGAAGGTGTAATGTCCTGGATTGAGGACTACGAAGGCATAATTAAGAAAGTGTCTCAAGGTGGAGTTCGAAGAGGTTTTTTAACAGCCTACTTATCAGTTACCCATGGAGAGATTAAAGAATTCCTCAAGATAGGCTCAGAAGGGCATCCCATCAAAAAAATTACTACAGGTGTTACAATTCCTCCAGGATGGATGCAAAGTATGCTTGAAGGAGATAGAGAAAAACAGGAAATATTTGTAGCTATTCACGAAGCAAGACAGGATCATGGATTTCCTTACATTTTATTTGAAGATAATTGTAACAAGGGTAAACATCAAGTCTATGTAGATAAAGACTTGTGGTTGGACACCAGTAACATATGTTCCGAATGTATTGAATATGTCTCTGATAATAAGGAGTTTACCTGTGTCTTATCTTCGGCTAATCTGCTTCATTTTGATGACTTCAAAGATACGGACTTTATATTTGATTTGAATATAATGTTGGATTGTGTAGTAGAAGAGTATATTCAAAAAAGCAAAAATAGCATCCTATCTGGGCTTCATTTCCTCATTGTTTTCTCTATTTTCTATGCCCTTACTTTTCTGATTTTGCCACTCTGTTCTGCAATTTTTGCTCTCCAGTTTCCTGTGCGCGAACGGGGCGAAGCCGTGCTACGCCGCTGATCGTTCTCTTCACCTCCAGGCTCTTTAGGGAAGTGTTATCTTCATTCTTTAACGTTCGGGGCTCTTTCGCTCATTCCTTTCATAGTTATTTCTCCCTCAACTTTTGCACTATCATCATAGATTTTCTGCACTTAGACTTTTCTGCACATTGCATTTTCATGCATTTTGCACCCCATTTTTTCCTGTTGTTCTCTTCATTTTAAATCCCTCTTTTCACCCTCATCTCATCATAACATTCCCACCTTTCTTTAGGTCCATCCTCTGTCTTTTAAGGTTTCTTCTGCTGGAAGATCTCTCTCGATCTTTGAGTCTCATTTCTCACTGTTCTGTAGTTTTTGCAGAGATTGCATTTTTTGCCAAATCTCCGGCTCTCATACATGATGCCCAGGCATCCTTTGGTTGTGTTCGTTGTTCCTAATTATTCACAACACTCATGTCTACTGTCATCATCACTTTCCCCCTATTAGGGTGTTGTCTTCGTTGCTATTTCTATCATTCTTTGCACCCTGTTTGTGCTGTTTGCACTATTTTCTGCACTATTCCTATGTTTTTCCCAATCTTGCATCGCTTCTCCCCGTAGCGTGGCTGTGTATTAATTCATCATTTCATGCATATGCATTCACAATATACCCACCTATTATTTTGTCCCTTTTACATGGGTTAAAAACCTCCCCAGTGCATTTTTCCCTCAATTATTTCATGCTCTTTTTTGCTTTCGGGACAGATTCTACACTTGTTCTAATGGGTTCTCTCTTGTTTTGGTTTTGATTCACAGGAAGACATGGAAGATGAGGCCCTTACTTTCTAGCCGGCTGGAAGGCGAGGAGAGGTTAATCCACAAAGCCCTTGCATCCCCATCTTGAGTGTGATCATCTTCTTTTCCAAGGTACACAACGCACATAATCTTCCTTCATATTCTTCGGCGTTGCCATTCCTTGGTGGCGATCACGGTATTCTTCTACATCTCTTATCGCATGTTTATTGCTTATATAATCATGCTTGCATAGGGCTATATGTTCATGCTATTTAGTTGATTAGGGCACATCATGCTTTCATATATGCATATCCTAGTCATGTGATTGTGTTAGCCACGTTCCATATATCTACACCCATAGCTTTTTTGGCGATCACGGTGGGACCTCTAGTGCCCATCACTTTATTCATGCTTTCTTGTGATTTTGGTGTGTATATCCATGTTTAGATAGCATTTCATGTTCATCATATTCATCATATTATTCATGTTATTTGCACCCATATTGTTATGTTTGCATATGTTTATTATACTTTTTTTAGGCTAGAAATTGCATGCACTCCGATACGCATAGGATCATGCATTGCATACCTTAGTTGCATTCCCACCTTGGTAAGTGATCCTCTAGCCCCCATATTCTTAGGGGTCGACTAGGTGATCTTATCCTAGACCTCCGTAAGTCCCCGTGAGTCGTGAATTCCCACACGGATGTCGGGCCGATTGTACATTTCCACCTCTTAGGCCTTGCATTTGCATACGTGTGAGGGAGTTAACCTTAGTCAACCTAAAGTTTAGACCTTATTCCCATAGGATTCCTATATTGAGGGAATTATGCTTAATTCAAATCATTATAGGGTCCATTAAGACTAATAAAAATTTTTACATCATGTTAACTTGGTTGACTTGGGTGAAATTTCTCATACTCATATTGTTTGTTGGGCTTATTCAAGCCCGTTCGTGGTGTTATTTGCTACATTTTCACTTCATATAGTCATTTGTGGTTAGGTTCATAATCCGGTCCCATCATTCTAGGTCACATTTGCATTGGTCTTTATGCATTAGTTTGTTCGTCTCTGAGTCAAGTCGCGGTCATCCCTGAGATCGCCTCTTTCTAGATGTGGTCATTCCAAGACCGCCTCTTGCCCTGGGGGCCCTGTCCCCTTCCTTGGCCCTCTCCTCATTGAGCCCTTACTTCCCTGGATATATTCCCATTGATATTCCTCTAGGAAGTCTCCATTTTCCCTCATGGAACACCACTTTCATCCTTTGTACCCTTTTTCTTTCCAATCTTCTTCCTATTCCCACACGGAATCTTCTTCCCACGCGGGCCCATCTCTTTGTGGTCCTTTTAACCCATCTGAAGAACAGGCTAATCTCATGGCCCACTTATCATGTCTTGGTCGCCAAATGGATCCGACCCAGGCCCAAAAAGTCATTGTAAATCATCTTAATGGGCCTTCTTCTCATAATGGGCCTTCTTACCTTCATGGGCCTCCTTCTTCTCCTTCTTATGCTGCTGGCCCAGTTTCTAATATCCAATCTCATCTTAATGGGCCTCCTTCTTCCCTTGCTTATGCTACTAGCCCAATGGGTCCCCTTGTTCATGCTCCTTCCAGGCCCATGTACCCTTCCACTCCTGGAAGGGGCTCTCATTCTTCTTCTCAGCCCGGATCCTCTCATCCGGCCCCTTATCGTATTCTTAGTTCAAATTCACAACCTCTTGCTCAAGCTGGCCCATATCCCTCTCGATCTCTCCCCACCCAGGAGATGATTGCTCAGACCTAACACCAGCTTGATTAACATCGATTGCAAATCGATCCCAAATCCTCTTTTAGTGCCCTGTTCGCATTTCAAGATCTCCAGCTTCCACCTCCTTCGCAAATTCCCACATATCGCCGTTATGGTGGAGCCAGTGACCCCTTTGTGCACTTGAAGGAGTTCATGTATGAGTCGGCCCAATTCTGACATGACTAACATTTGATGACTTATCTATTTGGTCTATCATTAGAAGGTCCAACTCGGGATTGGTTCTTCTCATTGTCGCAAGAGCATATTGTGGATTTTCAAGCTGTTCAAGAGGAATTTCTTCAACAATATCAAGACCAAGTTGGGCCTAAGTATTCATTGGTAGATCTAGCCCACGAGAAAATGAAGCCTGACGAGGATTTCTGCACCTTTGTCGATCGCTGGCGTCACCTGGCCGCGCAAGTCCCAGGGCACATTCTGGAGGGAGAGCAAATCAAGATGCTTATTTCCAATGCAACGCCTGAGTACCGCTTCGTCTTAGCCCTCAACAATATTACCTCCTGGCAGCAGATTTACAGTCGAGCCCGCTTCATTCGCCAACAGCTTCACAATTCTCTTGACCCCGAGCCTCCTTCACCTACCACATCCAAATACACATCGCCATCTACGTATAACCCTTCTCCACCTTCCATGGGTCTGCCTTCCAAGTACCCCTATAGTGACCAAGACTTTTTAAATTAATTTTTAAATTTATTTAGGTATTTTTTGGTATCTTGCAGCACAATTCATTCCACCTGAACATTTCCAGTTTCCTTGATCGAAACTAAGCCTTTTTCCTAAGTACTTTTCTTTTCTTACTGTCCATTCTTATGTGAATTCCACATTCCAATTCCATTTTGTTTTTCTGATTTGTTATTAGTTTAATCCAGATGTCTTGTGCTTTATAAGTACGAGATGTAAACTACTTTATTTTATTAATCTATAAATATAAAATCGAAGAATACCCTTTTACTTTAAGCCCCCCAACATGGAAAAATTTACCCAAAAGATCTTATCGTATGTACTCATTCTCTTAGCCCTTGTGGTGGTTCACACCGGCTATGGACAGAGCGTTCTTAACCCGAACGATACGGTAATTACTTACAACCCTAACGCAGCAGCGGGAAGCTCAACCAATCCCAATGTTCCGGCCTGGGGATCCATCCAGAAATGGATCCGCACGGTACGGTTGAACTGGACTACGACGGAATGGAAATGTTATGTATATAACTCACTCCCTTTCCGTTTGAAGTATCCCAAAAGTTACAACCCTACCGCCAATGACGGTAAGAAGTATCCGCTGATGATCTTTTTCCATGGTGCGGGGGAAGCTGGCCCTGTAACTGACAATGAGTATTCATTGGCCAATGGCGGTCCTGTCTTCCAGGCTGCGGTGGACAATGGCACTTTTGACGGTTATATATTGGTCTTCCAGACACCAGGCAGTGGCTGGAGTGACAGTTACCTGGATTTTGAGAAGCAGGTGGCTGACTACATGATCGCCAACAATAAGGTCGATCCTTTCCACATTATTGCCAACGGTCTTTCTGCAGGCGGTTATGCCACCTGGGGTATGATGATCAAGTATCCTCAATATATCTGTACGGCGCTGCCGATGTCGGGTATCTCTCTTGGGGATGAGGATTCCATCAAGACTTATAAATATACTCCGGTTTGGTACTTCCAGGGTAACCTGGACCAGACGGTATCTCCCAGCACGGCGCAGGAAGTAGTGAATAAGATCAATGCGGCGGGAGGTAATCTTAAATATACATTATATCCGAATCTGGGTCACGGCACCTGGACGACGGCGTGGGCGGAGCCTGATTTCTGGCCATGGTGTAATCGTCAGTATGCCAGTAACCCTTATACGTTATTTGGCCGTACGGCCTTTTGTCCGGGGGACCCGATCAACGTGACTGTTGGGGTTGCTCCTTATTATAATGCATACCAGTGGCGGAAGAATGGCGTGGTCATATCGGGTGCGACGGGTAACAGCATTAATGTGACTGATACAGGTACGTACGACGTTCGTATGCTCCTGGGCACTAACTGGTCCGACTGGAGCCATACGCCCGTTGTGATCAGCATCAAGGCGCCGACCGTGACGCCACCCATCCAGGTAAGCGGCATGATGAGCAAGGTAATCCCTTCGCTGAGCAGTGCCGGCGTATCCCTGAAAGTGCCGTCCGGCTATGTCAGCTACACCTGGCAGAAAGTGGGCGATACGACGACGATCGGTACGGACAGCAGCATTTATGTCACCAAGTCGGGCAGCTATATCGTGAAGGTGACGGAACTGTATGGTTGTTCAAGCAGCTTCTCTTCGCCATTTACGGTAGTTGATTCCTCCGGTCCGAACAAACCCGATGCTGCCTCTTCGCTGGTAGTGTCTACTTTGTCACAGACCTCCCTGTTGCTGAATTGGAGCCAGAATCCCAATCCCACCAATAATGAGACGGGTTTTGAGATCTACCAGGCGACGAAGTCGGGCGGTCCCTATACATTGGTAGCGATCACCGCACCCAATGCAGCCAGGGATACGATCACCGGACTGAACGCAGGGGTACAATATTATTATACTATCAGGTCTGTTGACAATACCGGCGCCGCTCCCAAATCCAATGAGGCCAGCGGTACCACTATTGCCGATACACAGGCTCCAACGGCCCCTTCCAACCTGACCATTACCGGTACACAACGTAATGCGGTTTCCCTCAGCTGGGGTACTTCAACCGACAATATCGGTGTGGTTGGATATGACATTTATGTAAACGGTTCAAAGGCTTATACAGTGCCGCCTACCCAGACGAGCTTTACCGTATACAGTCTGACGCATGCACAGGCTTATGCCTTTGTTGTGAAGGCAAGAGACCAGGCGGGTAATAACTCTCCTGCCAGCAACCAGGTGAGCGGTACGCCATTGATCAATGGTCTCAGCTACAATTATTACGATAATCTGTCGACTGCGATCGCTGCATTGCCTGATTTTGGTACGCTGACACCGCTTTCTTCCGGTATCGTTCCCAATGTGAACCTTACGTCAGCGCCTCCTGTCGACGCAAACTATTTTGCGTACCTCTGGCAGGGATATATTATCATCCCGACGACGGGCACCTATTATTTCAGAACGACATCGGATGATGGCAGCCGGATGTGGCTGGGCGCGTTGAACGCAACGATCAGCCCTTATACTTTCTCCGGTACTCCGCTGATCAGTAATGATAAATTACAGGGTTCCACTACGGTGACCTCTGCTGCGCAATTCCTGACTGCGGGGATCTATCCTGTAGCCTATGGGTACTTCCAGGGTACAGGCAGCAATGTCATGACCATTTCCTGGAGAACGCCTTCTTCCGGCAACAGCTATGTGACCGTTCCCAACACTGCTTTTGCAGAAACGGCTACAGCTGCAGGTTCTGCTCCCGCAGCGCCTTCCAACCTGAAAGCTGCTGTACAGTCTTATAAGGCGATCGGCCTGACCTGGAC
This sequence comes from Amorphophallus titanum, assembly GCA_024336825.1. Lineage (NCBI taxonomy): Eukaryota > Viridiplantae > Streptophyta > Magnoliopsida > Alismatales > Araceae > Amorphophallus > Amorphophallus titanum. The sequence continues at coordinate 5,871,775 of JANBPO010006859.1, read as the reverse complement.
CGATAACAGCACGAACGAGACCGGCTTTGAAGTATGGAGGTCTACGAGCCTGGCCGGTACCTATGCTATTATCGGTACTACCGGCGCAGGGGCTACTTCTTATGTAGATTCCTCCGCTGCCGCTACGACCCAGTATTTCTACCAGGTTCGTTCGATCAATCTGTATGGCGCTTCCTTATTCACCAGCAACTATACAGAAGCTGAATGGAAGTTCAACAATAACTACGTAGACAGCACTGGCAATAATAAAACGCTGACCGCTGTCGGAAGCCCCACTTTCGATGCTACCAACAAGGTAGAAGGCGGCTATTCTCTGTCTTTGAACGGTACCAATGCGGCTGTTACCATTAATAATAGCAACGGCACGGTGACCAACTTCCTGGAAGAGGCATACAACCAACGCACGATCGCGTTCTGGATGAAAGTTTCTTCTACCTCTGTTACCAACAGAGTGATCTTTGATATCGGTGGTAGTGACAACGGTCTTGCTTTGTTGCTGAACAGCGGTAAGCTGATCGCAGCAGTAGCGAGCAACAGTGTTCGCAGCAGCATCTCCGCCACCTATACCAGCACAGGATGGAACCATATTGCGGTAGTATATAATGGAGACTCTCTGCTGTTGTATGTCAACGGTACGGTAGCCGCCTCTACTACGAGCCTGAGCTTCCATGCGCTGAAGACCACTACGAACGGTTCAAGGATCGGTCAGACCAACGGTACGAACGCCTATAATACCACCGGTACTTATTATTCCGGCTGGATCGACGATTTTGGCATCTACAATACTGCTTTGGGCAGCGATGCGATCAATGACATCAGGAACTTTGCCTTCAAGCAATCTTTCGCCACTACGACAGCGCTGCCTGCCGTACCGTCTGCTCCGACGAGCCTGGCGGCTACTGCTGTCAGCTCTTCCAACGTCAATCTTACCTGGACGAACAATGGAACTGCCGCTACCGGCATCCAGCTGTATCGTTCGAACAATGACAATCAAGGTTATTACCTGTTGACTACGCTGCCAGCTACGGCCACCAGCTATAGCGATGCAGGCTTGTTTGCCAACGCCAGGTATTATTATAAAATAAATGCGATCAATGCCGGTGGGGTATCCGCTTACTCTAACGAGGTTAATGCGACTACTCTGGATGTGGTTCCTGTGATCACCAATATCTCCAATCAACAGGCAAGATATGGTGTTACTACCGTGATCCCGGTACAGGCCAGCTCGAATGAAAGCGGCAGCCTGACCCTGACAGGGTACAACCTGCCTGCTTTTGCCAGCCTGGTAGATAGCGGTAATGGAAAGGGCAGCATCGTGATCACACCTGCGGCTGCGAACCAGGGTACTTACAATGGTATCGGAGTGATCGTTATGGATGCCTTTGGCGGCGCCGATACGACTGTCTTCAACCTGGCGGTTAATAATAACTATGCTCCGACGCTTGATTCCGTGGTTAATTATACCATGAATGAGAACGATACGCTGAGCATTGCGCTGAACGGACATAATGTGAACACCTCGGATGTGCTGACGATCACTGCCACCAACCTGCCTAATGCGGCAACGCTGACGCAGACGGCTAATGGATCAGCTGTCCTGGCCCTGCATCCGAGCTATGCTGCAGCAGGTGTATATAAAGTACAGGTTACGGTAAATGACAACAACGGTCTTTCCGCTACCCGTACGTTCACGCTGACCGTGAATGATAAGGATCCCAGCACGAAGATCTATACAAGAGTACAGTACGCGACGGTGATGGGCGCGCCCTGGAACAATATGTCGGGTGTTACGACCAGCAACCTGCTGGATCAGAACGGCAACACGACCAGCGTAGGCGTAAACTTCCTGCAATCCTGGTGGATGCCTTATAACGCAGGGCCAACGACCGGCAACAATTCCGGTGTTTATCCTGACGGTGTGCTGAGCGACTTCTGGTACTTCGGTTATTATGGTGGTCCTGAGACAGCCTCTCTGGCTGTAACGGGTTTGAACCCCACCGGCCGTTACAACCTGACCTTCTATGCCGGTAGTAATTTCATCGGTGCAGGAGACAACGGTACGACGATCTATACAGTAGGAAGCCAGAGCGTATCTCTGTATGTACAGGGCAATACGAAAAATACGGTGAGCATCGGCAACCTGACACCAGATGCCAGCGGCAATATCACGGTGAACATGCAGAAAGCGCCTGGTACACCGATCGGTTATCTGAACGCGCTGATCATTACGCAGCTGTATGATGACGGCTCTGCTCCTGCCGGAGCGGGCTCACTGACCGCGCAGAATGTTTCCGGCACGGGCGTACAGCTGAACTGGGTAGACTCCGCTTATAATGAGACCGGTTATCAGGTCTATCGTTCTAAGAGCGCTCAGGGCAGCTTTACACAGATCGGTACTACAGGTCCGAACGCAGTGGCCTTCACCGACAGCACTGTCTCCGGTTCTACGCAATACTTCTATACGGTTCTCGCGGTGAATTCACATGGCGTTTCCGGTTACTCCGATACGGCTGCTGTGACGACCTCCGACCGTATACCCAAGCTGACGCCTATTGCAGACGTACAGCTGAAGAACAACCAGGATACGGTTATCAAAGTGGTTGCTGTAGACGATTCTACCGATCATATCACGCTGACTGCGAGCAATCTGCCTTCCTTCGCCACCTTTACGGATAATGGCAACGGTACAGGTACGATCTCTGTACAACCAGGTACGGGTGTGATGGGTGCTTTCACAGGCATCACATTGACCGCTACCGATAACAGTGATTCTGCCAGAAGCATCAGCTTCAACTTATATATGGTAGATCCGAATGTATCTTCTACCTATATCAATATCACGGATTATAACTACCTGGCTGCTGCGCCCTGGAACAATATGGCGATACCGTTCCTGCCTTATGCAGGTACAGCGGCGAGCAACCTGACCGACGACGGTAATAATGCAACCGGTGTTACGGTGACACTGACCGACGCATGGGATGGTGTAGCAGAAACGGGTATGCGTTTACGCAATGGGTCCAATGTTTATCCGGAGGCGGTAGAACGTACATCTGTCTATACGACGAACACAGGTACCCACCGGATCACGGTGACGGGCCTGAGCACTTCCAAGGTGTACAACTTCCTGTTCTTTGGCAGCCATGGCGTGAGCGAGAGCACGAAGACGAACTTTACCATCGGCACCCAGACTGTCTCGCTGGATGGTTCGTACAACTCGAACAAGACGGTGCAGATCAATGGAGTAACGACCAGCACGGGAACGGTCGTGATCAATGTTGCGAAAGACGCTTCTGCTGTGTATGGCCTGCTGAGCTCGATGGTGATCGAAGCTTACGGTTCTGTAGCAACGAAACCGTTAAGCCCTGCCGATCTGCGGGTACTGGATTACTCGATGACGAATAAGAAATCCAACAGCATTGCCCTGCAATGGCAGGATCGTGCAAGCAACGAGACCGGCTTTGAAGTGTACAGAGCAAATGACGGCGGCTCTTATGCCAAGATCGCCACACTGGCCGCAGGTACTGTCAACTATACAGATAGCAACCTGACCGCTAATACTACGTATAATTATACTGTACGTGCGGTGAATGGAACGACCTACTCCGATTACAGCGCTCCTGTAAGAGGATATACCTTCGCCACTACGTTGTATGTCAACTTTAACAGTGCGGCCAATGCGGTAGCAAGCCCCTGGAATAACCTGAACTGGGTGTATGGCCTTGGCTCTACCTGGTACAACTTCAAGGATGAGAATGGTATCCCGACGAATATCGGCATGGTACAGCCTGTGAAGGTGGATGGTCTGGTAAGCCCAGGTGTGAACACGGGCAACAACTCCGGTATCTTCCCTGACAAGGTGATGGCAGAAGGCTTTGGTATGTTCCCCGGCGATACGACCGCTGTAGTGCTGACAGGGTTGAATGTATCACAGACCTATGAGCTGACGGTGTTCGCCAGCCTGACGAACTATATCGGAGACAACACGACGGTATATATGATCAATGGTCAGACCTGTCTGCTGAACTCGATGAATAACAAAACAGGTGTATTGACGATACATGGTATCGTACCTGATGCAAGCGGTACAGCAAGATTGAGCTTTACCGGTTATCCGACAGCAACGTTTGGTCTGCTGGGCGCCATGGTGGTAAGAGGATACACTGCTTCTTCCAATAGCGTTCCTGCGGCGCCGCAAACAACGCAGATGATCGCGCAGGCTACCACAGCAACCATTGCTAATCAGCTGACTGTTGCGAATACCGATACTGTAGCGGCTGTGACCACTACAATACCTGGAGATCTGGCGGCTTATCCAAATCCATTTGGTCAGTACTTTACATTATCAGTACCTGCACATGACGGGGACAAGGTAATGGTGTCACTGATGGATCTGAGCGGTAAGATCGTGTTCCAGCAGGTGTTCAACGGATTGTATGAAGGTGTCAACCAACTGAAGGTTCAACCGAATGTTGCGCTCATGCCTTCGATGTACGTCCTCTCGGTTATCTACAACAGTACGGGCGAACGAAAGACGCTCAAACTGATGAAAAAACTATGTGACCGACAGTCCGTGCAAAGCCTGCTTCGAGGAAATCGTGGACGCCGGCGTGGTGAAGCGCATCTTCTTCGGCACCCCGTACCGCATAGCTGACCACCTCATCGGACACGGTCAGGACATCGGCATTTACAGGGTGCTCCCAGCAGGATATGTTATTGACTGGGAAACGAAGGACCTTGTTGATGTCGAAACATAAGACCAAGAAGCAACTCCAAAAGATCGCCATCGTCACTGAGTCTCCGGACGATTGCCCGCGAACATGGGACGCGCTCGAGCATATCATTGAGCCGCTTGAGAAGAAGTACAAGGTCAAGCGGCTATCGGTTCTTCCCACCGAACCCAAAAATGGGAAGCAAGCGACCAAGACAGAAATCAAGTCGAACGTCGACCGCCTGCACGGTGACCTCAGCGGCTACAAGTTCGTGATCCTGGTCGGCAACACGCCGCTGCAGACGATCACAGGAAAGGCGGGTATATCCCGTCTTCGTGGTAAGCCCCTGCAACAAGATAATCGCATCTACCTGCCGATGAACAATCCTGCCATCATGCGACATGATGACAAGCAGGAGATGCTGATGCGAGCTGATCTCAAGTTGGTCGGTGACATCGTGGCATTTGGCGGCATCCCCGAGACCAAGGAGTTGTCCTGGCGGATCGTCATGTCGCATGATGACGTGGAGGAAATGCTTGAGGACCTTCACGGCGCCGTGTCTTACGACATCGAGACGACGCAGCTCTACCCATGGCGCACTCGACACTTCGACAAGTTCGGCAACCTTGTTGATGATCCCGAACCAAAGATCGTCAGCATCGGCTTCGGCACTGCTCGCACTCAATGGTGCATCCCGGTCAATCATCCACAGTCTCCCTGGACGCAGGAAGAGATTATCGAGATGGTTGACCTGATCGACGAGCGCCGCGACGACTTCATGCTGATCGGGCACAACGGGAAGTTTGACCTCCTGTGGACTTGGGTTCACTTAGGCGTTCAATGGGAACTCGACTTCGACACGATGCTGGCGCACTTCCTGCTCGATGAGAACATGCGTCATGGCTTGAAATACCTCGCTCAGGTTTATTGCGGTGCACCCGACTGGGAGATCGACCTGACCGAGAAGCAGGGCATGAATGTCCCGCTAAGCAAGCACTGCAAATACCTCGCCCATGATCAATTTCAGAAAAGCCCCAAATTTAGAACCCTAATTAGGGCTAACTTTGGGGATTTCTAATTTGAATTTTAATTGGAGTGTAAGTACCCATTAACCCTAACTAGGGCACATGAGATGCAATTGATCTAAAATTGCATCTAAATTAAGTTACTTTAATAAAAGCCCCAATTTTGGAACCCTATTTAGGGCTCAATTTGGGGATTTTTTGATTTGCAATTAAATTGAAGTGCAATGAACACTCCTTAACCCTAACGAGACCATTTACAATTTTATTGAACACTATTTAAAATTTTAAGTTAAAAAATTACCTTAAACAGTTGAAAAATGGGATTTCTGTCAAGAAAAAGGTTGGATCTGGTCGTCGGCGACCGGAGTTGGTCGCCGAAGGCCGGATCTGCTCGTCGGCGGTGGCTTGGGTCGGCGGCTGGCGGCGGCGAGGTGGCCGGCGGGAGGTAGATCGGGCTTGCCTGGCCAGCTAGCCCTACTCTATATGGCAGTGCGCTGCGGGTGCAGGGAGCAGCTGCGGCTGTTATAGTCGACGGCGGTGAGCTCCAGCGACCATTCGGTGGCCGGCGTTCCAACTACTGGCCGGTGGCGGGGTTGGCGGCAACATAGGAGGAAGTCGGTGACGTCAGGGGGGGGAGATCGCACTCATGGGCTGGCACACAGTGCAGCCCGTGAGAGGGATCCCGATTTCAATATCAGGCGGTCCAGATGGTGAACTAGCCGGAACAACTCGGCTCACCTGGTTCACCTGATTGTCTTTGTTTTAAGCATTATCAGCAGGTACCAATATAAAACAGGCGAAACCGTCCTGATAGGGACCGATTCTGGTACGAACTGGCCTGGTACAAGACGTACCAGGTAGTTTTGAATACCATGACTATATGTGCCAAATCTAGTGCTGAAGCAGAATACAGGGCAACGGCATACGGTCTTATTGAGTTACTTTGGTTGAAAGCTCTCGAGTGATCTAGGAATTCAAGTAGAGTTACCTATAAAGTTATCCTATGACAATGAGGCAGCAATTAACATTGCTAACAATCCAATATAGCATGACCAAACCAAACACATTAAGATTGACCGACATTTTATCCGAGAGAAGCTAGACTGTAGACAATTGTGTTAGTCATATGTGACATCTCAAGATCAAGTTGCAAATCTCTTCACCAAAGCTGAACTCTCTCTCTTTGTATTCTATCCGGGTGTGATAATATAGTGGAAACTCTGCTGCGACCGTGGATGTACTCCGATTTCTAACAATATCATCCTCTATTCCATCAATCACATTACATTTTTTTAGAATTCGTCTTTACAAGGATGTTTACACCAAGAAGATCACCTTCAGGCCAATCACTTTCATGTGCACAATCTACTTACAAAAACAAAATGAAACGAGAAACCATTTAATTTTTAGACAACCCATTTTACATATCTTTACCCACTATATATTGTCTATCTTTTGCTCTTCATTTTACATGGGCTTTCTGCATCCATCCTGAGCAATGTATTAGCAGTGGGTATTCACAATTAACATTTTATGTAGGAGATGCATGATATTTATAGCTAAAAAACAATTTTTTATCAACCTACTACAGATGAGCACACTCTCATTTTGATCATCAAGGGTTCGTTTACAGCTTCACATGCCAGAATAGTCCCAATAAATGCGACGCCAATGGACGACATAAAGGACGGTCATTTAGAATGAAAAATATTTGTATAAGATGAAATAATATCAACAACTAAAAAATAATATCTGTCAACCTCGGAAAGAATGAACAGAGACAGTCAACTAGTGTCATTTTCATCATCCATGGTCTACTAACATCTTCACATTATAGATTAGTCGCAATTAAGTGTGACACCAACAGAGACTATAGATGATAGGTTGACAAAAGAATCCAACCACAGAGCAGTTTAAAAGCACAAGAGGTAGGGGGCAATGTCCTGCTCCCTCAAAGTCATGACAAGAAAAATAAAAAAAAATGTAAAGCGACGATTAGGTCGGTAAGATCATTCATTAATCTTTGCTACTAGACGTGTAAACGGATCGGATACTACCCAAACAAGCGGCCAAGAGGTTACAGTTGTCAGTACGAGGGAGAACTGGGCCTGGGAAGGGATTGGGAGATAGTAAATAAATTTGATAATTATCCATTTAAAATTTGAACCAAATTTAAATTTATTTAATCAAATAATTATCTGAATAAAATATCTGATAGATAATTTAATCAGATATCAGATATCTAGTTGTTAATCGGATACGAATTCGGATATTGAGATATCCGTGTCGGATATTATCCGACCGAATATGAACCCTTAGATAAAAATCTAATGATATACATATTCTCGACAGCATCTCGAACCTCTATACCATCAAGATCGCAAACAAGACGATCCGCCAGGTGCCGCTGCGGTTGCGGCTGGAGGATGCGAGCGGGTCCGTGCAGATCATCGGGGGCAGCGTGATCCCCGTACGCAGGGAGGAGGAAGGCAGCGGCAATTTCTTCGTGATCCTGCCGAAACAGGAGATCCACGCCCGGAAAACCGTGTTGCATATCGCCTTGTATGAAGGAAACAATAAGATCGACGTCATCCGAACCAATTTTCTCGGGCCGCAGCCCGATTCCGAATAAAATAAATTAAAATTTTATGAACTGGGGAAATAAACTCTTACTCGTCTTTGTCGTCTTTGGCGGCGGCATGTCCTATATGGTCTTCCGCTGTATGCAAACACCCGTCAACCTTGTGTCCGAACATTATTACAAGGACGAGCTGGCCTACCAGCAGGTGATCGACGGCACACGGCAGGCTAACGACCTCTCCGGCAAGGTCGGGCTCACGCTTACCGCGGGCGGAATTCGTATTCAGCTGCCACCGGAGATGCGCGACCGGCAGGTGCGCGGGAATATCGAATTCTATTGTCCGTCCGATGCCGCCCGCGATCGTAACCTGCCGCTGTCAATAGAGCGCGGCGGACATGAAGATATCGCCGTGGCGGATCTGCTGCCGGGGCATTATACCGTCAAGATCGCCTGGACCGCCGCCGGGGTCGGATATTTTTCGGAGCAGCCGTTTATCGTGCCGTAAACCCCCAATCAATTTTCTTAAACCGATCACCCCATGATCCAAGCCTGGACATCCGCCTTTTTTCTCGGTCTGCTAAGCAGCCTGCATTGCGTAGGCATGTGCGGCCCGCTGGCGCTGGCCTTGCCTACCCGCGATCTGAGCCCGCTCCGGCGCGTGATAGCGCGAGTGTCCTACCATGGTGGCCGAATATCGGTCTACACGCTCGCCGGCGTCATCTTTGGATTGTTTGGCCGCGGTGTCTATCTGGCCGGCTGGCAGCAGCAGTTCTCCATCGCACTGGGAGGGTTCATTATCGCATTGGCTTTATACGATCGGTTTCGCCCATGGTCAGGTTCGCTGCTTCGTACCGCCATAACGCGCCCCGGCCCCGCGGGTTCCCGATCCGGCAGGACGCGCCCCGGCCTACTGACGTCCATGCAGCAAACCATCATACGGTAAAACCGGTGTAATACACGTGTGGGGGGGGGGGGTTGACCCCTCGTTGCGTCTCCCTCTCTCCTCTCTCTCTCTCTCTCTCTCTCTCTCCACTTCTCCACTCAACCATTAACTCCTCCATCGCCGTTTGCCCCTTCTCCCTCTATCCCTTGGGCATTTATTGCCCACCGTTCCCCTATCATCCAGCTCCGTCGGCCACCTGCACCTCTCCTCACTCTGCCAGCTAGCCATGCTCGAAGTCCCTCTCCCGACTCCACTATTCGCCATGTCCTCCCGCGAACCAGGGGCAGCCATGCACCTAGAGCAGTAGCAGCAGCCACAAGTAATGTCAGCAGCGTCAGCCCTGTCATCCTGTGAGGTAGCCACGATAGTAGCAATTGGAGGAGCAGCAGCATGTGACCGTGGCAAGGAGAAGACAAAGCCTGGAGGCCATCCTTCGAAGAGGAGTCTCCAACCCTTATAAAAGCCAGCCCCACTGGTGAAGAAAGGGTCCCCTTTAGTTCGGAGAGAAAAAAATAGAAGGATGGAGAATTTGCTGAAGGACTCTTCCTACGAGAGCAAAAGAGTGGGAAACAGGGAGGGAGAGAAGAGAGGTAAAGGAACACCAGCTCCCCCCCGACTTTGTATTGCTCCCCCCTTTTCTTGAAATATTTGCTTCAATGTAATCTTGGCAATCCTTTTGATATGGAATGGAATAAGTTCTCCCTCCTGGGAGATTTTCTCCTTTTTATGTTGCTGCCTATGTATTGGTCAATTACCGATGATTACATGTTCTTCCCTCTCCTTCCTAGCTGACCCACCTACACTTTTTTTAAGTGTTGGATTTCACCGGTGGCCGAGCTCTAGTAGTAGGAAGCTTCTCTTCCCATCTAAAGTCCATGCACTGGTATTTGTTGGCTTTGCGATCTAGATGTAACAAAAGGGGGGTGAGGGACAAGGGTTCTGATCCCTTGATAGGACCCCCGTTTAGTCTAGCTTCCCATTCCTTTTTCTTTTTTTGTTTGAAAGTAGGGGTGTAATCTGTCTCACAAGAAAGGCCCCAGTTCCATCTCTCTTCGTGGATATGTCTCGGGGTTCTACGCTCATTCGAGCCCTTGTGGACTACCCCTTGGTTTTCTGTCACTCTCTTTGGGTTTGCCTCTGAAGTTTCTCCGAATGCTCATGGATATCAAGGAACTCAGACTTTGGTAGTACTTTTTCGGGCGTGTTAACAGATGAACATGGAAGAGTTCAGGCATTGTGGGCAAGCTTTTCTACTCAGGTTAGGACTATACTAGACATTTTTGGAACCTTTAACAAGGTAAGAATGTCTTAAAAGACGGTCATACTTGCAGCTGAAATATGGATGCAACTCTCTAGAAGATCATCAATTCGTTAGAGGAATACCAATTTATACAATCAGTCAAGTCCTTGAAAAGATAATTAGTGGTGCTAGTGGACCTCCTCTGCTAATAAATGGCATAAAAAGGCCAATGCCTCTTGTTAGAATTTTAGAGGCAGAGCTGTATCCAACTTTGCTGTCCAAGGCAAGAAGTTTTGGGCTGAGTGACAATTGGGTCCAGGTATTTATTTTCTATTTGGCATTATTATGTGCATTGTTTTTTTTTTTGCTTTTGTAAAGTATGTGTTCTCTAAGGATCTGGATTTCTCTTTCGATACACTAGGATGCCCATGTTGATGGCAGAGTGACTGATGAATCAATTGGTGATGCTGCGATAGCTGAGATTGAAGCTGCCACCTACAGTTTGCAGGTTGTTAAACCATATCTTCTGAGTCCCTGAAACTATTAGTGCTTCATTGATGTGTTTTTCTAATGTGTTGTGTATTAAGAAATCTCGTTTAGACGTCACATGCTAAAGTTGAACATATATGTTGTTAGTTTTCATGCAAGTTTGATGAACACTTTGCTGAACTGGAATGTCATCATTACATGGCTAGTGATCTGCAGTAATGGAAGTCCCTATATTCAGCTCCATATCACTTGAAGGAAGATGGAACATACGCTTTGAACTTTTCTTATTCCGTGTTTGGCAACCCCATTGGGATTGGGCTTTTGGTCTCGAAAGCCCTACCCCCAAGAACCCTCACCAAATGCACCAAGGTCACATCAACTTATTCAAAAGCTGGCTTTTGGGTTCTAGAGAGAGATAGGGAGGAAAGATCCCACTTTTCGAATGCTCCAAAAGCTCCTCCTAACTAGCTGTTGGCCACGGAATTTATACATAAATATATATAAACATGTTTTTTTCAAAAAGAAACATTCCCCTCTATGTGTGGAGGTTCATTCCGTGGGTGCACATAGTATCAGACGATTTGGGTTCGGGTGCTGGACCTCTTCTCACTGACCGAAGTCCTGCAGGTTGTTCATCATGCCTCGTGCTAGGAGGGGTCATACTCGCGGATCCCGAGGACAGGATAGGCACATCGCCCCCATTGCTTCCCAGAGACTGATGCCGCCCTTCGGATTGTCGAAGATTACTGCAGAGACTTTTATTCTCTCCTGACAGAGGGTTGAGTATCATTGCTTCTAGCCCGCTTCCCCAGAGAGACCAAGGCGATGGAATGATTGATCTGTCCTTGATTTCCAGACACGGTGGTTGCTATCAATATGAGCGCCTGAAGGGTTATCCAAGACACTATCCTCTGGATGAGCACTTATTTCCCTTTATTCAGAACTTCATTCCCGAGGGAATGGATGAAGATGACACCTATTTATCGGCAGAGCGTGTTCAACTTGAGAGGGCTATTTTGGTGGGCCGTGATAGCATGCTTGGCTGCTGTGACACTTCTTTTCCCAGCTTCCTTGTGGGTATTGTGCACCAAATCCAATTTCCTACTGCTACCCAATTGGGCTTCTTCAGTTCCGAGACCCGTTGTCCCACCCGGACTTGGACCTTTTCAGTTGTTGCTTGGGATCTGGGTGAAAAACACAAGATAGTCTCTGATTCTTCCTCGGGCTGCTTCTTGGCTCCTTCGGGTACTCATTTCGTTTCAGAGGGGTATGACAAGCTGTCTCTTAGACAAAGTCATGTGCAGTTCTGTGCCCAGTTGGTATGGCAAGTGGGCAGTCATTTCTTCTTACAAATTTCATTTGGGAGCCACGAAATGGCTCATGGGAGTTCTTCATCACTATAGCAGGCTACTAGAGTTTGTAGGCATTCGCCATGCTGTGACCGCTACCCTATACCGCTATCCCTACTATAGCGGGTTGATGCAGGCATTGCTTGAGAGATTCAACCGATTTAATACATTTGCTATAGTTGAGGGGAGACATCACTTGATTTATGGAGCTTCCACAAGATCTCTGGCCTTCCTATTTCTAGACGCCCTTATGAAAAGGTATCTCTTGATGATCTTCATAGGAACTATTCCACGGGAAAAGGAGAATATGGACTTCCCTTGAGTTTCAAGTATTTAATGAAAGTTTGGCAGGATCTAACCCGCTTTGGCAAAAGAAAAGCACCCTCTGCATCTGCGGGCGCGGTGAGAGTTAGTTTAAATACTTGGGTACAATATTTTTATAATGGACACAATCGGGTTATGGCAGCCGAATGACGAGAAGCCGTAACCCTGCTGGGGGTCGAGCATATTTCGGGCCGAACATGTGTATGCGCGCGGCTTGTAGCATACCGACAGGCTGAAGCCCGCCTGCTCATCGCCCTCCGTCCTAACATCGTCGAAACGTGGCTCACTGCATCCAAGGAAACGGATGCCGTAGTCATCTGAGCCCGATGACGATCCGCTGCGCTTCGTGTGGACTTTCTTCAGCCTGGGCGAAACAGGACGCCTGATATCGATGGCGACGGACTCGTTGTCCAGTTCGTAGCCGTCCGAGAGCACGTCATAGAGCCTGACGGTCGTCCCCTCGACCTCCCGCACCTTGAAAACATCGCCCTTGAAAGAGAACGGAAAACGGTAAACCGACGTGTTGTCAGGGTTGGTGGACCATGCCCTATCGACGGTCGCAACTTTTGTGCCGTCGTCATAGTTGGTGACGGTGCGGGATTGACCCGCCCCCGTGCCGCTTTCAATCGTCAGGCTCTTGCCGACGAAGTTCGTGGCAACCGTACCGGACTTCAGCGTGATCGTGGTCGAGGCGCCAGCCTGTGCCGTTCCGACAGAATCCGTGCTGCCTATAGCGCTGTCCTCGCGCGGATCGGTGTACCACGCCTTGGTGGACCGTAGCGTCAGGATATCTTCGGCCTGAATATCGCTGGCGTCGTCAACAACAATCGTGTTGCTACGCATGTGCGCATCGGCATTGAGCGCGACGGTCGCTACGACTGCGACATTGCAATCGACCTGTATGGCCGGAGTAGTGTGCGCGGCCAGCAGGATCGCCGGTTGCTCTCCGTCCGATTCCAGCGACCAGTCGAAATCGTTCGCGCCAACAGCGACCGTCGAAAAATACGTCTTTCCAGCCTTGAGCTTAACCGGAAGTCCGGTGAGTTTTTGTAAGGCGATTGCGGCATTGATGGCGGCTCCATCATCCGTAACACCATCGGCTGCAGCCACAGGGTAAATGACGTTTGTGCGAGCATCGATGTAGGCTTTGACGCTCTCGGACGTGGGGAGCGTCTCACCGCTGGCCGTTGCCATCGTGTCGTCATCAATGACAAAGCCAAAGCCGGACGCGTCGGTATCAGTCGTAAGGACAGCATCAGACGACCCGCCACCGATGAAGGTGAAGCCAGCCGACCAATCCGACACAATAATAAATTAAAACAATAAATTCATGCTATAATTACAAAAATTACACTGTAATAATGTCGTTACTGAGTATAACCAAACAGAGTTACAACAAAAAAGACAACATGAAACTAAAAATTCCTAATAATAAACGAGTTTACGACAAATGAAGATATCTCATGATCCTCATTTTTTACGAGTTACATCAAAACCAACCGAATTGAATTCCTGTCCGTAACCAGAGATTAGGTTGGGAGAAAGGGGGATGGGACTATCCAATGTAGCCCTCTTTGGTGTCCGATAACCAGAGAACTTGCAAACCTTCCCTCATCATCGAGACCCGGGCTGATTTGAACGCACAATCTCCACTTCGTAGGGCAAGCGTTCCCCTCCTTTTTCATTGAAAACACCCGAATTGCTTAAAGAAATTTAAAGAATCGTTTGCACCAAATTAATTCGGTCCGAGCCACTGAACTCAACATTTTTCTATTGATCAAGCACTCATTTGGAGCAAAATGATGCCCGGAGCTGACTTGCTAATAACACACAAGAAAAATGAGTTTCCCAATGGGGGCTGTAACATAAACGATCCTCTAGCAAAACATTCGCGCAAGGCCTTCATGCAACACTCTGGACGGCCCGGTCGAAACTGTCTTCTGCAGCCGATAGGCGCTTTAGGTGCATATGATCAGGATGATGCAGCTTCAATTGGCTGGAGAGACGTGTGAAAAACAAAGCAATTAGAAACAAATAGGCATACTGGATTCGGTTACCGAGCAACTTTTCGCAGTCCTGGCTTTCATTACTCAATGGGGGAGGCAATTTAGATACGAACTGCCAAGAATTAATCATGGCATGAATAGAGACTACAACAAAACTTGCCCAAAAGACATGGACACAATGCGTCAAATCAAAGACTAAGCAGTGCCACCACCTATGTAACCTAGCAGATGAGGAAGGCAGCTACTGAATAATGGTGATGAATCTCCGCAGGTTGTTTCCATTCTTCAAGAGGACAACGCCACCTTAGATGGCGACGTAATGCATGGAATTCCTCAAGGAAAAGAGGGGCTATTCAGTCATTGACCGCAGAGAAGGTACCCAAAAGGTCCATCTCTCCGCTGCATCCAGCCAGTCTTCTAGCAAAATAGGCAAATAGTAGGAAGGCATGCATACGCAGGTTTCATCTTGGGCAGACAACTAATTTGAATTCTCTAGGCATCTTCATATACAATAATAGTACAATGTCTTTATAAGACAACTTAGGAAGAGTTTCCTGGAGATTTTAAGCTCCAAACAGCCCCAAACCTACTTCTGGCTTCTTTTTATCGCTCTTATGAATGCAATTGATGATTTCTTGAAACGATTGGAATAGTAGAAGATAGTTCAGTTAACTCTGAAGGTTTATTTTCTGGTGAACTTAGTGGTGGACCACCAGTTCTCCCACCCAGCTGAGGGAAGTTCGAACCAGGCCAATGCCCACATAAACCCCAAACATGGGGGACATGATGCTGCACAAGTAGAGGAAGAAACTGCCCAAACAGGCAAGCTGGGCCATCTAAGACGGCAAAGGGTCAGAAGCTGGGCCTACCAAAATGTCTGTCACATCTTATATTCAAGGTTAGCAGGATCACGGATCGGGGGGCCCGAAACCCAATCCGGTTCGGCTGGATCGGCCGATCGGAGCCCGATCTGCAAACGATCCTGAACGAGCTGTGTTTGAGGGATTTATTATTAACATTGTGTTGCAGGGGCTTTTACATAAATGCAAGTCCCCTTTACCTCTTGTCTCGTCCCGAGACTCCCTTCGCAGCCCATGTTCTGTGCAGGTGGAGTGAACAGAGGAGGACGAAGTCAATGTAGGTGTCGATGGCAGCAGCGCGTCACGATGGTGGCGTCCGTGGCAAGTGGAGGAGGAAGTGATGGCACGGTCAACGGCAACGGTGGCAGGTGGTAACGGCAACGATGTCAGTGGGACGTGGCGCTGGCAGCACCAACAGTCTTTTTAAAATTTTTAAACCTGGGTGGGACTGGCCGGGGGATGGCTCTGGATCAGCCGATCCCAATGCAGGAATCGCCGACCCGGCCCGATCATAGGCCGATCCACCCGATCTGGCCGATCCTCAACAAGAATCGGGATCGGAGGGTTCGGGGTCACATTGGTTTGGTCCAAAACAGGTCAGCTGATCCGATCCGATTCTGCCTTCCTTGCTTATATTTATTATCAAAGCCTTGGATTTAGATGTATGGAATATTGACACACCAAGCTGCATAGTTATAGGCTAATTTTGTTCATGACACAGGAAGAACCAAGACAGCACTGTGAGCATCATCTGACTTCATCCCAAGTTACATAAGAGAATTATGTAATAATAGGTAGTCTTTCACATCTCATGCTGACAGGGATGGATAAAAGTAGCAAGTGACAAGAAACTTTAAAAATAATGTCAGAAAACATGTTTTTTTCCCTTTCTATTATTTCTTGGATCTCAGAAGTTCATAAGCATACAAAAAGATAGAAATATACTCAGAAGAGACTATATGCATGTTTTGTAATGAAGTGTTGCAACCCAAATAAGCACAAGCTTCCATATTGGTGAAAAAAAGATTCCCAATGGGAGATGTGATGTCTATGAGGTTTAGTTTAACAACTTCGAGACTGCGTACCATATTATATGGGTATTGGGTAAACGTGAAAAGTGAAAGCAGGCATAGTTTCAGAAGGTTATCTTGTTTATTGTGTATTTTCCTGTCTTTTATCTCCCGGAACCACCCAGAAAATAATACATATCATACAACATTCAAAGGAAATTCAGTGCACCTCTCAAAAGCTTTTCCCTGAATCTTAACAGCCAAATGATTTAACCGAAGCAATGAAGGATTTCCAATGGCAGGCAAAGTTTTCAATAGGACAGTCCAGTATACTTTGTGACCATTTTACCTGAGGTAACGTGCTGATGATTTCCCAAGGTGTAGACTGCAAACAATTAGGTTAGCCAATGTCTCAGGATCCCTTGCATCCTGTAGAAATTATTATTTTTTCATTTAGTTTCAGACATCAAGAACAAGAATAATGATATTATGCACCACCAGTCCCTTTCAATATCCAGAAGGAAAAAGAATACCAAAAAGGCAAAGTTAATGCTTGCCTTGGTTAGTGCATCAACCAGTAAAGTTTCAGCTTCATCAAAATGACCCATATGCATGCAGCAGACAGCCTTTCCGTTCAAGATTAGTCCAGTCATTTGATATTTCTCTGAAAAGTCTTGGAAGATAAGATATGCCTCTTGAATCTTTGATCCACCCTGAGAACAAGGAATGATGGTTTCACGGTAAAAGAAGTGGGACATCCAACTACCCGTATTGGGGGGGGGGGGGGGGGGGGGGGGGGGGGGGGGGGGGGGGGGGGGGGCGGGGGGGGGTCAGCCTGGAGGAGGCGATGCGCCTCGCCTATGGCCATTGGAATGCCGGCCAGGCGGGGCAGGCGGAGCATCTCTGCCGGCAGGTGCTGGCGGCGGCGCCGAACCATGCCGACGCCCTGCACCTGCTGGGCCTCATGGCCCATGCCTATGCCAAGCCCGATCTCGCCATCGACTATCTGACCAAGGCCTGCGCGGCGCCGGGCGCGCCGGCGCTCTTCTACAGAAACCTCACCGAGATGTGCCGCCAGCGCGGCCGGCTGCCGGAAGCCGAGGCTGCCGGCCGCCGGGCGGTCGAGCGCGATCCGCGCATGGCCCAGGCCTGGAACAATTTCGGCATCGTACTGCAGGAGCTGGGCAAGCTGGAGGAAAGCCGCGAGGCCATCCTGAAGGCGCTTGCCCTGAAGCCCGACTTCGTCGAGGCGCTGAGCAATCTCGGCAATACGCTGAAGAAGCTGGGGCGCCTGGAGGATGCGGTCCAGGCCTATGCCAGGGCGCTGGCGCTCAATCCGAACTATGCCGACGGCCACAGCAACTATGCCGCGACGCTCTGCGAGCTCGGCCGATTCGATCAGGCCATGGCCCATGCCAGGCGCGCGATCGAGATCAATCCCCGCACGGCCGATGCCTATGCCAATGCCGCGATGGTCGAGACGCGGCTCGGGCGCAAGGCCGAGGCGCTGAAGCTGATCGAGGCGGCGCTCTCCTTCGCGCCGGAGAATACCCGCCTGCTTATCGCGAAGGCCAATGCGCTGAAGACCCTCGACCGGCTGGCGGAGGCCATTCCTGTCGCCGAGCAGGCGGTCCGCCTGAAGCCCGAGGAGGGCGAGGGGTACAATGCCCTGGCGCTGCTGCTGCAATCGGCCGGCCGCTACGACGAGGCGCTTGCCGCCTTCGACCGGGCCATTCCGCTGCTGCCGCAGCCCGGCACGGCGATCGGCAACAAGGCGGTGACGCTGATGGAGATGGGCCGGCGCGAGGATGCGCTGGCCACTTTCGAGGCGGCGTTGGCCGCCCAGCCGACCCTCGCCGCCGCCTGGCACGACAAGGCGAACGCCAAGAGCTTCCGCTCGGGTGATCCCGACATCGCGGCGATGCAGAGGCTCCTGGCGGCCGGCGGGTCGCATCGCGATCGCATGCTCCTGCATTTCGCGCTGGGGAAGGCCCACTTCGATTCGCCCGAGATCAGGCAGATGCAGGGCCCGTCCATGTCGGCCATGGGATGGTGGTCCTGGCCGGGGCCGTTCTCGGCGAAGTCGCCCAGGCCGTAGTGGCCGCTCTCGTCCGCGTAGGCGCCGCGCAGCAGCGTCGTGAACTCCGGCCCATGGTGGTCGTGGTGCGGGACGGTGGCGCCGGCCGGGGCGCGCAGCAGATAGGTGCGCCAGCCGTCCGGACTGCGCGAAGGCACCGGCGCGACCCAGATGTCCGGCGTCACGAAGCGGCGCGGACCCACGCCACGCCTGGCGATGGCGGCAGGCAGTTTCAGCTGTTCGGGGCCCATGCGGATCACGGGCGCCGGAGGCGGAGGCGGGGCCGGGCGCTCGATGCGGGCCAAGGCCATGGCCAGGGCGTCCTCATGCATCGGCTCGGGCTCAAGCTCGCCCACCAGGGCGCCGCCAACACATTCGAACAGGCGCACCTCCGCGCGGCAGCGGGGGCAGTGTTCCAGGTGCGCGGACACCACCAGGCCCGGCCCGTCGCTCAGGGCGCCGGAGGCGTAGTTGGCGAGCACCGCCTCGGAAGGGTGATGGCGGAGGCTCAAAGCAAGTCCTCCAAATGGCCGCGCAGCTTGGCCATGGCCAAGCGCAGGCGCGATTTCACCGTGCCCAGCGGAACCCCCAGGTCCTGCGAGATTTCGGCGTGGGGCTTGTCCTGGAAGAACGACAGCTGCACCACCTCGACCTGCTCGGCCGACAGGCTGAGCATGGCGCGCTTGATCCGCAGGTCGCGCTCGACGGTCGACAGGGCGTCGTCGGCGCGCTCGGGGGGCTCGGGCAGCATTTCCGGCTCGTTGGCCAGGTCTTCGGGGTGGCGTTCGCGGCGGATGGCGTCGATGCGCAGGTTCCGGGCGATGGTGAACAGCCAGGTCGAGGCCGAAGCGCGCGCCGGATCGAAATAGTCGGCCTTGCGCCACACGGTCAGCAGCGTTTCCTGCGCCAGCTCCTCGGCCTGTTCCGGCCGGCAGCCCAGCTTCAACAGATAACTCTTCACGCGCGGGGCGAAGCGGGTGAACAGGCGCGCAAAGCTGTCGCGGCACCGCGTGGCGGCGATGGCCGCGATCCACGCCGACGGATCGTCCCCCTGCTCGCGCTCGACCTCGGACGCGCTCATGGCCGCCCGCATGCCCAGCGGATCTGGGGCGGCCGATCTCCCGCAAGCTGATCAGCGAGATCGAGACCGCCATCGTGCTTGAGTATCGTCGCCAGGGTTTTCCCTTCGTCGAGGTCTCGACGCCCGAACAGGAGATCACTACCGGCGTCCTGCGAATCCGGGTGATCGAGTTCCGGGTCGGTCAGGTCAAGACCAGCCACGCCAGGGGAGGCGACGGGGCCTATATCGAAAACCAGGTGCGAACCGGCGCCGGCGACGAGATCGACGCCGCGCGACTGAGCCAGGACATCGACTGGCTGAACCGCTACCCCGGCCGCACGGTGCTGCCGAGCTTTTCGCCGGGCGCGATGCTCGGCCAGACCGACATGAACCTCAATGTCGCCTATACGCGGCCATGGAGCATCAACGCCGGCTACGCCAACTCCGGCTCGCCCCTGACCGGCATGGACCGCTACTTCATCGGCGGCTCGTTCGGCGGTCATCTGTTGACGGACTTTTCGGGGGCGTTGCAGATCACTGGCAGCCCGGACTTCTGGACCGCTGGCAAGACCCCCCAGTATGAGAGCGTCGCCGGGCGGCTGCAGTTCGCCACCGCGCCGCGCCAGGACGTCGAACTGACGGTCGACGCGGTCGAGAGCAACGAGCCGGAATACCTTGGGCCATTCCCCCTGGTCATCCGTCAACAGACCCTGGAGGCGACGCTCGGCTATCGCAGCGCCCTGTCGAACCTTGTCCCGCTGCCGGGCGAAGTCGTCGGCGGCATCGAGATCAGCCGCCAGGCCCGCAACGCCTTCTTCGAAGACACCAGCCTGTTCTACGACGTCGTCGACGTCTACCAGCTGTTCGGCGAATGGACCTACACCTGGAGTGATCCGCTGGGCGGCACGGCCGTCGACGTCAGCGTGCATGGCAGCCCGGGCGGGATCGATCCCGGCAACAGCGCCGCCGCCTTCGCCAACGCCACCGCCGGGCGGGTGCTGCGCGCCGACTACGTCTATGGCGCGGCCACGCTGGCGCGCCAGACGCGCCTGCCCTTCGGCTTCAGCCTCCTCAACCAGTTCAACGGCCAGTACGCCGGCCAGCCGCTGCCGGCCAGCCAGCAGATCGCGCTTGGCGGCCAGACGGCGGTGCGGGGCTATTCGCTGGACGACGGCGCCTGGGACGATGGCCTGGTGCTGCGCAACACCTTGAGTTCGCCCCGAATCTTAGATCCACACCATTAAGAATCCACTAAACTATGATCCTTACAGCACAGGATCGATTTTAATGAATCATTTGCTCCGGTTGCTCACCTTGAAGCTGTGCACATTATACTTTCTTTTGCATGCTCTAAAAATTTTAAATTGTATCAAATGAATGTGAAGAGAGCCTTTTAAATTGCTTTATCATGGAAGAAATGTTCGTTGAGCAACCTTCGGGGTTTAAGGACATAAAAAATCTAGATCATGTGTTTAAACTAGATAAAGCTTTGTACAGTCTAAAACAAGCCCCACGAGCTTGGTATGATCGTCTAAGTTCTTTCTTGATTAACCATGGTTTCAAGAGGGGCTCTATTGATCAGACCCAATTTTCTAAGCATTCTAAAAATGATTTATTTTTTGTTCAAGTTTATGTTGATGATATTATTTTTGGCTCTACTAATGAGATTCTGTGCAAGGAATTTTTTGAGTTGATGCAGGCTGAGTTTGAGATGAGTCTGATGTGTGAGCTGAATTACTTCTTGGGGCTGCAAATTTAGTAAAGGAATGATGGAATCTTCTTTAATCAAAAGAAATATCTGCTGGAGCTGAAGAAGTATGACTTTGAGAACGCAAATCCATATGCCACACCTATGTCAACCAGTATAAAACTTAAGAAGGATTGCAAAGGTAAACCAGTTGAACCAAAGTTGTTTAGAGGCATAATTGGTTCTCTCTTATTCTTAATAGTGAGTAGGCCAGATATTCAATTTACAGTTTGTCTTTGTGCAAGATATCAATCAAGTCCTTGTGAGTCTCATTTAAGTGCTATTAAATGAATTTTTCATTATCTTGTCGGCACTCATGATTTAGGACTATGGTTTCCTCACAGATCTAATTTTGAACTTGTGGCTTTCACTGATGTCGACTACGCTGGATGTCTTATTGATCGTAAAAGTGCAAGTGGTACATGCTAGTTTCTCGAAGGATGCCTAGTTTCCTAGGTCTCTAAGAAACAAAATTCCCTGGCATTGTCGATTGCCAAAGCCGAATATGTGGCTGCTGCAGTTGTGGTGCACAGGTTCTTTGGATTAAACACTAGCTAGTAAATTTTAATGTGTTTCTGAAATATGTTCCCATTATGTGTGACAACATGAGTGCAATTGATCTGTCGAAAAATCCAATTCATCATTCAAGTTCTACCATCATGGGTATTTCTGTATTTTTTTCACCATGGCGGTGGTTCTGTAATTTTTTCACCATCGGACATATTTCTATAATTTTTTACCATCGGGGACATTTCTACATTTTTTCACCATCCGAGGTGTTTCTACAATTTTCTCACAAGCAGGAGTATTTTGCAATTTTTCCACAAAGGGGTATTTCTGTAATTTCCCTTCAAGTAAGGGTATTTCTACATTTTTCCCGCAAACAGGAGTATTTCAGCAATTTTCCCACAAACCGGGGTGCTTCTACAATTTCTGGGCTTTCTAGGGTTTTTCTGCAATTTCCTGAAAGATCAGGCTTTTTCTGCATTATCCTGACAGATCAGTGCTTTTCTGCAATTTCTGGATTTTCTACGTTTTTTCTGCAATTTCCTGACAGATCAGGGTATTTCTGTAATTTCTTGATAGATCAGGATATTTCTGTAATTTCCTGGACAGCGCAGCGTATTTCTATAATTAACAGAGATCCCAGGGTATTTCAGTCATTTCTTGACATCCCCGGGGTACATTTGCAATTAACAGACATTTCTGATCACACTTTACACAAATAGGGGTCTGATGCATAATTTTACATGATTTCACATGATTTTTGAAAATAAATATATATTTCCCCCTTATTACAAAATTTCACATAAGATGGGGTATTTTTGTAATACCTCCTACTTTGCTTTGCTAATAAAAATTCACAAGTCTTCCACCGCTCCTTGGACCTCCTTGTGCACAGGGCTTCTTGTGTGTTGTTCTCTTGTTCTGTACTCGTCTCCCCTTGGCCTCAACCATGGGTAAAAAGAGAACAGCAGGGGGGAATGTGACTGAGCGTTTAATTAACCCTTTTTTTGGCCCCGGTTGCTTTGTATTTATAGGGATTGGGAATGCATTGGCCTTGAGACCTGGTCCGGTTAAGAAAGGATTAGATTAAATAGCCTTGAGACCTGGTCCGGATAAGGGGGTGTTAGGTGGTCTGGCTAGCAGAAGGGAGAGAAGGAGGTGGCGGGGTGGGGCCCACCTCCCTTCTCACCAGGTTCGGTTAAGCAGGAGAGAGAAGGGGCTCCCGGTGGGCCCCACTCCCCTCTTCACCTGGTCCAGTTAAGCAGGGAGAGGGGGAGAGAATCCGGGAGGTGGGTCCCACCTCCCTTCTCGCTTGGTCTGGAATCCAAGGTAAAGGTCGATGCTGGTCAGGTTCTTGAAGCCAAGGCGTCAACACTACTGAACTGCAGCGTGGACGCATCAGGTAATCATACTGGCATGCAGAATATACAACCCCTAAAATACACATAATGGACGAGAAGGAAAACATATTTGCTTTATATGAGCAGGTCGAAGTAAAAGTAGACCTGTTCAATGTGCTTGCAAAAGAGTTTAAAATGGAACAGCACTCTATTAAAACCAATTGGTTTTCTACAAAGAGCATCCCTAAAAGCAAGCGTGCAAGAGTACTGCAAATAATGCAGAACTACATAGCACTACAGAATGAAAAATCTACAGCCAAATGCAGTTAAACATATCTAAAGAAGAATTAACCGCCTTGCGGAAGTTGGTTGAAATCAGTACTGAGATATTAAGGCGAGTAGACAACGGAGGCGAGAGGCCGAAAAAATCGGCTTCTGCTGTCCGTAAAGAGCTTAAAACCAAGAAAGATTGGCAGGAATACTACAAAAAAGAACTAAAGTAAATTAAAAAAGACAATTATGGAAAACATATCAAACATTTCGAAAGCCTTAGTTAAGGCACAGTCTGAAATGAGTAATCCAAAAAAGGAATCTAAGAACCCTTTCTTTAAATCAAGTTATGCCGATCTAAATTCAGTTCGAGAGGCTATACTGCCTGTTTTGAATGAAAACGGCATAGCGGTATTGCAGCCTACAGTTCACATAGAAGGTAAAAACTTTGTAAAAACAATACTCCTTCATGAAAGCGGGGAAACTTTAGACTGCTTAACAGAAATAATCTACTCTAAACAAAACGATGCTCAGGCTCAGGGAAGCGGAATATCATACGCAAGAAGATACGGCTTACAGTCATTCGTTTGTGTAGGAGCAGAGGACGACGACGGAAATGCAGCCACACCGCAAAACAATCCGGTTAAACAAAACAACCTTCCTAATCAAAAGGACTTTGAAACTAAAATAAACGCTACAAAAAGCCTTCCTGACTTAGAAAAGATATGGTTTGAAATGCCGAAAGAATATCAGGCAGCTTTACTGGTAGCTAAAAACAAAGCTAAAGAAAGAATACTGAAAACTAAACCTAATTAATCATGGGAGCAACAAAAGAATTGTTTACTCAAATGCAAGAGCGTGAGAGTGTAGAAAGCAACCCTTATAAGGCTAAGAAGGAGACAGTACTCTCCTGCAATACCCTGTCTTCCCTCTTCAACCTACTCGGTGAGGAAGATGAGGAAGAAAAATGCTTTACACCCATAGCTGGAGCAACCCAGGCCGAAGCCGTGACCGCTACTCATGCAACCCAGTCAGGCTGAAAATGGGGGTGCCAGTCGCCCGCCAATCACAACATTATTTTTAGAGGGGAGCAAACCTATAAAACACCCCCTCTAGAGGTCAAGGGAGTCCAAATTCCTCCTCCGTTAGGGCTATACAATCGGAGTGGGGGCAGCTGCGGTGTCCCTTCCTTCCTCGAATTTCTGACGATGTCTAAGGGCAAGCAGCCATGTAAGGATGCCAGCTCTGCAATCGGGGGCACTCTCCCGCAACTTCAGCAACCCTCTGGTGCTCCAGATGAAGACAAGGCCAGCCCAATGGCAGGCGACAAGGGACAACAAGAGGATGATGCCCAACAGAAAGGTGCAGACTCAGAGTCTGATGAAGCAGGTCCATCAAGGGCTGTAGTACAAGGCTCTTCCAAGTCGAGATGGGCAGAAGAAATGAAATTATCAAATGTCTGAGCTGGAAGCAGAGTAATAAAGCTGCTAAAAAAGCTCCTGGCAAGGTTCACCATCTGGGAGATTCTCTCCCTGAGTGAAGAGACCCGGTAGGCGATTATCACTGCTTTGTAGACGGTGGCACAGTATGAAGCTTGCTTGACTGAGACACTACCAGGGGCGAATGTGACCTTCACTCACAAAGACATGCTACTCCCCACTATCAGCCATAATAGACCACTTTACATGAAGGGGCACTTGAATGGCCTGGAATTGAATAGAATTCTAGTAGATCTCAGAGTGGCTGTCAACATTCTTCCATATAGAATCTACCAGAGGTACTATTTCAATGTGCGTCTCGACAAGGTCGAAGATATGCGTATTGTCGGCTTCAATCAAAAATTTGAAGTGCTGTTGGGTGTGGCGGAATTCACCCTTACTATGGTAGATTTTACTACGAGAGTGTAGTTCCATTTTATTAACTCCAGCACCTCGTACAAAGCACTGCTTGGCCGCCCCTGGCTACGTGAAAATCTGGTGGTGCCATCTACATTGCAATAGTGTATTAAATATAATCAGGAGGGAAAGGAGGAGAGGATATTTGCTGACCTCCATCCATTCGCCCCTAGGGTTCTTATACACATCTAGGAGGCGCTTTACGAGGGTTTAGCATGGGCTTTTATGGACTTCCATATATCCTTTTGTGCCCATTTATATGAGTTGCGATTTTAGGTTTTTGCAAGAACGAGAGAGAAGGTTTTATGCAGGTGAGAGAGGAATAGTGTTTGTCACATCACAAAATATGCAGCAAAATTAGTCGGGAATGTGAGCAGTCGACAAATAAGCCTCAAGCTAGCAATATAGTCAGAGCGCAATAACATTCACACATAAAAGATGAACAGCATATAATGTACTCTAAATTCTAACTTTATTGAATAATAAATATCAAGGTTTACAAAAGATGCTAAACTTTGACTCTTTGACACACTTGACCCCAACGACTAATGAGACTCAATAAAGAGAAAATTGCATAATCATGACCCATAACTAAACTAGGGCTTCTCTCATTCTTCACTCACTCTCGGATCCGCCACTCGCATAGTCCGAATCCGACCCGCTAGAATTTCCTGAAAAAGATTGGAAAAGTAGGGATGAGTACACGTGCCCAGTAGATATTTTCGTATCAACATGAAGGCAAAGTTAAAGTGATTAACAATTTAGCTCTAGAAGGTAAGATAAAAGAAAATATGGTAAAACATGCGATTAAACCAAAGTAACAATACAAGTCGCAAGACATAGATCATAGAGATATGAATGCTCATTGTAGAATGAGAGTATGATCAAGTAAGAATGAATAGAAGTTTGACCTTTCATGAGCGAGAATGTATTTGCATGTAACAAAAATGTAATAGAATGTAACAAGAATGTAATTTTTCATAACCATGTAGGCTATGCACTAGAGATTAATATAACATGCAAGTATAATTTGTAAAGAGCCTCGTGGTTTTCACCCATTTATAAAAAAGTACTCCTGGCACAATACGACGTTAGTGTTTATCATACCCCATGATTTATAATATATTTCTAGCTCTCTGCCGAGGGGGCTAGTGTCGTGCCCTTGGACACTCTCCGTACCTGCTCTTGCATCTTCAAGATATAATTCAAGCTACTTCCACGAGAAATATAAAGTTCGACCAATAAAGTTCAACAATAGTTCATGACAACAAAATCAAGGTAATAACATACCAAATATAATCATGAGAGTTCAAAGAACGAATTAAGGACAAGGTCATGTTACGAGAGGAATCCGACAGCATAACGATATATTCCTTAACTTTAATAATTTATTAATGACTTATTGAACAAGGTGTTAGGTTCTAGGTAATCAATAGATCATCTAGGAACATAGGAAAATCAACCTGTGGGTCAAACCTTAGGTTAAGCACACTAGGACAGAAGACGATCATGTCTGGGCCATTTCTTAAAGATGCGGTCATGCAAGGACCGCTACCCTGAAGTAGCGGTTTGGTCAAGGCCGCTACTAGATAGAGTCGACACTAGAGAGAGAAAAGGGATGACACAATGAAATTTTGGAAGAACGCGATCACAGGAAGGCCGCTACTTGATAGTGGCGATCGCCTAATGGCCGCTATCTGTCCAGAGTATAGAAAACGCCAGTAAGACAAGTGCTCTCTAGACCAATGAGATTTTTAGGGTACAACTAGCTCGACGCCCTAGTGGGAATCCCAACCTCGCAGAGACTTACGAAGGCCTTGAAACATGATCACCTAGTCCAGCAGATAGAATATCCGATAGAGGGGATCACAAGTCCAAGAAAGTGTGCCTATAAGTGCAAGGTGTAACTAATAGTATCATACCGGGATACGTGCTATGTACTTAAGAAAGACTATAGATAAGAGTTAATCGTTTAAAAACAGCGACCAAACACCAGTGTAACCAGTTCATAAATCATATGACAATAGCTTTAATACAAGATTAAATGATTTTGGCATGAAATTAACATAATATTAAAATAAGTTTCTAAAACATGAAAGACATGAAATCTATCATGATTGACATACAATATAATCAATATCATGATTATATAGTCAGAACCAGGCATAGGACTTAATTATTTAGGCTTAACATATAATTAGAAGGGTTGATCTACAATCTGTTTGGAATTAAAAGAGAAAGAAAAATAGAATGAATAAGACGGTCTTGAAAGGACTGTTGATTGATAATAACGGTCTATCGGGGACCGCTTCTTGATAGTTACGATTTCTAATGGACCACCTTCTATCTGCAATAGACAGAAGATAAACGGTGTATGCAAGGCCTATTCTAGGGTAGTACATGCATGGAAAACATGCTAGATAGAAAGATAAGACATACTATAACAAAGTTAAATCATGAGAAATGTGTGGGTCTTCATGGATTAAGTCAAAAATATTATCTTTTCTATTAAGGTGCAGGGACATGCATGTAGAAATAGGTTGAATGCGTAGTTAGGATAAAACATAAAATACGATGTGTAGGATGCATGAAATCTTAGGAATCAAAGGGCTTTTAATCCTAACTTGATGTTTGAGACATTCATGAGATAACCTACCTCTGGTTTGTTCCCTAGACTTCGAATTTGTGACTGGAAGATGGTGTTGGTTCCTGTGCATCTTGCATAGAAACAGCGACTTCTCGCCCTTCTTTCTCCCTAACCTCTTGACCTAAATTTACTAGATTTGGAAGGTAGTGAGAAGATATAAAGGGGAACAAATAATTGTAAAGGATCAACCTGAAAATATCTCGATTAGGGTTCCTAAATTGTTGATCTTCATCAGAGAAACTCACTCATTCCTATGTAGTATGTAGAGAACTAGTGACTGCCGAGGCTTCTAACTTGTCAACAGTTTGATCTCCTAGCATGATGTTTAGAGGGGAATTAGACAAAACTAAAAGGAATAAAATCTTCTAAAGAATGAAACTGGGAAAATGATCCCTTACCTTAGAAATACACGCTCCAAAACAAGGGTTCAAGCAGGTCAAAGTTCAAGCTTATTTATAGGGTTTGGCTTAGGGTGACTAGATTAGATCAAATTAAGTCCTAGTTTGGAGTAAGATCGTTATCCAAGAGTCCTAGACATGTTTATTCATTGGATAGCATTGGTCTATGGTGATTGGGATGTAAAAAATCCCATTTTTCCATGCCTCCAACATTCTCGTTCTTAAAACCAGATTGCGGTCACCTGGGGACCGCCTTATGCGAGTTGCGGTCCTACGACTGACCGCCTTCTGGTAGGGCACTAGAAATTTAATTTTTGATCAAACTCCCCTTCTATTTATCCCCTATTTATCTCTTAAAGATTTGGAATTATCCTAATGACGTTTCTAGAGTGTGGGCTTGGGCTTAAAGTCATAGAATTGGGTTTACAGGCTTACTTTTAGTGGGCTTAATCACTTAGTTATTATTTGGGCTTTCAATCTGATTTAATTAACTTAAAATTCTTTTAATATCCCATTAGACTTTTTGAAGTGCCTTGACAGAAGTGGAAGGACTCGATGTCTCAGCTTCCGCTTGAATTTAACTTTCCCTGCAGGCCAGGGGAATGAAAATTAGCTAGATTCAACCTTGTGCAGTTCCAAGTAAATGACATCCTAGTAAGTGCAAATTAACCGATAAAAACAAGGTTGTGAAAGGTGGTCACACAACTCTGATAGAAAACTCTGGCAAATTCTACTCTGCCCATCAGGTACCTTCCATCTTTCTGGAAATGCCAGTAGGAATCTTTAAAAAACACTTAAGTAGTCTGGCTCAAGCAGGATGGCCGCCATTGTCTCCGGTTGGTGTACAGAATTAGATCCTATTCATAATGGTAACTAGACACATGTTGCTTGGATCATGGGTATCTCAAGGTACCCCCAGATAGCACCAACAAATGCTCAGGACCACATGCTCATCACCATGTGACTTCCGGGCAGGTTGGAGCGTAGACCCTCTGCTTCTTGAGGGAAGTATCGGGGCCACTGAACCATGAGACGTGCACTCTACTGGTATTATAGTATCCTCTTTTGCATTTTAAAATGACCAAAGTCTTCTATAGTCAGGGTGAAGCAATTCTAATTGTCAGTAAAAGACCCCTTAAACATAGAATTCAATCTAATTACTCAAATCCTAACAAATTTTCATGTCCTTTTATGATTCTGCACCAAATATGAAGGGTAAAAATCCTACTTATCCTTTGTTTGAAGGTCTGTTTTTTTTCTCAAAAAGGCCTCCGAAATCAGTAGGATTCTGGGGTACTCTAAAAATCCCATTTGCTTTCTCTCTTGGCCTAGGAGGAAGGTTTGGATCAACTATCGAGAATTTATCTGTGTGCCATATTCTGCAGCTGCTGTTTCTGAGTACAGGTGAAGTGTGGTCATTTGAATCCCTGCCCATCCACCTTTTGTAAATATTATTTTCAATTGGCCTAAGGCCATGGTGCCTAGTGCTGCCATTGATAGGTAAATAAAAAGAAAGAACACAGAAGCAGTAAGGAAACTATTAGTACTGCCAACCATTTCAATGAACTGCATAAACTGATACAAAGAGCAAGCGTATGTGCGTTCCCTCTAAACCAATGCATATTGTAAGTGTTTAATAAGAAAGCCAATATCATGACACCAAAATGTCTAAGCTTTCAACAATTCAATCACTAAACCATCAAAGCTTCCAAAAACCTTCCGAGATCGAAACAAGCCCTTGTCCTCAATGCAATGTAGGACTCTAGGGCCCCCCACGATCGGAGAATCAAAGTTCGGTTAAGAACTTGACTCTTCTGATATCGCGGTCGATTGCAAGACCACCTTCTTTATTAACGTGGTTGAACACCCAACCACACTCAGGTCAAATAGTAGAGAACTAGGGCCCGACCGACAAACTTAAGCTTCTAACGGGTTTTTGGTCGACCGACCCAAGCTTTTGATTGACAGGATCTAGCTCATTACAACCGCCTAGGTCGATGGGGCCAAAGATGGACACGGCCCACATAACAACTGTGACCTGGTGGACACGACCAATAGGCCAACCGCGACCTAGCCTTGCTGGCTAGACTACTGAGCTTCAGAAATAAATGGTGAAAATAGGCCCAAAAAAACCATCAAGAAATAACTTGATGACCAAGGTCAACTTGGGACATCAACAAAGCTGGATAAGAAATCGACGTAACTTGCAGGCATAAAATGGGTGTCTACAGATGCCCCTCCTTGATATTTGCTTCCCAAGGGAGCGAGCAGAGATGGAGTGGAGGCATTGGTGAAAAAAGGTGACGCGAGAGTGAAGTGGAGCAGACTAAAAAAATGGGTGTCAAGGTAAATGACACCCACCAATCCTAACAAGTGATGGGAATTATTAGGAAAACTCTGAATTAACTAAAAGGGTAGGCTAGCACAGATGCCATTTGTCTAGAAGAAGCTACCTAACAAAAAGGAAAGAGACATGATCGACCTCTTGGGATGAAAGAGGCACCCTAGCCTTGTTCGGCATGCAGGTTACTCATCAACATGAGTATATCAGAAGAAACTAAACTAAACAAAACTTGAGTGAAAGGGATCTAGATAAAGATCAAGCTAACTAATAGGACAAAGCAAAGAAATCAAAGAGAACCTTCAAATTCGGAATGGAATGAGGTTTCTTATCCAAGAAATAAGGCATGATTGACCAAAGCCAATGGGAATTGCTAGATGAATAATGGAAATGTGAAATGCTCTAAAAATTATATGATACATGCTAGGCTAAAATAAAAGAAACCATCGAAACAAATGCAAAGAAGAGAAAAATATAAGATACTTGAGGATATCATTGCTAGACTGAACCAACTCAAGGTCAAGAACCCCCCTGCATCCCAACTGCGTTTGGCTCCATTTTCTCGATCCATTCCCATTCCCTCTTCACCATGTATGGTTGGTTTTTGGTGACAGTGTTGGTACCGTCGTTCTCTCTATCGATCACCGTCTGTGTTGCTTGTGTGTCCATCACTGGTGTTCAGGCTGCTGTGCCGGATCTTACTGTGCTGTCGTTGTTATCAACCTTACTGCTACCAGTAAGTTTATTCTTCACTCTATTGTTGCCCAAAAAATTGGTTGCTAAATAGGTTTGATCGTTCATGCATAGTTGAGGATGAAATGCATTGCTTGCGCATGTGACATTTGTGTACCTTCACCTTATCAAAGCTTGTTCTAAATAATTTTTGCCATTTTGCAATACCTCCTCCTAAGCAACCGTGGTGACCATGCCGATATTGGAAGAAACAAATATGTACCTCATTTGCATGTTATTTCGACATACTCCTAGCCACGGTCTTGATTTATTTTGTGCAGCAGATTCCGATCATTAGACTAGTTTTTAAGGGGGACGAGGGAGAGACGAGGGTACAGAACTGTGCCATTGGAGAAAGAATTCGTTACGTGGACGGATGAAGTGGTGCTGCTCTGTGGATGTTATAGAGCTAATTATACATTGCGTACCCTACCGGGTGAATTTTTGAAATAAATTTGTATATTATGCTCCTTGTCGAAATGAAAGTGTCTCATGTTGTTATTACAAATCTGTAGCTCCATTTTATGATGTTCGCCTTCCTTGTACAAATTTTGATAGGTCCATTTTATATTTTGGTGTAACCACTGTCATGTAATTTTTTAGAATATTGGTGTCGATTAAATGATAAACCTCCTTCAAGGTATTTGTTGAATTGTATGAATCAAATATTTGACGTTGTAGATTTAATACGATATTTTTAGATATGTGAATGTTGTCTTGGCGATGTTTTATTTTTATTTCATGAAATTGTCAAATGTTAGTAGATATAAGCATTTTTCACAATGCGAGATTTAAAAAGTTCACGTCTCATGTTTGACAGAAAATATTTATTCAAAAAAGTTCACACTTAAAAAATATAATCAATGATTATTATTATTATTAAAATCATCTAATTTCATAAGGTTGGTAAAAGTTATTTTTCCAAAACATGCACATTATAAATTCAGAGAAGGGAGGGAGAGAGAGAGAGAAGTGGGAGCGTAGGTAGATATGTTTGGCGCCGCCACTTTTAGCGGTCAACACCACCCAGTTCGGCCTCACCCAGGCCATCTTCTGTCTCCATGGACAATTGCGTCCCTCTCAGCCCCCCGTCACCCTCGCCCAGCCAGGTTCTTGTTATGGGCCTGCAATTGCCTGCAGCAACCCTTGTTTTGGACGCGCTAGCCACCGTCTTGCGCAGCGAGCCGCCGCTACTGTCATCAGTCCACGGCCCGTGTACCTGTCCCTTGCCCCCCCCCCGGCGCTTTAGCCGCCGCCACAAACCCCTGTCTCGTCGCCCTTTTCTATTTTCCCCTTCTCCCATTTCTCCCTCCATCCTAGTCTCCTTCTTCTTCTTCCCGTCATGAATAGGGACCCCGCCTTGCCTTGGTGAACCCCATGCCACCACCACAGTTTGGGCAAGAACAAGGCGTCACTCCACACCCGATGACGCGACAGCTGCCGTTCCCTAGCACCGAATCCCTGTCGTCGTGCCCGGGGCCGTCCGACCATGCGGGCCACCTGTTTGCATCGACGGATCTCTCCGCCGTTTCTGGTGCCTTCAGCTGCACCGCCTTTCTGTGTGACCATTTCCACCTATGCTGGCGGCGTGGGGTTCCTCCACGAAGTAGTTCATGGCGTGTCAGAGGTCGGCGGCAGCGCGCAAGAATTGTCGGGCCTCCTCGCAGCTGTCCTAGAACAGCCTGGTGATCCTGGCATAGGAAGATTCTTGGGGATCCCACTTGGTCACAATCTTCTCGACTTTGTAGACGTTCTCCTCCATTATGGTGGTCGAGAAGGTGTGGACGGGGGAGGTGGGCACAGTGGTCGATGGCGACGAGGAAGAGGAGGAAGAGGGGTGGTGATGGCCACCGCAGTGATGGTGGTGGTGGCGGCGGGTGAAGGAGTGGAAGAAAGTGTTGCAGTGGTCGACGACGACGAGGAAGAGGAGGAAGAGGGGCTGTGATGGCCATGGTGATGGTGGTGGTGGTGGTGGGCGAAGGAGTGGAAGAAGATATTGCGCTTCCCTTTATCCAGGATTTGCGTCTGGGTATGGCAGAGGTCCAGAGGAAGGATGTGCGAAAGAGAAGGAGAGGTAGGACGTGGGAGGACTCCCGAGACGTCGTGAGTTTTTTTTTTAAATATCACTTATTTTTGTTTCGAGGAAGATTTACACAATTAATTTTGGCGAGTTATTACAACGTGAGCATCCTCCCCCTTAGGAGCAAGCCGAATATGCCCCTCTAAAATCGGAGCTATGTCATTCATAGTCCATTTGGTCATCAAGACAATCGTAAACAACTGACCACTCCTCCGATTAACCGACCCAGGTCCAACCCAACCAACACCCTTAGAGTTAACAAGTTTCCAAGGAAAAC
Source organism: Amorphophallus titanum (assembly GCA_024336825.1). Classification (NCBI taxonomy): domain Eukaryota; kingdom Viridiplantae; phylum Streptophyta; class Magnoliopsida; order Alismatales; family Araceae; genus Amorphophallus; species Amorphophallus titanum. Next base: position 5,837,865 of record JANBPO010006859.1, on the reverse strand, counting down.
TAGATCCTCCTCACCAAGAGGGCTACGGCCACATTCCCTCACAACTATAATGTGTGCATTCAAAATGGATGCAAAATCACTTACATGGGCATGAGAGAGGGAAAAAGAAAAGGAGTTGGAAGCAACGAGCACCGATGAGTAGAGGAGTAGATGACAGAAGTGCCACCTCAGGCCCGCCCTGCTCCTTTTTAAAAGCAACCTTGGCAGCCTATTCCTCTCTCTTCGATGACTCAAATTGAGCCACCTATTGGATAGTCAATCACCACCACCAGTTCACTTGGTAGGAATACCTAAGGTTATGCCACCGACTGTTCGATCCCACTTCCCCAAAGGTGAAAAGATGTCATCATGATAATAAATGACGTCACTCCGCATACATGGAAGCTACCTTGCATCTCAAAGAAGACAATAGGTAGTGCGGCAGTCGATGCCCAGAGATACAGGAAGGTTCAAAAGTATCAGCCGAACACACCCCCATGGATAGTAAAGATGTAAAACCTATTTACACAGTTTAGACAGCTAACTGTATGCCAATTAAATATAATTTATTAGCGACAGGAACTAAGTCTACCAATAGAATAAACCTCAACTAACTAGGTGAAGTGAGAGATTGTGGAACCCACTAGAAGGTAGAAATCAGATGCGTTCACTGACGGCTTACATTGCGTCTCAAGCAACTCATGAGTCAGACAAACACAACAAGCGAGAGGTGTAAAAGTACCAGAATCAAGAACTAGTTAGAGTAACACTCGTCAGTGTCAGTTCAAGCCTCTGACCACGTGTGTACACACTGACCCTTGTTTAGGGCCAGGCCTCTAGCTAGTCCCCCCCCCATAGGATGCTACAGTAATCGCCGGGGGCCCACGACAACTAGCTTAAGAATCGATCAATGGGAACGCCCCTCCACCTCTCCCGGGTGGGCCGACACTAGAGGTCGCTGGGCTACGACTAGTGGCTCCATCACGAGGAAAGAGACCTCCCTCTAGACCGCAGTTCCAACAGCAACAACAGCAACAACAACAGCGGCCTCAGCAGGCCCCACAGTAACAACCGAACATGGGCATTGTTCAAAACCCCCTTCCGGAGCACCCCCAGCACAACCATCAAGTCAACCTCATCTCCTCTTTCCAAGAAACTGGAAGAGGACAGAGTTGGCATGCAGAAAGCACCCCCGTTCTTGCCGACAACCATATTTCTAGTCAACCACCGCGCCTTAATCGGCTAACACCTCTCTCTCCCCAACCCGCATCACAACTTGTAACGAGGCCCCCACCATTCCCACAGTCATCACGCCCCCTCATCCGCATCCCTGCCACTAACTCCCCGTTGATCCACCAGCAACCACCGTCCACTACACCCCCTTCACCCTCAAAGCCTCTCATCCTCTCTCATCCCTCCACTTCACCCTCTACCTCAACTACACCTCCACCTATGCCCTCAAAGCCTCTCATCATCTCTCGACCAAGCACCTTGCCGTCCACTTCCATCCCCCCACTTCACCATCTACCTCCACTTTACTTCCTCCCTCACCTTCCAAACCCATGATCATCCACAACCCATCTGAGACCCTATCATCTCTACTACACCTCCACCTCTGCCTTCCAAACCCCTCATTATCCACCATCCATTTGTGGCCTCATCTACCTCTACTTTACGTCCACCAAATAAATCTCTCATCCTCTCTCATCCATCCACTCCCCCCTCTACCTCTGCCATACCTCCACCTAACAAACCCCTAATCAGAACCCCTGCACCCATCATCACCCCTGCCTCACCAACTGTTCTTCCACCACTACCTCTCAAACCCCTGTTAAAATCCATGCCTAACACCATAAAGGTGTAGCAAAAATCACAAGCTATGGTGCTCTGGAGTGGGAGGATCTTCCACCAGGTATTCCCCCCGAATAGTCAGGCCCCCGAGCAGTCTCAGCTAGAGAAAGGCACTGAAGAGCAGCCAGAAGAATCCATCCCCAGGACACAATATGATTTGTTGAAACATCTGGACAATACGCCCGCCCGGATCCCCATCCTTGAGTTGATTAAAAGATCCACCTCCCATCAAGAAGCTTTAATGGAATATCTTTATAAGGTTATAGTGAATGAGGACCTCCCTATAGAGAAGTTCTTGACAGTGCTGACGCCGACGGACACTAATTTTTTTCTTCTTTTTATTCTTCATCTTCTTTCTTTTCTTTTTTGCTCAATGTGAGGCTTGCTGTTATAGGTGGCAAAAATTTTGGGTGTCAACAGGTGGGGGGTTAGGCTAGGGAAGATGTTGTGGAGGAGGCGAGGAGAGGGCATCAGCGGTGTGAAAAAATGACTCAACAATGCAGTGGGGTAGAGGTTGATGTTGTAGATAGAGGGGTTGGTAGACTAGGACGAAGGCTCCCAACAACACAAAAAGGAAGAAAACAGGTGGAGAGGGGGGCTGATGTTGGGATTGGGCGAGCTAGAAGCACAGCTCTAAGTTTATTGTAATTACCAAATGATCAAAGACTAAATGGTAAGTATCTTGAACAAGGCACACAGAAAAGGATTGGAACACTTGGAAAGTGGAATGTTATTGCTTCTCTTGGCTTTGTGTTGAAACATGAGAATTGAACTCCTTATATAGGCCTTGTACAAATGTGGGTCAATAGTACAAGTTACAATTCACAAAAGAAACATGCCTCATTGATGGAGTAGTCACAAATCTATGAGATATAAATGAATGCATTGGTCCAGTGTCAAACAAAATAAATGTGGACTTAAAATGAATAGAAAGAGTACCTTCCACCACGCCGCCTTCCTCAGCCAGTTCAGCTTCCTTGAGGGCTTACAGTCAGACTTGCTTTCTCACACCACCCTGACGCTTCTCGGGTGGAGCTTGCTCATTGAGGAGAGGACAATATGGGATCCTATGGTCCTGACTCCCACAGTGAAGACATCTACCAAGTCTTCTCCAACATTTTTCTGCTCTGTGGCCAGCCTTATTACAACATTTTCAAACTTCTTTTGATGGAGCAACAACAGGGACAATCTGCTTAGCATTTCCCTTTGACTTCTGTTCCTTGTGAAAATTATTCCCACCATTGGCCCTCTTCTTTCCAAAAGATGGCTTGGTAGAACTAGTAACTTGTTCTTTCTTGGTGTCTCTTCCACAAATCCGATTTGATAGATCAGTAGCACCCTCTAAAAGTTGAACTCTCCTAGCCACATCGGCATATACTTGGATATCCATCTATAGGGGCCAACTGCATAGTGTACTAGGGCTGAAATCCATTTAAGAATCTTCTCACCTTCATCTTCCCAGTGCCCATAAGATGTGGCGCATACCAGGCCGGTTCATTTTTAGCCTACAAGTTACATCATTTCTCTTATTCATCAATTTTGATGTCCCAAATTACCCATTATTCTGGAGTCTTCCTTGGGAGGATTTCGAGCCCATTTTCATTGTTCCATTCCCTTTGAGCTTTGGAGATCATGATTTTTTAGAGTCCTGGAGCTTATTTTATCAACTTTCGACTTCCAAGTCGACTTACGGCCCATTTAGGCCGGCTTCCTTCAAGCATTCGACTCTCTTTCACTGTGCAGTCCTGAATGTGACCCTTTTTCATCCCCTTTCTTTCCTCTATTGAAAAAGTGCCATTCACCGAAGTTGTTTAATTTTTCGATATCTATAACTTCTTCTTCTACGCGATTAGCCAGTTCTACACCAATTTTAAGTTATTCACATTTCTCTAGCAGGGTGCGCTGTTCACCAGTAGACCCAGCATTTTTCCTATCTTCTAGCCCCATTTTCTCTCTCTTCTGATCATCTTTTCATCTTGCTCTCTTCATGAAAGTTGTTCATCGTTTAGTTATCTACAATTTCTTCTTCTATCACTTTTGTTAGTTCTACACCGTTTGGGACATATGATCCGATTTCCAAAGTCACGTGAAGTCTGTCCAAAATTTTCCCCAGCGGCCTAGCGGTCATACGATAGACTGCTAGGCGCATCCAAGAGTCCAATTCGTGCTGGACTCTACACCATTTCTGTGTGCCGTAGCCCCCTTGCAGGAGCCGTATCTTCTGAAATCTTCAACCAAATCGGCCCATGTTTGTTCCTATGTCTTCTCCTTTATATTATCTTGAATTCGGTCCATAGAACTCGAATTTTCATTGGCTATCTTGCTTAGAAACGTGGATGAAAGTTGGGGGTATATGCATCCTAGTACAAGTCAAACTTTATTTCCTGCGCAATGGGCCCTCCTTCCAGATCCTTCCTCCAAATTGAGTCCCACTTGCTCCTACCTCATATCCTTTGTATTATCTCAAGATTGATCCATAGGTCTTGAGATTTGGTGGACTTTATCCTCTGAAATCATGATGGAAAGTTCTATATTTTCTGCAGTTTCTATATAAAGAGCTCGGTGCAGACCTTGCGGTGGGGGCACATTTCTCAGGTGACGGTAAAGCCATGCCGCATTGTCTTCATCCTTCTTCGACCCAAGACTGAAGAGGAAAGTATTAGTTTCATTTTGGTAAAGTGTCAGAGGTATTGCCTGCTCGTCTGCAAACTGGTTTAATCATATAGCCTAAGACTATTTGGCAGCCAGTTGTCTCTAAGAAGGATATGGTAGATGATAAGATTACTTATGCGGATATTCCCCTGTCTGTTCCCAATCCTCCAGTTCCAACCACCAGTCCAGATATGGATAATTCTCATGAGCTTTATTCTAGAATTGTTTTAGAGCACTCCTCTGCCCAGGAAGGGGACCCTGGTCATCCAAATACAGCTTTAGTGGGGAATGCTATGACTCATGAACCCCCTCCAATTCAATCAGAGCCTAATACATTGATCACTAAGCCAAAGCCTATGAAGCCAACTGGCCATTCCCTGGAGATTCCTTTGGTGGGGGCTATGCTTCTGATGGATTCTCCGGTAAATCACAAGTGGAGCTTCGTTCATTCCAAAGTGCTGCTCAACCGGAAGCGATTGCCCCTATCCCAGAGCTTGCCGTGGTTGGTCATGATCATTGCTTGAATGAACATGAACCTATCCTCATGTCCACTAGCGATCATGCACATCAAGAAGATCTTCTTATTATCTGTCAGGAGATTGCTGCTGCTGCTGCTGATTTAAACAATGTGCGAGTCATGCATAATGGGTGTTTTGGAGTCATTACCAGGTCTATGAAGAGGACTAGGTCCGTGGGTAACATTTTTGACATCTCTCATTGCTAATGAGTTTTCTTATTTGGAATATCAGAGGTATTGCGAATGATATTTCCCAAGGTCGAGTTAAGCTTCTTAAAACTTGCAAGGTTGACTGTGTTGTTCCTTTGGAGCCCAAAATAAATACCTATAATTTGGAGAGAACCTGTAGGAAATTGGGTATGAAAAATCCTATTACCAACAATGATACGCAGGCCCATATTTGGGTTTTGTGGAAAGACCCTCTAGATTACTCTATTCTTTGTCGGGATGATCAATAGATTTCTCTCTTGCAAACCAGCCCTACTATGCTAGCTTTTCATATTTCTTTTGTCTATGCAAAGTGTTCCATTGTCGCGAGACGGTCTCTATGGGCTACCTTGGCTACTTTACACAGTCAGATTCATGATCCTTGGCTAGTGGCAGGTGATTTTAATTGTATTATAGAAGTGGATGAAAAGCTGGGGGGTAACCCACCTAATATGATGTTTATCTCTGATTTTCAATTCTAATGTGTGCATGTCAGAACCCAAAATTGAGGCCATGTTATATAAATAAGATGATTCAAAGTAACAAAGAATTTCATCAATGTTGACCAAGGGACCATTAAGAGTGTCTAGATAAAATGGTTTCAAAATTTTTCATTTTCAACCATATTTCTGACAATGTTGCTGGAGATCATCATTTCAAGAACATGATCACTAAAGCACAACAACTTGGTCGTGTAGTTCTTCCACCAACTCCTAAAGCAATTCTTGGCAAATATTTAGATGAATTGGTGACTGAGATGCAAGCAAACATGAAGAAATTAGAGCCACATTTGGATATGCATGGTTGCTCCCTTTATGTGATGGATTGACTGGACCCACTAGAATGTCTATTATTAATTTTATGGTTTCTAGTGCAGGGCATGTTGTATTCTTAGACTCTGTTCTTGCAGCAGGTAAAGAGAAGAACCATGAATATGTCATGCAATTGATGGAAGATAAGATCAAAGAAATTGAAAAGAAAATAGTACAGATTGTGACAGATAATGCTAGCAGATATAAAAAGGTGAGTACTTTGTTATCAACAAAGTACAATGTTTTTTGGTCTCCAAGTACTACTCGTGGCACAGACTTGATGTTTGAACATGTGGCAAAACATAGTGTGGTCACGAAGGCTGTGGACATGGGCAAAATTGTCACAAGATTCATATATAATCATGATTGGGATGTAGATCGAGTCCAAAAATCTTGTGGTCAAGATCTAGTTCGACCTGGAGGAACTCAATTTGCAACTAATTATTTAGCCCTCCAAAGCCTCTTGCGTAAAAGAGATGGCTTAAGAAGTTTCTTCCCCAGTTCAGAATGGTCAAATTCTGATTTCAGAAACAGTCCAGTAGGAAAGCATGCGGAGAAAATCATATGTACTGCAACTTTTTGGAATTATGCATGAGATTCAATCAAAATTATGGATCCCATGTACCAAGTTTTGAGAGTTATGAACACAGATAAACATCCAAACATGGGTTCTGTGCAGCATGCTATAGTCATTATGAAGGAAGGTATCAAAGTCTCCTCTCCAATGAACAATGCTTGGGATTATAAGAACATTGATGATAGATGGTTCAAATCAATGGATGCACAAACAAAGCATGAATTTCTAACATCGTTAAATATTTAATTTTGGTGAAAGTGGACCCGGACGAAATCGCCAGGGTCAGTCTCGATGGCCTGAAACGCGGCCATCGCAGTTTCACCCGTTGCGCGCTGATAGCCTTTAAGAGCTGGCATCTTGAACGCAAGCGCGTACTCTACGCCTTCGACGGTAAACGTCGTCACGATCCGCGGGTCCACGTGTAGTCGCCGCTCACGCGGATGACGATGACCATCTCGATCGGCTCGCCGATGTCGCCGGGCTCAAGCCGGGCAGTCGGGAAGCCGCGGTAGGTGAACACGTCTCCCTGCGCCGCCTGATCCGGCGCCTTCTTCAGCGTCACGCGGTAGTAGATCGCATCCGAGGCGGCATTGTCAGCTGTCTGCTGTTCGAAGCCGGCGGACGTATAGCCGCAAGGCACCTCGATCTCGCCGCCGTCCCGGAGGCCCTTGATGTACTCGCGGAAGCCGTTCGGCGAGTCCATGCTGGTGACTTCAGGATATTCCTGCTCGACCTGTGGGATGGCCACGCCCTTGCACTCGGGAATGGATGTGTAGGTGACGCCATCGGTCGAACGCTCGACCGTTGCGCCATAGGAGATGATCTGCTTGGACGCCATGGCGGCTACTCCTGCGGGGTGTAGTGGACGATGTAGTCAGCCGAAATTCCGAACGTGCGCTGATCGGTAGCGCCGTCCCCTTCGCTCAGGTCGCTCGGCTCGCTGTCCTGAAGGATGCCTTGAAAGATCGTGGTGCCGACCGTGCCGGCGTACCCGCTCAAAGCCGCGCTGACGGCCCGGGCGGTGTTCATGGCGACGAGGTAGCTGGGCGCCATGCAGTTGATCTGAACCCGGGCCGAGAACGGCCCCGCCTCACCCGTGAGGCTGTAGGTCCGAAGCCCGCCCGCGAGATACAGGACCACCGCCGGGAGCACCGATCCCTGCGGACGGCTGCCCCAAGTCACGCGCGGCCCCACCAGATCGGAAAGCGCCGCGTCGGACATCAGGAGCGTGCGGAGGTCTTCGATCATCAGGCGAGTCCCGCGAGGTCGAGATTGCAGAGGGTCTGGGTGGGCCCGGCGAGCACCTGGCGGAACTCCCGGAAGTAGCCGTAGACGACCGTCGAGGTGAAAACCTCGTCGCCCACGTAGAGGATCGGCGTGGCGCGATAGGCGGCCAGCAGGTTGTAGACGGTGTCGAACAGCGCCGGCTCGACGAGGACATTTTTGCCTATTTGATAAGTCTTCACCCATTGACCAAATTTCAAGGATTGGTCTCACATTGGGCTTACTTTAGGCAAGGGGTTTAAGCCTAAAATAGATCTAACCTATTTTTTGTTTAGTATGTATGCAGGGACAGGCCCACAAAGTCAGAACCACAGGCCCATGAGCCCTTCTGGCATCTACGTGTTTGTGGTCTATCGGAAGCCATTTTCATCAACTTAGTGGTCAGACGATGACCGTCGTATTCCTTCAGCGATCGCTGTCGGACCGCCTTCTTATCTGTAAGCTGTTAATCACAAGCCCACTCGCTCTTCCTGGCACCTACTCTCTTATGGTTCACTGGTGACCATTTATCTATAACGGTCGTGCCTTGACCGTTTTAACTCTTAGTGGTCCCTCGATAGCCCGCTTCTTCTACCCGAGAACTCTTAACTACAAAGGGCATGGGCCCTTCTGATATCTTTATCTTTAGTGGTCTACTAGAGGCCATTTTCCTTCGTTAAACAGTCAGACGCTGACCGTCTTATTCATTTAGCGGTCTTTGGGTAGGCCGCCTCTTTTCTGGAGGGCTATCTTAATCCACACAAGTGCATCAAAAAGAAAGTCAAGTCAATAGCTTATCCAATCGAAGCCTTTCATTCATTTATTCAATATCAAATGCATCAAGTTCAAGCTATGGATCTCTATACATCATGAAATGTCACTCAATCCTCAATCGGGCATCCCCGTGAGGTCGGATCTTACGTAACTCTCTTAAGTAAGCCTGGTACTCTTTCTGGGTCTCTATCACCTCTGCTGGTAAGATGCGGGTCCTATCGATCTCCCACATGAACACCGCACTCCTAACTGCCTGCTCGTCCTCCTCTGTCCTGAGTCTCCTCGCCTGTAGAGCAGGTTGATGGGGTAGTGCTGGAACCGTAGTGCATGAGAGCCCAACCTATAGAAAACACTTGAGGGGGATGTGCATCGCCAAGGTGGTGTTCCCCATGAGCCTCAAGTCAAGCCCAAGCCTCCTAGGAAGCTTGAGGGTAGTGTTGAGGAGGAATGGTGGGCGCATCATGAACCGATCTAGTGGCAGACGGTTGAGGTACAGACACCACTCATCTTTGGTCTTCTTATCTGCTGTCCGGCACTCAACCTGCTAGGGGAACCCGAAGGCGCCATTGATGAAGAAGAGTGGATGGCTCTTGAAGATGCGGCTAGCAGAAGGAATGTCCTCCCTGGGTATGAATTTTAGTCGGACCCCCATCTAGCACTCGAGTAGGATCATGGACCCAAAAAGTGGACCTCCTAAGGTAGCTGAGCTAAGTCCCTCATACAAATAGGATAGGATGGCCTGTGAAATGGATAGACCCCGCCACAATCCACTAATAATGCTGAGGTTGGGTATATCTAGAAGGTGGTCAGTGGTAGGGAAGAGTATGGCCCCCTCACAAGCACATGGAAATGGCCTTGGCTATCGCCTCATCCGACCCACACTTGTTTTTGCAATGGGATATGATCCACTGGCTCAAATGTAGTAAATGGATGTGGTGTGGACTAACTACAGTGTTGATGTCCTTGGCAATAGGAAGAAACTCCCCTTGGATAAGGATAGGGTATATGGGCGCGACTATATGGCAGACTAGGTCTTCCTCACCAATTTTGGATCTAGGAAGGGATAAATAGGTCTCTACCTCTTCTAATAGGATGGTGGCCTCGAAGGAAGGAAATATGAAGGTATGAGTCTGGGGGTGACATAACTCTACCAGAGCTGTGATGCTATGTCAGTCTAATGAGAGTTTGGGGTAATTTTTGGCCAAGACCAAGACAGGGTGTAAATACCAGGCCTTTAGAGTGGACATTACTACTATGGGAAGTGTGCGAATCATGGGAGCTATCCACTTCAATGTTGAATAGTGCCTTGGGCCAGGGAGAAGCTGAGGTAAGGAAAGAAAAGAAAAGAAAAGGAGGAAAACAAAGAAAGAAGAAGGGGAGGAGAAATATAAGCATTTGAGTGGAATTTGACAAATATGAAAGTAATTGCATTAGCTTACCTCTCTTAAAGAGCTGGAGCTCAGGTGTTTAGGAATAGTGGTCAGATGTTGCAGTGCCCCGTGCTCCTTTCTAGCCGGCTTTGGCCCATTGTAGGCGCCCTTACCCATTGTACTTGCTTCAAGAGCCCTTTTCATGATGATTTGGGTGGTGTTTCTAAGTTTTTCAAGGCCTAAAAGTAGGGTTTTGTGTGAATTACGAGTTTAGAATGCCTCCCTACTTATAGAGCTTGAATTCTTAGTCCTTTCCCACCAAGATTGAGGTTGGATAGTATCAAATCGGGTTGAGATAAGCCTTAATGCGACTTGGGCAACTTTACCCATGGATTAGGACTCTTCAATAGAGTCCCAGTCAAAGTTCACAGGGTTCCTAAGCTTGCAGTCTATCGCACGACCGCTAGGCCATTTTGTGGTCATCCAAGGGTCATTTCTACCTTGGTCTACAATCTTCTCTCCCACGTGGTTAACGGTCTCGGTGAGGCTATCTCCCAAAGGAAATGGTCATGAGAAGACTGTCTTATTTGATCTTGCAGTTGAATATGGGTTGTCTCTATCCTTCTTTCAATTGTCGGCCGTTTATCCGTTAGCGGTCTATCGTGGGACTGCCAAACTCTACTAGCAGTCTTGCTGTGACCACCTATCTCTTCTGTCCTACGTATCATCTCTTCCTCAGGTGCCACTCTATCTAGTTTTTCACCTCTTTCTCTCTCTCTCTCTTTTTTGCGCGTCCCTGTCGTCGTTAGGTTAGTTAAGTTAGTGTCAACATGCACACATTCATCTTTCTAAGTCAAGAAGAGGCATGATCATTGCATTAGGTCAAAGTCATATACATGCATATATCTAATATAGTACATCAAGCTGGTCCCTCTCCTGGACCCCCACTGTCACCGATGCCCTCATGTCTCTTCCCCGACGGATCCATGGCCGTGCTCCCCTCCTCTCGCTGCTGTCGGCGCTACTCCTCGTCCTCATTCCTTCGATGGCAGGAGGAGCAAGTGAAGTAGCCTCTATAGGCGCTATTGTGCGCGTCGCTCAGAGTCCTGCTACGCTCCAATCTCCAGTTCATCGCCAAGAGGGACTGCTGGTACACCCCCACTGCACCCCTCCACTGGGCTACCTGTAGCCAGGATTGCTCTAGCTCACTCCTCAACCCTACCGCCTCGGCATGAAGGCACTCTGCCTTTGCCGCCCCAGTGTGGAATCTCTCCATCTCTGCACGAAGGTGCGCTACCTCTGTCATCTCCCTGTGAAGGTGCACTGCCTCTGTCTAAAAGCGCTCCGCCTCCTCTCTCGGTCGACTAGCCTCGCTCAGCGCCGCCTCTAACCCCTTCACCTGCATATGCATTCATTTCATTAATCATTCGCGGCTGATGTGTTGATTGACAACACGGCAGGATATGAAACTCTTTCATTCATGGACGGATTTTCGGGATATATTCAGATTCGCTTAGCAGAAGAGGATCAGGAGAAGACGTCATTCACTATACCTTGGGGAACATATTGTTATGTGGTCATGTCGTTTGGGTTAAAGAATGCTAGAGCTACTTACCAAAGAGCTATGATGGCCATATTTTATAACATGATGCATATATATCTGGAGGTGTATGTGGATGACTTGTTGGTGAAATCAAGGACTAGGACAGAACATCCAAAAGTCTTGGCTAAGGTGTTACAAAGATCAAGGGAGTTCCAATTGAAAATGAATCCAAAGAAATACGTGTTTGGTGTATCATCATGCAAATTATTGGGTTTTATTGTAAGCAAAAGGGGTATTGAGATAGATCCCAACAAAGCTAAGGCAATCAGGGATGTGCCGCCTCTTAAAAATCTGAGAGAAGTTTGAGATTTAATTGGGAGGTTACAATTTATTCATCGGTTTGTGTCCCAGTATTCACAAAGGTGTAGACCTTTCTATGAGTTAACGAAGTCGGGAATCAAGTTCTGTTGGGACTCTAGATGCCAAAAAGCTTTTGAAGGATTGAAGGAATACCTAGCCAATCCACCCGTTCTTATTCCACCCAAGCCGGGCAAACCTCTAATCCTTTATACCTCAGTCTTGGACGACTCTGTGGGAGCCTTCCTGGCACAAGCCGATGAAGAGGGCAAGGAATGGGCAACCTATTACTTGTCCAAACTTCTCAATCCCTGTGAGCAGAAATACACGGCCATGGAGAAGACCTGTGCTGCCCTCGTTTGGGTAGTGCAGAAATTGAAACACTACTTTCTGGCTCAGGAAGTCCACTTGATTGCTCGGATGAACCCTATCAAGTTTCTCTTGGAGAAATCTGTCCTTACTGATAGGCTAGCATGTTGGCAAAGTTTTATCTTTTAATTTGACATCACCTACATCCAGCAAAAGGCGATCAAAGAATACGCCATAGCAGAGCATCTTGCTCATCACCCTCTCCCCAAGTTCGATCTTGTTCAATCAGAGTTTTCAGATGAAGAATTAATGCCCATTTGCCAATCGGATGATCCGATGTGGGCATTATATTTTGATGGAGCTTTGAATTCCCAGGGGAGGGGTATTGGTATTGTCCTTCTAAATGGTGAATTTCCATGCTTTAAAATCATGGAAGAACTATGAAAATAAAGCATGACCAAAGTGTAAATGGTTAAATTAGAAACCCACTTGATAAATAGTAACTTATATAAGTAGATTTCTGTAAATTATGACCGCGCAGGTCGATCTGCGTGGCGACCTTCGATCAGATGTGAGGGCGCATGAACTGAGGTAGTCAACACAGTCTGCTACATAATCAACAGAGCCATGGTAAGACCCCTACTTAAGAAAATGCCATATGAGCTGTACAAAGGTAAGAAACCCAACCTTGCTCATTTAAAACCTTTTGGGTCACCTTGTTACATTTTAAATAACTCTAAAGACAATTTGAAAAAATTTGCAGCCAAGAGTGATAGAGGTATTTTCCGTGGTTATTCCTTATCTTCTAGAGCTTATTGAGTATACAATCAACATACTCTTGTAGTTGAAGAAAATCCTCATGTAGTGATTGATGAATATTCTTTGAGGCTGTCTGATAAAGACACATTTTCTTGATGTGGGGACTAAAGAAGAAGGAGAGCAGAAGCATAATGAAGAGCAAGCTGATGTGGATAAGACAGAGTCAAGCAAGAACAATGAAGAAGCTCCAAATTAAGAAGAAGTTAAACAACAAAGACAAATTCAGAACCTCCCAAAACAATGGACTTTCCATCGAGATCATCCACAAGACAATGTGATAGGTGATGTGGAACAAGGAGTGAGGACAAGAGCTACATTCAGGGGAGTATTCGAAACTAATTATGTAGCTTTGTTGTCTCAGTCTGAACCTAAGTCTATAGAAGAGGCTCTTAATGACAATTCTTGGATCTTGGCTATGCAGGAGGAATTACACTAATTCTAAAGGAATAAGGTGTGGTATCTTGTGCCTAGACCTAAGAGTTACCCTGTGATAGGAACTAAGTGGGTTTTCAAGAATAAACTTTGTGATCAAGGGGTGGTAATTAGGAATAAAGCCCGGCTAGTAGCCAAAGGCTATAGCCAAGAATTGGGAATTGACTTTGATGAATCTTTTGCACCTGTGGCTAGGCTAGAAGCTATACGCATATTTATACATGCCTTCGCTTGTTTTAGAAATATTAAACTCTTCAAAATGGATGTAAAAAGTACTTTCTTGAATGGTTTTGTAAAGGAAGAGGTTTATGTTGAGCAGCCACCCGGGATCTAGACATCCGCTTTAATAAAAGGCCAAGAGTTCCATGGTTAAGCCATGTAGCCAAGGCAATATGTGATGAGAAAGGCAAGGTGGATCTAGAGGGGGGTTGAATAGATCAGCCCCCTTTAAAAATGACCAGCTGAAAAAATTCTATGCCAAGCTCGATTTCGATAGTGACCAATTGAGAAACAATATAGCAATCCTAGTTTGTGCTAACAAACAGACACACTCACGAACACCTAAAGCGCAAGACTGGTACGAGGTGGAGGACTAGTATTAATACTTCCTCACGCATGGGGAAGCTATCCAGATAGGCTTGACCTATCGTTTTAGCAATGCCTTTTGATATACCAAGTCAGCTTGAGAACAGGGATAGAAGATATGAAAATTAAACCACAATTGCACAATTTTTTTTTAAGTGGTTCGATTACTATCTAGTAACCTATGTCCATCGCTCACCTGATTAGGATGAGACTTCACTAAGCTTGGACGAAACCGATACAATGGTTGATCACACAGCTTAACTCCGGAGGAACAGCCTCCTCCCTTCCTTTGACAGCCTAGAGGGAAATCCGTGCTCAACACCCTGTTGAACACGCCCCTAACTCTACCTAGTAGAGCTAGAACCACTGCACTAGGCAGCACACGAGCAACACCCTCGCACCCTGGTATACAAACCAGAACGTGACCAGCTCAAGTCTAATCACACTTTTGATCAGTGCGACATTGCACTATCGGAGAGCAACCAAACGAACAAAATCAAGAACAAAAGAAAAACACAATGATTGAAAGGTAAAATACAGTAGTAGAGAAAACTGAATGTAGCTCTGAACTTGGTACAAGAGTTTTTCCTGGAAAACCTTCTCGAACTAAGCTTCAGTCTCTCATCTTCTTCTTCTTTCTCTCTCTTTCACTTCTACTCCCCTGTGGCTCATAAGGATGGCTCTCTCTTTCTTCGAAGAACAACTTCTCACTCATAGCAGATGCACACTTTAGCTTTCCTGCCTTCGTTCATTGAAAAAAAATCCACTTTGGTATTTATAGAACTGGCCATTTGAATTTTCAAATTTGGTTTATCTTCAAACTGAAATTCCATTTGTCCAGGTGTTTTGGAGGGAATTTTCTGACATTTGGTGTCTTATGGAGCCCTATCAGGTGTCCGTGATCCCGTGCCAATGATAAAATAGTGGAATGGTCGAATCAGCCCGTTCTACGCCCCATTCACGCCCAAGCGCAGGGAAAACAAAGCTACACCACCACAGAAGACATCTGGAAGCTAAAAACGACACATGCATGCATCCGATCGCGAAAACGGGGCAATTCTGACGAATCTACCCAAATCAAGTCACTGGGGTTCCCGGACTCCAACCAGCCCCAAACGACAACTGATCGACACGAAACTGGCGGGTACGGGATCCTGACATTCCGACGGTCATTTTGACAGTAATTTTACTACAAATCGTCACCATTTTTCGGTGAACCCTACAAACTCCAAAAATAATGATTTTCCCTAAACTGGCCCGATCTCACTCGATAGGGCACCAAACCGTGCATAGAGACGGGGGAAACGTGCAGAACGAAGTGGCAATCCATCTCCCTACCTTCATCGAAGAAATCGAGCACCGAAGCGACTGAACCACGCTGGAAACCACAATGCGATCCGCCCACATCAGCTTTGAATCCACGAACGGGATCGTGCCAACACCACACCTCCATCACGCGTCTCAGTAGCCTCCCGGCGTCGTCAGCTCGCCCAAAAAGGATCTGAAGCACTCCAAAAAGGATCCGAAAGATCTAATAGTGATCCGACAAGACCCAATAAGGATCCAGGACATTACACCCACGGCGTCTCTACCCGGCACACCGCCCTCGCCCGTAACCCGGCACACCTATGCCCCGTTCTCCCCGGCACACCCGCGCCTGTCTCGCTATCAGGCACAACTATGCCTTTTCACCACCCGGCACACCCGTGCCCTTCGCCATCTGGCACCTCTCAACGCCCTGGCCGGCACACCCGATGCTCCCGTCTACGGCACGCCCACTGTACCCTTACCCGGTGCCACCGGTGACGCCCAACCATCTTCCACGGCTCTAGAGAAGAGGAGGATGAGAAGAAGAGGAAGAAAGGGAGAAGAAGAGAGAAGAGGAGGAGGAAGGCGGCGAAGAGAGATGGGAGCCTAGGGCTCCGTCGTTCCCGAACAGAGGAAAGAAGAAGAGGAAGAGGGAGGAGAAGAGAAGAGAAGAGATGAAGGGAGAAGGGGAGAGAAGAGGAAGAACAGAGGGGAAGAAAGAGGGGCACGGCGGCCTCCTCACCCAGTGAGAACGGCGACGACGGCGGCGCTCAGTGACGGAGAAGAGCTCAGCTAGGTCCAAGTGTTTTCGAGAGGTCAACCAGCAGTACAGATTTAGGTGATCCACTCCCAACCCGTCGGCAGAGTGGAAGGACACGTTGAGTCTTTTATCCGAAATCACATTCGGGGGATCTCTGATCATCAGCCCGTGCACCGACAACAGAATAAACAACCAATTGGTCTGTTGGTACTGCTCTGGCCTCCTGTCTTCCTTTATTACAAATGTCTGGAAAGGGCAAATGGAGTCCATCTCGGGGTAGGCCCCTTGGGATGGGGTGACCTTCTCCTCAATCAGGAAGGGGTAATTGATCAAGTCCAGTCGATCCACCCCAATATGACAGGAAACATGCAGAGATCGCTGGAAGTCATCCACAGAAATCTTCGGCAGATCAATGGAAGGCGCTGGTTTGAGTTGCCGGGCCTCCTTCTGCACAGCCATGTAATCTGTCTCCTCTTTTGATTTATTAGATTTCAGCCAAAGCAAGTGCACTAGGTCGATGTCTAGGATGGCCGCCTTCTGCTTGTTCAAGAACTTCTGCTTGACACGGTCCCAACAATCGGTCTTACACAACTGAGAAAACCCAGTCCGAGTATTCCACCATTTGACGTAGTTAGCAGTAACCCGTGGAAGCCATCCCAGTGCTGGTACCCGAAAGAATGAAGCATCTAATCGATGGAAGAAATCCCATCAGGAGCGGGCATGCTCGATAGTTAGGCCTCCTTGAAGTATCCTCATCATTAAGGGAAACTGGGCGTCGTGTGTTGTTATCTACTGATCGTACCCGAAGTTGTGCCCGAATCAGAAAGGGTAGTATGGCTCCAACAGCAAAGTATTCCCCTTTCTGAAGACGAGGACACTGGGGCGAATGGATAATGCCTAGTCTCGAAGTTCAGGCCCTAATAATGGACGGATCACGGTCGGCTGGCTAATAGGGTGCGGGTACTATTTTGTTTGATCGTCCCGACACTCCATCTTGCTGCTTGTCAGTAGATTAGAATGGGTTGCTAACATCTAGAAGTGAATGCTACCTGGGGTGTCGCGGGGAATGCTGGTGAGCCCGCCTCTCAAAAGTAATAGCTATGCCGTCGTCGCACTGGGCTCCGTGCTCGCGAACTCCAGTATCTGCGAGAACAGCGTCCAAGCCTGAAGGGTGCGCAGTGCGAACTCTGGGAATAGGGAGATTATGCCCTTGGACGGGCTATGTTTGTAAGTTTTCGCGCCCAGGGAGGGCTAGATCATGTAGTTCCGCCTCTACGACGGAGGAATTACGACAATGTCCCCCTGGGATCGCGAGAAATTAAAAGTCTTGTTATTTTACAGTTTTACCCTATAACCTTTTGTAATTGGGGCTATGTCCCTACTTCGCATGTTAGTGCGGATTCTTATGATGTGCAGCCGACAACCTGCCGACAACTTTGTACCCACTGGGACTTCAAATTGTATTTGGTGTATTTCATGAATATTTCTTCCATCCACCGGCCTAAAATTCATAAGAACACCCCCAACTTTTGGGAATTTCACATATATCCCGCTGGGGGCTAAATCGACAAGTGGGCACTTTCTACGAAGTTCTCTACTACTCTTTCAATTCGGGGACGCCGTCAGCTCAACTCGTCACCCGTGTGCCGCCCTAACCTTAGGTCCACATAGGGTTTAGTAAAATTACCAAAGTATCCCCTATGACCTAGAAGTAGCGTAGCAGCCCTCAAAACCCTCCGAAAATGGCTTCAACGCCTTGGGAAGTCAGGGACCCTGCTCTATTGCCTTTCTGACCAGAAATTTTAGAAATGTCCCTGACCTGGTAAAACTGACAAAATACCCCCAGAGGCGTAAGATGTCCCTGTCCCTATTCTATTATCATTATACCCCCAAGGTCCAAGAAACCTCCTGTGCCTCCAGATATTTCTACGACTTTTACATAATCATCTTCCTACTCCTAAATTTTAGGGTTTTGCCTAAATATAAGGGGCCTCTGTTGAAACCCTAACTCAGTCAATGTATTGGTTGATGGTAAATGAGTGGTCGTTGTGAGCCCTCTAAATGAGCTAGCCCTCAACAACAGAACCGTTATGGAGGGGACTTTGGGACTTCTTTGATAGTTAAACAAATGTGTTCGGATGTTAGGCTGATGTAAATCAACACTGACTGTGGTCAGTGGGGAGAGGTCCAGCACCCGAACCCAAATCATCTGACACAATGCGCACATACGGAATGAACCTCCATATTTGAATGAATATTTCTTTTCAAAAAGAACATATCAAAAAATATATATACATCTATTTTAACCTATATGGAAAATTCTGTGTCCGACACTGACTTACCAGCACAGGTGAGACGACATTTTAGGATTTTCTATGCCACGCAACTCCAGCGGGACGTATTCGCTGCCGGAAGCAGCGTTTGTCTCCGGCACCGTCATTTCGTCCACGGCGGTCAATAGCGATTTCTCCGACATCGGAACGAGCCTGACAGACTCCCTGTCACGCACGGGACTGGGCGGAATGCAAGCCGTTCTCGCGCTTGATCCAACCGGCTTTGTGTACGGCAACGATCTCAACACCGGCATGTACCGCACGGCGGCCGATACTCAGTCCGTCAAGTGCGGCGGTTCGGACATCATGGGCTTTGGCCTTACGGCCATCACGGCCTATGAACCGATTGTTGCTATTGCCGGCACGGTGGCTGCGCCCGGCATCTCCTTTACCGGGGAGCTTGATTGCGGCCTTTATCTGATCGGCACGAATAACATCGGCGTGGCCGTCAATGGCACAAAGATCATCGACGTTAAAACGACGGGCGCTGATATTGTCGGCAACTCGTCTATCAGCGGTAACGCCAGCATCGGCGGCAACGCCAGTGTAACTGGCAATGCGACCGTCACCGGCAGCCTGACTGCCAACTCCATCTCTGCGACAACGCCGACCTCATTCACCGTTCAGCGGTTTACGTCCGGCTCCGGTACCTACTCCACGCCAGCGAACGTCAAGCGCATCGTCGTTACGATGATTGCCGGCGGCGGTGGCGGTGGTGCGGTTTCGACAAACAACGGTACGGCGGGCGGCACCACTTCCTTTGAAAGTTGGACCGCAATAGGCGGCAACGCGGGTTCTGCTGGCGCAAGCAACGGTGGCTCGGGCGGCACAGGTGGCGCAAGTGGCACCGGAACCCTTATCACGCGCGCACCGGGCGGCGCGGGCGGACCTTCAATCAACGGCATCATGGTCGGCACAGGAGCGGCTAGCCCGTTTGGCGGCGCTGGTGCGGCAACTGGCACGGCGGGCGGTAGCGCGGTCGCAAACTCCGGGTCTGGCGGCGCTGGCGGCACGGCTGCGAGCGTGAGCGGCAGCGGCGGCGGCGCTGGCGAGTACGTCAAGTTCTCCATCGCGAGTCCTTCCGCAACTTATTCCTATGCCGTTGGCGCAAATGGCACTGGCGGCGCGGCTGGTTCGCAAGCGGGCGGTGATGGCGGTTCCGGCCTGATCATCGTCGAAGAATATTACCTCTAGGACATTCTCATGCCTCGCAATCCGACAACCAAACCTGTTACCAAAGTGGTCCTAAGGGTGTAGTGATAACCAAATCAGGCTTCAACAGAACAAGTTCTAAAAATAAAGTAGAAGCAAACTTTTCCAATATAAAAGAACGAGTGGCACTAATGCCAAACATAATAAAAGTAGGTCTAGAGTTAACAACAAGAGTACCTTCTACCACTCTACCTTTCTTGGAGGGTTTCGCTTCCATTAAAGCCAGGAGCCTACCCTGACACTTTCATCCTCCATGTGATTTCTCTTGCGGGGCTTGCTCCTTCATTAGAGGACAGTCGAAGATTTTATGCTCATGGCTCCCACGTCAGAGAAAATTTCCAAGGATCTGCCAGCACTCTTCAGATTTGTAATTCCCTTTGTCACAATGCTTGCATTTCTCTTTCTTAGAGGGCACAAAAACCAGTTGCTTGTCATTTTCTGTTAGCTTCTTCTTATCCTTAGAAAACTCTTTGCCTTCGTTAGGCCTTTTCTTTCCAATGGTTGGTTGAAAATGTCTGGAGCCAGTAGCCTACACATTCAAAATTTTCCCTCTTATGCTATCAGCCATAGACAGAGCATCTTCTAATAACTGGGCCTTCCTGACCATCTCAAAATATGTTTGAATATCTAAAGGTGCCAAATGAGGAATAAGTTTGGGCCTCAACCCATTCATAAAACTTTTTGCTTTCATTTTCTTAATGCACATCAAGTGGGGGGCATATCGTGTCAGCCTATAAAATTGGACTTCATACTCCGCCATGGTAGAACTTCTCTGCTTCAAAGTAGCAAACTTGGTCACCTTCATCTCTTGAATTCTTTCAAAAAAATATTTGTTATTAAAGTGTTCCAGAAATTCACCCCCATGCCACTTGCTCTTGACGGAGAACAACTTTCATAGACTCCCACCGGGTTCTTGCATCCTTTCTTAGCTAAAATGTTGCTAAAAGAACTTTCTCATGATCCATACATTGCATAACCCAAAAGATCCTTTCTATCTCCTTAATCTAGTGTTCTACTTCATTTGAATCCGTAGATCCATTGAATCTAGGGGGATTCAAACTTCTAAAATTTCTGTGAAGATCTCCAGCACTATGATGGGCTCCTCCTTGAGCCACTTGATGAAGGACTTGGGTACTTAACCCTTGGATGGCTCTCTACGTTTCGCGCCATTGAGCTCTTTTATCATCCCCCCCCCCCAAGAGAGGAGCCTCGCTTTTCATCCTGTTAATCTAGACTCGTACCTTTACACCACCGTCTACTGATCACTACAATGTAAGGCCTTTGGAGACAATAGGAGGCCCAAATAAAACTCTTATTTGGCATCCCAAACCCAACGTTGCTTTCTTGAGAGACCTATCTTCCATATTCACACCCACCAAGAGACTCTTGTCAAAGTTCACCTTGAGTCCACTAACTTCCTCCAACAATTCTAGCATCAATTTGGCAACATAAAGTTGAGAACTATCCTCTGCTAGAAAGGAGAGGGGTATTATCTGCATACTACAAGTGGGTAATATAGACATTTTCTGTCCCCGCCTGGAAACCTCTGATCAGCCCTGTAGCTTTAGCTCTCAGCCACATCCTACTTAGTATGTGAGTTACCAATACAAATAGAAGACGGGACATGGGGTCTCCCTATCCTTTAGCACTATGGAAGGACGAGGTAGACTTCCCTTTGACAAGAATTGAAAAATCTGGCCGATGAAACGCAAGCACGGATCCAACCAATCCATTTGTTACCAAAGCCTAGTATCTCAAGAACATCGAACAAACATTGTCTGTTGACCCGATCATATGTTTTTC
This sequence comes from Amorphophallus titanum, assembly GCA_024336825.1. NCBI lineage: Eukaryota > Viridiplantae > Streptophyta > Magnoliopsida > Alismatales > Araceae > Amorphophallus > Amorphophallus titanum. The sequence goes on along the minus strand of JANBPO010006859.1, from coordinate 5,816,402 downwards.
CAAAATCCAGCTTTAGGAACGCTCCTTTCTTCCTCTGAGCCTTCATGACATACAAATATTCATGGGCCACGAAAAAGTTTTTCTGAATGTGTCTTCCCCTGATAAAAGCCATCTGGAATCTACATACTATTATGTTAATCACTTATCTAGCCTTCTCGCTAGCAGCTTGGTGATAATCTTGTATGTACCATTCAGAAAGGTAATGGGTTTGAAATCTAGGAAGCATTATGCACCTTGCTTTTTAGGGATGAGTACTAAGAAGGTTTTGTTTATGTCTCTCGAGTGTGCTCTTTCCTCCTAAAGCTCTCTCATAGCAAGCATGAAGTCAGTCTTGATAATATCCTAACACTTCTGGAAGAAAGCTAGTAGGAAGCCGTCTGGACTCAAAGCTTTGTCACCTGTAAGAGTTGGGAAAGAGATTCCCTATCTTCAAGAGAGAGGTGGGGAAGGAGGTTCATAGCAGTCCCCGGTCTAATGATTTCCTACTTAGTGAAAAGTCTAGAGTAAAAGTCTCTTGCCTACACCTTGATATCATCATCCTTTGAAAAAAGGTGCTTACCCACTTTGATACAAGTGATAGAGTTGACTCTTCTTCTCACAAAGGCAATGCGTTGAAAATAGGAAGTGTTCTTGTTCCCTTCATTGAGCCTTTTCTCTCTCGATCTCTACTTTTAGATCTCTTCCCTTGTGAGGATCAAATTCTACTCTGAGACTATCCTTGAGTCTCCTGTATTAATCATCTAGCAACTCTGCCTCCTCCAAATAGTCCAGTCTCTTAATCTGATGAAGTTTCCTATCCATACCAACTTTGCCAAGTAGGGTTTTGTTTGCATCCTATTCTTTGAGTACTTGAGCCATATGCTTCAATTACCCACCAACCTAGCCATCGAGGATAGTTCATTCCTCTGTACATTCTAAGCACGTCTGACAGTATTCATGAAATCAACCTCTCTAAACCAGTATCTTTCTAGTCTGAAATTTTGCCTCCGCATGTGTCTGCGGCTGGTCTTCAATAAAGGGGTTTGTGATCCGACACTGATCTAGCCAAACGAGACACCTATACATGAGAATAGTGATCCTCCCAATGAATTGATACCAGAAACTTGTCCAGCGTGTAGCAAGTGGGGTCTGTCCTTAGGTTAGATCATGTGAAATGAGCATTTGCCATTTTAATATCAATAAGTACAACTTCCTTTATGAACTCGGTGAAATCGCCCCCCTCTCCCGCAAGAATGTGCTCACCCATCCTCTCCCATGGTTCAACAATTGTATTAAAATCACTGCCCACACACCAAGGCTGGCCTGAGCTGTGGTGGTACATAGTCAACTCCTTCCAAGAGAAACCATACCTTACATTTCATAAATGTAGGGAGATAGCCCCTCGACTGATCTGTCTAATTTCTTCCATCTCTTCTACCTCAAGCTAATTCCAAAGGATCATTATATTGTCGGGCGTCCCCTCTGCCAGAGAGGCCACTCCCTTAGATGGTCTAGCTCCCCCTATCTCCCGCATGCCTCACATTTGGATTCTTACAGGCACAAGATGTCAATCTTGCATCTTCTGACCGACTCTTTCACCACCCTCCTCTTCTCACCCTCGTATATTTTCCTCACATTCCATAAGATGATCCTCATGTGGACAATGAGACATTCTTGGCTCTCTCCTCTTGTGGTCTGTTCCTCCTCTCCCCTCCCTTACTCTCTCTTGCTCCCCTCTTCCGAGATTTCTCTGTCTTGGCATTCCTTAACAACTAATTAGCCACATTTTTGGAACTTTGGTGAACACCCTTTTTAGGTCCCTTTTTGGCCCTACAAAAGAGATTCCCACCTTGTTCGCATGCTCTCTCACTTGTGCCTCCGTCAACCTCTCCACCACCCCCACCAACTCCTTCACTTCCTTTCCCAGACTACCTCTATTTGACGGGTCCTCCCTGTTAAGTCGTTGTTGACACGTAAAATAATAATGATAATAATAACAAATAAATAATAATGATATAATAATGATAATGTTAAAATATCTCATTTCTGTTATTTCTCATTTTCAGAAATAAAGAAGAAGAGAGGCTGAAGGAAAAGAAGAAGAAAAGAAGCTAAATGGGCCAAGAACAACCAAATGGGCCAGGGAAGCACCTGAATGGGCCAGATGGGATGGGCCCATATACATGTTACCCGGCGGCTGGTTTTGATCCGGCGGCCAAAGGGGCTCTCCGCCTGATGCCGTCGTCTCACCCCTCTGCTTCATGTCGCCATGTCACTTTTGAATCCTCAACAAATATAAAAGGCTCCTGCTTCAAACACACCAAGGGGATCATCCGGAGGAAGGAATAGCAGCTGAGAAGAGGGAACACAACGAGAATAGAAAACACACAGAGAAGAAAAAGAGAGAGACAACGAGAGCCCGGAACGAGATATCCCGAAGAGAGCGAATAGAGGGAAGGGGATCGTAGGGCTTCCTGCTGCAAAATGGGTTCACCCGCCTTGTAAGGCCCCCCGTGGGCTACAATTATCCCCCCGTCCCCATTGTTTTATGCTAATTCTTCTTCTGTAATTTTTGTTTCTTTGCTCTGTGCCTTCGAATATGGCATGATGTAATCTCTTTTCTTTTGGAAATCAATAAAATGATCGAAGATTATCGTTGATTGTCTGGTCTATCTGCTCTTCTTCCTCTTTCTCTCTCCCTCTTGTGCTCTTCGTCTGTGAATCTCCGACGGCCAAAATATTTACTGGCTTGAGTAAATTGCCTCACAGGGCTACATATATATATATATATATTGGGTGTTTCTCCTCAAAAGGGCTAACCAATCCGAAGTACGCAAAGAAATATAACGCGATGCACCTACTGAATGAGGACGCGCGCGACAGACACAAGATCGCGCGCAAGGCGATATAACCCGGAGACAATATGGAAACCGCTGTTGACGTGGGCGCTTCGGCTCCCGCGAACGAAGCTGTTGTCACCGACGCCATCACAGATGCCCCGGAAGCCCCTGCGCCGTCTATGGACGAGGATTTGCGCGGTATATGGGACAAACACCACCCGCCGCGTACCGATGACGGGAAATTCCAATCCAAGAATCCGGTTGAGACCACGGAAGCCACGGCTACCGATCCGACCGTAACACCAGTTGCAGACCAATCCGGTGAGACGACGCCCGAACAGGCCAAGCCTGCCATCGACGCGCCTATCTCATGGTCTGCCGAGCAGAAAGCCAAGTTCTCGACCTTACCACCCGACTTGCAAACCTACATTGCACAGCGGGACAAGGAGAGCCACGAGGCGATCACTCGGGCGGGGCAGCAGATCAAGGCATTTGAGCCGATCCGCAATGTCATCGAACAGTTCAGCGAGACGTTCCAACGCAACGGGGTACAACCTCATGACGGCATAGCCCGCATGATGGCCGTTGAGCAGATGTTGGAGCAAAACCCGCGCGCTGCCATCGAACAAATTGCGAAGGCATACGGTGTCGATCTGTCGGGACAGGCAGAACCAAACGCATCTCCAGAAAACGCCCGCGTGGCGGAACTGGAAGCGAGACTGGCAAAAACCGAGTCCTTCCTCACAGCGCAGCAGCGTCAGCAGGTCAACGCTGAACAGGCTTCGCTAGCTCGTGAGATCGCAGATTTCGCGAAAGACAAACCGCACTTTGAAACTGTCCGCAGTGTGATGGCTGGCCTGATGCAATCGGGCGCGGCTGAAACACTGAAAGACGCTTACGAGCAAGCCGTCTACGCGAATCCCACCACTCGCCAAAGCATCCTCGCGGATCAGCAGAAGGCGAATGAGGACAAACGCAAGGAAGACGAAGCCAAGCGCGTCACGGCGGCTAAAAAAGCAGCGGGTGTCAACGTCAAGTCTTCGCCCGGTTCTTCGACCGGCACAAAGACCATGGATGACGAATTGCGCGAAATCGCACGCAAACACTATGGCACATAGGATCAATTAAATGGCTTCTCCCAACATAACACACATCTACACCTCTTACTCCAAGAAGGCCCTTTTACCAATCGCTTGTCTTCTCAAGCCCGTTTCACTCTCCCCACAACCATTTAACTCGATGCTCTAAGACGGTCACTCTTAGGCCGTTTAATTCGGGTTCACGACCAAGATGGGGCCATTTTCAATTTAATGGTCGTATGGAGACCATTCATTTCCCTTTAAGTGGTCTCCCATAGACCATTTTTATTCCCTCCAATGCACCGACTATTGAACTCTCATCGAGCGGTCACCCTTGGACCCTTTTAAGCCTACTGATGGTCTGGTTGGGACCACGCTCATTCTAATGGTCATAAGAGGATCGTTTAATTTTCTTGAGTGGTCCCAGGAAGGACCGCATTTCATTCGTCATGACGAGCGGCGTCCAAACTCCCTCCCCGCCGTTGGCAATGACCGTAGGGGCCCTACAATCAGTTCTAACGGGTTGGTATGACCCCTTTCTCTCTTCTAAACCCACATGCATGGATTATAAACACAAAATGGGAGGGGGAGGGTTGGCCGTGGCCTACCTTGGATGACCGGGGCTCCTTGGCTAGTTTCTCAGCCATCGCCGCAATCTCCTAGCCTTCCGGTGGTGCTTCCACCTCTCAAGCACTCCCACGATGGCGGGAGGTGCCTCCTCAGCCAAGGGTGGCGGCGCCACCTCCTCTTCCGGTGCGTTCACCGGCGGTGGCACTTGGGCGTCTTCGTGGGCCATCCGGTGCCTTATCCTCACCAGAACCTGCCGTTTGAATTGCATCCACGCCTGTCATCCACTAGGAAGATGGAGGGAGTGAGGCTCAGTGCGGAATGTGCTAGGAAGATGGAGAGGAGGGGGGTGTGAGCTTTGCAGGGTTCACCGTGAGAGAATGAGAGGGAGAGAAGGGGGGATGATGAATCTCAATTTCTCTTTTCTTGAAACCGACAATAAAAATGCAGTCGACCGATAGACCATTTTTATGATTTCAGGTAGTCTTGCCAAGACCGTCTATATTGGAGGCCTGTTCTCTAGGTGATGATTCACATTCCATTAAACGGTCAGATTCTGACCGTTAATTTATTTGGTGGCCTCCCATAGGGCCGTTTTAAGGCACGTTTGAAATTCAAAATTCTGCTCACCCTTGCGGTCCAATTTGGACCATTTTTGATTTGTGGTGGTCTTGGCACGTTCAACATGAGCAGGTTCACCGGTCACATCGATTACCGGAAATCCGAGAGGTTCAAGCCATTCTTCCGGACTGTAGTTGTCCATCTCGGTGTTGTAGCAAAGTCTTTGCGAGTACTCGCGCACATTGATTCCCACACGGCGAAGATGCTTGACAAACTCGAACTCTTCGCGATGACCGCGGTTGAAGAGACGAAGCATGCGCGCCTTATGATTGACGGTGCGCGCCCACCGAAAAGAATACCAGAGCTGCCGCTTGCACTTTCGACCGATCAGTGAGCCACCGAGATGCTTGCGATTGCCTTTTTCGCGGTCTGCAAAGTTGGCATCATCGATCATTTCCAAAAGCGTCGGCATTGCGAGGTTCCTAAACTTGAGAAAGAAAAAGCCCGGATTGTTGCCCGGGCTTCCTGTGGTGTCGAGGATCAGAAGCCGGCGTAGACGTTTCGCGGCTGCTTGCGGTATATCATGAAGATGGCGAATGATGCGACCATCTTGGACAGTACCATGAGGATAAACGTGCCGAGCGTGAAGTCGCTTATGCCGAACAGAAACACCGCGGTATCGACCGGTGTTGCGATTGCCGACGAGATCAGCACACGTTCGCCGAAAGGTTTCCCGGTCACCGTGTAGATGAGCCAGTCGACAAATTCGGAGACCGCGAAAGCTGCGGCTGATGCGGTGGCGACGAATGGATCGGCGAGAAGGTAGGACAGTGCGACACCGATCAGCATTGCGGCGATGACCGTATGCCCGGACTGCCGTTGAGCATAGTCTCGGAAGACGAAAACGAGGCCGACAATCACCGCCATGGGCGACAGGAGACCAAGTGCGGTCGGGATGAGCGGCACGTAAGAAAACCCGATATTGACCAGCACCACCGCGGTGATGTAGAGGTAGACAGCGGGCGACGAGAAGAAGGCATGAACGTGTTTCATTTGAGGAACGTCCTGAATTGGGTTGAAATAAAACGAGACGGGATCAACCGCCGGGGGGGGGGGGGGACAACAGTCAACCCCGTCACGCTACCAGAGAGCTTGCGCCCACCGATTACTGCTGCTGCGCCCAAGGCGGGTTCGCCGGCGCTGCGGCGGGCTGAGCACCCGGCTGCGCCCATGCGGGCTGACCGTTCTGCGGTGGCTGGGCAGGCGCCGGAGGCTGCGTGTTCGGATCTGTGTGTGGTTCGATCTTGTAATTCCTTACAAGATAGTGTGTGAATCCTCACGGATCGTGAGGGGTGGATGTAGGTTACTAGTGTTACATCCGAACCACCTAAAAATCACCGTCTCTTGTGTGGTTTGGTCCATTTCTTCTGCCCCCATCCCGTGTAATCGTACATGCATATTTCTTCCTCCGTGTTTTATCTTTCAAATCTAGCACAATCGATTGTTTCTATAATAGATCTTTAGTATATTGAAAGGTGGGTTTGAATTGACAAGGCCAATTTTGTCTGGGCGATAATACTATGCGTGAGCAGAATCTTCGGATTCACACCTCCGCCTAGTATGGAAGAACTACTGTCTATGATAGATTTTGAAAGATCTAATCTGTAATATAGCAGATCAGAGTTTCTAAGTTGCCCTTTCAACACATCTATTTAAATCGGGTAAAAGTTTTCTAATAACTATAATCACACAATTCACCCCCCGTTTTGGGTGTCATTGATCGCGGGACTTCAATTGGTATCAGAGCTAAGGATCTATTTTTCATAGTTCTAATTATCTAGAGAGAACCAGATCAATGGCTGACAAAATGTTCACTATGGATTCTCCGCCTATATTTGATGGTTCTAACTTCAATCTGTGATTGGGAAGAATGTGCAGTCTAGTCAACTCATACGACGCTAAGCTATGGAAGCTTATCTCTCATGGTCCTTATGAGTTGCCTGAAGATGAATCAATTTGGGCTACAAATTATGAGTCCAAACATGATAAAAATTATTTGGTTCTAAATTTGTTCACTATTGCAGTTAATGCTAACAGCTTTTCTTTTGTTTCTAGCTGCAGCTCTACAAAGGACATACTAGGTGGCTTAACTAGCTTCCATGAAGAGGAGGAGGACAAATGTCTCATGGCAGGCATGAGCGATCACAACAGTGATCAACAGAGTGGATCACCCTCAGAAGTAAGATTGGATTTAGATAATGTCTGCTTTGATGAGTTGATGGATGCATACCATGAGCTTGCAAGTAAAAATAAGAAGTTAAAATATGAGAATAAAAAATTTAAAAAGATAATTGAACAAAATAATTGTGATTCCTCTTGCAAAAATAGCTCACATTTAGAGGAATTGAGTGAGACTCATGTGTTCGACATTGAATTTCATAAAGATCAAATTTACTCTTTAAGACAATAAAGTCAATGAACCCAATAAACTCAATAAATCGAACAAATTCAATAAACTCAACAAATCTAAACTAATAAACCAATAAAAGACCTCTTTGCTTTGTCCCAGACCTCCTGTCTGGGCAAGGTTTGGTGATCCCGTCATCTCCACAGGTCAACGTCAACATTCTGCCTTGGCTTAGACCTCACGTCTCTGCTAGATTGGTCAACTTCGACATGATGTCGGGCTGACATCCTCATCTGCACATTCTACTCTTATTTTAGACCTTCCGTCAGAGCAAGGGTCGTTGACTCCGACATTTTGTTAGATTAACATCAATATTTAGCCCTGGGTCTAGGCCTCTCGTTTATCTACCATCTGGTCTACCCTCACCCCAAACTTTCTATCAGGGTAGGGCCTGTTGGCTTCGACAGGATGTCGAGTCAACACATATCCTATATTCTTTTCTTGACTTAGGACTCACGCCTTTGTCAAGTTCGTTAGCTCCGACAAGACATCTAGTCAACACCTATCTCATATTCTACCCTTGGCTTAGGCCTCACGTCTTTACCAAGTTCATTGGCTTCGACAGGACGTTGAGTCAGCACTCATCTTATATTTTGCCCTTGGTTTAGGCCTCACGTCTCTGCCAAATTCCTTGGCTTCGACAGGACGTCAAGTCAATGCCCATCTTATATTCTGCCCTTGGCTTAGGCCTCACGCCTCTGCCAAGTTCACTGACCTTGACATGATGTCAGACCAACACATATCGTATATTCTTTCCTTGGCTTAGACCTCATGTCTTCGTCTAGTTCGTTGGCTTCGACATCCCGTCGGGTTGACATATATCCTATATTCCTCCCTTGACTTAGGCCCCACGTCTTAGCCAAGTTGGCTGAGTTTGACTATCTGTCAAGTCAACAATTATATTCTACCCTGGCCCAGACCCTACGTCTCACCCAGGTTAGTTGGTTTTGACATGGTGTCGAGACGACAACGACGTTTATTTTTGACCCTCATCCTGGGCATACCGTCTAAGCAGGATTTGTTGACTTCGACACCCCGTCGGTCAACGTCCATATTTTTATCTTTGATTCAGACCTTTCGTTCGGTTAGAGAACAAAAAGACCCTTCTTCTACATCTGGCTCTGACCTTTCATCTAGCCAGTTAACAAAAAGATCCTTTTCACTTTTGGTTCGATGTCACCTCTTGTGTGAGGAGATCTTAGATCGAACCTCTGCCAGGTACTTTCGTTGGTTGATTGAGCTCTTTCATCATTAGAGTGGTATTTGTTGGTTTTCTCAGTAAACAGAACTTTCCTATTTGCTTCAGATCAGTTAGAGTAGGTGTAATTTTTTAATTCTGCAAAAATTCCTCACTGGGATCCATTCACCCCCCTCTGGATCTCAGCCGTGCTACTCCAATCCCTTATCCTGTAATTTTAGTGGATCACCAATCGCACATCGCCAACTTCGGTCGACCGATTGCGGTGAGCATGCTCATTTTAACTGAGTTCGAAACCCACTTAGCCTGATCCATTTGGGCTCATATTTGACCCCCCTTGCCCCTAGGGTTATCATACATATATTAGGACTTGTTCAACAAGATTTTGGCATGGGCTTTGTGGTCTTTTGTACATCTTAACATGGGAGTATATATATGCTATGATTTTCATATCTTAGAGAAGAAGGAAGGGGGCTTGGCCGCAGGTGGGAGAGGAGAAGTGTTTCTCTTGAAGTGTTCATGTTTTCTACTCTTGCAGGGGTGTCACGCCCCGTACTCTATACCGTCGAGGTATTGTCCATTTTGGCCTACCGGCCTCACAATTTTATCCCTTTCTAATAGTGATCGGCTCCAGAATGGGCTGCAAGAAGGAAAAGACGGTCCTAGACGGGCCGTTTATCAAAGGAAAATGGTCCACAGTGGGCCATTTAGAGTAGAAGGGTCTCTGGGCCACAATTAAAAGGAAGTGGTCTCCATTGGGCCACCCCATCCATAGACAGTCTTCAGAGGCCGCATGAAGGATAAAAACGGTCCAATGGCGACTGCAATCGGCCTGGCCTAGTAAGACTAAAGCAATTGATTTACAAGGGCTCCCAGCCCACCCGAGACATGGTGGGGACCAAACCAGGGTCCAGCCCACACCTCTCAGGTCGAGTCTAGAGACCATAGGTCGACTCTATCAAGGCTAGGTCGACCGATAACCAAGGAAGGTTGACTGGCAAGACCTGGCACTCAGCCAGTTAAAAGCTATTGGGTGCGAAGCGATGGATTCAGAAGGGGGGTTGAATGAATTCTCTTATAAAATTTTACCCAATTAAAACCTTGACTAAACAATGATGCAGAATTAACACATGCAAAAGCCTTGAACAACTCATTGTGTGTGAAGTGTGGGAGTTTTGTCTCGGGTGTGCTTTGTGAGCTACGCTAACAACATAGCTATGACTCTTCCCCTTGACGCAAGCACTCACCGTAAATTGATTTTTTATTCCTTAGTGTATATCGTGATGCACACATATCTAAAATAGGAGCAGCGTTATTTAGCAAGGAAGTACGGTCCTAGCAAATTCAAAGGAGGTGTATTAAACTATATTGTTAGCAAGCATGCGAGCAGGGTAAGCAAGCATTTAGAATCAAAAGCATGCAGAGGTGCTTTTTTTAACATAGGTATAAACATATATATCATTATTACATATGTATATCCTATACATATACCATCATTCCCGTGGTTTATTGATTTATTTGAATGTTTGATGCGAAAACTTGCAAGCTGGTTATTTGAGAGCATGAAATCAATGCCAAAGCAAAAAGAGAAAGGGTTTTATGCATTGTGGTGAGTCTTGGCAGGATGAAGGGGTTGCCGTTGGCCAAAAGGGAGTCATTTTGCTCAGACGGTAAGTCTGTGTCAAAGGTAAGATAGCAGGCCTTGACAGGATGTCTTAGCCGAAAGCAAAATAGTGGGTTTTGATGGGAAGTCTAACCTAAAAGCAGGAGAGCAGGCTTTGCTAAATGGAAGGGTAGCGGGCTGAGTTTTGGAGAGCGGGCTAAAAAAGGCAGAGAGTAGTAAGAAAGCGGGCTACGAAAGCCAGAAGGTAATAGGAAAGAGGGCTACAAAAGTCAAAAAATAACAGGAAAGCGGGCTGTGAAAGATGAAAGATAATAAGAAAATGAGTTGTGAAAGTCGAGAGATAGCAAGGAAGCGAGCTGTGAAAGTCGAGAGATAGCAAGGAAGCAGGCCTTGATGACACGTCTAAGTCGAAGGGAAAGTGGGCCTTGACCGAAGGTTTAAGCTGAAATACAGCAGGGAGGTGGGCTTTGACAGTATGTCTAAGTCAAAGGGAAGCGGGTCTCGACAGTATGTCTAATCCGAAAGGAAAGTGGGCCTCGACGAAAGGTCTAAGCTGAAAACTAGTAGGGAAGCAGGCTTTGACAGTATGTCTAAGCCAGAGAGAAGCGGGCTTTGATTGAAGGTCTAAGCTGAATGATAGCAAGAAAGCAGGCTTTGACGATGTGTTTAAGCCAGAGGGGAGTGGGCCTTGACCGAAGGTCTAAGCTGAAATATAGTAGGAAGCAAGCTTTGATGGTGTGTCTAAGCCAGAGGGAAGCGAGCCATGATCGAAGGTCTAAGTCGAAGGGAAAGTGGACCTTGACCGAAGGTCTAAGTCGAAAGATAGTATGAAAGCCGGCTTTGACGATGTGTCTAAGCCAAAGAGAAGCAGACTTTGACCAAAGGTCTAAGTCAAAATATAGCAAGAAAGCAGGCTTTGACGGTGTGTCTAAGCCAGAGGGAAGTGGACCTTGACCGAAGGTCTAAGCTGAAAGATTGTAGGATAGCAGGCTGCAAGAGCCAGGAGGTAGTTTTGTTGAATTATGTGATAGTGGACTTTAACCAAAAAGGCTGAGCTGAGGTGTAGGATAATCGAAATATGTGATAGTGAGTTTTGGCCGAAGTGGGTAAGCCGAAAAATAGGATAGTTGAAAATCATGATAGCAGACTTTAGTTGAAATGGCCAAGCTGAAAGATAGAATAGCTGAAGAATTGTGAAAGCGGGTTTGGGCCGAAATGGCTAGGCCGAAAGATAAGATAGCTGAGTTATAAGGTAGCGGGCAATTGCCGACATGGCCAAGCCGAAGGATAGAATAGCTGAAGAATATTATAGCAGGCTTTGGCCAAAATGGCTAGGCTGGAAGATAGAATAGTTAAAGAATTATGACAGCGAGCTTTGGCCGAAATGACTAAGTTGGAAGATAGGATAGTAGTCATGTGTGACAGCGGGCTTTGCCAAGTCGAAATCAGGGAGAGTGGGCTTGTAAGCCAAAATTAGGGGAAGCGGGCTTCTAAGCCAAAATCAGGAAAGCGGGCTGTGAGCCGAAATTAAGGAGAGAGAGCTTGTAAGCCGAAATTAGGGGAAGCGGGCTTCTTAGTCGAAATCAGGAAAGCGGGCTGTGAGTCGAAATTAAGGAGAGAGAGCCTTGTAAGCTGTAATCAGGGGAAGCGGGTTCAACGAAAGGTCAAAGCCAGTGAGTTGTATTGGTTATCGCAGTGGGACGAAGGGATTGGTCCTGATAGCGGACTTTGGCCGAAACGGCTAAGTCGAGGGATAGAGTAATTAAAAGGTATGATAGTGGGCTTTGCTAAGCCGAAAAGATGAGATAGAGGAAATTATGATAGCGGCTTTGGCTGAAACGGCTGAGCCAAAAGGTAGAATAGCTAACAAATATGGTGGCAGGCTTCAGCTAAGATGACTGAGTTGAAGGATAGAATATCTGAAAGATATGGTAGCGGGCTTCACCCAGGATGGCTGATCCAGAAAATAGAACAACAGAAAGATATGGTAGCGGACTTTAGCCGAGATGGCTAAGCCGAAAGGTAGGATAACTGAAAGATCTGGTAGTGAGCTTTAGCCGAGAGGTTTAAGCCAGAAAATAGAATAGCAGAAAGATATGGTAGAGGGCTTTAGCCATCCTGGCTAAGCCGAAAGATAGGATAACTGGAAGATTTGGTAGCGAGCTTTATCCGAGAGGGCTAAGCCAGAAAATAGAATAGCGAAAAGATATGGTAGTAGGCTTTAGCCGGGATGGCTAAGCCAAAAGATAGGATAACTGAAAGATTTAGTAGCGAGATTTAGCCGAGAGGGCTAAGCCGGAAAGTAGAATAGCGAAAAGATATGGTAGTAGGCTTTAGCCAGGATGACTAAGCTGAAAGATAGGATAACTGAAAGATCTGATAGTGAGCTTTAGCCGAGAGGGCTAAGCCAGAAAGATAAGATAGTTGAAGAATATATAGTAGTGGGCTTTAGCCGATATGGCTAAGCCAGAAGATAGAATAGCTGAGAGATATAGTAGTGGCTTTGGTCGGAATGGCTAAGCCGAATGATAGGATAGCTAAAATATCAGGTATCAGATTTTGGCCGGAATGGCTTAGCCGAAAGATAGAATAGCTGAAAGATATGCGATAGCAGGCTTCGGCCAGAATGACGAAGCCGAAGATGAGATAGCTGAGATATGTGGAAGCAGGCTTTAGCCGAGGATAAAATAGTTGAAATATATGATAGGTGTTTAGCTTACAAACAAGGATAGTTGGCTTTGACTGCACGTCAAAGCCGGAAGATAGGATAGCGGATCTCGATAGGATGCTGAGCTCTGAAGCAACGTGGGATAGATGTTTTCTCAATGGAATGTTGAAGTCAACTAACCTAACTCAGACGGAAGGTCGGGGTCAAGGGTAGAATATAGTTGTTGACTCGACCGAATGCTGAGGTCAACAAACTTGGCAAAGAGAAAGAAGCAAAAGAAGAGGAAGGATTGGCGAAAGAGGGTTGTATGGCCATATCTATCGAGACCCACGCTGGATAATGATTACCACTGTGGGATTGATGTGGTGGAGCAAACCACTCATCCCCTCCCTGAGGGGGTGAGCGCTCTCCTGCATACCCACCTTGGTCTATCGTACAAAAAAAAAAGAAAAAAAGAGAAGAAAAGAAAAGTTGGCCAGCATTGCCGAACAAGAGAGTGAGAAGGTGGCCAGCACCCCGCCCGACTCTAGGAGGGTACAAGCCCGCGGTGTAATGCCCCGTCCCATTCCTCCTTCCTGTTGCCGCTATCCGGCATAAGACCACCCCTTGAGTGGCTGGTAGAAGATCTAGTAAGCCGCGGCTGTAGCTTGATAAATCCCTGCCCGCTGTGGGGAATGCTTTATAGCAACAAGGTTGAGCACGGCCATGACTCCCGAAGAGGGCATGCATATATCCCGCTATGGGGAATAAAAAGAAGAAATATATCCCGCCAGGGGGCATAGAAGCCATAAAAATACACCCCCGGTCCCGGGGCACAAAAGTAAAGAGACATACATCCCAACCTGGGGGACATACAAAGAGGGGAACACACCCCGTCTCGGGTGCACAAGAGCTAATATACCCTAGCCTCAGGGGGGGCAGAAGAAGAATAATTTACCCCAATTTGGGGGCATGAGAAGCAATAAATGAGGCCCTGACATAGGGAGATGTGAAGAAGAGCACACCCCAGCTTAGGGGCATTTGAAGAAGAAGTATACCCCACCTGGGGGCATAGAAGTCACGAAGCATGCACCCTGAGATAGGGGCATAAGAAGTAAGAAACCTTACCCAACTTGGGGGCACGTGAAACAAGAATTTCACCCCAACTCAGGGGTATCTGAAAAAGGAATTCACCCCGACTCAGGAACACATGAAGCAGTATCCACCCTCCTCCGGGAGGGGCATTTAAAGAATAATACACCCCGGCATAGGGGTATTTGAAGAAGGAGCATACCCTGCCTGGGGGCATAGAAGTCATAAAAGAATACACCCTGGCTTAGGGGGCTTTTGAAGAAGGGACACCCCCTCTGTGGGGGCATATGAGACGAAGCTGCACCCTGGCTCAGGGGCATATGAAGAGAAGTCCACCCTGACTTAAGGGGGGCTTTCTGAAGAAGAAACTACTACAGAATTCATTCCGTGAATAATCATGCAACATTAAAGCGTTCTAATAAACAGGAATGTTGTCATTTTCGCTCAAACTAATAAACTGATGGGCACCTCAAATTCGTGATCATTGTTGCCTCATTTCTTTCCTGCATAACAACAAGCATAGTATTCATATTTTGATTCGCCTTCTGGGGACTTCTACTTTGATGTTTAATTAAGAGTTGTCCTTTGGAAGGATGTAATTAACGTTATAACCTTTATGGTATGATGAACTTCTGGTCCAAACACGAACCTAACAATCGGCTGACGAAGTCAGATCGAGAACATAATAGAATCGTCACTCCGATGACTGACGCGCCTAACGAACGAACGAATCAAAAATAACAAAGTTTAATAAATAAAATAAAAATCACGCTCCACAGAAACAGTGAACGGAGGAGGCTGAACGAAGGAGAAGGCAAGAAGTGATGAATTCTAGGGGAGACCCGGAGGGCTTCCTTGACAGGTTCCAGATGAGTTAGGAAAAACTCACCTGACAAAATCTCAGTAGAGTCCCATAGAACTCGCCTGAACAAAGGCCTCCCTTGGGAGGGGGAGGCGGAGGGGGGGAGAGTTCCCAGCGGGAGCTCCCCCCACCAGACGTTCCACCGATGCGCTTCCTCTTGGCGGCTTCACCAGGAAGAAAGACACCTCGGTGACCTGATATCGATTTATCTATTTAATTCTCAAAAGATATGAACAACGACATAGCTAGAGGTATATCATGTACTCCAACAAATTACATGATGTCGCATTGCTCTGAAGATTTTCCTCTCCCGTGGGTTATGTGTGGGGGGTGGGGGGGCACCTCCCTACGGGGTATTTATAGGGCCACGCAGGGGGAAGATCTACTTGCGCCAGATGAGTCCACTGGGAGACCTATGCCGACTGGGTAGCTTGCCCAGAGCACCTACTTAGACCGGGTCGGTCCTACGGGAGGCCTATCCTGTGACGACCCGGATACCGGATACCAGATATACCCGATAGGACTATCAAATATATCTGATACCACTTGGAACCCGCGAGGCCTCCCAAGGGCGGTAAAGCCCCTAAAGGGAAAAAAGATTATCATGGGGTACATTGAACTGACAGATATAGCAGTAAGTAATAATATTTCATTAGATTGGGTTGCTAAAGTAGCAGAAATAATATTCCTAGTATCAAGTTTGAGCCGTTCATGAGATAACCTACCTCAAATAGTGCTCCTAGACTTCAAATTCCTGACTAGAAGTAAGTCCTAGTTCTGCACGTCCTGTGCTAAACCAGCAACTTCACACCCTTGTATCTTCTGATTCTCTTGACCTATGGACATGAAAATTGGAGGGAAGATAGATGATATAAAGGGTAACATAAAGTTCTAAAGACTCAATCACTAAGTACCTTGTTTAGTGCTTCTAATTTTCTGATCTCTATTGGGTCGTTGCACAGATTCCTGGGTTACTCGTGCTGAACCAGTGTCTTTGAAAGCTTCTAACTCCCTGTGGGCTTGATCTCCTAGAATCAAATTTGGAGAGGAGTTAGATCTTACTATTGTGAACAAAATATTCTAAAGATCCTACACGAAATAATACCTCCTTACCTTAGTTCCTTGCGAGCCAAAAGTAAGGGTCGTGTAGGCTGGTTCTGAGATCTATTTATAGAGTTAGTTTAGGGTTCCATGGATTTGAATGACCTTAGAGTCCTCATTAGGTCCCCAATCCAATCCTAATGCATTCTAGAGCCTTCTAACCAATAGGTTTCATCGATTTGATGAGATATGGCCTGAAGAAATTGGAGTCTTTTCGTGATCAATACTGCTCGCACCGGACTCTGATAAACGGTCTATTAATGTGCCGTTTACGTTCCTATGCGGTCTCGCGATAGACCGCTTATTACTTTGGGTGTCGAATTTTGAATGGGTTCTAACTCTTCCCTCTATTATCTATCTATTTATCCTATTTATCCACTTAATTTCATAAATACCAAAAAATAAGCTTCTAGAATATGGGCTAATTCCTTTGGGCTTGAATTTTGCTCCTTTGGGCTTATATAAATAGACCTAGCCCATTTATATGCTTAAGGTCTTTGTAATAATATCTAATTAATCCTAATTCATTTAATAGCCCATTTTAAATGTTTAATAATTATATTTAAATCTAAAAAAATTTTAGAAAATTTTCAAGCGTCACACCCTCCCCACTTAAAAGAATTTGATCCCCAAATTTAGTACATGGATTTATGGAAAGTGTACTTACAATTGAATAGGTTAGAAAATCTCCTATGCATGGCTTCCTCCGTCTCCCATGTTGCTTCGTAGGGCCAAGATTTACTCCATTGGACTTTGACCCCGGGTGGGTTTGCACGTGCGTGCGCAGGAAGCTACGACTAGTGGGGGTTTACTAAACGTGAACACTGAAAATCACACACACACCCATTGCGAGAAACACAGAGTAACAAGTAGCCCGAAGCCACCAGACTCTGGACAGTCCACTAGACCTACTAAACTCAACATTCTTTGAGTCACAAGACTCGGGGTCAAGACCGTTGCACGTGACAGCACAATGCCATCGATCTGGCCCAATCCCTAGGTCTGAAATCACGGTGACATACGAAAAATCTCCAGCCCCAGGTTGGTTAATTAGACACACAGTCCGAGGCCATAACACGGCCCCTCCCTTGGAACACGGAACACGCACGGGATCGCTCAGACCCTAGGGCTCACGAGCACACTAATCGAGGTAGCACGATCCTCCCGACACCCTCAAAACATGGACACGGAACCCTTGGGGTGTCTAGGGCATTCACGAGACCGCAAGTCGACTATTGGGTCACGACCGGGTCGACTAGGGATTCACACAACACGAAACGAACGCGGCAAGCACGAAGACCCACTTCGGTGCAAAACGGTGCCTAGCAGTCTATCTTTGGGCCGTCACAGCCTGTAACGGTCCAAAGCTAGGCCGCCACAGCCCCCTAACGGTCCAACTCGGGAGCGTTAGACGAAAAGGACAACTCTGGCTGTGGCGCACCCACCTTGCGGCGTCACAGCCTCTAACGGACCAAGAGTGGTGCGTTAGAAGACATGACAAAACAGGTCGTGACGCACACCCCTCGGGGCGTCACAACCACTAACAGACCTACCCAGGTGCGTTAGAAGGAGGGATACGTCAACTCTGACGGACCCAAGCCAGGGTGTCACAGGGTTCTAACGGTCCACCCCTGGTGCGTCAGAGCCTCGTGACCCTGATCGGTCAAAAATCACGATAATAGATGTAACGGTCGAAACCAGGCACGTCACATCCCTCTGGTGATTTATCGTAAGACTGCCAGAGCGACCGACGGCCTGTCGACACAACATACCCCTGTGACGCACCACTCTTGGGGCGTCACGGCATGTGACGCACCCAGCCTGGGGCATCATAGCCTGTGACAGTCACTGGAACGACCACCACACCGTTCTGAGAACGGAACGGCGGGAAAACCTCAAAAATCTTCGCAACGCCCCCATACCTCCACAGGAGAATGAAAAACTCACCCAACAGAATGCCGAAGGCGCTTGAATTTAATCCTCCTACAACGACTGCGATTTTAAATCGCTTTACACCATCATTTAGTGGAGTTAATTTAGTTAAGTTCTGAAATTGCTCGGAATAAACTGTTGATAATTGTGGGGTTTAACAATGTCCTACAACAAAATAATCCATGAACTGAAAAAACTTTAAAAGCATTACTTCAAAGGATGAAACCAAAAGGTGAAGCATGACTCCTTTTTTAACATGTTTTCCAGGACAATAAAAGACTGACTAATGTGAACAAAGAAAATAATAAACTCTAATAGAATAAAAAAGAATATGAAAATGGTGTTGACTTCTAATACTAATTGATTGCATTGACATTTGGAGCATCTCGACCACTATTGGCCTACTCAATTAACATAATGACAGCAAGAGAAATTATGACAATAAATATTTGAATCATATTAAACCACAGGATTGAAACACACTTTCAAAAAAAATGTGATTGAAGTATCCCATTTGGGAAAAGTATTTTCTGTCCCCCTAAATGTATGAATTGCATCTATCAAGTATTTTCTGTATACTGGACATGTAGCTGCTTTAAAAGTTAAACATGTAGCTGCTTTAAAAGTTAAAACCATGTAAAACTGCATGAAGCTTAGAGCCTCATGAAACTAGAAGCATAAGATATTAACGTGAATAGCTTCTTTAGAGGGGCCATGAGGCATGTTGCCTGGAAATTTAGCTACATGCATGAGATAATGAGAGCAGCAATAAGTCTTTTAGAAGGAATTCAATATAAAATGGCAAATGGCTACTGCATTTTTATCGATGCATTAAACTGAAACAATGTGGGGCATGGGGCAGTTTTCTCGGAAAATAGAGAGGCGAGCAATGCACACCCTGTCAAAAGGAGGGGGGCCATTTTCTAAGGACACAAAATACATTCCAAAACAAAGCACATTTACCTCCTCATCTGGCATAGCTCAGCCTCCTTGGCTTCTAGCAAGGCCTGAAGTTGTGACAATTTTGTATTTAGTTGCTTGATGTCATTCTGAAGGTGTTTGACAGTATTCTTTTCAGTACTGATTTTTAACAGTGCAGGGATTCTTGTGTTAGCTAAGGATGCATTGTTGGAAATGAAATCATCAGAAATTCAAGATAATCATGATTTGGTATTTTTTGCCTTACGTGATTTCTATCTATCTTTGTAGACACAATATGTTGCCAATGTTGGCTTGACCTGAAATGCATGAATGTTTATTATTATAAAATACAGATCAAAATGATTAATGAGTCATAGTCAGACATCATCAAAATAATAGAATTAAGCATGTTGTACACATGCCCGACACCACCTACTGGCGGCAGCGTGGTGGGACTTCTACTACCGTCAGGAGCCAGAGTAGTTTTCGACGCTAGGACGGGGATGCCAGGGGTGATTTGACATCCATTACACCAGGTGGTGGTTCGAGCCTAGCCACCTGTATCGGTAGAAGGCCTCCGCAATTAGGAAGGCGGAGGAGAGTCATAAGCTAAGGGAGGATCTGCCTCCCATCCCACTGGACGATGAGTACTTGAGGACCAGCGTCACTCAGATTCGTCGAGAGATCGAGCGACTTGTGGAACAGTGGCCTGGGGTAGTCGGGGTTCGTCATCCGGGACTCGAGGCAATGGTGGGGCACTGAAGCCCCTGAGGCAGGCACCAGTAACAGTGGCGACGACTGGGGTAAAGGTGCCCCGACCGAGGGCACTGAGGAGCTAGTGGGCCTAGTTCCTGGCCGATTGTGACTTCTGGAGTGGAGGTTCGTTGGACCGGGTGCTCCCCGAAGGGAGCTTTACCGACGCAGTAACTGATGACTGGCGGTGACATATCGGACATGGGATCGGGTCGACTGGACCCATGGAATTTGTGTCCCAGATCGAGTGTGCCCACACTCTGAGGGACATTCGGGAGGCCGTCGCGAAGGTGACCCAAGCACTATCGCTGAGACCGGTTACCCTTGCCATTGACCCCCTTCGGGGCCTCAAGTATGGCTTTTCCTTTTGGCATGTTGTCTTAACTGGGTTGCTTTCTGGGACATATAACTGAGGCGTTGTATATTGTTGTGTTTATTGATAGGCTCTGCGGCACAGGGGGATCACCCCTCCACGGAGGCGTCCTCAGGGAGCAGGGACGGAGGCACATAGCCAAGGTGGAAGCACCCTCGCGTAGAGGTTGCAGCATTTGGGGATGGCGGGTACTCTGGAGGACTCGAGGCTGGCAAGCAAGCCGAGGCAGAGATGGCCTCAAGTAAGCATCACTTCAGCCTCTTTGCCCTTGCTTGGTTTAGCCATGGTGGTTGGGTAATCTTGCTTTGGAAGCAGAATTCATGGGTTTATTTATTTTGGTTGGATACATATTGGTGATAAAGAAGGCAACTAAGAAAGGGGCTCCTAGGGAGGGATTCTCCCCTATAAAAAGTGCACGAAGGCCACGCATAGGAGGGCAGCCCCTTTTTCTTCCTTTTTGCTTCTCTTCTCTCTCTTTCTCTTTTCTTCTTTCTCCCCATCGCAGACATCTCTTCTCCCTCTCCTCTTCTTCTCACCCTCTCTTCTCCTCTCTCCCTTCTCTCCTCTCCCTGCTAACCCCCCCGTTCCTCTCCTCTTCTTCTTCCCTTCTCTTCCTCTCCCTTGTCCCTCTATTCTCTCACTCACAGCCGCTACCACTGCATCACACACTATCTCTTTTCTCTCTTCTCTTCTACCTCTCTTCTCTCTCCCTTCTCCTTTTATTCCTCCTCTATCAGCGACCTCTCTCCGCCCTTCTCTCACTCTCCCTGCTTCTCTTCCTTTCTCCCTCCTTCTCCTCTTTTCTTCCTCCCTCTGTAGATGTCTCTCCTGGCGGTGTTCGTGGCACCTGTGTTCCACTCCGCGGCATCCCCCCCCCTCTCTCCGTTCTCTCTTCTCTATCGTCTCCTCTAGATGCTTTGCCCTCTTCATTCTCTTCTCACCTCCCACTGTCTTCTCCCCAACCTCTCTCTTCTTCTCCCTACACACACAGTCCACCTCCAGCCTTTGCCGCCGCATCAATGTCTCTCCCTCTCTGATCTCCCCTTTGTCGATGTCTCCTTCTTTCTGTCTATTCGCTCTCTCTCTCTCCCCTGTTCGTCTCTTCTCCCTCACATCTCTCTCTCTCTCTCGTCCCTCTTCTCCCGTTTGTGTCTTTGTTCTCCCCATCGCGCCAGCATCTTTCCCCTCTCTCATTTTCTCTTCTCTCTCCCTCTGTCTCTCATCTCCTCTTCTCTGTCTTTTTCTTCCCACACAACACATGCACACTCTTCCTATTTTTTTATTTTATTTTATTAACTCCCACCTCCACCTCTCTCTATCTCTTCCTTTCTCTACATATCTCTCTTTTTCCCTCTAAATCTATCTCTCTAAGGGCCTCTCTCACGGCGACGTCTACATCGGGTTGAGCAAGACTCCAAGGCTTAAGGGCGTGAGCGACGACATTTTCACCTTATTCATGGCTATTCCCTCACCCTATTTTGTTCTGTCAGAGCACTGGTAGTTGGGGGCAGGTGGTAGTAGACCTTTTAAGAAAATAAAATAAAATAAGATATGATAATATTTCGACAAGTAGACTGGAGGGCTGCCCATTTAAGCCCTGAGAACCCCTCTGGACATCCCTTTGCATCCTCAGCTAAACTTTTGCGTCCTTAGCAGAGCTTAGCGTAGAGTCCCCTACGTCCCTAGCAGGGCGGAGCAGAGAAGAGGGCCGTGAGAGCAGAAGTGAATGAGAGGAGGCCGCAGGGGAGCTAAGAAGAAAGAGCTACAGGTGCAACAGGAAAAGGAAGGTTCTGAAAGGGCAGTGAACCCTTCTAGAACATGAAGAAGATCATTAAAGGTTGTTCTGGGTGGCGTCAGTGAAGGGAGAGCAAGAACCCATAGCGGTAGGACTTGTTGCCACAGGTAGGTATTGGTTCAAGACCCAGCATATGCCATTTGTTAGTCTTTTTACTTTGAATCTATTTTGGTATTCAAAAAACCTAAATGTGCTTGTAAATGGGATAACGATCATGCATGGTAGATCTAGAAAAGTGCATCTAGCAATATATTACTACATGCATACTATATTTGTTTCTTTTCCGATTATTGTGAGCCTTAGTCATAATATTCATGATCCCACATTGTGCATGTAAGGATGTTCAAATGAATAAAAAGTGAAGATGATACAATAAAATGCAGCACATAGACAGTGCCACTGTAAGGAGGAGCGTCTGCCCAAGGTGACCCTCGTCCGATGACGGACGGACGGTTAAATCCGAAAGTCAGACCGAACTATGATCTGGTGGAAGGTGGGGTAGGGCCCCCGATCCTATACAATCGATCAAGACTGTGGGTTCACGTGTTGGGCTATCTGTGACCTAACCCGCGCCTCTGAACCGCCGTGGGTATTAACTCCTTTTGTCGTGGATTAGAGGCATGTCCAACAATGTGCAAGGTTGAATGATTCCCAAAATTGCATGTAGGTGGGGTTTCAAATTGTGTAAACAGAACGATTGAATTTTGTGTGACGTCGGTGTAAATGAATGGCTACTTGTAGCCAGATAATCTTAATGAAATCGACCTAAAGGCCTCTTGAAATTCTGAAAACCAAGACAATAGAGTTATTTCTGTATTTGCTCTATTGATTTACATGTACATGTTAGAACGGCCGCAGAAAATGGGATTAATCAAAGATTTTTTCCTCTGGGAGATGTAATTAACGCTATGGCCTTTACGGCACGACGGGTGTCCAGTCCCGACCTGATACCTACAATCGTCTAATTAGTCAGACAGAGCGCACCACAGACTTTGGACCACTCCAGTCTCGAAGTTTGAACACATTGTCACATATGTGACTGGCACGCCCTCGCACTAAATAAAATGATAAATGATAAAAAAGATGCCACAATATTTTAAAAAATAATTTAGTGTGTCCACAGTTGGGCACGTATACTGTGAGTGCCCCCGGCCGCCACCTCAGCCATGATTGTTCCTTGGTGGCCTCAGTGAGGCATGGGACCACATTTTGACAGGGCTGAGGGATTTGTGTATAGAAGGTATGATTATGATTTTTGTTTGGCTCTTTACCTACTTCTGATGTTTTTTGTGGTTTCCCTATGGGTTATGAACATTGGGGTGTGCATCGAGGGCTCGTCTCAGACTCTATGGATTGATTCTAATGTTGGGAGGTGCCGCAGGTACAGTCAGTCGAGACTTTTTGGCACGTGTTTACGCTAAGGGGTTGTCCCAGGAGCCGCAACGACCTTTTGATATGGCAAGGTTGGATTCTTAGGGTTACGATATGTGCAGCCGGGCTAGTGAGGATGTGTCCCACCTCGTGGCGGGTATAATCTCGAATCATTTAATTCGTGGCTTAGGTGTGTTTCTTCAAATTTCGTTGTTTTCCACTTATCCATGTTTATCTTCTTGAATCCACATGATCATGTCGGGAGTTAGAGTCAATGTCATGTGTGGTGGTAGTGGAGCTACCTGCAAGAGTTGGCTGCTTATCCCCACCTTGGTATGGCATGTTGGCGCCATAGTAAGAGGAGTAGAGTGTGAATGTGTCACATAGACATTTAAAAAAAGAGATTAATTAGTTTTGGGTTAATTAATTAAGACTAAGTATGGAGATAACTAAAATAACTAAGGGGAAGGGAGCATGAGATGCTATTTAGGAGTGTGATCGTCAGAGAGGTTACCTCAAAAGAAAAGTGTGATCGTGATGAATACCTTGCAAGCGGGTGAGATATGGATCCAACTTCTTCCTTCTACCGGCTGGCCGATGAAGGAGGTTCTTATTCTTGGTTACCCTTAAAAGAAAACAAGCAAAGGCAATGGAATTGGATTAGAAAACTATGGGGCCGAAGCCATCATTGTGGGGGGTAACAGTCGGTCATCAGAGGGTCATGCGGTGGTCATTGCGCCTGGGCCAAAACCCTTCCTACGTTGTCAAATCTGATGTCGAGTTGTTGTGGGCCGTGCCTTTATGGGCCATGGTTGTTGGGTGCCCTTAAGCGCGTTTATATATCGCGAGCCTGAATGGGCCAGGCAGGCTTGGGCCTCACGCGGGCCTAGCCATTCTTACCCTCCTCACTAGCCTGCCTACTCTCAATTGCCGAGCATTTAGGAGCTGAGAGTCGAGCTCTGAGCAGGTGTATTTAGAGGATGATCTCAAGGGCGATTACCTCGTATCGTTAGGACCGGTGGTCCTAGTCGCATGCTTGGTGTGTAAGGCACCACTCCTGTAATCATGACGTGAGTGTTGTTGTCTGGGAGTGCAGGCTTCGAATGGGTGTTTGAGCCCGACAGTCGTATCGTGAGAGTGGCGGGCACCTTTTCACCTGCCCTAGGGCTTCAAAATGGCCATTCTATCTTGGGAGACAATAAGAACCACCACATGGTCTTTCTTAAAACCTCACCTGCCCTTCCTGTTGTCTACCGTGCTCGTTATAGGCATCTCCTCTCTTCGCCTAGTGAGGGTCTTCTTCCTTCTTCTATGTCTCCTATCTTCTGGAGCTATGCGTCCCCACAGGAGAACCCTTCGTGTTAGTCCCATGCCTTCTACTGAGGAGGTGGAAACCAGTCATGGCAGTGGTCTACGCACTTTAGACACGGGCCCTAGTCATCCTCTTTCTCCGCCGTTGGTGGCCTATAGGGTTCTTCACGGGTTACAGGAGGCCTTTCAGATTCCCCCTAACTTTGATATCATCTTCCCGATTGTCGATGATAACCAGCTGAGTCTACCTCGGGGTGGTATTAGGGTTCCTATAGAATCCTTCAAGGCGAGCTTTTGCCTCCCTGTACATCCCTTCATCGAGTCCATCCTCCATCACTATGGCTGGTACCTAGGGGAACTTTTTTCCAATTCCTACTGCATTCTTTGTGGCTTTGTCCTTATTTTTAGAAAAGCTTCAGCAGAGCCGAATGTCTTCATCTACCGACAATTTTACAGCCTCCAGAGCTGTCCTGCCTATACTTCCTTCACCTACTTCTGGGCTCGGCCTAACCAGAACCTCGTCCGCATCTCTGACACGGCGTCCAACCTCAAGCGTTGGGCAAAGTGTTTTGTTTATATCACCAAGGTGGGAACTCACGGTCACTCCAGTGACTAGAGGTTTGCCACGGGCTCTCGTCCCATTTGGGTAGATAGGCGGCCCTCGGCCACAACTAAGGCACCCAGGGAGATCAAAGCCCTTCTTCGCGTTCCCCTCTACAATGCTGACTTCGAGCTAACTTCGGCGGTGCTTTGGGAGTTGGGGATGAGCCCTCCCTTGCCCTAGGTTACTAACCTTAATCTTTGTCATGTTTCGTTGGTAGTGAGTCGAACTAACCCTTTTTGGATTCCTTTGTAGGGGTGCAGGAGTCGTTGGAGCTGCAGTACGAGATAATCAAGCTACCGCGATGTGCTGTTCACCCTGTAGACCATGTCAAATCAAGTGCCGGCTAGGTGACCATTGCCGTTCCTCAAGAGGGCATCATTCTCATGCTGGGGCCCTTGCCATATCCACCCCTTGTAGTTCTCCCAATGGAGGGTCCGACTGCTGCGTCCACGGTCAGTGGCGGGTTGAGTGCTCGAAGGAGCGTTTTCGAGGACGTCGCCAATATTATCGAAGTAGAATCCGCCATGCCTGGCAGCAGACGTATCCCGTTAAACCTGGACGAGCTGGCGGTGCTAGACAGCTAGTGTCGCCACAAGAAGAGAAAGAGAGTTCCTGCTCCGGTTCGACGTCAAACTCCACTATCGTCATAATCCAAGGTTCCTCCTCCCCCTGAAGTTCCTCCCCCACCGTCGCTGTTAGGGGGGCCCGTGATCGACCCGCCTGAGACTCCTCCTCTGCCTAAAGTTCCTCCCCCGTCGTCGCCGACAGTGGAGCCCGCGGCCATCTTGTCCGCGCCTGCTCCTGCGGGGGAGGTGTCCGATAAGGGCAAGGCCCTCGTTTCTGATGAGGCAGCCCACCCTTAATCATCTGAAGCCCCCCCAAGCATCCGCTACCTGCCTCTTGAGGAGACCATGCTTGGGTAGGCATGCTGGTTGGTGGCCATTGGTCTTATTGACAGGAGCATCGGGTGGCATGAGCACGCTAGGGTGTTCAGCCTCGAGGTTGAGAAGGAGCAGATGGACCATTTGTACGATTGCCAGGGCTGTGGGCCTATGGAGGTACCATTTTGGTGGGCTTGCGTAAGAGCTAGCAGTCATCCAGGAGGCATGAGCAGGGCTGATAGTGCAGTGCAAATAGCTCCAGCAGAGTTAGGCAGTCAACGAGGCTAAGCTTGCCAAGTTGATGGGGATGGCAGCTCAATGCGAGGAGCTCAGGGCGCAACAGGCGGCATCTGAAGCTAAAGTCGCTGAGCTCCAAGACTAGTTAGATCAACTAGAGTGGGTTCTCGCTAGGATGGAGCAGGATCAGGACTTCTTTTGTGCTAGGGCTGAGATGGCTGAAGCCTAAGCATCCAAGTTGGAGGCCTCGGCTAATGCTACCAAACTCTGAGCACGGGAGTCGGAGGCACAGGTCGAGAACCTGTGCTAGTCGATGCTCACCGTCAGAGTGAAGGCAGTGGAGAGATTTCCTCGGCTTATTAGGATGAGCTGAAGGAGGAGACCCTCGAAGTTTATGGCCCTGCCTAGGACCATGGCTTCCAGGAGGGTTGGACGGCTGCTCTTCGGGCTGCCGTCGAGAATCTAGGTGTCTCAGTGCCTTCCCTTCATCCCCCATTAACACCATTTGCCCCTGAGGCCAGCTGTGGCGAGGAGGCGCTCGTGGAAGAGGAGCCAGGTACTGAGGAGTAGGGGCCAGAGTCGAGCACTAGTGGGCACGCACTCGATAGTGGCGAGGAGGGTCTGGTTGACTTGACCGTTAATCCACCGCCTCTAGAAGCCGTTGCCGAACGAGGGTTCGAGGACATCGGGTCATGTGATGCTGCTACTGGGGCAAATTCTTGAGAGAATGCCTGCTAGTTTTCCTTTTCCCTTTTTTGTAGTTTTCGTTCTGCTTTGTTGGGGGTAGTCGTGCCCTTCCTCTGTAAGCTTTCCTTGCCTGAAATGAAGACTTTCCTTTTCTTTGCAATTTCTGGAGCCTATGGTGCCTGCCACGTATCTTACTTTTTCGATTTGTTTTGAGATCTCCCGGGGATACGGAATGGTGCCTCGGAAGTTATTCTGAGAGGATGACCTTTGAGATCTGCCACTTCGATTTCAATGAAGTTGAAAAGGCGTTGAGTTGCCCTCCTCTTTCTGGGAACTTCGCTTTAAGTAGTGACCATTCATTGTCGCAGTTGGAGGCTGTAAACACAAATCTGAATAGCAAAACGGATTAATAAAATCTGGTTCACTATCTGAAGATGAAAGTGTTATAGAAGCAATCTCAAAGTCTTTGATATTTTCCGACTGTATTTCTTCTACGTCTTGTTCCTCATCTTTAGTGCCTTCTGATTCTTGAGAGGAGACTGCCGGGTTTAGTTTGACCATCTGTATACTATATTGGTTCACATCTTCACTGTTGGAAGAAGTATCTGAAGCAACTAATTTAAACAGAGATTCTTCTTCTTGTATAGCGAGCACGAATTGCTCTGGGGTTTCTATTAAATCTCATTCTGAGTTTTCTGTATCCATGTACAAAGCTCGAATATGTTTGGGAGCTTTTGTGGGATAATTTCTAGCATAATGTCCTTTTTGCTTACAAGCAAAGCATTCATCTGTTTTGGCCTTCTGAAAACTCTTTCCACTATTCTTTCTTCTGAAATATCGATATGGTTTGAATCTTTTTGCTCCTGTTCTTTTAAACTTATATGGGTAAAACGTTCTTTTGTTACCAGTTCTTGATTTCGACCAAGTCTTTTTTCTTGTTTGCTTCCGTGGTCTGGGAGGTAGATTGAAAGACTCAGCTCCTTCTATTTGCGAACATGCTTGTTGCGAGATAGAGGGAAAAGTCTTCTGAGCTTTCATATTATAACATAACTTTTTAATCTCTTGTCGTACATACTGAATGAGGTCTACAAATAATAAAGTCTCTAATAAAATATTGGTTGTGTTTAATTCGGCTAGCACAAGATTGCTAATTGATTCTGGAAGGGAAGCCAGAAACTGGGCTTTTATAGCTGAGGATTTATGTTGCCCAAGACGGTATACTTCTTTAGTATAACTATCAACATATGCTTCAAAGTGATCTAAATCACGTAATTTTCTTTTTGCAAGCATGAAATAATCCATCGACTATTTGTGAGATCTTATGGGATAAAATTCTCGGAGCAACAGATTACCTAAATGAACAACACCTTGATTGATAATGTCTGTTTGTTCCGACTGACTTAGATAATTCCACCAATGCTTTGCTTTTCTAGTTAAGGCTAAAGGTAGAACTTCAAAGAGCTGTTCATTTGAAGTCTTACTAGCTTGTTGAGCCATATAAACCTTTTGAACCCATATTCTCAAAATGTCGAACTAAAAGGGAATAATGATGTCTTGTTAATTCAAATTTCATTACTTGAGGGCAGATTGAAGTGTCTTGAACAATTTGAAAAAGAAAATAAGATGTTAAAATCTAAACATAAAAAACTAAAACAGTTGAACACAACCATGTCTGAAAGACTCCTAACTCTTGAAAAAGGTAAGTCCATAGTTGTTCAAGAAAGTGAAAATATGAATCTATTACAACAGGAAATCGAGTCCCAGAAAATCATAAATGTCACATTAAATAAACAAGTCATTTTCGGTGAAAATGAAATTATTTCTTGTGAACTTCACATTGCTTCACTTCAATCTGAAATTTCTGATTTGAACAAGTCTTTGGGTAGATTTGTTAGCGGGGAAGAGAATTTGAACAAACTCTTGGGAACAAAGGTGAATTTCCAACGGGAAGGATTAGGATATAATCCTAGTAAAAATGAAGCATTTAGTCTAAAAATAAAAACTTCATTTGTGCATGCTTCTTGCCCCTCCAATACTTCAAATATTTCTTCTCCAGTCAAACCAAAGTCTAATATGCATGCAAAGAAATTTCATGTGAATTATCATGCTTCAAAGCAAACCATTGTGTCATGTCACTATTGTGGTAAGCATGATCACTTAATACATGACTGTAATTTGATGAAAGAAGATGATTTGAATGCTCGTAGGAAGCATGCAATGAAATTCCAAACTGTACAGAAAAAGAATATTGAATGCTTTCATTGTGGAAAACTGAGTCATGTGATGAAAAACTGCTGGTTGTTAAAAGAAAAACCCAAATTACATGCTCAAGGTCATAGACCTTCCACCTATACTCAAAAGCCCACTGCTAATGTCCATACAAAGAAAGTGAGTCAACAAGTGCATTGTCACTATTGTGGTCGAATTGGTCATTTCATGAATGATTGTTCTCAATTGCATTTTGATAATGTGAATGCCAAGAAAGTGTGGAAAGCACTCACCAGAGGTGCAACTAACCCCCCGGGACCCAAGATAGCTTGGATACCCAAAACTTCAAAATGAGAACTTTGCTTTGCAGGGGTGCCTTAAGATGGAAGAAATTGTTGATAAAATAAAGATCCTTCAAGGTAAGAAAAATGATGAGCTTATGTGGTAATGAATTTCACTCTTGCTTCCTTGTGTGAATAACAATCAAATTTTACAGTTCCAGAAATTCTGTATTGATTTTGTAGTGAAGTGTATTTATATATCACTCCTATACTCTAGAGAGTCCCATCATGAGATTGTGAAGAATAATGTGTTCGTTTGTGCTCGAGTGTGAATCTCGCACAGCCATGAAAAAATTGTTGAACAAATGAACCTAAGAAAATTTAATGCAACTTAATTCAGGCTCTGAAGACACTCTAGAATTTGATAAAACACCCCTTCAAATGACCCAGGGGCCCATTAATATGACCTCTTTGCCGGAAAACCCCATTCGGCGAAGCCCAGTGCAAGTCGGTGGTGACGCCACTGACTCATTCCCTCCTTTGCTAAATCGGTGGTGACGCCACCGATTCACTCCTCTACCTACCCTATGTTAGTGGCGACGCCACCGAATCATTCGCCCACATGCATCGACCTTCACCCCAGATGTGCACCGACCCTCACCCAGCTGCATCGACCCTCGCCCACATGCATCGACCTCACCCCCAGATATGCATTGACCCTCGCCCAACTACATCGACCCTCACCCACATACATTGACCTCACCCCAGATATGCATTGACCCTTAGCCAAAACCTACACCGATCCCAAAACATGCACCGACCCAGCCCGCAATGTGCACCGACCCCAGCCCGTAATGTGCACCGACCCAAAAGCATGCACCGACCCCACCCCACAATATGCATCAACCCTAGCCCGTAATGTGCACCGACCCCAAAACATGCACTGACCCCAGCCCACAATGTGCACCGACCCCCAAACATGCACCGACCCTAGCCCACTATGTGCACCGACCCCAAAACATGCACCGACCCTATCCCGCAATGTGCACCAACCCCAAAACCTGCACCGACCCTAGCCCACAACATGCACCAACCTCAAAACCTGCACTGACCCTAGCCTGCAACACGCATCGACCCTCATTCAAACCTGCACCGACCCAACAGCTCTGCCAACCCACATGCACAGACCTTCAACCGCAGCATGCACCGACTTCAAATGTGCACAGACCTTTAACCTAAAACCTGCATCGACCCTCAGCCCAAAACCTGCATCGACTCCACCCATGTGCATTGACCTCTGCCTAAACTTGCGTCGACCTTAGCCTAAACCTACCTTGACCTTAACCCATTGTTGCATAGCCCTCAGCCAACCCTGCATCGACCTTGCCTAAACAGGAGCGAGGGCTGAGAGCTTACCCGGCCAGTTTGAAGAAATCGGCCCCGTTCGAAGATGAGGGCCAGTGGGGAAGTGTGGTATCGTCACTCGCACGCTGAGCCAGTGTAGCTTTGGCCTAGGGACCACTATTACAACACTACTCCTCTCGCAGGAGGGTTGACATAGGGGTGGGGACAGTTAAATTACAACTAAAATTTACCTCCACGAATGGAGGGGCGCTCAGTCGTCCAGGTGGGGAGGGGAGGTTGGTGTGGCCGACGAAGATTGGCTTTTGGGAGGTGCGGCCTGGTTTGCTGTCCTGGCTGTCTGCAACCAGCGCCTTGTTGGGAGGGGAACTCCCTGTTAGGACGTCTAACGGAGGAGGGGTTAGAGTCGCTGGAAAGCTGGTTGTCTTGAGAATCACAAGGAAGAAGACCTGCCACGATTGGAGCTCGTACTTGCCAATGCCATGGGATGCCGTGTAACTGCACAGGGGGTGGGGAATTCTGCATGCCAGAGAGCTCTTGAATAGGGTCGTGCTCTTGGCTAGGACTTCAGATTGAGGTGGGACCTCCATGGCTTGAAAGAGTGTCAAACCTAGTTCTCCTCAATTGAAAATTCACGTTCGAACTCGCCCGGATGGCTCGATGACAACTCCTAGATGCCGACAGGGTCAGACTAAAAGTAGGGCCCAGAGAATAGGTCTAAATCACTAGGGGTGTAACTCCCAGGTTTGATGCCAGATTGATTTGGGGCTAGGGCCAACTCGAAGAGGGATGCCCCAGAGACATTCTAGAGCTGGAATGGCTTTTATCTGAGCCTAGGAGCGCCAGCACCATCCGTTCTCCTGAGGTCGTGCAGGTAAGGCCACTAGAGAGATAGGGAAGCCTTACCGGGGATGTATCTCCTAGCTGGGAGTTCAGATTGGGGCGAGACTGGTCCCAGTGGAAAGATGGGAGAGCCGTGTTGAGATCTTCCAAAGGGATGAAGCAGAAGAGGTAGGAGGTGGACATGGTGCTTCCTGTAGTCGACTACTTGATGATGGCACAAGATGGTCGGAGTGCAGATCAGGCTCAAGTTCTCGGGGCTAGTGCTCTCGAACATTAGCTCTGAAAATGCAAGGCCGGCCTTGGCTGAAAGTTGGGCTACCCTAGATGACCTCCTCTTAGAAGGGATGTCAAGAGACGAAGGATGTCAAGGCCTGATCAGGAGGGGTGAACAAAGGTTGGGAAGATGTGAAGTGTTCCCACCATGTCAGCATGATGTAGGCATTTATAGAATTAGGGTCCACATGGTTTCCCTACTCATGCAAGTCGCAAGCCCTGCCGATGGAAGATGCCCCGAAGCCAGTGAAGCATCCCTTTCCACCCCTCCGGGTGAAGGCCCCATAAAGCCGGTCTAGCTATGATAGTTATCAAGAAGACCATGAAGAGATCTTGCGGTCCTTTGATCTAGAAGATATCCCGAAGCCCTATACAATAATGTAGGAAGAGCTGAAAGCTGATGCTCCCTGTAGGTGCTAGGAATCCATTGCTGACGAGGTCACCATGACCTCCGATGATGCTCCACAGGAGCAAAAAGCAAAAGAGCCCCTTGCTACTCCTGGGGGTGATTCTCCCACGGACTAATCTTCAAGTCACCCAGAAGCTACAACGTCAGCATCGGCACCAGTCCCCGAGCCAGGGAAAGAAGCTAACAAAGCCCTGTCACTGAGTGCAGTGGCACAAGAAGACATCTATGATGCCCTTGAGGCTAAAGAAGATGATGAAGGCTTCATCGATTTACAACTGGCTCCCTCAGAGATAAAAGATGGTGGCCAAGCCACCGTTGATGAGCTGATCGAAGTGGATCTGGGTACAAAGGATGACCCCAGACCAACCTTCCTCAGCACCCTCCTTCTCCTAGAAGAAAGAGAGTGATACATCAAGCTCCTACAAGAGTTCTGAGACTGTTTTACGTGAAACTACAAAGAAATGCTAGGCCTCAACCCGGCGATTACTCAGCATATGTTGGCCATTGATCACAAGGTCGAACCAGTGAAGCAGTCACCCCAGCAAATGAGGCCGGAACTAATAAGCCAAGTTTGCAAGGAAGTCGACAAGCTCATAGACATCAACTTTGTAGCAGAAAACTAATATACCACCTGGCTGGCCAATATTGTGCCCATCAAAAAGAAGAACGGCCAGATCCGGATATGTGTGGACTTTCGGGACCTGAACAAGGCTTGCCCAAAGGACTATTTCCCGGTGGCCATCACTGAATTCATGATCGATGCCACCACTAGCAATGAAGCCTTATCCCATGAACTTGCGCAGCCTCTGCGTCCTGATGAAAGACGGATAGAAGGCGCGCTCAAACGCCGAGACGAACACGGCGGGGGTGACCAGCCATCGCGCGGCGTCGCCGACGTTGATGCTGTTGACCTGTTCGCCTGCCTGAAGCTCGACATCGCAGACCTGCAGCACCGCGCAGACGATGGTGGGTTCAGTTCCGCCGAAGGCGAAGACGACGGCTCCGTCCGCCCCGGCGACCGGCGGTGCGGCGCCTGCCGAGGCGGCCTCGCGCCATTTGCCCGCGATGGCCAGGCTGGCCTTCTGCTGGGGCGTCAGCGGCCTCTCTCGCCCGAGATATTCGGCCCCTTCGGTGTCGGCGGGCTCAGCCTTGGGCATCGGTGGGGCTTTCGCCGGGCGGCGGCGTCGCGACCGGGCCCCCTTCGAGGGTGGCGGGGCCTCCGTCTGGATGGCGACAGCCTCCCTAGGAGGCGCCGGCGCCTTAAGGACGGTCGGGGCCTCGGCGTCCACGGAACTGGCGAACAGCGCGACCGCCAGGGCCGCGAGGGCGCTGCGACGCAGTTTGATCGGGGAAAGCTTGAACGGGGACATGGGTGGCGCCTACGCGACCTTCGACCAGGAGAAATCGGACACGTAGAGTCCCAGCGGATTGGCGCGCACCTGCTCTTCGGTCGTCTGGCTGGTCGGCCCGCTCACGCGCACGGTCACCAGGGCGCGCATGCGGATCGGCGCCTCGGTAGGTTGGCCCGAGCGGTCCCGCACCGTCTCCACCCAATCGACCTGCCAGGTGGTGGCCGACTGGGGGATGACGGAGGTCACCTGGACCTCCACCGTCTGGGTCGCGGCCCGGGTCATGGGCGGGTTGGCGTTGAACCACTCCGACATCTTGACCGTGGCGGCGTCCCCCTGTTGCAGCAGGGCGTAGACCCGGAACACGTTGCGGCGCTCCAGGGTGACGTCGGCGGTGAGGCTGCGGGCGCTGTCGATGAAGCTGGCCAGCTGGGCCTGGACCACGCGGGAGTCGACCGGCTGGGCGCGGTCCGCCCGCGCGACGGCCACTGGCTCGCCGAGGTCGCTGACCTTGACCACATAGGGCACGAACTTCGACTGGCTGTTGGCCTGCGCCAGGCCGCCGACGGCCGCGAGCACCACCATGCTGTTGAGCAGGGCGACGAGCTGCCAGAGACGGCGGGACGCCGCGAGGCCGCCCACGTGGTCGTTCCAGGTCCGGCGGGCGGCCAGGTAGGGGCTCTCGAAGTGGTATTAGAGTGAGGTCGCTGCCTCATATTGATTTCACAGTCTTAGAGAAAAGATCTCTAGCAAATGGCTAATCGAGAGATGTTGCCAGAGGGGCATTCGATTCATAGGCCGTCATTCTTTGATGGTATAAATTACCCCTACTAGAAAAATGGAATGCATGTATTCTTAATAGCTCAAGAGTTTGATGTCTGGCATGTGATTAGTCGTGGTCCATATGAATTACTTGCTAATGAGGATGAATGGAATAAAGATCAAATTAAAAAATCTTGTGTTAATTTTAAAGCTATGAATATAATTCAATATGCTATTCATCCTAATGAGTACTCACGAATTTCAATATGTTCCTCTATACAGGAGATGTGGAATAAGTTGAGGTTGATCTATGAAGCCACATCAGTGGTAAAAGAGACCAAGGTGAATCTTCTGATCAGGGACTATGAATTATTTAGCGTGTACCGGAGGAGTCTATTTCAGAAATGTTTGCAAGGTTGATGGAGAATAACAAATGGGCTGAAGACTTTGGGAAAGGAGTACACAAATCAAGAATTTGTGAGAAAAGTTCTAAGATCCTTATCACCACAATGGCATACCAAGGTGACACTAATTGAGGATTCGAAGGATCTTACTGCACTCACATTAGATGAGTTGATTGATTCACTCATGTCATATAAGTTGAACATCAAAAGAAATGAAGAGGAAAACAAAATGAGGACAATTCAAAATCTTTTAATGAAAGTGATGCTGGTTTGAATGAGGACAGTGATGAAGAAGAGTTGATGGCTCTAATCACAAGAAGAACTAGAAAGTTCTTCAGAAAAGCTAAGAAAAATGGAGCCTATCCCAGGCGATTTCAAAAGAAAACAATAGCCAAGAAGGGAGAAACAAGTAAAAAGGAATAAATTATCTATTATGAATACAAGAAGGCTAGACATATGAGGGGTGAGTGCTCGGAGCTTTAGAAGAAGATCAAGAAAGGGAAAGTGAAGAAGCCAATGGCAATGAAAGTAACTTGGAGCGACGAGGATGAGGAAGAGTTAAAGTCTGATGATGAAGATGAGCTGGACGAGTTGGTTTAGAATCTATGTTTGATGGCCCAAGGAGATAGCTTTGTTGAGGGAAATTCTGACATCGTATGCTGATTTATATCGAAAGTATAAAAATTCATATCCGACTTTCTATAAATTCAACTCCACTATCTCTCCTGCTCATTTTCAACCTCACGTTCTCTCACTCAGTTCTCTCCCGTTTCTCGACCGTTCGACGCGAAGCGCGTGACTGTGGAGAGCTGGCTGAGGCATGGACGTGCTGGGGTGATTGGTTCGCAGGTTGGAGCAGCGGTTGGAGCGTGGCGGGCGCGATCCCTCGATGGATTTCGAGATCAGCACAGTTCGTGTTTTGACATTTTCGGCGTGGATTAGTCGCTTCAGCACATGACTTCTCTGATGGAGGTAGGGATACAGATCACCCACTCCCCTACGCCATTTCCCTGCAGTTTTGCACTTTCTGGTACGAGAACGGGCTAGTTTGGACTCGTTGGGGTTTTTCATAGTTTGTAGGGTTCACCGAAAAATGGAGACAGTTTT
Organism: Amorphophallus titanum; assembly: GCA_024336825.1. Classification (NCBI taxonomy): domain Eukaryota; kingdom Viridiplantae; phylum Streptophyta; class Magnoliopsida; order Alismatales; family Araceae; genus Amorphophallus; species Amorphophallus titanum. Next base: position 5,780,522 of record JANBPO010006859.1, on the reverse strand, counting down.
TAGATCAGTTAGAGCAAAGGGACTCTTGGGAACGTCAACATTCCATTGATACCTATTTCGCGGCGATTGGTTGTTCTATTTGACCGATAGGGCTCCGGGAAGTCCTAAAACCCTATTTGGGTGATTTCGTTAGAATCGCCCGTTTCTTGCGATTCGTGCATCGTTTTGACTCGGTCGGAGTCTATGTGATTGCCAGGGTGGTTGTGGCTGTACCCCCTTCGTTTCGGGATGAACGGAGTGTGAAAAGGCCACGATCGGACAAACCCCTGGGTTTGCTCGCTGTGACGCTTGAGCGGTCGCACCAGAGACTGTTCATGTGTATGGGCAGCTATCTTCGGACCACTTATCTTATGTCGGTTTGAGGTTGAGTGGTCGTTCGATAGACCACTCATCCCCCTTGAGTGGTCCATCTTGAACTGCTCATCCCCCTTGAGTGGTCTATCTCAAACTGTTCATCCTTTCCGTTGGGTTGAGTGGCCAGGTCTTGACCGCTTATGCTAGTTGACCATTCGGTTAACAGTTTTATGTCAGTTTGGGTCAGCGGTTTGGTCAAAACTATTTTGACTGTTGACTGGGTTTTGATCGGTCACTGTAGTAGGTCGGTTAGCTTGAGCGGCTAGTCATTAACCGCTCATGTCTTTGGGCGGCCTAGCCCTAACCACCCATCTGTTTTAGTGTGTAAGGGTCTGTTCCCTTGGGCGGTTGGCTCCCAACCGTTCATCCCCTTTGAATGGTCCATTCCAGACCATTCATCCCCTTTGAATGAGATGAAGAGGGCACCCTAGGGTTTCTCCCTAATGGTCTGGAGACCATTATTCCTACATATACCTTTAGTGTCCTACACAAACATAATTTTAATTTAATCAATAAAAATTACCATAATGTGCACATAAATCAAAAATACTCATAATTATGTAATAAAAAATTAATGGTTATGACCCTCAACTCTATTTTATTGAATGATATTGCCAAATTAATCAATTTGCGTGAAAAGCTCAATTTACATGTGAAGTTGAGATTAACTATGAAATATACATAATTACCTAATTATATACAAATAAAATGTTGTGTGTGAAATAAATTATCATAGAAAATAGACACTTATCACCGATAGAGATGGAGGTAGGTGAGGCGGAGGTGATGCAGGGGTGACAAGCAGCGAGGATGGAGCAAGGAACGAGACGATGGTGGGGTGAAGCCCATTCGCGGATTTGAGATGCTGGCGGTGGTTCGCGACATGATTTTGCACAGAATCCGCATCCTTGCCGTGAAAAATGATTGGTGTAGGTAGGGGGATGGATCCTTGGCCCTTCCTTTCTATTTCCCCACATTTTATAGGCCCAGGTAAGGCTGAGTGTAGGTTTTCTTCACGTCAGAGTTAAAATGCATGATTTTGGGATGAGCCATGGATTCATCGATTCGATCACATTTCTATGGTTTGATTGGGCCCTTTCGGTAGTTTAGAGGATGGGGAATAGTTCCCCCATATTTTCTCCATCACTCGGGGTGATTGGGGCATGGAATAGGGCCTTCGTATGGGGTTTTCGTTGGAGCCTTACTGGAATCGATCGATCGGCCCAGTGGGTTCGATCGACCAGTTGGGCGTTCGCCATGGAAGGGAGAACTATCCTGGTTTGGTCGACCGACCCAGTCAGTTCGGTCGACCTACGATGACTACCTATAGTCGGGCTGCATGCCAAGTTGACCGACCCTATGGATCTGGTCGACCACCCCACTTTGGTCGACCGACCCCAGTAGGCTGGTCGATCAAAATGTGGTTCTTTCACCTGGTTTGGCCTCCAGTCGACCCGGTTGAGACCCATTGGTTGACCTTTGGTCCCGTGGATGTCTAGGACACTCCGTAGGGATCGGATTCATATTTTTGGGTGTTCAGAGGAATCATTGTATCATGATTAGCATGCCCGTGTGATTTAGAGGATCTGGGTGACCTTGCATGTTCTGGGCTTTTTCGTTATGCTAGATTGAGTTATCATGTGCTGGTGTAAGTGCAGAGGGCTGTCCCTACACGACATTAGCTTCTTCGGAAAGTATTTTCCATGTGGGCCATGCGTATGGCCAATGACTGTGAGTCTCGTGACCCAACTTGGGGCTGAGGGCGTCTTAATCTCCCTTGGAAAATGAATGGACTCCGCGGTTATAAGCCGCCTTAAGAATTCTTTTAACCATGGTTTCTCACCCTTGGATTAGGATGATTTGACGGCATGGTGTTGTATTGTACAACGGTCTTGGCTCGAGTCAAGTGACTCAAGGACCATTGGGTTAGCAGGTCTAGTTGACTGTCCAGAGTCTGGTGACACCAAGCCAACCGGTACTTCATGATTCTTGTGATGGGTGCGTGCGTAGCCTTGATACTTTGGGTTTTTCCTCTCTATGGACAGTGTCCACGTTCAATGAGCCCCCACTAGTTGTAGTTTACATGGGTACGCAGTGTTGACCTACCAGGGAGTTGTGGAGAGTTAGACCTAGGAGAGACAGTTTGGGCTAGTTACCGTAGGGCTTCCCACTATGGCTGCTCGAGTCTGAGTAGGGAGCAAAAATAGGTAGAAGGCCTGACGTGGCGTAGTTAGTTAGTGTGTGTACACATGGTTGGGGACTTCATACGCATGCTGATGAGCATGACCCCAACTAGACCCTTGTCTTCGATTACTCTGTACGGTGTCTTAGTTTCCACCTGGGGCGAGTAGGGAGACACCCAAGGTGTAGACTAAGTTGTCAGTGGATACATCGGGCCTTGTTTTTAGTGGGAAAGTTCCCCTGTCACACGACACATGACTCTCTTGACTCGTAGCTTGCTTTCCCGTCTATGAGACCTGGCTTTTCCGATAGCTTCTACGTGCTTTCCTGACATAGAGGTCTAGGGTTCCTGATAGGGTTATTGAGGTCTCACCCATAGACAATGTAGGGTTCACGACGGTGAGGTCGTGACTGTACCCTTGAACCTTGCGGTCTTGGTTGGGCCTCTATATGTAAGGATGGGTCCTCACAACAGGGATGTCGTGGCTTTCTTTTAGTAGTGGAGCCATAGTTTTACCGGTGGTTCAGTGGTCCCAACTGTGAGATCGGGGTTTCCTTTCGGTGCCGCTAGGAGTAGCTTAGAGACCTATGTTTCCACCGCCTCCTTTTGTTTCCATTGTTGTTACGCTCGCTACTATTACTATTGTTATTATTATTGTTGTTATTGCGATTGTTTACTACGGTTATTACATGGTGGGGATCTGCGGGACCCCTATTGAGCCAATGAGATGAGACTCATCCCTTCTTTTTTAGGTGTAGTGGTTTCTCCTCGAGGTTCGGAGGTACAGTGCAGAAGTTCATAATGCCAACTTGCTAGAGCCGGGGGTATACCTGATGATAGAGTACGTTTCTTTTCCTTGTAAATTACACTTTGTGGACTAGACTCTATGGTTAGCTTATTAATTAAAAATATACTTTATTTTTATTATTTAAATAGTTAATTACGTAGTTGTTCCTACATTATTTTAAATTTTAATATACCTCCACACACCTTAGTAACCCTTCCGAGCCTTCTGGCTTGTAGGTGGCGGGCCAGAATTTGAATGGTATCTGGTAATTCTAGGTATCCGAATCTTGGGCTGTTACAAGTATGCTTCACTCCTGACTATAATGCAAACTTCTTCAGTCCATTGTAATGCATTTCACTCTAGTGCGTAACGTTTCATTACCATGCAAACTGTTTTAGTCCAGTGTAATATGATGGAGAATGGAAGATGGTTGTTTGAGACTTGGACAATGACGTCCATCTAGATCTCCAAACGCTCAAAAAGTCATCGTCCATGTTTCATTGTGTATTTTCTAGACTTGAATGATCATCCATTCTCTATCATCGAAGTCTGCATGACTACAACTTTTCTTCCAATGCAATATGTTTTATTGTAGTGCTAAGAATATCATTACAATGTATTATGTTTCAGTCCAGTGTAGTATTGTAACACCCAGGATTTTTCAGATCAAAATTCGTCACATCCCAATACGAAAAATCAGAACGTAGTAGTTATATCATTCATGTCAATCCGAGCAAGATGATAACCACAAGAGACAAAAGAAGCAAGAACACATGGAGCCATAAATTTCCAACTTTATTGATAACTTCCAAAAAATATTCGATACATGGACTCTCGAAGATCTTGCCGAAGGCGAACCACGTCAGACATCATGAAGCTTGTCTTCCCTCCTATGAAACCCTTCTTCCGGAGGTGCTAAACCCTCATCTCACCATAGATCTCGTGGCTATCCTCTCCATCCTTCCTCTTGCAGGCGTTGTACCTCTCGATTCCTCCGTCGTCTGGCCTAAGACCACTCCCTATCCCGTGGTTTCTCTCAGAAGCGTTCCCGTTCGTCATCACTCGTCCCTGACATCTCTGCGAGCAACGGTGCCTTCCGGTGGTCGTTGGTCTGACGCGAGAAATGGGAGGAAATCTTGTAGCTTTGTAGTGTGTCATCTGTTCCACTAGCTATGCGTAGGTTATTGCAGTCCACTCTTTTCTCGCGAGTGAACAGTTAAAATTTTTTCCTTTTAAATAACATCCATGATCACCCTCGCCCCTTTCTCAGATACTCTTGGCTTCGTCTTCTCGATCCCTCCCCATTCTCTCTTCACCTACTGTGGTTGATTTCTGGTGACGGTGGTGGTAGGATCATCGTCTTTGATGATCGTCATCCCTTGCTGGTTGTGTGCCAATCGGTGGTGCTCGGACTCGTGTGTCAGATCCGTCTGTGCTATCATTGGTATCAACGTTCACTGTTAACCCTAAAGTTTTTTTCTCCCTGTTGCCCCCAAAAAATGGTACATATTTAGTATTCATCTTTCATGTGTAGTCACAGATCAAGAGCACTGATCTACCATGTAGGACATGTGTGCTGGAGAGGGGAAAATTAGCGGCCCAAAAAGATATATGGCCCCATGCGGCCCAATAAGACTCACTGAGCCCAACGAGTGATAGCCCTCTTATTAGGCTCACTCATCAGGAGGCCTAACTCATTCGGACCGACATAGCCCATGTAGCCTCCTGGCCCGGGAGCCCGAATAACGGTTGTTAAGTAAACTGTGTTTTGATGATATCAACGTTCTTATAGTTCAGGTCAAAGTCAGCATTGGCATATGAAGAGATCATGAAGATGAGCAGCAGGGCAAGGTTGAATTTAAGGTACATAAATCTAAAGGAATAAGAATCTACCAAGGTTGAAAAAGAAACTCAAGATGCAAAGGCACAGAAATCAAGGTAGTTGGTTGCACAAAAATCAAGGCAAGTGATGCAAAAGAAAAAATTAAAAAGAGAAAGTCAAATGGAGTTCACCTTCTTGCTGATATTAGCATGAAGGAGCCAAGACTTATTACCATCTAGTCAAACCAAAACAAGAGATAGAAGAGCCTGCCTAAGGGTAGTCCACTTCAACCCAAGAGCATCCAAACCTGCAAATCAAGGATATCAACATGTTAGCTTGTTTCCGTAAGACATACGCAAAACACACAGTATATTGGAATCATCAAAACCATTGTCAAAGACAACGAGGGGGCGCACCGAACCCAATAGAGCTTTACTTATGTATGCCAGGCATGGTCATGACCAGACTTTTTCTTCTTCTTTTTTTTTTGAAGGGATTTTCAATTTGACTTTCTTGGCTTTTGGATCCCTCTTGTACGCTTGCGGGGGCACTACCCTCTTCACGTGCTCTGGTAAGACTCAGGGGATAAATCCTACTCTCACCTTGAGGGTGGTGTGTTTCGGCTGTCTTGCTCAATGCTTTAAGGGCGCCGGCTATCTTGGTCAGTCGATTAAAAGAGAAAAAAGAGAAAGGCCTTTCATAATCCTTTGGGGCGAAGTCCCATCCTGAGTGATGCAACCAATTTTAAGAAAAACACATGTATGTGTGCATGTTGTCTTCCTTTTAATGAGCGTAGGCTGACATGGCCGGACAAGGATGTTCCCGGTTCTGGTAGACCAAGACCCATGACCTACTGAGACCTTAATGTGCCCTATCCTAACATAAAGGGTGGATGCATGACTTGAATCTACATGACAGACACTAGGCAGTTGGCATAATTTTCCTTCTCTTTTTTATTTTTGCTATGTATAAGGTCTCACAGATAGAATTTCTTTAAGTAGATCCCATTCCAGGGGTATGTGAGTTCCACCCCATTGGCATCCACTAGCTTATATGCATTTCTGGGAAAGGCCTCTTTGATAATCTATGGGCCTTCCCAATTTTCTCGCAACTTAGCCTTAGGACTGGCGGCCTTAGTGAGTTTCCTCTTTAAGACCAGTTCACCTATTTTCAATTTCCTCTCAAGGACCTTTTTTGCATAGAAACATGCAGTCCTTTGATGGTAGACTTGTGCATGATTGACCGCGATCATCCGTTTCTCATCTAATAGCTCTAGCTGGGCCAGCAAATTTTCTCGGCGTTGCTCGGGATCGAGCTCCGGATCTAGCTGCACTCTTAGTGAGGGAATGATTATTTGGTATGGGAGTACCGCTTCTGTTAGCCTTGTCAATCTGAACCCATCTTTTGATATACCAGAAATCTAATGTAAGAATGATAAATTATGCTGGATCTGAATAATGAAATACAAAGAGATAATCTATGTGTGTGCTTGTATAGAATGAAGATAGGAGAAAAGAATCAAACCACATAATAGACGGTGATTTTTAGGTGGTTCGGATGCAACAACGACAACCTACGTCCACCCGTCACGATCTGTGAGGATTCACACACTATCTTGTAAAGGATTACAAGATCAAGACACACACACACATAAGGAGTTCGGAACTCCCACGAAGATGCAAATGCATAAAATCACACATGAATGTGAAGGAAAACACATACACACACATAGATCTGGGTAGATCCACACATATACGAATGTTTAGATATTACAAATAACACACACTTGAAGCTCAAAGAATTTAGAAGGAGAAACACAAAAGAAAAGTTCTGATTCAAGCTCCCCCTGAGTAAGTGATGCAAATCTTGGGATGAAGATTGAAACTCCACTTGAATGCTTTCGAATAGGCCTTGAAAAGCTTGGAGTTGGATGAAGAATCCCAGGATGGATTACTATTCACGCAGTGCTTGAAGAAGCCCTCTTTCTCCCTTGATAGCCTCCTTTGATCTCTCTTGAGTGATTAGGGTTTCTTGACACAAAGAAATATATTTATAACACTTGGATGGTCAAGGAACAAGCCAAGACACAGATCCACAATTTCTAGCATGTCTAGAGACTTTGGAATTAAAAAATCCTAAAGAGAAGGCTTGAAGATGTTGAAGGAAACAAAGTGAAAAATAGTTGCCTTGAAGGGTTCGGTCAACCGAAATGTTTGGTCGATCGACCGAACTCTGTAGGCTACAGGCCCATTCAAGTCTGGGAGGTTCGGTCGACTGATCTTGGCCGTCGGTCGACCAAACTCTGTAGTTTTACAGAGTTTCTGCTTGCTAGAATTTTTGGTAAACCGAACCAACTCCATTGGTCGACCGAAATCTGGAAAACCTACAAAATAGATTTGTTAGCCCATAGAACATATCCATATGACAAATACTTGGTGTCTACATTTCACTCCATTCATTTTGGGTTTATTTGAGTTATTCTAGGCATTTTGGAAGGATGATTAGTGTGAGCATTAGTTTATCATGAAAATGGCTTTGTGAGCTTACTTGTGAGAGTTTATTACGTGGAACTGCACTCTAGTAGTGAATTCACCGAGCGAGAGTTCAAACTCTGCCACACCCATGGGGACTTCAAATTTCTGGTTGAAGCCAGTGATTCTCATATCCCTGACCTCGATCAAGTCCACATCAAAGTAGTATTTCTGATATACCCAATAGGGGAGTATGTTGACTGCTGCTCCTGGGTCGATCAGTATTCTACTTATTGGTTTCTTGTTCAATTGCCCCCTCATATAGAGAGGTCTGTTATGATTGACAGAGGGTAGAAGCATGTCTTCCTCTGTGAATGTCATAGCCACTCTCGACTGTGCTTCGGCAAAACAACTTTCAAAGTATGTCGGGGTTTGCAGGGCTGTGATGATGACTTGTCTTGTTTCTTCATCGAGGGATAGTATATCCTAGACAGAGAAGCTTGCAGGAATTCTCTTCAACTACTTCACTATTCTGCTGGTGCTTCTAACGTTGGTCAACCTCAGCTCTTTAGGCCTCTTATGCCTACCCTCATGGTGCACTTGAGGAGCTAGCTCAAGAGGTGATTCTTCTATTTCTTCAGGTGCCCCTGAACTTGTTGTGTCGATCTGACGGGCTCTTTTCCTTGTACAAATTTAGTGAAGCTTGGAATGCCTACTTGGTCTTTGTATACTGGAGGCGATACTTCTGAAGGTAAGGAGGGAGTGGCCTTGACCTTTCATTATGGCTGCGGGCGTGGCCGCCTGCCCTCTCTAGATGACAGAAATTTAGTGAAGGAGGGAACCTCCCTGCTACTTGCACGCTCAGGGTAAAGCCCCGGCGGAGGAGGAATTTTTGCACCTTTGACTTCAGGTTGGGGAACCTGGTATGGTTGCTCACCATGTAACTTGATGTTGTGGTTGGCTTCAGGGGGATGCCCCCATTTTCTTTCAGATCTAGTAGTATGTTAAGAGGTGGAAGCTTCAGCTTAGTTTGCCTCTACTGGTGTGAGGCATATCTCTTCATCATCTTCTTCGAAGATTCGGACTGTTTCAAACAGAGCCGCAAGGGTATTGCAAGATAGGGCAAGGCCTTTTCTTTTATTCTTAGCCTTCTTCTTTTTCTTCATAGTGAATGGCTGCTCCTTTGGAGGTTCATCCCATATGCCGGGTTCTTCAACTTCAGCTCTAGCTTTAGCCTCTTCTGTTAATTTCATGGATGCCTTATTACAATTTACAAACACCATGCATGCTAACTTTGATTTTTTTTATTCTTTTATAATTAACAGCTGACTGGTGAACAGTTGTAAGAAGAAAAAGTATGGGTATGAATGCTTTAGCAGACATTGCCATCCGTGTTCTAAGTCAAACTACAACTGCAAGTGAGTGTGAAAGAAATTAAAGCACCTTCAATCTGGTGCACATAAAATTGAGGAATAGGCTGAAGGCTAAAAAACTAGAGAAGTTGGTATTTTGTCACTATAACATGAGACTCAAAATGAAAAATCAACAAAGACACTAAATGTTGTTGGAGAAGAGGGTGCATAAGTCTGAGGGGGGAGAAGAAGCAGCCTCAGCAAGTGAAAGGCAAATTGATTTAGATCCACTATTTGATGAGGAGCATCCATTGAGTGCATGGGTTGAGGCTAGAGATCACTTGGATGAACCATTATTCAGCCCCTCAAATCGTGCTTGGGCAGAGAGAGAGTCGGATGATGTTGCACTTGACAGAGAATTTCAGAAGAATCCAGCTTCTGAGCTAGAAATCCAGCCTCATATTCCACATCGACATTCTGTGTACATTCCTAATTGACAACATGATGAGCCTGAAATCTAGCCACCAAGGATATTTGAGTCTACTATTGCATTCAGATCTACAGAGAAGGGAAAACATAGCCAAGTATACAAAAGAAAATCAAGCACAATACAACAAGATGCGGGCCATCCCAAATCACCTCATCCTCGTGTTCATAGAAGAGATGATGATGATGATGATAAATGCACGGGACCTGTACAATTTGGAGGAGGCGGTCCAACTTTTTAGACTGCTAAACAACATGAAGAAGAACAAAGTTATGGTGCTTATGGAGGTGCATCTCATTAGGACATTTGGGGCCAACAAGACACTACACAATATCAAGATTGGCATTCTTGGGGGCAGCAACAACATTATACAACACCTCATGATCATGGAGGTAGGGTCTTAATTTGGGGATTTTTAGGTAACTTTTATTATTCTCAGGTAGCATGAGATGATGAGACAACACCATAAAGAGGGTTCTTATTCTTTTCAGGTAGATCATACTCTCCTTGGGAGCCATGGTTAGAAAATTATAGTACACGACCACAAGACCCTTAGGCACAACTTAGATAAGAGCAACCTCATGTAAGAGGCTCGTTGGGTTTAAAGTAAAAACTCTACCTAATGCATATCCAAAGGTATTATTGTCTGGCTCCGGGAAAGACGTCGGTCAAGAGTCTGACAAGTTTGTCATCCCGAGGTCAATCAAGAAACCAGACGGCCATCGAATAACTTAAGGAACATAAACCCCTCATTATTTTTATTAGAGATGAACTCAGAGTTTATGTGCCTGAAGTAATTAACCTCTGGGATCTATGTAATATATATATAGTATATAGGATAGTAGGAGAAGGCGATGATGAGCGAGAGCAAGTCCCGATGCTATATGACCTGCAGCTGCACAAACACACATTAGTGAAGTTCACAAATAAATAAGCATTCAAAGAGGGAGCATTCACTAAGGTAAGTAAGTGAGGAAATCAAACGTCGTCCTTCGGCTTTACGGTGGGCCTAATGGACAAAATGAATTCCATGGGGATGGTCACTAGGGCGTAAATACGTCCCCGGAGGTGACCATTCCCGATGATAAGGGAGTGCCTATGCTAACTTCACCTAGCATATCAATTGACTCTAGCGAGGTGCCTGGTTGGGGGAAGACTAACAAAAGGATAGTTTAAGCTCCATAGCCGAAGTCCATCTTAGATCCGCTGGCATAGGTAGGATGTTTGTCCAATCAGGGAAATATGGAGTAGAAAGAGTAAGGAAAAGGGTATTTGTAATGCAACCAGGCATCTACTGAAATCAAGTGATATGAAGGTTTCATTTACTTAGGATTTAAATTGAAGTGCTAAGCTGGCGGAGTTCGATTTTCCATTAGGATTTATGGAAAGTGAAAGGACCAAGAATGCTCTACCTCCCGACAAGGTATCCAGGAACTTGACTATCTTGGATGGACAGATTGGCGTGCAATTTGCCCTTAGTTGTGCATTGGTAGCAAAGCAGGTATAAATCCCCTAATGGGATGGGATGAAGTAAGGGGAGTAGCCTTTGGGGTTCGCAGTTGTGGGGTAGTGATGAAGGAGCAGAGGTGGTGCGGTAGTGTGTGTGAGATGCATGTATTGGGGAGATGCCCCTCCTTTTTGTTTGGATTTTTATTTTTTTTTTTGTTTTTTTAATATCTAGATTTTTTGGATTTTGATATATTTAGATTTTTTAGATTTTTGGCATATTTAGATTTTTTTTTGCCAACGTCTGGCAACTACCCATGAGACCAAAATCTTAATGGAGATCCAATAACTGGACCATGAACACCCTTATCAAATCCTTGACATAAATAAAATTAAAATTTGAATTTCAAAATTTAAGTTTCTCTAGAGGTAAAAGGATCAAATGACTCATCTTTCTTCCTCCCCTCACACAAACCCAAAACCCTAAACCCTAGGGTAGCAAGTCATCGCCACCACCATGGCGTTTGTGGGGAGGGAACCCCAATAGTTGCTAGACCTCCTCGCTGGTCGGAGATGACGTCGATGTTGTCATCTAGTGGGGATATGGCTGTCAGTACCCCAAATACCGAAGCCCCTTTTTTTCTGTTTGGATCTCCTTGCCAAAGAAGACTACTAGAGAGGGCGACAACATGCCGGCCAGCACTTGCGTGTGCTTGGCATTGCAGTAGCCGACCTACCTGTGCCCAGCTCTATCGCGGGTCACCCTGCACCAGCCCAAAGCGACCACGAGCTGCCCTACCTATGCGCCTGGTGTCGCTATAGGCTGGCAGTCGGACCATGAACATTATGGGTGCTGTGTGTGGCCGGTAGCCATTTGGCCCATGCCCAAATGCTCTGCTACCATGGCCATCACGACTGGCTCGCATGTCGCGGGTTACAGGGCGACCCAACGTCTGTGGTAGTGGCGCCGCCACAGTGTGTGTGTGTGAGAGAGAGAGGCCATTTGGAGAATGACAAACAAAGTCTGAGGCATCAGAACTCAGGCTTTGATACTACATGTTGGGATCTAAAGCGTACCTGCAACAGAAGACATCATGCCCACACGCACCCACGATGAGAATGGAGAGCCGCATGACCCCTCATAGCGCTCTCTAGTTTTCTCTCTCTATTGAGCCTGAATATATGCAACCTCTACGGGGAGTCACAACATGGGGTGCTTATATAAAGAGGAGGCATGCCAACGTGAAGCCATCCCCGGAATCACAACGGTGAAGAGAAATCAATCCCTAGAGGACATGTCCCGTCCGGACCCTCCGAAGAGACACCATGCCAACGTGATGCCATCCCCAGAATCACAATAGCGAAGAGAAATCAACCCTTGGAGGACACGTCTGATCCGGACCCTCCGAATAGACAACATACTGTGAAGCCGTCTCCGGGATCACGACAGCAAGAGAAGCCAATCCCTAGGGAAGCCTATGATTAAACCCGGTTCGCAAAGCCACGTTTGGCTGGGTGCGCGCTTGTGTACAATCCTGCGCTGCGCTGGGTATGCCGGTTATTGCCGGCAATTCTCCGGTTGATCGTTCAGTTTCAGAGGCGTTCATCGTTCCCAATCTTGTTCATTGGCTCCCCGGTTGCATTCTCTCGTGCAACTTCAGGTATTGTACCAATGTCACGCAATTGTCACAAACTGATACCCATGAATCCACGTGCCCGAATATTTGCCCTCCTGATTGCGCTTCTTGTGTGTGGAGCGGCCAATGCGGATGATTGGACCGGAGTCGGCTTGTTGATCGTTGGCGGCGGAACCTTGGTCGCGGTCGTGCCGCTTTTTTTCATTCTGGCACTGTTTCGCTACTTGCACTGGATTGTCTATGGGACTGCGCTGTTGATCTTCGTTGCAGCGTTGATGTGCTGGTTCATGGTTTCATATGATGTCATCCACTACTTCAGCCGGGAGATCGGGCGGCATGGGATGGACGCATTTTTCGGTGTGGAAGGGGTGTTTTTGCTTTCATTGTTCGCCATGATTGCCCTGTTCGGCTTGATTAGCTGGCGCTTTTTCAAGGCACGGCGAATCGGGCCTTCGCAAGATCTTGCCCAATAGCGGCAACTGTGTTTATTCGCCCAAAGTGAGCGGCAAAAGCAGGCTGGTCACAAGCCCGTGTGGGTTACGGTTTTCCAGCATCAACTTGCCGCCATGCAAGCGCGCAATGCGCTCCACGATAGCCAGACCGAGGCCGGAGCCGGGCGTTTTGCTGCGCGCTTCATCCGCTCTTGCAAACGGTTGGCGCAGGCGCTCCATCTGTTCTGCCGGAATGCCCGGGCCTTGATCGGCCACACGGATCCGGATATGGCCTCGCTCTTGCACGGTCGAGACTTCGATGCGCGCGCCCGCGTCCGCCGTGCCGTAGCGCAGTGCATTTTCGACCAGGTTGGCCACCGCGCGGCGCAATGCCAGTGGGCGGCAACTGGCCGGCTGCAATTGAGCCAAGCTGGTTTCGATATTCGTGGCGCCGGCCATGCGCACCACATCGCCGACGATTTCATTGATGTCGCACACCTGCTGAGCCTCGTCACTGCCCATGCGCGCAAAGTCGATGAATTGCCCAATGATGGCGTCAGCCGCGGCAATGTTGCGCTCCATGCCGGCGATCAGATCGGGCTCGCTGCAAACTAATATTCTCATTTCTGACACAAGGAAACACATGCAGAGATTGCAGCAATGTTGGCACAAAAATATTCTTGCCATGCTTTGGATATATTGTTGCTGCGAAGGTACAACTTCGGTCACCTGAAATTTGAATCAGGGACCCCTTGTGGGTGCTCCAACAACAACCCTTCGCACCTGCCTCTTCCCGTGGACAAAGCATTACAGGCAATAATAGAGACTTCAAAGTGAAAACATGCCAGGAGGAGACTGTGGCGATCCACTTTCCAGTAAAAAGCTTCGACTACAGTAGGATCTTGAAGTACTTGAAGATGACTGTAGACACCTTGCATCACCACTGTGAGAAATCATCTCATTCCGGGAAGCCATCCCCTTATTAATCTTCTCAGAAATACAGTTACTTTCATCGTCATCTTCAATAGCTCTCACAAAGCCATGATGCACAGGATCTAATCTCTCATAAAGCATCATAAGTACTTGCTTGATTGAGGGTCTTGCTTTCCCCTCACTCTGTGTGCACCACTCTATGATGCCTACAATCACTTGTAGCTGTTCGAAGTCATATGAGTCATTGATTTGAGGGTCAACCAATTCAGGCAACCTAGAGTCTGTGGCCATGAATTGCTGAGACCATTCAACAAGATTTTTGTCATCTTGTATTGGACGCCTTCCAGTCACTAACTCCAACAATAGCACACCGTAGCTGTATAAGTCACTCTTCTCTGTCAGCTCCTGCGTGACCACATGTTCAGGGTCCCTATAACCTGTAGGCAACATTGATAAATACAAGTGTTCATGCCAAGTTACATGATACAATTATGTTCTAACAGAAATATTCCTGATTCAAGTTTTTCCCCTCATTGAAGAGGCTACTTTATTCAGAAGAAAGTGAAAGTAAAGTGACATATTTCTGCATATGTGCCAACATATATAGATACATTCTTCTGTTCTACAATATCAGACACTGGAATCCTTCCAGGACCAATGAACTGGATGCCGCCCTCTCTAGTTTTTCTTAATGAAGCAATGGAAGCCCCACATATCAAGAATATATGGTAAGGCCACATTTCTGATTTTAGTCAATGGTGCCTTCTACAATCTCCTAATACATTGTTGAACCCCATAACTTTCATCATGTTTTTCTGATATTTTCAGAAAAAGAAAATTATTAAAATTCATTCCCTCTCAGCTCAAACCGTGCATCATTTGTCCTCTCCAGGCACTCTTCGAGTTCTGGGAAACATAGGATCAATTTCAGTTCTTGTCTTAATTGACAATGGGAGTGCACATAATTTCTTGGACCCCCTCATTGTTAAGAAGCTGGGCCTCTCTATAACCAATTTTGATTCCCACCCTGTCAAGATTGCAATAGGGCTACAGGTTTCTTCACAGGCCTGGTGTCCAAGGGTTACACTTAAATTACCTGGCATTTCATTTACTCTAGACTTTCTAGTCCTTCCCCTTGGCAGTGTAGATGTGGTTCCGGCTAATACTTGGTTGCAAGTGCTTGGTGACATAACACTTAATGTTTCCCAGATGTCCATGAAATTTACCTTGGATGGCCATGATTTCATACTTAAAGGGCTTTCAAATTCTTCAACAGAGATTGTTTCAGCAAAGACAATATCTGCTGATCTTGCCAAATCTAGGAATGTCTATTCCTTGCATCTATATTCTATAGATGTTTCTGACACTTCACCTCCATTTGAGACACTTGTGACTTCTTATCCACCAGACATGGCAAGAATTTTGGAACAGTATTCGTCAGTTTTTTCTGAACCAAAGGGTTTGCCACCATCAAGGCCTTATGATCACCGAATCCAACTTGTGGATGGTACCAAGCCAATTGCACAGCCCTGCTACAGACACTCTCCTTTTCAGAAGACCATTATTGAACAACAGATTAAGGACCTCCTCTCAATGTCCCTGTGCAATCAAGAACTAGTCCATTTTCCGCCCCAGTTTTATTGGTTCAGAAGAGGGATGGCTCTTGGAGAATGTGTGTGGATTACAGGGCACTGAACCAAAACACAATCAAAGATAAATATCCTATCCCTCTAGTTGATGACTTATTGGATGCGTTGCATGGTTCCACATACTTTACAAAACTTGATTTGACGTCCGGGTATCATCAAATACGGATGCACCCTGATGATGTATATAAAACAGCTTTTTGGACACATGGACATTATGAGTTTTCGGTATTACCATTCGGACTCACCAATGCCCCTTCAACTTTTCAAAATCTCATGAACGACCTATTCATGCATTGTAGGAGGAAATTTGTGTTGGTTGTTTTTGATGATATTCTGATATACAGCATAGACTGGGATCTTCATTTAACCCATTTACAGGAGCATAAGTGCCACGTTTTTACAAAATGTGCGTTAATCCTATTTTTTCCCCGAGAAAAATAAATTCCGTGACCAACACCCACCATCCACAAGAGGCTACAAATTCATCCTAGCCACTACAAATTACTTCTCCAGGTAGGCCAAAGCTATCCCTCTGCGGGAGGTCACAGGAGAGACGGTCACCGAATTTGTCAAACACCATATTATAAATAGATTCGACACCCCTGTCGAATCATGGCAGATAATGACACTCCATTTAAAAACATGACTAGTTACTAGTTGGCAGCAAAGTTTCATATCGACGGGAGAACGTCAACGGTCTACAATTCCCAAGCCAATGGATTGGCTAAAGCATTTAATAAGACCCTCTGCAAGTTTCAGGCCAAGATCGTCGACAGCCGCAAAAGGGACTAGGGCGAAAAAATACACAAAACTCTCTAGGCATACCAAACTGTCTACAAGGCTCCCATCAGCTATTCACCCTTCTCTTTGGTATATGGGGCGAGGGCTGTAGTATCAATTGAAATTGAAATGTCATTTTACCAAGTAGCCGTGTATACAAGCTTGCAAGCTCACGAACAAGATGAAATAAAAAGGAGACTTGAAGAGCTGTCTAACCTTGAAAGGAAAAGGCTAGAGGCCTACAAACATCTTCAACCATACCAAGCCCGAATGACTCAAGTCTATGATAAGCTGGTAAAGCAAAGGGCGTTCAAAAGAGGTGACCTCGTCATGATTAAAGAGAGAGAGGTCATGGCTGGAAAATCCAGTGACAAATTACAACCAAATTGGCGAGGGCCATATATTGTCTCCAAAGTCTATGAAAGAGGCGCACATACAGTCGTTGATCACAAAGGAGAAATGTCATGGGAAGCATTTAAAGCTATACTATGCTCCCGAGCATGAGTTCCAGCAACAATCTACACAAGACTTGCCCTCCCCCGCAGGGGAGTAAGGAAGGGTAGGGGAGTTATCCCCCAAAGAAAGCCCAAGAGTCATGATTGCTTTGAAAAATTCTTGTTCACGTCCCACCGTGATAAATCCCAAAGATCAAGTTTTCGGCCTCCCAACACCGTTGGTCGGCCCCAAATCCTCAAGTTTTCGGCTTGCCAACATCGTTGGTCGGCCCCAAATCCCAAGTTTTTCGGCTTACCAACATCGTTTGGTCAGCCCCAAATCCCAAGTTTTTCGACTTCCCAACATTGCTTGGTCAGCCCCAAATCCCATGTTTCGGCTTCCCAACATCATTGGTTAGCTCCAAATCCCAAGTTTTTTGACTTTCTAAACTTCGTTTGGTCAGTCCCAAATCTTAAATTATGACTTTCTAAACTTCGTTTGTTTAGCCCCAAATCCTAAGTTTTGGCGCCTAAACCATTTGTTTGGCAGCCCCAAATGCAGTCCCGGCTTTTCCGAACCTATTTCGGTCAGCCCCAAATGCAAGTTCTGGCTCTCCAAACTTCGTTTGGCCAACCCCAAATCTAAACTTTTAGCTCCTAAACCGTTCTTAGTCAGCTTTAAAATCCAATACCTAAGTTTCCAAACTCTACTTTTGGCCCTTAAACCGTTAAAGGTCGGCCAAGTCATCACCTCACAGTTACTCTCTTGCAAAGTGCAACCTCTAATTTCAAGCTCCGGGAGGGTTAACTACCCTTGCTCAAAAAAAAAAAGGAAGAGAAAAGAATGAAAAGAAAAGAAAAGAAAAGAACAAAAGGGGAGATCAAAAAAAAAAGGAAGAAGAAAAAAGAAGAAAAGAAGGAGAAGGAAAAAAAGGGAAAGAAAGAGAGAAAGAAAAGACGAAAAAAGAGAAAGACTGCAGATCCAACGAAGGAAGCAAATTCTATTGTATTTGTAAAATTATGTCAAGTGCCCGAGACAAGCCCTCAGGGTGACTGCAAGTAAAGGAAAGAATGCACAACAGGAGTCTCGAGACAATCTCCCGGGATAGCTGCAACTAAACGAAAGAATGCGCATCAAGTGCGAAGCTTAACGCCTCCTAGGTGTATCTTATTCCAACTTTGCTTTGCGAAGTCGTCTTGCATGACTCCAATGGAAGGAAGACACTCCTAATGAAGTAAAGGCTGCAAATCAAAAGATTGCGTCTGTGGCAACATTATGTCACTCAAATTTGAAGCTGTGGAAGTTCTAAAATTCTCCCAATACATGGACCTGATGTGGTAGCTCGGAAGGAACCTGTAAAGCAAAACGGGAAAATCATCAGTATACAAGAAATCTCAAGTTTTAACAGCAAAGTTGATGTGAAAATTAAAGATTGGAATATTGATTTCCGTATCCTCACATGATAGTTCTAGAAGGATCCTTTCAATAGAACCTACAAAGAAAGACAATTGGATACAAGAAAGTTCAAATCATACAGGCAATGTTGACATGAAAGATATAACCCAAGCAACAGTAAATGCTTACCCAGTGAGTCCTCTGTCTCGAAAGAAGCACTCAAGGTCAAGCTCCGGGCAAAGCTAGGAAGGCAGGACCCAACCAAAAAACTCCAAACCAAGTTTTGGACAAGCTCCAAAACGTGACATTAAGCGGGAGCAATCCAAGTCCAACTCCGGGCAATGCCAAAAAGGGCGAGACCAAGGCGGAATCCCCCAAGTTAAGTCCCAGATACATCAAGGAATGAGCAATTAAGAAGCCCGAAGCAGTACCAACATCTCAAAGCTCCGGTCTTTGACTGAGTTTCAAGAACCGTCGCCCGAAATAATCAAGCAAGCATTTAATGTCACCCGCCAAATATACAAAGAAGAGACTGATTGGGTCAAGGTTATCCCGAAGAAGCATGGTCACCCTAAATCCCCTAAAAAGAAAGACATGATTGAACAACTCCAAATCTGGAGGCACATCCCAACCCCCGGCAAAGGCAGAACTTCTTCCGATTGAACTGGCATAAGCTAGAAGGTAGGAGAAGAACAAGAAAAAAGATTTAAAATAAGACTGAGGAACCATAGCATGACTATCATGCTAGAGTATCCCGCCCTACCGGGGAATGCCAAGGAAATCCAAGGAAATCTAAGACTGCATTGAAACCCTTATTCAAAAGGGAGAGATACCTAAGGAAGCTCCTGTCTTCTACAAGCCGAAATGGCCAATGCCTCAACTTAAATCTTCGGTCGACCCGAAAGTCCAGGCCGACAGTCATGTTGAATAGAGCACCAACCAACGCTCGAGACAGATTCTTGGAAAAAAACAAAAAAGGCAAGTCTCAACAAGTAAGGTTTCAAATCAAGTCTTGGACAAAGCTAGAAAAGGCAAAACTCAAGAAGAAAATGTCAGACCAAGTTATAGACGAAGAACAAAAAGGATTTTTGGTCAAAAAAAAGAGAGAATGTGAAAAAAAAGGGAAAAAAATAAGAAGTAAGAAAAGGGGAGACGATGAAAAAATAAGAAAAGCCGTTGTCTCACCGCAGAGACATGGTCCCTATTTTATTGGTTTCTACATGATACACCATATTTCTTGGAGAAAGAAGGACCCTCCATCAGGAATCTCTCTCGCCAAACTAAAAATTCTCTCTCTAAGGCCTCTGTAAGCCCCCCGACACCGAAGAATTTCCTCTTCGATCACTAGGCCGGTTGTACCATAAAATCTCTTACCCTTATTTTTGGTCATGTCCCTCTGAAGAAACATGACATCCAGCCACCATAGAATGCCAAGATTGGGTGTTTTGTGAGAGTTCAGACTCTGTCCAGAATTAGCATCTAGTATAGTTGTCACTACTTTTTGAATTAGCGTCAGTGTGATTGACACAAATTCTTGAATTAGAGTCCATGTCGGTGATGCAAATTTCATCATGCCTTACTATTCACAAGAATTAGGGACCTTGCAAGGGGACGCAAATTCTTGAATTCACAGCATCCTAAGTGGACATCAATTCTTCCCAGATTCTTGCGTTTCATGGTTTTCATGGTTTAATTTCAGATTAATTCCTTATACATGGTTTTATCCTTGAACTCATTCATCCTCTTGGATCTTCCTTAATTATTCCTACAATGTGCATCCTTGGAATTCTATTAGCTATTAAAATAAAGTGGATGTCTAGATATTTACATGGGATCTTTGATCTAATAACTTCAATGCCTGACGTTAATGGAGCCCGGTCTGGTCCTGCGAGGAGCACTCGAAAGTACTTGTTCCCATGGGAGCTATTATTGACCACGGTGTGGTATTACACCAAAGTGCATGACTTTCTACATTGATCTAAGCCATTCCACTCTTGACGTGATATTACTTAATGTCTTGATGTGCTTGACTCGAAAGGATACTTACTTGAACTTGAATAGCTAGTATCTTGTTTATACTATACTAGTGAACTTGTTAGTTCTTGCTATCTATTTCATGATTCACATCTATTCATGTTCTAATTTAAGCTCATTTATGCATGGATATAGTTGCATTCATATAACATGTTAATTACTTAAAGCAAGTTTGGTGATAGAGATGTAATTCTTACTGAGCTTTTCGCTCACCCAGAGTTATTTCAATGTTTTTCAGGTAATCAGGTTGCAAGCGAGGACGTTGTGCTAGCGGGAAGGGAAAAGTGTGAATGGGTGCTCCTGAAGTTAGAAGACGCTTCTTCAATTCTACATTTACTCCACTGGACCTTGACCATCGATGTGGAACGATTCTTGAGTTATTACTACTTCCGGTCCAAAATCTTAACAAGCTTCTCTTCATAGGATAAGTCCTCCTTCAGCTCTAAATCTGCATGCTGGATTTCATGCAAAGAGTCATACACATACTTCCTCAACATCGACACATAGAAGACATTATGAACGCCAAGCAACTGGGGTGACAATGCCAACCTGTAAGCAACTTCTCCAACTCTCTCTAAGATCTCAAACGGGACAACAAATCTCAGGCTTAACGTACTCTTGATCCCAAATCTCTAAACTCCTCTCATAGGTGAAACCTTCAGAAATACATGCTCACCAATATGGAATTCCAAGTCCCTTCTTCGGTTATCAACATAGCTCTTCTGTCTGGACTGAGCAACTTACAGACGATCTCTGATGATCTGTACATTCTTGGACATCTCAGATATGAGATCTGGTCTGAGCCATTGTTTCTCACCTACCTCTTCCCAGCACAGAGGTGATCTGTAGTTCCTTCCGTACAAGGCCTCTAAAGGTGCCATC
Organism: Amorphophallus titanum; assembly: GCA_024336825.1. Taxonomy (NCBI): domain Eukaryota; kingdom Viridiplantae; phylum Streptophyta; class Magnoliopsida; order Alismatales; family Araceae; genus Amorphophallus; species Amorphophallus titanum. The sequence goes on along the minus strand of JANBPO010006859.1, from coordinate 5,759,445 downwards.
TGGATGTTGGACTGGTAACTATTGTTATAGTCAAATTCAACTAGAGGCAAGTGTCCATGCCAACTACCTCCAAAGTCAATCATGCAAGCCCTTAACATATCTTCGATAATCTAGTTGGTCCTCTCTATTTGTCCATCAGTTTGAGGGTGAAATATTGTACTAGAATTCAAACGAGTTCCCAAGGATGCCTACAATCCCTTCCAAAAATGGGAAGTAAATATGGGGTCTCCATCAGAAACAAAAGATACAGGAATACTGTGCAGCCTCACCACTTCTTTCATGTACAGGGTAGCTAACACATCCATAGTCCGTTTTTATTTAACGGACAAGAAAAGCATGGACTTAGTCAGTCGATCCATAGTCACCCAAATCGCGTCAAAGCCATCATGAGTCATTGGTAAGCCCATAATAAAATCCATGTCGATGTTCTCCCACTTCCATTGTGGTATTTCGAGGGGCTTCAATTTTTCAGTAGGCCTAAAATACTCGGCCTTGACTTGTTGGCACACCAAGCATCTACTCACAAATTCGGTAACTTCTCTCTTCATATTTGGCCACCAAATACTACAAGAAAAATGGGAAATACCAACGTAATTTTTCGACGGTAATATTTTAATCTCAAGTCTATTTAGGCTAATTAACGTAGTTAAAAGTTATTCCTATGTAATTAGTTTAGATTATTTTCAAAATCTGTCATCTTGACTGGGGGACAATTCAACCCCCCTTCTTGTCTGCCATCCACTCTGGGCCAACAAATGCAAACTAAAGGATACAAATGTAAATAAAAATAAAAAAATGTCAGTGCCCGGTGTTGATTCCCATCAGTTTCGTAGGCATTTCATAGGTCGGTCAACCGCCCCAGCCGCGTTGACCCTACCCAGCAAGGCATCGACGTGCCCATGGGGGGTCGATTGACCAGACCACTGGGTTCGGCCGACCGAACCCGGCTGGGTTCAGCCCTCCATGGTGAGCTGTTCGGTCGACCAATCCCAACCAATTGGTCAACCGAAAATAGCAGAGAACCCATCGAACCGCCCTAGGGGTTCGATTTCATGCCCCAATCACCCCCGGGTGACAGGGAAAACATGGGGAAACCATTCCCCAGCCTTTGGGCCACCAAGAGGCGTAATTTAAACCCCAATAATGTAGTTAAAATAGTGAATCTGACGCTTACCCTAAAATCATGATTTTAAACCCCGGGCATGAAATAAACCCTCTTGCCTCACCTCGGCCTACCAAATCCACGGGAATTGAAATACACGGGTTTGGGAACCATCGCCCTACGTGCACCGTGGATGCCATTTCGTCATGAAATCGCTGCTCAAACCCTCACTGACGCCTTGAACTCACAAATAGCTAACACCGAACCTCCACGCCTCGATCCTCAACCCATCCTCGCGCTCCTCGCCCCACAAGCCTCGCCACCTCACCCCCGCCTTCCTCTGTCGACCGTCGGAGAAGAGAGGGAGAGAAAGAGAGAGCATGAGAAGAGAGAGAGGGAGAGATGATAAATGAGGGAGAGAGAGGGGGTGGGGGTTATTTATAGGAAATATTTTGGAATTTTAAAATCCAAAAAATATGAAATTAGGGAAAAACACTTTTCACGATCCTCAAAAAATGCACAACACGCCTGCAACATCCTGGAGCCTGACAACACGTCAGTTCACCCTGCACCAAGGTTTGATATCCCAGTCCAGGACGCCCTGACCCGCATGTCCCGACCTGACCCAGGCAGTGGGCGGGACGCCCGGGTCATGGGTCTTGACCAAAACGCTTCATTAATTTAAGATAAGATTTGAATAAAGGATGTTTAATCCAAGATTGGACCAAAAGAAGAAGATTGAGAGTGAGGCGTTTGAGGCAAAAGCGAGGCGGTTTGGGACCGCCTCAAACGCCTAGGCGAGCGCCTAGCGCGCCTCTGACTACATAGCCTGTATCCCCTAAAATTCCTCATCATGCCACAATGAAGTTTGGCTATCTTCCATGCACGTTGCAGTGTGGAAGATGTAAGTTTAAAGTGCAGAACACCTCAAAACTACAACCCTTCTGCAGAATACCCACAAGACACAATGAAGGAACAGCCAGAGGATTGAAACCGAATCTCCTGAAATTCAAACCAAGGGAACTAATTTGCACAGAATCTTTGAAATGACTGAAAAAGGGACTTAGTTTATTTATCCGAAAGGTCCAAAGGAAATGTAACCTTTAATTAATTAAAGCCTTGAAGGCAGTGAGTAAGGATAAACATATCCAAGTATAAATATTAGAAGCAAGTCCTGGGAAAAGGAACCAATTGTCCTCATAATAACAGTAGTAACAGAATAAGACATTGTAACGAAATACTATTCAGCAGAGAGGCCCTACTCTCATCAGCAACACAATTAATTTTCTTGGCCCCTCAATAATCCAAGTTAGTTGCCATAACAAACAGGTGACACAGTGGTCATGAAAGCAAACTGAGATTGTGAGTGTAAACGGGGTTGGGGGATGCAGCTAATTGATGATGGGCATAAAATGAGGAGAGTGGGAAAACAAGTGTGGAGTGGGATAATAAGCATATTGTGAAAGGGGAGAGTGGTCGTGGAGGAATGAAGGTAGTACCAAAGGGGGGCTGCAGGGAACTTGGGCATGCTGCAGGTGATGTCTAGTCTGTTGGTAAATAGTCCCGATAACTTCTTTGGGAGCATGCTTTTCACGGGTCAAACAAGGGGTCTGTCAAATCCAGGGTGTTGATGGCAACATTTTGCTCTGGAGAATGTTGTGGAAAGGAAGGTTAAGGGTTTGGAGAAGTGGAGAGAGGACTCGGAGTAAAAGGGAGACTCAGGGGCGGTGGACAGTGACAAATTTGTGAATGGGGAAGACTCAGGCAACGGGAGGAGAGTATGAGGATTTCTCAGAAAGAAAACCAGTAGGCATGAGCAATCTCGCTTTTGATTGTTGAATTGCAGATGCACCCTTTTGGCACAAGCTGGCGCTAGGGCAGGAGCTGGTGACCTGCATCGTAATTTTTGGAGCTTAAATCCTCTGCGGTTCTCGGGTTCTTCTAATCCCGATGAGGCAGAAAATTGGATCAACGAAATGAACTGTATATTCAAGGTCATGCAGTGTGCCAACCAAGAAAAGGTTCGTTTTGCTACGTTCCAACTAAACAAGGATGCCCGTACCTGGTGGAAGTCTATTCCAGCACTGCGTACTGACGCACCACACACATGGGATGGATTTTTGACCCTCTTTCGAGCCAAATCCTTCTCCGAGCATGTCAAGGAGAGGAAGGCAACCAAATTCGCGTCACTACGTCAGGGGATGATGTCAGTGGCAGAATATGAGTTACAGTTCTCTCGCCTAGCACCATATGCTTAGCACCTAGTGAGCGCCGATCTTCTGAAAGCAAATCACTTTATGGACGAGTTACGTCCCATTTTTATCCAGCAACTTGGCCCGCAGAATATTTGGACCTATACGAAGATGGTCCAACAGGCACACCTATGCGAACGGAACTTGGAGAAGGTTGATAAACTAAAGGGTAAAGCGGAGGAGCCGAGTCGAGGGTCTGATCGGCGAGGTAAGAAGTCGAAAAAATTTAGCATTACATATAATTCTCGGGATAGTAGGAAGAGATCCTGGAATGGAAATGACAAAGATGAATGCCGGAACAAGAAGGTTAAGGAAGAAGAGGATAAGCAAGTCATGGTAGCTTGCTCGTTTTGTGATAAATTTGGTCATGCGGCCGAAGAATGTTAGAAGTGCTTGGGCGCATGTCTCAGATATGAAAGTCGGGAGCATCGTATTCCTGACTACCCTTTGATAAGAGAACAACCATCCACGAGGAACAATGGTGGATGAAAATGGCAGGCTAGATTAAATGCCGTATTAGAAGATGAAACAACAAAGGAGAGCTTATTGAAGGTAAAATTCATATTCACTCCCATCCTACTTTCGTGCTATTTGATATAGGTGCTACTCATTCCTTTATTGCTAATTTCTTTGCAAAAATTTTACCTATTTCACCTGTTCCCTTACCATCAGATTTAACCATAATTACTCCTCTAGGGTCGGGAACGGAATTGAAAACCTATTTTTCCAATAGTGAAGTTACTATAGAGGGACACAATCTTCCCGCTAATCTAGTATGCCTTGAAAATATGGTGAAGCAATCTCTGTAGGGGTGGAAATCTGTTTGTATTGAAGCTAGTCAGATATGTATTTTTAATTTTGTGAGTGTTGCTAGGCATACCAGTCATGATAGAATACGCCTCATGAGCACTATAAGTGAACTTGTTTTCCACGACTCCATCCATTGGAATTCTTAGTGCTTTGTGCAGTAAACTCTTGTTGATATCAAATTCAATTCCCTTAACATGCTCTGGGAATACTGGCATCATATTTCAAGCTCTCATAGAATTCGGTCACTAATTTGGGATAATAAACCCTATGTTTGCTGGCAAATTATCTCCACTCTTGAAATTCCATCATATCCATTAGTTCAGGAAAATTTTCAAGCAATTGGTGGTCTTGTGTATCACTGTACCTTGGAAACAGGATTCATACTGAATCACCTGAAGTAACATCACCATGTTCAGGCTCTTGACTGATAGGACTCTCCTTCCTAGCTTTCTGAGTAGCTTTTCCCTTTTCTCTTAAAGATTCAGTGGCTCACTCTTTCTGCTTGGTCGCTTTAGATTGCGGCTGGTTGGAACCACTGGCAGACTCATCTTGGTCAAGTAATAGTTTGGTAGGAAGCTCCTTACGAGTGGATCCAGCAGCTGTAGGCCATTTCACTTTCGCTAGTCACTTTCCCTTTTTCCTCGTAGCAGGTGGAGACATGGTAACAGAAGAGAAGTGGAAAAGGGATATGCGTGGAGATAGGGTTCACAAAAGAAGGTAGGAGTGGTGTGTTGTTGACAAGATTCCTTCGACGAGGGAATGGAGTGGAACTTCTGATTTGTCTAGGGACAACAACGATGGTCTGACTCAGAGCATTTGGAGAGATATGGAGACAGAAAGAGGGTGACGAAGATGGAGAAAAAAAAATGTGAGATTTAACTCAACGTAGTGAATCCGTTATCTTTACCATTAACTAGGGAGAATTACCAAATTGCCCTTTCTTAAGAGATGACTTTATAGACTCTTACAACATGCGATGGTTTAGGGCACATACAATTAAATAAAAAACAACCACTTTGGACTTAATCCTTAATGCAAATGCAATGGATAAAAATATTCAAGAATCATGTCTAGCCTAAATCTTTCATTTGTACTCATGATTTTTTAGCTTTCAACACGGGGAAAAAAGTCTAACATATATTGAATATAACTGCCCATTTGAATGAGTATGCATGGCTTCATGTGACCCACTCACCGGCGCCAACCTATTTGACACTATATATGTGAATAAACCCATGTTAACACGTGTAATGTTGTCGACTCTTCCCACCGTGTGAATTAATAAATGGAGATGGGTGCATCAAATTAAATAAACTCATTTGTGTGCATGAAGCCTACTCAATCGCCATGTATATATGTGTATATATATATAATATACGCATGCATAAACAAACCATCAGATTGCATAAACCCAAGCCCATGTGTGCAGGTGAACAGCCTCTGGGTCACCCAACTGAGTCTAGTCACCATCCCACCCAGACGGGCCCAGCCAGGGGTTCTTCTAGTCAGTCAAACCTGTTTACATGCATAAAACCCACACCCCAATCCAGCCGCCGGATCACCCAATTCCATTGGTCGCCAGTTCATGCCTCTACCCATGCAAAACACTTCCTATTTCCTTTTGGCTGTGGATCAAGCTTTATTTCTCTGTTCTGCTTGCTATATTATCCTCCTCACTATTTCATTGATTGCCAAGCCATACCCAGCCCCATGAGATGCGGTGGATCTATATTAATGGGGTTTTTACCCCTACATTATGTTTTATTTTCCAAGTTTTCCAATTACCCCACCGAGTCTCGGGGATTCGCCACTGACTGAAGCGCGATCTCTGATGACTTCATTCGGGGAACATCGAATGTACCGCCTTATAGCGAACAGTATTTCATCATTCCCCGACCCTCTCGGCCCTCGGACTTCGATATGCCCATTTATTACGGACCCCGTCTCGGCTCTCTGTGGACGGGTTTCCTATACGTCACTTGGCTTAGTCTGAGGCAAGAGGAGATGTTGTCAGAATTATCCCATGAGGTTATTTTCTAGCATCGCGTCGTGCTTTCCCGGATCTCTTCAACCATCCTATCGAGTCACAGGGATTTGTTATTAACCAAAGCATGATCTCCGATGACTTCATTAGGGGGAGCATTAAAGGTGCCGCCTCATGGCAAAAGAGTGTTTATTATTTCTCGGCCCTCTCGGTCCTCGAGCTTCGATATGCCCGTTCGTTACGGACCCTATCTCGGCTCTCCATGGACGGGTTTTCCTATACATCCCTTGGCATATTCTGGGACAAGGGGAGATGCTGTCGAAATATTCTTGGAAATTAGACTTGCACTTCTTAGCATAGTGCCTAAACATATCACACCTCTTGCACTTGTGATACTCTTTTGGCCTCTTCTCCTTCCCTTCATCTGCATCCCTTATCCTTTTCTTCCTTGGCCTGGCTGGTGGTCTTTTAACCTTAGGAGGTAGTATGGGATGCTCTAATGTCAATCTTGGCCACAGAGATCTATCGAGGCATGGAGATATGTGCATGGCATAGGCAGCTCTATATTTCTTAGTGATATAACATTTGTCTACATAGTCATCCCACTTGACAACCCTACAAGAAGCAAGGAAGGAGGCCACATGGACACATGGAAATCTTGTGAGCTGCCACCTCCTACATGAGCAAATCTTATCTCTTAAGTTAACCACCACTCGATCATTCGGACTGCTCACTACAAGGAGTGGACTTTACTACTGCATAACCACCCAACCCTCTACTTATTTCTTGTATATGAGCCCTGGCCCTGGGAACAAGACTATCCTTCCACTTAACTGACTTCCTCCTTCTCAATTCCATGGACTTCATAATTTGTTGTCTTATAGTGTCAATGCAATCTATGATTGCCTTATATCTGGCCTCCCCAATGAAAGTATTGAAGGATTCTGATAGGTTATTAGTCAAGTAATGACATTTTACTTCCCTCCCAAACATGCTTCTACTCCACCTTTCATCTTTCATGGTAGCAGAATTTAGATAATGATAAGCATCAATATTAGCTTCTTTAATCTATCTCATGTACTCTTCAATATCTGGCTTGTTGAATTACCTAGTTGCATTCCAGACCAACTTCTCCAAGAACTTTCCTAGGTACTTCTTCTTAAAATTCTTGTACAAGTGTCGAACACATGTTCTATGGTCACAAGTGGGATGATGGTATTTGATGGCCTCTTCCAGGCCTTTTTGATGATCAGACATCAAAACTACTCCCTGCAAGTCCCCTACACTAGGCTTCAAGTTGTTTAAAAACCATGACCAGCTCTCCACATTCTCAGATTCCACCGTAGCAAAGGCAATTAGAAATAGGCCATCGTTGCCATCTATGGCCACTGCATTGAGCATAGCACCTAAATATCTCCCCTTGAGATGGCAACCATCCATCCCTATTAGTGGCTTGCAGCCCTTCACAAACCCTTCTGTGCAACTTTTTACTACAAGAAAAGGCAGTCTTTGCGACGAAGGGAGAATATTGACCTAGTTGCTTTTGTTGACTAGGAGAGAGGGGCGCCCCATTCTTTGTCCCCTTGTGGTGAATTAAAAATTCCCACATTCTCCCTTCCCCATTATGCCCCTTTCTCTCCCTTTGACCAAGGATATCTAGGGTCTTTTGCCCTAGGTCTAGGGTTTAATATATAATCTCTCTTGTATTATTTTGATGGTAGAGAATTGATGAAAATTGAAGCCAATAGTGCCTTGGGCGCACCCCTCTCTCTCTTGTTCTTCCTTCTTCCTCCCTTGCAGTAGAGATTGCTGTGATTTCTGGATGAGATGCCCTAAATCTTAGAGAGATCCCAAGTTTTATCGATCCCAAGTTTTATCCCTTCCTCTGCATACCAGGTTCGATCGCCGCCGCCGCCGCTGCCATCCATGCCGCCAACGAGCCGCTACAACCCATTCTCCAACCTACTGTCCTCAGTCATGAATTTCAGAATAGAAGGTTCAAAATCAGGTTGGTTCTCCTCATATCCACCCATCTAATCGACCTCAAATTTTGAGGACATCTTCCCCACGTCCTCCCCCATCTTCGGATAAAATTTCATGCTGATCCACTGCGTTTGCCCCTCCGTCCACCATCATCTCTCTGCCCTTCACTGTCTACCTATGATAAGCTCTATGAGACAACAACCTGATCCATGAATTTTCCAACCCCCAAAACCATATCTGATCGTCACCAAATTTGGTGTGCTTGGTCACCATGTCCCCCCTCTCTCTCAAATTAATCCCTTCACCCAGATCTACTATTTGACCCCTGGTCAAGGCCCTTCTTCAGGCAGATCCTAGTCTGCCCCACACCCATGCCAGAATGTGACACCATGTTACAGAGTTTTTTCATGGAAGATCAGGCTGTTGGATGGTCTTGGATTTCACATATGTCATATATCTTCAAGTCCTCTTCGCAACAGTGCTAGCCTCGCTCCGATCAGACGCTCGATCTAGGCACAAGAGCCGATTTTGACAGGTTGCGTGGGTTTGTCCCGAGATAGGATTGTAGGACAGTGTTGGGAGTTAAATCCGAATAAATATCCTGGCTCTGATCTAGTGACCGCCATTCCCAGGGATCGACCAGGGACACTCCAGCAACGTCTCAGGCAGCTACCGCAGTCAGGAGACGTCCGGACACCACCATCCCAGCAGCCGCACCCGCTTGCTATCCTGCGGGCCAGGGTAGAACCAAATCGAACTAGCAATCTACCAGCGTCCCGAGTGCTTCCCAGACATGTGGCCCGTCAACCCAAGATCAGCGCTCCTGGATCACTATTGTAGCCTTTTACCTCCTTGCGTGGAGTGGGCTGTAATTTTATTACTATAATTATTCACATTTACTATACCGGGAGTTACGATTCTTGACTGGGAAGGTCTTCCCCACTCCCCGAGCGTAGGTACATTTTCGCTCCTCTCTCGTAGCTTTGCTCATTCTGTATATGTTTGAACGCCGCGCTTGCATGAGTTAGGAATTCTAGCCCATTCAAATAACATCACCGCTGGGAGAGAGCATATGTGACCCATCTCGTGACCCGATCTGGGCACGAAGGAGTGTTGACCACCCTCAACTCACTGCCAGTTTCTCAACTGCGCAGATCCAAGCGCTTCTCTTGGTAGGGATGAGTCGTGAGCTTATACTTCTTGTTAATATCCTCCTCTTTTGGAACTCTGTTGGTGTCGAGTTGGTCGCGTCATTGCTGGCCGCATTATCAAATTGGTCGCGTCATCACCTAGAGTCCCAGGTTCACATCCAATCGATATCGAGTCACATCCCATCCCACATCAGGATTGGTCGGCTGACCATTAAGGTGTGCAGCTAAATACTAGAGCTGGAGTCTGGCAATGGCCGGCCCTCGTGGGTGCATTAGTGATGCGGGACAGGACACAAATGGGCTACGACCTATGACTGACTCGAGTGCGACTAGCACTTACACGTTAAAGGTAAGCCGGGGTACTGACCTCCGTGGCGTTCCTCCAGGTGGAGGCATCTCTCAACAAGAAACTCTCTCTCTAGCCCAACGATCGTCCCTACAAGGGAAGCGTGGGATCGCAGCGGTTAAAGAACCCCTGTCGCCTAGGCTGATGCAGTTCGAGCTCAGTGCTCGACTGGGGCTATGGGACGGGCGCTCTCACTCCCCAATCGCAATGATTCGTCACTGGCTATGGCCCTACTCTCACAAAGGCAGCATATAAGAAAGCATACTAAACAAGCCAATCCAAGAATGAGGAACATCGCACGTACCTCTACGACTAGCGCATGGGGAAGAAACTCAGGCTTAATCCAACAACCCCGATACATGCCAAATGAATAATAGTACAATGCAAAATATTACCTACTTCTCACCAGGAGATAATAGGCTACAGACAATAATCTCGGGGCTGTTGGAGCATGGGTTGACGGGCAGCACTCGATGGAGCCAAGGATGCGAGTCGCCGTTGACCAAAGGCAACGATCGATCACCAAACTGTTCTGCCCGCTTTGGTCAACCTGCGCATCGTGCTTGCAGGAGGCGATACAGCTTGATCCTACTTCCGAACAAGGTGCCATTTGTGGGAGCACGTGGAGGACAGACTGAAGAACGTCGGGTCCGAACGGCGTGACTAGATCTGTTCCAATCTGAACGTGATAGCGTCTGCATGATGGCTCTGATTTTACTTTCGTAGGACTATATAGAAAGACTAAACAATTAGGGAAAAATAGTTTTGGTGAGGTGATCGGATCACCGCTTGCTGAAGAACGTTGGTGACGCCTGGGGGAAGATCTAGACCAAAGTATTCGGTCAGATCTGAGAGGAGGAAGGCGTGAGATCTCCCACAAGTTGTAGTCAGATGTGGGTCAGATCTGCACAAGTCAGCCTGCGCAGTCCCACCAAAATCGTTGCCACACTAAGCATAGACCTCAGAACAACACGAGATTGGTGGTGACGCGAAGAAGACAGAAAATGGCACGATCACTCCAAGTCTTAGGCCCAAAGTCGCTGAGAATAGATCTGGAGGAATTTCATATCAGGTAAGAGGAGATCTGACCTACATGGACAGGCAGCGATGCACAGCTCAACAGTAGGATTTGTTGCCAGAGATCTGGAGCTCCGATTGAGATGAAACCGGTGCTGGATCGTCCCTAACTTGTAGATGTGTCTCTGGTAAATTTACTAGAACTAGGTCTAAGCAGTAAGTTACTATGGATGATTCGTAATCCATGGGTGAGCTCTGGCCGGACAGAAGTGAAGGTGCACACGAACACGAAGATAACGGAGCCTCAGAGTCGCACCTCGGCGTGGGGAGTCGCACCCCGACTAGATCCCGTCATAGGATCTAGTTCTTGAGCATCACACCCAAGGGAAGAATAGAGACTCACTCTCTAACAATATTTCTCTCACTTTGGCCGAGGCCTTCAACAAGACTCTCTGTAAGCTCCTGGCTAAGATTGGCTCCCCCACCATCTCTTCCCATCCACTCAAACCACTCCTCTTTCACTGGTTCCAGTCCTTATCGGCAAAACCCAAATGGCCCTCTTTGTTCGCAAAATGAACCCCCCCCCCGATCTCAAGCTTTTCCCATAGGATCCGTGGCCGTTAGATCTCCATCGAATGGCTGTGATGCAGAGTTTTTGGAAGGGGGTGGTGGCAGCGGAGACTTTTGTTAGGTAGTGAAAGGGGCCGCAAGGGGGGAGCCTTTTGGGATCTCTCTTATCGCGGTTTTTTTTTTTAACCTGTCTTGGTTTTTCCCCACGCTGGTGAAGAAAACGCATCGTTAGGAGTGGGAAGAGGGCCTTGGGCACACACTGTGAAGAAGAGAGGAAAAAGGGTGGGCGACTACCTCAAAGAGGTCTTCTAGAAGTGGCATCTCTCTCTCTCTGTCTCTCTCTCTGTCTCTCTCTCTCTCTCTCTCTCTCTCTGTCTACACCCAAGTATTTATCAAACATTAAAAAATATATTGTAAAGATATAATATGTTATTTTACATCATTTTACACACACCACAGTAGGTGTATAGAAACGCCCCGGAAGTGACTCTATGTTTCTTATTATTTGATTAAGGGCAAGAAAAGGGTGTAAAGGGTTAAATCAAGGGCTGACATATCCTTAGACCATTGTTCACGTTATCTCAAAAGGGATTAGGTGATCATGTAGTACGTGTTTGGGGGGCATGTGGATGCTTAGTGGATGTGAATCTGAATGCGTCCGAAGCATGCACGTGGATCCCCAGATCCCCGACTCATAGTCCAACGGGGGCGATAACACAACAAAACCGGCTTTATCCCTCCCTATGTGCACAACACAACACAACACAACACTTGTTTCATCATTTCAATATTAATGTTAAACTTTTACAGGATGTATAGAAGACAGAGAGAGAAAAGATAACGGCATTTCCTCAGTAACATACTAACACGTGAACCTGAGATGGGACCAAATTAATCTTATTAGTTTCGAGCTTGTGCAGCTGGCCCGCTTTACAGGCTGTTGGAAAGCATGTAATTAACACGCTGCATGCGCAGCAACCTTTAGTTGAAAGAACAAGATATATAACGCTGCAGGCGCACCAACCTTTAGTTGAATTGACGCGTTAATCGGGGGCGCTATTTAAAATGACGACCACTACAACAGTCGTTAATTTCTGGATTATTTTATAGAAATAAATGACTTTCTTTATTTAGAAAATTAAAAAATGACAACTTTCAATATGGCGTTAATTAATCAGCGACTTCAATCCGGTCGTCAATTAGCTTTTTTCATTTTGTTTCGAACTCGTAAAATCAAGAAATGACGCCTGCCACAGTGATCGTCAATTGAAAACTGTCCCCATGCACTTTGAACAAGGTCCGTGCATATTAGAACAAACTCCTTGCATATGAAGGTCGAGGCATATAGCAATAAGGTCGAGGCATATGGCAATAAGGTCGAGGCATATAGCAATAAGGTCGAGGCATATGAGAATAAGGTCCGTGTACATTCCAATTGAACTGACACCTTCCACGGTGGCGTGAATTAAATGACGTCCGCTTTAAAGCTGTCAATTAAAAAAATTGAAAATTTAAATTTCTAATTGAACTGACGCCTCCTGCATCGGTCGTTAATTAAATAACGCCCTGAAGATGGCCGTCAGTTATAGAAATGAGAGAAGATTCAAAATAAATTAGAAAACCTCATACTAAGTCAATATTGAAGTACTCTTTGGGGCATTACGTGGTGACATGAGATTTACTGAACATAGTGCCACTTTTGGCCTGTCTATAGCTGTCCCGTCTTGGCGTCTACTTTGTAGGAGAGTGAGACGGAATGAAGCGAAAGTGTAATGAAGCGGAGTGAAGGGAGAATGGACTGAAAAGTAGATGCCAATGTGTAATGTGACACGTCTGCCGACACTAAGTGTTGAAAAACTTTCCAAGATACTGAATGAAACAACCCGGATGATTATGAGAAAGCATCAGTTGACTAGTTGAGAGAGCTAGGCTATAAAACTAAATATGTATGTGGGCACGAAAGGAAAGACACCATTGGAGAGCGGTTACCAGCCAATGTGGACGTGCTACAACCAAGCCGTGTTTGCAAGAAAAAAATGAAATGAGATAAAAATCTAGCGATTGAACACTATCAAGAAACCAGCCTGAACGGCTTCAAGGAGAACACTGTACTTGATTTCGAGTGGAATGTCTCATATCGACTTAAATTAAGAGCAAGAGGCCCTCGTTACTGGCTTAATATGAGGATTTTCATCATTGAAGCTCAAGGTTGGCGGAAAAACGTCCCGAAACCGGAGAGCGAAAAACAGAAACTGCGCGACGCGATCCGCGCGCTGAATCCGGATCTGCTCGCGTTGCAGGAAATCGGCGGACCGGCCTTCGTCGAGGAACTCCGGCGCGACCTCGCCGCCGAGGGGCTCGCCTACCCGCACGTCGTCTGCCTCGAAGGCCCGGACCCGCACCGCCGGCTAGCGTTCCTGTCCAAACGCCCGTTCGTCGCCGTCCGGAACTCGGCGCGCATCCCGACCGGATTCGCCGTCCCCTCGCCGCACGAGACCGTCGCGCTCGTCAACCGGGGACTGCTCGGCGTCACAATGAAAGTCTCCGGGCGCGACGTATCCGTTTTCACCGTACACCTGAAAAGCCGGCTCACGCGCGACGCACGCGATCCGCGCGGCGAGGGCGAACGGTGCGCGGAAGCCGCCGCCGTCCGGACGAAACTCGGCGACGCGAAGGGACTCGCGCTCCTGTGCGGGGATTTCAACGACGGACCGAACGCCGCCGCCGTCACGCTTTTCGCCAAGGATTTTTTCCTCCGACTCGATCCCGCCGACGCGTCCGGCGAAACGTGGACCTACCGGAACGACAAAAAAGGTTTCCTGAACCGGTCCGACTACCTGTTCGTCTCGCCGGAGCTGCGTCCTTGCGTCGTCCGGACGTTCCTGCCGGACGCGCCGGCCATACGCGGCGCGAGCGACCACCGGCCGGTGGCGGCGGTATTGGATATTCCGTAGCGACGTTGTCGCTGTCTTCCCATCATTCTTCATTCCGGTTTTCTTCATTCCCATGCCCTTCCCGCCCGAATCCCTGCCGCTCGGCCCCGGCGTGCGCATGCTCGCCGCCCATCCGTCCGGACTCGTCGCGTTGGAAAAACCGGCCGGCGTGATGTCGCATCCGAACGGACCGGGCGTTCCCAAAAACGCGCTTCTCGCGGCCGCGTACGACGCGGAACGCGAGCGCTACACGTTCCGCGACGCCGGCGGAACCGCCCGGCACGTCCGGCTGCTGAACCGGCTCGATTCGCCCACAAGCGGCGTCGTGCTCGTGGCGACCGACGACGGCATCGCCGACGCCGTGACCACGTTGTTCGCCGGCCGGGAAATCGACAAGACCTACCACGCGATCGTGAAAGGCGGCCGGCTGATTCCGGAAAAAAGCGTCTGCTTCTTGATTGTTACCCTCTGTGTGTTGCAGAGGAAGAGAGGAAGATCCTCTGTTCTTGCCCTCTGTGTATTGCAGAGGAAGGGAGGTAGATCCTCTGGTGTTTTACTTCTGGGTCTGTCAGAAGTCTGAGGAGTTTATTCCTCACGGTCAAGCTGTGAGTCAGCAGTTGGTCGTACACTGAGTCTGCAGGTTCTTGCAGGTGATTGCAAGGAAGCCTTACTCAGTGGAGTAAGGGGTGGACGTAGATTGCGAGTTTGCAATCGAACTACCTTAAAATCAACCGTCTCCTCTATGGTTTGGTACTCTTCTACTGATTCTCATTCCTGTGCAGATCGGCTGCTTGATCTAGTGCTGTTTAGTGCTTCTCGTTGTACATTTTTCTGATCTTAACTTCGAGTGATCTTATCCTCTACGCTAAAATTTTTAAAGGGGTGATCTATTCAACCCCTCCCCTTGTAGATCACCTCAACACTCTGTGCGTATCAGAGTGGTCCGCCATGCATTGCATAGCGCACCCCATAGGGTCCGTTAAGCATATAACAGCCTCTGGCAGGCGCGTTATATCGACTGGGAAATGAGAGGGACGAGTTCGAAACCGAACTCCCCTCCGGTCAATCCGGATCAGTGCGAAACGAAAGAAATGGGGTAGGAGAAGTTGAATAATAACATTCCTACAACTACGGCATGCCTCAAAATGCAAATACAATGGCCCTAATGAATTTTTCAAGCATTTTTAACCTAAAAACCCTTAAAATACACTATGCACGAAAACTGATGTAAATACCTATGCATGGGCATACATGTAGTAACAAAATGATCCTAGCGAAGTAAGGAGTCTATCCCCCTACCTCGATCGTGACGATACCCTCAAAAAGTGCACATGCAGATGATGAAGCTTCGGCACACCTCTCGACCTGACCCGCTCCCATGCCCCTCGAACCGGGGAATGAAAGGCACTGGTGCGATTCTCGCGACGAGCCGGTTCCAACGGTATCTCCTGCGCCTCTATCCGGGGTCGACACAATCCAGAACGGGTGAGAAAGGGGGCGGAGGAGAGAGAAAGAGTGAGAGTGGGTGAGAGAAACGAGGGAGAGAGAGTGTTGAGTGGAGAGAGAGAGGGTGTGGCGGTGGGTTTTTAAAAATTTTGATTTTATTATTTTTTTAACCCAAAATTGCCTCAGACTTAAATGTTATGTTATGCTCTGCTTATGAAACTGACATGCCCCTATTTGCAGCGTGCCGAGGGAGCCCAACATCATGGAGCTGACGCACCGTCTTCCTCCTCCCAGCCACCCTCAGATCAGGCCAAGCGGGACGCGGAGTTTGCTCGGATGGTGGCACGGGTCGAGGAGGCTGAGGCTACGCTCGTCGAGAGGGTAAGTAGATAGTTGTACTTTCCCTGTTAATTTTGATTATGAATACCACTAGCTAATTATGATGTGTGCACACGCAGACGATCGAGCTATCGGTGGCACTGAGCGAGGTCACTCGGCTGAGGGAGATGGAGCGCAGTCACCCGGCAGATGTGATAGAGTTAGCGCTCCTACATGCGGAGCTGGAGCACAGCCGGGCAGAGGTAGTAGAGACGCAGCGCATCCGTATAGAGTTGGACCGGTCTCGACTCCAGGTGGCTAGGCTGGAGGGTGTCGTGGAGGCATACGAGCAGATGTGCCAGAGGCCGGAGGGCAGTAGGGCTCCGAGTGGCACTCACGGTACGCACGGCACACACAGATCCAACTGAGGGTACTTCACGAGTTCCTCCGGCCACCGGAGGAATGAGGAGGAGGAGCGGCGTCGATGGCACCGCGAGGAGGCGAGCTTAGCAATGGCCCCGCCATCGAAGAGGAGCGAGGGCACGGGCGATAGTGGAGGTTCAGAGGGGGGACCAACCTGATTTACAATATGTGACTTATGTACTTTTGCTATGGATGTTATGACATGACATGTTTTGATTTTGGAAATGTGTGCATGCTGACACTTGACAGTCTAACCATGAATCCTAGACTGACACGAGAGAGAGAGAGAGAGACGGAGACTCGAGTAGAATGTCTCAAAGGATAATAAACAAGACTAAGGCAATAGAGAGAGAGGCGGTCATCCAGATGGCCACTCCCAGGGCTCGACGGTCCCATGGCAGACCGCGGAGGGTGAACTGACCACAAGTTCAGAGAAGGAAATAAACGGTCCCTCTTGGGCCACATAGACTACAAAGATGGTTCTCCTTCAACTGTGTGAATCTTTGAACGCACTGAACAAGACCATTTAGACTGCCAGGTAGGTGAAGTGTGTAGAAGGTGGGGAAATGGTCTATTCCAGGCTGCTATTAAACTCCTGCGGTCGCTTGATAGACCTCTTTAGAAATTCTGTTAATATCCATATGTGCTTGAAGTTCATTTCTCATCATCTCACTTCTCACTTTTGGGTTCAATTGTGATGGATGGCTTATGGTGATTCTGTACTATACATGCTTTGTGCACTTCGACTAATCCATGTATGCACTACCATCTTTGATTATGTTTCATGCCTCGCACTTTGGTTTCAATCATGTACTTTTTGCTACCTGCTTCCCTCATTAAGGGGGAGGCCACCCACTAAAAGATCGTGAGAGTGAAGTAGTGTAAATACCCAAAGGGTATCACCATAAAGGGTAGCCCATTGGTCTTCTTTTCCAATGAAAGTCCTATAGGGATAAAGTCTGTCACTCTCTAGGTGCCACATAGCTATAGAAGGCAGAGGCTCCTCTACTGGCAAAGGGATCTGCTGAAGAACTATTCACTCGCTGCTTACGCGACATAGTCCCCGAAGGGTCTTCACAAAATTATCCTTGCTAATTTCTGGCAATTTTGATTTTGTCTTGGACAAGTGGCATTTTGTGGCCTCCTGAGCCTCTAGATAGGCCATTACCTCAACATTAGTCTAAAAATTTAACTTCTTTAGATAGGATGGGTCAACATCTAGAATTGGCATCGGTTGGGAATCCAAGAACCTTCATTCCGCAACGGCCAAGCATTCCCGTCTGGAGCTCCTGTAGAAGCCTGTGCGCACATTCCACCACTTGATATATTCTGGAGTCACATGGGGAAAGCGTGTAGGAGTCGAAACTCTAAATGAAATTGCCTCTCGGCGATGGAAATAGTCCCACCGGATGCGGGCCTCGTCTGTTGTCGACTGGCCAGCCTGGGCCTTATTCAACAATGCAAATTATGTTAATGAGGGTGGAATGTGCTAATCATAACCAAAATTCCAACTAAATCAGATTGGATACCAAGGCTCTAGCCTAAAAGTCCCGCCCTTGTGAAAAACCAAGACTCTCGGACTTATAGACAGTGCCCAGTCAACTAGTTCTAATTCCAGAATCAGCCTTGTGCACTTGGCGCTGGAAATGGGGTGAACATACTCTTCTATTTCGTGAAGGTGGCACTCCCACATCTTGTTCACTAACGGACTTGAATGAGCAGCCAGGCTCCAAAAATGTAAAACCCTGGGTGCATCCATTGGAACCTGGTCGACTTCCCTCGAATGGCAAAAAGTTGGTCTAATGTCAGTGTCGGCTTGACACTTTCAAATTCTATCATTCTCAAGACTAGTTGTGGCGACTGGAGTGTCCAAGGAGCAGCTTCTGGAAACAATGTACAAACCCAGGCATTAAAGAAATGGAGTGGTCCGATCGTTCGCAAATTTCTGGGGAGACGTAAATGATGAAGATCCCCCAGCATCTTGTATATCAAGCACAGTGCGACTGGGCAAAGTGAGAGCTTTATGCCCCATGCCATCAGACAGGCAGGGTAAATTACTTCGGCCCTAATCACGCTCTTGTCACCCTGTGGGAAAATGGAAAAGCAAATCCAGTATGTTAAGTACACAACACAATGGGTGACTGCATCGACGCCAGTAGGGTTAGGCCCTCCTCGTTGACCTTCCTTCAGTGAGGGAAGGAAAGCAGCTTGCTGTCGAACCCTTTTCTTCCGCTGAACAGGAGTTGGCACTACTGAAGGGAAGTCTTCATATTTTCATTTCCCTCTGAAGAAATACTGGAGCCAGGTGCCCATCCTTCTCTCCAGGCTTGCGTGCCTCTTGGGTATCGTACGAAGAACGACAAAGAGTACCATACGCCTTCATCAAATACTGATAGCCGAACCCAGTCAGATATCGCCCCTCACCGTCTGTCGAATCCTTTAGCCAATCCGGCCAACAAACTTCTTCATATGGTTCACCGTCAATCGGGAGACCACTCAGTTGTGAAAGGCTCCAAAGGTCTAAAGATATTTCTCCTTATAAGGTATAAAAGGTGTTGTACTTCGGACAAAACACCTAGATCATGCCACAGTAGAGGCCCTTGGAGATAGGATACTGATACATTGACGCATACACACTATGGTACACTCCAGCTTTGATCAGGATTGGAGCATAATGCTTCAATACGTAGTTTGTGAACTCCACAGCTCCTGCTCTGAAGGCGTGGGCGTCAGTAGCCTTTATATCCACAAACCTGCCCATGACAATTTTATGCTTAAAGCGCAGTGCTAGATAGTCTAACAAGAATGGCTCCTCCCTGCACCCCCACTTCAACGGGGCTAAGAACAAGCCAAAGGATGGATTCTCTCGGTCTACGCGACCCGCAGATTCATTCCACTTGGCTGAAATAAACTCAGGGGCCCTCGTCAGCTGCCCCTCCTGCGGTGTCAGCTCCTGCAGTCCAAGCATGGCACCCCACTTTCGGGGTTCACCAGGCAAATATATAGGCCTACCCCACATAACAGAGTTTGTTAAACTGTCCCGCTCGGTAAGAATTACTTGTTCAGCTCTCCGAACGAGGAACAAGTCCCGCTTCCCCTGAAGATTTAATCGCCTTAGAAAAGACATCATGTGCTCATCTTTGGGATGGTCCACTCTGTAGCTGTCACGATGATCATATTTGAAGGAATCACTGCCAATAATCATCAAACAACTAGTGTTCACTGTATCAGTATCTGAATCAGAAGACTCGGCGACTATAGCCAGCCAGTCTTGGCCTCGATCCAAAGAATGAACATCTCCCCAAGTCACCACAACACGGGAAGAGGAAGGAGAGCCAGATGCCATGATGTTTGCATCAAAGAAGGGGAAAGAAAAGAAAACAACAGAATATTAGAAGATGGATTTTAAAGTAAAATTCTGGCAAAATTTCGACAGAGTCTCCCCTAGCCAGGAGCGTGCCAGAAGAAAGTGGGAATACGTCCATTAAGAGACAATCCCTAAAATAGGCCGTGGGTATCA
The DNA here is from genome assembly GCA_024336825.1 of Amorphophallus titanum. NCBI lineage: Eukaryota > Viridiplantae > Streptophyta > Magnoliopsida > Alismatales > Araceae > Amorphophallus > Amorphophallus titanum. The sequence goes on along the minus strand of JANBPO010006859.1, from coordinate 5,739,590 downwards.
AACCGAGGCCAAATAGGACACCCGGAGGTGTAGCTCCAAGGACCAGCCTACTAGGAGCCTCCCGGGGCCTGACATGAAAGGGTTTGAATCCCTTGAATCAAGCTACATAGGGCCCTCACCCTCACCAAGATCGCCATAGCCATTAGGGCCCCTGCTATGCCGGAAGGGGAGAAGATGAAGAGGAAGGCCACCGCCCTGATCGTCCACAGAGAAGGGAGATGGAGGAGAGTCACCACCGGTGCTGCTCTTGCCACACCAGAAGAAAAGAAGAGAAGAAATAGGCAATCAAGAGGGGAGGGGTGAATTGATTGACAAAAAAAAATTATTTTACAACAAATGAGATGCTTGTTAAAAACATTAAACCGCATATTTTAATGTGATCTAATCATACAAGCACTCATTCTCACCTAAACAAGATCTCTCTCGTAAACATAAGTGGATGAGTGTAGAGGAACTATGACGGAGTCAAAGATCACTCAACTTGGCGCAGAGCCCACTCGATTTTGAAATTATCCCCAATTACGGTTCTAGCAATGGGCTTGGGCCCAAAGGGCTTAGTTTTGGGTCTTGGAGGCCTATTTAGGGGGATTTAAACTTAACTAAAGGTCTGGCCCTTTGAATAATTATTAAATGGGCTGATATTCACTAAGTAGCTCATTAAATCTACTTATAGCCTAATTATTTGTATTTAACTTCAGAAAAATGCTTATAAATTTAGGGAAAATTCAGAGATACTACAAGTTCTCTCTTTTTCTTCTGGTGGAGCTTTTCTCTCTTGAGTTCATAGGGAATGCAACAGCCTTCTCTGGTTTGATCGGCTCATATATAGATAACAGAGAAATCATCTTTTTCAAAAAGAAAACTGATCCATAACGAAATAAAATCATTGGTCCAGGTGGCAGAAAGAATATTCTTTCAATCTGAATCTTCTAGTAACTCAACCACGTGGGCTGAAATTTTCGCACCAAGGCTTGAGGTCACTCTCACGTGATCCTCTTAAGGTCTCACGAGCCCAGACATACTTCAAACTTTTGGATCCATTTGTCAGGCAAGGCAGTCTGAGTTTTCATCCTTAATCATCCATTATGCCTTTATCCTCTTAAGTCCATCGCCCATACTTCTGTATTGAAGATTGGAAAGGGTTGCATCGACATGCCTTCTTGCTGCATCGATGCAGTGTAGCTAAGGAGCTCTTTAGGCAATTGGCTTTGAATGCATGACCTTTGGTGCTTTAATACAGCGCTTTGATGCTTCGACGTTGTTAACTTCCAATTTCTGGTTCCAAGCTGAGTACATTGATGCACTTCTCAGATACGTCGGTACAGTGTAAAGATAGAACCATTTGGATAGAAGACCTTGAAGGCTGGCTTTTGACTTGGTGCATCGAGGCAACTCCTTGATGCTTCGACGTGGTGTGATTCGAGAGCAGGTCTTATTCTTGAAGCATCGGTGTAATTCTTTGTTGCATCGATGCAGAAATCTGGAGATCGCTTCTTTAAGCACGACTGCATCGAGGTAGTGAAGATCCTACTTTGACCTCTTATGGTAATCACGACACCTATTCTCTTAATCTTTACTTCTGAAAGCTTTACCTCGTTTCTAAGTAAATTTACTCTGTCATTTCTCAGATCTTCCTCACTCTTTTTGATACAGCTCCACCAACTTGAACACCTGGATTTACTGGACCCACCTAGGGTCATTTCCTTTCAGGGGAGACAGGGGTCTGCCCATCCTCTCCCATCTACTGCTGGTGAGGGTGCCCATCCCTCTCCTTGTGATTCCTCCAATTCGGCCAGTCATATCCTACATATGATAGCTCAGCTTGATCCAACTCAATTCCATCTTCTGAAACAAGCCTTGCAGGGGACAGATCCCCCGTCTTCTATGCCTTCTGGCGTGCCTACTGCCGCCACCTCTCCGATTGTTGGACTAGGGGCCACCTCCACGGCCCCCATTGATCTCACTCCCATCCGTCCATAGGTTCTCCGATTTCCCAATATGGAATCGGGCCAGGCCTCTACCTCGGCCCATAAATTTTAGGACAAGGGGAAGGCCCAGATCCCCACACCTTCTTATGCGGATCCATACACTACCATCTCTTCAGTGCCACGGGCCCTTGTGGCCCCGACTGATTTTGCTCGCCTACAGCCAGGGGCAGCCCAGCTTGCCTATTCCGATATGGGCCCTGGCCCATTATCCATCTTGCGCGCTCCCCCCTCCATCGTTTCACCCGTCTGCTCTTTACACAGGTTCTGCTCCTCCTACTCCATCTCCTCCACCCCGGGAGCGGGAGATTCTTGAAAAGTGGGCTACCATGTAGCAACAAATCGATCTCCTCCATAAGAGGGTCAGCCCACAATCCCTCGCTGATATCCCCATTCCCAACTTCAGGGACATTCGCTTTCCTCCGCAGTCTGAGCTCCCTGTATACCAGAAATATGACGGGAATGGAAACTCATTTGTTCATGTCATGGAGTTCCTTTATGAATCGACGTAGTTTCAGCACGACGTTTGCCTGATGGCATATCTATTCTGCTGATCCCTAGATGGGGTGGCACATGAATGGTTCTATACCTTGCCTCTGGAGGAGGCGAAAAGTTTCAAGACCGTAAAGGAGAAGTTTATTCAGAGATTCCAAGATCGGGTTGGTCTCGAGTATTCTTTTACAGACTTAGTTGCAGAAAAGATGAAGGCAGACGAGGACTTTGCTACGTATGCAGATCGATGGAGGCAGATGGCCTCGCGTGTGCCCGGGCAGATCCCAGAATAAGAAAAAGTTAAATTGTTGATTTCTAATGCCACTCCAACATTCCAGAATATTTTGGCAATGAATGATTTTTCAAGTATGCATCATTTAAATTCTTTACATCTTTCATGCATTTCAGCATATGCCAATTGTCATTCTTCAATTGTAATTTCTTCAGAATCAGAGTTTACCTCAACCTCGCTTTCTCCATGAGTCATCATACATGCATCTTTTGCTTCTTCTTCATACTTTCGGGCCAACTCGTCCCAAAGGTCTCTTGCCGACCTACACATTGGAATTTGTGAAAGTATATTAGACTCAATGGCATTAATGAGAAAATTTAATGCTCTAAGATTCATTGTATTTTCCTTGACATGCTCATCATTCCATTTGTTATGTTTAACAAGAAGTTTGTGCTGACCATCACTTAACACTTTTCAAAGTTCACGCTCATGCAAAGCAAGATAAACATACATTCTATTTCTCCAAGAAATATAATCATGACCATCAAAACACAGAGGACAAGAAGTTGAATAACTTTTGGCCATTTTACTTGAGGTTGTCGTTGCCTAGGATCACTCTATAGATCGTGGGATCTCAAGACAAATAGAGCTGAGGCTCTGATACTAATTCTTGGGTCCGAGGCAACGGCAATCAAGAGGGTGGTGAATTGATTAGCCCTCTAAAAAATTAATTCCAAATAATTTGTACCACTTTTCAAGTTCGATAGATAGATAAGCAATTGACTCTTAAATTTCTTGACAAAGAAAGAACAAGATGTAGCAAATTAGATTACACACTCATGGCTCACTCACGTGTTATTATAATTGATCAAAAGGTGTGTGTGTGTGTGCAACAATGTGCTGAACCTATGAATTGTGAATAGCTAAATTAAACGAAGTGTAAACTGCAAATACACCACAAGCAAATCACAAGACACAAAGGTTTTTACGGTGGTTCGGGACCATGGTGAGCTCCCTACGTCCACCCCTCACTCTACTGAGTGAGGCTTCACTACTATAAAAGTAGCCTGGGCATAAATCCCCACACACATATAGAGCCAAGCTCCAACACACACACATAGGGCAACACCTACGCAACCACACGGGAGTAAACCCCCAACCACACATGGGGAACACACCCCAAGTTATGCCCAAGCGCACACGCAGATATGCTCCGCATAAAATAACGCACACGCATCAACACAAACACTCGAAAAACCCATTCTCTGAACACCCACACAAAATATTCTTTCAGAAATGTATGAAGCATAGACAGATGGAAGTATTTCAAGCTTTTGTGGTCCGAGTAGACCGTGAACTTCTCTCCATAAAGATAATGACGCCAGATCTTTAAGGCCAATATAACAGCTACTAGTTCTAAATCATGCACAGGGTAATTCTCCTCATACTTCTTCAGCTGTCTAGAGGAGTAGGCAATTACTTTACCTCGCTGCATTAAGACACAGCCTAAGCTAAACCTAGATGTATCCATATATACCTCAAATCCCCCTCCTTCAGAAGGTAAGGTAAGTACAGGGGTTGTGGTTAAACGATCCTTCACAGTCTGGAAGCTCCTCTCACATTCCTCGGTCCATTCATAGTGATTCTCCTTCTTTGTTAGTCTGGTTAATGGTACAACAATCTTGGAGAAATCTTTAATGAACGTTATGTAATATCCCACCAATCTCAAGAAACTCTGGACCTCAGTCACACTAGCTGGTCTCTCCCAATTCCTGATGGCCAATACCTTAGAAGGGTCAACTGAGATACCATCTTTAGAAATTATATGGCCTAGAAAAGAGACTTCTTGCAACCAAACTTCGCACTTACTAAACTTGGCGTATAACTGATGATCTCTCAGCAACTGCAAAGCCTTCCTCAAATGCTCCTCATGCTCCTCCTTGCTATTAGAATAAATCAAAATATCATCAATAAAGACTACTAACCACTGACCAAGGTAGGGCCTAAACACTATTTATTAACTGCATAAAAACTACAGGAGCATTCGTTAGTCCAAAAAGTATCATAACTAATTCAAAGTGCCTATACCTACTTCTGAATGCTGTATTATGGATATCTTTATCCTTGATCCTTAGTTGATGGTAACCCAACTTAAGATCAATATTCGAGAAATATTGATCTCCTAAAATTTGATCGAATAACTCATCGATCCTCGGTAACATGTACTTGTTTTTAATCGTTAGCTAATTCAATTGTTGATAATTTATGCACAACCTCAAAGATCAATTCTTCTTCTTAAAAAAGAGAATAATTGCTTCCTAGGAGCACGTACTTGGACGGATAAAGTCCTTCTTTAATGACTCTAACAACTACTGTAATGATCCAAGATCCGGATACCAAATCAAACCCGATATCACTTGGATCCTACACCGCCACCCATGAGTTGGAAAGCTTGGAAGGGTTAAAGGGATGGTGTGATCATGCATTGAAATTTTAAAAATTACAAATACAAGTGAAGTCGGCCTGCAGCACAACTTACAGTGCCGAAGGCCGTGTTAGCGAAAAACCCATGTGTCTGACCTAAAGACACACGAGCTTCCGAAAGCAGTTGCCGGGTGACCTGAAAGCTTCATCAAAACTTCCCACCAAGGTTTTTGCGAGATCATGGCAAGATGAAAGATCACGGTGACTCCCGGAGCCAGTTCGGGGCCTGCTGTCTGACCCATGTCAAATGAACAGAATGAAGAGGATTAATCCGGTGCGCCCCCTTACCCGGCGCTCAATCCGACGCGCCCCCTTACCCGGCGCTCCATGTTCTCTAGCACCCCATTACCCGGCGCGCAAAAACCCCTTGTTGAAGCCTTTGACGGCATGCATTCTCCACGCTGGGAGAGGCCCTGTCTATATAATGTCCAAGTGTCCAAGTGATTCAAAAGAAGAGATAGGGACGAAGTAAGAACATGAAAAGAGTGGCCAATCATCCGAGGGAAAAGAAGCTTTGGGAACAAGAAAGGTGGGGTTCAGAGAGAGCCACGATATTCTACGGAGCTTCTCATCCATCTAACTAAAAAAGCCCCGGGCCAGGGAAGAAGAGACTCTCTCCCTCTCTGATACTCTATTTCCACAGTGAAAGCTTTAGGTGGATGGCAGAGCGTCCCTTCCACCCCACTTTTCTCCTCTCTATAACTCTGCGCTTCTGCAGCTTCTGTAATGAGAGGGCGATGATATGAGTCCGCTACCGCTCATTTTTCTTTACTTTCCCTTTCTCCTTTTTTTAAGGCTTGATCTGGGGATTTGATCGATTTAGTGTGACAATGCTAAACCGTATCAGAAGATGTAACCTCATATACCTTGTGGGTTATGTGATTAGTTTTGAGTATGAATGAAGCTCTGATAGGCATATGTGCTCCCTTTGCCTTCATTCTTTGAGTGCATTCAACCTCTCATCGCGTGTTGTCGCCGATTCTTCTCGTTGACACCGAATGTGCCCTGGGACATCCCCAAAGGGGCTACAGCAATATCCCCCTTCCCCGGGGCTCCCTCTGTTATATAGATCGCATGTTGACGCACCGTGTGCCCCCGTGTTTCTCTCCGCAGGAGATGCACATCCATACATATATGCGTCTTCTTCTGGCCTTGGGATTGGCTCCACACTATCTCCCTATCCATAGATATTATTTTTATTATTCTCCTTTTCTCTTCTTTTCTTTTCTCCCTTTTTTCTTTCTTCTCTCTTTGATGTCCGGGCCTCCGCACTTCAGACTATATCTTCGAGGCTGTTGGGACCTTGCTTGATTTTATATTCAATTCATCCCTTAAAACGTAAATTCATGATGGCTCGGTGCCGTGTACTAGATGCGGCCTCACCATCACCAGTGTTGGAATTTGGCCGTCGGGCCCTCTTGCTTTGTCTCTTCTTATTCTTCTTCCACTGAAGGCTTGCTGCAAACACAAAAATTTGGATGTGCATAGCAGGGTAGTCCCGATAGAGACGATTTTTACCTAGGGCCCCTTTGCCTTGCCGTTAGAGTCTGACGGGAAAGAAAAACTAACTAGAGGCTTGGCTCAAGGCATTGAGCTTGTGTGTGCGCACGTGGCTGGGGATGTTGGACCCACACTAACGAGCGTGACCCTAACTAGTCATTGTTCTTCTTGGTTACTGTTATGATGTCTCAGTTACCATGTTCGAGACGTGTGGGAGACGCTCGAGGTGCAGTAAAAGATGTCAATGGATGCGCCTGGCCTTGCTTCTAGTGAGAGGGTGTTTTTGTCACATGACACTTAATCCTCGTAACTTGTGTGGTTCTCGTGCAGTGTGAGGTTTTTGGCATGGTTCCTCAGGTAGTTTGTGTTCTTCTAACACCATCGCTTTACCCGTAGTCTGTGTAGAGTACACAACAGCGAGGTCGTGTATGTGTGGTGCTTCTTAGACCATGTAATCTTGAGTTGGGCTTTGTCATTGTGAGCGAGCTTGCATGACCGAGGTGTCATGGTGATTTTCTGGCTAGGTGGCCAGAGTTTCCTTATATCGGTTCGGTGATTCCTGACTGTGAGTGCAGGAATTTGTGTTTCCGGCCGATAGGAGTAGCTTGCGGCTCAGCCATAGTTTTCTTGACTATTGTCATTTTCGTTACGGCTGTTACTTTTGTTGTTGTTGTTACTCCTAGTTGTTGTTACTGTTTAGCACCATCGTTTACCATTGTTGTTTCGTGGTGCGGATCTGCGGGACCCCTACTGAGCCCGTGAGATGAGACTCACCCCTGACTTTTCATGTGTAGTGATTGCTACTCGTGGTTTGGAGGTGCGGTATGTGTTTCTTAGTGCCAGCTTTGCCAGTGTCGAGCTGCGAAAAATAGGGAGGAAACTGAAAACGAACTACACTTAACTACAAAAAGTGAGAACAACAGTTTATCAGGTACCTTGAAAATAGAAAGTTGATTTCCCGCATGGCTTAAAGTAGACTTTCTTAGATCTGCAGTCAACCACGGCACGATATTGCTCTAACCAGTCCATGCCTAGAATCACATCATACTCGGCCAACTGTAGCGCATACAACTTCGATGGCAACTGCCGGTCACTGACGATAATAGGAGAATCTTCCAGGTAAAATGGAGTGAACATGAAATCTCCAGAGGGTAACTCAACGAGTAGATCACGGGGCGACTCGGTTATCAGCTCCTCGAGACGAGCAAGGAAATCCTCAGAAATAAATGAATGAGTGGCACCTGAATCGAATAGCACACGAGCTGGATGACCAAAGATCAAAATCGTACCTTCTACGAGATTGGACGCAATGGCTTCTGCATGAGTGATATGCATAATCTGGCTCCTCAGCTTCTGGCTAGAGGCTACAGAAGATTGCTGGGAAGAAGCTGGAACTTGTAAAAATGACGGCTGAGGCTAAGGTGGTGCAAGAAGATGAAATTGAGACTGCTGCGGTTGGGCGACCTGCGAGAACTGCGCCGGAACAGACTTCATCAGGTAATCTCGAACAACATAACCCGGCTGATCATAGAGATAGCAAACCACCGGTAAGGAACATGGTACACCAGGATGGCTGCCACCACACCTCAGACATGGTCTCAGCTGACTCACAGGAAACTATCGACACTGCTGATACGGAGAAATGGACTACTGAGCAGAATCAGAAGATACCGTTTACTGCTGCACAAAACCCGAAGATGCTTGACGGTTAAATCTCTTCTTAGACTTCTGAAACATCCGTCTCGAAAGACCACCCGAAGTAGCTATGACAGACGGAATGCCAGGTGCTGACGACTGAAGGGACTGCTAGAATGGCACAACCGACTGAACAACACTAGACTGAGAGAACCCTACAGACCTCGCGAAATCGAGCTCAACCGCAACTACTGCCTGATATGCATCGCCCATGACATTGACACGGGTAGCAAGCAATGGCACTCTCAATTCGACTCGCAAATCTCAGAGAAATTACTCGGTCTTTAAGGCTTCATCAGCAATAATATGCGGCGCATACCGACCCAACTCAATGAACTTGTTCCAAAATTATCAATTTTAATTCTCAAATATAATATATATCATCATTAATTATTAAAGGGATATTCGAGAAAGTATTTCTTCCCCACCCCATATTTGTGTATTCTTAATTTTATCCATGAATTCTATTTCTCTTTGGCGCGCTCTCTCTCTCTCTCTTTCTCTCTCTCTCTAGACTCTCTCTCTTTCCCGAGGGGAGACACAACGACGGCCAGAGAGGAACATGATAGGGGTAGGGATCGAGGAACACAACAGGGTGGACGGTGCCGATGGCACAATCTTAGGTGCTCTCGATCCCCAGTGGCTCCACGATGACGTCGTAGACAAGGCAGGCACCACTGCGAAGTAGGTGAGGAGAAGTGGAGAAGACAGTCATGACAGAGGGGAGTACAACACACTCTCTCTCACTCTCCCCCCTCTCTCTCTGTGACCCAATGGGATACGACCGATGTCGGAGGAGGAGACCCACTTCGGTGCCCCACTCCCTCACACACTCTCCCCCCTCTCTCTCGCTCTCCCCCACTCTGTCTCTTTCTTTCTCCCCCCTTATCTCTCTCTGACCCCACTGGGGTGCTATCGACGTCGAAAGAAGACACCTCCTCGGGTGGCCCACTCCCACTCCCTCTCTCTCTCTCTCACACACACTCTTCCCCCTCTTTCTCGCTCTCCCCCTCTCTATCTCTGTTTCTCTCTCCTCCTCTCTCTTTGCGACTCCAGTGGGATGCGGTCAGCGCCGGAGAGGGAGACTCCCTCCGGTGCCCCACTCCCTCTAGCACTCTCTCTCTCTCTCTCGCTCTCTCTCTCTCTCTATCCCTTTCTCTCCCCCTCTCTCTCTACGACCCCAATAGTGTGTGGGCTCCCCCTCTGATATACCCCTCTCTCTCACATACTTTCTCGCTCTCCCCCTCCTTGTCTCTCTTTGTCTCCCTCTCTCTCTCTCTCTGACCCTAGTGGTGTGCGGTAGACCTATAAACGGATCAGATACGAAGCGGATAGTGTGATATCCGAATCCGTATCTGATTAATAATCAAATTATCCGTCGGATATTTTATTTGGATAATTATCGAATTAATACAAATTTAAATTTGGTTTGAATTTTAAACATATAATTGCTAGACTTACTTAAAGGTGAGTTATGTGATCCGTATAGGGGCATCGTAAGTTATTTGCTCAAAAAAAAGAGACGGTGAGAAGGGCCCTGCTATGTCCATGCCCCATTCGACAAACGGCCAAGTGGGGGCTGTGGGGTGCAGTGGATTACGAGGTCTCCTGGGTACTAGGCCAAAGGATTGGCATTGATGACATGTACGAGCATACTTGATGCAGTCCGCGTACATAGTTGGCCAATAGAAGCCTTTGAGCTTGATATTGTGCTTCATTCTATCTCCGGCCTGGTGAGCGCCGCACAATCCAAAGTGAACTTCATGCATGATGGCCCGAGCCTCGACTTGTGAGACACATCTCAAGAGAATCGACTTGTCCTTCTCGTGGACAAGTTGGTATAAAGAGTCACCGATCAACTCATATGGTGTTGCTCGATGGAGTAGTTGGACCCTTTGAGCTCAGTTAGGAGGGAGCCACCATTTCTTGAATTTGACGATTGGCTCACGTCAGTCTTCATCTTCTGGGGGAGTGTTCTGGTCGAGGTCATGGACCTCAGGGACGGTGAGATCGGAGTTACCCTCGAGTGAACTCGACATCAGTCTTCTGTGCTTAACTGTGATGTCAACTTCGCCCTCAGGCGGAGGCTTGATGGCTGCGACCAATTTTGCCAGGACATCCGCCTGGGCATTGCTGCTCTTGGGGACATGATCTATTTCAAATAAATAGAACTTCTGAGTTAGCCTGGTGACAGCTGCATGGTACGAAACCAACTCTGGCTTGCGCACGTCGTAGATGCCGAGGACTTGGTGGACTATCAACTGAGAGTCCCCGTAGGCTTTGAGGCATTTGATGCCCATGTCGAGAGCCATCTGAAGCCCGATGATTAGAGCTTCGTACTCAGCTTCATTGTTGGTCAGGGATTTCATGAGGGTGCAAGAGTTATACAAAACTCCGCCCTGAGGAGTCAGGAAGACAATGCCAGCACCCATCATGGAAGATGAATCCTAGTTGTTTCGAGTGATCCCCCGAGAAGCACCATCGAAGTAGAGCTCCCAACAGTGCATGTCGACTGTATGGGCATCTTGCTGCTGGTAATGCAAGACATCTCCAGCCTTTTCACCTTGAGCGGATGACTGGTAAGCAAGGGATCCCTCGTCGGGGAGCTTCATGTTGAGGGGTGAATCATCCGGTACTAGATGGGCTGCCAAAAATTCAGCCATGCCTTGTCCCTTAATGGCTTTCCTAGGGACGTAGGTAATGTCATACTCCATCAGCAGGAGAGCCCATTTTCCCAATTGACCTGAGAGAACTGGCTGTCAGAGGAGGTACTTCAGGGGGCTGTGCTTGGATATCAACTCAACCTGATGGGATAGGATGTAATGCCGTAACTTCTTGATGGCGAACACCAATGCCAAGAAGACTTTCTCCATGGGATAGTAGTGGTACTCGACACCGATTAGTTTTCGACTGAGGTAGTAGAGCAGCTGCTCTTTGCCTTCCTCGTTGATTTGTGCCAGCAGGGCCCCCAACGAGGCATCCATGGCGGTGATACAGAGTATGAGGGGTTTACCTTTGACTGGTGCCCCCAAGACCGGAGGTGTGAGTAGGTACTTCTTGATTTCTTCGAAAGCCACTTGGCATTCTGAGTCCCAGATGAACAGGGCATCTTTCTTCATTATTTTGCTGAAAGGCTCACATCGACCGAAGAGGTTGGAGAAAAACCTCCGAATGTAGGCCAATCTTTCTTGAAAGGACCTGACCTCGGTGTAGTTGCTGGGTGGTGGAAGCTCCTGGATCTCTTTGATCTTGCCAGGGTCCACTTTGATTCCTTAGTACTGAATAATGAAATCGAGAAACTTGCCATTGGACACGCCGAAGGCCCATTTCATGGGGTTCATCTTGAGCCCATATTATCAGAGATGTTCGAAGACCTGGCGCAGATCACGCAGATGGTCTTCCCACCTCTCCATCTTGACGATGAGGTTGTCGATGTAGCATTCGATGATATTGTGCAATATCTCGTCGAATATTTTGCTCATGACCCTCTGGTATGTAGTGCCAGCATTCTTCATACCGAAAGGCATGCGCTTGTAATTGAAAATCCCTTTAGGAGATCTTAAGGCTGTGTGGCATTTGTCTTTGAGGGACATCCGGATTTGGTTGTAACTGGATGACCCATCCATGAAAGACAAAGCTTCATGTCTGGTGGTCATGTTGACCATCATTTCTGTGATCGGGACTGGGAAGTTATCATTCGGACATGCTTTGTTGAGGTCCCAAAAGTCAATGTAGATGCAGACTTGGAGACTTTTCTTCTTGATCGGGACAATGTTGGCAAGCCAAATCGGGTAGATGCATGGCTCGATGAAGTCAACCTCCGCCATTTTATTGAGTTCGGTGGAGACCTGGAGTTCTAGCTCATGGCGCATGCACAACTGTGGCTATTTGATTGGAGTGGCTGAGGGAGAAATGGCTAGTTCATGTTCTGCGATGGAGGGGTCTAGCCCTGGCATCTCCTTATATGTCCAGGCAAAGCAGTCTTTGTATTCGAGCAGGAGTTACCTATAGTCCTGCCTCTCTGCCTCAATGAGGAGAGCACTGACGAACGTAGGCTGGGGGGCTTCATCTTCGCCCATGTTGATTTCCATGAGTTCGTCAATGGTCGCCTGGCCACTGTCCCCTACCTCAGGAGGGGCGGGTTGGAAGTCGATGAAGTCTTCATCATCAGTCTCAACTTCATGCACTTCAAGATTTTCAAAGCCACCAGTTGAAGTTGATAGACCTGGGAGATTGTTGCTGAGCTTGGACTGAGATCGTTCCAAACTACCGGCACTTGGCTGACAGTTGTCGACTGGTGCCATTGAATCTTGGTTGGGGTTGCCTACTAAACTTGGCAATGCTTCATGGCCATTATTCTGAGAACCTTCCTCATCGAGAAGGTTTGCCAAACTGGGATCTTCAACTGGCTGGGAGGCACTGGGGACTTCCTCCATCCCGGTGTCCCTGCAGGTGGGCGGCGAAGACTCACCGAGCACTTGGACTGGGGTACTGGCCCTGGTGGGGAGCGAGATCAGGATATCCTCGTCCTCGTCCCCGGAGCTGTCGAACTTGGTGTCGACATTAGCCTAGTCGCTGACTGGCTATGCCGGTCCCACAGCGTTGACCGCGTAGTAGACACGGAAATCCGGGTCCTGGTCGTAGCCAAGTCGCCTGGTGTCTTTGTGAGAGAACGAGGGTTGCCCCCGGACCTGGGAAGGGGTCCACAACCTGTGGAAGTATCTTCGCTGTGCGGAACCTTGCCATTGGGGAATATGTTGCTTGAGGCACATCTCCCGAATATGTGGTGACAAGTCATCCATCACTTGGACCGCTTCAGGGTGTTGTCGACTTGCTTAGACCAGCCGAGGTCATCTTCCAGTATGGCTTGAGGGGCCATGTCTCCCTTGTAGAAGACAATGGGCTTGTCCCTGCTAGCCTTCTTCGTTCATGACTCAAATAAAATATAAAAATTGAATGACTCGACTCAGATAAATGTGAGGAATACAAAGGAACCATGCTGGTGAGCCACCGGGGCTGTGAGAAAAAAATGAAGGGCGAGAGATGCCCCCGTCAATGCATTAACGCATTATGTATGGACGCACTAAAGCATGGTGACAGGAGCATGATGACGAAAGCATGATGATCGACAATTTGGCCTTGAACAGTCCCTTTCATTTGGTTTATAGTCAATCACGTTTATTAGCCTCTGCCGTAGGAGGTGTGGATTAACTCGAGGATGAGTGAGGGATTAAGTGGCACGAAAAGCGGTATTTTATTCAAAATCGGTGCGGCTGGGCGTAGGTAAAAGGGTTCCCTAGTGCGGTGAAGCGTAGGTAAAGCGGTTACCCGATGCGTGGAGGGCGAGCGGCAATAACCGGCGCGGTTCACCCGGTGCGCGCCGGATTAGGCCGCGCCAGGTAGACACCATTTGAAATATTGTTGGTTTGAGTGTGGGGCTAATCCGGCATGGGGGGGTACCACGCCGTATTAGGGCGCGCCAGATTAAGGTTGGGCCAGTTTGATGGTTTTTTCATGTGTTTTTGGGTTTACTTGATTTATTAAGATGTTTGTGGATGTTTTGGAGTTAATTGGGTCAACTAGTTATTGAATTAGAGTCTTGGGCGCCCTGGAGATAGGGTCAGAGTTCGTACGAGGTTCGTACTTGAGCATGGAAGCTTGTTCTTTTAGAGACATATCTTATTAAGCCCAAATTATGAAGGCAATTCGTTGATTAAACTTGGTGAAAATCGGGCAGCATCTCCCCATCCCCAGAGGATTACGGGCGAGAAGCGGAGACATACTCACATAATTGGAGCAAGCCCCTTAAAGTCGGGTGGTACAGTGACGGTCGACAAACCCAAACGGATAGGAAATCCTGAGGGCTAGCCTACGAGGGGCACCATTCTTCTGTGGGTTAAAATGCGATCAGACGGAACGGCCAATGAGGGATGAAATCCCGTGGGCTAGCCTACGAGGGGCACACAACCCATGGTCACAGCAAGATTTAAAGGGATGACCGATGGGGAAGGAAACCCTGAGGGCTAGCCTACGAGGGGCACACAACCCGTGGCCACCACTAATTCCCCTAGGGACAGTGGGTTTAGTGTTGGGCTAAAGCCACCATAGGAATGAGGAGGTGGTCGTGGTAAGAATTATGAAATTGAGAATTGTAAGATGTGCTAGGTTGATCATCCTTATGATTGTGAAAATTATTAAACATGTTATCCAAGCCAAACATTATGCACAAATCAATTAAAGTTCAATCAATGCACAAATGTAAAAATGTCAAACAAGTGGATGTTTACGTATGATTTTTTTTATGTTGACCCTTGGTGAATTAAATGATTTCAACAAAGTTGATATGATCCACTCAAGGTCATGACCCTAGTTTCAATAAGGTGTTGCTTCAATGACAACTAAGTTGATTCTCACCACGTTTTAGGCCAACTAAACTTAGGGACTTCAAGGGTACAACCCGCTCGGCATCCGTGAGGGAATCCACAGGTGCGGGGACTTATGGAGGTCTTGGTTTAGGAATTTCTGATCCAAAGAGACGAAACGCTCAATGGAGGGTCCTTCCTTCACCAGGAGGGGATATGGGCTCCTAGAAGTGTAGAGAGAGGAGGTCTCCAAAACCAAATGCAATATGAATACAAATGCCAATGCAAATCAATAGAACAATGTATATATGAATAATGATATGCCAAAACTATATGTAACAGATCACAATATGCAATAACAATATACAAGATAGGCCACGATAGATGCAAAAGCTATATGCAAAACAGATCACAAAAAATGACTGTAAAAAAGGAAATGGCGACAGGGGCGGAGGGCGCTGAATCAATTTTTTATTATTTTGTTTTTATAGAACAACGCCTGCGAGAGTGGGTGCTAATACAGGAAATAGTGCCCAGGTTGGGTGCAAATCCCTCTGCTCACAGAAACTGTCAATGGCCAAACAGATCAGAAAAATGCAAAAAAGCCAATAGGAGAGAGGGGAACACACACGCTCACACTATAACTCAAGACAATCAATAAGAACGTAAAACAAAGGATGGTATGCTCTTTTCTTCTTTTTTTTAATAAGAAAAATAGAATTTTCAAAAAGATCAAACAAGTTAACAAATCACATAAGGGAGGGGTGTGTGCACGTGGTGTACAAAGAATAGAAATAAAGGGGAAAGAGTGCTACGTGGAGCACTAAAAGGAAATGCACCATGGGTGTAAAAGGGAGATGGCACATATGGGTGCCCAATGGAGAAGGGTAATCAAAAGAAAAATAATAGGGAGTCCGTTCATTATAAAAGTGAAAAAAAGTAAAAAAAGAGAAAATAAATAAGCGGCAGGCCCAAACTCGCTATTTCATTAAAAAGTGCCCTCTTTTGGGTCATCATTTCACACAGAATGCCTATTTGTTCTACCCCTTTATCATCATTTACTTGCTTGCATCTTGTATGATCATCTTTTCAATTCCAGTTTGCATCTGCTTGCTTGCATGTCGCATTTTCCTCTATGCTTCATTATTTACCTTAGTTGATTAAAGGCTTGGCCCCTTGACCCTCTGTCAAGGTCAAAAAGGACATCCCCCTTGCTTATTGAGCAAGGGGCCAAGCTGGACAGATGAATTAATCTGTTTATTTGAATGTGAAAGACAAGAGTAGGAAGGGTGCAAACACACAAGGACAATCAAAAGGAGCAATTCAGGTAACATCAAAATCTCATATATATGCATAAATATCTATATACAAAGGCGAGGAGGTGGTATATAATGATCTCTCTAGCTCTCACCACCACTCTCCTCCGGTCGCTCACTGCTCTTTGCCTCACACCTTTCCCTCGGAGGGACCCGTGGGGGCCTCATCAACCCCTGAGAAGCTACTGACCTCCCAGCCCGAGCTCACTCACTTGCCTCGTTCCTCTACTGAGTAGAGGAACCCACCAAGTAGCTCGTACCAGAATAGGCACTGGATCGCCCCTCGGCCTGTGCTCGCTCCGGGCCTCTCCGGTAGCGCTCCTCCACTGCTCTAGCATGCTCCTCGGCTGCGCCAAGTCAGAGTCTCAGCTCGGATAGCTCCTGTAACATCCCAGAGCTCAGGGTACTGATAACCCGATAAAAGTACCGAATTACCACCACCAAGAACTGGGGACGCCACCCAAGAGGGTGATGAGGCCCCTGAAGGGTTGGAGGAGTTTGTCGAGGAAATGCCTAATGAATTGAAATACACAATGTGCAGATTGAATTAAAACAGTTATAATAAACTGAAATACAGAATCAGTTGACATATTTACGATTATCAGAGTGGTAATCAAATATACACTAGTCCAGAACTGCCAGAAAGACAAGTCCACAATATAATAATCCAAATGTACAACTACACGGGACATACCCCAGCCAAAAGTACAAAAGGACACCACTGACACAGCTGGCTGCTAGACGCGGTCCGGAAAAGCACGCGGAGCTGCGGTCGAACAATGACTTATAGTATTAGCCAGTATCAAAACCATGAGATACAAATGACAACAGGGGCACAACATCAAATTCTACGTGAGATCACCTCTTGAATCACTGCCGAGGCCCTAAATCCACAGGTGAAGCCTCACCGCGCCATCGCCTTGTTCCTCGCTCCATCCTCTCCACCTGTAGCCCCCACGTAGCCTCCGCCTCGCCTGCCTCTACTTCCGTCGGCCGCTCGAAGAAGAGAGGGAGAGAAAGAGAGAAATGAGAGGAGAGAGGGAGAGAATGTGAGAATGAGGGTGAGAGGGGTGGTTAAGGGGTTTATATAGAAATCATTTTGGGGTTTTAAAATCTAAAAAATAGAAAAAATGGGAAAAAAAATTACACCCACGATCTTAAAAAATACACAACGCACCTGTAACGTCTTGTAGATATATTTTTCTCTCTTTCACTCCTTTCCTTTCTTTCAAATCAAGATATGCAAATAAAATGATAAAAAGTGGAAAAGAGCGTAAACAAATTGTGATCGCCACCAAGACACTAGGTGTAAAAGAATAGCACCACGTACATTAGAAAAGGGGAGACGGATGAAGACACTCGCCAAGGTGCAGCGCTGGTGTGAGATGAACACGGTCTAGTAGGGACCGCTCAAGGACGTAGACGGCCGATCGACAGGCCGCCTATAGCGCTGGAGAGGAACGTGGGAAGAAGACTGACTGGCGTCGAAACGGTCCGTGATAGGCCGCAGGAAGGAGATGAACGGTCTGTGCAAGACCATGTACCCTTCAAATGGACGGAGATGGACCACGTAACGCTGCCAGACTCTAAGTGATGGAACTTGATCCTCCACCCCTTCCGGCCAGTCAGAGGGGATGGGCCTCGTGCTAAAGCTCCTGTTGACCTGCAAAACAAAGCAAAGAACCAGAAAATGCAACCCAAATCAGTCTATGGATGTGTAATATCTATAAAAATAAATGAAGAACTAAACTCACAAATGGAATGGAGGATACCTGGAGGTTGGGTTTTTAACCCCTAAGGGGTGTGAAAAAAATAGTAGGAGGGGTGTAATAATGAGAATGTCAATGAAAAATGTGGGTAGAAATGATGGGGAATGAGCATACAATGGCAAACTAATAATTAGACACTAGACCAAAACACCAAACAAAAGACTACTCCCTTGAACCGAAGGCTGTCTTATACCATGATCATATCTTTTTATAAGATAGAGCACATTGACTATTCACTTATAATTACAATATGTTTGAAAAAAATACCTTTTATTCTTTTTACATGAACTTAAGTGTACGAAGGGTTACTTCACTTAATAACTAAGGATCGAACACCTTAAGTGCTAATCGAAGTCACGTGCTTCGAGGATCAACTTAAAAGGGCACGTGATCCAAGATAAGGCTGGAATCTCAACAGAAGTATCTACCATGTGGACAGTAACTCATCTTCATTTGACACGTGGACTTCTAAAGTGCTTCAGTGAATTATCTTCCTGAAGAGTTTGGCGGGAGTGTTCCCTCCACACGCACTCTGGGCGAATCTCATAGGGTCCACAGGATCAAGGCATGATCCTATCACGTGGGGCAATCAGAAGTAGATAGAATCATCTTCCTTGTCTAATTTACCTCCGGCGCCCCTATTCCTATATAAGAAGTCTTCAGGGAGAAGAAACGGGGTAAGAGAGTGTCGCTATCTAGAAGAGATAACGGAGAGGAAAAAGTGAAGAGCATAAAGGAAAATAGAGTATCATGAGAGTAGAAAAAGTCCGAGAGGAAAGAGAGAGAGCGCAGAGAAAAGAATAGAGATAGAGAGAGATTGTGCTTGAAGATCTGCTTTCTTATCAGTTCTTAGATTAGATCCACAACTGATCTTGCTCCTGTGTGAGCTATATTCTTCTAATTTCATTTCCAGCTTCCTGGTGCTATGTTTCATCCTTTATTTTTCAATTCTCTAATTTTATCAAGCTGTGTGTCAGCGTTTGCAGAGGATCAGTTGCTCTGAATAGGAAGCTGTGTTGCTCAGCTGTAAGCCAAACTGTAATGCTCAGCGGACGCAAGCTGTGGTGCGCAGCGGAAGTAAGTAGTGGTGCTCAGGTGTAAGCAAGCTGTGATGCTCAGCGATTCAAGTTGTTAGGTAACAGGAAGCCTCACTCAGGTTTGAGTGGGGGATGGACGTAAGTCTGCGGGTAGCAGACTGAACCATCTAAAAACTCCTTGTCTTTGTGGTTTGATTGCTTACTTCTTGATTCACGATAGATGTATGATTAGGCTCGTTATATCTGCCTCTGATTAGCCTACATCGTTCAGAGTTCACTGAGCATTCTATTTTATTTCTATCTAACTGTTGCTAAGTGTTTCTGTCAAGCACTTCAGTCACAACGGTGCCTCTGGAACCCGACTGCCAGCCACTTCAGTCACAACGGTGCCCTCGGCACCCGACTGTCAAGCACTTCAGTCACAATGGTGCCCCCGACACCCGACTGCCAGCCACTTCAGCCACAATGGTGCCCCCGGCGCCCGATCGCTCAATAATTCAGTCACAACGGTGCCCCTGGCACCCGACTGCCAGCCACTTTAGCCATAACAGTGCCCCCGGCACCCGATTGCCAGCCACTTCAGTCACAACAGTGCCCCCGGCACCCGACTGTCAAGCACTTCAGTCACAACGGTACCCCCGACACCCGACTGCCAGCCACTACAGCCACAATGGTGCCCCCGGCACCCCATCGCTCAATAACTCAGTCACAACGGTGCCCCCGGCACCCGACTGCCAACCACTTCAGTCACAACGGTGCCCCCGACACCCGACTGCTAGCCACTTCAGCCATAACGGTGCCCCCCGCACCCGACTGCCAGCCACTTCAGCCACAATGGTGCCCCCGGCGCCTGACTGCCAGCCACCTCAGTCAGAACAGTGCCCCCGACACCCGACTACCAACTACACCAATCACATCGGGATCCACAATGCCCAATCACTCGACAAATCCAGTCCTACCGGGGCCCATGGCACCCGGTAACCCTGAGCTCAACCACTTTTGGTCGCTCCAGTCATGGCGATACTCACGCCGTTCAACAACTCAAGTCTCAATAGCGCCCGGCCGCTCCAGCGACAAGTGGTGCCTACGTCATTTGGTCGCTTCGGCCGTGGCGACGCCAACTACTCCAGCACAACAGTGTTAGGTTTCGATCAGAGGTGCAGCGGAAACAATGAAACCCTAAATAGTGGATCGTTGCTGGCGATCAAAATTAAGAAAAACAGATCGAAGGGAACCCGCTAAGGAAGAATAATTCTATACCTTTGCGGGATTAATTAATTCCCAGATGCCTGAAGATGATCGAGTAGAGGCTCATCAGGCTACTAGCCGTCCAAGTGTCCGGCCTCTAGACGTATCTACACGAGTAGCAGGATCAGACGGATTCTCCTTCTCGATCTCCACACGTCAGCCACTCCTCAGCAACACCATCCACCACAGCAGGAGGAGGAGCGAGAGAGAGGGGCACCCTATAACATCCATGGTTTAGCGGATTCTTAAGATTAGCTTACCTACGAACAAGACAAATGGTTGAGGCTATCTGATTGAATTTATCCAACCAGGCCCGTGGACTCTGCTTGAGGCTATAAATAGCCTTCCGGGGTCTACAGACTTTTGTCTCCCCCTGAGCAACATACCCCGGAGGTTGCTCCATGTAAACTTATCCCAACAGATCACCATAGAGGAAGGTATTTTTTACATCTATCTGAAGTACGCGTCACCCAAGATTATCAACCATAGAAAAGAGTACACGCACAGAGGTGATACAAGTCACGGGATAGAATGTCTCAAAATAGTCAACCCAATATGTCTGTGCAAATCCTTTTGCCACCAAGCGGGTCTTGTACCGGTCAATAATACCATCCGGAAGATACTTCAGGGTGAAGACCTATTTACATGCCACAGAAACAACTCTTGGAGGAGCAACAGGATCCCACGTACCACGAGACAGGAGAGAAGACATCTCCTCATCCATAACGGCCTTTTCCACTGAGGGTGTGCAAGAGCGTCCTGATAAGTAGGGATGCAAGTGGACGAGAGAGATAAATCAAAATCCCGAAAAGACGGGCTTAGATGCTCGGAAGATACAAATCATGCAATAGGATGAGAAATGTTACAATGAGCACCTTTGTGAAGAGATGAGCGGGTAAAATCATTATAAAAAATGGAAGGTGATGGCACAACACATTTACCTTTCTAGAGAGTAATAGGAAGATCCAACGAGTTATATGGAGGAGAAGGTGAAAGAAATCAAGAGCGCCGATGGTGCTAGCTGAGGTGGCGGCACCAAGACTTTTCGTCATTGATAAACTTGCAACGGTTCCAGGGTAGAATCCGCCATATCGGGGGCAGTATCGCTAGCCTACTTAGAATCATCCGGTGAAGGAAGTAACGAGGGAAGAGGCAGTGAAGGAGGCACTGACGATACAATAGATGACGAAAAGTATGTCGTAGTTTCAAAGAACGTGACGCCAGCAGTAACAAAGAAGTGCTGCGAAATCGGATCAAAACAACGATAGCTTTTTTGAGTGCGTAAATAACCAAGAAAAATGTAGCGAATCACGCGAGGAGACAACTTATTGTGACCCAGTCCCAGAGCATGCACAAAACAAAGACAACCAAAGACCTGGGAGGGAAGAAAGAAGGGGTCGATAGAAGGATGAAGGCACAAGAAAGTCAGTGCTGTCACGTTCAACGGTCTTGACCCCGAGTCTCGTGACTCAAGGACCGTTGAGTTTAATAGGTCTAGTTGGTTGTCCAGAGTCTAGTGGCCACGAGCCACTTCTTCCCTCGTGTTACTCACGATGGGTACGTGCGTGATTTTCTGTGTTCACGTCTGTGACCTGTCCACTAGTAGTAGCTTCCTGCGCACGCGCGTGTGGACCCACCGGGGAGTGGTGGAGAGCGAGACCCAGTGAGAGATGATTTTTAGGCTGGTTTTCGTAGGGCCCCTTGCCTTTGCCACTAGAGTCCGGTGGGGGGGGAAACCAGCTAGAGGATCCGATCTAGAGCAGATGGTCTGTGTGTGCACTTGTAGTTGGGGGCTTAGGACACGCGCTGACGAGCGTGACCCTAGCTAGTCCTTGTTGTGGTACTTATTACGTGTCTGAGTCTCACGCCCGGGGCATTGTAGCTAGACACCTGTAACGCGGTGTAAGACGTCAGGGGATGCATCCGGTCGTTCTTCTAGTGGGCGGTGCTCCCGTCACTTGACGTGAGTTGTCGTGTCCCAGGTTTTCGTTTCTCGTCTGCGAGATGAGGTCTCGGGTGTTATTTTCGGGAGCGTTTCCGTAGCCGAGGTCTGGGATTTTCGGTGAGCGTCACCGAGAGTTTTCCCTAGATGGCGTGGAGTTCACGACAGCGAGGTCATGACCGTGTTTTCGGACCGTGTGGTTTCGACTTGGACCCTTCAGAGAGGGCAGGCCTCTGCGACCGAGACGTCATGTCGTTTCCTGGTAGCGTGGCTAGGACGGTTCGCGTCTGGTAGTCTCTCGATCGTGGAATCGAGATGTCGGGTGCTTGACTTGGTTGTACCCCGATGGGAGACCAGGTCGTGTTTTTCTGTTGCCATTAGGAGTAGCTGTAGTGCCGAGTTTTGACCGGCCACCGATTTGCTGTTCCTGCTGTTACTGTTGTTCCTACTGCGGCTAGCGTAGCTTTTCTTTCCGCCGTTGTTTTCTCGGTTGGGGTTCCGCGGGATCCCTGCTGAGCCAGTGATAGGAGGGTCACCCCTCGTTTTCAGGCGCGGTGGTTCTTCCTCGAGATTCGAGGGAGCTGCGTGGAGGTTCCTAGTTGCCAGCCTGTTGGGCCGAGTGTTCACTTGGCGTGTAGTACGTTTTACTACTTTAGACTTCTCGCTATCGCTCAGAGAAGGGAAACTTGAAGGGATGGGGAAGAAGAAAGAGTCCTCCTCTGGGACATTACGCCCCCAGGTCCCTCCAGATGCCCTATCTCCAGCCACGAGGGCTAGCAGCTATATAAACTTCAAGGAAGCCCTCCGAGAAGGTAAGGTGATCCTGGGCACTCAATACCACACTCATTGGTGGAGAGCGATCTCGTGCCCCATACTCTTTCTCCTACTTTCATTCCACCTACACTCTGTCAGTTTGCTGACTTAAGCATCGGAGGGGTTTCCTCAGGGTTCCCACCCTGGGCTCCTCTGATCCATTTTTTGCCTTGTAGATATCTCATTCGTGGTGACGACGATAGGATCATACGGCTCAGGATCCAGCACGAGATCACCTCTCTTCATCTGGCACCGTCTGTGGGAAACGTACGAAGAGCCAACATGGTGAGAAGAAGTTCCAATAGGAGAAATGCTGGCGACAAAGGAAAGGCACCGGCGACCACGGAAGAGGGAGCATGAACCCACCCACTCCTCTATGGTCCCCCTCTCCAACCGACAAGCTAATGCCTTACCTCCACTGGCCGTGAAGGGACAACCCACCCTTGAGGCCCCCAATACTCTCCAAACCCTCAATGTCAAACTGGATATCCTCATCAACCTGATGAGGACCCAAGTGGCCAGGGATGAGAGATCGCGGCTACCTCGAGTGAGTCCCCCCCGCGCGGAAGCTTCTCAGCAAATAGCTGGAGGCCGCTTCACCCTCCAAGGCAGGCGACTTATTCGTAATGAGCAGGCGGGCCCTCACAAGCTTCGCCTCTAGAGCAGGAAGCCTCCTCCAGTCAGAGAGGGAAGAAACCTGGGCTGCCTCAACAACCCTCAGAAGCATATGTTCCAACTGAAGAGCGGTGGGGCAACTGCCAGGGATGAACTCACAGTCTCCCAGTTGCATGTCAACTGGAGTTGTCCCTCTACCTATGTGACTTCGAGCGGCGTTTCACCGAACTAGAGCCGGCCCTACGTGCCCTGCAAAAAGGCTCCATTCCGGAGGATGAGGAGCAATCCCCATTCTTCGACCAAATCTTGAAGGATGAAATCTCCCCGAGAGTCTCCCTCCCAGCCTTCAAGTCCTACGATGGCCAGGGCAACCTGGCCGACCATTTTGATAGCTTCGACACCCTGATAATTGCCCGGTTAATGGCTATGCTTTAAATGTTGATGGAGCCTCTAAAGGCAACCCAGGACCTTCTGGAGGAGGTGGCTGCATTAGGGGATGCCGAGGAGAGTTCATCTATGGGTTTTCATACTACTATGGTGTAGGGACGAGCCTAATGGCTGAGGCCAGAGCTTTACTAGATGGGCTGAGAATGGTGGCTAAGAGTCGACTACCAATTGCAGTCATATATACAGATTCTAAATCCCTTACAATGATGATACAATCAAGTGAATCCCCTCCATGAAAAATCAGTAAATGGTGGGATGAAATCAAAGAAATTCTTATTATAAACAAGTGGAACTTGCAGCATATTTATAGGGAGGGGAATTCTGTTGCGGATGCACTTGCTTCCTTTGCATGCAACACCTAGTCCAACAAAGACTTCAATAGCTAGAATAGCCTTCCAAGCCGGGCTCGTGGTTGTGCCACCGTGGATGCTGCCGGTCTTCCAAGCTAGAGGAATTGAGTTGTTGCTCATTGATTAGCTTTTACTTTTACTGTACTCCAGGGGCATGCCCCGTAGTCTTCTTGTACATGATTCATTCATTAGCAATAATATTAGGGCCGGGTATTATTGGTGGAGGTAGCACACATTGTGCACCCCCCAATAGTAATCCTTGGTCTCATTTCATAAAAAAAAATTGATGAGTGGTACTAGGCGGAGGTTAGACTTAAGTGTCTCCTCACGCAAGAAGGCCAGCCCACCAGATAGGCCTAACCTATCCTTAAGGTTGGGTCTTTTGATATACCTCTCAAGCAATTTTCTCAGCAGTAAAATGCAAATTGATACAGGTGTAGAAATTAAGGCAGCTATTCTAAATACAACTAGAAGCGATCCTAAACATATATCTATCGAAACAGAAAATGTAAAGGCAATCACACAGGACACAAAGAACTTTTAGGTGATTCAGTTTTCACCTACATCCACCCCACACTCAGACCTGAGTGTGGCTTACTACTGCCTAATAGCTTGAACCGCTGTGCACCACAGCTTGCGTCCGCTGCGCACCACAACTTGCATCTGCTGAGCATCACAGCTTGCGTACATACCGCTGAGCATTACAACTTGCTGTCCAAGGTATCCACCTCGCCCGCTGAGCATTATAACTTAGCTTTGCTGACACACAACTTGAAATAGAAAAGAACGAGTGAATTTGGCCCTAAAAAAAAATTGGACGAAGAGAATAAGTCTGATCGGGTGTCAGTCTTTGACCGACTGGGGGCACCTCCCTATCCGAACTCATATCCCCGCAAAAAAAGAGTAATGCAAACTCTTAAAAGTGCAATAGAGGCTCACAATGGTAGCTCTTCTACAACTAATAAATCTATAGTGACATGGGGCCTAGCTCATGGACTCACTTAATCAACGAGGATGGTCCCATAACTCGTCTTAAGGTTGAGGATTATTCGACCCAAAAAAACCATCCTGCTAAAGTGTCATCTCGACAAAAGTTGTCTCAACAAGATGGCATGGTGGATCACCGCCATGATATTAACGGGAAAAACAACATAAGTCTTGAGAATGTTCCCCAAGATAATATTGAATGCATCACTTTCGAGAGTTTGTAATGGAAGAACCAGGCATTAAAGTCTCTCCTAATAGAATTGCTACGAGAGAGGGATGCCTTGCTCAGGTGTCTCGCATCTTCATCGATTAACCAAACCAACTATGGGACTCCAACAAATGTCACCCCTCTGGCAATGATGGCTAAAATACCAAATGTTGAAGCCGCACCCCCTAAGAACCATCATGTCACTAAGAAGGAAGCAAATGTCGCAGACTTCTCTCCTTCAGATAGCCATTCACAGGGAAAAATTAACTCGAGCAAGGCCTACAAAAATGCAAAGGGTAAAGCGCCCACGATAGCATTGGTACAGTGGATGAAAACACCATACTCTTTCATTAAAGAACATACTAAAGAGCTTTTTGAGCTTTGCATGGCACAGAAGCCCATAACCTTGCCAGAACCCCGTAAGCCGGCCAAGGAAGGCAAAAAAAAGAGTCCAGCTATTACCTATATCACTATATGCTAGGTCACGCCGTTAAGGGCTGCTACATCTTTAAAGATGAAGTGAAAACATTAATACAGTCAGGGGTGATCCACATGAAGAATCATCGAGTTGATCTGACACAACCCATCCATGAGACCAACCAAAGTCCTCGGCCAAAGCAATTCATAATTCGGCCTCATCTACACTTCCTGACTTCGTGACAAAAGAAGCAGGGCCGAGTCAAATCAGACCCTTCAAAAGGAATCCTAGTCGGCGAATGTCCGATGAATACTCCTATCAAGAAGATACAAAAGGAATCTTTGATCTATCCCCCTATCCGTTTCCCCCTCCGACCTCTCCTCCTTCTACCTCCCCTTCGCTGTCCTCCTTCCGTCCACACGCCCTCCGCCACCCTCCTTCCTCCTCCCCCATCTTCCGGCTGTCCCCAAAACCCTTTTGAAAAATCGGTCCTTCCCCCACCCATCCCACTCTCTGGAATCGGTTCTCCTCTCGACGATGGGCGCTCCCCTGAGCTCTGGACAATTCAACCGTGATGTTGGTGATATGTTCCTGCAATCGATTTCACAAGGGCTCGGAGAAACAGAGTTTATTCCTCATGCACCCAACTGGATGCTGGCCGCCCGAGCACCTTCCTCACACTGCTATTAGCAAAAGCGGTTTGATAGTCTTGTGCTGGTCGACGAAGGAACCCGTCACCCCCTGAAGCGGCTGACCCTTCCTGGAGGTCTTCAGAAGCTCCCAGCAATGTCGGGCATCCTCGATCTCCTCTATCCGTGTCTGTACTTCTTGTATCTCCGATGGATTGTGGTTCATGTGGGCCAGACATGGTCGTTCATGTATGATTCTGGATCAAGCTTATCCATGTACAATGTTTATCGTTTGATATGAATGAATATCGTATGTTGTCCAAAAAATTAGTTCGGATGAGAATGAGAGGAGAGTTTAAATCTTCTTACTTCGATTAACTTTGATGAGTACTGATGCTTGTTCCTGCATGCCGCATAGTAACAGATCATGTGTGAACAGATCATATGTTAATTGCATGGTGTTTAATTAATGATTGTTTTGTCTACTTGAACTGTTCTTCTGTTCTCTCTCCCCGTAGAATTAATGGTCTTTCATGACATGCATGTTTGGGGAAAATAGACGTGCCAAACACTCGTCGTGAGGATCTGCACCACCCTTCCTTCCGATCCTCGACACTACGTCTAATGTATGGGGAGGTGGATTGATTTCTTCACTAACTGGTTAAAATGAACATGCATGTGCATGTTTATCAAAGTTAAATATTGATCCACGTTGAAAACATGCAAGTAGTGGAAAGTGTGAAAGTGGTCATTAAAAGTGTAGATTTCAATTTGAAAAGTTGGGATGGGAGAGGCATTTAAGTCAATTTATATAATTTACTCACTTTTTATCTTTCAATGCAACCAAATTAAGTTGAATAGGAGAGGAGATAACTTGTTCGTCCCAAAGGGATAACAGGAATAGCTTCTCATGGGATTTCACTGGAGTTTATAGAACTCATAGCAGGGAGGAGAAGCGACTTTTTTGGGAGGAACTGGTCAACCTTCATCGATCCTCTAGTAGTCCGTGGTGCATTAGTGGGGACTTCAATACGACGGTTGTACCTTGGGAGAGGTCGACGGAGAGTGACCATGCAGGGGACATGGAGGACTACACTACTTTCATTGAGGGGGCCTTGGTGGACATCAACATAGCACATGGTCGCTTCACTTGGTCCAGCATGCAAGCGGATGCTTCCTGCTCGAGGTTGGACAAATTCTTGGGTTCTATTGATTGGAAGGGTCACTTCCCTCATATGCAGGGGTTACCTTTGGCTAGAGCTATGTTAGACCATACATCCATCCTTTTGAAGACCAGCCGGATGCAGGATAGGAGGTCCACTTTCAAGCTTGAGAAGTTTTGGTTCAGGGAGGTAGACTTTATGGACATTGTTAGGGGAGCTTGGAATACTGAGATTCTTGGTGGTTCTACTATGGCTACAATGGTGCTAAAATTGAGGCATACTGCTTAGGTTCTCAAAACGTGGGGGGCAGTCAAGACCTTCACGGGGAGGGCAGCTAAGGACAGAATTCTGCAATAGATTGAGGGCCTGGATAGTTTGGAGAAGGCAAGATTGATGGATGCAAAGAATAGGAGCCTTAGGGACTCTTTGAGGAGTCAATTTGATAAGATCCTCTCCAGGAAGGAAATCTATCGGAGGCAGAGATCGAGAGATAGATGGATTAAAAAGGGGGACAAGAATACTGTCCACTTCCAACGCATCGCTTCAGGGAGGAGAGTTAATACCATTACTTGTATCAGGGCGGATGAGCTATCTACTTCTTCGAATAAGCAGATCAGGAGGCTGGCGAGGGATTACTATTGTAGGCTCTTTTCTGAGGAGGATCACTTTAGACGAAAGATTGTAGACGATCTTCTTCCCCGACTCTCTCCAGAGGAGAGGGATCTTATTTCCCATAGCTTTACAGAGGAGAAGGTTCATCAGGTTGTCTTCTCCCTTGCAGGTGATAAAACTCCAGGACCGGATGGCTTCCCACTGGTCTTCTTTCAGCACTATTAGGATATCATTAAACATGATCTTATGGCTGCTATTAGGGAGTTTCAAGAGGGGAGGGCACACTTGAGGGAAATTAAAGCTCAGATTAATTATTTATACAGATTAATTATTTATACAATGGGTCTCATGTGCTGTAAAGAAAGGGTAACAAAAGCTGCTCCTTTACTTTTAGCTGATATGTAACGGGGAGACCAAGGAATTTATTTTCCCCCAAATAAGGTGCTGAATGCAAAAACAATTGATCTCAAAGTAATAGAGGAAGTACAGTCAAAGGGTGAAGAGGAGAGGGTCCTCTAACACCACAGATCAAAGAACAGAAAACAGAGATCACAGGGAATTAAAAACACCCTTCCAAGTACCTACAGTAACTTAGGTAGGCATCTACTCGAATGTACAATAAATCTACTGCATGTAGAGAGATATTCCCAATATAAATGATACTTCCCTACAAAAAGCAGCATTACATTCTTTCCAGGTACTCCAAGAAATTGCATGTGGAAGCATGGCTAAAATCTGTGCTTTACCTCCCTCTCCTGTGCTCATCCTCAATTTTTTGTAGGACCACACTTCTTTGGTTGACTGAAAGATAAAAGTATAGCCTGTTGTCTGCCCAAAAAGTTTGCATACTTTGTGGTAGCCGAGCATTTGAAGAATAGGTGATCAACATCTTCTGTTTCTGAACCAATACGGGTATTGTTGGAGGCCCGAACTCAACCCAAAACCTAAGCATTGAGTTGAGGGAATTCTTTTACAGATATAGAGGTGAGGCTCTCATAGATATCCGATATGGGACTAGACCACAACACCCCCCCTTGTGCCAAACCAACTGGTTTGGGGGGCATCTGGGGTAGGGCCAAGTGTTCACATATGGACCCAATGGGTAAACCCACTCTGATACCATGCTGGGGGCCTGAACTCAATGCAAAACCTAGGCATGGAGTTGAGGGAATCCTCTACATATATAGAGGTCAGACTCCCATGGATATCTAATACACAACTAAGCCACAACAGGTATAAACGAACATCACAGTGAGCACATCATTTATGACATTTGAGCTTTGTGACAATTTGTCTTTGACAATTAGTCTTTGAGTCATCAGCCACATGGATGATCTGACTTTAAGTGGAGCCTTGACTCTTCAATTAACTAATGCAAATATTTCACATAGAAAATACCACTGTTCAGGTTCCAAGAAATCTTATCCATCCTAGATGTGAAAATCTGTTTTCCTTCCAGGGTATGTAGAGAAGTTTGATCATTTTAATCGGTCAACAGATCATCCTATTCACCCCCTCCCCCTCTAGTTTGATCTCCGGTCTCCCAACAGAGCCATCGTGAGCCCTCGTCGTCATCCACACCATTCGCTTTGAAGAAATCTCTGTTCTTCTACCTGTGGACCCAGGACAGATCCTGAGGCCCAATTTGCAGATGCCATCTTGACCCCATAAAGCGTGAATCAGTGCACGCCCTCTTCTGTGGAGTTGTTCTGATTCGAGTCATCATCACTCCAGAAGTGGTCCTGCCCTGTTCCGACCTCGACACTAATCGCGTCACCCATTTTTGTGCGGCTGCTCCAGATTCGAGCCAAAACCTGAGCTCCATTTGACAGAGGCTGTACCGACTTCTACGGCACGATTCAGCCTGAACTCTCTTCTGAGAGTTTGTTCTTATCCGAGCCCTCGACGTTCCAGAGGTGGCCTTGCCATATTCCAATGTCAGCGTAGCTTTTGGTGCTCGTTCTCCAAAAACTGTGCAAAGCTAGTGTGACCCAGTCCGCCCAGGCTGTGCAATCAACTAGCAGATCATGTCATGCCTTCCCTGTTGGTTTTCAGGCCGAGCTTTCTTCTTCAGAGTTGTACCTATCGATGTCTTGGAACCATCCCTGGTGGTTTCGTCACTTTCTGCATTCGGTGCTGCTCGTGCTGCCCTACGCAACCTGACTGCATCTGAGTGCTCACCCAAAATCCAGAGCCCCACCAAAGTGCCGACCACACCCATCTCGGTGCTCCATTGGTGATTATCTTTTGAGGGTGCATAGATCTGTCTGTCTATCATCCAACCCCATAGTTCTTGTGTCGTTCGGAGTTCGGTGGAGAGCGCACCGCCCTCTGCACGCCGACTGCACAGACTAGTCCTGTGGGATAGAGTCGCATAGGCTGTCTCCCATAGCCTGCCCTGCCCTCCTGTGACCTCAGAATGATGCCAAACTTTCAGGTGCGCATCTACACTTCTCAAGCTTCGTCTGGGCACAAGCGGCATCCTTTTCGGACCCATGTGTGCAACGTACTGCTCGGATCACTTCAGTTCTGTCCAGCAGGACAGACATAGGGCAGTAGGCCCATCTCCCCTTCCCTGTGTTCCCCCCTCCTGCGTGAGGGTAGTGCTATATTGTGTGCCCATCCCCGAGTTCCCCCTCCCTGCGTGGAAAGAACTCCTTCCTTACTACCAATTAGCGTTACGCCTAATGGAAAAATTTTATTTCATCAAAATCAGGCACATCAGTCGAGGACAGAATGCTCAGGCAGATGCTCTCGCAAAATTGGCCAGTTCTTTGGCGATCCCGCCAGACACAAGCTTGAACATAACAATAATTAATCGACGACAGGTCCCCAGTGTGACGGAAGTCCTAGCTAATGAAGAAGAAAATGAAACGGCAATTGTGGAAGAAATCCAATAGCTCAATTGGCAGGAGCATCTCCTACGTTGGTTCCAGCACCAGTAGCTCCTGAAAGAAAAAGAACAGAGAATGAAGCTCCTCAGAATCAAGGATTCCTACGAGATGAGAAATGAAACCTTGTTCCAAATAATGGCAGATGCCCAAAAGAAAGTCTTACTTCATCGCTTGTCTTTAACAGAAGCTTGGCAAGTGATGCAAGAAGTTCATGCCGGGTCAGCCGAGGTGCACCAGGCCGGTTTGAAAATGAAGATCCAAATAAAGAAGCTAGGCTATTACTGGCCCGCTATGTTTGACGACTGCTGCAAGTTCACCAAAGCTTGTCAGAAATGTCAAGAGCATGCCACTGTGTCAAGAAGACCATCGGCATAGCCCCATCCCACCCTATCGTATTGGCCATTCGCTCAATGGGGCACGGACGTGGTGGGGCCACTGCCAGCATGTTCGTCAGGATGCAAGTATATCTTAGTAGCCACAAATTACTTCTCCAGATGGGCAGAAGCGATAGCGCTAAGGGAAGTCACGGGAGAGCTGGTCGCCAAATTCTTCCGACAGAATATAATATTCCGGTTTGGGATTCCCAGCTGAATTATCTCCGACAATGGCAGTCATTTCAAAAACTAGAAGGTTTATCGACTGGCTGATAAGTACAAAATTGATTGGCAGATGTTGTCCCCCTATAACCCCCAAGCCAATGGGCTTGCGGAAGCCTTCAACAAGACGCTCTGCACTTTGCTGGCGAAGACTGTTAAATCCAATAAGAAAGATTGGGAAGAAAAGATGTACGAAGCACTTTGTGCTTATCGTACGGTCTATAAAACCCCAACTGGCTATTCTCCCTTCTCCCTTGTATATGGATCAGATGCTATGGTGCCAATTGAGCTAGAGATTCCATCACTGTGGGTCGCCATTCAGCTTGGGCTGGTTAGCAGTGAGCAAACAAACATAGAGAGAAGACTGGAAGAGCTTGCCGAGCTCGAAGGAAAGCGTCTCCAAGCTCAACAGAATATACAACTCTACCAAGCTTGCATGACCCGTGCTTTTCACAAGCTGGTCAAAGGACGAGAATTCAAGATGGGTGACCTAGTGATGGTCAAAAGAAAAGAAGTAATAGCCTCCAACCCCAAGGGGACGTTGGTTGAGAACTGGGTCAGACCGTATATCGACCGCCAAGTCTATGAAGGGGGTGCCTACGTCCTTGTAGATCACAAGGGTGTAGTCCAATTCTCCCCTCTTAATGGGAAACACCTGAAGCTATACCATACAGCCCCACCGACATCCACAAAATGACCGAAGCTCACCTTGGCTTAGTGGCACTCTGCCCTGGCCGAGCTCTCTAAAATACCCAACCAGCTCAAACTGATTTCAAGACCATTGGTCCGTAATTCCAGAAGCATCCCTAGTATACACTAATTCTGGGATCCCATGAGAGCCCCGAATAGTCCCACCGGGTGACAACCCTTACACATTATCGCCATTACGGGCCTTACGCTCGAATCGGCGTAAAGATCCTTCCTTTACGTTAGCATTACCTTTTTGCTAATGAATAAACCTGTTTATCGACGCAAGACTTCGTGTCCTAATCAACTTTTACACACTATCGCCATTACGGGCCTTACGCTCTAATCGGCTCAAAGATCCTTCCTTTGCATTAGCATTACCTTTTTGCTAACGAATAAACCGATTTATCCGCGCAAGACTTCGCATCCTAGCCGGCTTTTACACACTATCACCATTACAGGTCTTACGCTCGAATCGATGCAAAGATCTTTCCTTTGCGTTAGCATTACCTTTTTGCTAACAAATAAACCTATTTATCGGAGCAAGACTTCGTGTCCTAGCTGACTTTTACACACTATCGCCATTATGGGCCTTACGTCCAAATCGACGAAAATTCTTCCTTGCCTTAGCATTACCTTCTTGCTAATGAATAAACCCATTTTCGGCATGAGACTTCATATCCTAGCCGACCTTCATACAATATTATCATTACGGACTCTACGTCCGAATCGGCAGAAATCCCTCCTTTGCGTTAGCATTATCTTCTTGCTAACGAATAAACCCAGTTATCGGTGCAAGGCCTCGTGCCCTAGCCAACTGTCAGATGCTATCATCTGGGGTCAAACATCGCATGCTGACCCATCCTCATTCTCTCATCCTATGTTTCAAAAAAAATGGGGCTTAAAATAGAGGTGTCCCGCCAGACTTTTTTCTACACTAGGGCAAGGATAAAAATGACAATAACCCGACTGTGGCGAAAACCCGCAAGGGCGTTGCAGGCAAAATCGGGTACCCCGCCATGTGAAAATCCGTAAGGGCACGTGAGAAAAAGTAAGAGGGAGCTGCCTTCGGTGAAAACCGGAAAGGGAACTTGAGTCAATAAGGTGACAATTAAAAGTTCCTCTCTACTTTCACCCACACGAAACTCTGGATGGGATATTCCCACAAGTCCCACTGGAGAATAAACCACCAATAGACAAAGCCTGACAGGAATAGACCTTCTGCTTGTTCTGATGAAGAACAGAAACATATCTTTACTTCGACATTTAAACAATGTCGACGAACAAACCGCTTTTGACCCTTGTCATCATCGACAAGATCGGTCAGCATTCCCTTAACGTAGACCTTTCGTCCTCGTTAATTAACAAATATATCCTTGCTTCGACATTTAACCAATGTCAATGAATAAACCAATTCGACCCTTGTCATCATCGGCAAGATCGGTCGGCATTCCCTTAACCTGGACCCTTCGTCCTCGTTAATGAATGAATATATCCTTGCTTCGACATTTAAACAATGTTGATGAACAAACCAATTCGACCCTTGTCATCATCGGCAAGATCGGTCGGCATTCCCTTAACCTGGACCGTTCGTCCTTGTTAATGAACAAATATATCCTTACTTCGACATTTAACCAATGTCGAT
Organism: Amorphophallus titanum; assembly: GCA_024336825.1. Classification (NCBI taxonomy): domain Eukaryota; kingdom Viridiplantae; phylum Streptophyta; class Magnoliopsida; order Alismatales; family Araceae; genus Amorphophallus; species Amorphophallus titanum. Next base: position 5,705,464 of record JANBPO010006859.1, on the reverse strand, counting down.
GAATAAACCAATTCGACCCTTGCCATCAACAGCAAAATCGGTCAACATTCTCTTAACCCGGACCCTTCGTCCACGTTAGTAAACGAACCTATGCTTGCTTCGACATTTAAGCAATGTTAATGAACAAACCAGTTTCGACCCTTGTCATCATCGGTAAGATCGGTCGGCATTCCCTTAACTTGGACCTTTCATCCTCGTTAATGAACAAACATATCTTTGCTTCGACATTTAACTCACGTCGTTCAGACATGACGCGCTGGGGGTTGGCCCGTTGGTCCTGGAGCTCCTGGCAGATTTCTGTCAGAGCCCGGATCTACTGACGCAGTTCGTCGAGATTGCCCGGGGTGACCTCCTGCAGGGGATGAGCGGAAGAAGCTTCTTGCGACTCTCGCCGGGAGCTGGCTCCCTGGTGGGACCTGCATCCCCAGTTGCTGGTGTTGCGGAGACTTCCACGGGACACCATAGCCTTTCGCTAGTGTTCCCACAGACGGCGCCAAGAAGTGTAGAGGTTGAAAAATGGTTCCTACGTCATGTACCACCTTCTCTATTTATTAGTTGGGAAAGTCATCTTGCGCCCGTGGAAGCCTGCAGATCACCAGGAAGCTAAAGAGGCGTCAGAAGGAGTCCCGGGTGTTATCCCAGGGGACAACCCTCCGATGCTTAAGTCAGTGACGGAGTAACAGAGTTCAGAGAAGAGCAGTAGAGGGGGAGAGAGGGAGAGGTCACCGTAGGAAGTCGGAGAGCCGATGGAGATCTCCCAAACGAGTGCTCGCCAATCCTAGGGCTCACCCGAAGAGTGCCCGCTGGGTGGTAAGGTCGTTGTAGGGAACTCCTTGCAGAGTGTGAGCGGGTGTTCTCTCCTTCACCTTGTATCTCTGGCCTAGTCACTCTATTCTCTGAGTAGCGTAATAGTGGGATCAACCACCGTACTCTTCTCTTCTGTTGATCTCCCTTTTATATGGGGTTGTCCTGAAGTGAGAGGCCTCATCCCTTGATAGGGAAGGGCATCCGTAGTAGAGTAACGCTTCTCCGCTATTGTGACGGGAATTGTCCATTGGAGGGCGATTACCCCGACGTCGGCCGGTCCCAGGGCAAGTCTTACGACGCTCATGGGACATGTTAGCCCGTTATGGGGTCAGGGCCGACGTCGTGGGGGCAACAGTCGGTCGCCGGAGAGTCTTCCGGCGATAACTGCGCTTAGGCCGTGATGATTACACATTAAGAAATTCGATGCTCCTCTGGGCTGGACCTCCTCTTATTAGGTCAAGCACGTGTGCCTGTCCCTTGGGAGAGCTTAATGCGCTCGATCCTCAGTGAACCTGTCGTTATTGGGCCGAATCTGGGTCAAACCAGATTTACCCTCCTCACATACTATGACTCTAATAAATAATCTTGTGACCCCTCTTCCGGAGTTCTATAGTTGATCATCTCCTTATGTGAGGTAGCATTAAATCTTGTATTACTTAGTCTACCTCTTTTTTTAGAGCATTACTTAGTCTATCTCTTGAAAGGGAGGGATTGGAGTTCTATAGTTGATCATCTCCTCATGGGAAAATCGTTCCAAGTAAAATATCATATCTCGGAAACAAACTAATGCAAACTCCTCCCCCCTTCTTCACACGCTCTCGGCACCCATCATCGTGCCTAGCTTCTAAAGTTCAACAGATGAATCATGCATGTGTAGTCAATTTAAAAATTATCCACAGAGGAAGATGGCATTTTTCCTTCAAAACAGAAGCTTATCAACAATAAAAAAACTTATTCATGAAAAACGGATACAAACGAGCAGGGAAATAAGTTAAGGAAACTTATTTTCAGAGCATTTGTCTCGTTCACATGCTCTTCACACAAGAATCTCCACCAACGAACGGTTAGACTATTCAGATAAAGTACATAATATTAAAAAAAGAAATTTAAGAAACGAAAACAGTAAACAATTCTGCAACGAATAAACATTCATATGAATAACCTCAACAGAGATTAGCTTCTCACACGGAATAGCAGAGTGCAAACCCTAAAACAGTCGATGCCCATGCATAGCCTTCGACCACCACAACGAATAGAAGGGCAAAGAGGGGCGAAAAAAAAACCGCTACAGACCGCAACTAGAAGACGGTATAACATGAGCTCTTCCGAATCGTACCGTCCTTGAGAGGGGTCAGGCACTCGTAGGAGATCTCGAACTGGAAGGGCTTGAGAAAGGCCGCGGGGTTGTCGAGAACGGTGACGTTGGTGATGTTCACGGCGCTCATGTTCAACAGCCGGAAGTTCCCGCAGCAAACCCTAGATCCTCCGCATCGCCATCAGAGGGGAACCCCGCTAAACCCTAATCCGGAGCGGGGAGGAATGCACCAAAGCGGAGATGGAAAAAGAAAGAAAATTTACTAGCAATCCGTCGAATCGAGAACACGAATAAATATAACAGAAATGGAGCGGATTATTTTTTCCACTTCGGGCGGCCCCCACGCCCCTGCCCTCTCTGGTCTCTCTCTCTCTCTCTCTCTCGTGTTCGTCGGTGTGGTTTTTACCTGGCCACATTTAACCGGCTATAGCCGGTAGTCGGAAGGGAGTGCGGGCGGGAGTTCATCAGATTAATACGAAAAATAGCCAGGGGAGCGACCATCGAAAACCCACCTATGACTTCGACGAAATAGAGTATCAAAAAAATAACTTTCCTCTCCGACATCGGGCTTCACGGACGGACGGGAAGGACGGTGGCTCTCTGAGGCTCTTTCTCAGAAGACCCTACTTCTTCCCCAAGCTTCCCTCTCTCAGGCGATTGGCTGCTATTCTTCTCCTTGGCATTGTTGTTGTACCTCTCTCTATGTTGCCACTCTCCTCATTCCCCCCCTTTTTTTTTGAATTGGTCGAACCAATTGGTGTTATCTAGACAGAGCATATCATGGCGTGCGGAATGCATGCTGGGGAAGAGGCCGCTTAACATTTTGGCGCGCCGGGTGAGAGGGCGTCGGAAAAGGGGGCACGCCGGAGAAGAGGCACGCCGGATTAGCTTCCTTCATTTGTAGCAGGTCAAAAAGTGGGTCCTGGACTGGCTCCGAGGGTCGCCATGACCTTTCATCTCTCCACGATCTCGTGAAACCTTAGTGAGAAGTCTTGACGAAGCTTTCGGGTCGGCATACAACCATCTTCGGAATCTCGTGCATCTTCAACTTGGACATTCATGTTTTCCATTGACACGAATTTCAACATTATAGTTTGTGCTGCTGGCTCGGCTTGACTTGTGCTTGTAGCTTTCTCGGGGAGTGCAATACCACCCGAGGTACTTTCGCCTTGAATGGGCAATCATTTGGTCACCAACGGACCCAATTTGCTGAGAAGCCGTACCCATGCCCCCGTCATCCGGGTCTTCTACTATTGAAGCCTTCGGTCCCTTGTCCTGAAGGGCCAATGTCATTTCATCACTCCAGGAGGATCTTTGTTCTGGTGGTGGGCCACCAGGTATACCCTTATCCTTGGTCAGACAACGGATATTATTTATGTGGCACGACTGAGTCGATGCCGGTTCATTCGGTAGGCTTGATGACGCTGCCGGTTTGTTGTGAATTCTTCTCAATCCTCTCGAGGTGATGTTCCTGGCATTCATACCTGGTGACCTGAGGCTCTGACAGCTTGAGAAGGCTTCGGTGTATTGGTTTCCTTCGGCTCCCTTCCTTTAGTGGGCTGCATCATTTTTGTCTTTTAGGCTTGATTGCCATTGAATATATTTTGAGTGCCAACAAGCGTGTTGTTCTGCCCCAAGAGACTCGCAGTCCAAGGCCTTACGCACGGCCCACTCGGAAACCACCTTCCAGAGAGCTCACGACGTGCGGGGGAAACCTCACCGCACTCACACCGACTGACGGTGACTCGACCTAGCGGAAACACGAAAGTCTGGAACACACAGGGTCACCCAGACCCCTAAAGCCCATGGGCACGCTAATCGAGATCAAGTCTACCCTCTGAACACCCAAAAACATGGTCACAAGTCCTAAAGGGTGCCCGGGACACTTACGGGGCTAAAGGTTGGTCATTGGGTCTTAACCAGATCGATAGGGACTTAAAAATAGCCCAAACTCTGCATTTCAGTCGGCCAGACCCTTGGGGTCGGTCGACCAATAGGGTCGGTCGAGTGGCCCAAGGCAGTCGGTCGACTGAACTGACTCGCTCAAAACACCCGCAGCGAACGCCGGTCGATCGACCGTACCACCCGTGTCGGTCGACTGATTATGGCAGAAACCCCATCCGAGCCTACTCAAAAACCCTGGTTCCACGCTCTGTTCGCTCTAAAACGAAGGGGAAACAACCCTAATGGCCAAATCATCCTGCCACACTCTCGAAGGGCTCAAACAGACTCACAAATGGTGAGAAACAAACGATTCCACCGAATCGACCCTAATTGAGTCATATGGGTTCCTGAGCTCGTACCGGTCCCAAATGACGACCAATCGTGATGAAACTAGCGGGAATGGAATGCAGACATTCCAGGGGCTCGAATGATACCAATTTAGTTGAAAACCGTTGCCATTTTTCGGTGAACCTGACGCACACCCCCCGAGCATGCTTTTCCTGAAACTGAGCGAAACCCACTTGTTCACGCACCGGTCGGCTCCAAACCGTGAGGAAACGCAGAGGAGAAGTAGGCGATCCATCTCCCTACCTCCACCGAAGATTCTGAGCGCCGAAGCAACTAAACCGTGTCGAAAACCACCTAATGAATGAACCGTGCCGACTTTGAATCCACCGAGGGATAGCGCCGCGCTACACTCCATCTGCCACTCCATCAGGCTCCAGGTTCACTCCATCGCATCCCCGCCTCAGCCAGCTCGCCACAGTCGCGCACCCCGCGTCGAGAGGAGCAGAGGGTAGAGAGAAAGAGAGAGAGAAAGAGAGGGTGAGAATGAGGGAGGAGAGAGGGAAAGAAAGAATAAAAAGAAAGCGGCTCCTCGAGACGAGCAAGGAAATCCTCAAAAATAAATGAATGGGTGGCACTAGAATCGAATAGAACATGGGCTGAATGACCAAAAATCAAAACCGTACCTTCTACGAGATTAGACGCAATGGCTTCTGCATGAGTGATATGAGTGATCCGGCTCCTCGGCTTCTGGCTAGAGGCTGTAGAAGATTGCTGGGAAGAAGCTGGAACTTTCAAATACGACGGCTGAGGCAGAGGTGGTGTAGGAAGGCGAAATGGAGACTGTTGCGGCTGGGTAACCTGCGAGAACTGTGCCGACGCAGACTTCATCGAGTAATCTTGAACAACATGACCCAGCTAATCACAGCGATAGCAAACCACTAGTAAGGAACATGGAACACCGGGATGGCTGCCACCACACCTCGGACACGGTCTCAGTTGACTCACGGGAAGCTCTCGGTGCTGCTGAAATGAAGGAACATACTACTGGACAGAATCAGAAGATGCTGATTGCTATTGCACAAAATCTGAAGATGCTTGATGGTTAAATCACTTCTTGGACTTTCTAAACATCCGTCTTGAAGGACCACGGGAATTTGGCATAATAGACAGAATGCCAGGTGCTGACGGCTGAAAAGACTGCTGGAACGGCACAACCGACTAAGCAACACAGGACTGAGAGAACCCTGCAGACCTCGCCAAATCAAGCTCAACCGCGACTGCTGCCTGATATGCATCGTCCATGATAGTGACATGGGTAGCGAGCAGTGGCACTCTCAATTCGACTTACAAATCTCGAAGAAATTGCTCGGTCTTTAAGGCTTCATCAACAATAATATGCGGTGCATGCCGACCCAACTCGATGAACTTGTTTCGATAATGCAACACAGTCATTTCACCTTGTACCAAATCTAGGAATTAGTGCATCTTATCCATGCGAAGATAGGCTGGACTGTAAGTGCACTCAAAGGTAGTCACGAACTCTGCCCAGGTGATCTGACGAAGTGGTCACTCCGAACTCCACCACATCAATGCTGCACCCTGAAGTTAAAAAGTAGCAAGCATAACCTTCTCATCCTCTGTGCATTCCATCGATCGAAACACACGCTCAGTCGCCTCTATCCAAATTCTGGCAGCATCCGGATCCGACTGACCTTCACATGTCAGTGGGTGGAATAGCAGAAATTCCTTGAGTGCTCTCCGTGTGCCTCACCTTCTTGACTGAGAACATATTTCGCACTTCATATTCCCATGGCACACTTGCAAGATAAATTTCTCATTTTACATTCTTAGGTACCCAAGCCATCTTAGGTCCTTGTGGGTTAGAAGCAAAATTGGCACATGGTTTTCACTTTTTGACAGCATTCAATTCATCACTTTTTCTTAGAAAATAATCATACTTGACATGCCAGATTTGCCACAATAATTACAGCATGACTTGAAATGCTTAGAGGCATGAAGATTGTTTGGAACATGTGACTTTTTGTTCCAATGTTATTTCCAATTGGCAGTGGGTGTGTTGAATACATTAGAGATTCTATGTCGACCTGCCCTTTGTTTTGGCTAAGAATAATGGGTCCAGAACATGGGAAGTGTTGACACCATAAGTTGGTGGTGTCGACCTAACCAAACCTTTTTGTTGATGTAGTGTTCTTTAGCTTTGGGGTGCGTTGAGCTACCCTTGCCTTTTTCATTGTTCATTCTATTCCTGCATACTTTCAAATCATCATTTTTCATAATGAAATTATTATGCATCATGTGTCCAAATTTTTCACAGTAAAAACATGAGACATTTTTTTTCTTAGATACATGGGGTTTCACATGAATATTTTTAGCATGCACATTTGAGACATTCACACTCTTTTTCAGATTTGGTTGAGTTCTTGACATAGTGTGTTATTGGGAGTTAGATTTGGAGGTGCTGGGTGTACATGTGTTATGAACAAATGAAGTGTATAACTTGTTCTTAAATTTATTTTTGTTCACAGGATTGAATCCCAGCCCTTCTCTTTGAAAATTCACTTTCATGTCTAATAATTTGTCCATATTTTCTTGACCATCCACGAGTCTAGACAATGAGTTATGCAAGTCCTGGATTTTATTTTCTAGAGATGTGATGTGTGGTTGAGTGTTAGCAAGTTCTTCTTCACAGGTAGCAAGGCTGACATTTAACAATGCATTGGTATTCTTGAGGCTTTCAACTTCCTGTTTTAATCCATTCACATCTTCGCAATTACTCACAGCCACAAATTTTCCTCTTTCTAGAACCAACAATCTTTCCGATATGACTGTGTTTAAGTCCTTCAGTTTCTCATTTTCTCTTACATATTTTTCATCATGGACCAGTTCATTTATCAGAATTTGATCATTATCTATGCAGACTTGATGCGGGACGAAACCATGGCAGACTCGACTCCAAGTTGAAGACCAACCTTGGACTCTAGCAAGCTCTCTGTTCATCCCTTAACGAGGGAAGCGTATGATCGTGCGTGGTTGAGAAACTGACAAGAGGTAGGGTGGTCAACTCGCACCTTCTGCCCGGATCGGGTCACAGGACGGATTTCACTTTCTCGCTCGCAGCGGTGAATTAATTATATTGAGCTAATGGCCCTAACACATACTCTCTAGCAGTGGCATATAAAAGCATATATAGGAATAGCAAATGCCTATGAGGAGGGTGACGAGTTTACCTCCATGCTCTGAGCGTGGGGAAGACAACCCCGACCAAGTACGATAACTCTCGGTAAACAATTAATTACAATGGTTGCACAACTTAATTTACTGCCCACTCCACGCAGGGAGGTAAAGGGTTACAAGTGGGCCTGGGAGGGCCGATCTTTGGTTGACGGGCTGCAAGCCGGAAGGGCTATTGGGCCGGAGGTGGGCTGCTGGTCTGACTCGGTACTGCTCCGACTCGGCACTATTCGAGCTCAGCTCAGTAACTCAGCTCAGCCTGCAGGACAGCAACCAAGCTCAATGGTTGGTACAGTAGCTTCTGGTCACCTTCGGACTGCGGCGGTTAGCTGGGACACTGTTGACTGGTTGTCGATCGATCTCCGGGAGCGGCGGTCACCGGAGGTGAGCTGGTGTATTTTCTGAGGATTTAATTCCCAGACTACTGTTGTTGGCCTGACTTGGATCAGATCTGTGCGCCTTCACAAAAATAATTGTTTCACCCGGATCCGGAGGCAACTTGAGGCGAGGTTGGAGCCGTTGGAGAGAGGACTCAAAGGGCTATAACATATATTTGTTTCAGATCCATCTCGTAAGTGGATTGGAAATGGAAATCTCTAAGGATTGCTGTTGTTTCTTGAACTAGATACAGAATAGTCAGGACAGACATTGATCTGCCTGAGAACGAATTTTGACCGAGGATGACATGATTTTTATGGGATCTGAGAAAATTAAGGGTGGAAGGTGGGGATGTGAGGAACACATGGGAATTTTGGACATTTTTTTCAAAAATTTATAAGGGGGTGAGAAAAATACAACAACAATGTGACTCTGTCCCGTGGATCTGTAAAAAGGTAGATTACAAGGGGAAGAATAAGAGATGATGGTAAGTCAATCTACACACCTAAGAGATTCCGGTGTAAGGGAGAGGCCCAAATAAGAGAATGGGAATTCCACAATCTTGCAGCCCAACAAGCGGGCTGCCCTCAAGAGCGTCATATCCTCCATGTTCACCCCTACAAGAAGACTCTTGTTGAAATTAACTTTTAGGCCAGGGACTTCCTCTAATAACTCCAGCAAGAGCCTAACCATAAGAGAGTACCGCCCACCCTCAGTAAGGAACAGAATAGTATCATCTGCATATTGCAAGTGAGAAAGAGTAGGACCATCTGAAACCATTTGAAAGCCCCTGATCAGCCCAGCAACCTTAGCCCTCTGCCACACCCTGCTCAAAACACTAGCCACGAGCACAAAAAAAAAGGAGACATAGGGTCTCCCTCACGAAGACTCCGACCACCGTGGAACCAAGAGGACAGCTTCCCATTCACAAGGAGTGCAAAAGTAACTAAAAAGATACAATCCCTAACTTAGATGATCCATCTGTCCCCAAAACTCATTCTGTCCAGAACGTCAAAGAGACACTGCCAGTTCACGCTGTCATAGGCCTTCTTAAAATCTAGCTTCAGGACCATCCCTTTCATCCTCCAATTTTTCAAAGCAAACATACACATGCGCCACTAAGAAGTTATCCAAAATATGCCTCCCCCTAATGAAGGTTCCCTGGGAATGACTGACCAATCTGTCCGTAGCATTGACCAATCTCTCTACTAGCACCTTGGTGATGATTTTGTATATACCATTCAACAAACTGATGGGTCTAAAATCCCAAAATTCATAAGCACCTACTTTCTTTGGAATGAGCACTAGGAGGGTCTTGTTAATACCCCCCAAATGCGCCCTCCCCTCTTAAAACTCTCTCAATGTTGTCAGCAGGTTATCTTTGATTACCACCCAACACCCTTGAAAGAAAGACAGCAGAAAGCCATCTGGGCTTGGGGCTCTATCACCTGCAAAAGAAAACACTATCTGATGCACCTCCTTCTCTGAAAAGGGCTGAGAGATAGCATCCCTCTCCTTAGGGGAGAGGCATGGAAGAAGATCAGTTGCACCCTCGGCCTATGGAATACATCCTTCGCGTGACAATACTGAACATGCATTAACATCTGTTCTTGAGTAAGTTGATAATATTTGAAATATAACTCGGCCTTGAATTTCTACGAAGATTGCAACCAATATGCTCGTACATGTCACCAATGCCAAGCATTTGGGCCAGTGCCTCGGAGGCCGCCTAATCCGCTCCATCCAACTGTGCCTACTTGGCCATTTGCGGAGTGGGGCATAGACATTGTGGGACCATTCTCACCGTCATCTCAAGGCCACAAGTTCATATTGGCCGCCACTAATTACTTCTCCAAATGGGCGGAAGCTGTTCCGCTACGAGAAGTTACAAGGGAAATAGTCGCCCGGTTTGTAAGGCGCTACATTACATACAGATTCGACACCCCCAGCCAGATCATCTCGGATAATGGCACAACTTTCAGGAACAAGACCGTCTATGCTTTGGCGTCTAAGTTCCATATTGACTGGAGGACGTCGTCGGTCTACAACCACTAAGCTAACGGGTTAGCCGAGTCCTTCAACAAAATCCTTTGTAAGCTGTTGTCTAAGATAGCAGGTGACCGCAAATGGGATTGGGGGAGAAGGTCTATATAGCCCTATGGGCCTATCAGACTATCTACAAAACCCCTATGGGTTGCTCCCCATTCTCCTTGATCTACAGAGCCGAGACAGTGGTCCCCGTGGAAATCGAGCTGACATCTTATCGTGTTGCTGTTCACGCTGGATTGCCAGGCCAGGACCAATCTGAAATACAAAGAAGGCTCGAGGAACTGTCCAACCTTGAAGGTGAAAGACTCAGAGCCTATAAACACCTACAAATGTACCAGGCCCGCATGACACGTGCCTATGATAAGCTATTCAAGCAAAGAGCATTCAAGAAAAGCGACCTCATCATGGTCAAAGAAAAAGAGGTCTTGGCAGGAAGATCCAGAAAAACTCCAACCTAATTGGCGTGGACCTTACGTCATCCAGATGGTCTATGAAGGGGCCTGTACGGTCATCGACCACAAGGGAAACAATCATGTCCCTCTCAATGGCAAGCACATGAAGCTCTACCATCCGCCACCGCAAGAGTTTCGGCAGCAGTCCTCACCGGACATACCTATCCCCAGTAAAGGTTGAAGTTTAAAAGAAAAATGGGGTTAAAAATGTTGATACCGCGGCGGACTTAGTCACCCTTCAAGGGTTGGCTAAGGGCAAAAAGGCCACAGTCCCGACTGAGGTGAAAACCCGCAAGAGCGTCTCAGGCAAAACTGGACAACCCCTCGGTGTGTCACCCTTAGTCTTCAATAGCTGGCCAAGGCTTCTGGAGTCGACTCTAGAGCCTTCATGAGTCAACTCTTCTTCTTTATTTTTCAAGCTTTCAGCACTGCCAGCCATTTTTCACCTTTACTAGGCTATTTTTACCCTTATAGCCTATTTGTCACTGATGACCACCAATTTGTCACCCTAAACGACACAAGTCGTCGCCTATGGCTTTGGCTAGCAGGTGACGCTGGTGATGAGCTTGAGCTTCTGAACAGAGCTGGAGAGATCTACTAGAGATATTTCTATACTATTGATGCATGATCACTGCTGGATAGCCTTGACTTAAATGTGGCCTTGGCTCATGCTTCTGCTGCGAAAGTTCATATCTGTTGACACTTGCCATGACTGCTTACGACATACCACCATTGGATAGATTGTACTGCTGGCTTGTTCATACTAGCAGATGAGATTTGATTCTACTTGATAACCAACCTCAGACTCAATTTAGATTATGCTGAGTCTTGAAGAAATTCTGCTGCCATGGGCGAAGGCACTAAGTTGCTGATTAGCATGAGCTGGACTTCATAGAAGAGATACTGCCAGTTCTGCTCAAACCATCAATATGAAGACCATTTTTAGAATAGAAAAATGATTCCATCCTTTGATCTTGAAAGTAGTTAATCAGTCTCATCCAATACTTAGGGAAGCTCTAGAATCATGATAATAGGGTTAGGAAACCCATACAAGGTTGAAACCTTTGAACACACTTGGTCGCTATTCTTCACTGTTGTGACCCATTTTACACCGATACAGGTCTATTTTTCACCGATACGGGGCCATTTGTTACTGGTACGGGGCCATTTGTCACCCTTAACCTGGCGGTGCTGCCTGCTTGGTGAAGTCAACTTCAGAAGCATTTTAAGTCGACTTGGCTTCTTCATTTCTTTGATCAAATTCGAACCTGTCTTCACAGAGCTCATGGATATTCATGTATTAACATTATCAAACAATAATGACAGCATCAAAAACATATGAAGCTCATGAATTAAAAAGGATATGAAACTCAAAGATGAATAAGCACATGAAGCTCGAGGATGAGTCTTGACATCATCAGAAACCAGTGCTCAATGAGTCATAGTGCAAGACATTGTCAAAGCATGACATAAACTTATCAATGAGTCTATTAATGACTCATTATGTGTGACATCATCAAAACCACAGTTTAATGAGCCATAGTATATGACATCATTAAAACCACAGGGACACAACAAATTCATCTCCATCCTCCCCTACATCTATAAGTGTTGTCGATGTAGTGGCATGGCGCCTCCATGCCCGATTGATCTTCCGAAGCTGTTTCTTATCATCCTCGATTCCCAAGAGACTCCTTATGATCAAAGCTTCACTCAAGGCGACCCTTGGAATCTGCCAAGGCAAGCCACCTAGTAGTGACAACGATGATCCTGGCACAACACTAAATCTCGAGCCCCGACTAGCCAAAGCTCTTGGTCTGGTGAGTCACGGACTTGGAACTCCAAGTGCCAGTGCATCATCGGTACAAAGATGAACTGATGCTCAGGTAGGAAGTTCAAATAGTCACGCCAGTTGGTCTTCAAGTGTGCTATCATGCATCTCACCTGATCTTCAGGACCAAAGATGGCCCTAGCTAGATATTGGGCACTCTTCTTGAAGATGCGGGAAGTAGTTGTCTCCATGTCATCTAAATCAAAGCACATATAGACCTCCATCTACACTTGCAGCAAATAAAGGCTCCCCATCGTGCTTCCTCCCATGCTCATCTGTGTCAGCCCCTAGTACATATGAGCTAGCACGGCCTGGGTTAGGGAACGCCCTTCCCATAAGAGAGTCAGTGGCCCAATGTTCTCTCACGTCAGCACATCCCTTGATGTCGAGAAGGGCACCACCCCGCCGAGACACAACATCAATCCTCACATCAGCCTCTTTACATCAGCTGATCTATCTTTAATCTGGCCTATCCATCTGGCAAGGTGATCGATCACCCCTCGTTGATCTGTCATCCACTGAACCTCTCACTTGTCACAAACAATCTCGACCAAGATTTCCTCCCATGGAGGAAGGTCCAGTAGATCTCCAATGTCTAGGTCACTCCATTGGAAGAGAAAGTTGATCTCCTCCAGTAGCACAGAAGTCTCGAACTCGGGGAACACAAAGGTGTGGGTCCCCGGATGCCACAACTCCAACAGTGTGCCTAGTGCCTCCCAGTTCCACTTCATGTTGTTAAGCCTCTTTGCCATGATGACCAGGCACGTTAGGTGCCATTGGTGCATGAAGACCCTCATATCAGGTGTACTTGCTGCCATCAGGTCATGTAGCCTGCCATACCTCCATGTATGCCTAGCTCTTGGGAAAATCAGGTTGGGCTGAAGAAGATAGGAAAAGAGAGATTAGTGATCAAACTAAGAATTCACCTGCATCTAGGTACACAAATGTTCTCCCTCGAATCTTACCTGGCCATCCTTCACCAACTGGCTTAGGTGTCCCACCATGTCAGAGAGCACGTCGGGTTCATAGGGAATGCACTCCAAAGGTTGGAAGGAAGAAGAAGCCATCTCAGGGTTCACTTCTCTCTGTAGACGGTTGCTCTCTTCATTGCTCTTGATCGCTCTGTTAAGGCACAGAGCCCTTTACCCTAGTATAAAGCCCAGAGTCCTACTCCATTCAGGCTTCTGTATCACGGAACCTGAACAAGTAGGTGGCCAGGTCGTTGGCCACCCTGAGTTGACCTAGCCACCATGAGTTGGGTAAGCGGCCAGTACCCTGGCTTCTCACCAGTAAGGAATGGCTAGTACCCTAGCGGCCTTCCTCATTGGCAGTGGACTATATTTACTTTGGTGTAAAGTTAAAAATTCATGATTATCTTAGATGTGGTCTTAGTGTCCATTCATAATTTTCTATTCTTGCGAGAACCTTGTTAATGTGTATTGATGCAGCTGCAGCTAAAAGCCCAAAGCAAGGGGAATTGTACAACATCGTCACTGACCTCAAATGCATCCTTAGATAATAACCCCAGAGGCTAATAGCTTCGAGCACATAAACTTCGAGTTCCTCTCTAAAAAAACCATGAAGAGTTTATGCTCCTTAAGATATTTGACGGCCGCCTATCGTCCATAGAGTATGGAATGATGGACTTCCCAAACTCTCAATTGCGCTCAGTAACAAATGCAAGATGATGGATCTTCATGAGATTCCTAACTACACTTATTGCTAAGTTGGGATGACGGACTTCTCGAACTATTGACCAATCGGTCCTGGAGTCAGACAAATAAACCCTCTGATTATGCATTAGATAGGTTTTTATCCTTTTTAAACCCATCATGCATCATGTTGGCCTCTTTTTAGTCAAAACAAAACAATACAATCAAAAAATTGCATATATTGCATATGGATATTAATGCATAACTATGCACATTATGTTTTATAGATGATAAATGTGATGCAAATTATGATATGAAATATGACACGCATAACATACATTTTCAGACAATTTACTAATGACATCTGAATTCCAAGAATAGCTTCAGGTAGCCAAGATAACACAAGTAGGAAACAGATTTCTTGAATAATTCTAATGATCAAGCTTATTAATCCAAAGAAAAAGTCATTCAGAAAAAATGACTTTAAGAAGAATGCTAAATGACTCTAGGGACATAATTCAATAATGGGTCCAAACCTCAAGGTATAATAACCTAGAGAGGCTAGAAGGGATTAACGCACAAAAATCACAAAAAAATAGGTTCTGGAACCAGGTCATGGTCAGAACAGGACCGCTACTATGATATATCGGTCTAGACAGGACCGTGAATAGGTCATGCGTCGATGCAAGAGATCAACGGGTTGATGCACCATAGACAGGAAAGGAGAACGTGGTCAAGAGGAAACCGCTATTTGATGGTGGCGGTCCAGGGAAGACCACTACCAGGTCAACCAAGACAAGAGAATATTGTCGACTAGCCAAGATCCTCAGATGACCTGGGGCATGGCTGGGCTGGAATAGTGTTCAGTCTACACTACCATGATCAATTGAGGTGACCTGGGTCGACCTAACCAGGGCTGAGTCGACTTAGAACAAGGTTCAGTTGTCTTGATAAAGCTGGTGCATCAGCCACAACAGGGACAATCAGATAGCATAATGCGGTCTGCTTAAGACCACTACCTCATGGTAGCAGTCCCCTTAGGGCCGCGTTCAAGTCGAGACAGGGCAGAACAACTACAACTTCAGACTGCGCAAAAAGAAATCCGGTCGAGTCGTTGGGTTTAGGTTTTTAGGGTACAACCTGCCCAGCATCCTAGTGAGAATCTCAGGCTCGCGGGGTCTTACAGAAGTCTCAAGATAGTGGTTCTAGTCCGTTGGAAGGAGTATCCAGTGGAGAGCCCCAACTATCCCAAGAAATAGAGGTGTGAAATGTGAAAAATGGAGTGAACGGTAAGTCAAAACCACCGGAGTGGCCTGACCTTCAAACAAACATAATAAAGTATAGACCAACAAGCTAACATGTTAAAATATAGCAGAATTCATGGTCTAAGTGACAATTTTTTTTCTCCAAGAAACCCTGCCTAGAGATCGTTGTTCCACTTCCCATTCTGTGGAACAGTGCTGAGTACAGGGACTGGTGACCACTTACTGTTGGTCATGCTTGATTTCCTCGCTATGGACCGGTGTAGGGGGCAGGAGACTGGGCTTACCCTATTTCAGGATATTGACGCAGAGGACTGGGAAATGGGAGAGGTGTGGCTGGATTTTGGATACTGGGGGCTGAGTACTAGGTACTAGGAAATAGGAGAAAAGACCAAGCACTGGGGTGAGCCCCTTAAGAAGGGGAAAACCCATGTCATGCAAGGTTAGCGTAGGCCCGTCGGGACTTGGGGGCCCACAGGATTAAGGCTGGGAATTGATTCTGGCGTGTTTTGGCTGTAGGCTGACGCTTGGTATTGACTGTCTTTATGTCGCTAGCTGACAATGTAGTTCACATTGGCTTGAAAAGCTAGAGTTGGGTTAGCCGAATGGCCTCGGGAGGCGTCACGATCGAAAGCTAGGATTGGGAACTGGAGCTGGCCGACTGACCAGTGAGGAGGTTGTAGCCGAAATACTGGGGCTAGGTACTGGTACTAAGTCTAGGTGACTGGCTCACGGATATACTATAGTTGGACTGTTGGACTGGCAACTGGCACTGGAACCAAGTGACTGGCCTGTGGAGGCGTTGTAGCTACGGTGCTGGAGCTGGCAACTGGTACTGGACCTGAGCGGCTGGCTTGTGGACATTGTAGCCGTGATGCTGTAGCTGGCGACCGGTCATTAAGTCAGGTAGCCTGCTACTGATACTAGAATTGGCGTTGGCTAGTCTTCCAAGAGTGTAGTGGCCACTGTTGTTGTGGGGTGGTGCTGAGGTTGCCGTTGACAGAATGTCGCAGTCGACGACCCTCGTCGATGAGGAGCAGAGAAGGAGAGGATTTTTTTTCTCTTTACTAGCTCTACCACCCTTTCGGGTTTTCACCAGAGTTGACCCCCTTTAGCTTTTTCCGATACGCCCTTATGGGTTTTCGTACTGAGGGATAACCCGATTTTGCCTGAGACGCCCTTCCGGGTTTTCACCTCAGCTGGGTTGATGGTAATTTTTGCCCCCAGTGGTCCCGCAATGGGAGCCGACTGAGGCCGCTGGGGTATCTCTATTTTTAACCCCCTTTTGATGTTATTTTTTTTATTTTGATTCCAAGGATCGTTGTTCGTAGCAGGATGTTGTTATATCCCTCCCGTAACTATATTTGAAAGTAATCTCGGACATCCTTTGGAACTAAGGAGCATGCACAACAATCCAGTCTCACTCTCGCAAGGTGCTCTGCAAATCTATGTATGCTGGTGACGCGATGTCCGCAGTATCTACAATGCACATGTCGATCACCCTCAATAGTGTACTCATGCTCCCACGTAGGGTGACATCGTCTGTCCATGATGACCTGCAAATGTTGAAAAATTTTACATTAGTAACTTCATTGGCAAGTGCAAAACTCAATATATGAAGAAATTTATGATTAATTAGTTGTTACTCATAAATATAAACAAATGATACATACCCCTAATCATGTGGGCCCAAATTTGGTTACATTATATCTCCAAACAATCTGACATTAAACATGCTCCGCAGATAGGATAAATAATCTCAATAGTGCATGGAACTTGCATACTGCTCCCAGTAGATGCGTACGTAGTATTCATATTATTGGGAACCTTGTGAGTACACGACCGGAGGTGGAGCAGCTGAGAGCTGACCGTATCCTTCCGTATATTGCGACATTGAAGTATGGGCCCGAGGATATGGATATGATGGAAAGAATGAACTACTGCTCTCAGAATCGTCATGATATGTCGGCTGCTACTGCCCTGACCATCCATACTCACTTCCAGATCCCTGAGAGTCATGTGTGCTCATCCTCTCAAAATCAGACAGCATGTATTGATAGCTGGTATTGTCTGCAATAGAATTTCCATAGTAGGAATCCCAATAATCAGTTGCCCGTCTCGCCCCTGGCGGTGGAGCACCGTGGTCAAAATCTTGAGTGGCATGTGTGAATTACTGCTCCTATGTCCATATCGCACGTTCGCGGCCCCCATGACCTCTGCCTTGACTACTGCTATACTTTCCGCCACCAGCACTACTATCCCCACGACGACTCCGTTGACCACCCCAAGAACCGCCACGACTATGGAACGAAGACCCTGTCGTTGTACTGTCATCATGGGAGTCATGACTCCCACTGATGCGGGGCTCAACAGATGGCTCGAGAGTGTCGTCATCTGCATTGGGATCTAATGTCTCCAAGTCTGCATCCATCTACACATCCTTAACCTTTATTTAATACATTAGCATATTGTCTCAGTCTTATTATCTTTTTATGCATATGACTGAGATGTTGTGTGTTAGGGATGGCTTGGGGGGCCTCATCTTCGGAGGTGGATGAGTGGGGATCCACTGCATGTGATGCCTTGCCATTATTATGCAAACTGATCTTTCTTGTCATCGTCTTCTTCTTTGTGCCTACAAAATAAGAGTTTATTTATCAAATTTTAATTAATTTTATCAAACTAAATATTTTGATCAAAAATTATAATTAAGTGTGATAAGTGTGTATTTATTCATATTAAAGCTCATAAAAAATGTGTATAACATAAATTAACTTGTAAAAATGCACACTCATCAATGTTGAGAAGATGCATGGCTGAAAGCTGCACTGTGTTGAAGCTTGCATGAGAAGGCCGCCCGCCGTGGGAAGGGGGGACGCTGTGGCTGTGTTGCGGGAGGCTTGGCCGTGTGAATGGAGGCTCATGCCCATGTCAACGTTGCGTGAAGAACGCTGGCCTACACTGAATGCATTGAAGAGGAGCCCGCCATGAAGTGTGTTGAAGATGCGGGTGACTTGGTTGTGTGAAGCTGCTACTGGCGTGTAGAACGGTAGGGGTGTTGAAGATCGACCGCTGCACTGTGAGGGGAGGCTGGGCCTTTGCTGAAGAGAGGCCCATACACGTAGGAGGTTTGCACCGTGAAGCTTGGCCCATTTCTTCTCATTTTATGCTAATGATATTTGGCCCATTGCGATTACAGACCTCTATATATTTTGTTCTTACCTTCCGCTCGATTACCTGCTAAATAACATATTTTATTGCTCAAAATGTAATTAATTCTATCAAACTTAACATTTTAATTGAGATTGTGAATAAGTGTGATAAGTGCATATTTATTAATATTACAACTCATAAAAAGTGTGTATAACAAAAATTAACATGACAAAATGCACACTCATCACACCCCCAACTTACTTATTGCTAGTCCCTTAGCAATGCAAACAATCTGAAAGTTGAGGACTGACAAGAGTTGAACATATCAAGGCCTCATTTCCAGTTCATCTTTCATGGAGTTGACTTAGGAGCAAGATTTCCAGATTATTTAAGCGTACTTGCCTTAAATGAGATATCCATGGACATATCTGGGAATACAACCAAAGTTCAATAGCACTCGTGCTCATGAAATATAAATTCACAGCAGACAATTGTATCTCTCATATTGCTATACTAGATAGGTGTCATTCAACTTTACAGTTGACCCAATAAAAGAAAAGACTCAATAAAAGAAAATTATAAAAAAAAACTCATGACTAGACTAATCTTGACATGGACACAAGATAACAAGACTAGATGGTTCATCTAAGTTTGCTGAAGTACTCTTCACTCTTGTCATTGCCCATCATGTTCGGTCTCGTCGTCACTAAGGTCATTACTTAAAAAATATTGAAAATAAACTAGGTGAGTGAACACTCAGTAGGACTTAATATCTCAAGCTCCAAGCTAGCTTTAAGTCAATTACAGTTTAACATGCTCGTGTAGGTCATGCAAAGTATCATAATCGAGAACTATAACGGCACGAGATAAATTCAAGAACTATAAGAATAGACAAGATGATGGACACTTTCCAGAGATATATGAACAAGTAGATTGATGAAAGAATATATCAAGAATTTTCATGACGAGATAACAAGTACTTTCAATAAGACAATTCAAGAACAATCACGGTGATTTAAACAAGTATTGAAGTAGAGCAATCACTTCTACTAGCACTAAGTAGGATTGGGCAACAATATGACAACCCCAAATGGAAATAAGTCGTAGACCAATTTTGCTATATTTGGTGAATGTCAGCACCTGATCATTAATGATATCGGTACACGTTTAGACTTTGTCTCACCCATGGGATCAGATCAAGACCCCTTATTTTTATAAACATTAGCATTAAAAGTCATTTGTCTGGGACCCATAGCCCCGACAATATCTAGACCAATTTCACTTTAATGGCCAAGAGTTCCAAGGATCAATCATGTAGGAACATTAAGGTAGATTTCATAAAGCATAGAGTTCAAGGATAGAACTGGTAGTAAGGATGATATAACAATAACCCATATGAGAATCATTACAATCTGAAAATCTGGGTGATTGGGTACAATCAGCTCGGTTGCCTTGAGGGAATCCAAGACTAACGTAGACTTACGGAGGTCTCTATGATGAAATCATCGGTCCGAAGGAAGGAATATCCCGCGGAGAGCTCAAACATCACCGAGAGTTGAGGGATATACGATATAAACTAAAACTGGGACTCCATCTATGGACGTGAGATGAGAGTGCCAAGAAACCCGTGGTTAAGGGTTAAAAACACGGGAAAACATGCAATCAGGAAATTGGCATCTCATATGGTAGGCGCCCATTCAAGAATAGGCATCTCCCTGCATCTGTCAACCCTTTAGGGTAGTATATGCAGTCTCAGGGGAACATCCACGACCTCAAGAGAGCATCCTTGGTAACAAGGGAGCATGCAGTCCAGGTTCAATGTAATTTGTCAACGATCAGGGGGAGCACATGCAGTCTCCGGGGACCATCCACGGCCTCAAGAGAGTATTTGATATCTCAGGGAAGTATGCATGACCAGGGGTTCAGGGCAAAGCATATGTCAACCCTTTAAGGGAGCACATGCAATCTTAGGGGAGCATCCACGGCCTCAGGAGAGCATCCTTGGTGAAAAGGGAGCATGCAGTCAAGGGTTCAAGGCAATTTGATGTCAACCCTTTGCGGAAGCACATGCAGTCTCTGACTCTCTGGCGAGCATCCACGGCCTCTCGAGAGCATTTGATGTCTCAAGAGAGCATGCATGACCACTGACCAGGGTTCAGGGCAAAGCATATGTCAACCTTTTAGGGGAACACATGCAGTCTCAGGGGAACATCCACAACTTGAGAAGAGCATCCTTGGTGCCAGGGGAGCATGCAGTCCAGGTTCAAGATAAATGTCAACTATTTGGGGGAACACATGCAGTCTCCGGGGACCATCCACAACCCCAGGAAAGTATTTGATGTCTTACGGGAGCGTGCATGACTTGGGTTCAGGGCAAAGCATATGTCAACCTTTTAGGTGATCACATGCAGTCTCAAGGGAGCTTCCAGGGCCTCAGGAGAGCATCGCTGGTGACAGGGGAACATGCAGTCCAGGGTTCAAGGTAATTTGATGTCAACCCTTTGGGGGAGCATATGTTATAATTATTATTGATTCAGTTTATTCGGTTTGGTTCAGTTTCACACGTTATGAAACCAGACCGAACCGAATTTAGGTTCAAACCGAACCAAACCAAACTGAAGTTCTGTTCGGTTCGGTTTGAACTGAACCATGAACACCCCTAGCTATTGCTGTGCTGGGTGATGCTGCTGCTGCTATGCTAGGTGCTACTGCTGTGCACTGCAGGGCTTGCTGCTGAGGGGCTGCCGTTGCTGGTGTGCTGGGTGCTGCTACTGTGATGCAGGGTAGGGAGACTGCATGATTTCTCGCCGCCACTGCCGTAAAGAAGTGCTGTGTAACTGCGTTTTCTTTAGGTAAATTTGGGGTTTGTTTTGTTTTGTGTTTTTTTGGTTGGGGATCAAATCCAGAGTCATTGTGCTCCTTGGAGCTACATTCTATTTGTCCTTTGCTTTTGTCTTTTCATTTGTTCTTTCCATTTTCATTAAGTATTTTTTCGATCCTCTTGTTTGAGGTAGGGGTTCCTCCTGTGGTCTCAGGAGAAGGGAGACTGTGTCTCCAATTTG
Organism: Amorphophallus titanum; assembly: GCA_024336825.1. Classification (NCBI taxonomy): domain Eukaryota; kingdom Viridiplantae; phylum Streptophyta; class Magnoliopsida; order Alismatales; family Araceae; genus Amorphophallus; species Amorphophallus titanum. Next base: position 5,684,019 of record JANBPO010006859.1, on the reverse strand, counting down.
CAAGTGGCGGGTTGTCACTTGTGGTTTCCCTGTGGATTTTAGAGGAAGAGAGACTGTCTCCGGTTGCTAGTGACAGGGTGTCACTAATGGTTCCCCTTCAGGTCGGAGGAAGAGAAGAGAGTGTTCCTCTGGGTCAAGCTATAAGGCAGCAGTTGTTACAGACCGAGTCTGCTTCTTACTTTGGCAAGGGAAGCCTCACTCCGGTTTGGAGTGAGGGGTGGATGTAGGCAGACTGGTGTCTAGATGAAACACCTAACAATCTATTGTGTCGTGGGTTGCCTTGTGTGTTTGCCCCTTGTCTTCTACCTCCTTCACAGGTTGTCTGAGCACTCTCGTTTCTGTCTGAAGTTCGCTATAGTATTATATGTTATGCTAAGTGATTCTGTTCTATGTAGTTCTTGTCTGCGCAGATTGTAGAGTGGTGATAGGCGGATCTAGAGGGGAGGGGTGAATAGATCAACCCCCCCTTTTTTTTGCCCTTCTTTGCAGAAATAAGGATAAGATCTAGTACTAAGACTAGGTGAGCAAGAGATGGATGAAAGGTACTTAGCCAGATGATCGGATAGTAATAAGTAATGTTCCTACCAAGCATCTAGCGATAGTAACCAAGGAGATGCAAACCAAAAGGCACAGGTTTTAAGGTGGTTCAGTCTATATCCAGAGACCTACGTCCACCCATCACACAACACAGTGAGGCTTCACTAGTGCAAGAGCACTACCGCTGATTCATAGCTTCCAAAACTGCTGGCCCTTACAGCTTAGGCTCCGCTGATACACAATTTCAACGTGAGAGAAGACCACTCTCACAAACACCGCTGACTCACAGCTTAAGATCCATCGACCGGTGAACACACCATCTGTCTTCCTACATGCGGGTGGGGAAAGATATAAGAGAGATTGTTTCTAAAGAAAAATCAAAACAAAGAAACCAACACCCAGACAGAGTATAACAAGGCAGCTCAATAGAAGAAGGAAGCTTCTTTCTAGACAGGAGGAGACGAACTCTTTCTTACGGCCGATGGGACTAAGATGCAATACTAATTAAGCAAAGGAAACTAGCAAAGAGAAGTGTTCAATAGCTCACCTGATCGATGTGAATACACCGATCCCGGTCGGAGACGAGGCGAGCGGGGAAGCGTGGGTACGCGCCCACACGCTTCGCCGGTGTAGCTCTAACCTGAAAATTAGAGAAGTACAACACTACAACTCTCGCAGGAGGGGGATCTCAGGGCGGGGATTAATTGAAATTACATCTAAAACTACCTCCACACAGGGAGGAGCGGTAAGTCGGCCATGCGGGGGAGGGAAGAGACGAACTAGGAGCTAAACAAACGGCCGACGTCGGTTCTGCCCGCTCTCTGGAACAAGGGATAGATGGGCAATGTTGTCACTGCTGCGGTCGCTCCCTAGCTCCTTTTTCGACGAGACTAGTGGAAAATCTTCCCTAACTGACCCAGGAAGAAGTCTGATTTGTGGCGAGAGCTCTGGTGGCCGGCGCTGGTCGGGGCGGGGCCATGAACAGTGACTCTGCTCACTAGTTCAGACTGTCTCAGCACCAATGTAGTAGGAAAAAGACATCAGCATGGGCGTTCCTGAGCTCTGATTTGGGTGTGGCTGGTACCGATGGATTTGTCATCGAGTCCTCTTCGAACGGAGACCCACGGCGATGTCAGCAGATGTCGGGGTCGGTGGAGAGGTCTCGAATAGTGACTGGGTGTCTTCTCAATCCCAGAGGGGACAGAATAGCACACCCAAGGGAGAAAAATGAGAAATGGCTGCTCCAGATGTCAAACGGAGTGCCGCTTCTTGGAGATGATAGAGGACTGGTGGAGGAAGCTCTCAGCCATGTTTTATGCCTAGACTTGCAAGGTAGTGGCCGTGGTAGAACTTTCTCTGGGGCTCTGGTTCTCTGCCTAAGTGATCCTGTGCAGTCAGGGGAGAATGGATTCTCTGGGCAGCAGGGATGTCGGATGCCAGCGAGACCACCGGGGATGCGAAGCTGCCTCGACGAACTTTCCATAGATGTATGGCAAGCCACTTGAATATGCGCAATGACTCTGGGGCAGGCTCTGCAATTAGGCAACAGATCTGCTGCCTGTGAACTGAACAAGGTATGGTGGTGGAAGGGGATGATAGTGGGGAGATAAGGAGGGAGAAATGTTGTGGGAAGGGGCTGGGGAATCCTCTCTTTTTCTTGCATCCCCGGGGGTCTATTTATAGAAATTGGAGGGCTACCTGGGGGTGTTTGAATCCATACGTGGTGAAAGGGCAAAAATGACCCCGGGAGGGTCTTTTTTCCTTTTTCTTTCTTTTTTTTTGCTCGCGGGAGAGAGAATGGGTGGGGCTAAATGACCCCAGACCCACTCGGTGACCCCGAGCGGGTCTTGCCCGGGATGAATGACTTCTGCCAGGTCCCCTCGAGGTCAATCGACCCCGGGCAAGTCCTGCCCCGGGCCGGGCAGGCCCTTTCGGGGTCACTTGACCCCAGGCGGGTCCCACCCGGGGTCGCGCTACCTCAGGCAAGGCCGCCCGGCCTTGTGCGGAGTTATCCGGGGTCGGGCGACCCCGCGCTGGTTTCCCCGACCCCGAACGGGTTCTTTTACCCCCCTTTTTTATTTAAAAATGCTCCCCCCCAGGGTTTTTATGGCTTATTGCTGCAACGCATCACGTGGAGAGGAGAGAAGCGCGGCTTCTTGTTCGTTGTTTGTCTTCTTTGTGTCGTGGGCCGTGAAGAGGGAATTTGTGCTCGTCCGAGTTGCGTGATACACGTGCGTGGGACTTATTCGGCGGTGTGTACACCATCCTTTGCATCTCCCTCCTTCCGATTGCGAAGCTTTTTTGTTGGTTGTCGAGTACCCAAGGGATAAAAAATCTCTCCTTTTTAGGGTTTACCCGAAACCACGCGATCTTGACAATCGCGGTGGTTTAATCCGGTCCCCGACCACCCTGTTTGCTGCGAGGAGCCTAAAATTGTAGAAACAGACGGGCTACAAAGCCCCAATGTGTGGAAATATTCCACGGGGTGGTGATACGCCGAATAGTGAACCCCGACCGGGTCGAGGGTAATATCTCGATTTATCCGGGACAAATAGTGGGTGCAACAGCAGCACACAGTCTAGATCTGATGCTAGAAGATATTGGAGCACAAGATGTTGAAAGTGTCATTCATGATGCACAGGTTATCAGTTTTTCATTTATGGCCATCACCACATCCTTGTCATTTTATGGTAAAAGACAGGAGATCACACTATCATCGGACTAGGCCCAACTAGATTTGCCATACAATTCTTGGCTTGGAGAACTTGTATAAGCATAGAGTGACAATCATAGAATTCATCAAGGATAAAGAATGTTTGAAGCAAATTTGAATTGTACCTTCCATGAGCCCACCGTCCCTGGGCGCTTCTTCTTCTTCTTCTTCTAATACCGCATTGAGGTGAGCTTGCCTCTTGCGTCCTCCTCCTGCTGCCTGTTCCTTCATAAGCGGGCAATCGGGCATACAATGCTCCCTGCTACCACATCATAGACAAGCGCCGAGGCGCTTTCAGCATTCTTCTGCTGAGTGGACAAATTTCTCACAAAACGTGCAGGCCGCCATGACCTGCTTCTCTTCTTCCTTTAGTTTCTTATATTTCTGGGAACTTCCACCGTTCCCGCTCCTAGATCTTTTCTTATTATCACGGCTCTTCTAGGATTCCGTGATACTAAATTTCTCTTTCTTGAATTGCCGATCGGGTCGTCGGCTTGATTCTTCTCCTTTCCCCTTCATCTTCTCGACCTTTTCTAAGGTCCGTTCACATAAATAAGCCCACTGGACCATTTCTTCATAGGTGCGAATATTCTGGGTACCCAGCTGTTGAATATATCCGAGCCGTAACCCGTCCATGAACCTATTTACTTTTAATAGATCGGTGCTGATAAGGTGTGGTGCATATTGTGCTACCCGAGAAAACTGTAACTCATATTCTGCTACGGACAACATCCCTTGACGAAGGGATGCAAACGCCATGGCTTTTCTTTCCTTTACGTGCTCAGAGAAATACTTAGCGTGGAATAATGTGAGAAAACCTTCCCATGTGTGACGTGCATCCACTGGTGGTGCCGGAACTGACTTCCACCACGTCTGAGCGTCTTTGTTTAATTGGAATGTAGCTAAACGCACCCTCTCCTGGTCGTTGCATTGAATAACATCAAAAATCCTGTTCATTTCATCTATCCAGTTTTCTGCCTCATCCGGATTCGAAGAACCATAAAAACGCAGAGTGTTGAGACTCCAAAAATTCTGGTGTAGACTGCCTACTCTGGCTCCTGCGCCTGCCTGAGCCATGGTTTGGAGGGCTTGGGTAAGGCCAGCCACTGTTTGTTGCATGCCATCCCAATCTACACGATGTGCCATTGCGATTAAAATAAGGTAACTGAGAGAAATATAACAACTCGTTATTTGTCGTGGAAGTAGGAGAATTTAATTTTAAAATAATTATCTATCTTATCCTAGGCTCTACCCAATTCTCACATGGGTATGGAAAATCTCTTTCTATTTTAGGCCAAAATTAATGAAGATTTATTCATTACTTTATGTAAGATTTATGTATATATGGCAATGAGACTGCTACTATGTAAATTAATGAATGTACTAGAAGGGTAAAATTAGCTCGGCTCATATAAAGTCTATTTCTGCCAGATCCATTTCGGCTCAAGGTCTACAACACACTTGTCGCGCCTCGATAGTTGCGGCCTATAACGGACAGCCCAAATCGGCTGGACCTCCGATTCACCAGCGCACGAATGGCATTAACCCAGGCGCAACGACCGCTGGATGACCCTCTGGCGACCAAACGTTACCTCCCACGATGTCGACCTCAACTCTACTAAGGGAGAGCACGCTCCCCAGCCGCCATAAGACTCGCCAGAGAACCATTCGACCCTGAAAGAACGGACCCTCAACGAAAAACTGAACACGATCAGGGAGAGACGTTACTCCACGACTTACGTCTTTCCCTGCTAGGGGACTGGCCCTTGCTACCAGGACAACCCACTATGAATGGGACTCCAACGGACGAGCATAGACGGGGATTTTCACCACGAAACACACACTCAGCTCCAGACAAGGGAAAATAGAAGCCATCTCGCTATCCAGAGAGAAAACTTCCGCCAAGCTCTGGCTGCCCTCCGAGCATCCTTACCGCCCAGCGAGCACTCTCTCCACTGCGAGGACCTTCCTCAAAGGCAGCCTGTCTCTCCATGCTTGCTCCGCCACCCCTCAACTCTTTCTCGTACTCTCCTTCCTGCTTCTTCGTCTCTCGTGTGCTGACTTAAGTATCAGAAGGTTGTCCCCTGAGATAACACCTGGGGCTCCTTCTGACGCCCTTCGTTTCTGGTGTTTGTAGGCTTCCACGAGTGCCGGACAGTCTTCCCCAGTAAATAAATAGAAAAGTGTAGTATGAGGACTAGGAACCATGTTTCTGTCTCTATACCTTTTGACGTCATCTATGGGAACGTCGATCGAAAAGTCATTGGCATCTCGTGGGAGCCACTGCAATGCCAGCAACTAGCTAGGGTCGAGGTTCTCACCAAGGTCCCAGTTCCCGTCGGAAAAATAGGAAGCCTCGTCCTTTACCCGATCGTGCCGGGAAATTACCACCGACGAACTCGCCGAGATGCGCCAAGATCCAAGTCCTGACAGGCTTGTGTCAGGACCTCCTGAATAGACCCAACATAAACGGCATGAGCAGGTGACGCTTACTTCGAGTGGAGCATACTCGCGCTACTTAGTGCGGTGGAGAGCATGGCCCACATCCGATGACACGTGGATTACCCGAGCAGAGATACAGATCCGCAGGAGCGACATATGAGCAGTCGCACCCCTTACTCATTGGGGTCGAGTTTCTACCACCCAAGGAGAATTGATGGGAATCAATATCAGGCATCTAACATTTTTTTATTTTGCATTTGTGTCCTTGAGTCAATTGGGTGCAATTGTAAGGCATTATAAGCCAATGGGTTAATCATTAGGAATTAGTGGGTTTCTTTGTAAAAGGCCAGGTAGGTCAAGTGGGGCCCCCACTCTCTCTCTCATTGGGCCACCTAGCCTCTATGGCCCATGGGGGCTGGTCCATGGGGGACTTAGACCAAATAGAAGACAATTCCAAATTTGCTTCTTTAAGGGAAGGGCACCCGCTTCCTTTACCCCTTTTGAATTTTTTATGTAATTTGACCATGGGAGAAGGAATTAAATATTCTTATCCCCTAATTACCCCTCCCTAAACCTAGATCTGAGGTTAGTAATGGTCATTTATCTTGGGCTATAAAACTCATATAGTTTCATTATTTTGATTGATTAAATGAAGAAAAAATGGGAAGTTTCTCCAAGGAGCCATGGGCGCCCCTCTCTCCTCTCCCCTTGCAGCAGTGAATGTTGCCCTCTTCTAAGGTGTGAAGCCTTAATCTTGGTGTGATTCCAAGATCTACCACTTCCGCTGAACGCGACTTCCAGCCACCGCCACCGTCGCCTCCATTCGGGCCACCATCGAGCTGCCACAACCCGATCTTTGCCCTGCTGTCCAGGATTTCGAGATCTGGAACAGAAATCCAAAGAAAAGGTTGGTATGTCAAATCCAATTATCTGATGATCTTCAAATTTTGGTAGATCATCCCCCTTGTTGTTACCTCCTCCCAATTTAAATTTTGTGCCAATCCGCCACTGTTTGTCCCATTTTCTCAATTTTTATCGCCGTTCGTGCAATCTGCCATTCTGTAGATTTACGTGACAATATCTTGTTCATCCATTTTTCTAAGCCCTTAAATTATCTCAAAAAATTACGAAAAAAATTGTGCACGTCCCACACATCCCCCTCTTTCCCACATAAAATTCCCAAGATCCAGATCTACTAAAAGAAAGTAGGGGAGCAGTTGATGAAGATCAGACCACACTTGTTCTGGACACCTTTTGCAGCCCATTGTGTTAATTTGATGCTGAAAGATATTGGGCAACTTGAGGTAGTGAAGAAAATTATTGAAGCAGCGCAAAAGATAACAAGATTTATATACAATCATCACATTGTGTTTGCTTGGATGCGGAGGAGGTAAGTTGTTGAGGCCGGCAATCACTTGTTTTGCAACCAACTATATTGCACTGCAAAGTCTCCTAAAGTATGAAAATAACCTCAAACAAATGTTTAGAAGTCGTGTATGCTAAGAGTCTTCTTTTGCAAACACTCATGATGGGAAAGATATAGAAGAGTTGATCAATAGCACAAATTTCTGGGAAAGAGTGAAGAAAATTGTGTAAATTATTGAGCCATTATATGAAGTCCTTAGAGTTGTTGATGGTGACAGGACACCGACATTAGGTTTGGTATATGTAAAGTTAGAGGCTGCAAAAAAGAAGATGTAACAAGTGTCTCCCAAATATTCTCCGTATTTCTTGAGTATTGTGGAGGATAGGTGGGATTGACAAATATCTCGTGATTTACATATGGCAGGTGAGCATTATGAATCATATTATTTTATACCAATTTTATTGTAACAAAATTTTATAAGTATGCACTTCTCAATTATATTGTTCACTATGTAATGTAGTATATTATCTCCACCATGCGTTTCACTACAAGAAAGAGCTTTCATACGATGATGAATTGCTAGAAGCCTTCACAAAGGTGGTGGAACGCGTGTCCAAAACTCCCTAAGAAGTGGCAGATGCAATGAATCAGGTAAAGAGTGTATACACTATGCTCCTACTAATCGTAGTATAGATTGTTAGTATTGGTGTGCTACAGGCCAATTTCGGCTCGGGTAGGCCCAATAGTTATATGATCTTGTTCTTTATTAATAAAGTGATATTTGAGAGTAAATATGTGATTGTATATTACTTTACGATGTCCCTAGGATATGTGGTTGTAAAGTCATCTCGAGATAAGATCTCGATAATGAGACTGACTTTACATGGACACATACCTTAAACTATTCCTGATTAGAGGGTAATCACTCAGGGACTTTGATTACCTATTAAACCAGTACACATGATGTGTGAGTGGCCAGTCTCATGGTCATTGGTGCGGGGCACCACAGAAAAATGCCAAAAAATAGCTGAAAAATTCCTAAAAATCGACAAATCTGACAGAAACAGATCCAGGTCCGAACCACTACGGATCCATTAAGACACGGACATTACAGCATGTGCATATGGTTTTCACGTCACTAAGTCTGTGAATATTTTTCTATACTCTTAAGGCATTCTGCAGAACACTTATATGACATGTCTAAGCATATAGTTTTATCTCATTATTGCCGAAGTATAAACTCTGATATGCTAGGTGCTTGATTAAATGCCTTTACTCTGATTAGCAGGATTAAGCCGATCATGATGCATCTGAGAGCAGTAGAAAGTTAAGAGGGGCACGTGATCCAAGATTTAATAATTAAAGCACGTGATTCGAGGCTACCAGATCTGACACTAAGCCACATGTTCTCCTTTCGCCTACCAGATCTGACACGTGGATAACTCATGCCATCTGTCAAATGAGAAGCCTTGGTGGGAGTCTTCCCTCCATGCGCAAGGAGTGAATCAAGTGGGGTCCACCCTATCCGATTCTCTGGTATAAAAGATGGATCTCTCTGAGAATCAAGAGATGAGAAGATCTGGAGAAAAGGAGATAGAGAGAGCATCCAGAAGGGAAGAGCAGAAGTCTTCAGAGCTTGAGAGAGAGAAGAAAAAGAAGACGAAGAAGAAGGGAGCCATCGTAGCCAGAAATACTCGAGCAAAAAGAGCAAGGGTGAAGAAGAGCAGTAGATTGCAGAGAGCTGAGACTTGGGAAGAATTAGAGGAGTTTGAGAAGGGAGAAAGGAAGAAGAGGAGCCTACTGTAAAGGTTAGAAAGAAAAACAAAGTATCATTATGAAGGTCTGAGAGAGAGTGAGAGCTGTGAGATTCAGAGATCTTGGTTTTTTTCTGACTTCTGGATCAACTCCAAAGTCAGATTGCTCTACGTGAGCTACATTTGTTTTTGATTTCATCATCATTTCCTTCACTTTTCTCTTTTTCATTTTAACTCATTGTAAGCTGTGTATCAGTGGATAGCTAAGCTATAATGCTCAGCGGTCAGTCAAGCTGTTTGGCAGTGGATAGCTAAGCTGTAATGTTCAGCGGTGAGTCAAGCTGTTTAGTAGCAGATAGCTAAGCTGTAAGGCTTAGCGGATAACAAGGTATGATGCTTAGTTGTTCAAGCTGTTAGTCAGCAGTGTATGTTGCAAGAATGGAGATTGCTGGAATAGTTGGCTAGTTTAGACCTCAATGTTAGTGAGGATCGGGTCATGATCGCATAGATTCAACTTCGTCCAGAGCTATTGATGGAAATCAAGTCCCTGCAAGGAAATGATCTGATGTTGGTAGATATCAGGGAAGTCTGAGCAATAGACCTGATTTTATTTTAGTTGATGACGGTAGGTTGTTATTTTAAGTAAGAACATGTGTTCCTGATGTAGCTGAAGTAAAAGGCAAGATCTTAGAAGAAGCCCATAGGTCCAGGTATACTATTCACCCTGGAGGTACTAAAATATATCAGGATTTGAAAAGATCTTTTTGGTAGCCAAGCATGAAAAAAGAAGTCACAGAATTTGTGAGTAGATGCTTAGTATGTCAGCAAGTAAAGGCTGAACACCTCAGACCTACTTGAAAGTTAAAGCCACTCGATATACCACATTGGAAATGGGAGAGCGTCAGCATGGGTTTTATCATGAGCCTACCTAGGACTCGCGGCGGATTTGATGCAATATGTGCCATTGTTGATAGACTGACTAAGTCTACTCATTTCTTGTCCATTAAGTCGAAGTGGATAGTTGATGTTTTGGCTGCTCTGTATATAAAGGAGATTGAAAGACTTCATGGAATACCTGTAAGTATTATGTCAGATAGAGACCCCTGATTTACCTGGCATTTTTGCAGAGGACTACAAGAGTCTTTGGGAACCCGTCTGAATTTTAGCACTACCTTTCATCCTCAGATAGACGGACATACTGAAAGAACCAATCAGATCATGGAAGATATGCTAAGAGCTTGCATAATTGATTTTGGAGGTAGTTGGCATGAGCACTTGGCTTTGATTGAAGTTGCCTACAATGACAGTTACCAGTCCAGTATCCAGATTGCTCCGTTTGAAGCTCTTTATGGAAGAAGTTGTCGATCACCATTATGTTGGGATGAAGTAAGAGAGAAGCAATGGCTGGGACCAGATCTCATTTCAGAATCATCCAAGAATATCCGTGTTATCCAAGATCATCTGCAAGTGCCACAATCAAGATAGAAAAGTTATGCCGATTATAGGAGGAGAGCCTTAGAGTTTCAACTCGGCGAGCATGTGTTCTTGAAGGTTTCGCCCATGAGAGGAATTTAAAGGTTTGGCATTCGTGGCAAGCTAAGTCTTAAACCTGCCCAGTTCACAGGTCGCGAAGGGGGGCTCTTCCTCGGTTCGGGGCGAAGTCATGCTGCACTGTCATCCCGTCTCATCAACCCTGACTTAAAGAGGGAAGTATTAAATTTATACTCCATGCTCAAGGGCTTGATTTGGTTCATCCTACTCTTCATTCTCTCCTCCTACTTTTCACAAATCATCACAGTTTTCTGTATTCTCGGCTACACCTGCACTTTTGCACATTTTGCATCATCGTTTCCTCCCTATCCTTTGCATCTTAATTCGTGATTTCAACCCTCATTCATTCATACTACCCACACTTATCTTTTGCACCCTTCCATAGGGGTTAAAAACCTCCCCGGTGTGTTCTTCGCTTAATTTTTCATGCCTCTTTTATCACTGCAGGATTGATGCTACACTTGCATATTCTAATGGTTTTTTGCCTTTGTGTTTTGTCTTTGTTTTGTAGGAGAGCATGCATATGACGTGACGCCCTCTTCCTCTAGCTGACTGGAAGGAAAGGAGGTTGATCCCACATCATTCCCCGTGTCACGTTCTTCAAGCGCGATCATGTTGTAGCGGTCACCTTTGGCCATGGTTTTCTCTTCTTTTCCCATGGTATGTAAAGGGTTTTCATTCATTATAGCACCTACTCCTATTGTTGATCCTTGGGTGGCGATCACGGTCAGTTATCCATCTCTTATCGCCCTTACTTTGTTCATACTTTCATGCTTGTTCATGCTTCATGCATACACTTGCATAGTTTTGTTTGGGGGGTGGACATAAACATCAGCAACCTAGTTTTTTGGTGATCACGGTGGGAAAACTAGTGTCCATCACGTTATTCATGCTCTTTTGTAAGTTGGGTGTGTGTATAGGCATGTTTAGGCAATTTTTTCTCTATTTTCTTGCTATTCTGGGTGTTTTCGAATCTGTCAAGGGGTTGCGGTCCTCTCCAGGGCCGCAACACGTGCCTAGCGGCCTTCCCAGGGCCACCAGGGCCTTTCTGCGGGCCTTACAGTCTTTTGGTAGATGGCATGGTGGAAAAAATGGTCATCTAGGAGTCCACTTTCTAATTCTGGCAGGTCTATGCGTAGGCTCACTAGGGCATTTTTCTTGGACGATTTAGTTGACCTCCGGGGGTCGGATTGCCCTGTTCTTAGGCCCGTTTTGTATCCCTTTGCTTTCACTACCCTCATAGGATGTCAACAGACACCCACGGGTCACGGGCAAACCATGAGATCAAGCCAAGACAAGCAGAAACTGGAGCAGTGGACAACGATAGCACTTTGGGTAGAGCGAATCATCACTCAACCGCTAAGTAAACCCGACAGTCAAGGAAAGCCACTACAAAACCAGAGTCAAGGACACTGACAGGTCTAGTTCAAGTTGTTAGGGAACTGTCACAGTCAAGGAAAAGACCACACCCAGTCACCTGAATCGACCGATCCCGAAACCACCGACACACAGACACCGCCCTAAAACACAAACCTAAGATAGACAGACACATAGAGCAGACATAGAACAGAACACCGAACAACGTAGGCTATCACGGCCAACAAGAGGACTGTAACGCACCTCTATAGGGGCGTTACCTACTCTAACGCACCAGGGTAGGGGCGTCAGGGCAGATAGGCCTACAACTACAACTCGGACCACGTAACACACCAAGCCAGGCGCGCTACACCACCTAACACACCAAGATAGGGGTATCAGGGCCAACGGGCCTAAAAGCCTAACACGAATCATGTAACGCACCAGGCTAGGGGCGTTACACAATGTGATGCACAAGGGGAGGTCCGTTAGGGCTAACCGACTGACCTGGTCTTCAAGGCAGACACGATCATCGAGGAACTGACAGCCACAGTCCTCAGAAACCACAGCACGTAATGCACCGAGCCAGGCGCGTTACAGTCGTGTGACGGTCCTACTCTGGTTCGTCATACCCAAAATGTAACGCACCAACACAAGGGCGTTATAGTTATGTGACGGTCCAATACTGGTCTGTCACACCGACCTAGCCTCGAAGAATGTGAAATGACAAATGATTGCGGCGGTCTATCGTGGGACAGTCACACAGTGTGACGATCTCTGGAATGACCGTTACACAAAACTGGCGAGCAAAATAGGGCAATGGCCGAATCGGCCCATTCCACGCCCCATTTACGCCAAAGCGCAGGGGAAACAAAGCCACATGATGATACAACACTCCTAGGGTTGAAAAACGACGCATGCATGCATTAAAACGTGAGATCGGGGCGATTCTGATGAATAGACCCTAAATGAGTCACTGGGGTTCCCGGACTCCTACCTGCCCCAAATGACAATCGATCGACACGAAACTAGCGGGAATGGGATCCTGAATTGCTAGGCTTTATAGTTAGCAAACGGGGGATCCAGATTGATCCTAATAAAGCAAAGGCCGTCATGGACATGCCTCCACCCAAAAATATCACGGAACTTCGAGGACTGATTGGACGATTGTAATTCATTAGAAGATTCATATCCCAACATTCTTAGAGGTGTCGTCCGTTCTATGAATTGCTAAAGGCAGGAGTCAAATTTGAGTGGAATGAAGATTGTCAGAAGGCCTATGAGGACTTAAAAGTCTATCTATCCAATCCCCTGATTTTACGACCTCCTGTCCCTGGGAAACCCCTTATCCTATATATTTCGGTCATCGAGGACTCCCTAGGGGCGGTCTTAGCAAAAGTAGACGATGAAGGAAAAGAGCGGGCAGCTTATTATCTCTCCAAGTTATTCAACCCGGTAGAGACCAAATACACCGCCATGGAGAAGACTTGTGCTGCCTTAGTGTGGGCAGCTCAGAAGCTGAAACACTGCTTTCTAGCTCACCCAGTTAGGTTGATCTCTAGGATGGACCCGATTTGCTATCTCTTAGAAAAGCCTGCCCTTTCTAGTAGGTTATCTCGCTGGCAGAGCTTCCTCTCTCAATTCGATATCACGTTCGTCGTTCAAAAGGCAGTCAAAGGATATGTTATTACTGAGCATCTAGCCCATCTTCCTATCCCCTGCACTGATTCTATTCAGGATGATTTTCCTGATGAGTATCTCTCTGTCCTCACTCATTATCTCTCTTGGTCTCTGCACTTTGACAGTGCACTAAATTCTCAAGGCCGAGCGGTAGGCGCTGTCCTCCTCACTCTGAAAGGGGTGACGATTTCTTTTGCTTATCAGCTCTGATTTCCTGCTACTAATGACATCGTCGAGTATGAAGCTCTCCTAGCCAGATTAAAGCACGCCTACCTCCTGGGCATACACCATTTGAAGATTATAGGAGACTCTCAACTCGTTCTACGGTAGGTTCTGTCCACTTACTACACCCGTGACCCGAAGCTCAAGCCATATCAGCATTTGGTCACGCTCCTAGCGAGACAATTTCACAAACTGATCTATATCCACACCCCTCGATCTCAGAACATTCTAGCTGATGCACTAGTGTCACCCGCTTCCTCTTTATCTTTCCCTCTCAATCGAAGTACCGAGACTATTGTCATCCAGAGACTGGATGCTCCCTCATCAATGACAAACTCCAGACTTTGATGTTGTTATTTGCTGGGTTACTTCACTTCCCATTCTATGAAACAGTGTTGACTGTAGCTGGCGACCACTTACTATTACTCGTGCTTCATTTTCTCCTACTATGTACTAGTGTAGGGTGTAGGAGACTGGGCTTACCTGGTTTCAGGGTATTGACATAGAGGACTGGGAAATGGGAGAGGTGTGACTGGAATTTGGATACTGGGAGCTGAGTGTAGGTTACTGGGGGATAGGAGACAAGACCGAGCACTGGGGGTCAGCCCCTTAAGAAGGGGAAAACCCATGTTGTGTAAGGTTAGCACATGCCCGTCGGGACGTGGCAGCCTATGGGGTTAAGGCTGGGGATTGATTCTGGCATGCTTCAGTTGTAGGTTGACGCTTGGATATTGACTGTCCTTATGTTGTTAACTGGCAATGTAGCTCACATTGGCTTGCAAAACTGAAGCTGGCTAGCCGAATGGCCCTGGGAGGCGTCACAACCGAAAGCTAGGATTGGGAACTAGAGTTGGCCGGCTGACCTGTGATGGGGTTATAGCCAAAATGTTGGAGCTGGATGCTGGCACTAGGTCTAGGTGACTAGCCCTGGGTCTGGGTAACTAGTCCGCAGATGCGCTATAGCTGAACTACAAGACTGGCGACCGACACTGGACCTGAGCGGCTGGCCTGGGGAGGCATTGTAGCCGCGGTACTGAAGCTGGCGACCGATACTGAAACTGAGCGACTGGCCTTCGGGGGCATTGTAGCCATGCTGCTGGGGCTGGTAACTGGTACTGAAACTGAGCGACTGGCCTTTAGGGGCATTGTAGCCGCGATGCTGGGGCTAGTAACTGGTACTGAAACTAAGCGGCTGGCCTTCCGAGGCATTGTAGCCGCGATGCTCGGGCTGGTTACTAGTACTGAAACTAAGCGGCTGGCCTTCTGAGGCGTTGTAGCCATGATGCTGGGGCTGGCAACTGGTACTGGAACTGAGCGTTGGCCAGCCCTCTAGGGGTGTAGTGGCCACTGTTGTTGTGGGGTGGTGTTGAGGTCACCGTTGGCAGAATGTCGTGCTCGATGACCTTCGTCTGTGAAGAGTGGAGGAGGAGACAATTCTCTTTCACTTTTTTTTTCTCTTTACCAGCCCTACCACCCTTTCGACTTTTCATCAGAGCTAGCGGTCTAGCAATAGACCGCCAGAGCACCACTAACGGTCATGCGATAGACCGCATGGGCTAATCGTCCAGTAAAAGATAAGAAAGACATCAAAATAGGACTCTGTCACCCCTAAACGGTCTAGAATTAGACCTCCAACCATTGCTAACGGCTGTATTATAGACCGCTAGGGAAGAGGTCGTGGTCAAAAGAACAAGAAAGCCTACTAAGCTCCGAGCGACGGAAAAGACAAGGAACGAGACCCAACCAGGGAGAGTGACCCATAAAATAAGCCCCCAAACTGACCAAGAAGGACCAATAAGCGGTGAATAACTCAGGACATCATAAAAATGAATAAAAAATGACCCAACTCATTGGTCATAAAATGGGTGTCAACACCGGACGCTTCTACACATTGACCATCAATTGGAACATCAGGACCTTCTTCTGCACTCTTTTGAAAGCCGTCTTCCTCCACCTCCACCTCCTCCTACTGATGCTACTACCTCTGAGGATGATGACGATGCTTCTGATGATGATGATCCCCTTACTCAATAGCTGTTCTTACATCCCTTAGTGTCACTCTTTGTCTACTCATTTTTTATCTCATCCCCTCTTTTAATGATGCCAAAGGGGGAGAGATAGTTCGTATAGGGCTATATATCTTATGCATGATGTATGTTTGTATGACTGCTTGTCATTTGGCATCAGTAAGTGACCTTGTCATTTGCATTAGTTGAGTCCTTGGCATGTGAGTCGTTTGTTGTATCCTTTGTATTGGCATTTGTGTGAGAGTCCATTGAGTCAGTTATATAATGAACCTTATCAATGAAATGCACTTGGTATTGGCATACATATTGGATTATTTACTTCATTTCATTTCATAAGAATTGGGCACATATGGATGAATGGAATGGATTGATACAATATTGACTTGTGGATGGCTTGGCTTGAATGTGCCTGTTAGTATCTGCTTATTTTCTCTAATTAATTGAGGATAGAAAAACTCTTTCTAAATAGAGCAAAATGGCACAATGCCAAAGGTGCTCTACCAGTCGAGTTGAGCTCAGAAATTGAGTCACTTCGTCGGGTCAAAGGCACAGAATAACAATCAGGGATCGTTCCCAAGCAAAGGGCACTATACCAGCCAGTTTCTCCGACAACCGAGTCGGGTCCAAGGGTCAGGACAACCTATCGTATTTATTTCATATATACTTGTTTATGCCGCTGCTAGAGAGCATGATAGGGTAATCTAGCTTGATATATTTATTTCACCGCTACTGCGAGAGAGAGCGTGTCCGTCCCGTGACCCGATCCGGGCACAAGAGAGAGTCGACCACCCTAACTCATTGCCGATTTCTCAACCACGCACGTCCGTACGCTTCCCTCGATAGGGACGATCGCGAGCTTGCTTAGAGTTTAGGTCGAGACGTGGTCCGTCCCGCATCATTTGAAGTGAGACCTTACAGCCGCCTCCGAGTCTTCTCCTAAAGTGGGGTGGAATCCCCAGGGTGGAAGCCCGTGTTTTCTTCCTCTTGTCTTTCCTTTTATTGCTCCCCCGTTCCGCGTCACTCTTCTACCATCATCGTTCCCATCATTTCCAGGGTGAGCCCATCCTAACTGCTGCCTATGTCATAAATAGGACGCCATCCAAAGTTTTAGACAACCGGGCTCCTATTTCTCTGCTTTACCCTGACCGCCCTTTGTTTTCTTTTCCACCTCGTGTGTTTGTTTGTCTCTGCTTCATTCACTGTCTAATGCTTGGTCATACTAAGCTTGATCCCCGTGCTATCAAAGGCTTCTTGGGCTACTCACCCACTCAGAAATGGTACAAGTGCTTCGATCCAAAACCAAGATGCAAATAGTTTCTCAAGGATGTTTACCTTCACAGAATCTGAGTCTTATTTTTCAATGACGGCTCATCCTCAAGGGGAGTCGCCTACATCTCTTGTCCTCCGTACCCCTTCTTTACCCACTACAAATAAGTTATCTTCACCAGTTCATGATTGTTATATTGTAGGTTCAAATAAAGAGTTGATTACATACTCCCGACGTCCAACAGTAATGGTAAGCCTACTTGTGAATGCTCCTACCCATGTGATCGCCCCGTCTCCAGGTTGTAATTCAAAAACTTGCTCTAATCTCGATCTTACAATTGCTACTCAGAAAGGCACTCACGAGTGCATAAAACATCCTATGTCCAACTTCATTACATATTTGCATTTGTCTCCTACCTATCGATCCTTTATTTCTGCCTTGTCTATTGTTTCTTTGCCTTTATCCTTTGCTGAAGCAGTGAAGGATGTAAGGTGGCAGCAAGCAATGGAAGTAGAGATGCAAGCCCTCATCAAGAACAGAACCTGAGAACTAGTTGCGAACTAGCAAAGTTTCAAGCTTTCACGTAGAATATATATATCAAGAGGGTCAAGCATGTAAACGTATCAAGTCATGTCATGTGAATTGGCTATCATTTTATCAAGCAAGTAAATACCCGTCCACACAAGTCATGCCATGTCAAGTCAAGTATGAGTTGTGAAATGTCAATGTAGCAAGTCATGCACTTCGGTACAATGCCACAACGTGATCAATATAGCTCCCATGAGCACAAGTACTTTTGGGTGCTCCTCCCAAGACTAGATCGGGCCCTATATGTACAAGCATTCAGTCATGTATAATTTAGACATCCACTATACTTATAGCCAATATAGAATTCCAAAGGAATGAACTTTGTAGGAACTTAAGGTAGATCTCATGGAATAGAGTTCAAGGATAAAACTTTTATGTAGGGATGTACTACAATTAAAACTACACAACACGAGACATATCAGGAAAATTGAGTGGAATTGATGCCCTAGTGGATGCCATTACTTTCAGAATTGGTGCCCTAATGGGTGCCATTATTTACAGAATTTGCACCCTTGTAGAATGTCGCTCATTTTGTGAATAGGACAATGCAGAAAGAATTGGCACCTGCTTATAGGGGCATTCAATCCTCAATTAGCGGTAATGGTATGGTCGCCTCATAGCATTTGTGACGGTCACGGAAGTTAAGGAGTCCAAGATAGAAGACATCCAAGTGGTTCAAGAGTTTTTCGATGTGTTCCGGAAAGATTTGTCTGTATTACCCCCACAAAGAGAAGTGGCCTTCACAGTCGACCTTGT